>OZ022330.1:31045638-33545638 GCA_963989225.1 Dromius quadrimaculatus
GCTATTATCGGACTGATAATTGCCCCCATTGGACAACCAATCAGCTGTTTATAGTAATTATTTTCATAAATGTAGTAACTTGTGTCAAAAACAAATCTCAGTAATTGCAAAAAATTATTTAGAGCTAATGGAGTGAATTCTTGTATTAGGTTCCATTTTTTAGTGATGCTATCAACAGCTATGTCTATGGTTATGTTACTAAATAGTGACACAACATCCAGGCTTATCAAAATATAATTATTTGGTATTTTAAAATTGTTAATAAACGATGCAAACGCAAACGAATCTTTGGTATAGTAAATGTTGTTTTTATCGTAAGCAATAGTTAACACATCAGTAAGATACTTTGTTATTTTACTATTTGGAGCATCAATGGATGCTATAATGGGTCGTAGAGCAAGGTTTTGTTTATGGATCTTTGGTTGACCATAATATTTAGGTGGAATAGCATCATATATCATTAAAGATTTAGCTAACTCTGCTGGTAACAGATGAGAATTCTTTAAATTTGAGATAAGTTTGTTTGATTTTTGTTGGTAAGTGGATGTTGGGTCACTCCTCAGTAGTCTGTAATTATTTTGATCTGTCAACATCTCCAAGGATAACTCATGATATTGTTGCTTATCCATTAAACACGTGACACCACCCTTATCTGATTGTGTGACTATAAGATTCGGATTACTTTTGAGAAATCTTTTAGTGGTGAAAAAAAGATGATGTATGTAGTCAAATTCATCGTTTTTGTTTAAAAAATTAGTAATAATATTTGTAACTTGAGCTCTACACATGTTTTTTTTATTTTCATCAAAATTGTTTATAATGTATTCAATGTCACTCAGTAACTTTCGTACGCAAATCTGGTCACTTAACGGTTTAATACAAAATTTAGGACCAAGACTAAGTAATGTTTGAACATCTGTAGGTATAGTGACAGAAGAAATATTTTTTAACCAGGATGTTTGCGTGCGAAATTTACTGCGTTCATCATTGATCAGAGTTTGCAATTTATTTTGATTTTGAGTTTTGATTTTGTTGAAAAGTTTTTCACTAGCAAGTTTTTGTTTTCGGATAAAGTTATCAACAATACATTTTGGCACCAAGTTTAGCATCTCAGATTCCAAAGTTTTTAATTTAGATTTAATATAACTGACATGTTTTACCGTACTGTCAATTTCAATATTGAGCGTCTGTTTCCTTAACCTGTAGTAAATGTTGTCCAGTTTGGAGATATTGCTTGCGTCATCTGTCTGTAGTCTTGCTGGATTGTTGTGGATGTCATTCGTGATGTGTTTTGGAAAAACCCCATGCTGTCTACATTTTAGTAGGAAAATTCTTCGATTGGTCGCTGATGTCATTTTGATGTTGGTTGTGGCCCATGTTTTGAAGGTTCGAACTGATTGTAAGCCGTATTGGCATCTTAGTAATTACTTAGGAATTACTAAGATCAATCCAGCAAGACTACAGACAGATGACGCAAGCAATATCTCCAAACTGGACAACATTTACTACAGGTTAAGGGAACAGACGCTCAATATTGAAATTGACAGTACGGTAAAACATGTCAGTTATATTAAATCTAAATTAAAAACTTTGGAATCTGAGATGCTAAACTTGGTGCCAAAATGTATTGTTGATAACTTTATCCGAAAACAAAAACTTGCTAGTGAAAAACTTTTCAACAAAATCAAAACTCAAAATCAAAATAAATTGCAAACTCTGATCAATGATGAACGCAGTAAATTTCGCACGCAAACATCCTGGTTAAAAAATATTTCTTCTGTCACTATACCTACAGATGTTCAAACATTACTTAGTCTTGGTCCTAAATTTTGTATTAAACCGTTAAGTGACCAGATTTGCGTACGAAAGTTACTGAGTGACATTGAATACATTATAAACAATTTTGATGAAAATAAAAAAAACATGTGTAGAGCTCAAGTTACAAATATTATTACTAATTTTTTGAACAAAAACGATGAATTTGACTACATACATCATCTTTTTTTCACCACTAAAAGATTTCTCAAAAGTAATCCGAATCTTATAGTCACACAATCAGATAAGGGTGGTGTCACGTGTTTAATGGATAAGCAACAATATCATGAGTTATCCTTGGAGATGTTGACAGATCAAAATAATTACAGACTACTGAGGAGTGACCCAACATCCACTTACCAACAAAAAGCAAACAAACTTATCTCAAATTTAAAAAATTCTCATTTGTTACCAGCAGAGTTAGCTAAATCTTTAATGATATATGATGCTATTCCACCTAAATATTATGGTCAACCAAAGATCCATAAACAAAACCTTGCTCTACGACCCATTATAGCATCCATTGATGCTCCAAATAGTAAAATAACAAAGTATCTTACTGATGTGTTAACTATTGCTTACGATAAAAACAACATTTACTATACCAAAGATTCGTTTGCGTTTGCATCGTTTATTAACAATTTTAAAATACCAAATAATTATATTTTGATAAGCCTGGATGTTGTGTCACTATTTAGTAACATAACCATAGACATAGCTGTTGATAGCATCACTAAAAAATGGAACCTAATACAAGAATTCACTCCATTAGCTCTAAATAATTTTTTGCAATTACTGAGATTTGTTTTTGACACAAGTTACTGCATTTATGAAAATAATTACTATAAACAGCTGATTGGTTGTCCAATGGGGGCAATTATCAGTCCGATAATAGCTCAGTATGTTATGGACCTACTCCTTGATGAGTGCATACCAAAACTGAATTTCAAACCACCATTTATAAAGAAATTCGTTGACGACATAGTAACAGCTGTACCTGCAAGTGAAACAAATAATATTTTAACAACTTGTAATGCTTTCAATACGTACCTCCAGTTTACCATCGAGTTAGAGGACCAAAAGAGCCTCCCTTTCTTGGACACCTTAATGATAAGGGATGATTCAGGAAACACCACACTGGATTGGTACCAAAAGTCCATTGCTTCTCAACGGTATATGCATTACTTGTCCCAACAACCAAAACAAATGAAAATAAATGTAGTGCTGGGTCTAAAAAACAGAGTACTCAGTATTTCACATCCAAATTACCAACAAAAGAACTTACTTAGATTGAAAGATATTTTAATAAAGAATTCATATCCAGTGAAACTTATCAACAGCTTGCTATTTAATGCGCCAGGGGGTGGATACTATTCCATTGAATCCACAAAGACAAGATCTACTGTCAGATCCTCCAGCTATAAAATTTGCTTCCATACCTTTCATCCCAACGTTGACACCCAAAATACTCAAAGTCTTGAAAGATGAAAACATCAAAATTGCTACAAAAAATTGTGTGACCATAAGACAAATTTTCACAAAGCTTAAAGATAAAACACCAATACACTACCAGTCAAACGTCATTTACAACATTCCTTGTCAGGAATGTTCAGCTGTTTACATAGGCCAAACTTCACGTAACCTCAAATCTAGAATAACATCACACAAGAGCGATAATAAATTGAAACCTATGTCAACAGCTTTGGCAATACATCATAATCAAACTAAACATCAAATTGACTATTCTAATGTAACAATACTGGATGTAGAAAGAAATTTATTCAAGCGATCATTTCTTGAAATGATATTTATTAAGAACAATGAGAATTCTATCAATAAAAAAACAGATATTGATAATTTGAGTAATATATATGTTTACCTTCTAAAGTTATCCAACGGGCATTCTGGTGTCAATATTTGGCAATCACAAAACAATAGCTGACCTTCATATACGACATGGTTTAGTTTACTGTTCATTTCTGTACATTTTGTTTTCGCGCGCTTTTGTTTGATGAACATCAAACGTCAAACTAGTTCCAAAATTGGCCGCATGGAAGATCTTGTTAAAATTTAATTCTGTTTAAACTTGTTCAAAAAATTACTCCATTTTGCTTCCGTGATAAAAATACTTTAGTCATGATTTTACTGCGTTAAGATTAAAAAGTAAAACCTTCAAAAAATTTATAATGTACATTCTAATTAAAAAAGTGTAACTTTGTACTATTAATCTACAATACTAACTAGAAGAAAATTTTCTCAAAAAAATTTAAAGTGTACAAAGCCTGATATGGTGTTTCGAATATTTACTCCAATGTTAATCTATAAATACAGTGTGTTTAGAACACCAAATGTAAACTATCTGAAAAGAAAATTCATTCGACTGTCAAACTGATGGAATTTTATCTATTTAACTCGTACAAAAATGTAAGTCGTTATTGTATTATTCACAATGAGCTTTCATGCTTATTATTTTTTATGTAAATTAATCTGATGAATAAAATACTTTTTAGTGTCCTGAGGAAGCCTAAAAATTAGGCGAAAGCTTGACGAATATTTTAAAAGAGTGATCTTTTATTTGGCCAATTTCCATTGACTGCAAACGCCCACGAAACTTCTGTTACCTTAACTAATTGCAGTCGCGATTAATCCTTATCTTATATATATATATATATATATATATATATATATATATATATATATATATATATATATATATATATATATATATATATATATATATGTATATATATATATATATACATATATATATATATATATATATATATATATATATATATATATATATATATATATATATATGTATATATATATATATACATATATATATGTATATATATATATATATATATATATATATATATATATATATATATATATATATATATATATATATATGTAAATCAGTAAAGTAATACAAATAAGTAATATTTTACGAAGTATAGCTACCATCAACAACCGGTCATAAATAATTCAGTAACAATATGTATATATATATATATATATATATATATATATATATATATATATATATATATATATATATATATATATATATATATATATATATATATATATATATATATATATATAGATCTATATATATATATATATATATATATATATATATATATTTATATATATATATATATATATATATATATATATATATATATATATATATATATATATATATATATATATATATATATATATATATATGTAAATCAGTGAAGTAAAGATAAAAATGGATAACTTAAAAAGATCAAAAGCTGTTATAGACATACACTGGAATGAGATAAGAACTCCAAATTGTTTGATAAAAATATAATATTCACGGAATGATAATAATTGCAATTGTGTAACATCTACAAGAATAGAACTGCACTCTGAGAAAATGATGAATGTAGAAGTAAATGTAAATTTGAGGACAGATTCATACGTATAACGTTGTTTTGAATGGATTTATGTGATTTGCAATACTCTGAAACTGCTCAGAATGTAGTAATTTTGACTTATTTCAAACTTCATATAACTGCAGATAGCGCTCTGAATACACAGAATATGATGTTTTTGCAAGTGGATTCATACATATTATGAGGTCCAAGTAGGATAATAAACTTTTCGATTGTGAAAATCTGCTCGGAAAGTCGTGATTTCGACCTATTCCAAACTTTGTAAAACAGCAAATAGCTCTCAGAAAACACAAAATATGATGTATTTGGAGTTAGATTCTGCCATATAACGCATTTCTGTAGCAAAATCTCGCTTCTGAGCTGATTTTCACTATCAAAATTTTCTTAACGAGACTCAGAAAAAACGCTGGTAGCTCGCTGGAAACGCAAAATCTTGTGCATTTGAGGACCGGTTCATACGTTTATCGTTGTTTTGAATGGGATTAGGTAATTTGCAATACTTTGAAACTGCTCAGAATGTAGTAATTTTGACTTATTTCAAACTTTATATAACTGCAGATAGCGCTCTGAAAGCACGATATATGATGTTTTTGCAAGTGGATTCATACATATTATGAGGTCCTTAGTAGGATTATAAACTTTTCCAAGTAAAATTAAAGAATTTGAAGCAAGCAGAATACTGTTACTGATCAGTTGATGAAATGAAGTTCTTTACTATATTTTAAGCAATATATCAAATAAAATCTACCAAATTGACACTAAGCGCTGTTATCAGCAAAATATCAAAGAAGTAGAGTCAAAGAGTTACACAAGTGTGATGATAAGGAGGTATGATGAAGTGATTTAGGATTATGATGAGCACTTAAGGTTCGGCGCGGTGACCTGGTAAGTTCTAAGTTGGAAACCTTACTGGACTTGAATGAAGGCAAATGGCCTCCCAACAAACGGAAGTTTGAGTCCCGCCACAACTACAATGGATAGTAAAAAAAATCAAGTTCCACAAGAACAAGATCCCAGCTCAGATACTCAAAATTAGCCTAGGCTCCACACCGTGGCCACGCTCATATTCAATTACCTAAACGATACTTATCCATTTACACTCACATTCATTCAAGGAAGGGAATAGGGTATTATCACTAACACTCAAGTAAATATCATAAGAAAATTAAGTTAAGTTAAATTGAACAATGTAATGTAAATCAGCATTACGATAACCCAAATTATGCAAAAGTGAGAAAAAGCTAAATAGAAAATACGTTCTTCGAAAAGTATTTTTTAAAATTTTTTAAAAGGGAATATGCTGATTTCTTCGTATTTTTTTAAATAATTGATCATATTTTTCGGCATCTTGTGAATCCAAATTTCCTGATATACTTTTAATAATGATCCCTTACCCATTCATCAATCCTCTTTTACTACGTTCATGATTGAATATATTGTCAATCTTACTTTCCAGTCAAAAAATATCGAAATTCAAAATATTCGTATAAGTTCGATCTCTTTTTTGTAATTAATGTCTAACACTTCATTCTTATAATTAATTATTTTACTATATTCTAACTGTAAGCTATCTATATCATAATAAAAGTATGAATAGTGGGATGCTTTATATACATTAACTTGTCCTAGGTCTAGTATGTTATTACCAGGATTCTCTATCAGTAAGGTCAGTTCTTTTTCTTCGCAGAAACATCTGCAACATAAAGTCGTTTTCTCTTGATTTTGTCAATTTTATGTCTTTTATCAAGATTTATTTTTATCACTCCTAATTTTGGATTATATTCTTCGATTTTATAAGCTTTAAACAATGGTTTCTTGATTTTCTGTATTTTCCTTTTTCCTTCTTTGATTATTGCACTATCATATTTCAAATTATCTAAATTTTGATTTAATGGTTTCTGTTTCGGAAGTCTTTTATTCTTTTCCACATTAATGTTTTCATCTACTTTCTCTTTAATGCTCTGAGTTTATCTTGCCATTCTTGCAGATTATCTTCGTTACAATTTCTAGAAAGTATGTCATTTGGTGTGAATTTAGTTACTGAATTTATTGAGTTATCATGAGCTATTTAATCCAATTGTATCTTCTTGAAATTTTTCTGATCTTTGAAATGTTCCCTTTGGTTCAAAATTCTCAAGTGCTCGATTATTGTCGAGTGAAATCTTTCAATTACTCCGTTAGACTTAGGATTGTCCATACATGTCATGTGGATTGGGATATTCTATATTTTTAGTAAATTTTTAACAAAATTATCATCAAATTCAGTTCCACTGTCAAAAATTATTTCGTTAGGAATTTGCTACTGAGAAAAGTAGTTAAAAAGTCCGTTGGTAATTTCAATAGCAGAAGGTGTTTTAATATACACTAATTGGGCAAATTTTGAAAAAGCGTCAATGAGAATCAAATATTTTCTGTTTCCCAAAATCAATGTGTCGATATGTAAAATGTCAGCAGGGAATTCGGGAGATGGTGTGAGGTTTTCAAGAATCTGATAAGGATTTCGATCGTATTTATTTTGTTGACATATGTCACAATAATAAATATATTTTTATATGTCCAAAAACATATTAGGCCAGTAAAATTTGCGTTTCAATTTTTGGTATGTCTCCAGAATGCCTCTATGGCTGGTTTTTCCAAAATGATAATTCGAAATTGTTTCTTTCTGATCTTCGGGTCTCATTATATATTCTAATACTTCTATACATTGAATCAACTTATGAGTTTCTTTGCTAAGATTTTCCTGTAAAACTTAATTTGTGGGTATAATTATATCTTTATCAAGCAGACAATAATAATCTACACGGGGAGCCAAATAATCTTTTATGAACTTGAAAATTTCTGTTTTTAAGTCAGTTTCTTCCAATTTAATTATAAATCTTTTTTTATTACCAAATATTCTTTAAACTTGACACTGTCTCTTCGTTGTGTTTTCGGATGATTATTTGATTTTCACCAACATTAATACAAGTGTCTTTATAGGTCATTCCGTTAAGTTCATTTTCGTCTGCTGAATGTACTGTGTCCAAGTCTTCTTTGTCGATATTTGCATTTAAACTTGTCTTGTTCTTGAACTATTCCATAAATTACTATTTTGTCAGTCTCTTTGAAAATTTCTTCCAACAATTTTTCTATTCTTGCAAATGGGATTTGATCTGAGCCTGAAAAAATTTTGGGTATATGAATTTAAAAAATGTCGTTTTTAACTGGATAATTCTTCAACTTGATCAAACAATCTCTTAATATTCTCTAATACAGGTTTGTTGGAATAATCTTGTTCCGTTATCAAGTATAAAATTTTATATTTAATCTGGAAGATAGGGTGAATGATTAAATCCTGACTTTCATTGTTCATATTAATGAAATAATCATCACTATTGAATTTTTCGTCAATTTGTTCGGCGAAACCCTTTCCTAATTCAAAATCTTGTTAAATGCAATGTACTAAGTTGCAGTGTTTGTCAATTATGCTGTCGTTAGTCTTAATAATCTAGAATTCAGGTCTTATTCTTGAAAGCGCATCTGCGTTGAAGTTTAAGGTTCCTTTTTTATATTCTATCTCATACGAGTATTCGTCTAATCTGATTCTCCATCTCATTAATTTTGAATTTGGATCTTTCTAACTCATTAACTATGTCAGGGGTCGATGATCTGTTCCAATTATGAATTTTCCGCTATACAAATAGGGTCTGAAATATTTTGCTGCCCAAACTATTCCAAGTAATGCTTTTTCTGTGGTGCCATAATTCAATGTTCCAGATGCATAAGCTATTGGCATATCTTTGCTGTTTATATTTTGATCTGAAACTGCACCTATGACAAAATCAGTTGTGACGATAAAATGTTTTTCTCAAAGTCAGCGTATTGCAATATTGGGGCATCAATTGGTAAATTTTTGCTATTGTTGAAACTCTCTCTGTACTTCTTGTTGTCTGTATTTATTATTTGTCCTTTCTTCAAGTAGGTAGTCATTGGTCTTGTGAGCTTTGCAAAATTTGGGATAAATTTTCTATAATAGCCTAGAAGTCCAAGAAATTGTTTAATCTCTTTAGAAGTTTTTGGAATCAGAAAATTCTTCACAGCTTCAATTTTTGCGGGGCTAGGCTTTAAACCATCCTTCGAAACTATATGGCCAAGATAAGTTACTTCTTTGCACATAAATTCGGATTTATCTAATTGAATTGTTGAATTATACTATTTCAATTTGGGAAAGATTTATTGTATATTATCACAATGTTCTTGTAAAACCGTTCCCAATAATATAATGTCGTCCAAGTAGACAAGACAGATTTCATTTATGTAATCTCTTAAAACATAATTAACGTCTTTAAAACGTGGTGGGGCCATTCTTAAGTCCAAATGGCATTCTTAAAGATTGACCACAGCAATATGAATAATTTCCTTTGAGTTTATATCATTCTCTTTTTTTCTTATCTATAATTTATCAGCAGTTACCTGTGAATCTGCCCGCATATAAATATACTTCATGGAACTTATGCAAAAAGAATATGATAAACGTAAACCGAGCTCGCAATGTTTGCACGGCGACCTACAGTTGACCAAGCTTGTTTCGCTTGCACGGCATCTTACAGTTAACTGGGTTCGCTTTCTGTGAAAAAATATATAATAATGTCTCAACGTTGATCGAACTCGCTTCGCTCGCACGGTGGTAGGCCGTTGACCAAACTCGTTTCGCACTCATGGCAGCTTACAGTTGACCAAGCTCGCCTTGCTTGCACAGCGGCCCACAGTTGAAGGTACATAACGTCTCAGAGAAATTATATGAATACCCAACAAATGATCGAAACTAATTAATTTATGTTCCAAACAATTATATTTTTAAGAATCCTAGTGTGAGTTCTTACACTATATGAGTGCAACTTCGTATTATGGTTTTGGAACGCGTGCAATCCGAGTATGCAGCGAGCACCGTGACGGCTGATGTGCTGTAGTCTCATTCTGGTTCTAGAAAGCGTGCAGTCTGAGGATGCAGTGAGCATAGTAATTGCCGGAACGATTAAGTCTCTTTACCATTACACTTAGATACACAATATAATATATTTTATCCCAAAGCAAAACTTTCTTCAGGATGTCCTGAAGAAAATTGCACTTTGAGATAAAATATCTCATATTGACTGATTGAATGTTCTGCATATGTGGACGGAGTCTCAAGATAATCAGTTGAGTTGCTTACGAGTGGAAGCTTAACAAACAGGCAAACATATTTACATTCGCATCCATAATATTTATTGAGTTCTTGATACTGTAGCAGTATCAAGAAAATCATTTTTATATCTCTAAACACTTAATTTGTTATGAACAATTGAATTATGTTAAGCAACTTTTTCGAGCAGTTGATTATTATAATCAAAATTGTTCTGAATTGGATCAATTTCAGTTATTTGCCTTCTGGAATTGATAAGGGCTTTTTTGATGGGAAAAAAATCATAGAACTCTTAATCACACTGTTCTCTAGATTTAATTTAGTTACCAATTCCGATCCCTAGGTGATTATCTTCAGACTACCGGGAAAACTGCAAAGAAAGGAAATAACAAAGTAAAACATGCATACAAGTGGGTGGAAATTTTTAGTAAAATCAAAAATTCTAAAATGGTAACTTACACAGTGAAATTACAGAAGTTTCACAAAAAAAAAATGACGTCAGATAACCTGCTAGTATCATGATAGGTGAAAAAATATGTACAACAGCGGTAGTAAAGCTTACTTAAATAAAGTAATACAAAAAGATTCATATTCAAATCTGTTCACCAGAATCCAAACTACAAATGGCAAAACTGAAAAAATGGAAAAATTTTGAAAAGATCCCGTAAGAACTAGTTATGTAAGCCGCGACTTGAACTGGAAGATTCAAAAGTAGAGTGTGCCTGAGATTCGTTTGGTCATTCAAACTGAAATCCGCATGGTTTCTTTAAGCACATCAAAGGCTTCAAAGCTATGTCAACACTGAATCTAGCAAACAAATTTCTAACTTTGTAGCTAATATTACCAATAAAAGATAAAGTAAATCTCAAGTTGTTTCGGTCGATGTGTATTACGTTGTTATTAGCTTCTTACAGTTGAGGTTCATATTTTCTTTTTGCTATCATTCTATCGATTATATTAGGGTTGAAATTATTAGACAGGGCGATCTGTTTGAGAGTCTTTGCTTCCAAATCAATGTTGACAGTGTCCAAGCCGTGAGAGAGCATTCTGTGAATGTGATAGTTGATGAAATGAATTTATCGAACAAAGGCCTGAGGTTCAGCCCGACTTCTATACCTACAACGCAATGTTTTGAAACTTTCGTGACAGAAATTGACAATATTGCCAGTAAGGCAAATGATACAGACATTTTAAATAACTTGACCCACACATTATCTGATTACAAATAATGCAAAAACAATTTAGAACAGCTACGGCGCATACAAAAAAAAATTGTAGTATGAAGAGTATTAAGGCTAAAATAGAGTCCAACGTTCTTATAATTACAAAAGCGAACAAAGGTAGCTGCATAAGTATCCTTCATAAAGCAGACTATATTGAAAGAGCTGAAACCTTAATTGATTGTGACATTTTTCTCTAGATAAATTTCAATCCAGTCATTGCTTTTATCACCTCCCTGAAAAAAGTATTACAGTATGAAGTGATTTTCTTTCTTTGCATGGAATACATAACATCATACCTATGAATTCACATACCCGTGTTCTGTATGTACTCCCTAAACTCCACAAACCTGGCTATCCGATCAGACCTGTTGTGTCGTTTGTAGATTCGTCTACCTCTAATTTGGCCAGACATCTTAATAACATTCTGAGCACTTATTTTGATATTGTCACAAATATGAAATATTTGTAGTCATTGAGTCACATAATTATCTATTTGAATCCACTGTAACTGTAATCTTAGTTAGTATTGACAAAGTCGATGTTCAATTGTCGGACATGATTGACAGGCTATGGTCATTAGATGTTGGGTGGTTGCCAGGCAACAACTGTTGAACAATTGAACTTTGGCCCATTGTCGGATTAGATATATAGGAGCGTGAGCTAGGAGAAGATTCAATCAATCAGAGATTCAGTAAGAGTAACTGTGAGCGATATTGTAACTATATGTGTTCCTACTATAATTACTTACACTGTAACCTGTCATGATACAATACTCACAATAAAATTTGTGACAATATAACATCTAAACTCTCACTCAAAAACACTGCAGATCCAAGCGATAACTTGAAAGAAAGTAATTAACGTTGACAATGGCGTACTAGTGCTTTTTGATCTTAACAATCTGTTCACAAATGTCCCCATTGAAGAAACTGTCAGTTTTATAAGTGATATTTTATTTGAATCGCATTGTAGTTATGAAATAGATGACAGTTCCATTAAATTAGTGCGAATCTGTTCGAAACAGAGTTTTTCATTGTCAATAACAATTTTTACAAACATGTAGATGGTTTAGATATGGGCTCTTCTCTTTCAGGTAGTATGTCAGAAATTTTTATGAAAGACCATGGAACCAGAGTGTTTCAGGGAATCATGGAGTTTGTGACTCACGTCAAGCTCTGGTATCGTAACGTTGACGAGACTTTGGTCCTGTGGGAAGGCTCTATGGAACTTCTACTTAGCTTCCATACAAAACACAACGCGCTACACAATAACATGAAATTCAAAAAGTAACAGTTTTACATATCAAAATTTTTAGAAGACCCACTCACACAGCTGATTATATTGTTATTAACAATCGATTGTTATAATACAATGTATTTGAAATTGAATCAATTCCAGTATATCGCCCTCTGTTAATATCTAGAGATATCACTGAACTAACGTTTGGTAACTTACTACATAGAATATGCAATAAGAGTTCAAAACTTCTCTTAAATATGAAAAATGTGTGTGCAAACAGAAATGGCCCTTTCTGGATGCTCTTAAACAGGCGCAAATTCACCGCTAGCATCGGTCAAATAACATACCTCTCCTATATAGTGGCGCCACTGCGCAAGAGCTATTGTATCAAAGATGGCGCTAATGATTATCAGTTATACTTCTGAGAACATTTGATAGTGGTTTAGTCGTGAAGTCCCGGTAGATTCGATTGGTAGGCTTGTATTTTCAAATTTGATCCAAACGTTGCAATAATACTTTATATATGCACTCTTCATTTTTTTGAGCCCATGGTGTCCGATGATGGACGCATCCTTCTGTGAGCGCTACATTGTCCAATCTACCTTGGACGTTCCAATTCAAATCAGAATTTTCAGATAAATCGTTCTCCTCTTAGATGGACTGGATGCTTGTGTTGTTTGGTTTGAATTAGCACCTTTCTTGAAGCTCTTGTTCAACAACAGAATCAGCTGAAGCTATGACTGAGCTGTTTTATTCATTTCCTGAATTAGCTCTAAATCAATTGAATTCATTCAACTGCCATCTCTCTCAATGCCAATTTCTGTATTCAAGCAATCTTCTTGATAGTCAATCTGTTCTGATTATGTTCAACTCCTTTTCTCTCTATTTGAATTAGGTTCATAAAACTTATTCCGTGGTTTCATTTCGGAAGAAAACATTTCTATCGTCCAGCACCGGATAATGATAAAAATGATAACAATATAACAATATGAAGGACTGAAAGATAGGTGAAACGACGAACCTGAAGACTATAATCCGATAACAGGTGGTAATTTCAACGCAAGGACAGGGATAGAGTGCAACATGATAAGAGGAATACAACACGAAAGCAGAACCTCAAAACACAAAGTACAGAACAAAGAAGGAAATGTACCAATCAAAATGATAGAAGAAATAGGTTGGAGAATACTCAACGGATCGACAGAAGGAGATGAAGGAGAAAAACTTACATACGTAGGAACGAGAGGAGAAGGTTTAGTGATGAACTATAGTCTAGGATAAAAGATGAAAGGTTCAGCAGAGCTCAGATAGATGAGAAAATTGAAGAAATGGAGATCAAATGAGAGATCGCAAACAAGTAAAAGTAACGGTAGATATAGATTACAATTAGAAAAACAAGGTCAGAAACCCGCTGAGAGAATGGAAAAATGGACAAGACAGCAAAAAAAAATATATAAGGGAAAGATAAGAATCTAGAGAGCTATGTGAAAAGAAAAAGGGAGAAATAATGGGAAGATGCATCAACAGAGATCAAGAAGAATAGAAAAACTTGAACAGAGATGCAAAGAGAGAGACACAAACTGATGGAAAAATATATTTTGAAGAAAGACAGAGCTACTTCCAAAATTTTCTGGAAGGGCAAACATAGAGGCCTGGCATCAGAGTAGAAACAGGACAATTAGAGACAAACAGCAAAGATGAGATAGCAGAAGATCAAATTAGGAAGCAAATAAGAAGGTTGAAAAAACGGAAGGCGGCAAGTGATGATGGAATAGAAAATGAAGTATGGTTGAGCAGTCCTGATAACCCAGTGAAACAGTTAACAATTTCAATGAAGAAGAATTCCCGGGAAGATAAGAAACCGGAGTTATAGTACATATATATATAAAGGAGGGAAACAAGAACACACAAAAAGTTACAGAGGAATAACATTACTGACCACAATGTACAAAATATACGCAATGGAGTCGAATGATACACTACAAAAAAAAAAAAAAAAACAGATTTTTCCAGAAGACCAGACCAGCTCTAGGGAATTAAGAGGAACAATGGACAACATATACATACCCGCACATACAATTCAAAAGGCACTACACAAAAAAGGAGGTGAACTGTACACATTGTTCATAGATTTCAAAGCTGCATTCAACAAGATGAATAGAAAGAAGTTAATCGAAATCACGGAGAAAAAATAAATGAAGAAAGAACTGATAGAGAGAGTGAAAAAAATATATTCAGAGACAAGAAACTACGTGAAGATAAAAGATGAGGTATCGAAAGAATTTTGGATGGCAGAAAGACTGGGGCAGGAATGCCTCTTGAGCTCAGTATTGTGTTCAATATTTGTAGCAGATCTAGAAGAAAAGCTGTCAGCAAATCAAGATGGTGGAGTAATCGTGGGGAATAAAAAGATCATGGTACTAGCATATGTGGACGTTATAGTTTTGATGGCCAAATCGGAACGAGAAATGAGGAGTATAATAAGAAGATTGGAAAAATACCTCGACGGAAGAAAGTTGGAGCTCAATGTAGAAAAAACTAAGATCATGAAATTTAAGAGAGTTGGGGGGTAAGTGAGAAAGAAGAGCTAGCACTGGCAGAGAGAATAAAGAAAAAACCAAAGAATTTAAATACCTATGATACACTAGGAAAAAAATTTTTTAGGTATTGAAGTCCATTCAATTGTATTCATGCTACTGTTCAATTTTTTGACGTTTCGGATGTTAATCCATCCATCTTCAGCGTTCTATTGAAATATTACAATCCTATAGCTTCGTTTAGTTATGAAGATAACCTTCCAATACTTATTGAAAACAATATAAAAATAGCAAATAGCTCAAAAATCACAAAAAATGTGTGAATGTAACTTCGAGGCTACCACCAACCAAGGTGGCTGGTGATAGAATGAAGGTTATCTTCATAACTATGCTGTAGACGAAGCTATAGGATTGTAATATTTCAATAGAACGCTGAAGATGGATGGGTTAACATCCGAAACGTCCAAAAATTGAACAGTAGCATGAATAAAATTAAATGGACTTCAATACCTAAAAAATTTTTTTCCCAATCCATATTTGGGTCCTTCAATCTGCATTTGAACCTATGATACACGTTCAAGAGTTATGGGGGTGCAGAAGCACATATAATAGAGCTGAAGAAGGAAGTAATGAAAATAACCAAGGAAACATGGAGCATAGGATAGAGAAATTTCAAAGGTAACATCAAAACTAGATCGTTATCATTTGACGCACTGGTCGAAAGCATAACGATGTATGAAGCAGAAATATGTGGTTGAGAGAGACAAGAAAAGTTGAGAGCAATTCAAACGACGTACCTAAGATGGTTGATAGAAATTGAGAGAGCAGCCCAGAACTATATAAGTGTTAGACAAAATGAAAAGGGAAGGTCTGGAGGCCGGAGCGGGAAGCAGAGCGATGTATTTGAGAAAATGATTCTAACAGGACGAAGAGGACAAATAATGGAAGAACGCTATGAAGAAATCAGAGAGAGAGATGATAAAAAATAGGGAAATAGTATGAGAACGAAGTACTATGGGAAAAACGGATACGCAGCAATGGAAATAGATGCCAGGAGAGCAAGAGGACATAGTACGACACAAACGATCAGACAAAGAAGTATAAAGACTCAAAGTCAGTGGATAATGAATAAAATAGAAACGGCCAGATATAACCCTAATTACAAGAGAATGAGATTTATAGGAGTACCCCGTTACTTCAGAGGAGGCAGGATTGATAAAATCAGGGAGATAACAAGGTATAGATGCGAGAATAAAGGTAGAGCGAAGCCGAGAGAAACTGCAGATTATGCGGGAAGGATTGGGAAACTCTAGAGCATCTGCTAAACGAGTGTAGGGAACTAAAAGAGGATGGAAGAAGCAGGGAGGAAATACTCAATGAATCGTGCAGTGGACTAGAATGGAGTAAAACAGTAGAAGATAGAAGGAGAACCATACAATAAGTGACACAATCGATTGATAGAATGAAATATGACTCTATAACTTCAAAAAAAGCATATAATATAAGAGAACAAATAATGTGAAGATTTAGGCTGAAAGGCAAAATGAATATTCATTAATATTACTATTACTACTACTACAATAGTCAGTCGTGCGAGCGAAACGATGTTGGTCAAAGATAGACCACCGTGCGAACGTGACAAACTTGGTCAACTGTAAAGCCAGATACACACGAAGCAATTTCCTGAACAATTTTATTTACTCAATTTGTAGCAAGCCTTCTTGCGCTCTGGGTCACTTTGAGCTGCACTTGGTGAGTTACTTATTTTCGCAGCACACAAAGCAAGCTGCGCCAGTTATAGTGAGTCTAGAACGTAGACTTGCTCATCGAAAATAGGAATGTTGCCGAAAATATTCGTCAGAGAATGTTAATTTCAGCCTGCGAACTAATAGGAATGCGAGCAGCAAAAAAAAAATGGAGAGAACTAAGTTCAAGAGAATGACTGCTAGAATGATTTTGAGGCCACGGTGTTTTTAACATGCTTGACGAACTCCACTGACAACACTTATTTGCGCTATTCAAGTGGTTAAAAGTATAAGTGGTGGAATTCAAGTGCTGAGAGATCAATTACGTCATATTTTTGAGATGAAAAGTAGATCTTATGTACACTAAAGATTGGTACTCTTGGTATAAAGAACAAAATATGGTTCTGAGATGAATATACATTTCCTAACCTCAAAATTTTGACGTTGGACATCATTCTGTTTCACAATTGCAAGTAGTATCGATCATTAATTAAGTGGTCAGATCTTTCAATTTGAAGCTACAGCACTCCACCAATAGGGAATATTCATGAATTTTTTAAATATTTCTAATTCACTGATTACATCGATATAGCATAGTAAAAAATATGAATTATGTTCAAAGTGCTGTAATCAAGTTTAAAAAAATATTCAAAATTGAGAATAATTTTGAGCTGTTTAAACGCCGCCATTTTCACGCGCTCTATGAATGACGTCAAATAACATGTCCAGTGATATAATATATCTATATATAATTTCTTAAATAATGTAATTGAACTATTTCCAGATGCAAGACTACTTGCTGTTGTATATAAATGTTAAAATATGAAAATATTATCATTACTCCAAATTCTGTGATTGTATTTAATTTATTTTTACTCGTATTTATTCAATTTGTGATTTGCGATTCTAGTTATCATGACTCAATTCATATTTCTCATATTTGAATCATGGAAACTAGAATCATAGATAAAAATCATAAAAAAACAATTGTGTGAAATTTAACAGTAGGTACCTAGATTCGTATTCGCGCGCTATTACAGTAGTTCAATAGGACCGCGGATGGATGGCGCTAACAGTAATATGCTAAGTTTGGAGTAAAGTGGGCGTTTCGCTTCTTCTTTAGTAGTTTTGTTCTGTGTTACAGTCTATTGTTTATTACAGGTTTTTTCATTTTCAACTTATTTCAGCATTTAAAAAAGTCAAAAGTCAGTTTATAAGTATTGGATTCTGCCTAAATGCAAAATACTATCAGGAATGTGCCTGATCAAGTC
Organism: Dromius quadrimaculatus; assembly: GCA_963989225.1. NCBI lineage: Eukaryota > Metazoa > Arthropoda > Insecta > Coleoptera > Carabidae > Dromius > Dromius quadrimaculatus. The sequence continues at coordinate 31,064,064 of OZ022330.1, forward strand.
TTTTTTCCAATCCAGACAGGTTTTAAAATACGTAAGAAATGATGTAAGGTTATCAGAAGAGATGAAGTGTCATAATAAACTTGACAGATCATGAATAACATATGGATACGTTCCACTAGACTGCCGCAATGCTCATGTTCCCTCAATAAACGTTCCACAAGACGATCGCGGTCTTGGCGTCCATGATAAATACGTCATAGATGACGTCATTGATCATGACTACTTCAAGCTCCCTACGATCGCGATTTAAAGGTGGGTCGAAGCGGTCGTTGCGTTCATTTTTGAATAAATTGCCAAGAAGTTGAAATTAAATAAGAAGATGCCTTTGCCATTTGTACTTCCGGTTCAAAGCTATGTCAATTGATTCAAGATTTTCCATTTGTCATATAACACATAATTTCATGGTCTCTCATTATCATTATTTATTATTCAAGAGCGATTAATTTACACAGGCATATTGGATTAATTCCATTCGTATATCCTTTTTGCTACAGGTAAGTTTAATCTTATTTATGATTTACTTTTCGATTCTAACCAAAAATTGTCAGTATATTTGACATTTAACAGTCACTCGCATCGTTCCACTTGAAGCACCAGCCACATCGATCATGAGTTAGTGGAACAGCAAAAACCGTGGTCGTGAGCGTGAGCGTTGAGGTCATTAAGTGGAACGTACTCTAAATGTAATTAGTTTTAGCAATGAAATTCACTGTATCTAAGCGGCTTCGTTTGCTGCTCATCATATTTCGGATTGTATTTATTAAAATAATGTGTTATTATTGAATAATAACTTTGCAGTGTTCACTCTTTTTACTTCAGCGGACGTAAAATTTGGATTTGAGAGAAAATAAGACGACATCATGAATAGATCTATTCCTGACAGATTATCCGATTGTTTTTTTACAAAACCATTAACTCAATGATTTATAATCTCACTAGGATACTAAAGTTACACTTAAACAATAAATGAATTTACAACATACACATTATTACTATGTTTTCTGATCAAAAGCCTGCAATGCCATACAAATGTAAGCAGTATTAGTAGTATCTGACGTCACATCTCGTTTTAACCAATGGTGTTGCGTTTTGGAACTTTGAATCTCCCGCGCTTAATTAGCATTTTTATTTATTAATTTTGAGTAATTCAAAAGATATTGAATACCAAAATGATGGCTTAGTTCAAAAATCCGGCCAATATGAATTCTGAAAAAAAAATATTTGGACCAAATTTAAATTTCATGCATATTCCCTATCACTTTTATCACATAGACCTTGAGTTGTTGAGGGTAACATTTGCATTGCTCACGCTCATCTAAAATTATAATTGTTATCACTTAGTTTTCTGTATAGAATGCAGGAGAAGTTTTTCTTACTTCTACCATTTCTTCCTACTTTGTCAATGTTTGAGGTATATTCGTTATACATCAACTGATCAAAATGGTATCTCCAACTCATCTTCTCAACTAATTCTTCAAAATGAATTGTTTCCATTGCTCGTCTCTACGTTCTTGTTTCTGTTGGTTTAGCTTTGTATACGAACTTTGCTATTCGTTGCTCTGTAGATGTGACCGCTTCGTTATAATTGTCCTTCTTCTATAATGTTCCAACCTAACCGAGTCTCCAAATTTCACTTCATTCTCAATTCTGTCCAGTTCTGTTCTCTCTTCTCTTCTTCTGAGGAACTTGATCTCAATATCTCTGATCGAGGTCCATGACTTACTTCCGTATATGAGCGGATTCGCTACTAAGCTCTTTCTTCTGTTTGTTTGTAAGACCATTGTTCTTTGAAGAACTGAAAACTTTGCCTTCTGTATTCAATCTCAATATTTCTTCTTTAATCCTTCCCTCTGCTTTGATTGTAGCTCAAAGATATTTGGAGTCTTCTAAGTATTCTCGTACTTGTTTACTCACGATTATCTCACATACTTTGTTTGCTCAATTTTTTATCATTGCTCTCGGGCAAAACATGTAAACTAATTAGAGAAGTGATAGTAATTTATGTTACCTTATATGAAAAGAAATCATTTAATAGAGATGGAGGGTGTTGACATCTTTTATCATTGAATTATATGTTGGAAAATATTTAACTGAGATCAAGATTCAATTGATTCAGAACGTAAGAAAATGAGTGAGACTTACAAACGTTGATGTCTGCAAAAAATTCAATTAAATATAATAAATCTCTAATATTTGCTATCCATATCCGAAATTACTCCTAATGTATTATCTCCGAGATGCAATATGTTTATTTTAATGTAATAATGGTATTATTAGTTGAGCTTGACAATTTATTGAATCAAAAATGAATTCCTTCATTTATGTATGTATGATAATGAATTCTCGCCTCCCAACTTGATTATTGAGAGCTTTCATCCTTTCAAATCCAATGAGCATTTAAATTCTCCGCAAAACTACCAGAATTTAATAAAAAATCGCAATTTTGTGTAATGACTGGTTGCACGTCATGATATGACAGTTTTTGCATGATTTTCGATCTTCATTGAATATTTTTGTTGCGGAATGTACCTAAATCGATGGCTTGAAACTCACAGTGGATGATAACTATCATTATCATAGGAAATTTTTTTGTTTGAGCACTTTTCCGGAAATATTTGCACACCTGTGATCAGAAGAATTAAGCAAAATAATTTGAAACTGTACGCCAGATATCTCGGCACTTTCTCAATAGAACGGCGTTATTGTCGAATGAAAAGAGACTGGGTTAACGTGAAAGCCTTCTTCAACGTCGATGGAACAAAGATGTGATTTTCAAATCTTACAAGCTCTCTCACATGGGATACGTGGTCTTGGACCTATTTTTGTGACCGGAACAGTATTTCTAGTCTTAAATCTCTTTTATAGAATATTTCACTTGTTCCTGCATTCGACTTTTCATAATTCTTACGTTAGGTACAGTATCAAGCCAGACATGATAAGTGATACCAAACTGATCAATTTTCTTTTGCATTCAATCTTTCAAACATTTTTACTACTGCGGTTCATTCTTCTGTTTGCCATACTTCTCATTGCAGTTGATAAACAATCCATGAATGAATGATGCCTCCAAAAAAAGAAACTTAGTCTGATCGGCACACTCTTAAATAAGTCTAAAAAATATCGATTGTGCAAAGCCCACAGTTTGCCTGGACACTGCAATCAATGATCATATATAATTCTCTATAAGTTTCCAAAAGTACATCTATATGTGAGCAAAGCCGGAAGTAGACACATCACATAATTCCATGAACAAAAAATGATTATTCTTGAGAGTAAATCATATAATTTCAATGATTCAATCAAACCAATACAAGTAGTGATTAATATATCTTCTTATTCTCTTGAGGTAATTGATAAGATAAAATAGTATCATTCATTCCCACAAACTATTTCTCAAGTCATGAGTATAGAGTTGAGCGCAACAAATTGTTTGGTAACAAATATGTCAACTATTCACATTGGACATCGTGGAGAAGTCGTAGAAATCATATTTTATTTTATAGAAGAATTAGAGAGAATTAATGCTGAGAAAACAGGAATTATTTAGCTAGTTTTAATATTGCATGCTTTATCAACTGGATCGTAATCTAATCATTCTGGAGAATGGAAGAATATGAAAACTTGTAAATTTTCGTATTTCAATCAACTCTTCCCAAATGCAGACTAAAATATACCGATTTGTCTGATCTTCAACTGAAAAATAAATTTGCACAGAATGAAACTATGTTCAGAATATTGGAAATGGTATGGATAATTTATTAGAATACCTGAACTATCTTCTGTTCATTACTTATTTCAGGCTGGATTAATACATCCTTCGTGAGTAGAGATAGCTGGTCACCTTCAAACCACAAGAATTCATACTGTCCATTCTGTTCAGTCCATCCGTTGCCCAAGGAAATGAGAGTTGTTGGAATTTTAAAATTAGCATTTCTCCAAATGCTAGTGATGTATCACGTTCCTCGAAGTTGTTGATACAATTCTGCTTTACATGGAGGTATGCTGCAAGGATCGTAGTTCTTTATTTTCCGTAAAAAAATTTCTCTAGTGTCGGATGGATTATAGGTTCGTACAAATGGATGATTCCTGGCTTCATTCACCTTATTAATATTTTTTAAGCCGTACATACGATATGTGAATTTCTCCAGTATGTCAAAGAAGGATTGTGATCACAATCAGTTAACGCATGAAAGCCTGGTAATGCAGTACAAAATGATTTTCCAAGAGTGTTATACAGTTTTGTTACATCAAGGTATCTCAACGAGTTGCCAGAGCCTATTTCCAGATATCAATAGGAATTGTAAGGTGTTGAATGTTTGCTAGCATTATAACCAATATATCAGTATCGGTAATTTGATTAGAACTTTCGAAGGGTCAGCAATTTTTGAAACATGATACACTATTTTTGTATCGGCCTCTTCGTGATCTTTACATGTTAGTTCTTCTTGAACTATTCTCACAGCTTTTTTTCAGAAACATGAAAAGAGTAACAGCTTTCGAAATTCAAGTATATTGTTCTTCTGTCTATTATTGGTGTATTTTTGTTGTTTTACCAGTGATTTGTTAGAAAATCTACCAGAGCTTCTTCAAATTTTCTGTTTCTTAGTTCGTTGATAGAGTCAACAGATCTCAACTGATGAGGACCGTTAATGATATAATGCTTATTTTCAAAACCATCCCTTCTAAATCGTTCGTTGTCTTTTATTGATGGTGTCAAATTTTGATCGAAAATTATATCATTGAATCTACAGATCATTTTAAAAATTGCCATTGATATCATTCTGAAAGTTCATGGAACATCCTTTATAAGATGCAGTATGAAAAAGCCATCCAAGATAACAATTACACATTTTGGTATAGATTCAGTTGGTATTTCTTCTTCTAAGATTTTAATCAAACTTGATTTATCAGTCTTACAGATTTTTCCATCAAGATGACACATACAAGTTGGCAATGGAGTCACAGGATATGTCAAGGTTTTCGCAATATCAACCTCATTTTCTATAGAAATACCTAACATCCGACCAAAGAGATCACATTGCATTCTGATTTCTTGAATTTTGCCACATATTTTAATTTTTTTCTTTTCAGAAGCAGTAGTAAAATTTATTATGGTATTTTTTTTATCGGTTTCTCAAATCTATTACAATCTCCGCTACATTCCTTGATGAAGTGATCACGCATATTACGACCATTTGTTTAGATATTTGATTGAAAAAATCTGCTGTTGAATCCTCAGCAGCTCTTCCTGTCGCGATGTTGAATAAGAGATCTTTCCTGATTTCTACGCTGAATGAATTAATGTTTTGTTTGATAGCTGTTATCATTTTCTCTAAGCAAGACGCATTCTTCTTGATCTTATTTGGTTCCAGATCCCCAGTTACATGTTCTTGTTTCTTCAGTCGTATTTCCTTATATAAATGGAAAATAATACTTGCTCGAAAACTGTGATTTCTTGCCCAGCGCTGGCGAGCAGATATAGAATTGCTGAAATGTGTAATTCCAGTTAGTTTCTTGGCAGCGTCTGCATTAATAGTCTGTTCCAATGTGAGATCGATTGGTTGCCTTGAGAATGGTTTCCCAGTCCTTTTCACACCAAATGACCCTTTTTTAAGTTCCTTTATCAAACCAGGATCAGTATCATTGACTCTAAGCAAATTGCTATGATATTTGATGATCCAGCGAGCATAATTTGGTTGATTGAATATAAAAAATAAACTAGCCATCTTCAATAATGTATTTTTATAGAGATCAAAATCTGCTGTTCTAATACACCTTGATGAATGTTGATAATAACGAATTAAGTTATTGTATATCGAATAAAACTGTGATGTTTTCCCATGATCTCCTGCAAGAGTTTTCTGTTCAAACATAGAATAGAGTGCTAATATTTCAGGTAAAGGTCTATCATTTTCATCGGAGGTTGAATTTTCTGTTTCTTTAATATCTTCTGCATCAAGAATTTCTTTTTGATAAGTAGAATATAGTATCAAAAACTCCGAAATAAGATTTTTTCTCTCAGTTGAAGTAGAATATAGTATCAAAAACTCCGAAATAAGATTTTTTCTCTCAATTTACGTCATATTTACACTTTTCATAATCTTTTCGATATATATTTCATTTTCATCTGAGAATGTAATATTTTTTTTTGAAAAAAAAAATGCTTCAAAATGCTTATTTTGAAGTGCTATAGGGTGCAATCTTTTACATCTATTGAAATGTTTATCGGTGATGAAACCATTCACAGAACCACTAGCTAATAAATCAGTATCAACCATTATATGTGAGAGACCACAATCACTTATAAATTTGCCTACAGTTTTAAAGAATGCCATCATGATACGGAATGGACCCAAATGAATAAAAATGTTCTTAAAAATTGGATGCTTCGTCAGATTGAATGCGATATGCCTCTTCAGCAATAGCTAAATCATATGTCACTTGAATGTAATTTTGGGAGCATTCTCTTGCAATTTTTTGGCTTTCAATCTTGTTGTATTTGATAGTAGCCTTCTCAGTTGGAGATCTGTTGGTAGGAGTTAGATACGAGATTTTTTGAGTCAAACTGTTATCTTCATACATGAGACTATTGAAACCAACCCACATTGGTATTTTTCGTATTCTAAGTGCATGTGAATACATCCATAGGAAGTCAATTACAGTCGCAGACTTCAGAATAACCGAGTCTTCAACTTCTTCCTGACTAATGATTTCTGATAGATTCTCAACCATTTCTGGCTTTCTATGGTATGATGGTATTTCTGGTAATATTACATCGTAGGTTCGTCTTCTACTATTAGAGAATTTTTCATATTTGGACATGGTTGTCACTGGCTGTAGAAGAACTGGAAAATCATTTTCTTCACCAGATATTTCTGTACGTGAATCTTTCAAAATATTATTGATGAAGTTCTGTGACCGTTGGTTATTTTCATTATCACATATTTCAATCAGTGGATTTCCTGAATCCTTGATAGTTGAATCTTGTGATACGTCAGTCGTTAAATCATCAAATTCTTCGAATTAAAATATGATTCCGACTGTATTATGAAGAGTATTTTTACGATTACTGGTTTCAACAAACCTATCAAAATTGTCAAATGCGACTCCTGTATTGAAGTGGGAAATCAATGATATACCTGCTGGGCATGATTGTGATTGTTCAGTAGCAGCATAAGTCAATTCAGTCTCGGGTTCTTCAAGAGCAGTATAGCTGCAGCAATGTCCATAATTATTAGTCCGAAAGTCATATGCTTGGATGTTTTGATTTTTCCATTCGTTACATCATTAAATAAAGATTTTACTTTCAGAGGAGCATCTGTATTGCTCTTTCGTCGACGACTCAAATCACCTAGTAATGTTAGATGAAATATTTGTAGTGATTTTGGTGTTGTGCATTCCCCTTTCGTGATATCTGACACTGTTGAATTGGTCGGTAGAAGTGTTTTTTCGATATTCAATATATATCTTCTCAAAATAAGGGCAGCTCTAAGCAAAATATCTTCTTCATCCAATGATGTGAAAACAATATCGCTGATATTATTATTGCTGTTCTCAGAAGCAACAACTTTTTAACATGTACTCTCAATATTTTCACCCTTTTCTTGACTGTTTCAGCCATTTTCATTTCCAAATGCTTCGAGGAAAACATATCTTCATTTTTTTCCACATTTTTTCCTGATATTCTTATCAAAATGTCTCTAAACATTGTGACGACACATTGCGGTGGTGGTGCGTCCCGCTGGAGCTGCTGTCGGTCGGTGATGCTCGGGCGCCATTACGGTGCAGCTCTTTGGCGATGTTTGTGCCGGGTAGCTAGCGTGATGGGAAAGGATTTTGTCGATGAAAGAAACTGAAACGTGTAGTAGGACAAACAGTATTTATTGAACACACAAAAACACATAGACAACGGTTTAAAAACAAAACGGATGATTCATCTTACACGGTAGCAAAACGAGGACAAGTGAATACGGTACGGTCAAACGGGATTCCGGTAACCCACGTTACGGGGGCCACCCAGAAGGGGGTTTCCTGTAACCCACGTTGCGGGGGTCACCAAAAAAAGGGGTTTCTTGTAACCCACGTCACGGGGGTCACTCAGAAAGGAGTTTCCTGTAACCCACGTTGCGGGGGTCACTAAAAGGGTTTCTTGTAACCCACGTCACGGGGGTCACTTGAACGGAAGGTTTCTGGTAACTCACGTCACGGGAGTCACTCAAACGGACGGTGTCCATTTACGGTACGGTTCGGACTTCGGTTGAACTTCTAACTTCGCTGGATAATACACTGGGCTCAAGTCTGAGAATAGAGTGCCTTACTGTCTGATTTTGGGCTGTATTTATACCCCGCATTTAATGAATCCTTACTCAACAGGTTCACTTAAGTACTCTTAGATTGTACTTAACCTTGTCCATGTAAAAATCATCCGTTAGATAAAATACATATTTGGTACAGTAATAAATCGTTTACCAACAATTTCCATAACATTCCTTCCCTTAAATATATTTTATTTAAATCTAAACATAAATCAAAGTTCTTTAATTAATCGCTAGACGGCGACTGATATTATAATTCTTTATTGAAACATTTAAACTAACAACAAACGCAGGTAAACAAAAGGATAGACAAACGTAGCTTTGACAGGCAGAACAAAAACTTCTCAAAATAAACAAAGAAATATTATACATAATTGCTAAACGGTAAGTACATTTCATGTTAAACTATAGTATAGTCTTATCTAATATTATTCCTCTCTAGATTCGGCATTCAATATTACCGTGCGGGATTTGCAATTTAACCTCAACTAACTAATGTTGTAGAAATTCAAATAAAACCTTGACTGGGGTTTCATACGGAACGGAAGAACTTCTACACGGCGGTGAGTTGATTATTATTCCAATACGGATGTAATACGGACTGTTATTTTGCAGGAATGAACTTCGATGTTGTAGAATCACTAGAGCAACTGGAGGAAGTTGACAGGATAAACTTGTGAAGATAACAGATTAAACAGAATTACGATTAAAAAGGCTGAGTGAGTTGAACAGTAATGATGACAAGTTAATTTGAGTGATGACTTTTCAGTACGGTATTTAATATTTGAAAAATTGCAGATTATATTCCAAAACGAAGACTGCTTCGTTACATCATACTATGCAATGAAGTGAGAAAGATATAATTTCCTCCAATGATTATATCATTTTTGATATATGCACATAATTCTTTATAGGCTTTGATGTAATTAGCTCTCGCAATATTTCAAGATCGACCCGTAATTGGAGAACTTGATTTTATTTTATGTAATATAGCAAGTTTACAATTTATGTGATAAGAAACCTCACCAGATTTTGCGTGTACATTGCCTATTCTCTCAAATAAATCAGAATCATCATTTTTCAATGCCTATGTCTTCTTAAACTCAGAGAAGAAATATTACAATTAATTAGTTTTTGTGTTTTACCCTAGAATATTTATTGTTCCGTTCCCTAGAAAATACAAACTTTTGGCATTTCTGAGAGATTGGAGACATCTGAAATCTGTTGAAAAAAGATTTTTTCCAATGAACTTCCTGTCAAACTTTTTTACTTACTTGTACAAAGTAACAAGTAGGTATTATGAAACCGACCAAATTTACCCATCGAGATTTTGAGGAAATATCCGTTTTGAGCATCCCTGAATCCATTTTGACTATTTTTGGCTTGATGTCGGTACGTATATTCAAGCGTGCGTGTGTAACTCGCAAATCTCAAAACTGGTTGAACGTATACTGCTGGAACTTTGTATCTGAGACTGGTATAGGGTCTAGTTGTGCACCTCGCATTATGATTCCAATCGTCTGTACCGGAAGTGCACTTTACTTGAGACTTTTTCGAATTTCTCTAATGAATCCAGAATGATCAACCGTAGGATATTGAAACTCAGTATTTGAACTTGATGTTGAATCAGAATGGTTATCTGCTATTTTTGTGAGAATCGGCCGGGCCAGAAGTGCTCTTTACCTAAGACTTTTTTTGAATTTATCGCATAAATATAGTGTGATCCGCCATAGCATATTGAAATTTTGTATAAAGAACCTCTATAACATCTTATTGCACATCTTGCATTATGATTGCGATCGGCTAAACCGAAAGTGCACTATACTTAGGACTTCTTTCTGATTTGCCAGATTGATCAGCCGTAGGATACTGGAATTGAGTATTTGAAATTGCTGTAGCATCTAAATAGTCATCTTCTATTTTTGCAACAATCGGCTGAGCCGGAAGTGCACTTTATATGACAGACTTCTTGAATTTTCCGAATAAATTCTAAACAATCAGTCGTAGAATATTTAAAATTTGTATCATGCACTTTTATAATATCTAGTTGTACACCCTGCATTATGATTGCTATCGACTAAGCCGGAAGAGCACTTTATTGAGATCCATCAAGCCGGAAGTGCACTCTACTTGACAGTCTTCTGGAATTTTCCGCATAAATTCAAAACGATCAAGTGTAGAATATTGAAATCTAGTATTTCAGTCCGCTGTATATACAGGGTGTAACAGAAATAAGTACATTAATTTTAACCTGTGATGCAATTTGTCAAGCATAACAATTTTTCCTAATAACTTTTTTTCGTAAATCCTCTGGATACAGAGTAAAAATTCATCAAAGTTTTGTCAAAAATTTCATAGTGCGCCTATGGTTCAAACTGAATGTTATTCATTTGTTGGAAGAATGACAGCTGTCGATTGAAAGGAGTATCGTAGTCTTGTCAATCATTCGTTTGAAACTGAAATAGTTATTTACGTATAGAGGGCTGAAAGATTAAGTTTACACCCGCGGACAAAGTTTGAGGCCCGAAGCGTAGCGAGGGCCTTAATTCGTCCAAGGGTGTAAATTGTCTTTCAGGCCGAGGCACGTACAACGTTTTACGCACAACTGTGATAAAATTTACTTGTGAATTTCTCGTAAGTAATTAGTTTTTGAGAACACGCAAAAATATTTATTACTTCAAAATTATAAGGTGGCGTATGGTAACAAAAAACATGTCATGTGTTAAACAATTGATTTTGTTTATATGTCGACAAAATTCTGTTGGTAGTTTTCTTATTTTAATAATAATACTGGTGGCCAATTCTCTAGTTTACAGCCAAACGGGCGGTAAATTTTTTTTCGCACTCCCGGGAGTAAGCAACGAATTTAATCCCTCATTTCAGGGACTTAAGTTTGAGTTTAGTCCCTCCGGGATCTAAAATGATCAAGAATCCCAAGGGACTAAAGTAAAATAAACAAATTTTTCTATGACAACTAAATAATCAAAGTACTTACCTAAATGTCAAATTGAATTTTGTCATTAGAATTCAAACCTTCATTCTTAATTTGTATTAGCATTATTGCAATTCACACAATTTCACAAATGCATCGTATTGTTGTTCGTAAATTTTCTAGACTTTTGGCAAAATCATTTTACAGTTACCTCTTCCGCAGCCTTATCAATATCAATTTTCTCACTCATCTTTTTGACAGCAAGCTTATTTATTGAACAACTGCTGTAGCCAGTCTTGTTTCTATGGTGAATTTACTCAACATTTTTGTTTCAAGTTTGTAGTTGTCAAAATTGTAAGATTAATTAATCTACTTTAGACTATTGTGATTCAATATAATACGGTAGTGCGAAAAATAGCGTAGATAACACATGACTTAAGTGCCTTTAATCCCTCAGGTGAGTATTGCCCTCGACTGCGTCTCGTGCAATAAACTCCACCCTCAGGATTAAATCAAGCACTTAAGTCCCTCGTTATATAATAAACTATTACCGGTCGACGGGCGTAAAGTGGAAGTTACCACCATGGTAACTAAGTTGTAAACAAACAATTTTGTATCAGTTGTGCGTAAAAATATTAGTATTTTGGCAATACATTGATATTCGCTCACCTCGATTATTCTATTTTTGTATATGTTGGAAGAAAGACTGAATTTCTCTCTGTAATCAACAATTTGGTCTTTTAGTTGTATTTATATGTCATTTTTAAGAATTATGATTTTTATTAAGGGATTTCACGAATATCTTAGGATAGTACATTTCTTAAACATAAGTTTGTACGCACAAGTTCATTGCACTTGAATCAGCTGATTTGAATTGTCTGAAACTGTGTCACTGTGTCAGGAGAGTCCGACTGTGCTGCCATCTACAAGCAGTTCGAAAAGTAGTTGCTGTTTCTAACCTACTTCATCAGAAACATAAAGAGAAAATCATTCAACGATTTATTCAAAGAAAACGGTAGAATATTGAATGGAATATAATTCTAAATTACTTAATTCATTGAATAATTTGATAGAGATATTGCTACATGAAATTTTGAAGAATCTATTCTTGAAGAACAGGAAATATAACCTATAAATGTATCAAACTGAATTTGGTAATTGATTTTAAATATTTTCTGAAATATATTATACAATATTCTGCTTATTCGGCAGATCAATTCACGGGGCATACTTTATTGAAACGATCTGAGTGTGAAGTGTGAAGTTTGTAATAATATGAGAAAAGCTAATACACAGGTGCTTCATTTATAAATTAATGTATTTCATTCATCTCATCTGCTGTTTTACGTTCCAGATAAACGTTAGGTTCTAAATATCCCATGGTATTCTCATCGTAATGTATAAGTGCATAATATTTTGACATTAAATACATTAGCATAACCACAATAATTCAATTTTTAGTGAACAATGACAATTCGGAGATCGTTCCAAATAAATTTGCTAAGCTAATCCTAAACTGCCCATGAAATCGTACACAGAATTAATAATTTATTATCTGTTTTATTTTAGAATTTATTTGAAGGAATTGATAACTAACATATGTCAAAATCAATTATTGTTCTATTGCAACTGCTACTGGATCCGATAACTATGCACCTGAACGACTCGTTAAATTATAGGGGATAAAAAATGCTGAAAAAAGATGAGAATTCGGGAAAAAGGTAATAAGAAAAATTGTTAGGCTTGACGAGAACTATCACTGGTTAAAATTAATGTACTTATTTCTGTTACACCCTGTATATATATACATACACATATATATATATATAAATATATATATATATATATATATATATATATATATATATATATATATATATATATATATATATATATATATATATATATATATATATATATATATATATATATATATATATATATATATATATATATATATATAAATCCTCCTATCAATTTGACGTCCTTACAAAGATGTTCATTTTGGCGTCTACTGAAAGGAACGCGTATAGTTGAGACCTGATCGAAGTAAATAACATAATTTCTCATGAGCTCTTCAGATTTCACACAGACATTCCATTCCATGCAATATTCACAGAGTTCCCATTTCCTATACAATATGACCTCCTTTCATCATAACATCAATGTGGCGTCAATAATATACGTTACATATTGCGTTTATAGTTGCGTCCTATCCGTATATATGCTCTCACTTCATATTTGAGATGGCGTCCCCCTTGTTGCCAGATTTAGTTTTCATGCGTAGAACGTTCTATAGATGACACATGTGAAGCGATGTATTCAAAGGTTTGCGTAGAATTACACTATTCAAGTTTTGAAATGGGTTGATACTCAAGACATCTCCATAGAGTAGTAATATGTCATTGATTGATAGAGAACTCATAGTAAATTGAAAGATTTTGCGAGAAAATATGGAGTTTTGATTAATAATTGCTATTTTCGAGTTCTGAAGTAAAATGTATTTGCCATGTCCGTGAACTGTTGGTAGATATGAATGGAAGTATGTGAAGGATAATTTATCAGAAAGGACTTACGGATGTCATATAAATTGTGATAATAATTGCTCTATTGAAATGTGACAGAATTTAGGTCTAAACTTGCATCTTGCTCAAGATTTTTCTATAATTGTCGGATGGGGGTCAGTGTGAGTATAAATCTTGATTCTGGAAGCTGAAAACCTCTCCTCATTAGGACACCATATTGGAACAAGAAGTACAGAGTATTTTTGCAATATCTTAAGAGCCGTAAGTCACACAAAAAAAATCTCATAGCTTTTTGGGAGAGTATTGAATTCTTCACAATCTTAGTTCAGATACTTTTCATAATCATTTCATTTTCTATTTTTGTATACAAGTATGTACGGAAGGGTTATTATAATATGGGCAGATAATCTGTGCTATATCCATGAGGTAAAAATGAATTATGGATCAACTAATCAAAAATAGCACTTTAATAATAAATACCAGTCTATCGAGTAGTCTTCATACATATCCTCATGAATACCTAAGAGAAAACTCACTTCACTATTATGAATCGGTCCTATTAGACGGAAGATACAAAATAGGAATTATATGGAAGATACAAAATAGGAATTAGTTATCAAGGCCGTAAAGATGATCTTTGGTCGAATTTGTGGTTTACGGCCGAAGCGCCAGCTGAGACCAAAAGAGAATTTCAGAATATTACGTTTTTTCAGGTGATCATCACAATCACCTGAGAAAAGAATTCAAAATCCCTAAATTTTATCCATTTATTTCTGAAATATTGCAAATGTAAATCTTAGTTGCCAATGAAATTGTTTTATCAAATAGACTCTTTTGGTTTTAATCCTATATATTTATTTTTATTTTTGACGTTTCGAATCTAACCAAAAGTCTTCTTCAGAAAAAATGATACAAAAATAAATAAGGCAAGCAGGTATCTAGATGATTAAAAATTAAAAATTGAAAATCTCTACAACGTTTTAGAAAGGCAAAATCACATAATCTACTTGCCTTTTTTATTGATGTTTTTTCAAAAATCTTGATCATTTTCATTACTTGCTCACCATAAAGTATTTTTAATGATCCATATATGCTTTCTGAATTATAATGATACAAAAATTTGTGATTTCTGTGTAATTTTTTCTGAAGAGACTTTTGGTTGGAGAGTCGAAACGTCAAAAATAAAAATAAATATACAGAATTGAAGCTAAAAAAGTCTACTTATTATAATATAATTCTGAAAGCATGTATAGATCATTTTAAAATTGTCTTATTCCATTGTCCTAAAGTTCGTATCTATTTTTCTGATTGAAAGAACTACAGAGATTGATGGAAGGATATAATATGTATTTCGGCGAAAATAGTTTCTTTAGACTTCATCAAGCTGCCGATAGAGGTAGCTGTGAAGTGGTAATCTAGTAGTTTTCACAAATCAGTCCCAAAAAAGTAATGTTTGGCAGATCAGTCTTAAAAAATGAATTTAGATAGATGTATACAAGTAAGTAGAACTTTATGGCCGCAAAAAGGGCCATAGGAATACATTTTCTATTGTAATCGCCTAAAAAATTAATTTTTAGCACATAGCACATAAACATCTGGAACAGAACTGTAACTGATGATGAATACAACAATTATGTGGGCATAAAATCAATCTACGAGCAAAAATTGTCCAGATACGATTTCCTTCGATCATTCATTTCCTCCAAAGTTGCTGGGAATATGGCGTATATCAGTATTCACTCTTCATATTTTGTAAATCAATCTGAAGGCAAAAAGCTCAATCGCTGATAATGAAATTTGTTGAGCTGTGTACAACTACATCCTCTGATTAGTTTATCCAGTATGCAAATTGGTAAACGTATAATTTTAAGAGTCAGTTTTTCCATATCGAATATCCCTAAGAATTTCCACTGCTGTTTGCGTTACAATATGGTGCATAAAGTCAAATACTACTTACAATATGAAATAATAAACATTCAATTAGTATGATTTTGTTAATCTATCGGGGTAATCCAAGTGAGTCTCTTTCAACTTACTTGTACAAAGTACAAATTAGCAGTATTACTGAACTGCCAGAATCACATTTCAAGATTCTGATGAAAATATTTGTTTTGAGCATCCCCAAATTCATTTTGACTATTTTTGGCTTGACGTCGGTATGTACGTATTAATGTTTGTATGCATATAGATTTTGTATTTGAGACTGGTCTAAAGTCAAATTTTGAAGCCCTATTTTGGTTGCAATCGTCTGTACCGGAAATGCACTGTACTTGAAGCTTTTTTCGAATTTTCCACATGAATTTAAAATGTTGAAATTGAATATTTTGGGTTCCTGTGGCATCTTGATTGTTATTTTCTATTTTAATACTAATTGACTGTGATGAAAGTGCACAGTCTATTTGAGTTTTTTGCATTAATTCAAAACAATCAGCAGTGGAGTATTGAAATTTCGTAACAAACACTTCTATAGAACCTTAGTGTACACCTTGCATTAGAATTGCAGTCGGATCAACCAGAAGTGCAGTTTACTAAGCACGTTTTCGAATTTTTCACATGAATCCAGAACAATAGGCTGTAAAATCTTGAAATTTCGTATTTAGAGGAATTGTAGCATTCGAATGATAACTTAATATTCTCATAATAATCTATTGAGCTGGAAGTAAGCTATATCTGACAATCTTACATAATTCTTCACATAAATTCGAGATTTCGGCCGTAGAATGATGAAATTTGGTATTTGAGACTGCTAAAGCATTTCCTAGCCAGTTGCACTGCTGTCCCTTAAATTTTAGGTGTCACCTAATTTAATAATATATTATCAGAATTTGAAAATTCAATTGGACATGAACATTGATGTCCTCATTTTGATTTCATATTTTTTGTATAAGTGGAGATTGAAATTTGAGCTAGAGCGGTGCAACAAACCATCAATGAATTGTAGCATCTAAATGATTGAATTATCATTTTAAATTCTGGTTGGAATTGATTTTGCCTAGTGTCAATATCAGTGTCAACTATTAATTATTGAGTCAAAAGATGTAGGTAACAGTAAAACATGTAGTGTCCACATATTTTTTTTTTCATGTTTTCGAGCAAAACGGTGTTGAATATTTGATGAAAGATTATTCATAGAATGCAAAATTGTTCAAAATGCTACCAGCCTAATGTTGCCTTCACCTATATTATCCTTGTCTATTCTTCTCCTTCCCCTTCCGAATAGAGCAGGGGGTGGCCCCTTGGTTTTTTCCCAAAGTATCTTACCTTCACTATCGATTGGTACTAGTTTCAATCATAAGATCTATCAGGGAAATTGACCCTAACGAAAATAAACAATCGTAGTCTTTTTTCGGCACTTGAGGCAGGATCCTAAATTTATAAAGTCTGTCACCTCATTGACGACTATATTTCTGATTGATTCATATACAATTTGGCCGTAAGTTTGATCAGGGAACATAAGGTGCGGCCGGCTCCTCGACTACAAAAATGTTCTCACACAGTTGCGAGAACAGAGTCAATGTTCATCTATCCACAAACTAAGTAAGGAAAGCGATGATATGATAATTCGCACAAATTGGAATAACAGATAGAATGTTATATATATTTTTCATCAGTCTCATGCAAATCACTCAAAGAGAATGATATTTTTGTAGAAGTTTGTCAGTAGAAAAGAAATAATTTATACATAGAATGATATCGGTTTGAGCGTATCATTTCCAGGACACAGTAATTGTGGAATGCATTCAATATATAGCCCTTTGCAAAAACCAGGCAACCAAATAGATAAAGCTCTCATTTGAAAAAAAAAAACTCAATTTGCACTTTGAACCAATTTGTGGCTTATCACAATAACTCAAATTATCTTTTGGTGAACTCTGTTATCGATAGTTTCAAGAATAAAACAAGGAAAATAAAGCATCATTTTTGTTCCTTACACAAAATTGTTCCATTTATATGTTGCCAGTGAATTCTGAACTCAACAATATAAAAACTCAGATCATGTTTTATTCCAGTCCTAACTTATGAGTATATTGTATACTTTTCAAATTTTCCAGCCATGATGGATGTGATATTCTGTAATAGATTATATTAATAGGAACAATAATTAGTTTTCGTGTGTTTGTATATAACAAGCTTATGTCACACTTATAATGTATTACAGGATATATGTAATAATGGTAATTCATCCATCCATTCTACTTTTTAGCGCATTTTTCCGAAAAAAGCGCTATTATATTCACTTTGGCTGTCTGGCTGGCTGGCGTGACGCTGAGTTCTCAGCAACTATACTATTTACAGACTTGAAACTGGTACTAAATAAAAGCTACTGTTTCGTAGGTTTGCACAAATTGCTTTAATTCAAGCTCAGTGATTGTGGAAGATTAAATTATTCAATTACTTGTTTCAAGTGAAACAATGCCCATGGATATATATGACATTAGGGATATGGCAATTAAAATTTATTAAAGTAGATAAAAATTTAGTTACAACTTTAGCCGGGGGTGTCACTATTATTATGTACAGCTGTCAAATCTGTCCGAGATTCATTCAATGACTTGTTTGTCGCAAATTTGAAGCTTGGTTGAAAGTTTGTTTGATTTTGGTGTATTTTTTTATACAGCTTTGATAAAGAGCAAATTTCAATTTTAAGGTACAGCACTTGACCTCCTGTCAGTCAATAACTAAACAATGAAGAATAAAAGGTATTTTTGAGTTTGTATATGCATAAATTATGTACCTATCAAACTGTCAACTTGAAACTAGTACTAAATGGAAGCTGCTGTTTCGTAAGTTGGCCAAAACTGCTTGATTTCAAGCTCAGTAATTGTGAGAGATGGTAATTTGCGAAATCTCTGAGGTAACAAGCATTCATGAGCTGTCAAAAACTCGCTTTCATCATCTAGATGATTCTTCCATTTTTTTCCGGTCACACTGAGAGTGCAACTTTGTGACCATCAGGGACCTCAAAAACATGAATAATTTGAGATTCATCAATTTAGTCCAGCAGTAAAAGCAATGATGAACCTGCAATAAAAATGTTCAACTTGCTCTGTACAAACAATTTGATTTGTTTTTCTACAACAATTATAAGACCACATCACGGATGAAATAGCGAATTCTCATATTTCTTTAGAACTCGTCATAAGTGATCCTATAGTTGGGAAGCCGACCGCACCTGATGTCCGCTAATCGGACTTACGGTCAAATTTTATATAGATCAATCAAGAATATAGTGGTCAATTAGGTGCCAGATTTTTAAAATATGGAGTCTTGCCTTAAGCGTCAAAAAAAAGGCTACTTCCGGTCAATTCTCGTTAGAGTCATCTTCTCTGAAAGAACTCATGATTGAAACTGGTACTTATTAGTAGCGAAGGTCGGATACACCGAGAAAAAACCATGGTACCACCCTCTGTCCTGTCGTTTTGAACTTCCCTCATGATTGTTGTGTTTTTTTCTCTGTTCTGGATAGAACGGAGCAAGTATTTTGGTTTTATTCTAGAGTACTTGATATCTGCAATTGATAGGTACGAGTTTCAAGTGAACCTCGAACTCATTGACCAGATATGACCTCTTCTCTATACTTAGAACAGGATCCTGGATTTATAAAGGTGACATCCTGATGACTACTATATCTCCGATCAATTCATATACAATTCGGCCCTAAATCCGATCAGAAACGATATGATGCGGTCGGCTTTTGAACTATTGAAAAGACATACATGAATTTGCTAATTAACTCCTCATACTTGAGTCAGTACTCAACTGTTTTTTCCTTATATTTGAAATTAACTGCATAAATTTTACGTTGATGTAGAATTATTTCCAAGCAAGAATATCAAATAATTATACTATGATACTTTAGTCTGCAATAAAATATTGGTGGAAATATTATGTTATGACATACATAAAAAATGCAATTTCAAATTCAAGCCAAAGTCCCAACAAATTCCATGTCAAAAGCACAAGCATCTGTTCCATTATCGATCGCTTCACTCAGCTACGAGGTCATGTTCTGCGACAGTGTTGTCAAGTTTCTGGATGCCAGTATGACGGCGGAATATATGAGGTGGGAATATACACGTACATTTTTGACGCCACTAGAAATTGGAGCGGAATTTTTCGGAACTAAAAATATACGGAAATTTTCATTTTCCTATCATTTTGGCGTCAAAATGAGATTTTGAATTCAGCCTCTAGAGGTCGGGAGCAAGCCAGGAAAAATTTTTAAAGCGATTCTAAAGTGGCGTCCGATATACGGACTCCAATTTACAATGGAGGCCAGATTAAGTGCAAACGCGCAATATAAGGACGCCAAAATGATATGAGGATTCATATATATATATATATATATATATATATATATATATATATATATATATATATATATATATATATATATATATATATATATATATATATATATATATATATATATATATATATATATATATATATATATATCTCTTCCATCAGTTCACCGTTGAGATACGCACTTTCAATATCCAGATGTTGAACATGAAGGTTTCTCTGCGCAGCTAGAACAAATCTGATTCAAATAGTCTCATGCTTCACAACTGGCGCGAATGTTTTGTCATAGTCTTCCCCGAATCGCTGCGAACAACCTCTAAGTACCAAACGGGCCTTGTAAGTATGGATATGACCATTGCCGTCTAGCTTTGTTCTAAATACCCACTTACAAGAAATAGGTTTCTTTCCTGGTGGAAGTTTCGTCAATTCACATACTCGATGCTTATTCAGCGATAACATTTCTCCTTTTTTGCAACAGTCCATAAAATTTGTTCATAATTTTACATTTTTAACATTTCGTTCCATGACGTTGACTCCTTGACATGGTTCACATGCACCTTGTATATCAGTTTCACTGGAGGCACATTCTTATTACATCGTTTCGAAACTCGTATTTTTAATTCTTCTGTAGTCTCTGGTGCTCTGTCATACTGGTCTGAAATGTTTTCTGCTTCTACTTCACCAAGCACTAATACTTCTTCACCCTTAGAATTCTGCATATCCCCGACTGCCTCACGCATCTCGATATCTTCCGCAGAATGTTGAATGATATCAATTACCTCTTCGGTTGATGTACCATGTACTGAAACTGGATGTTTGGTATCTTTTACGATGATACGCACCGACCTGCTAACCCAAACTTTGTCTGTTCTTGGATTCAAAATCCTATATCCTTTGATATTAGCATCATAACCTACCAGGACACCTTCTGCTTTGTCATCCCATTTCCTCCGTTTTTGTTTGGGTACCAGCTAGAAAACTTTTGAATCAAAAACTCGAGCATGACTCAGATCTGGTTTTATACCTGTAAATAATTCAACTGGAGTTTCTTCGACGCTTCTACTCGTAAATCGATTCTGCAAATACGTTGCTGTTAGGATTGCCTCTTCTTAGAAACGATTGTAAAGTCCGGCGTCCAGCAACATGTATTTTGCTGATTACGTCAGCGATTTGTTTTTTCTCTCCGCAACTCCAATTTGTTGCGGAGTATAAGTAACAATGAGCTGATGCTGTATGCCCTCTTCCTTCAAGAAATTTGTTAGCTCCTGAGAAACATTCTCTTTACCATTGTCTATGCGAATGACGACAGGCTTCCTGTTATATCTTGCTGACATCTGTGCTATATACTCTCGTACAACACCTGGCATCTCATCTTTAGACTTGATAAGTCGAATCACAGTAAAACTCGAATAGTCGTCGATAAGTGTCAGAAAATATTTGTTTCCGCTTGGCGTCGAGGTTTGCATCGGCCCACACAAATCAGAATGGACAAGTCCCAGTGATTCCTTTTTTCTTTGATTGCTATGTCTGAATTTAGACTGCGTTCGTTTCCCTTTCAAGCAATTTTTGCATATCAATACATCCGAGCATTTAGATATTTGGATTCCGGTGGCCAAGTTTTCATTGATCAGTCGGTTAATCGCAGCCGGATCTCTGTGACCCAATCGTCGATGCCACAGATGTAAACACGCCACTTCTTTCGCTAAATTAACTGCGTGCGTGGGTGCCGCGGTTTCGGTTTAGAGTCTAGATAAACTTCCGTCGCTCCTTGCTTCTGCAAGGATCTGCTGATCCTTGTAAATACCACATGCATCTTTCTCGGATAGTACTCGGTAACCTTGCTCCGTAATACACTTGACTGAGATGAGACCATCGTCCAATTGTGGAATGGACAGCACATTTTTCAGCTCAACTTGTTTCTGACCCTTTCGCAAATTGCAATAGAATAGACCTTCTCTGACTCCTGTTGCTTGCACTGACGAACCATCAGCTAGATAAACAATCTGATTCTGTATCAGCTGACTTATGCTGATCTTGAGCTCTTTTGAATTGATAACTATATGCTTTTAAATGACCCAGTTTCTTGCAATAATGACATATCCGAGTCTCTTTATGATGTCTGTTAACATTGTTATCTTTTGCGCCTTTATTCTTGAAACTGCAAACAATTTTGTTCGGTCCTGTTACTGTTGACTGAAGTGCCACTTGCGTGTTACCATTTCCCGATTCACAAGCTTCGGTACGTCTTTGATATTCATCGAGTATTTTCCCGGCCACATATTCCACCGTTAAATCTGCTTCATCGCGTTCTTCGAGTGCCGTGACAAGTCCTGAATACGATTCTGGCAGACTCACTAGCGAAACTGCTACAACCTCTTCATCCTCAAGAACTTTGCCTGATCCTTCCAGCAAACCAACCACTTCCATTATTGCATCAATGTGACTGCTCATTGATCCACCACGATACTGTATTCCATATAATTTTCGTCTCAAATATAACCTGCTACCAAACGTTGACCTCTCGTACTTCTTAGACAAAACCTGCCATGCATCGTATGCATTATCTAAATGAGCAAAATGGATGAGTTAACTGTCCTCAACACTCGGTGTTGTGTACGCCATGGCTTTATTATTTTCCTTAATCCATCTGTCGTTAGCATTTTCTGGCTTTGGCTCGCGAACGATTTCCTACAAATCATCACGCACAAACACAGCTTTCAATTTAGTCTTCCAGAAAATATAGTTGTCACCATGCAACAAAGTAATGTTCAATTTCATACTATCTTGCGCCATGTTGAATCGTAAACTAGACTGAGCCCATAACCTGATGCAAATTGAGAATGAGGGAGACGAAAATAACAAATTCCACACTTTGAATATGAAGGACATACTTTTTATTTACTTGTACAAAGTTCAAGGAAGTATTGTGGAACCGACAAAATTCACAAATTGAGGTTTAGATGGATATATTTGTTTTGAGCATCTCTGAATCCATTCTGACTACATTTGGCTTGATGTCGGTACGTATTTTCGTGAGTGCGTGCGTTCGTAATTCGAAAATCTCAAAACTGGTTGAACGTATGATGTTGAAATTTTGTATTTAAGACTGGTATAGGGTCTAGTTGTGCACTTCGCATTATGGCTTTAAGCGTCTGTACCGGAAGTGCACTTTACTTGGAATATTTTTCGAATTTTTCTAATAAATCCAGAATGATCAACCGTTGGATGTTGAAATTCAGTATTTGAACTTGATGTTGTATCAGAATAGTTATTTGCTATTTTTGTAAGAATCGGCCAGGCCAGAAGTGCACTTTACCTGAGACTTTTTTTGAATTTATCGTATAAATATAGTGTGATCCGCCATAGCATATTGAAATTTTGTATAAAGAACTTCTATAACATCTTATTGTACATCTTGCATTATGATTGCGATCGGCTAAACCGAAAGTGCACTTCACTTAGGACTTCTTTCTGATTTGCCAGATTGATCAGCCGTAGGATACTGGAATTAAGTATTTGAAACTGCTGTAGCATCTAAATAGTCATCTTCTATTTTTGTAACAATCGGCTGAGCCGGAAGTGCACTTTATATGACAGACTTTTTGAATTTTCCGAATAAATTCTAAACAATCAGTCGTAGAATATTTGAATTTTGTATCATGCACTTTTATAATATCTAGTTGTACACCCTGCATTATGATTGCTATCGACTAAGCCGGAAGAGCACTTTATTCGAAACATTTCTTGAATCGTCCGCATAAATCCAAAACGATTGAAAGTAGACTGTTAGAATTCAGTATTTGGAACGATCATACCATCTAGATGCTCATATTCTATTTTTATTGAGATCCATCAAGCCGGAAGTGCACTCTACTTGACAGTCTTTTGGTATTTTCCGCATAAATTCAAAACGATCAAGTGTAGAATATTGAAATTCAGTATTTCAGTCTGCTGTAGCATCTGAATGATTGCCTACTATTTTCATAACAATAGGAAGTGCACTTCAGTTGGAATTTAGTCTTCAATTTTTCGCATAAACTCAAATCTGTTGGTAGTCGTGGAATTTTGGGAATCAGTATTGAAGTATGTTGTAGTATAAGAATAATGGCCTACTGCTTCCATAGCAACCGACACCGTTGAGATACGCACTTTCAATATCCAGATGTTGAACATGAAGGTTTCTCTGCGCAGCTAGAACAAATCTGATTCAAATAGTCTCATGCTTTACAACTGGCACGAATGTTTTGTCATAGTCTTCCCTGTATAAATTAATTAGAAACACAACGGTTTGACAGCAAAGTGCTGCCTCTCTCAAGTGAAAAGAAATATAAAAATAAATAAACAAAATTGTCAAGACAACAAAAATAAAAATACAAATAGTAACTAGATTAGTTTAAAATATATTAACTCCTAGGATCGTAGAGTCCTGTCTGTAGTTGATGATTCAATATCCAAAGTTCTTAAGGAGATAATAATAAAGGTCCAAATAGGGAAACTGTCAACTCTTTGTGGTTCTAGATCAATCTGGCTCTACTCTTCTTGGTTTGGCGCATCACTGAACCATCCACAGATCTTCAGGAGGTGGTGATGGAGTAACTCTTGCAAGTAGATTCGTAGATAAAAATCACTTGAAATTATGAACAAATGATTGGTAGCCATGATCGATTAAGTTCATATCCGGTATTTAAATTAAAATTATTCGGTGATTTTTTTATTCCAATTGCTTCTCTTATAAGCCTCTTGAACCAATTGTTCTCTTTAGCCAGAAACTTCGTTTTCTTGAAGTCAATGCCATGTAGTTCTTGGATAGTGTGCTCAGCCACTGCAAATTTTTCTTGATGGTTTAATCTTATATGACGAGAATGCACTTTCAATCTTGTTCCTACAGTCCTCTTGGTTTGTTCAATATATACTTTGCCACATTGACAAAGAGTCTTGTAGATACGTGGATACTGTAGAGGAAATCTGTCTTCAACATTACCAATAAGATTTCGAATTTTTAAACTGGAAGTGTATGAAGTTTTAATGTCATATTTATGTAAAAGCCTTCCAATTTTATTCGTTATATTAGCTACGTAAGGCAACGTAACATATATTTTCTTATTATTTGAATCTTGAACAGGTGGTGTAGAGTTTTTCTGTCTAAGTGCTTCCTTGATCTGTGTTCTATTATAACCATTCTTCAGAAAAACATCATCCAAAAATTCGATGTCATGAGATAGTTTACTTGGATGACATAATGGAGAGGCTCTCTGATATAAAGTTTTAATAGTACAAAATTTCTGAGCAATATGGTGATTTGATGACTCATGTAAATATTGATTTGTATGGGTCGGCTTCCTATGTACAGAATGGATAAGTTTACCATTATATTGTTTCCCCAGGTAGACGTCCAGAAAAAGAAGACAGTTTTTTTCTTCAACCTCAATACTGAATTTAATGTTCCTATGTTGCATGTTTAGATGATTCAAAAAAACATTCAAGTCATCTCTACCATTAGGCCAAATTTATACATAACTTATATACACAATGGAACATATTTTTTCAAACAAGTATTTGTTTCAACAAAATTCGATTTTATTCAAAACTTCAAAAATGATACAAAGTTGTACACCAGATAGAGTGTCAAGATTCATCATATCACCAAATTTATATATATATATATATATATATATATATATATATATATATATATATATATATATATATATATATATATATATATATATATATATATATAAATGTGCAAGGTTTATAAGTTCAAAAATGCCCCTACAAACACTAAATTCAGAAAACCCTGGTTCAACCAGAATTGTTCTAACTTGAGGAAAGAAGCAAAAAGTCCCTAAGCTATTATCAGAAACAAAAAACTGGAACTAGTTCAAAAAAGGATCTAGATAAAAAAAAAATTATACTTAAACAAACTAAAGCAATCAAAGAAGGAGTACGAGAAAACTTCAGCGAACTCATTAATAAACGTCAGAAACAATAATGAATTTTGGAGTGTTGTTAAGAACTTAAAAAATGAATCTTACATTTTATGTAACGATATTTCTCTTGCTGAATGGGAACACTTTTATAAAAATGTATACGAGAATAGGGTAAAGACTTGTGTACATTATTTTGATTTTTTACATCCAACACTGGATTGCGAAATCACCTTAAAAGAATTAGAAGGTAGTATAATTAACTCAAATGTGGCGAAGCTTCTGGTATTGATAATATTACCAATGAATTTTTCAAATGTCTAACTCCAGCGTGGACTCATTATCTCTTAAACCTTTATAATACAATTCTTAATTCGGAGAGAACACCTAATTCCTGGTCCAATGTGCAAATGATCTTACTATTTAAAAAAGGGAGTCCTTCTGATCGCATGAACTACTGTGGCATATCTCTAATTAACTGCATTTGTGAGCTTTTCACACAAATAATTAACAATAGAACTCAGTTTTGGGCGAAAAAAAATAATATCTTGACTGAATGTCAAATAGACTTTCGAAAAGGCAGAGGCACGTCCGACAATATTTTTTGTCTTTCTTCAATTATTCACATCCAGTTTAGGCTCAAAAAGAGCAGAGTCTATGCAATTTTCATAGATCTAAAGAGAGCTTTTGACTCAATTAATCATAACAAATTATGGTATGAATTATATCACTCAGGTATTTCGACAAAAAATATCAGAATTCTGAGTAATTTATACAGTAATGCTAATTTATAGGTAAAAAAAAGCAATGATTTGTCCAATAGGGTAGATATTTCGGGAGGAGTCTTTCAGGAGGAAATTTCATCCCCGTTATTGTTCGCGCTATTCATTAACGATATAGATGATTTTTTCCGCAAGGCTTGGTGCAGAGGTATCAACATAGATGGCTATAATGACTCAATTTTATTAGCCTATGCAGACGATCTTGTTTTGCTTGCAGACTCGCCGGCTGACGTGAGAAAAAAGCTTGAAGTTTCACATGAATATTGTCCAGAAAATATGCTCGAAGTAAATACAAATAAAACAAAAATTTTGATTTTTCAAAGAGGAAGACCCCCCAGGATCAATGTACCTCTTTGTTATAACAACATACCACTAGAAATTGTACGATCTTATTGTTACCCAGGTATAGTGTTCTCCACGTCAGCCAAATTTATTTATGCAGCTGAAGAAAATCTTAGAAAAACAATTATCGCAATCAATAATGCCAAAAATATCTTAATAAAAGCTAAAATTAAAAATGCTGAATTCTATAATTAATGCAACTGCACTTCATGCCTGCGAAGTCTGGGGGCTTACGAACTATAATCTAATTGAAAAACTCAAAAAGTTAATAAGGTGAATTGGAATAATGTATTATATTGAGAAAATTTATTATTGTTCAAATTTAGATATCTGTTATAATTGGACAAAAAATGTATGTACGTCTTTGAAAACATAGGTTTCTGATACCAACTCAATTCAATTTTGTTATGAATATTCCTGATCATAAGTACGTCCAGGAAAGCAATTTCCCTATCAGATTCTTTTTCAATAGTGAATTTTATAGAAGAATTGTAGGAATTAAATGTCGAAAGTAATTAAGTGATATTATCTTCCTACACAGGTAGAATATTGTCATCTACAAATTTTTTAATGAATGGAATATTAAAAGAGAGTTAAGGGATACAAGAATAAGGAGATCATCCATAACAAATTGTGACAGGATAGAACTTATGATACTACCCATAGGACAGCCATTAGTTTGCTTATAGAATTTATTTCTAAATTGACAATAATTTGAACTAAAAATAAAGCTCAGTATACCAGAGAATTGTTCCAAAGTCAGCTTACAATGTAATGAAGTGGTACTTCAATTCTTGAAGATGACAGATAAAGCTAAATCTTCAGAAATATTACTGAATAAAGAGACCACATCCAGACTTATTAAAATATGGTCATCAGGGAGTTCAAAACCTCTAATAAATTTGACGGAGACTCGAGTAAATGGAATAAATGGGAATTTCAAAAAACTGAAGACTGATTACACAATGAACTTTATAACAACAAATATTTACAATCGATAAACAACAATTCTCCCATATATATATATGGGTTTCTTTGAGAACATCACGAAAAACTATGGACGTGTGACAGTTTTATTGATGAGAAAGTGAATATCTCAAAACAGGAAATTAGTTTTCATGGTAAATAGAAGAGTTTTTTACTACGCTGTAGAAAATCGAATCTACTTCCAGAACACCTATATAAAAACAGAGATACGCTGGTTCATAATCTCATTTTAGAATCAACAAGTTCGAAAACTACAAGATCTTTAATTGATTCACAACATAGTGTGAATCGTAAATTCTTAAAAATTGAAATATCGATTACGATATTAGAAATCAAAATTTTGGATAATTTCATTTGTAAAACTAGACAAGAGTTATTTTTGAAAGTTCTAAATTAAATCTTCAATAATTATGAAAAGAGAATGGTCCTAGGTTATAATAAATTCTATTAGTCATCAAAAACTGGATTGATAGGTAAATACAATAATTTGGAGAATAAGAGACTCAATTCTATAGAAACAAGTAATGCGTGGATAAAAAATATAAGTACCCGTCAATTACCTTTCTTTGTTATGAAATTTCTTAGTCTTGAATCTGAATTTTGCATTGAACCTATTTCTAGTCAAGTAAAAATGAGATATTTGATTGCTGATGTTGAAAACATGATTAATATTTTTGATGATAGTTCAAAAAAACTCAGCTAGGGCATCTGTTACTAATATAATTACAAATAAAATAAATGAGAATCTTAAAAAACTGAAGACTTTATAACAACAAATATTCACAATCGATAAACAACAATTTTCCTTTATATATATACAGGGTGTAACAGAAATAAGTACATTTATTTTAACCAGTGATAGTTCTCGTCAAGCCTGACATTTTTTCTTAGTAACTTTTTCCCGAATTCTCATCTTTTTTTTAGCATTTTTTATCCCCTATAATTTAACGAGTCGTTCAGGTGCATAGTTATCGGATCCAGTAGCAGTTGCTATAGAACAATAATTGATTTTGACATATGTAAGTTATCAATTCCTTCAAATAAATTCTGGAATAAAACCGATTATTAATTATTGATTCTGTGTACGATTTCATGGGAAGTTTAGGATTAGCTTAGCCAATTTATTTGGAACGATCTCCGAATTGTCATTTTTCACTAAAAATTGAATTATTGTGGCTATGTTAATGTATTTAATGTCAAAATATTATGCACTCATACATTACGATGAGAATACCATGGGGTATTTAGAACCTAACGTTTATCTGGAAGCAGATGAGATGAATGAAATACATTAATTTATAAATGAAGCACCTGTGTATTAGTTTTCCTCATATTATTACAAACTTCACACTTCACGCTCAGATCGTTTCAATTAAGTATGCCCCGTCAATTGATCTGCTGAATAAGCAAAATATTGTATCATATATTTCAGAAAATATCTAAAATCAATTACCAAATTCAGTTTGATACATTTATAGGCTATATTTTCTGTTCTTCAATAGAATCTTTCAAATTTCATGCAGCAATATTTCTATTGAATTATTTAGTAAATTAATTGATTTAGAATTAAATTCTATTCAATATTCTACTGTTTGCTTTGAATAAATCGTTGAATGAATCTCTCTTTATGTTTCTGATGAAGTAGGTTCGGAACAGTACTACTTTTCGAACTGATGGTAGATGGCAGCACAGTCTGACTCTCCTGACACAGTGACACAGTTTCAGACAATTCAAATCAGCTGATTCAAGTGCAATGAATTTTTGCAGACAATCTTATGTTTAGGAAACGTACTATCCAAAACTATACGTGAAATCCCTGAATAAAAATCAAACATCTTGAAAATGACATATAAATACGACTAAAAGACCAAATTGTTGATTACAGACACAAATCCAGTCTTTCTTCCAACATATACAAAAATAGAATAATCGAGGTGAGCGAATATCAATGTAATGCCAAAATACTAATATTTTTTCAGTTTCAAATGAATGATTGACAAGACTACGATGGCTCAAAGTTGCAAAATACTCCATTCTTCCAACAAATGAAAACCATTCAGTTTGAATCATAGGCGCACTATGAAATTTTTGACAAAACTTTGATGAATTTTTACTCTGTATCCAGAGAATTTACGGCAAAAAGTTATTGGGAAAAATTGTTATGCTTGACAAATTGCGTCACAGGTTGAAATTAATGTACTTATTTCTGTTACACCCTGTATATATCTATATATATAATAATAATAATAATAATAATAATAATAGTATATTGTATATCAATTGAATACACTTATTACAAGATAATTGGCAAGTTTCATAAATATTACATTATAATCATTTTAACAAGAGTAAATCCATTTTGTTTTTTTTAAATTATATCATACATTTTGAACAGAACAAATATATTACCAAAAAACAAATTATAATATTTTTATGAAAGCATAAGATATTACGTTCAACTTCATTCATTCATTATAAAAGATCTGAGTTTTAATGCAGCTAAAAAATAGTTATATATATTATAGAGACAATAAATGTTTTTACAAACTTCTTTGAGGAGATCAGCCATTAAGTTGTCGGATCTTTGAACTTGGGTCAGGTCTTGTAGAAATTGAGTTCGAATAGGGGTGAAGATAGGGCATCTGAATATGAAATGTTCTAAAGTATCATATTCGAAAATATTACATAAACTGCAGTAGTTGTTAGCATCAAATATATAGGTTGATCCATTTATGAACAATCTTGGTTGAGTGATTTTGATAGTTCTTAGTTGAGATATAATTTTGATAGCGTTGTATGAGATGTTTGAAAACAAGTATGATCTCTCGTCGAGATACATTTTGTAAATTGGGTTGTATGTCGAATGTTTTATTCTGTCAAGATCTTCCTCCAAAGAGAGTTGCAAATATTTCTCAATAATGTTATCATGCTCTTCTCTCAAATGTATGCAACTTTGCGATTCCCAAAGATTAGTGTAGCCTACTTTTTTTAGAATTTCACGCAGGCTCGTTACCCAATTATATTTTTTGAATTTCTGATTGTTAAAGTTCTTTTTTTTATCCATACTATATAGTTTGTTAAAACATATTTTAGCATACTGGCATTCAGACATCATAAGAATTGTGTACCAGTACATTAGTATTCTTTTGATCACTGCAACTTCCAATTTAAACTGGCCACATTCATAACGAACCATATAGTTTGGTGTTGTCCGATTCCAGCCCCAATAAGTTTTGAAAAAATTTGTTTGTCCTTTTTCTATGCGGTCTAGGTGGTTAACTGCCCAAACTTCAGATCCATACAATAATGTGGATAAGACAACTGAGTTATATAGTTTTAAGACGGTTGAGAATGAATATGTGCCGGACTGCCTCATAGTGTTTTTAACGGCTGCGCTTGTTTTATTAGTTTTGCTGAGAAAATCTTCAGTATTTGTATTAAAAAGTCCAGATGATACAAAAGTAATACCTAAATGAACGTATTTCTTGGTTTCTTGAATTTCTTGACCTTGACAAAAGTACTGTCGTTTAGTGTTCAATGGACGGCCACGGTGAAAGTGCAATATTTTCGTTTTTGTAGCATTAACTTCAAGGAAATGTTTATTGCTATATTCTTCGAGAGCTTTCAATTTTTTAGATAAATCTAGAGGACTTTTTGCGAATATAACAATATCATCCGCGTATTGCAGCGATAGGATATCGGTATGATGGTTCATAAATATGCCTTCTAAGCCTTTCTCTCTGAGATATTCTTCCAGATCATGGATATACAAGGCGAATAACAGGTATATCTATATATATATATATATATATATATATATATATATTAAAAATTGAAATATCGATTACGATATTAGAAATCAAAATTTTGGATAATTTCATTTGTAAAACTAGACAAGAGTTATTTTTGAAAGTTCTAAATTAAATCTTCAATAATTATGAAAAGAGAATGGTCCTAGGTTATAATAAATTCTATTAGTCATCAAAAACTGGATTGATAGGTAAATACAATAATTTGGAGAATAAGAGACTCAATTCTATAGAAACAAGTAATGCGTGGATAAAAAATATAAGTACCCGTCAATTACCTTTCTTTGTTATGAAATTTCTTAGTCTTGAATCTAAATTTTGCATTGAACCTATTTCTAGTCAAGTAAAAATGAGATATTTGATTGCTGATGTTGAAAACATGATTAATATTTTTGATGATAGTTCAAAAAAACTCAGCTAGGGCATCTGTTACTAATATAATTACAAATGAAATAAATGAGAATCTTAAAGAACTGAAGACTGATTACCCAATAAACTTTATAACAACAAATATTCACAATCGATAAACAACAATTTTCCTTTATATATATACAGGGTGTAACAGAAATAAGTACATTTATTTTAACCAGTGATAGTTCTCGTCAAGCCTAACATTTTTTCTTAGTAACTTTTTCCCGAATTCTCATCTTTTTTTAGCATTTTTTATCCCCTATAATTTAACGAGTCGTTCAGGTGCATAGTTATCGGATCCAGTAGCAGTTGCTATAGAACAATAATTGATTTTGACATATGTAAGTTATCAATTCCTTCAAATAAATTCTGGAATAAAACCGATTATTAATTATTGATTCTGTGTACGATTTCATGGGAAGTTTAGGATTAGCTTAGCCAATTTATTTGGAACGATCTCCGAATTGTCATTTTTCACTAAAAATTGAATTATTGTGGCTATGTTAATGTATTTAATGTCAAAATATTATGCACTCATACATTACGATGAGAATACCATGGGGTATTTAGAACCTAACGTTTATCTGGAAGCAGATGAGATGAATGAAATACATTAATTTATAAATGAAGCACCTGTGTATTAGTTTTCCTCATATTATTACAAACTTCACACTTCACGCTCAGATCGTTTCAATTAAGTATGCCCCGTCAATTGATCTGCTGAATAAGCAAAATATTGTATCATATATTTCAGAAAATATCTAAAATCAATTACCAAATTCAGTTTGATACATTTATAGGCTATATTTTCTGTTCTTCAATAGAATCTTTCAAATTTCATGCAGCAATATTTCTATAGAATTATTCAGTAAATTAATTGATTTAGAATTAAATTCTATTCAATATTCTACTGTTTGCTTTGAATAAATCGTTGAATGAATCTCTCTTTATGTTTCTGATGAAGTAGGTTCGGAACAGTACTACTTTTCGAACTGATGGTAGATGGCAGCACAGTCTGACTCTCCTGACACAGTGACACAGTTTCAGACAATTCAAATCAGCTGATTCAAGTGCAATGAATTTGTGCAGACAATCTTATGTTTAGGAAACGTACTATCCAAAAATATACGTGAAATCCCTAAATAAAAATCAAACATCTTGAAAATGACATATAAATACGACTAAAAGACCAAATTGTTGATTACAGACACAAATTCAGTCTTTCTTCCAACATATACAAAAATAGAATAATCGAGGTGAGCGAATATCAATGTATTGCCAAAATACTAATATTTTTTCAGTTTGAAATGAATGATTGACAAGACTACGATGGCTCAAAGTTGCAAAATACTCCTTTCAATCGACAGCTGTCATTCTTCCAACAAATGAAAACCATTCAGTTTGAATCATAGGCGCACTATGAAATTTTTGACAAAACTTTGATGAATTTTTACTCTGTACCCAGAGAATTTACGGCAAAAAGTTATTGGGAAAAATTGTTATGCTTGACAAATTGCGTCACAGGTTGAAATTAATGTACTTATTTCTGTTACACCCTGTATATATCTATATATATATATATATATATATATATATATATATATATATATATATATATATATAAATATATAAATATATATATATACTGGGTGTTTCAGACCACCCGTACCACCCAAATATTTCGCGAAGTGCTGAACGGATTGATAAAAGAAAAAATACATGTGGAATGATTTCTAAGATTCTATTGAATAGAAGCAAATTCAAGCCCACTCCCTCACCAACTGAGGGTGGGATGGGTGCAACTTTAAAATTTCGAATGGCAGCCCCTCCATTTTGATGCAGATTTGCATTCTCATTTGAAAAGTATGAAGTTCTTGTCTGAAACTTTTTTTCATGTTTCTGACCGATGGCGCTGTTATCGCAAAGATTAGTTATTCTTCGTATCCACTTCAACGGCTTATACTTAGTAACCTAGTCTTCAGAACACATTTTTTGAGTGTGAAGTGTGTTCGGGTAAGTGTTCTTGCCATTTCCTGGCGGCTGCTCTGAATCCACAACGACACTCGCCCAAAATTTGCAACATGTCAGCAGCTTCTCCATTGTTATAAACCATTGAAACAATAAAAATTTTCAAACGCTTTGATTCTTCTGACAAGAAGTCTTGCCGGATTTTGTTTATGAACACGTCTCCTACGCCGCAATTTCAGAAACAATGTACGGCTGAAATATTCATTTATAACTCAGTATTAGCCGTTGAAGTAATAACGGAAAATAACTAATCTTTGCGATTACAGCGCCATTTGTCAGGAACATGAAAAAAAGTTTCAGACAAAAACTTTTTTAGTTGAAAATCCAAATCTGCATTTAAAAGTAGGGGTTGCTATTTGAAATTTGAAAGTTGTACCCTCCGTCCCCCTGGGGAGTGAGGGGGTGGACTTGAATTTGCTACTATTAAATAGAATCTTAGAAATAATTTCACACGTATTTCTTCTTTTTTCAATCCGTTCAGCATTTCGCGAGATATTTGAGTGGTACGGGTGGTCTGAAACGCCCAGTATATATATATATATATATATATATATATATATATATATATATATATATATATATATATATATATATATATATATATATATATTTCCTACAGAAACATTTGGTTGGACATGAAATTCGGATAGCAACAGTAATGGAGTTCCAAGCAACTAAATGAAGCTCTATTTGTATTCTGATTTATTATTTGTTGCTTTTACAAGATGCCTCATCTTAGCACTTCAATAATAAATACCAGTCTATCGAGTAGTCTTCATAGATATCCTTATGAATACCTGAGAAAACTTACTTTACCATTATGAATCGTTCCTGTTAGATGGAAAATACAAAATAGGAATAATATGGAAGATACAAAATAGGAATTAATGTATCAAGGCCGTGGAGGTGATCTCTTTTGGTTGAATTTGTGGTTCACGGCTGAAGCACCAGCTGAGATCAGAAGAGAATATCAGAATATTACGTTTTTTCAGGCGATCATCACGAAAGAATTAAAAATCACTGAATTTTATTCATTCGTTTCTGAAACATTGCAAATGTTGATCTTAGTTGCCATTGAAATTGTTTTATTTTATTATCTAAAAATGCGTATCTATTTCTCTAATTGCAAGATCTATAGAGATTGACGGAAGGATCTGATATATATTTCGGCGAAAAGTGTTTCCAAGACTTGATCAAGCTGCTAATAGAGGTAGAAGTAGTATTCATAGATCAGTCCCAAACAGGTAATATTGGACAGATCCGTCCCAGAATAGCTATTCAAGTATTGAGGTCAGTAAGTACGGTTTACCGATTGAGAATAATTGTTTGGAGGCCGAGCAAATATTAAGCAAAATCGGTACTGTAATTATTGACCGTAATGCTAACAAAATTTTTTGCACGATTGGAAGACCTACCCGAAATATAAATCCTAATATTCTCTTTCAAATTGAGTTACCACTCATCGCTTATTCGCTGTCAGTTGTCAAGTTTGACATTTTATTGTGAATATTCAATCATAAATAAGATGAATAAATTAATATTTTTGATGGAAGTCCACAATTTTTCATTTACCGCTTTTGGCCATGGGCGGTAAATCAGCAAAACCATAGTAACCGCAGTTTGCCGGTAAAATCAACATACCACCTTAAATAGAGAGCCGGTAAATATATGAAAACGCCCAATCGTGCGAAAAGTGAATTTAGATATATACGTACAAGTAAGTAAAACTCCATGGTCACAAAAAGGGCCATAGAAATGCCTTTTCAGTTATAATCTCCTAGAAAATTTATTTATAGCACATAGCACATGAACTTCTGGAGCAGAACTGTAACTGATGATGAATACAACAATTATGTGGGCAAAAAATTAATCTACGACCAAAATTGTTCAAATATTTGATCATTCATTCTTCATGAATCTTGTATATCAAACTGAAGGCAAAAAGTTCAACCGTTGAGAATGGAACTTGTTGAACTATGTACAACTACATCCTCTGATTAGTTTTTCCACAATGCAAATTTGTAAACGTATAATTTTGAAAGTCGGGAGTCTTTCCATATCGTATATCCCTGAGAGTTTCCTTCGCTGTTCGTATTACAATATGGTGCACAAAGTCAGATACTACTTATAATATGAAATAATGAATAATAATCAATAAGTATCAGGGTAATCCAAGTGAATCTTTTTTAACTCACTTGTACAAAGTACAAATAAGTAGTATTGTTGAACCGCCAGAATCACATTTCAAGATTTTGATGGAAATTCTCGTTTTGAGCATCCCTAAATTCATTTTAACTATTTTCGGCTTGACGTCGGTACGTATGTATGAATGTGTGTATCTATAAAGCTAAATTTTGTATTTGAGACTGGTCCAAAATCTAGTTTTGCAGCCCCTATTATGGTTGCAATCGTCTGTACCGGAAATGCACTGTACTTTAAACTTTTTTCGAATTCTCCTGAGGCATCTTAATGGTTATTTTCTATTTTATTACTAATTGGCTGTGCTTGAAGTGCACAGTCTATTCGAGTTTTTTGTATTAATTCAAAACAATCAGCCATGGAGTATTGAAATTTCGTATCAAACACTTCTATAAAACCTTATTGTACACCTTGCATTATAACTGCAGTCGTATCAACCAGGAGTGCAGTTTACTAAGCACGTTTTCGAATTTTTCATATAAATCCAGAACAATCAGCCGTAGAATCTTGAAATTTAGTATTTAAAGAAATTGTAGCACTCGAATAATAACTTAATATTTTCATAACAATCTATTGGGCTGGGAGTAAGCTTTATCTGACAATCTTTCTCAATTTTTTGCATTAATTCGAGACTTCGGCCGTAGAATGATGAAATTTGGTATTTGAGACTGCTAAAGCGTTCCATGGCCAGTTGCACTGCTGTCACTCAAATTTTAGGTGCCACTCAACTCAACAATATCTTATCAAAATTAGAAAATTGAATGTGACATGAACATTGCTGTCCTTATTTCGACTCGACATTTTTTGTATAAGTAAAGCTCAAAATTTGAGTTGGAGCGGTACAACTGACCATTAATAAATTGTAGCATCTAAATGATTGAACTATCATTTCAAATTTTGGTTGGAGTCGATTTTGCCTAGAGTCAATATCAGTGTCAACTGTTAATTATTGAGTCAAAAGATGTACAAGTAAGACATGTGGTGTTAACATCAGACTTTTTTCGTGTTTTCGAGCAAAACGGTGTTAAATTTTTCTTCAAAGATTGAATATGGAACGCAAAATGGTTCTCAAAATGCTACCAGCCTAATGTTGCCGCCACATAATATTATTCTTGTCTATCCTTCTCCTCTTTCTTCCAAACGGAGCAGGGGATAGCACCTTGGTTTTTTCCTAAGGTATTTGACCTTCACTATCGATTGGTACTAGTTTCAATCATAAGGAAAGTTGACCCTAACAAAAATGAACAATAGTAGCCTTTTTTCGACACTTGAAGCAGGATTCTAGATTCATAAAGTCTGTCACCTCATTGACCACAATATTCTCGATTGATTCATATTATACAATTTGACTATAAGCTCGATCAGGGAATATGAGGAGCAGCCAGCTCCCTTACTTCAAGAAAAGTTCTCAAACAGTTGCGAGAACGGAGGCAATGTTCATCTATCCAAAAACTGAATAAGAGAAGCGATGATATGATAACTCGCACAAATTGAAAAATGAGATAGAATGGATGTTATATAGAATCAGTTTGAGCATATTTCCGAGATACAGTTATTGTTAAATGCATTCAATATATAGCCCTTTGCAAAAACCGGACACTCAAATAGTTGAAGCTCTCATTTGAAAAAAAAATTCAACTTGTACCTTGAACCAAATTGTGGCTTTTCACAGTACCTCAAATTATCTTCTGCTGAACTCTGTTACCAGCAGATTCAAGAAAAATAAAGCAATATTTTTGTTTCTCACACAAAATTGTTCCGGTTTTATGTTGCCAGTGAATTCTAAATTGAACAAAAAAAAAACTCAAATCATGTTTTCTCCAAGTCCCAATTTATATGTATGTTGTATACCTACTTTTCAAATTTTTCAGCTATGATGGATTTGATATCCTGTAATGGATTATATTAATAGGAACAAAAATTAGTTTTTGTTCCCTTGTATATTACAAGCTTATATCACTCTTATAATTTATTACAGGAGATATGTAGTGATGATAATTCATCTATCCATTCTTACTTTTTTTCGATCACACTGAGAGTGCAACTTTGTGACCATCAGGGACTTCAAAAACATGAATAATTCGAGATTCATCAATTTAGTCCTAGTGAAAGCAATGATGAACTTGCAACAAAAATGTTCCACTTGCTCTGTACAAACGATATAATTTGTTTGTCTACAACAATTATAAGACCACATCACGGATGAAATATCGAGTTCTCATATCTTATGGTGATTCTAAGGTTGGAGAGCCGATCGTACCTTATGTTCCCTAATCGAACTTACAGTCAAATTTTATATGAATCAATCAAAAATATAGTGGTAAATTGGGTGACAGACTTTTTAAATCTGGGATCTTGTCCTAAGCGTCAAAAAAAGGCTACTTCCGGTCAATTTTCGTCAGAGTCAACTTCTCTGATAGAACTTATGATTAAAACTGGTACTTATTAGTAGCGAGGATCGGATACTCCAAGAAAAAACCAAGGTACCACCCTCTGCCCTGTCGTTTTGAACTTCCCTTATGATTGCTGTGTTTTTTTCTTTGTTTTGGATGGAACGGAGATAGTATCCTGGTTTTGTCCTAAAGTACTTGACCTCTGCAATCGATTGATACTAGTTTCAAATTAATCACGAACTAATTGACCGGATATGGCCTTTTTTCGATCCTCAGGACTAGATCCTGGATTTATAAAGGTGATATCCTAATGACTACTATACCGTCGATCAATTCATATACAATTTGGCCCAAAATCTGATTAGGAACGGTAAGGTGTGGTCAGCTCTTGAACTATTAGAAAGAAGTACATGAATTTGCTCACTTACTCCTTATACTTGAGTCAGTACTCAACTGTTTTTTCCTAATATTTAAAATTGACTGCTTAAATTTAAAGTTGATGAAGAATTACTTTCAAGCAAGAATCATTTTTGACATTGATTAACTGTACTATAATACTCTAGTCTAAATATACGTAAATTTCCATTTTCCTATAATTTTGGCGTCAAAATGAAATTTTGAATTCAGTCTCTAGAGGTCGGGAACAAGCCAGAAAATTTTTTTAAAGCGATTCTAAAGTGGCGTTCGATATACGGACTCCCATTTACAATGGACGCCAGATTGAATGCAAACGCGCAATATAAGGATGCCAAAATGATATGAGGACTTATATATATATATATATATATATATATATATATATATATATATATATATATATATATATATATATATATATATATATATATATATATATATATATATATATATAAATCCTCATATCATTTTGGCGTCCTAATATTGCGCGTTTGCATTTAATCTGGCGTCCATTGTAAATTGGAGTCCGTATATCGGACGCCACTTTAGAATTGCTTCAAAATTTTTTCCTGGCTTGTTCCCGACCTCTAGAGGCTAAATTCAAAATTTCATTTTGACGCCAAAATTATAGGGAAATGAAAATTTCTGTATATTTTTAGTTCCGAAAAATTCCGCTCAAATTTTAAGTGGCGTCAAAATTATACGTGTATATTCCTTAGATCATAAGTAATATCTAGATGGAAGAAGTCCTATATTACACAACACATTTTTGCGAACGGTTATGCCAGAAAGAGAGGAAAATACTGTTTACGTTAGAGGAACAAAGAAATATAATATAAAGAAAGAATAATTAAGTGAAACGAACTGCGCATGTTTATCGAATTTTATTTGCTATTTATGAAATTAATGTTGAGAAGATGTACTTTGCAACTAGAAAACGGCGAATGAATATAAATATTTTTTACAGAAATAAGAACTCATCACATCATATGTTTGTCATTTTGCGGGCTTGAGAAACCGAAATTTGATTATTGTCACGCTTGCGTAGTTTATTTCTCCAGCATTCTTACAATATATCTTCCATCTCTTCCCGTCGTAATCGTTCGCAGCTTCTTCCATCTAGATATTATTTATGATCTAAGTTATATTCCCACTTCACATATTCCGCCATCATACTGGCGTCCATAAACTTGACAACCCTGTCGCAGAACATGACCTTATAGCTGAGTGAAGCTATCGATAATGAAACAGATGCTTGCGCTTCTGACATGGAATTTGTTGGGACTATGGCTTGAGTTTGGAACTGCATTTCTCATGTATGTCATGACACAATATTTCTTTCAATATTTTATTGCAGACTAAAGTGTTATAGTATAATTATTTGATGTCAGAAAGTATTCTTGCTTGCAAGTAATTCTACATCAACTTAGAGTTTATGCAGTAAATTTCAAATATCAGGAAAAAACAGTTGAGTACTGACTCAAGTATGAGGAGTTAATGAGCAAATTCATGTACCTCTTTCTAATAGTTCAAGAGCCGACCGCATCATATGGTTTCTGATCGTATTTAATGCCGAATTGTATAAGAATTGATCGGAGATATAGTAGTCATCAGGATGTCATACTTTATAAATCCAGGATCCTGTTCTAAGTATCGGAAAAAGGCCATATCCGGTCAATGAGTTCGAGGTTAACTTGAAACTTGTATCAATCAATTGCAGAGGTCAAGTACTTTAGAACAAAACCAAGATACTTCCTTCGTTCTGTCCAGAACAGAGAAAAAGACACAACAATCATAAGGGAAGTTCAAAGCGACAGGACAGAGGGTGGTACCCTGGTTTCTTCTCGGTGTATCCGACCTTCGCTACTAATAAGTACCAGTTTTAATTATAAGTTTCATCAGAGAAGATGACTCTGACGAAAATTGACAGGAAGTAGCCTTTTTTTGACGCTTAGGGCAAGACTCCAGATTAAAAAATCTGGCACCTAATTGACCACTATATTTTTGATTGATTCATATGAAATTTGACCGTAAGTCCAATTAGCGAACATTAGATGCGGTCGGCTTCCCAACTACAGGATCACTTATCACGAGTTTTAAAAAAATGTGAGAATTCGCTATTTCATCCGTGATGTGGTCTCATAATTGATGTAGAAAATAGTATATTATTATACGAGCATATAATGGAGGCTATTATTCACAAAGGTTAAGTTTATGTCACGAGCATAGCGAGTGGCATAATTAACCTGAGTGAATCATAGCTTATTATATGTGAGTAGAATACTATACTTTGTCCACGACTACTATGGACTTCAATTCCATAATTTTTTTTCAAACAAGTTCTCAAATGTTTCTAATTTCTTACCATCATTGCAAGATATTTTTCATCACATGCTTGAATAAGAAATTTCTAAATTTTTTCGGAAAGAAACCTATTAGCTTTTTTCAGAAGGAAGCCCTGAGATCTGCGTTTCAAAACTGACCGCAGTTTTGCGTAGTCTTCTATATCGACTTCTTGATTTATATTAAGCGTACTCCTATGCATAGAGCAACGTATCCATGATGTGGATGATTTATATTTTGAAGCTAATTCCGTAAATATACCAGTAAAACTGACCCTGACACTGGATTAATTTTATTGGTCGCCCTTCAGTCCATAAAGGTGTTGTACACAAGAATATAAAGACTTCGGGATTTCTCAGGCAACAAATTCAGGGAGGTGACTTTTGCAGCTTCTGTTATCTCCGGTGGAGTACAAGTACACAATATCTCTTTCTCACTATCAATTTTCATGTTTTACGTATTCTGGATCGAAATTATAACGTTTTCAAATTGACAACAATTTATACTTCGCTTGTCATGTCATATCAATGGCTTACTTGATATAGTTTATTTAATGTCAACTTTTTTCTTCAAGTGCATTAAAAAATAGATAAAAGTAATATTTTAGCAAGATTTTTGTGCTTTGTACAAAGTTAGCTGATCAAAGTGCCTGGTTATTGCCTAGACGTACTGATTAATGCTTGCTAGATTCATAATACATACCGCGTATCATAGGAACTCTACACCCGTGAATAATGATTATTCACTGCTATTATTCACTCTGTGAGAAATGACTATCATTTTGCTTCAGAGAACTCATTTATAAAGTATATATTATGAGGTAGTCGTGGACAAACAAAAGTTATTTACATAATTAGTTATGAAAAGTGCCATATTGTTTGACGAAACTTAATATTTGCCAAAACGAGCGTAGCGAGTTTTGCAAATTACTTGAGTCAAACAATATGGCTTTCCATAACGAATTCTGTACAAAATTTTATCTAATTTCGTCAGAATAATTTTATCTATATTTTTGAATGATGACATCTCTCACGTTACATCAAAAAATTCAGATGACTGAGATTCATGACCATCT
The DNA here is from genome assembly GCA_963989225.1 of Dromius quadrimaculatus. Classification (NCBI taxonomy): domain Eukaryota; kingdom Metazoa; phylum Arthropoda; class Insecta; order Coleoptera; family Carabidae; genus Dromius; species Dromius quadrimaculatus. The sequence goes on from OZ022330.1 coordinate 31,106,855, forward strand.
ATTGTTACTACAGAAACAAGAGTGCACTGGAATAAACAAAAATCAAATTTTCACAAAACGTCAAAATAATTTTTTCAAATGTGCTCAAGCAGTAATATCCTGAGTGATATAGTACCCGTTGATATTAAAAACTCTGCCAATGCTGCATACTGTGAATAATAAATCTTTCTTTTAATTGTACGGAGATAAGTATAATTGATTAGCTCTGAAACATGTTCAGTTATGTAAAGTCATTACGTAACTACTTTATGCTATTTTACGCAACTGTTGCATGGCAGTTATGAAAAATGAGATGCTGCATAACGTTAGAAATTGATGTAAAGTTTGACTTCTCAAAACGGAATTAGATAAATTATATTGTTTGTACAGAGCAAGTGAAACATTTTTGTTGCAAATTCATCATTGCTTTTACTGAGACTAAATTGATGAATCTCAAATTATTAATGCTTTTAAGGTCCCTGATGGTCACAAAGTTGCACTCTCAGTGTGACTAAAAAAAAAGTAGAATGGATAGATGAATTATCATTATTACATATCTCCTAATACATTATAAGTGTGACATGAGCTTGTAATATACAAACACACGAAAACAAATTTTTGTTCCTATTAATATAAACTATATAATATCACATCCATCATGGCTGAAAAATTGGAACTTGGAAAAAACATGATCTGAGCTTATTTTTTCTGTTAAATTTAGAATTCACTGGCAACATAAGAACGGAACAATTTTGTGTAAGAAACAAAAATGTTGCTTTATTTTTCTTGTATTATTCTTAAAACTGTCGATAACAGAGTTCACCAAAAGATAATTCGAGTTATTAAGATACGCCACAATCTGGTTCAAAGTGCAAATTGAATTTTTTCTTCAAATGAGAGCTTCATCTATTTGGTTGCCTGGTTTTTGCAGAGGGCTATATATTGAATGCATTTAACAATAACTGTATCTCGGAAATGATACGCTCAAACAGATTTTTTATTCCATGGACTATTTTTATCATTCTATGTATAAATTATTCCTTTTCTACTGACAAATTTCCACAAAAATATCATTGTTTTTGAGTGATTTGCATGAGACTATTGAAAAAATCAGTGTTTGGACTGGAATAGAATATCTAACAATATTGACACAAAAACATACCGATAAAATATTTATCCAATAGAGATCATATGGGATATGCAAAACGATCTTAATCCCCATAGAATTCATTAAAAATAATGCAAAATACGAGCAATCATAATTTTCAGGTAAATGTTCATACTGAATGATTTACGTGCATTAAACACTAAGCGAAAATGTTATTAACCGCTCCTGGACCAAGAATGATTTCTTCAGAAGCTGATCAAGGGGATATCGTCATCTTCTAGTTCTGATTAAAATTGGATGAGGTGTATATATAACATATATGCATTGTATCTTATATTTCAATTTGTGCGAACTATCATATATTTAGTCTCTTGATAGCTGAACATTGTCTCTGCTCTCGCAACTGTGTGAGAACATTTCTTATAGTCGAGGAGCCGGCCGCACCTTATGTTCCTAAATCAAACTCACGGCTAAATTGTATATGAATCAATCGTAGATTTAGTGGTCAATGCGTTGACAGATTTTATAAATCTAGGATCCTGCCTCAAGTGTCGGAAAACGGCTACTATTGTACATTTTTGTTAGGGTCAACTTTCCTGATAGATCTTATGATTGGAACTAGTACCAATCAATAGTTAAGGTCAAGTACTTTAGGAGAAAACCAAGATGCCATCCCCTGCTCAATTCGGAAGGGGAAGGAGAAGAGTAGACAAGGATAATATAGGTGAGGCCAACATTAGACTGGTAGCATTTTGAACAATTTTGCATTCTATAAATAATCTTTGATCAAAAATTCAATACCGTTTTGCTCGGAAACATAAAATAAAATCTGATGTGGACACTACATGTCTTACTGGTACATCTTTTGACTCAATAATTAACAGTTGACACTGATATTGACACTAGGCAGAATCGATTTCAACCAAATTTGAGATGATAATTCAATCATTTAGATACTAAAATTCATAAATGGTCTGTTGCACCGCTCTAGCTCAAATTTTAATCTTCACTTATACAAATGATGTCGAATCAAAATGAGGACATCAATGTTCATGTCACATTCAATTTTCAAATTTTGATACAATAATATTAAATTAGGTGACACCTAAAATTTAAGGGACAGCGGTGCAACTGGCCATGAAACGCTTCAGCAGTCTCAAATACCAAATTTCATCATTCTACGGCCAAAATCTCGAATTTATGCAAAAAATTATGTAAGATTGTCAGATGAAGCTTACTTTCAGCTCAATAGATTATTATGAAAATATTAAGTTATTCGAATGCTACAATTCCTTTGAATACTAAATTTCAAGATTTTACAGCTGATTGCTCTGGATTCATGGGAAAAAATTCGAAAACGTGCTCAGCAATCTGCACTTCTGATTGATCCGACTGCTGTCATGATGCAAGGTGTATACTTAGGTTTCATAGAAGTGTTTGATACGAAATTTCAATACTTCACGGCTGATTGTTTAGAATTAATGCAAAAAACTCAAATACTTTCAGCACAGTCAATTAGTATTAAAATAGTAAATAACAATCAAGATGCAACAGGAGTCCAAAATACTGAAATTCAATATTTTAAATTCATGTGAAAAACTCGAAAAAAGTTCGAAGTACAGTGCATTTCCGGTACAGACGATTGTAACCAAAATAGGGCTGCAAAACTAGATTCGAGACCAGTCTAAAATACAAAATTTAGCTATATACATACGAACATTCATACGTACGTACCGACTTCAAGCCGAAAATAGTTAAAAAGAATTTAGGGATGCTCAAAACGAAATTCAACTCAGAATCTTGAAATGTGATTTTGACACTACTTATTTGTGCTTTGTACAAGTAACTCACTTAGATTATCCCGATAAATCAACAAAATCATACTTATTGAATGTTTATTATTTCATATTGTAAGTAGTATTTGACTTTGTGCACCTTATTGTTACGCAAACAGCAGAGGAAATTATTAGGAATATACGATATGGAAAGACTCCTGACTTTCAAAATTTCACGTTTAGCAATTTGCATTCTGGAAAAACCAATCAGAGGATGTAGTTGTACATAGTTCAACAAGTTCTATTCTCAACGATTGAGCTTTTAGCCTTCAGATTGATATACAATATATTAAGAGTGAATACTGATATAAGCCATATTCCCAGCAACTTTAGAGAGTAGGAATGATCGAAGGAAACCGTATCTGGACAATTTTTGCTCGTAGATCAATTTTATGCCCATATAATTGTTGTATTCATCATTAGTTACAGTTCTGTTTCAGAAATTCATGTGCTATGAGCTAAACATCAATTTTTGATAATAGAAAAGGTATTTCTATGGCCCTTTTTGCGGTCATGAAGTCTTACTTACTTGTATACATCTATCTAAATTCACTTTTTGAGACTGATCTGTCGAACATTACTTCTTTGAGGCTGATCTGTGAAAACTACTTTAATAACACTTCACACCTAACTCTATGGGCAGCTTGATGAAGTCTGAAGAAACAATTTTTGCCAAAATACATATTATATCCTTCCCTCAATCTCTATAGTTCTTGCAATCAGAGAAATTGATACGAACTTTAAGACAATAAAATAAAACAGTTTCATTGGCAACTAAGATTTACACTTGCAATGTTTCAGAAATTAATGGATAAAATTTAGTGATTTTGAATTCTTTCGTGATGATCACCTGAAAAAACGTAATATTCTAATATTATCTTTTGATCTCAGCTGGCGCTCTGGCCGTAAACCACAAATTCGATCAAAGAAGATCATCTAATTCCTATTTTGTATCTTCCATATAATTCCTATTTTGCATCTTCCGTCTAATAGGACCGATTCATAATAGTGAAGTAAGTTTTCTCTCAGGTATTCATTAGGATATGTATGAAGACTACTCGATATAGACTGGTATTTATTATTGAAGTGCTATCTTTGATCAGTTCAACCATAATTCTTTTTTACCTCATGGATATAGCACAGATAATCTGCCCATATTATAATAACCCTTTCGTACATACTTATATACAAAAATAAAGAACGAAATAATTATTCTACTAACACTGTGAATGCAAAATGGTCTACATATAAAAATTTAAGGCCGCAGCGTATTACTCTTGTCTTAAACCATAATATCGTGGAAAATCAAAACAGATTATAATTAACTCCACTAACAGATATCAGATATAAGAATAGTTGAGGCATCTTGTAAAAGCAGCAAATAATAACCCAGTACACAGATAAAGTTTCATTTAGTTACCTGGAACCCCATTACTGTTGCTTTTCGGATTTCATTCACAACCAAATGTTTCTGTATGAAAAATTTCCTAGCATTTCGATAACTCAAATTGACGATTTTTGATTAAACTGATAACGTATACTTGAATAGGTGTAGCAACACTAGTTTGAATATTTGGAATGTTGAGAGGAAAGTCAGTAATATGATAGTAATTGTAGACAAATATTTTATTCGCTAGAGCTGGATCCAAGGAAAAAACTCTAAGACATATACCAAGTAGTATACCTTGGATTCAGGAGGCCTTCACTTTGAGGATTTCACAAGCATTTGATTCATTAGCTCATGGATCTCATTGAATTACGATCAATGAGCTTCAATGAGCCTTGATCCGACATTTGTGCTGATTAAGGGAGGATGTAGACATAATAATTTCACGGCGAAAAGTATCTGAACTAAGATTGTGAAGAATTCAATACTCTTCCAAAAAGCTATGAGACTTTTTTGTGAGACTCACGGCTCTCAAGATATTGCAAAAATACTGTCTCTACTTCTTTTCCCAATATAGAGGCCTAATGAGGGAAGGTTTTCAGCTCCCAGAATCAAGATTTATACTCCCCCCATTACACATTTATAGAAAAATCTGGGGCAAAATGCAAGTTTAGTCCAAAATTCTGTCACATTCCAATAGAGCAATTATTATCACAGTTTATATGACATCCGTAGGTCCTCCCTGATAAATTATCCTTCACATACTTCCATTCATATCTACCAACAGTTCACGGACATGGCAAGTACATTTTACTTCAGAACTCGAAAATACCAATTATCAATAAAAAATCCATATTTTTTCGCAGAATCTAACAATTTACTATGAGTTCTCTATCAATCAATGACATATTACTACTCTATGGAGATGTCTTGAGTATCAACCCAAATCGAAACTTAAAAAGTGTAATTCCACGCAAAATTTTGAATATACCACCTCACATGCGTCATTGATGGAACGTACTATGCAAGAAAGGTGCTTATCGAACTGTAGAAACTAAATCTGGCAACAAGGCGGACGCCACCTCAAACATGAAGTGAAAGCATATATATGGATGAGACGCCACTATAGACACAATATGTAACGTATATTATTGACGCCACATTGATGTTATGATGAAAAGAGATTATATTGTATAGGAAATTGGAACTCTGTGAATATTGCGTGAAATGGGATTTCTGTGTAGAATCTGAAGAGCCCATGAAAAATTATGTAATATACTTCGATCAGATCTCAACTATACGCGTTTCTTCCAGTAGACAATATGACCTCCTTACATCATAACATCAATGTGGCCTCAATAATATACGTTTCATATTGCGTTTATAGTGGCGTCCTATCCGTATATATGCTTTCAATTCATGTTTGAGATGGCGTCCCCCTTGTTGCCAGATTTAGTTTTCATGCGTAGAACGTTCTATCGATGACACATGTGAAGCGATATATTCAAAGGTTTGCGTAGAATTACACCATTCAAGTTTTGAAATGGGTTGATACTCAAGACATCTCCATAAAGTAGTAATATGTCATTGATTGATAGAGAAGTCATAGTAAATTGATTTTGCGAGAAAATATGGATTTTTGATTGATAATTGCTATTTTCGAGTTCTGAAAAAAAATGTATTTGCCATGTCCGTGAACTGTTGGTAGATATGAATAGAAGTATGTGAGGGATAATTTATCAGAAAGGACTTACGGATGTCATATAAATTGTGATAATAATTGCTCTATTGAAATGTGACAAAATTTTGGTCTAAACTTGCATCTTGCTCAAGATTTTTCTATAATTGTGTGATGGGGGTCAGTGTGAATATAAATCTCGATTCTGGGAGCTGGAAACCTCTCCTCATTAGGACACCATATTGGAAAAAGAAGTACAGAGTATTTTTGCAATATCTTAATAGCTGTAAGTCACACAAAAAAAATCTCATAGCTTTTTGGAAGAGTATTGAATTCTTCACAATCTTAGTTCAGATACTTTTCTCCGTGAAATTATTATGTCTACATCCTCCTTTTATCAACACAAATGGCGGATCAAGACTCATTGATGCTCATAGGTCGTAGTTCAATAAGATCCATGAGCTGGTGAATCAAATGCTTGTGAAATTCTCAAAGTTAAGGCCTCCTTAAGCCAAGGTCCGTGTATTCACAATAAAAATGGTTGCTTTTACAAGATGCCTCATCTGTTCTTATATCTAATATCTGTTAGTAGAATTTAAAGTAATCTGTTTCGATTCTCCACGATATTCTGGTTTGAGACAAGAGAAATATGCTGCGGTCTTAAATTCTCATATGTAGGCCATTTTATATGCACAGTGTTGGTAGAATAATTATCTTATCCCCTATTTTTGTGAACAAGTATGTACGGAGAAGTTATTATAATATGGGCTCATGAGGTGAAAAAGAATTAGGGTTCAACTAATCAAAAATAGCACTTCAATAATAAATAATAGTCTATCGAGTAGATTCATACATATTCTTATGAATACCTGAGAGAAAATTTACTTCACCATTATGAATCAGTCCTGTTAGATGGAAGATACAAAATGGGAATTATATGGAGGAAACAAAATAGGAATTATATGGAAAATACAAAAAAGGAATTAGTGTATCAAGGCCGTGAAGGTGATCTTTTTTTGTCGAATTTGTGGTTCACGGCCGAAGCGCCAACTAAGACTAGGAGAGAATATCAGAATATTACGTTTTTTCAGGCAATCATCGCGAAAGAGTTTAAAATCACTAAATTTTATTCATTCATCCCTGAAACATTGCAAATTCTAATCTTAGTTGCCACTGAAATTGTTTTATTTCATTGTCTAAAAATGCGTATCTATTTCTCTAATTGCGAGATCTATAGAGACTGACGGAAGGATATGATATATATATATTTCGGCGGAAATTGTTTTTTAAGACTTCATCAAGCTGCCCATAGAGGTAGGTGTGAAGTGTTAATCAAGTAGTATTCATAGATCAGTCCCAAAGAAGTAATATTGGACAGATCAGTCCCAAAATAGTTATTTTAGTATCAAGGTCAGTAATCACGGTTTACCGATTGAGAATAATTGTTTGGAGGCCGAGCCTTGGCGAGGTTTGCAAATATTAGGCAAAATCGGTACTGTGCTTATTGACCGTGATGCTTACAAAATTTCTTGCACGATTGGAAAACCCACCCGAAACATGAATTCTAATATTCTCTTTCAAATTAAGTTACCACTCATCGCTTACCTGCTGCTAGCTGTCAAGTTTGACATTTTATTGTGAATATTCAATCATAAATAACGATAAGCTGATTAATATTTTTTGTCGAAGTCCACAATTCTTCACTTACCGCTTTTGCTTATGGGCGGTAAGTCAGTATAACCATAGTAACCACAGTTTGCTGGTAAAACTAACATACCATCTTGAATAGAGAGCCGGTAAACATATAAAAACGCCCAATCCTGCAAAAAGTGAATTTAGATAGATGTGTACAAGTAAAACTCCATGGTCACAAAAATGGCCATAGAAATACCTTTTTCGTTATAATTGCCTAAAAAATTGATTTATAGCACATAGCGCATGAACTTCTGAAGCAGAACTGTAACTGATGATAAATACAACAATTATGTGGACATAAGATTAATCTACCAAAATTGTCCAAATATTTGATCATTCCTATTCTTCAAAGTTGCTGGGAGCATGTCGTATATCAGTATTCATTCTTCATATCTAATATATCAATCTGAGAGCAAAAAGTTCAACCAATGAGAATGAAACTTGTTGAACTATGTACAACTACATCCTCTGATTAGTTTTTCCACAATGCAAATTTGTAAACGTATAATTTTGAAAGTCGGGAGTCTTTCCATATCGTATATCCCTGAGAGTTTCCTTCGCTGTTCGTATTACAATATGGTGCACAAAGTCAGATACTACTTATAATATGAAATAATGAATAATAATCAATAAGTATCAGGGTAATCCAAGTGAATCTCTTTCAACTCACTTGTACAAAGTACAAATAAGTAGTATTGTTGAACCGCCAAAATCACATTTCGAGATTTTGATGGAAATTCTTGTTATGAGCATCCCCAAATTCATTTTGACTATTTTTGGCTTGACGTCGGTATAGTCAAAATTTGTATTTGAGACTGGCTTAGGTCCAATTTTGCAGCCCCTATTATGGTTGCAATCGTCTGTACCGGAAATGCACTGTACTTGGAACTTTTTTGAATTTTCCTGTGACATCTTAATGGTCTATTCGAGTTTTTTGCATTAATTCAAAACAATCAGTCGTGGATTATTGAAATTTCGTATCAAACACTTCTATAAAACCTAATTGTACACCTTGCACTATGACTGCAGTCGGATCAACCAGAAGTGCAATTTACTAAGCACGTTTTCTAATTTTTCATATAAATCCAGAACAATCAGCTGTAGAATCTTGAAACTTTGTATTCAAAGAAATTGTAGCATTCGAATGATAACTTAATATTTTCATAACAATCTATTGAGCTGAAAGTAAGCTTGATCTTACAATCTCTCTGAATTTTCCGCATAAGTTCGAGACTTCGGCCGTAGAATGATGAAATTTGGTATTTGAGACTGCTAAAGAGTTTTATGGCCCGTTTCAACGCTGTCCCTTAAATTTGAGGTGTCACCCAACTTTACAGTATCGTATCAATATTTGAAAATTGAATGTGACTTGAACATTGCTGTCCTCATTTTGATTCGACATTTTTTGTATAAGTGAAGCTTGAAATTTGAGTAAGACCCGATTGTACAATCTTAGTTTATCCATGGCTTAGTTGAACCGAGCTTATTTATCATGGTTACAATTGCTGAAATAATTGTAACCATAGAAATTAAACTCAGTTCAACTCAACTGTGGATAAGCTTAGATTGTACAACGGAGCCTTAGAGTGGTACAACTGACCATTAATGAATTGTAGCATCTAAATGATTGAATTATCATCTCAAATTTTGGTTGGAGTCGATTTTGACTAGTGTCAATATCAGTGTCAACTGTTGATTATTGAGTCAAAAGATGTACAAGTAAGACATGTGGTGTCCACATCAGATTGTTTTTATATTTTCGAGCGAAACAGTGTTGAATTTTTCATTAAAGATACATTATAGAATGCAAAATTGTTCAAAATGCTACCAGCCTAGTGTTGCCATCTCATAATATTATCCTTGTCCATTCTTCTCCTTTCCCTTCCGAACAGAGCAGGGGGTAGCATCTTGGTTTTTTCGTAAGGTATTTGACCTTTACTATCGATTGGTATTAGTTTCAATCATAAGATCTATCTGGGAAGTTGACCCTAACAAAAATGAACAATAGTAGCCTTTTTTCGACACTTGAAGCAGGATTCTAGCTTTACAAAGTCTGTCACTCCATTGACCACAACATTCTCGATTGATTCATATTATACAATTTAACCGTAAGTTCAATCGGGGAACATAAGGTGCAGCCGGCTCCCCGACTTCAAGAAATGTCCTCACACAGTTACGAGAACAGAGTCAATGTTCATCCACAAACTGAATAAGAGAAGCGATGATATGATAATTCGCACAAATTGAAATGTGAGATAGAATGGATGAATGTTATATAGAATCAGTTTGAGCATATCATTTCCAAGATACAGTTATTGTTGAATGAATTCAATATATAGCCCTTCGCAAGAACCTGGCACTCAAATAGTTAAAGTTCACATTTGGAAAAAAATTCATGTTGTACCTTGAACCAAATTGTGGCCTATCTGAGTGACTCAAATTATCTTCTAGTGAACTATGTTATCGGCAGATTCAAGAAAAATAAAGCAACATTTTCGTTTCTTACACAAAATTGTTCCGGTTTTATGTTGCCAGTGAATTTTAAATTGAACAAAAAAAAAAACTAAAATCATGTTTTCTCCCAGTCCTAACTTATATGTATGTTGTATACCTACTCTTCAAATTTTTCAACTATAATGGATGTGATATTCTGTAATAGATTATATTAATAGGAACAAATATTAGTTTTCGTTTCCTTGTATATTACAAGCTTATGTCATACTTATAATGTATTACAGCAAATATGTAATAATTATAATTCATCCATCCATTCTAACTTTTTTTCGATCACACTGAGAGTGCAACTCTGGGACCATCAGGGAGCTTAAAAACATGGATAATTTGAGATTCATCAATTTAGTCTTAGTAAAAGCTATGATGAGCTTGCAACAAAAATGTTTCACTTGCTCTGTACAAACGATATAATTTGTTTTCCTACAACAACTATTAGACCACATCACGGATAAAATAGCAAATTCTCACATCCTATAGTGATCCTATAGTTGGGGAGCCGACCGCACCTTATGTTCTCGAATCGAACTTACGGTCAAATTTTATATGAATCAATCAAAAATATAGTGGTCAATTGGGTGTCAGACTCTTTAAATCTGGAATCTTGTCCTAAGCGTCAAAAAAAGGCTACTTCCGGTCAATTTTCGTCAGAGTCAACTTCTCTGATAGAACTTATGATTAAAACTGGTACTTATTAGTAGCGAAGGTCGGATACTCCGAGAAAAAGCCAAGGTTCCACACTCTGTCCTGTCGCTTTGAACTTCCCTTATGATTGTTGTGTTTTTTTCTCTGTTTTGGATAGAACGGAGAAAGTATTTTGGTTTTGTTCCAAAGTATTTGACCTCTGCAATTGATTGGTACGAGTTTCAAGTTAACCTCGAACTTATTGACCAGATACTTAGGATACTTTTTCGATACTTAGAGCTAGATCCTGGATTTATAAAGGTGACATCCTAATGACTACTATATCTTCGATCAATTCATATACAATTCGGCCCTAAATCTGATTAGGAACGATAAGGTGCGGTCGGCTCTTGAACTATTGAAAAGAGGTACATGAATTTGTTCACTTACTCCTCATACTTGTGTCAGTACTTAACTGTTTTTTCCCAATATTTAAAATTGACTACTTAAATTTGAAGTTGATACGGTATTACTTCCAAGCAAGAATAATCTCTGACATCAAGTAACTGTACTATAATACTTCAGTCTGCAATGATATATTGGTAGAAATATTATTTCATGATACACATAAGAAATGCGATTCCAAATTCAAGCCATACTCCCAACAAATTCCATGTCAAAAGCGCAAGCATCTGTTTCATTATCGATCAATGTTCTGCGACAGTGTTGTCAAGTTTCTGGACGCCAGTATGATGGCGGAATATATGAAGTGGAAATATACACGTATATTTTTGACGCCACTTAAAATTGGAGCGGAATTTTTCGGAACTAAAAATATACGAAAATTTTCATTTTCCTATCATTCTGGCGTCGGAATGAAATTTTGAATTTAGCCTCCAGAGGTCGGGAACAAGCCAGGAAAAATTTTTGAAGCAATTCTAAAGTGACGTCCGATATACGGACTCCAATTTACAATGGACGCCAGATTAAATGCAAACGCGCAATATGAGGACGCCAAAATGATATGAGGATTTATATGTATATATATATATATATATATATATATATATATATATATATATATATATATATATATATATATATATATATATATATATATATATATATATATATATATATACATATATATATATATATAAATCCTCCTATCAACTTGACGTCCTTACAAAGATGTTCATTTTGGCGTCTACTGAAAGGAATGCGTATAGTTGAGATCTGATCGAAGTATATTACATAATTTCTCATGGGCTTTTCAGATTTCACACAGACATTTCATTTCACGCAATATTCACGGAGTTCCCCTTCCTATACAATATGAGATCCTTTCACCATAACATCAATGTGGCGTCAATAACATACGTTACATATTGCGTTTATAGTGGCGTCTTATCCGTATATATGCTTTCACTTCATGTTTGAGATGGCGTCCCCCTTGTTGCCAGATTTGATTTTACAGTTCGATGAGCACCTCTCATGCGTAGAACGTTCTATCGATGACACATGTGAAGCGATATATTCAAAGATTTGCGTAGAATTACACAATTCAAGTTTTGAAATGGGTTGATACTCAAGATATCTCCCTAGAGTATAGTCCAGTCAAGTTAGCCTAAAAATAGGGGTATCCTTGCATAAATTCCCAAGAAGCTGAAAATTGACATGGACGTTAGAAATACCATTATAATGAAGTTGTCAGAAGTCCCCATTGATCCCATGTGTGCAAAAAATTTTATACGAGTTCAAAGCTCGCAAAATGGGTTTTCTGGGTTTTTCAGCGGAACGGTTGATTCAATGATAAAAATAGTTGAGACAAAAATTGTAGATCCTCCAATCCTCTACAAAAATGGTTTGTACTCCTCTTCTCCTAAGACTTACTATTTCTGAGAAAAGGCCATTCTAGAATTATTTTCTCAATAATATGCATGACTAAGCTGCCTATGTACATTATGGACGTATAGTATAGGTACAACTATTAGTTTGCGTAACTAATACTCGTACATTAATATTGAATGAAATGAAAAGAAACCCAGTCCCTCATTTTATGTGATCATGCGGCATTGAGCAACATCTGTCTGCTGTTCAATTGTCAACGTAGCAGTGTCCGTCTTTCATTTACTTTAAATTACTTGCACAGATAAGTTACGTTTCGTATCTTTTGCAAAACGTACATACATCTAATAAAAAAGGTGTTCAAATAGCTTGTCTTCTTTCAGCCTCGGCTTCAGCTAATCAACACTTTTATCAAGTATATTCGCAGGTTCAAGTGTGACTTGGTAAGTAATCAACTGGACCCAGAAGAATGAGATTGGAAGCTAGTTAATGATATATTGGAATCAATCCACACTCTACTACCACCTGCACTATAAAAGCTCCTTTACTTTTTTATAGCTACAGAAAGAAGTGTAATTCGAAATGCGGCTGCAAAAAAGTAAGATGACTTTGTTCACAAGCATGCACCACTGCACCAGCTGTCAAAGTCAGTCGTGTTCAAATATTAAATCTTCAACAAAAGATAATTCTTATATCAATGATGAAAAAACTGTTGTATCGCTATTTGAGCAATTTACGTCAGCTCAGGAAGATGAAGATGAAAAATAAATTGAATAAGAAGACCTAATATTATATTAAACTTCTATAAGAAGACCGTAGAGTAGGCATATCGAGTCAACCACATTGAAAAATACGCGCCAAGTACACTACTTCATAGGTGGCGTAGCAACGTGTGCATAAATGGAGAATATAACTTTGGAATGACTTTTTCTCAGAAATAGTGAATCTTAGGAATGAAGGGGTAGGGACCATTTTTGTAGAGAATTGGAAGGTCTAAAATTTGTATCTAAGCTATTTGTATCATAAAACGGATCGTTCCGCTAAAATACTCAAAAAACCCATTTTTGCGAACTTTTACCTCGCATAGAATTTCTTGCACACACGGGATCGTTGGGGACTTTTCGCAACTTTATTATAATGGTATTTCTAAAATTCATGTCAATTTTCAGCTTCTTGGAAATTTATGCAAGGGTGAATGTCTATATTGACTGGACTAGTAGTAATATGTCATTGATTGATACGGAACGTATAGTAAATTGAAAGATTTTGCGGACAAATATGGATTTTTGATTGATAATTGCTATTTTCGAGTTCTGAAGAAATATGTATTTGCCATGTCCGTGAACTGTTGGTAGATATGAATGGGAATATGTGAAAGATAATTCATCAGAAAGGACTTACGGATGTCATATAAATTGTAATAATAATTGCTCTATCGAAATGTGACAAAATTTTGGCTTAAACTTGCATTTTGCTCCAGATATTTTTATAATTGTGTGATGGGGGTCAGTGTGACTATAAATCTTGATTCTAGGAGCTGGAAGCCTCTCCTCATTAGGCTACCATATTGGAAAAAGAAGTACAGAGTATTTTTGCAATATCTTAAGAGCCGTAAGTCACACAAAAAAAATCTCATAGCTTTTTGGAAGAATGTTGAATTCTTCACAATCTTAGTTCAGATACTTTTCTCCGTGAAATTATTATGTCTACATCCTCCTTTTATCAACACAAATGGCGGATCAAGACTCATTGATGCTCATAGGTCGTAGTTCAATAAGATCCATGAGCTGGTGAATCAAATGCTTGTGAAATCCTCGAAGTTAAGGCCTCCTTAAGCCAAGGTCCGTGAACCCGTGCCTATCGGGCTTTATGTATAATCTGGCTCTAGTAAGGGATACTTCCTACTCGCCTTATCAAATATTCTATACTACTTGGTACATGTCTTGGAGTTTTTTCCTTGGATTCAGCTCCAGCGGATAAAATATTTGTCTACAATTATTATCATATTACCGACTTTCCTCTCAACATTCCAAATATTCAAACTAATGTTGCTACCCTAATTCAAGTATGCGTTATCAGTTCAATCAATAATCGTCAATTTAAATTATTGAAATGTTGGGTAATCTTCTCTACAGAAACATTTGGTTGGAAATGAGATTCGGATAGCAACAGTAATAGAGTTTCAGGCAACTGAATGAGATTTCATCTGTGGATTGAGTTATTATTTGTTGCTTTCACAAGATGCCTCATCTGTTCTGATATCTGATATCTGTTAGTAGAATTTATACTTTCGATTCTCCACGATATTCTGGTTCGAGACAAGAGTAATATGCTGCGGTCTTGAATTCTCATATGTAGGCCATTTTAAATGCACAGTGTTGGTAGAATAATTATTTCATCCTCTATTCTTGTATACAAGTATGTACGGAGAAGTTATTATGATATGGGCAGATTATCTGAGCTATATCCATGAGGTGAAAACGAATTATGGCTCAACTAATCAAAAATAGCACTTTAATAATAAATACCAATCTATCAAGTAGTCTTCATACATATCCTTATGAATACCTGAGAGAAAACTGACTTCACCATTATAAATCGGTCCTGTTAGATGGGAGATACAAAATAGGAATTATATGAAAGAAACAGAATAGGAATTAGTGTATCAAGGTCATGGAGGTGATCTTTTTTGGTCGAATTTGTGGTTCACGGCCGAAGCGCCATCTGAGACCAGGGGGAAATATCAGAATTTACGTTTTTTCGGGCGATCATCATGAAAGAATTTAAAATCACTGAATTTCATTCATTTATTTCTGAAACACTGCAAATGTCAATCCTAGTTGCCACTGAAATTGTTTCATTTTATTGTTTAAAAATGCGTATCTTTTTCTCTAATTGCAAGATCAATAGAGATTGACGGAAGAATATGATATATATTTCGGCGAAAATTGTTTCTTAAGACTTCATCAAGCTGTCCATAGAGGTAGGTGTGGAGTGTTGATCAAAAAGTTCCCATAGATCAGTCCCAAAAAAGTAATATTGAACATATCAGTCCCAAAATAGTTATTTAAGTATTAAGGTCAGTAAGTACGGTTTACCGATTGAGAATTATTGTTGGGAGCCTGAGCCTTGACGATGCTTCCAAATATTAAGCGAAATCAGTACTGTACTTATTGACCCTGATGCTTACAAAATTTTTTGCACGATTGGAAGACCTACCCGAAATATGAATCCTAATATTCTCTTTCAAATTAAGTTACCACTCATCGCTCACTCGCTGTCAGCTGTCAAGTTTGACATTTCATTGTGAATATTCAATTACAAATAACGATAAATAAATTAATACTTTTTGTGGAAGTCCACAATTTTTTACTTATCGCTTTTGCCTATGGGCGGTAGATCAGCATAACCATAGTAACCACAGTTTTCCGGTAAAATCAACATACCGCCCTAATTAGAGAGTCGGTAAGCACATGAGAACGCCCAATCGTGCAAAAAGTGAATTTAGATAGATGTGTACAAGTAAGTAAAACTTCATGATCGCAAAAAGGGCCATAGAAATACCTTTTCCGTTATAATCGCCTAAGAAATGGATTTTTAGCACATAGCACATAAATTTCTGAAGCAGAACTGTAACTGATGATGCATACAACAGTTATGTGGGCATAAAATTAATCTACGACCAAAATTGTCCAAATATTCGATCATTCCTATTCTTCAAAGTTGCTGGGAGTATTTCGTATATCAGTATTCATTCTTAATATCTTATACATCAATCTGAAGGCAAAAAGTTCAACCAATGAGAATATGGAACTTGTTGAACTATGTACAGCTACATCCTCTGATTAGTTTTTCCACAATGCAAATTGGTAAACGTATAGCTTTGAAAGTCGGAAGTCTTTCCATATCGTATATCCCTGAGAATTTTCTTTGCTGTTTGCGTTGCAATATGGTGCACAAATACAGATAGTACTTATAATATGAAATAATGAACATTCAATGAGTATCGGGGTAATCCAAGTGAATCTCTTTTAACTCACTTGTACAAAGTATAAATGAGTAGTATTGTTGAACCGCCAAAATCAGATTTCGAGATTTTGATGGAAATTCTTGTTTTGAGCATCCCCAAATTCATTTTGACTATTTTTGGCTTGACGTCGGTACGTACGTATGAATGTGTGTATCTATATAGCTAGATTTTGTATTTGAGACTGGTCTAAAGTCCAATTTTGCAGTCCCTATTATGGTTGCAATCGTCTGTACCGGAGATGCACTGTACTTGGAACTTTTTTTGAATTTTCCTGTGGCATCCTAGTGGTTATTTTCTATTTCAATACTAATTGGCTGTGCTGGAAGTACACAGTCTATTCGAGTTTTTTGCATCAATTCAAAACAATCAGTCGTGGAGAATTGAAATTTCGTATCAAACACTTCTATAAAACCTAATTGTACACCTTGCATTATGTTTGCAGTCGGACCAACCAGGAGTGCAGTTTAATAAGCACATTTTCTAATTTATCATATAAATCCAGAACAATCAGCTGTAGAATCTTGAAACTTTGTATTTAGAGAAATTGTAGCATTCGAATGATAAATTAATATTTTCATAAAAATCTATTGAGCTGAAAGTAAGTTTTATCTGACAATCTCTCTGAATTTTTCGCATAAATTCGGGACTTCGGCCCTAGAATGATGAAATTTGGTATTTGAGACTGCTAAAGCGTTAAATGGCCAGTTGCACCGCTGTCACTTGAATTTTATATGCCACCTAACTTAACAATATCGTATCAGAATTAGAAAATTGAATGTGACATGAACATTGCTGTCCTTATTTCGATTCGACATTTTTTGTATAAGTGAAGCTTAAAATTTGAGTTAGAGTGGTACAACTGACCATTAATGAATTGTAGCATCTGAATGATTGAATCATCATCTAAGATTTTGGTTGGAGTCGATTTTGCTCAGTGTCAATATCAGTGTCAACTGTTAATTATTGAGTCAAAAGATGTACAAGTAAGACATGTGGGGTTCACATCAGATTTTTTTTATATTTTCGAACGGAGCAGGGGGTAGCATCTTGGTTTTTCCTAAAATATTTGACTTTCACTATCGATTGGTACTAGTTTCAATCATAAGATCTATCAGGGAAGTTGACCCTAATAAAAATGAGCAATAGTAGCCTTTTTTCGACACTTGAAGCAGGATTCTAGATTCATAAAGTATATCACTTCATTGACCACAATATTCTCGATTGATTCATATTATACAATTTAACCGTAAGTTCAATCAGGGAACATAAGCTGCGGCCGGCTCCCCGACTTCAAGAAATGCCCTCACACAGTTGCAAGAACAGAGTCAATGTTCACCTTTCCACAAACTGAATAAGAGAAGCGATGATATGATAATTCGCACAAATTGAAATATGAGATAGAATGGATGAATGTTATATAGAATCAGTTTGAGCATATCATTTCCGAGATACGGTTATATTTGAATGAATTCAATATATAGCCCTTTGCAAAAACCGGGCAATCAAATAGTTAAAGCTCTCATTCGAAAAAAAAATTCAACTTGTACATTGAACCAAATTGTGGCTTATCACAGTAACTCAAATTATTTTCTAGTGAACTATGTTATCGGCAGATTCTAGAAAAATAAAGCAACATTTTCGTTTCCAATTTTATGTTGCCAGTGAATTCGAAATTGAACAAAAAAAAAATTTTAATCATGTTTTCTCCCAGTCCTAACTTATATGTATGTTGTATACCTACTCTTCAAATTTTTCAGCCATGACGGATGTGATATCCTGTAATAGATTATATTAATAGGAACAAAAATTAGTTTCCGTTTCCTTGTATATTACAAGCTTATGTCATACTTATAATGTATTACAGGGAATATGAAATAATAATAATTCATCCATCCATTCTAACTTTTTCTCGATCACACTGAGAGTACAACTTTGGGACCATCAGGGACCTCAAAAACATGAATAATTTGAGATTAATCAATTTAGTCTTAGTAGAAGCAATGATGGGCTTGCAACAAGAATGTTCCACTTGCTCTTTTTCTACAACAACTATAAGACCACATAACGGATGAAATAGCGAGTTCTCACATCCTATAGTGATCCTTTAGTTGGGGTGCCGACCGCACCATATGTTCTCTAATCGAACTAATGGTCAAATTTTATATGAATCAATCAAAAATATAGTGGTCAACTGGGTGCCAGACTCTTTAAATGTGGAATATTGTCCTAAGCGTCAAAAAAAGGCTACTTCCGGTCAATTTCCGTCAGAGTCAACTTCTCTGATAGAACTTATAATTAAAACTGATACTTATTAGTAGCGAAGGTCGGATACTCCGAGGAATAGCCAAGGTACCACCCTCTCTCCTGTCGTTTTGAACTTTCCTTATGATTGTTGTGTTTTTTTTTTCTGTTTTGGATGGAACGGAGGTAGTATCCTGGTTTTGTCCTTGGGTACTTGACCTCTGCAATCGATTGATACTAGTTTCAAGTTAACCACGAACTTATTGACCGGGTATGGCCTTTTTTCGATACTTAGGACTAGATCCTGGATGTATAAAGGTGACATCCTAATGACTACTATATCTTCGATCAATTCATATACAATTTGGCCCTTAATCTGATTAGGAACAATAAGGTGCGGTCGGCTCTTGAACTATTAGAAAGCGATACATGAATTTGTTCACTTACTCCTCATACTTGAGTCAGTACTCTACTGTTTTTTCCTAATATTCAAAATTGACTGCTTCAATTTGAATTTGATATAGTATTACTTCCAAGCAAGAATAATTTCTGACATCAAGTAACTGTACTATAATACTTCAGTCTGTAAAGAAATATTGGTAGAAATAGTATGTTATGACATACATAAGAAATGCGATTCCAAATTCAAGCCGTACTCCCAACAAATTTCATGTCAAAAGCGCAAGCATCTGTTTCATTATTGATCGATGTTCTGCGACAGTGTTGTCAAGTTTCTGGACGCCAGTATGATGGCGGAATATATAAAGTGGGAATATACACGTATATTTTTGACGCCACTAAAAATTGGAGTGGAATTTTTTGGAACTAAGAATATACGAAAATTTTCATTTTCCTATCATTCTGGCGTCAAAATTAAATTTTGGATTTAGCCTCTTCCAGAGGTCGGGAACAAGCCAGGAGATATGAGGATTCATATATATATATATATATATATATATATATATATATATATATATATATATATATATATATATATATATATATATATATATATATATATATATATAAATCACCCTATCAATTTGACGTCCTTACAAAGATGTTCATTTTGGCGTCTACTGAAAGGAACGCGTATAGTTGAGATCTGATCGAAGTATATTACATAATTTCTCATGGGCTCTTCAGATTTCACACAGAAATTCCATTTCACGCAATATTCACAGAGTTCCCATTTCCTATACAATATGACCTCCTTTCATCATAACATCAATGTGGCGTCAATAATATACGTTACATATTGCGTTTATAGTGGCGTCCTATCTATATATATGCTTTCACTTCATGTTTGAAGTGGCGTCCCCCTTGTTGCCAGATTTAGTTTTTACAGTCCGATAAGCACCTCTCTTGCGTAGAATGTTCTATCGATGACACATGTGAAGCGATATATTCAAAGGTTTGCGTAGAATTACATTATTCAAGTTTCGAAATGGGTTGATACTTAAGACATCTTCATAGAGTAGTAATATGTCATTGGTTGATAGAGAACTCATAGTAGATTGAAAGATTTTGCGAAAAAATATGGATTTTTGATTGATAATTGCTATTTTCGAGTTCTGAAGTAAAATGTATTTACCATGTCCGTGAACTGTTGGTAGATTCCATGAATGGAAGTATGTGAAGGATAATTTATCAGGAAGGACTTACGGGTGTCATATAAATTGTGATAATAATTGCTCTATGGAAATGTGACAAAATTTTGGTATGACTTGCATTTTGCTCAAGATTTTTCTATAAATGTGTGATGAGGGTCAGTTTGAATACAAATCTCAATTCTGGGAGCTGAAAACCTCCTCTCATCAGGTCATCATATTGTGAAAAAAAGTACAGAGTATTTTTGCAATATCCTAAGAGCCGTAAGGCACACAAAAAAATCTCATAACTTCTTGGAAGAGTATTGAATTCTTCACAATCTTAGTTCAGATACTTTTCACTGTGAAATTATCATGTCTACGTCCTCTCTCAATCAACACAAATGCCGGATCAAGACTCATTGAAGCTCATAGGTCGTAATTCAATGAAATCATGATCTGGTGACTCAAATGCTTGTGAAATCCTCAAAGTTAAGGCCTCCTCAAGCCAAGGTCCGTGAACCCGTGCCTATCGGGCTATATGCGTAATCTGGCTCTGGTAAGGAATACTTCCTACTCACCTTATCAAATACCCTATACTACTTGGTACATGTCTTAGAGTTCTTCCCTTGGATTCAGTTCTAGCGGATAAAATATTTGTCTACAATTATTATCATATTACCGACTTTCCTCTCAACATTCAAAATATTCAAACTGGTGTTGCTACCCTAATTCAAGTATGCGTTATCAGTTCAATCAATAATCGTCAATTTAAATTATTGAAATGCTGGGAAATCTTCCCTACAGAAACTTTTGGTTGGGAATGAAATTTGGATAGCAACAGTAACAGTAGTTTCAGGCAACTAAATGAAACTTTATCTGTGTACTGAGTTATCATTTGTTGCTTTCATAAGATGCCTCATCATAGTACTTCAATAATAAATACCAGTCTGTCGAGTAGTCTTCATACATATCCTTATGAATACCTGAGAGAAAACTCACTTCACCATTATGAAACGATCCTGTTAGATGGAAGATACAGAATAGGAATTATATGGAAGATACAAAAAAGGAATTAATGTATCAAGACCATGGAGGTGATCTTTTTTGGGCGAATTTGTGGTTCACGGCCGAAACGCCAGCTGAGACCAGAAGAGAGTATCAGAATATTTCGTTTTTTTAGGCGATCATCACGAAAGAATTCAAAATCACTGAATTTTAATTATTCGTTTCTGAAACATTGCAAATGTTTATCTTAGTTGCCATTGAAATTATCTTATTTTATTGTCTGAAAATGCGTATCTACTTCTCCAATTGCAAGATCTATAGAGATTGACGGAAGGATATGATACATATTTCGGCGAAAATTGTTTCTAAGACTTCATCAAACTGCCCATAGAGGTGGATGTGAAGTGTTAATCAAGTAGTTTTCATAGATCAGTCCCAAAAAAGTAATATTGGACAGATCAGTCCCAAAATAGTTATTCAATTATTAAGGTCAGTAAGTACGGTTTACTGATTGAGAATAATTGTTTGGAGGCCAAGCCTTGGCGAGGTTTGCAAATATTGAGCGAAATCGGTCCTGTAATTATTGACAATGATGCTTAAAAAATTTTTCGCACGATTGGAAGACCTACCCCAAATATGAATCCTAATATTCTCTTTCAAATTGAGTAACCACACATAGCGCACTCGCTGTCAGCTGTCAAGTTTGACATCTTATTGTGAATATTTAATCATGAATAACGATAAATAAATCTATACTTTCTGTGGAAGTCCACAATTTTTCACTTACCGCTTTTGCTCATGGGCGGTAAGTCAGCATAACCATAGTAATCACAGTTTGCCGGTAAAATCAACATACCACCTTGAATGGAGAGTCGGTAAACATATGAATACGCCCAATCGAGCAAATAGTGAATTTAGATAGATGTGTACAAGTAATCAAAACTCCATGGTAACAAAAAGGGCCATAGAAATACCTTTTCCGTTATAATCGCCTACAAAATTGATTTATAGCACATCGCACATAAACTTCTGAAGCAAAACTGTAACTGATGATAAATACAACAATTATGTGGGCATAAAATTGATCTACGACCAAAATTGTCCAAATATTTGACTCCTATTCTTCAAAGTTGCTGGGAGCATGTCGTATATCAGTATTCATTCTTCATATCTTATATATCAATCTAAAGGCAAAAAGTTCAAGCGTTAAGAATGGATTTTGTTGAACTATGTACAACTACATACTCTGATTAGTTTCTCCACAATGCAAATTGGTAAACGTATGATTTTGAAAGTCGGGAGTCTTCCATATCGTATATCCCTAAGAATTCCCTTCGCTGTTCGTGTTGCAATATGGTGCACAAAGTCAGATACTACTTATAATATGGAATAATGAACATTAAATAAGTATCGAAGTGAATCTCTTTTAACTTACTTGTACAAAGTATAAATAAGTAGTATTGTTGAACCGCCAGAATCACATTTCGAGATTTTGATGGAAATTCTCGTTTTGAGCATCCCTAAATGCATTTTGACAATTTTCGGCTTGACTACGTATGAATGTATGTATCTATATAGCTGAATTTTGTATTTGAGACTGGCCCAAAGTCTAGTTTTGCAGCCCCTATTATGGTTGCAATCGTCTGTACCGCAAATGCACTGTACTTGGATTTTTTTTTTTAATTTCCTGAGACATCTTAATGGTTATTTTCTATTTTAATATTAATTGGCTGAGCTGAAATTGCACAGTCTATTCGAGTTTCTTGTATTAATTCAAAACAATCGGGCGTGGAGTATTGAAATTTCGTATCAAACACTTCTATAAAACCTAATTGTACACCTTGCATTATGACTGCAGTCGGATTAATCAGGAGTGCAGTTTACTAAGAACGTTTTCGAATTTTCATATAAATCAAGAACAATCAGCCGTAGAATCTTGAAATTTTGTATCTAAAGAAATTGTAGCATTCGAATAATAACTTAATATTTTCATAACAATCTATTAGCTGGAAGTAAGCTTTATCTGACAATCTTTCTCAAGTTTTCGCATAAATTCGAGACTTGGGCCGTAAAATAATGAAATTTGGTATTTGAGACTGCTAAAGCGTTCCATGGCCAGTTGCACCGCTATCACTTAAATTTTAGGTGCCACCTAACTCAACAATATCGTATCAAAATTTGAAAATTGAATGTGACATGAACATTGCTGTCCTTATTTCGATTCGACATTTTTTGTATTAGTGAAGTTTAAAATTTGAGCTAGAGCGGTACAACTCACCATCAATGATTGAATTATCATCTCAAATTTTGGTTGGAGTCGATTTTGCCTAGAGTCAATATTAGTATCAACTGTTAATTATTGAGTCAAAAGATGTACAAGTAAGACATGTGGTGTTCAAATTATATTTTTTTCATGTTTTCGAGCAAAACGGTGTTATATCTTTCATCAAAGATTAAATATGGGATGCAAAATTGTTCAAAATGCTACCAGCCTAATTTTAGCACCACATAATATTATCTTTGTCTATTCTTCTCCTTTCTCTTCCGAACGGAGCAGGGAGGAGCACCAAGGGTTTTTTCCTGAGACATTTGACCTTCACTATCAATTGGTACTAGTTTCAATCATAAGATCTAACAGGGAAGATGATCCTAACAAAAATGAACAATAGTAACCTTTTTTCGACACTTGAAGCAGAATACTAGATTTATGAAGTCTGTCACCCCATTGACCACAATATTCTCAATTGATTCATATTATACAATTTGACCATAAGTTCGATCAGGGAACTTGAGGTGCGGCCGGCTCCCTGACTTCAAGAAATGTTTTCACACAGTTGCGACAACAGAGTCAATGTTCATCTATCCACAAACTGAATAAGAGAAGCGATGATATGATAGCTCGCACAAATTGAAATACGAGATAGAATGGATGTATGTTATATGGAATCAGTTTGAGCATATCATTTCCAAACTACAGTTATTGTTGAATACATTCAATATATAGCCCTTTGCAAAAACCGGACACTCGAATAGTAAAAGCTCTCATTTGAAAAAAATTCAACTTGTATCTTGAACCAAATTGTGGCTTTTCACAGTAACTCAAATTATCTTCTGTTACTCTGTTACCGACAGATTCAAGTAAAATAAAGCAACATTTTCGTTTCTTACACAAAATTGTTTCCGTTCTATGTTGCCAGTTAATTCTAAATTGAACAAAAAGAAAAACTCAAATAATGTTTTCGCCAAGTCCCAACTTATATGTATGTTGTATACCAACTCTTTACATTTTTCAGCCATGATGGATGTGATATCCTGTAATAGATCATATTATTAGAAGCAAAAATTAGTTTTCATTCCCTTGTATATCGCAAGCTTATATTAATCTTATGATGTATTACAGGAGATATGTAATAATGATAATTCATCCATCCATTCTAACTTTCTTTCGATCACACTGAGAATGCAACTTTGTGACCATCAGGGACTAAAAAAACATGAATAATTTGAGATTCATCAATTTGGTCCTAGTAACAGCAATGATGAACTTGCAACAAAAATGTTCCACTTGCTTTGTACAAACGATATAATTTGTTTTTCTACAACAATTATAAGACCACATCACGGATGAAATAGCGAGTTCTCACATTCTATAGTGATCCTATAGTTGAGGAGCCGACCGCACCTTACGTTCCCCAATCGAACTTACGGTCAAGTTTTATATGAATCATTGAAAAATATAGTGGTCAATTGGGTGACAGTCTTTTTAAATCTGGAATCTTGTCCTAAGCGTCAGAAAAAGGCTACTTCCGGTCAATTTTCGTCAGAGTCAACTTATCTGATAGAACTTATAATTAAAACTAGTACTTGTTAGTAGGGAAGGTCAGATACTCCGAGAAAAAACCAAGGTATCACCCTCTGCCCTGTCGTTTAGAATTTCCTTTATGATTGTTGTGCTTTTTCCTCTGTTTTGAATAGAACAGAGGTGGTATACTGGTTTTGTCCTAAAGTACTTGACCTCTGCAATCGATTGATACTGGTTTCAGATTAACCACGAACTTATTGACCAGATATGGCCTTTTTTCGATCCTTAGGACTAGATCCTGGATTTATAAAGGTGACATTCTAATGACTACTATATCTTCGATCAATTCATATACAATTCGGTCCTAAATCTGATTAGGAACGTAAAGGTGCGGTCGGTTCTTGAATTATTAGAAAAAGGTACATGAATTTGCTCACTTACTCCTCATACTTGAGTCAGTACTCAACTGTTTTTTCCTAATATTTCAAATTGACTGCTCAAATTTTAAGTTGATACAGAATTACTTCTAAGCAAGAATAATTCCTGACATCAAGTAACTGTACTATAATACTTCAGTCTGCAATAAAATATTGGTAGAAATATTATGTTATGACATACATTAGAAATGCAATTCCAAATTCAAGCCATACTCCCAACAAATTCCATGTCAGAAGCGCAAACATCTGTTTCATTATCGATCGATGTTCTGCGACAGTGTTGTCAAGTTTCTGGACGCCAGTATGATGGCGAAATATATGAAGTGGGAATATACACGTATATTTTTGACGCCACTAAAAAGTGGAGCGGAATTTTTCGGAACTAAAAATATACGAAAATTTTCATTTCCCTATCATTTTGGCGTCAAAATGAAATTTTGAATCTAGCCTCTAGAGGTCGGGAACAAGCCAGGAAAAAATTTTGAAGCAATTCTAAAGTGGCGTCCGATATACGGACTCCAATTTACAATGGACGCCAGATTAAATGCAAACGCGCAATATTAGGACGCCAAAATGATATGAGGATTTATATATATATATATATATATATATATATATATATATATATATATATTTTTATATAAACAGATTAAAAAAATAGCTAATTGGTCTGTAACTTGATAGAATGAGAGGATCCTCCCCAGGTTTGTGAATAAGGATAGTAATTGCCTTCTTCCAGGATTCTTGGTACATGTGTTGATCCCAAATTATGTTAAACAGAGGAAGAAGAGAGTGCTTGAAATTAAAACTGGGGTTTGTTATAGTGTCCAGACCCGGTGCTCTGAGTATTGCTCAGGATTCGGTCAATGGCTACTTGCAGTTGCCTGTTGATGTCCCCCATTTTTGCAGACGCGTTGAATATGGCAAGATCATCAAAGTACAGGCAGACACCTATTCCATCGTTCAATCCAGCGACAATGTCATTCACCGCAATAGCAACTAGAGTCACGCTTAGTGTTGAGCCTTGTGGCACGCCGTTTTCCAATGCTCCTGGCGTCGATAAAGTGTTGCCGACTATGACTCTGAACGAACGATTGTGGAGAAATGACTTGATGAACTTTGGAAGTTGACCTCGGAATCCTCAGTTGTGCAACTTCTGCAGAACGATATGTCGCGAGACCATATCGCTTGCCTTTTGCAGGTCGAAGAACACTGTAACCAGATGTTCCTTAGCGTTAGGAGCCGTATGAACTGCGTGTTCTAGGTACGCTGCTTGATCGGTGGTGGACCTGAATTTGCGAAAGCCTGCTTGGTGTTCAGAAATGCGGGATACGCTTTCAAGACACCATACAAGGCGATTGTTGACCATTCGCTCCAGCAGTTTCCTCAGACATGGTGTCAAGCTAATTGGTCTATAACTTGATGGAATGAGTGGATCCTTCCCAGGCTTGTGAATAGGAATAATAATTGCCCCCTTCCGGGATTCTGGGTACATGTGTTGATCCCAAATTATGTTGAACAGAGAAAGAGGAGAGAGCTTGAAATCAGGTGAGGTTTTAAAGATCATCTCGTATGTTATAGTGTCCAGACCAGGCGCTGAGGATTAGACATGCGCCATTGCGTGCTCCAGTTCGAGAAGTGTAAAAGGTGAGTTGTAGTCCAGTAATTCATCAGTTTCAAAATTTAATGATGTTTCCTTCGCAAGTTTTGAAGCGAGAAACGTGGGATCGTAATTACTGGAGCTACTACTTCGCTTGAACTGATCTGCAATCATTTCAACAATAGTGTCTGGATCACTTATAACATCATCTCTGTCTCCTTTCAGATACGACAGCTGTCCAGGGCAGCCTGAACCTGTGATGCGGCGCACCCTTGTCAAGCATTCCTAGACAGTCGTATCTGATTGAATGTCTGATACATAGGAACTCCAAGACTCTCTCTTACTCTTCTGTATTATCCTCCTAAAAGAGGCCCTGGCTCTTTTGAAATTCATCAAGTTCTCGTCAGTCGGATGACGTTTAAATTTGTTGAAGGAGCTCTTTTTAAGCTTGATAGCCTGCTGGATTTCAGAGTTCCACCAGGGTATTCGTTTGCTGTACGTTCCCCCTTGTGACGAAGTTATACCACAGCGACCATTAACTAATAAGACCGCCGCTAGCTCAGTGGTAGCATGGTGGACTACGGATATATGAACCCCGAGTTCGAATCACGACCGATTCAATGTTTACTTTTTTATTTTTTATTCTGGCAATCGTTCGGCTGTTTAACAAGTTCAGATTCATTTAATTAAATTTCAATTAAGAAATGAGTATAAAACGATCGCCGTTAGCCTGTAGAAGGCAGAGTCAGTGAACGGCTCAAAGTGTTCAGATCGTGGTCCCCCTGATCAGTACCTAAGAAGTCCGCTGATATCGCTTGAGAGAACGTTCCTCCTGATAGCCGTGGTTCTCCTGGCAATCGTTCCGTCTCCGGTGCTAGCGTCAGCCGTGGTTCTCCTGGCAGTCGTCTAGTACATTCCTCCTGATCGCCGTGGTTCTCCTGGCAATCGTTCCTTCCCTGATGCTAGCGACAGCTGTGGTTTTCCTGGCAGTCGTCTAGGACGTTCCCCCTGATAGCCGTGGTTCTCCTGGCAATCATCCCCTCCCTGGTGCTAGCGGCAGCCGTGGTTTTCCTGGCAGTCGTCTGGGACATCCCTTCTGGTAGCCGTGGCTTTCCTGGCAACCCCATACCAATCCTGTCCTACCGCACTAGTGACTACCGTGGTTCTCCTGGTAGTCAGCTAGAGTATCCTTTGGTGGTCTGACAACCGTGGCCCTCCTGGAAGTCAGTACCACCGTTACCGACATACCTGCCGCCGTAGATTCGAATATCACCGCAAATTGTCACCGCAAAAGTTCACCGGATGAATGACCGCTTTGTTGAAATATTTTTGTTTGTTCACGCCATTGTTGCATTCTCTATTGTACATTAATTTAGTTTTTTTCGTTACTTTAAGATTTCATTCGCTATTGCAATTTTTCTATTTTTAATAATAAATAATAATTTAGTTTACAAGTACACCGCTATTTATTTATTTGTGTACCCTCAAAACTCCTGGCCCTTCTCCACTGCAGCAACCCCTAGGCTTCCTTTTTTTAGTGTTCCACCGCCGAATAAAAAACCGACTTTACCGCAGAAGGCGCCCGAGCAAAAGCAACCAGGGAACACTGGACAAAAGGTAGAGTGTTCGTACCGTCCGGCATAAGGCTCGGAAGGGACGTCACACCCTTTACTCAAAGGGATAGAACTTTTCGCTGCATCAAGTATGCATTTTGATACATTCTCTACATCATTATGAATGTCGTTTGTCATCACAGTAGTACTGATAAACGCGGCGAGGTCAGACCAATTGGTTAATCCAACTTTCTATTTTGCTGGATATTCTCGTTGTGATCGATCAACGACAGTAGTGATCGCTATAGGAAAGTTATCACTACAGTGCAGATCATCAAGAACTCTCCATGAGAACCAGCTTGCCAACCGAGAAGAGATGATGGATAGGTCGATGTGAGAGAATGAGTTCGAACGAGCGTTACAGTACGTCGAGGACCCATCGTTTAGGAGAAGATGGTCTGGTGATTCTAAGAATCTTTTAATCTCCTAACTCCTTAGATCCCTGTAATCTGAGTCCCATAGCTCATTGTGTGCATCGGAGTCTCCAAGCAATAGATACGATGAAGGCAACTGTTCGAAAACGTGCCGGATGTCGTTTGCGTCCCAATCGCCGTCAGGTAAGTATATGCTACACACCGTGACTTTGATTGGAGCTCTTATTTTAACGGCTACTGCTTGAAGATTTGAGACTATGTCCACTTGTTCCGACTGAACATCGTTCCTGAGGAGGATTGCAACTCCTCCTTTTCTTCTCACATCTGGTATCGTATCTCTTCTCTTGATCACGTAGCCCTTCAATGCGTATGGCTCTCCTGGCACTAAATGTGTCTCCTGGAGGCACTCGCACATGGGATCACGGATGGTGAGCAGGAGTTGCAGTCCCCAGTAATGGAAGACTGTGCCGCATATATTCCATTGGATTATGTTATTCATAATGAATGTAGGAAGTATAAAATAAGTCTAGGTTACTGCGGGCGGTTTTCTAGGCTCACCCTTCGAACAACCTTTCCCCCTTTTGGTGGATGATTGAGATGCCCCTGAGGCATCTCCCTCATCCTCGTCGGAAAAAAGTTCTTCCCGACGTCGCTTGTCCAACTTCTCGGAGGAAGTCGGACTGGGTGCTCTAATTTGGCGAGAGAGGGGCTTTGGGCGTTGAGGACACGTAAAGTCCTTTCTCGGCACGAAGTAGTTCTGCATGTCTTTGACGATTTCAGTAACAATACTTTCAAGAATGCTAGAAACCTCTCTTGTGCGCTTTGTTACTATTTTCTCAGCTGAGTCCTTAGTAACGAAGATCGATTTCATTGCATTCACAATTTGAGGAACTATGTCCTTCATCAAAGATTGCATATTTGGTGGTGTAGTCAATATAGCATTTGCGTAGGATACACCTGCTGTCGGAGTATGCACTACCACTTTAGACTTAGCGTCAAAGTATGATACATTCTTATTTTTATTTTTTTTTTTTAATGAATTTCTCCATGTTGGTATGTGATTGGATTATAGGATAAGAAATTTGGAGCACATTCATTCAAAACATACGTTTATTTTTGGTTATTCTTTTGGTGATCGATTTCAAACATTGTCCATCTTCAGACCAAGCTCAAAAGTATAAAAAGGATTTGTTTAAACTTTGAATTTTGAATACATGAAAAATGTGTATAAAATTAGTTGACAGCTAATGTAAGGTGAAAATCGAGCATGTGGTTGTGAAATTTGTTAGTTTATATGTTCGGCAATTTCATATCTTTAAAAAATGATGATATTAGGGGTAAGTGCATGCAACAATTATAATTAGCGAGCTTCTGACTTACCGTCTTAATGTATTAAAGCAGCAATTGAAGTTATTTGTCATGTTTTTATTCAAAATTTGAAGAAATTTATTGAGAGTGAAACATTTCTGTTCTTAATTTGTCAGGTGGGCGAGTTACATTGAATTATGGGTAGTGATGTGTTTCCTGTCATGAGTGACGTGTGTCGGTTAGGAGAAAGGCGGTAAGGATTTGAAGATATGATTCTCTGAAAAAAATGTTTGTTCGTTCAATAATCGCTGATCTCGACTTTTAATTTGTTTTAAAATTTCAAATTTTTTTATGAGAATGAGTTCATTGTATTTTTCTTCTTTGTGTATGATTTTGTTATTTGTAATTGTGGGTGTATGATTCTCTGTTTTCAAATGGGTGCCGAAAGCTGATGGTTGATTATTTTTAATATGTTCTTTATATCTGATTTCAAATTTACGTTGTGTAATTCCGATGTATGTGCTGTTACAATGGTTACAATCAATGATACATTGTTTCTAGTTCTGTATCCCTGAATTGCGGTTTCCTTTTTATATTCTTGACAAATCCTGGAGCTTGCAGTGTGATTGCCTTTGCAGTTGACACATACCATAGACTGTTCGCATGCAGTACCTTCGTGAGGAGGCCTGCCGCATGCACATACCTGGTCATTCGAACATCTCTTCGAAGTGTGACCAAACTTCTGGCATCTATAGCATCGCATTGGTGCAGGACTATAGAGCCTTACATTCAGAGAATAGTACGCCACTCTCATTTTGTTTGGAGGTTTGACACTGTTAAATGTAAGTACATGATTAGGCGTATCTTCCAGTATGTTATTTACTTTTTTCTTGATACGCCGAGCCTCTGTCACACCTTGAGCTTTGAACTCGTCCAGAATCTCTGTCTCCGTGCAGTCCAAAAGATCTCTGCAGTATATAATACCCTGCGATTCATTTAGTGTCGAATGGAGAGGCACGTCTGTATCCATCGTTCCCAATCTTTTAGTCTACAGTAATCTATGTCCTTGAGCGTTTGATGTTGTCTGTACCAATAATCCGTCCTTTATCTTTCTAATGTCTTTCAATTGTCCTACAAGTCCATAAAGCAGTTCATTTATCAGAAAAAGACTAACTTTATCGAGACTTGATCCAATAGGCTTCACAACTAGGAACCAGGGATTACTCGCCTGTTCCTGAGCTGTAAGTCTAGCAACGGGAATTGTTTAATAAGCTCTCCGAACCTCTTTGGGATTTGTTGAAGCTCCTGGAGCTCCACCCAAGTTAGAGGGGTTGGGTGTCCCTATTAAAAGTAAAGAAGGTGGGTTCATTTCTGGTCCCACGAGTAGGCTATGAACTAAATATCCAGTGCAGCAGAGCAGCCTTAATACACACAGGCTGATTACTACCAGAGGTCGCCAGGTATCCGGAGTATGCATCGTTAGAGATTTCTCTCAAGTGGAGCCATGCACGCGTCAGCACGGTGCCACACCTTATGTTACTGATTTGTTAACGCAGTTTACTCTGCCCCTTGGTCCGTTCGCTTTCCCACTGCTGGCAACAGTGGGTCCTGAGCCCCCCCCCCCCCTCCCCCCACCACGGCAAGCTGGACTTCCAGGAGGATGTATATAATAATAATGATAAATAAAATAATAATTGAATAGAATAAATATCAAAAGATACCAACAAGAATTGTCATGAAAATATTCGTTTTCGTGATTAATAATTTCTAATATTATTAGAAAAACTATAATCAACAAAAACCAATGAGTCATGTCACGGGACGGAATAAGTTCAATGGAGAAATCTTGAAAGAGGATCACTTAAAGGAAAAAGATCAGAATGTATACTTCGTGAAAAATTATAGTAAAACCACCTGACTCCCTGATCGACGAGTTTGACCAGGCTCAGTATGGGGTTTGCCACCGTTCTGGAACGGCCTATATTAGATAATTTTTCCTCGAAGTGTGAGATGCGATATCTTTAAATAACTGTTTTTGATTAGTTTGAACGAAATGAAAGTTCAAATTCAGATTAGTTCAAATTTATCAGTCTTACTGTATAGATAATATGTTTACTGAAATGTGGAGACCTTGGTGTGAAGTTTCAAATGAAGACGAAGCAACTGAAAATTGCAAAAAATAAACCGGAAGCATTGGCCGAGTGAATCAGAAGAATTTATTTGAAATGTGTATCAGACTTTAGAAGAAGAAGGCGAAGACTGTCCGGTAATAATAACTGCACATTCAACAAAAGTATCTAATAGGACTGTATACAAAATTGTGCATTCTGGTATAACGGAAAGAAAACCACAAAATGATGCGGGGTAGCACAAAGTGTTAGATAATTTCAAATTGAATGTAATAAGAAGAACGGTGTACCGAATGTATTCCGAATACACACTGCCGTCAATCACTATGACTCACTAGAGGCTTGTAAGTGATATCCCAGAAATCAATTGTTGTGCGAGAACCTTAAATAATGCCTTGCAAAATATGGGCTTTCGGTTTAAAAAAGTGGACATACGTAAAACTGTAATGGGAAGTTATGTATTGCAAAAATGGAGGCATGAATATTCAGTATCAATTAAGAACTACGGTGAAGAACAACGCCCAATAATATATCTTGATGAAACGTGGTTTGATTCACACGATACAGTCTCCAAAAGTTGGACGGATGGCAACAAATAGTGTAGTGTTAATTTACCAGGCACGGGAGGGAAGCGAATTATAGTTTTACATGCGAGGTCGGATAATGGACGGGTCAACAATTGCATATTTTCATCAGCTAAAAATATGAAACATTGTTTTGTGGACTATCATAGTAATATGAGTGCTGATGTATTCGTAAAGTGGTTCCTCAGTAAACTTTTGCCAAACTTGCCCGCAAATAGTGTTATTGTAATGGACATCGCCAGCTACCATTCACGAAAAATTAATCAAGTTTCATCACAAAATAATACAAAAAAAAAGAGATTATGAACTATTTATATAAAAATTAACTGTATTCCGGGAGAAATTATTCTGAAGCACAGTTATCAGAAGTTGTCAAATTCAACAACGTCTCGAAACAATATTTTTGTGATACGGCAGCAGAAGAGCGGGAACATACTGCGCTTCGTTTGCCTCCGTATTATTGTATCTTCAATCCGATTGTAATGATATGAACCCAATTGGAAAATGGAATAGAAGATCCAACAATTCACCAACAAACAGTGACATAGTGGTAGGGGTTATGAATTCAGAAGTTTAAGAAAATACATCCGACAATTGGAGAAACTGTGTGCGTCGTACGATTGATGTCAAAAATAAATAATAAATAAGTTGATGACATTATCTGTGCAATTCCAAATAACGAGAGTACAATTTACCATTGACATTGGAAATGATAGATGAATACCATTCTTAGATACTCTTATAACTTGGGATGATAATAGTTATTTAAAACTCAATTAGTATCAGAAACCTCTGGCATCTGGTCGCTACATACATTCTCTATCGGGACATAACAAAATTAATTTGATACTTGATATGAAAAATCGTATACTCAAAATATTACATTCCAGTTTTGAACAAAAAATCTATATAAATTGCGTGATATTTTGTTGCGACATAGCTATCCCAGAAGTAATAATAATGGTTTGCCATTCAATGTTGAGTCCTCAATATCAATTGCTGGTGATGATAATGTTGGTAACTCCAATACTTATATAGTTCCCAATATAAAATATGTTTCTATTATTCAAATACCTAATGTAACACCAAAAATACTGAAGGTACTACATAGTGATGATATAAAAATTGCCATTAACAACTGCAAGAATGTGGGAACGATTTTCGCAAAGCTTAAGGATGAAACTCAAGCAGTTCAAAAGTCCAATATAATTTATAGTATTCTCTGTGGTGGTTGTAATCAATGTTACATTGGTCAATCAATGCACTGATTGAATGATAGAATTACTCCACATTAATGTGACTGTGGGCTTAAACTCAATCCAACAGCTTCATCCAACCCCCATCATTCCACAAAACATATAATTGATTTTGATAATGCGAAAATTCTTGAGAAGGAAATTAACTATCATAAACGCGCTTTCCTTGAAATGGTACATATTTACCATACAGAGTGTACTATGAATAGAAAGACTGATATTGAGGATTCAAGCTATATACAGGATGTAACAGAAATAAGTACATACCCGTGATAGTTCTCGTCAAGCGTAACAATTTTTCTTAGTTACTTTACCCGAATTCTTATTTTTTTCTAGCATTTTTCATTCCCTATAATTTAACGAGTCGTTCTGGTGCATAATTATTGGATCTAGTAGCAGTTGCAATAGAACAATAAGTGATTTTGACATATGTGAGTTATCAATTCCTTCAAATAAATTTTGGAATAAGACCGATCATTATATACTAATTCTGACAACGATATCACAAGCAGTTTAGGATTAGCTCAGCAAATTTATTTGGAACGACTTCCGAATTGTAATTTTTCACTAAAAATTGAATTATTGTGGTTATGCTAATGTATTCAATGTCGAAATATTATGCACTTATACATTAGGATGAGAATATTATGGGGTATTTAAGACTTATCGTCCATCTGGAAAGTAAAAAAGCAGATGAGATGAATTAAATACATTAATTTATGACTTAAGCACATGTGTATTAGTTTTTCTCATACTATCACAAACTCCACACTAAGGTCGTTCCAATAAAGTATGCATCGTGAATTGATCTGCTGAATAAATACAATATTGTATCATATATTTCAGAAAATATTCAAAATCAATTACCAAATTTAGTTTGATACATTTATAGGTTATATTTTTTGTTCTTCAAGAATAGAATCTTCAAAATCTCATGTAGCAATATTTCTATTGGATTATTCAGAGAATGGATCAATTTAGTATTGCATTCCATTCAATATTCCACGGTTTTTTCTAAATAAACCGTTGAATGATTTTCTCTTCATGTTTCTGATGAAGTAAGTTCAGAACAGCAATTACTTTTTAAACTAATCGTAGATGGCAGCACAGTTTGACACTCCTGACACAGTTTCAGACAATTCAAATCAGCTGATTCAAGTGCAATGAACTCATGCAGACGCAGACAATCTTATGTTTAAGAAATGTACTATCCGAAAATATACGTGAAATCCCTGAATATAAATCAAATCTCTTAACAATGACATATAAATACGACTAACAAACCAAATTGTTGATTACAGAGACAAATTTAGTCTTTTTTTAAACATATGCAAGAATATAATCATCGAAGTGAGCGAATACCAATGTATGGTCAAAATAGTAATATTTTTTCAGTTACAAATGAATGATTGACAAGACTACGATGGCTCAAAGTTGCAAAATACTCCTGTCAATCGACAGCTGTCATTCTCCCAACAAATGAGAAACATTCAGTTTGAACCATAGGCGCTCTATGAAATTTTTGACAAAATTCATTGAATGACGTGATGAGATATATGTAGTTCTATATGAAAAAATATAATATTGATCCATAGTTTGAGTATCACTGGATTTAAAATTTTATTGTTTATGTAAAATTGTGTCTCCCTCCGAACCTGATAAAAAATCTCGCTCACTTTTTTTGTGTATCTTTTCATATAAAAGATTAAACGCACTGTTCCATCATCTTGATACACTCTGTATTACGTACTTGAATTATAGATAGATAGATAGATGGACTTTATTTGTACTGGAAAGATACAAATAGATATTATATTCAGCGGAAGCTGTTTTTCAAGTAATACGAAGTGATACAATAAATCTACATGAAATATAATATCTTATAAAATAGTTGATTTAGGTGTAAATTGAATAAATAATAATGTACATATGTTTTTCTGAAATCTTATTATACAATTGGAACTACTTGAGTTTTCGATTTGTACAATCTGTGAAAAAGTCTTCCAAGTTATAATATTCCTTCTCCACTAATATCACTTTTATTTGTCTAAGTACTTGAGTTTTGGATAATGATTTCAAGTTCAAAGGTAATGAATTGAAAATCTTGATAGCCATATATCTTGTGCTTTTCTCGAATGCACTCGTTTTGTGAGAAGGTATTGGTGTAATTTCATTATTTTGACGTGTTATATACTTGTTATCCTATTGATTTATTATTTGAAGGTTATTGAAGATATATTTTATCATTTCAAATATGTTAACACTAGGAGGTGTCAAAATGTTGAGAGTCATAAAGTTACTTCTACATGAATCTCTTTTCTGAATATCAAGCATTATCCGTAAAACTCTTTTCTAAATCACAAAGATTTCTTTTAGAACAGGAGGCGTACCCCAGATAATAACTTCATATGACATAATTGAATAAAAATAACCATAATAAACTAACATCAACATCCCAAAATTCATCTTGAACATTAGTGAACGGATACAATAGCATGCTTTATTTAATTTATTAATTAATGAAACAGTATTACTAGACCATTTAGGGCAGTTATCAATAAGTAAACCTAAGCATTTGATAGTATCAGTTTGATGAAAGTTATTTGATGTTACTGCAGAGTCCATAATACTTCTTGTAGAGAGTGAAATCTGAATATAGTTAGTTCAAATTAAGCTTATTAAGTTCACACCAGAGATTCAAATTACTTAGCGCAACAACCACTTTTTTTCGCGCACATATAGGATCTTTATCACTTACAAGAAAATAGGCATCATCCGCATACAGAACCGATTTAAGTGTCACTGACAAAAGAAGATAGATCGTTTATATATATGAGAAATAGTAGAGGGCCCAGAACAAATCCTTACGGAACACCTGATGTAGTCGTACCCAGTTCAGAAATTGACGTCATATATTTATTGTCGCACTTTTTCGTCACTTTCACTGCCTGTTGTCTGTTCGATAGATTAGAAATTAACCAACAGAGTGAATGACCCCGCACTCTGTGCTTTTCGAGCTTTTCACATAAGATTGAAAGATTTACCGAGTCAAACGCTTTGGATGATCACTGGATATCCCAAACACGCATTGATTACTGTCCAAGCCATCTATTATACTCTGTACGAATGCATTTATAGCTGGTATAGTAGACTTGGATTTGCGGAATCCGTGTTGGCCAGAAAACAGAAGGCTATTTTTCAGAAGGAATTGCGAAGGTCTTGAGTACATTGGTTTTTCCAATACTTTAGAGATTTATGGAAGGAGAGCCACTGGTCTATAATTATTGATATCTTTGCGGTCTCCATTTTTAAAAATAGGTGTTATGAGAGCCTGCTTGTATATTCGGAAAGGTGCTAGGTGCAAAGGTGCGATAATGATGCCTTCACATTGTTCCATTAAAGTTGAGGGAATGTTGTCAATACCATATGACCAGGAATTCTTCATCGAATGAATAGTGGACAATATTTGTATCCAAATGAAAATGTTCACTTACTCCAATTGGAGTTAATTGAAATTGGGGGTGAGGATATTGCAGGACTTGTAAGATATTAGGTTTGTTTCAGCAACAGTTGCCAACAGTTTGAAACCGTTTGGCGCATGCGTGGTCTAATTTTCCCGCTTTAATAGCTCAGTTTGGAAACTTTTAGCTGGCAATTCATTGTTGTAGCCTACTTGTAAACTGATTGGAAACCGTTGGCTGATTCGATAGAACAGTTAACAAGTTTCTCTCCTACTATTAAATCATGTGCGGTAATATCATTGCGACGCTTTTATCAGCTGTTTCGTACGACAATTTGTAGATTTCATGGGAAAAAATGTGAAAATATATATATCTATATATACATATATATATATATATATATATATATATATATATATATATATATATATATATATATATATATATATATATATATATATATATATATATATATATATATATATATATATATATATATATACATATATATATATATATTTATATATATATATATATATATATATATGTATATATATATATATATATATATATATATATACATATATATATATATATATATATATATATATAAATATATATAACGACGAGATTTTGTGTCTGATCATATATATTGTAATGAATTTAAGTCTTATGAATCAGTCTTTCGGCTTTACTGGTGCTCAGAATCAAGGTGTAGATAGTCAACATCAAGAAATAGAAGTGAATATATGTGTTATTTAGAAAATTGTTGGTACCGTCTAGCGTTTTCTGGAAAACCTGTACGTTTGCGGGGAAAACGTAGAGGGGAGAGACTCACAGTATATATACATATATATATATATATATATATATATATATATATATATATATATATATATATATATATATATATATATATATATATATATATATATATATATATATATATATATATATATATATATATATATAAATCACCCTATCAATTTGACGTCCTTACAAAGATGTTCATTTTGGCGTCTACTGAAAGGAACGCGTAAAGTTGAGATCTGATCGAAGTATATTACATAATTTCTCATGGGCTGTTCAGATTTCACACAGAAATTCCATTTCACGCAATATTAACAGAGTTCCCATTTCCCATACAATATGACCTCCTTTCATCATAACATCAATGTGACGTCAATAATATACGTTACATATCACGTTTATAGTGGCGTCCTATCTATATATATGCTTTTACTTCATGTTTGAAGTGGCGTCCCCCTTGTTGCCAGATTTAGTTTTTACAGTCCGATAAACACCTCTCTTGCGTAGAATGCTCTATCGATGACACATGTGAAGCGATATATTCAAAGGTTTGCGTAGAATTACATTATTCAAGTTTTGAAATGGGTTGATACTTGAGACATCTTCATAGAGTAGTAATATGTCATTGGTTGATAGAGAACTCATAGTAAATTGAAAGATTTTGCGTGATGAGGGTCAGTGTGAATATAAATCTTAATTATGGGAACTGGAAGCCTCCCTTCATCAGGTCATCATATTGTAAAAAAAGTACAGAGTATTTTTGCAATATCCTAAGAGCCGTAAGGCACACAAAAAATCTCATAACTTCTTGGAAGAGTATTGAATTCTTCACAATCTTAGTTCAGATACTTTTCACTGTGAAATTATCATGTCTACGTCCTCTCTTAATCAACACAAATGCCGGATCAAGACTCATTGAAGCTCATAGGTCGTAATTCAATGAGATCCATGAGCTGGTGACTCAAATGCTTGTGAAATCCTCAGAGTTGAGGCCTCCTTAAGCCAAGGTCCGTGAACCCGTGCCTATCGGGTTCTATGCATAATCTGGCTCTGGTAAGGAATACTTCCTACTCACCTTATCAAATACCCTAGACTACTTGGTACATGTCTTAGAGTTCTTCCTTTGGATTCAGCTCTAGCGGATAAAATATTTGTCTACAATATTATTATTATATTACCGACTTTCCTCTCGACATTCAAAATATTTAAACTAGTGTTGCTACCCTAATTCAAGTATACGTTATCAGTTCAATCAATAATCGTCAATTTAAATTATTGAAATGCTGGAAAATCTTCCCTACAGAAACTTTTGGTTGGGAATGAAATTTGGATAGCAACAGTAATGGAGTTTCAGGCAACTAAATGAAACTTTATCTGTGTACTGAGCTATTATTTGTTGCTTTCGTAAGATGCCTCATCTTAGTACTTCAATAATAAATACCAGTCTATCAAGTAGTCTTCATACATATCATTATGAATACCTGAGAGAAAACTCACTCCACCATTATGAATCGTTCCTGTTAGATGGAAGATACAAAAAAGGAATTAGTGTATCACGACAGTGGAGGTGATCTTTTTTGGTCGAATTTGTGGTTCACGGCCGAAACGCCAGCTGAGACCAGTAGAGAGTATCAGAATACTCCGTTTTTTTAGGCGATCATCACGAAAGAATTTAGAATCACTAAATTTTATTCATTCGTTTCTGAAACATTGCAAATGTTTATCTTAGTTGCCATTGAAATTGTCTTATTTTATTGTCTGAGAATGCGTATCTACTTCTCTAATTGCAAGATCTATAGAGATTGACGGAAGGATATGATACATATTTCGGCGGAAATTGTTCCTAAGGCTTCATCAAACTGCCCATAGAGGTGAGTGTGAAGTGTTAATCAAGTAGTTTTCATAGATCAGTCCCAAAAAAGTAATACTGGACGGATCAGTCCCAAAATAGTTATTCAAGTATTAAGGTCAGTAAGTACGGTTTACCGATTGAGAATAATTGTTTGGAGGCCGAGCCTTGGCGAGGTTTGCAAATATTGACCAAAATCGGTCCTGTAATTATTGACAGTGATGCTTAAAAAATTTCTTGCACGATTGGAAGACCTACCCCAAATATGAATCCTGATATTCTCTTTCAAATTGATTAACCACTCATAGCTCACTCGCTGTCAACTGTCAAGTTTGAAATTTTATTGTGAATATTCAATCATAAATAACGATACATAAATTTATACTTTCTGTGGAAGTCCACAATTTTTCACTTACCGCTTCTGCTCATGGGCGGTAAGTCAGCATAACCATAGTAATCACAGTTTGCCGGTAAAATCAACATACCACCTTAAATGGAGCCGGTAAACATATGAATACGCCCAATCGTGCAAATAGTGAATTTAGATAGATGTGTACAAGTAGGTAAAACTCCATGGTAACAAAAAGGGCCATAGAAATACCTTTTCCGTTATAATCGCCTACAAAATTGATTTATAGCACATCGCACATAAACTTCTGAAGCAAAACTGTAACTGATGATAAATACAACAATTATGTGGGCATAAAATTAATCTACGACCAAAATTGTCCAAATATTTGACTCCTATTCTTCAAAGTTGCTGGGAGCATGTCGTATATCAGTATTCACTCTTCATATCTTATATATCAATCTAAAGGCAAAAAGTTCAAGCGTTGAGAATGGATTTTGTTGAACTATGTACAACTTCATTCTCTGATTAGTTTTTCCACAATTCAAATTGGTAAACGTATAATTTTGAAAGTCGGGAGTCTTCCATATCGTATATCCCTGAGAATTCCTTTCGCTGTTCGTGTTGCAATATGGTGCACAAAGTCAGATACTACTTATAATATGAAATAATGAACATTCAATAAGTATCGAAGTAATCCAAGTGAATCTCTTTTAACTCACTTGAACAAAGTATAAATAAGTATTATTGTTGAACCGCCAGAATCACATTTCGAGATTTTGATGGAAATTCTCGTTTTGAGCATCTCTAAATGCATTTTGACTATTTTTGGCTCGACTTCGGTACGTACGTATGAATGTATGTATCCATATAGCGCTACCCTAGAATCGCAGAGTTCTAACTAGCAAAAAGATGATTTCGAGTGAACGGCTTTTAAAGTTGATGAAATGATAAAACAAAAATGCGTTGAGTAATCAAGTTGCTACTCTTTCAAATCGCTTATAACACTATTTAAAAACAAATTGTATAACATTTATGGAGATAGTGTCAACATTTTCCATAAAAAATTGATTTCTATTTG
The DNA here is from genome assembly GCA_963989225.1 of Dromius quadrimaculatus. NCBI lineage: Eukaryota > Metazoa > Arthropoda > Insecta > Coleoptera > Carabidae > Dromius > Dromius quadrimaculatus. The sequence goes on from OZ022330.1 coordinate 31,149,041, forward strand.
AGTTAGAACCTTGCTACTCAATTAGATACTGATGTACTGATATTTTATCTTCTACAGGATTCTATCAGCATATAGCATATTATTATAATGCTTCCGCACAGAAAATTTACCAAACAGCTTTGACAAAAAAAGTACCTGAAACTCAAGTCGCATTTTCTCCACAAAACTTAGAAGAACACAGTAGCAAAAGTACAAAATAAAACATAACCGCAAAATTTCTCTACTTTCTATTCATACTATTTATTTCTAATTTTTGTAGACTTGTTATCTTTTCTAGATATATTTTGGGAGGCTGTTTTCTTCTCAGCATCTTCTAGTTCCCTCGGACTCTCAATTTCTTCATCTGAATAAAAGATAATATATGTACTAACATCACTTCTAAGATGAGACTACCTTTAATTTTGAATATAGTTTTATGATACTCTCTGTCCTGAAGTCCCATAAATTTCAACATTCTGATAGAATGGTGCTTTTTCTAATCTAAATTAACATTTCTTTCATCAATTGTCAATATCGATATTATTGATAGATTGTCCTCTCGATATGATTGAGACCATTTCGAATCCTGCTACTTTTTGAATCCTACAGAATCTAAATTTTTGGTCGTGAATTTCAAGGATGTGACAGTGGCGGAAGGAATTGATTTGAAACTGAATCTTCTCGCACATTCCTGATAATTTTTGAAATTTCACTCTGTCATTTGGATTACTGAATATGGGCTTCTCAAACTAATTGCTTTCAATGATCTTATAACACCCAATGGTGAAATGAACTTGGTCTTATTTAACAACCTGTGAACTCAACAATACCGTTTTGTGTTTCTTCCGTTTCCTCAATATAAAAGTGATATGTATGAATCAATCTACCCATCACAAAACTTTCAAAACAATGGCAGAATTATCACTTAGTCTAATACATGGTTCTATATCTCTGGAAACAACCGTGTAGGTTAGTTAGAAGGTTCTAACTGCGCACATGGAACTGTGTTGTTCTTGTTCTAAGAATAGTTGATAAACATTGCAGGTAGAATTCTGTTATATTTATATTTCAGATATGGGGCGCAAGATGGAGTTGGAATGAAATTTAAAATGTAAATCATGGTACATAGAACCTTGTTAACAGAAAATCACAAAAAAATTGGAAATGTCAGATAGAATCTTGTAATTCTAGGGTAGCGATAGTTGAATTTTGTATTTGAGACTGGTCCAAAGTCTAGTTTTGCAGCCCCTATTATAGTTGCAATCGTCTGTACCGCAAATGCACTGTACTTGGAATTTTTTTTGAATTTTCCTGAGGCATCTTAATTGTTATTTTCTATTTTAATATTAATTGGCTGTGCTGAAATTGCACAGTCTATTCGAGTTTCTTGTATTAATTCAAAACAATCAGTCATGGAGTATTGAAATTTGGTATCAAACACTTCTATGAAACCTAATTGTACACCTAGCATTATGACTGCAGTCGGATTAAACAGGAGTGCAGTTTACTAAGCACGTTTTCGAATTTTCATATAAATCCAGAACAATCAGCCGTAGAATCTTGAAATTTTGTATCTAAAGAAATTGTAGCATTCGAATGATAACTTAATATTTTCATAACAAACTTTTAGCTGGAAGTAAGCTTTATCTGACAATCTTTCTCAAGTTTTTGCATAAATTCGAGACTCAGGCCGTAGAATGATGAAATTTGGTATTTAAGACTGCTAAAGCGTTCCATGGCCAGTTGCACCGCTGTCACTTAAATTTTAGGTGCCACCTAACTCAACAATATCGTATCAAAATTTGAAAATTGAATGTGACATGAACATTGCTGTCCTTATTTCGATTCGACATTTTTTGTATAAGTGAAGTTTAAAATTTGAGTTAGAGCGGTACAACTGACCATTAATGAACTGTAGCATCTGAATGATTGAATTATTATTTCAAATTTTGGTTGGAGTCGATTTTGCCTAGAGTCAATATTAGTATCAACTGTTAATTATTGAGTCAAAAGATGTACAAGTAAGACATGTGGTGTTCACATCAGATTTTTTTCATGTTTTCGAGCAAAACGGTGTTATATTTTCCATCAAAGATTAAATATGGAATACAAAATTGTTCAGAATGCTAACAGCCTAATTTTGCCACCACATAATATTTTCCTTGTCTATTCTTCTCCTTTCTCTTCCAAACGGAGCAGGGGGTAGCACCATGGTTTTCTCCCAAGGCATTTGACCTTCACTATCAATTGGTACTAGTTTCAATCATAAGATCTAACAGGGAAGTTGATCCTAACAAAAATGAACAATAGTAACCTTTTTCCGACACTTGAAGCAGAATTCTAGATTTAAGAAGTCTGTCACCTCATTGACCACAATATTCTCGATTGATTCATATTATATAATTTGACCATAAGTTCGATCAGGGAACTTGAAGTGCAGTCGGCTCCCCGACTTCAAGGAATGTTTTCACACAGTTGCGACAACAGAGTCAATGTTCATCTATCCTCAAACTGGATAAGAGAAGCGATGATATGATAACTCGCACAAATTGAAATATGAGATAGAATGGATGTATGTTATATGGAATCAGTTTGAGCATATCATCTCCAAACTACAGTTATTGTTGAATACATTCAATATATATCCCATTGCAAAAATCGGGCAATCGAATAGTTAAAGCTCTCATTTGAAACAAATTAAACTTGTACCTTGAACCAAATTGTGGCTTTTCACAGTAACTCAAATTATCTTCTGGTGTACTCTGTTACCGACAGATTAAAGAAAAATTAAGCAACATTTTCGTTTCTCACACAAAATTGTTCCGGTTTTATGTTGTCAGTGAATTCTAAATTGAACAAAAAGAAAAACTCAAATAATGTTTTCGTCAAGTCCCAACTTATATGTATGTTGTATACCAACTCGTTATATTTTTCAGCCATGATGGATGTGATATCCTGTAATAGATTATAATATTAGGAGCAAAAATTAGTTTTCATTCCCTTGTATATTACAAGCTTATATTAATCTTATAATGTATTACAGGAGATATGTAACAATGATAATTCATCCATCCATTCTAACTTTCTTTCAATCACACTGAGAGTGCAACTTTGTGACCATCAGGGACTTCAAAAACATGAATAATTTGGTCCTAGGAACAGCAATGATGAACTTGCAACAAAAATGTTTCACTTGCTTTGTACAAACGATATAATTTGTTTTTCTACAACAATTATAAGACTACATCACGGATGAAATAGCGAGTTCTCACATTCTATAGTGATCCTATAGTTGAGGAGCCGACCGCACCTTATGTTCCCTAATCGAACTTACGGTCAAATTTTATATGAATCAATCAAAAATATAGTGGTCAATTGGGTGACAGACTTTTTAAATCTGGAATCTTGTCCTAAGCGTCAGAAAAAGGCTACTTCCGGTCAATTTTCGTCAGAGTCAACTTCTATAATAGAACTTATAATTAAAAGGTACTTGTTAGAAGCGAAGGTCGGATACTCCGAGAAAAAACCAAGGTATCACCCTCTGCCCTGTCGTTTAGAACTTCCCTTATGATTGTTGTGCTTTTTCCTCTGTTTTGAATAGAACAGAGGTAGTATCCTGGTTTTGTCCTGAAGTACTTGACCTCTGCAATCGATTGATACTAGTTTCAGATTAACCACAAACTTATTGACCGGATATGGCCTCTTTTCGATCCTCAGGACTAGATCCTGGATTTATAAAGGTGACATCCTAATGACTACTATATCTTCGATCAATTCATATACAATTCAACCCTAAATCTGACTGGGAACGTTGAGGTGCAGTCGGCTCTTGAACTATTAGAAAGAGGTACATGAATTTGCTCACTTACTCCTCATACTTGAGTCAGTAATCAACTGTTTCTTCCTAATATTTCAAATTGACTGCTCAAATTTTAAGTTGATAAAAAATTACTTCTAAGCAAGAATAATTTCTGACATCAAGTAACTGTACTATAATACTTCAGTCAGCAATAAAATATTGGTAGAAATATTATGTTATGACATACATAAGAAATGCAATTCCAAATTCAAGCCATACTCCCAAAAAATTCCATGTCAGAAGCGCAAGCATCTGTTTCATTATCGATCGATGTTCTGCGACAGTGTTGTCAAGTTTCTGGACGCCAGTATGATGGCGAAATATATGAAGTGGGAATATACACGTATATTTTTGACGCCACTAAAAATTGGAGCGGAATTTTTCGGAACTAAAAATATACGAAAATTTCAATTTCCCTATCATTTTGGCGTCAGAATGAAATTTTGAATTTAGCCTCTAGAGGTCGGGAACAAGCCAGGAAAAAATTTTGAAGCAATTCTAAAGTGGCGTCCGGTATACGGACTCCAATTTTCAATGGACGCCAGATTAAATGCAAACGCGCAATATAAGGACGCCAAAATGATATGAGGATTTATCTATATATATATATATATATATATATATATATATATATATATATATATATATATATATATATATATATATATATATATATATATATATATACATATATATATACTGTGAGTCTCTCCCCACCACGTTTTCCTTGCAAACGTCCAGGTTTTCTAGAACACTCTAGACAGTACCAGCAATTTTCTAAATAACAAATATATTCGCTTCTATTTTCATATATATATATATATATATATATATATATATATATATATATATATATATATATATATATATATATATATATATATATATATATATATATATATATATATATATATATATATATATATATATATATATATATATATATATATATATATATATATATATATATATATATATATATATATATATATATAATTCATATTTCAATTTTTAAAAATGATCTTTTAAAAATATAACTTTATTTGAATTACAACAAGAGATGCACAGCCACACAGTGTAGTGGAAAGAATAGAATCAGCTTCATTTACATTAAGACTACGTATTTATACTAGGGTCGCTTCCTGTGGAAAGTTTATAACTGATAGCCTAAATATGGCTGACCCTTAACAGAACAATGGGAAGGGCATATCTTAATTCCTCCCCAACAAGTTTGAACTTCACACAGAATTTTACAGAGTTGATATTGTTTACAATTTGCTAGTTAATTCTTCTAGTCTCTCTAATTCTAAGCCTTTATTTTCATTTCTTATTCTATTTACAGTATGTTTCTTATATTGTTTATAACTAAAATTATCTATAATAACAATAACAATTAAACATATAATGGGATAAATAAAATAATGATGGTTATTTTCGACATAGTTTATCTCCTTTATTTTCTGTAACTCGGGTACTGAAAGGTTTAATTTATTTAAAGTTTGTAATTTGAAATTTTGTATCGTCTTCTGAAAATGTCCCGTTTCCATATTATTTATTTCTATTTCTTTATAATCCCTGAATATATTTTTAAATTTCCATTAATTGACATCACAGTGGCCATTATTGTCGAATTTATAAATTCCTTGTATTGTTTTCTTGATTGTTTTTGCTTTACAATTTATGTTAATTTCTTGTTTAAGGGGTGAGAGAATTATTATACTGTTCGTATTTGGTACCTGGAATACCTCGTTTTTATAATTTACTTGTTCTATTTCACAATCGTTCTTTGTGTCTTTGATAATATTCCTCACACATCCGTTTACTTCTTTATTATTGGATCTACAATGATTAATGCTATTGTCCTTATTGAAATTCTGTAATAAATTGCAGAGTTTTGTTTTTCTATGTAATAACAGAAAGATTCTTGAATTTGAAATGTTTTATTTTCGTGAACAAAAGGTATAGGGTTGAATTGGAATAGAGGGTAGTTTTCTGTTGTAAATTCTGGTTCGATTAACAACATTTTTATAATATTGTTTTCGTATCTACAATACGTTGAAATTTCATTTGTCTGTGTCCAAATGGTCTCTTTGCCAGTTATTCTGATGAGGTCGTCATAACTTATGATAGAAGTATCGAGCTTATTGAGAGAGCAGATAGTTAATAATAATTCTATATGTTCACAAAAGTTAATGATATTTTGGATAATAATCAATAACTTGTTTATTTGAATTTCAGTATAGATTAGACTATTCAATTCTTGATCTTTATTGAGAGTTTGTATTACTATGTTCAAAGTGTCAGAGAGTTTCTTCTCGTTTATAAATATTTTTTCCAATTGTTTATTGAATTTTTCTGTTTTTCGTGTAAAATTATTTGTTCGCTATTATTTTGTAGTGTTTTCTGATTGTTACTCAGTTGTTCAATGAGACTGTCATATTTTTCTGCATCGCTAGCATCGAGGTTACCCGAGATTTGTTTAATTATTGAACCTAGTCCGTTTATAAGACCGCGTTTTTCTCGTTTATTGAATAGTTTTTGAATCTGTTCGGTTAAATCGTTGTGAAAATATCTTATGGACTTAGTATACTCTTGTAAATGATAATTATCCTTGATTTTTTCTAATAGACTAATGGTTATTTTATTTATCTTAACATACTCGTTATATAGAGGGGATATATTATAATTATAGTAATGAAATTTTTCGTTTGTTTTCAACTTACAATATCCAAGTTGATGGATAAGAAAGCCATTGTTTATTGAGATATCCGTCAGTTGTGACGTGACAATGGTTCTGAAAGTTAAAATTTGATTTTATCAATTTTATATTTTCGGACATAATTTTTGTTTCTTATTCCTACCGTCCCGAGAATTGAGTTATAGTTCTCTACGGTTACGTTTTTGAATAAGGGTTTCTTATATTTATTCATAAGTCGAGGGTTCTCTTTAACATATACTTTGTCTGGTATTTGTAAAGGTAATTCATTTTCTTTTGTTCTTTTCTCTTAATCTTTAATTATTGCTTCCTTTATTTTGGTATTGTTTTCTTGTATTCGCACAAAGTAATCGTTTATTAATTCTTCAGTGGTTCGTAATTGTATATAATATTTATTCTTTTGATTCTGGCCAAATAATATTTCACAAGGTGTTAATTTTGTTGTACTGTTCTTTGAATTATTATATGCAATAATAGCTTTGTTGATATTATATTAAAGATTTTTATTTTTATTGACGGAGTGCAATATTCGTAGATGTTCTATTAAAGTGGAGTGAAATCGCTCTATTGCATTTGATTTGGGATTTGCTACGCTTATTAAGTGTAACTGTATATCGTTATTGTTGCAAAAGGTTTTCAGTGTTACATTGTTGAATTCTAATCTATGATCGGCAATAATCATTTTAGGTTTCGTATAAGTTTTGATGAAGTTCTCGATTCATAACGTTGATTCTTAACCTGTTTTATTGAATATAGGGTGAATGTAACCGAATTTTGAAAACTGGTCGAATATTGTTATGAAATATTCTTTGTTTAGAGTGAGTATATCAATGTTTATAATTTCGAAAGGATGTTCCGGAGTTTGTGTTAGATTATCGTGTAACTCAATAGGATGTCTGTCGTATTTATTTTCCTTACAGATTTATTTTCCTTACAGATTTTACATTTATTTATAATTTCGGTTATGTCTTTTATCATGTTGGGCCAAAAGTATTTTTCTTTTAAATCATTGTATGTTGCCATGATTCCGCGATGATTTTGGAATCCATTGTGACTATCTTGAATTATTTGAACTTGTTCATCTTCGTTTTCGATGTCGTCAACCATTTTATTAAATTTTATTAGATTTATAGTGTTTGCTTCAAAATGTTTCTGAATGATTTTATTCAAAATTTGTTCATATTTAGTGGGAATAATAATAAAATAACGTATTTTTGGAGCAACGTAATCTTTTATAAAGTCAAGCAGCTCGTTCTCGTAGTTTTGATTATTGATATTAATTGTAAGACGTTGTTTCTGATTTTGAAATAATTTTTTGATCTCTACATTGGATGGTCTTTCTGATAAGTGAAATATGATTTGATTCCTAGCAATATTTATTCTTTCTTCTACGTATTTTAATCCGTTAATAGGGTTTTCGTAAGCACTATGTATTGTCGCTTCGCTTTCCGATTTATTGGATTTGTTAGCAAATAAACTCACTAAATCATCATCTATAGCTATATTGTGAGGGAGTTCATATATGTTAATTTTGATTTTAGTATTTTCGAATATTTTGTTCAAACTGCTAAATGAATCTTTATATTCGATTCCGTCTTTACCGCAACCGAGTTTAGGAATGTTTATTTCAAATATTTCATTTTTTATCAGTATGTCTCGAAGTTCCTTGATAACTTTGTTGATTTGTTTCAGTTTAGTTTTCTCGAACTGGTTTTCTTTGGCTATTAAGTGGAAGATCATATTATTTTGATCTTTTTGAACTATTATGTGAGAGCTTGTTATTTTGTTTTCACAGTGTTCTTCACTATTGAATTTCTGATTTATTTGATTGGCTAATCCTTTGTCGAATTTAATATTTCTTGAAATGCAATGTGCAAAGATGTTTGTATCCGTGACATCTCCAATTTTGTGAATTATTTTAAAAGGGTCTCTGCGACGTGATAGGAAATCTGCGATTTTATTAGTTTTTCCGGGCAAATATTCTATGTCAAAATTGTATTCACCGAGTTCTATTTTCCATCTCATGAGTTTTTGATTGGCATTTTTCATGGTAAATAACCTTGTTAACGGTTTATGATCGGTACGTATTGTGAACTTACGTCCGAATAGGTAAGGTTTGAAGTTTCCGATTGACCAGACTATTGATTTTAATTCTTTTTCAATCGTACTATAATTTTGTTCAGCGGCGTTAAATGTTTTTGACGCATAGGCGATGGGTTTCTCTTGACCGTTAAAAACTTGTGAGAGAACAGATCCCATTGCATAATCTGAAGCATCTGTAGTGAGTATGAATTTTGCGTTAAAGTTCGGAAATTCTAATATTGGAGGATTTGATATAAGTTCTTTGGCCAATTTGAATGAAGATTGATATTCTTTATTCTCTATGTTCATTTCTTTGCCTTTTTTCAAGCATTCCGTAAAGGGTTTAGTTAATTTTGCGAAGTTTGGGATGAATCTACGATACCAAGATAATTTGCCAAGAAATGATTTAATTTCTTTCGTGGTTTTCGGGATTGTAATTTTTTCAATTGCGTCTATTTTCTTCTGATTGGGTTTCAATCCATCTTTTGAGATAATAAAGCCTTAATATTCAGTTTCGGTTTTCAAGAGTTCTGATTTATCAATTTGAATTTTTAAATTAGCTTGACGGAGTTTGTCGAAAACTTTAACAATATTTGGTACATGTTCTTCAAATGTGTTTCCAAGGATAATGATGTCATCTACATAGACTAGACATATGTCGTTTATATACTCGGCTAGCACTTCATTCATCATACGTTGAAATGCTGCTGGTGCGTTTATAAGTCCAAAAGGCATACGTACGTATTCGTAATGTCCTGAATTTGTTGAGAATGCTGTTTTTTCTCTATCTTTCGGATCAATTATAATTTGATGGAACCCTGAGTGTAAGTCGAGAGTTGTAAAAAATTTTGGTTTTCCTATGTGATCTAATAGAGTATCAATATTAGGAAGCGGAAATTTGTCTTCAATTGTTTTTTGGTTCAATTTTCGAAAGTCTATTACCAAGCGTGTTTTACGTTTACCAGATGCATCGGACTTTTTAGGTACGATCCAGATCGGAAAGCTGTATGGACTCTTTGATTTTTGAATTATATTTTTTTTTAATAAATTCTGAACGTGATCTTCAATATCGTTTTCGTAAATTTGGGGAAGTCTATAATTTTTTTGAAATACGGGTTTATCGTCTTTAGTACGTATTTTGTGTGTAGTGACGTTTGTAGCTGTTAGAGTTTCGTTTTCTTCAAGAAATAAATCTGAGTAATTGTTAATAGCTTCGTTAATTTTTTGTTTTTGTGTTTGTGTCATGTGTTCGTGTTTCAGAAGATTTCAATTTAAATTTTTTGTCTCCTAAAGTTATGATGTTATTTCTAAAATCCATTAAAGCATTATAATGTTGTAAAATTTTGACACCAAATAACATGTTACAGTTTTTATGAAATTCATGAACATAAAAAGGAAAATACTTATTTTGAATTTTTAGTTTCACACAGTTTTTACAAGTTACTTTGCCTTGAGCTGTCTTGAAAGTGATTTTCTCGTTGAAAAGCTTTAAATTTCTTTGTTGAGCAATTTGTGGAGAAATTAAATTTATGTCTGAACCGGAGTCAATGAGAATAGTGTAGTCGTTATAAGTGATATGTGGGATTGATTTTAGATTTGAGGTCATTACGTATTTTGCATTTCCTCTGGAGGGTCTTCGTCTAAAAAATCGTTTTCATTATTTTCTGTCTCATCTTGATAATATGTCTCGTCATTTCTATCGTCGTAAATGTCGTCATCAATCTCATCATTAGTTTCAATTTGGTAATTGTTTCTAATTGATTGTGTAGACATTGGTGTTGTTTGTTTGCTTTGAATTGACATAGGTGTTGGTTTGAAAGATTTATTTGTTTCTATACTGTTAACAATATTTTGTCTTGAAAATCTATTATACCCATGATTTCTTTGTTGGAAAGGGATAGGTTTTGAAGGGAATTGTTGACCTGGAAATTTTTTCGAAGGTATATTAAAAGGGAAACTATTGTTTTTCGTATTTTGAGTTCTCCTGTTATCATTCTGTTTCAACATAGGGCTGTTCATTGAATTTACATAGCTGAATTCGTTTTTGAGTAATTGTTCGCACTGTTCTAATGTGCTCGGTTGTTTGACTATGAAAGAGCCTTTTACTACGTTCGGTAAAAGTAAAATGAATCTGCTTACTATCGCTTTTTGATTTTCCAAAAGTATAGCGCTCTTTTGCTCTACTGAATAGCATTTTGTATTGATTTTGGATCTATATATTTCATATTTCTCTAACATAATTTTCAGAGTCTGCTCTGAAGAGTTTTTGTATTTTATTTCGAAAATTTCGATTAATAAAGTTTCAGCATTGGTTTTGTCTGAGAAGTTTGTGGTCAGGTAAGTTTTTAATTCTAACCAATTGTTAAAATTGTTTTGTGACACTATTCTTCTAGCGTCTTTAATTAGTTAATTTCTAATAAAATTGAATGCAAAAAGTTTCTGTGCAGGATTCAACTGCATTGCATTCAGTACTGAATAAGTTTCATCAACTGTATGGATGAAATTATTTAAAGTTAAAATGTCTCCTTCGTATGAAGGGATCATTTCGGTATATGACTTAATGTCAGTAAGTGAAACAGCCATTGTGGTACTGTTTATGAATTTATCAATCAATATTGGATTTATATCCAGATATCTAGGCAGATTTTTTGATAATAATTGATTTATACTCTGCTGAGTATCGTTCTGAAAATCTTCGTCAGAATCTGACATACGAGATTTTCTAATAATAGTTTAATAAAAACTTACAATATGAGACTTAGTAATGCTATCTTCATATCGGGATTCTATTGAAGTCGAACTTGATGATCGTAGACTCGAAGAGTAAACGGTACTTGAAGTTCTTGGACTGTTGGACGCTCGTGATCGGTTTGAACAGCAAGAGTCGTCTCTGCATTTGTCGGTAATTAAAGATGATCCTGATGGCGTACTGTTTAACGCGAGATGGGACCATCCTTTCTCATAATTGTTGGAATTACAGTTGAGACTTATGGTTTAAGTCTTATGAAGTTCTTTTGATTCACAATTTAATTATTGAAATAATTCGTGTAGATTGAAGATTGGTAATTTCTACAATAGACACTTGTGAATCCTACCGACTGCGCCAATTATATTTCTATTTCTAAAAATGATCTTTTAAAAATATAACTTTATTTGAATTACAACAAGAGATGCACAACCACACAGTGTAGTGGAAAGAATAGAATCAGCTTCATTTACATTAAGACTACGTATTTATACTAGGGTCGCTTCCTGTGGAAAGTTTATAACTGATAACCTAAATATGGCTGACCCTTAACAGAACAATGGGAAGGGCATATCTAAATTTATATATATATATATATATATATATATATAAGTTATAGTGTTGATTCTTAGTGATTCAGTAACTATTTTGATGATACCACAGAACGTGACATTTCCCCCTTCATAGTTTATATAAGACCATTGCACTAGAGAATAAGACATTCTGTATTCACATTTGTTAGAATTAGTAACAAAGCTTCATATTATACACATAGCTACCATATTGTACTTGTACTTGCAAGAGGTAAAGTTTTCAAAAACGCGATCGATCAATCAAGAAATCTAAGTGACGCAGTCGGTAGGATAGCAGAAACAATTTAACGAATATAAGTTGTTTCACTTCGTGATTAATTTGGCTATTCGAACATCTTGCATCGATCATCGCATCCCGTATCCTGCACCTGAGAGAACATCAGAGGCAAGATAAAAAACTCGACGACGTAGAGCCCCGCTGAACGAACATCAGCAGAACTCCAGCGAGAAGACCGTAGAGCGACTTCAGGGCACATGAAGCCGGCACTACTATTTTTGTGAGTACACATATGTCATTCAGAGAATCAGATAATACATCAGAATCAGAATCAGAATCCGATCTAGAAGATCTTACAATAATTCAAAATTCCATAACTAAAATACAATTAAGTAGACCTAAATTAAACATGGCTACTCCCCCAATTCCTGTTTTAAAGAAAGAATATCTGGACATGTTGCCAGAGTTCCATGGGGAACGTGAATTACTCCCCCGATTTATTAGTGTTAGCGAAAAATTAGTGAAATCTTTTCATAATATCTAATGAATAGCATAGTTAGTAAGATTAAAGGCGAAGCAGCCATTAATATAGCAAGCTGTACCATTACAAAATGGGAAGACTTGAAAGAGGCATTAAAAAATGCCTACAGCGATAATCGTGATTGGTTCACATTGAATATGGAAATTACAGAATTAAAACAAAATTTTAATGAAAATGTATTCAATTTTTATAGTCGTTTGCAACATTTACTCAATTTGCAAATAGCTTATATTTCTACTAATGCGACAGAAATTGTAGCCAAAATCATGATTGATTATTTCCAAAGTTATGCTCTTCGCGTATTATTGAAAGGACTAAAAGAGCCGATAGGTCAATTGATGAGGGCTAAAAACCCCACCGATCTCAATTCAGCGTTAAGCATGTTAGCTAACGATTTTCAATTCGAATATTATTCAAGATCTGAGCCCGTTAATCAAAATCACAAAGTAAATGCAAAACCACAAATACAACAGCCTAGATATAATATTCCAAGAACAATGGGTTACATGAATTTTGGTAACTCCTTGCCAAATAAAAATCAACAACAATTACCCAAAAGACAGTTCACACCTCAACAATTTCCTCAAAGACAATTTACACCACAATATTACTCAAAACCTAGTACATCCCAACAAATACGACCAAATCCTTCTACTAGTCAAAATCTACCCAAACCTACTCCCATGAGTATCTCAACAAGAAACTCTACGGTACAATATCGCCCTAGAGCAGGCCCATACAGACCGGTACATAACCTATACAAACAAAACCGCGAAGAATTGTTGAACATAAATGAAACTGATGCACCTGTAGATGAATCACACAATTATGAGTTCCATGACATTGCAGAACAGACAGATCAAGTTTCAGATGAGACATCTGCATCAAATATTCCAAAAAACATTCACAATGCAGACGATATTAATTTTTTAGACATGATAGCCTCGGAGACAATGCAAAATACTTACCCCGAATCGAATTGATGAACTTGACGAATAAAAGTAAATTACCATATATTGTATTTCCTGAAACCATTTAAAAGTTTCAATGGATACAGGAAGCACAAAATCCTTTATTAGACCTGCAATTGCTCATATATATTATAATCATGCCATTATTGAAGATCCTTTCCAAATTTCAACCGCGCATGGTACTTCGGTAGAAAATTATAGCACATTGGTACCCGTTTCAAAATTATTTAATTTGAAAAAAAAAGAAAATTTGAAATATCATATTTTTGACTTTCATGACGAATTCGATTTACTATTAGGTTTAGATAATTTGAGAATATTGAAAGTTATTATAGATTTGAACAAAAACTTACTTGTCACATACAAATTTTTCATAAGAATTCTGAAATTAATATAAATAATATAGGCCATGCAGATAATATTATAACATTGGATCCAGAAACGGAACGAGTTATGAAAATCCGAGTTAACCAAGAAAATGGAACAATTTTGATACCATCACAAAAAATTAATAATGTAATTATTCCTGAATGCGTTACTGTAGTAAAAGATTATCATGCATTCTGCACCGCCATCAATAATTCTGAAACAAATGCTAAATTCAAGCAAATAAACCCAATATCCGTCGAAAATATTAATAATTACGAGACATACAGTTCCCCACATTTCAATTTTATTCAGTGAGACAAAATTAAATTTGATATAACAAAAATTTGGGCCGACCATATGAATGACGAAGAGATCATGCAAATTATTTCTAATTACCATTGCGGCAAAACTAACCATAGAGGAATTGATGAAACAGAAACGCGAATAAAACGACAATATTATTGGCTTAAATTAAGAAATTCTATCCAGTCATTTATAAATAGTTGTGAAATTTGTCAAATTACAAAATACGACAGGAAACCCCTCAAAATAAAATTAAACGTGACACCTACAGCCATAAGACCATTCCAAATTTTACATGTAGATAGTATTTCATTAGAGCAAGCAAAATTTTTGACCATTGTAGATTCATTTTCAAAATATGCACAAGCATACATGTTAAATTCGAAACAAGGATTAGAAGTAGTTAATAATTTAATAAAATTTTTCACACATCATGGAATCCCTGAACAAATAATTTCGGACAATGGATTAGAGTTCAAAAATTCAGTGGTCAAAGAATTATTGGCATTACATAAAATCGATATACATTTCATTAGCTCTCAACATCCAGAGTCTAATGGCATAATAGAACGATTCCATTCAACACTCATAGAACACCTAAGATTATTCAACAATCAGAAAGAATATAAAACAGAACCCATAGAATCAAAAGTTAACTACGCCTTATTAGCTTATAATAATACGATCCACTCAGTCACCAAATCGAAACCATGTGAAATTGTAACAGGACATTTAGATACGAATTCTCTACTAAATATTGACTTAGAAAGACAGCTTTATATATTATATTATATAGAAAATCATAAAAATAAAACAGAATTATTATATGAAACAATTAAAGACAAAATTCAACAGAACAAAGGAAAGGTAATAAGTAAATATAATGAGAATAGAGAAGAATTACCAAATGTACCTGAAAAGGTTTACGTAAAAAATAAACAAAAGCAACAAAAAACTAAAAATAAATATAAGGCTGAAAATATCGTAGAAGTTAATAAGAAACTTAAAATTGGGAAAATTAAAACAAGTCATGACAACACAACAGAAAAAACTCATTTTTCTAATATAAAACGTCCTAAACAAAATACTCATCCTTTTCAACCGGTTCCAGGTTGTTCGCATTCAAACAAGGAACAATCATTAGGAACATAACAGAAAATCTTGGAGTTCTTCCCATCAACCTCGGTCCTGCCAAGCTCGAAAAGACTACTCACACATTCATACACCATTATAATCTTGAACCACTATTGAACCAATACAACGGCTTAAATATGCAATATTCTACATTGAAAACAACTATTTCAAATAATTCTCAGTATTTTAACGAACTTAGAAATTTAAAAAAAAAAATTGAATTTATTAGGACAAATATAGAGACAAAAATTAATAATATAGGATTTCATGTTGCTCATTATAGAATTAAACGAGAATTAGTGGATGGATTAGGGACTATATTTAAAGCGATAACCGGAAATTTAGACGCTGAAGACGGGAAGAAGTATAACGAAATGTTAGCACATATGCAAGAAAATGAACATAATTTGGAAAATCAAATTAAATTATCTTATTCAGTAAATCATCAAATAATAAAAAATTTTAATAACACAATTTTAGATATACAGCATAATGAGGAAATATTGAAATCAAAGATTTTACAACTTTTTGAAATTATAAATAATATGCATCTTCAAGATATTCTTTTTGCGAAAAATATTTATGATCAGTTTATAATATTGTATAGTTCAATTTCAAATGTTTTACAAGATGTAGAAAATTCGATTACTTTTTGCAAGCTAAGAACTTTACATCCCAGTATAATTCATCCCATGGAATTACTCGCAGAATTGAAAACAATCTCTAAATTCTACCATTTACAATTACCATTCGAGCCTCGACAAGAAAATTTATTGAACGTAGAGTCCTTATTGAAAATAAATTGTAAAATTGAAATGACTCAGATAATTTATTTTATTTCCACCCCCATCAATTTTGAGGAGGATTTTGAACTTTATTACATGTACCCGATTCCAACTAAACATGATTTTGGATTTATAACAATAATTCCGAATAGTAGATTCCTTTTGAAATCTGATGAAGAAATTATACCTCTGAATGATATGTGTGATCGCGCAAGAATATTTCAGTGCCCTAACAAGTATCACGCCCACTTCCCTACGATGTGCGAGGTTATACCAGAAATTAATAAATATTTGGCCGTTTTTCCAAAAGAGGAAAAAATTACCATTCGATGTCAATCAGAAACAACCATTCAACCTTTAGAAGGGATATATTTCATAAATAATGAAGGCGATTGTAAAATCTATTTTCGACAACAAAAATTGGTATTCCAAAGTAAAACATATGGTCAACCATTATTATTACCTAAATTAAATACCAAGATTTTACCACAGAAAGTAACTAATTTTTCCATCAATCTGAACCCATTGAAATTGAATGATATATCATTTAATCCAATTGTACCTGTATTTCAAGAACCAGCCAATATGCATATCCCCAGTATGTGGTCTATTATTTTATATGTTATCATCGCCATCATCGGTGGGTACGTAACGTACAAGCATATAAAGAAGAGAAAGACAAGAAAATTCACCTCTGAGAAGACATCCAACAACCCTGAAGACATCGAGCTACAACTACCCCGTGAAGCTCGAATTTAAGGAGGGAGGAGTTATAGTGTTGATTCTTAGTGATTCAGTAACTATTTTGATGATATCACAGAACGTGACATTTCCCCCTTCATAGTTTATATAAGACCATTGCACTAGAGAATAAGACATTCTGTATTCACATTTGTTAGAATTAGTAACAAAGCTTCATATTATACACATAGCAACCATATTGTACTTGTACTTGCAAGAAATAAAGTTTTTAAAAACGCGATCGATCAATCAAGAAATCTAAGTTATATATATATATATATATATATATATATATATATATATATATATATATATATATATATATATATATATATATATATATATATATATATATATATATATATATATATATATATATATATATATATATATATATATATATATATATATATATATATATATATATATATGTATATATATATATATATATATATATATATATATATATATATATATATATATATATATATATATATATATATATATATATATATATACTGTGGGTCTCTCCCCACGGCGTATTTCCCGCGAAGTCAAGGCTTTCCTAGAAAACGCTAGAGGATAGCAGCAATTTTCCAATTTTCCAGAAATCAAATATATCCGCAATTATTTCTCGATGTAAAATATTTTTACGATAATTCTAAGCACCGGTAAAGCCGAAATGACTTATTTATAGAGTTAAATTCGTAACACGGCCACTACGTACTGCAACTGGTGAACTAACTACTAAATCTGTAGAATTAGACTTGACCATTATTGGAAATACTTTCTTTAAACATCGTGTACTGGCAGCTGAAATTTAAAATGAGCTTATACTTGGCGTGGAAATAATTAAAAGGCATGGTTTCAAGCTTGATCTGATAAACGGCGTTTTGAGAGCCAACGAAGAAGAAGTAATGCTAAATCCAGGAGAGAACAGCGCAGCCCAGGTACTCATGACCGAAGATGTGACATTACCAGTGCGCGGTGAGGTCATGATAGAAGCATAGCTTGAAGGAAAGTTTTGTGAAGGGACTATTGTCGCGCTGGAACCAAGAAATGATGATTTTCGAACTGGTGCAGGAGTTGTAGTGGGGAAGTCATTAATCAAGGCTAACAAAGTAATACCAGTTCGAATGACAGACATGAATTATTACCTAGTCATAATTACATGAGGTACAAAAGTAGAAGAATGCTCGTTAGTGTCTTCGATTGTTCGAACTATGACTGGGAGTGTCAAGGATAGCACATCGAATAAAATTCCGAACAAGTAATTGAACCAGATATCAACATCCTTCCAAGACTTAACAGCCGACCAGAGACCAAGGATCTTTATTATGTTTTTGAACATGACAAAGGATCCAAGGAGAGAACCAATGTAGTCCGACACAGAATTAACACCGGAGGAGCAACACTTATTCGCCAAGCGGCAAGAAGACTACCACTGGCAAAGTGTCAAGAAGCTGAGAAGATAGTTGAAGAAAGTAGTCCATGGGCTTCACCAATGGTACTAGTGAAGAAAAAGGATGGATCTACTCGATTCTGCGTGGATTATCGTCAACTTAATAATGTGACGAAGAAGGATAGCTACTCGCTACCTTGCTAAGATGACACACTGGACTCAGTCCAAAGAAATGTCATCTTTCTCATAAAAATGTCTATCACCTGGGCCATGTAGTCTCCGAAAAAGGAATTGCAGTTGACTCAGACAAAATGAAGGCTGTAAAAGAATGACCAGTACCAAGACAAAAACATGAATTAAGAAGCTTTCTTGATTTGTGCACTTACTATCGACGGTTTGTCTCCGGATTCGCCAATACAGCCAAGCCATTGACACGACTTACTAAGGAGGGCAGAAGATTCACCTGGGTAATGGACTGTCAAGCAGCTTTTGAACAACTTAAACATTTTGTAGCTAGCGCAACAATCTTGAGCTATCCTTCGACTAATGGAAGATTCATACTGAACACAGACGCTAGTAACGTGGGAATTGGTGGCGTCCTTCCTCAAGTACAAGATGGGCAAAAGAAAGCATGAGCCTATTTCAGTAAGACATTATCAAGACCAGGAAGAAATTGTTGCGTTACCCGAAAGCAATTATTGGCAGTCGTAAAGTCGGTAGAACACTTCTACAAGTATTTGAATGGCCGGAAGCTCCTAATCAGGGCTGATCATGCTGCTTTGGAATGGTTGCTTTGAATTCAAGAATCCTGAAGGTCAAGTGGTGAGGTGGATTAGAAGACTGCAGCAGTATGAGTTTGCAATTGAACATCGACCAGAAACCAGCTATCGCAATACCGACGCATTGTCAAGAAGACCGTGCCACGAAGACTGCAAAGACTGTTGTCGCTTAGAAGAAAAATTTGCTGCCGTCAAGAGGACAACAGTAGTTGATGAGATATGGCAACCGAAAGAGTTACGCAAAGACCAGGAGAGTGATCCGGATTTGAGAATTGTACTGAAGTGGAAGAATAATATTGTTAGACCAGCTTAAGAAGATGTTGCACCACAACCTCGAATTGTAAAATCGTATTGGGTGCAGTAGAATTCCATCGTGGTTGGAGAGGGCCTCCTGCAACGTGTCGTAGAGAGTGCGGACGGAAATATATATAATAAATATGAGCTCATCTTCAATTTCAGCTGCCAGCACACGATGTTTAAAGCAAGTATTTCCAAAAGACATGGTCAAGTCTAATTCTACAGATTTAGTAGTTAGTTCACCAGTTGCAGTACGTAGTCACCAATGTGTTGGATGTAACGATGCAGAGATTCCGTTTGCCAAATCAGATCTTATTATTGTCTTCGTCGCACCCGTATCTGGCAGTATTTCATTCCATTGACGAATCCATTCACGAGGATGCTGTTGGCTTGATGATATAGCGAGGCGACGTAACCGATGGACTGTGGGGCTACTGAATTACGAGTCGACGATGGCCCCTTCGCATCAATTCGATTTAGTTTTCTGACTCTTCTTCTCCTGCTTCTTTGGTATTGATTGCCGTCCGAATCTTCAGTTTCTTACACAGCCTCTGCGGATGGCTCAATTCTCCACAGTTTCAGCAGCGAAGCTGTCTTTTCTCTGCAGTAATTTTGGACTCGATACGCCGCAACTTTTCTTCTGGGCGAGTTTCCATATCTTCAATTTCATCATGTTTGTCAGCACTCATTCATCCAGCTCTGGACTGTCAAGCGATGCTTGTTCTGCTGCTTCATGCTCTAGCGCATATGATAATGCATTAACTAAAGACTTCGGACGATATATCCGTAGTGCCTGCTGCATTTTTCTATCTCAAACCTCAAAAATGAATGCTTGAGTGACTAAGCCCTCCAAAACGCTATCGGATGCGGTAGGGTGTGCGAGGTGAACTGAGCGAACAATGTCAGCTTCAATTTCTTGGAGACTTTCTTCCGATTTCTGGCATCGGTTCCTCAGTTGGGTCTGATACACCTGTTCGGGGTGCGCGCTGCCATAGCGCATCTCCAGCCACTTGATCAGTTGGTCATAGTCACCTTGTTCGTCTTCTATCAATGTTTGAGGAACATTCATGGCTTCACCCCGCAACGAAACGGTCAATGCTGTGGCCTTATCTGCAGATGACCACCCATATGCCTTCGCAATAGTTTCGAATTGTTTGAGGTAATTCGGCCACGACGTCTCTCTATCAAATTCCGATGTCTTTATGTAGATCTTTGCCTTATTCTCTTCTTTTATTATCCTTACATTGTTCGCTTCACATGTAACAGGTTCTGATATTGGTGACGAAGTCATCTTTGGGAAATTTTCTTCCATTTCTCGTATTTTCTCCTCGTAATCTTCCCTTGAGTACTTCAAATCCTCTTCTGCTCTTGTAGAACTCTCTTCCAATGTCTCTTACATTTTCTGTTCCAACGCTCTAGAATTTTCTGGCAGCTCCTCTCTTAATTTTTCTACCATTCTCTGTTTAGACATTCTAGAATTTTCTAGCAACTCTTCTTTCATTGTTCTACAATTTCCAGTCAATTTGTCTTCCAATGTTCTGGAATGTTCTGAAAATCTTTCTTCTTATGTTCTAAAATTTCCTGTGAATTTTTCATCCAACGTTCTTGAATTTTCCAGCAACTCTTCTTCCAGTGTTCCACAATTTTCAGTTAATTTTTCTTCTAATTCCCTAGAATCTTCCATTGACTTTTCTTCTAATTTTCTTGAATTTTCCATCAACTTTTCTTCTGATTTTCTTGAATTTTCCATTAACTTTCCTTCTGATTTTCTTGAATTTTCTATTAACTCCTCTTTTAACGTTCTAGAATTTTCTAGCAACTCTGCTTTCATTTTCTTGAAATCGAGTATGCCACACGGAATAAATTCATCAGGACTCTCACCAGCATTTTCCAAAGCTTGTCAGAGACGTTGCTGGAGAACGGTCTTGACTCCTGTTGTCTTCAACTCTCGTTCTTGTAGCTCATTCTTAAGATCAGCCACTTTTAATGCACTCAATTCAACTGTCTTTGGTGCCATTTTATCTACTTGAATTCAAAACTTCACATCCGATCATCAATTGTAACGTTATTCAGGGAGCAAAAGTTACTTAGCACTACTTTTTGTTTTCATGATCTATTAACTAAAAATTAAATTATCTAAAAACTAACACTATCTTAAATAACTAATTCTAATTTAAACTAGAGATTATTATACCACACTATAACCTAACTTCAATTATTTATGTCGATGCTGATTTATTTTGAATAACACAATTTATTTAAAAACTAGCAGTCCATATTATAAGGTCTTTGAGCCAAAATAGATAATCTCCTCGTTGAGTCAGTCACATATATATATATATATATATATATATATATATATATATATATATATATATATATATATATATATATATATATGTATATATATATACTAAATATACATTCCGTATATATATATATATATATATATATATATATATATATATATATATATATATATATATATATATATATAAATTATGAATCCCTAAACGCTGAAGTTTCGTTATTTGATATCACAAACAACGTCATTTCTTTCTCTTAGAATAAGGCAAACATGTAATAATTAAGTTATAAATAAGAGTAGAAAGTTCACGTAAGTGAGATAATTGTATCAACTTTCCTAGCTGAAACAAATACGCTAGAAAAGTACTTTGACGCTAAATAAATAAAATATTAAAATTAACATTGCTTTTTTTTAATAATCGTCGTGATCAATAATATAATTGGCGCAGTCGGTAGGATAGCCGACAAGAATCCAGTAAGTGAATAAAACCTCATAAGTCTGTGAAACGCTTGCCGAAAATTCTCAAATTTTCACAAGAGCTATCCGAACATCATCTACGATCTTCGAACGACCTAAACAGTGGTCGCACCAGGGTCTAACCACGACCCATCTTCAAAGTCCAAGGACATCAATCCGCTACTACGCGTCCGAGAAGGCAACTTACCAATCAGGACCACAAATCCAATTGATTCTACAAGTTGCGTGACAAGATACAAACTCCCGCCCACTTGAAGCGTATCAAGACCTCCACTACTATGAGAATAGAAGCCTACTTCACAATATTACTGCTGTAAGTTTACTCCCATAGTAGATAAATATATTTTGCCGGTCGTAACAATCGGTCTGTGACAAAATACTGTTACACATATTTACATAAGGGTTTTGTGGGACGGCTAACGCTGTTAGGAAACAAAACGTGCCCCGACACAAGGCAAAACACACAATTACACATTGTAATATTTATAGATGATAATATGTGTCTTCAGACAAAGAAATTGAAAATTTAAGTAATCAACTCAATAGAATACCGATTACACTTAAACCAAGTAAATTGGGTAACGGTAGTAAAATCAAACAGTCATCTTATAAGAAAGACACACTCAGTACACCCTTAACTTATCCAGTACAAGAGTTAAATAAGTGCCAATTTGAATTAATCATCGCAACCGCATCAATCGCTGACATTCGAAATTTCATCGACGCTGTCCCTGAATATAATGGAAAAATTAAATCTCTCCCAGATTCATAAAAGAAGCTGATAACTTTCATTCAGTCATGAATTCATTAGCTTTAACCCAAATCCAGAAAACATACTGTTTTTCTATGTTACAAAAGAAATTCGTTGACAAAGCTAGAGATATATTAGACATTCAGGAATTCACATCCTGGGATGATATGAAATTGTACCTTCAAACAAATTTTGAGGACAAAAGTACATATAATACCCTATTTTTGACAACAATTAAAATTGCACAAATAGATGGCAATATAAATGACACTCTAAAGAAATATAAAGATCTTTATCAAAGAATGACTTCCAAAATTCAATTATTGCAATATGAACAATATGGAAAACAATGCTTAATAGTCGAAACTCAAAAAACAGTAGTTTCTCATTTTATTTCATTATTACCTATGAATTTTAGAGCTTCATTTATAAGCAAAAACCCTCAAGCACTTGACGCCTGTGAGCAACTTCTAACAAACGAATATAATTCGATACAATTTCACAAATCTCCTATGAACAGAGTAACGCCTCAAACCACACAACAAAAAACAAATAAATATTTCAATCCCCCACCACAAAGATTTCCATCACAACAATTCCCTTCACGTCCATTTAATCCCCAACATCCACGCCTTTCGAGACCACAAACATTTGCTAGGCAAAATATCAAGAATATCATAGAAACTAAACGCGATTTCAAGCCAACCCCTATGTCCGGTATGACACAATTGACAACACCCATGTCCACACAAACCATAAGACGGAATTACGCCCTAGAAACCGAGAATAACGCGGATATTAACAATGACGAGACACAGAATGAACCAGAATTAAATGAACAAGACGAGACTTTTGAAACTCAATCTTTTATAGATTACGACCCAGAACAGATAGACGAAAGTACGTAATGTTCTCTAACACTAAGACGATCCCGATCATTATATTTCAAAATTTTAAAATCCTCATCGATTCAGGATCAGATATCAATTTAATAACAGAAAAATCTGTGAAACAGAACAAAATGAAAATTTTAGAAGAGTTTTTAACTTTCAGAACTGCAACAAATAGAGTTAAATGTAATAAGTATGTTGAAATTAGGATATTCAACAGAAAATATAAATTTTTCATTCTTAATTTCCATTCAGAATGCGATTTATTATTTGGAACAGAAATACTTCGCGAAACAAACACCATTATAAATTTTACAGAAGATGTCATTCACATGAAGAATATGAAATTTGATATCCGAAACTTGAGTAAGCAAAGTAAGGAAAGCCACGTACAAATTCGTGACGAACACTCACAATTAAGCATAAAAAATGAATTATATAATTTATTAGAACAATATGATTCACTTTTTCCAAAAGAAAATGAGACATTGACATTTACAAATAGAATACAACACAAAATTTACACTTCAGACGATATCCCTATATACACGAAAAATTACCGGCTCCCGCAAATTTATGAAAAAGACATTGAAGAGCATATTCAGACCATGCTGAAAGCGGGAGTTATACAAAAATCAAGAAGTCTATATAATTCACCGATATAGATCGTACCTAAAAAATTGGATGCCTCAGGCAAACGAAAAACTAGATTAGTAATTGACTTTCGGAAATTAAATCAAAGAACTAAAGAAGATAAATTCCCTATTCCAAACATTGACACTCTCTTTGACCAGATAAATAATCCAAAATATTTTACTACACTTGATTTGCATTCGGGATTTCACCAAATACTCGTCGACAAAAATGACAGAGAAAAAACAGCCTTCAGCACTACTTCAGGACATTACGAATTTTTGCGTATGCTTTTTGGACTAGTTAATGCCCCCGCGACATTTCAACGATGCATGAACGAAATATTACAAGACTTAATTGGCAAAGTATGCCTTGTATATTTAGATGATATTATAATTTTTGGTAACACTGAACAAGAACATTCAAAAAATATTGAAACTGTTTTCAAATATTTAGAACAGGCAAATTTAGAAATACAATTAGATAAATCGGAGTTTTTTAAAACAACAGTTGGATATTTAGGATTTGTGATTTCAAATGAAGGCCTTAAGCCAAATAAAAAAAAAATAGAGGTTATACAAAATATTCAAGTTCCAAAAACAGTAAAAGAAATAAAGTAATTTTTAGGCAAACTTTCGTGGTATCGTAGATTTATTCATAATTTAAAAAATTAACCCATCCATTTACGAATTGTTCACGCAAAGGATCAAGTATAAACATCCATGATAAAGAATATGTAGAATGTTTCACGAAAGCAAAAGAATTAATCACAAATCCACCAATACTCGCATTCCCTGATTTCAATAAGAATTTTATATTAACCACTGACGCTTCTGACTATGCAATGGGCGCAGTACTTTCCCAAAATCATGATTTACAAGAAAAACCACTTGCTTATGCATCTAAAACCTTCAATTCTCATGAACAAAACTATTCCACAATTGAAAAAGAATTGAAAGCAATAGTATGGTCTATTCAAAATTTTAAGCACTATCTTTACGGAAGAAAATTCACAATACGTACAGACCACAGACCACTGGTCTGGCTTTTTAACATGAAGAACGCAAATCAAAAGTTAATGCGCTGGAAGATTGAACTGAGTGAATATAATTTTGAAATAGAATACATTGCAGGCAAAACAAATAAAATTGCAGATTTTTTAAGTCGAATAAGAAATGAGTTTAAAATTAATTACAAAATAGGCGATGTTACATCAACTCCTATTTTTGCACATTGTATTTTAAAAGATTATAAATTTGGTAAAGGATTAGCAAAACAAATTGATAGCCAATTTGATTGTAAAAATTTTTGTGAAAATAAGTTACGCAATAAAATTTCAATTCAAAACGAATATAATAAACAAATTTTTCATTTATTTTCTAAAGAATCATTCAATGACATATGTAATAGGGAATTACTGAAGCAATCACTTATACAATTACGCGATTATTTGATAAAAAATTACATATACAGAATAAACATCCCTTATTTATCATGTGGATTAGACAAATTACCGAAAGAAGAATTGAATAAAATTTTGATTCCAATATTTGAAAATATCTGCATACAAATTGATATTTATTCATTACCCCAGAGCTTCGTACTTAGTGACGAATTAGAATCAAGAATAGAATTGGAGAGAATTATAGAACAAGATGATGACTTGATAAGAAATATAGTAAATACACAAGATGATATCGAAACCATTCATAGCGACCAGGAATATCCAGTTAACGGTTTAAAAATTCTAGAAAATAGAATAAACATAGGTGATAATCAAATTATATTTTCTTTCGAAAATGAATATGATGTGAAAACCAAACCACTTTTTGGTAACAAAAAACAGAGATTGATGGTTACAATCGAAGAAAACGAGGCAGAAAACCAATTACGAGAATTCATAAAAAATTATATTGTTCCTAAAGTCAGATATTATTGCATATGCAATGACGTATTATTCCAAATTTTAAACCAGTTGATCCAAAAAGATTTCGAAACAAATAGTATTAATATTATTAAAGTTAATAAAGAAGTAGACGATATTGAACAATTAGATGAACAAAATGAAATCGTTTACTTATATCATAAAGGAAAAACGAACCTTCGTGGAATTATGGAAACATATAATAAATTAAAAGAGAAATATTATTGGCCCAAAATGATAGACACCATCACTTCATTCATGAATAATTGCCAAACTTGCAAGAAATGCAAATATGACAGAAAACCTATCAAACTCACCGATAACCTTACCGAAACACCCGAACGACCTTTTGAAATCATCAATATTGATTTACTAACCCTAGACGGACAATAATATTTAACGATATATGACCAATTTCCAAAATATGCACAAGCGGACCCCGTCAAAACTAAAGACAGTAAGAATATAGTAAAAATTTTAGAAACATTAATTAGAACAAAAATACCCCCAAGAAAATTGATATGTGACCAAGGTTGCGAATTCAATAACATATCTTTACGAACTTTTTGCCATAATAATCAGATCGAGTTACACATAACATCAGCTCAAAATCCGAAATCGAACGCCATAGAGAGATTTCACTCGACTTTGATAGAACATTTAAGGATTAAGTAACGAACTTGCAATTTGAAGCCTTTGGAAGAACTAGTGAATGATTGTATTTTCGCATATAACAATTCGATCCAGACTATCACAAATATGACACCAAACGAAACACTTTACGGTAAAGATTATACAAATCTAAGGCCGAGAGAAGACACACAAAATAAATTACAGACATACGTAGACAAACGACATAATGAATTAGAACAAGTTAAAATAAACATTAGTAGAGAAAAGCAAAAACGTTGTGAAAACCCCAAAGAAAATGACAAGATCAGTAAATTGAAGAACCTCACCGAAGCATATATAAAACAAAATCCCCGTTTGATAACAAAATTTAAGAAACCGTTATATATGAGAACGAAAATCAGAAATTATAATGATAAATTTAAAACAATAGATGCTAAAGATAAATTAAGAGAACGAAAAATGAAGATTGATAGAATCAAAATTTGATTGTTTCAGAATCCCTCATGGATTCGCAGATGTCAAAAATGTAACAATTAATCCTGGTTTTTTATTACATACTATTGGTGAGTGCCACTTGGAAGAAAGCGAACAATTGCATTATGTTTATAATGATATAAGCCCCATATATGATGAATATTTAAAATTAAAACAGATTATTGACAAGTAATTGAAAGAATTAACAAACGAAACATTTTTAACTGAAAATGTTAATATTGTAGATTATATGTTTAAAGAATTAGAATTGAATTTAATCAAATTATCCAATAGAAGAAATAAGAGAGGATTAATTAACGGATTCGGATCCATAATAAAATCTATAACCGGAAATTTAGACGCCTCAGACGAAGAGCGGTATAATGCATTGTTAGAACAACTTAGTAACAATCAGAAAACATTACAAACACAAGCAAATGAAGTTGTACATCAACAACAGACACTTACAGATAGATTCAATAGAAATTTACAAACCATAAACCTTTATGAAAATAAATTGAGAGATTCGCTTAACGAAATCATGGACATAATCAAAACAGAAAAAAGTTGGAAAACACTCATACACATAGAAGTACAGATTAATAAAATATTAATCTACATTCAACGACTCAAAAATACGGTTGATAACGTTATAAAATCGTTGGAATTTTGTTTATTGAATCAATTAGATATCACGATTATAGATCTTAACAGCCTCTCAAACATTACACAAAATCCAAATATCCTTCAGATGATTGAAACAATATACGTTACTTGTACATTACAGAATAATAAAATACATATTCTTTTAGCTGTTCCAAATTACACGAATGATTTGTATAAAATACAACAATTTACACCCATACCATATTATGATTCCTCATACAAACAAATATTGGAGGACAATACCATGTTCATTTCATACAATAATAAATATAGATCAGTTCTTAAGTTTATTAATAATGAATATTGTATTTCAAACTATAATGCTATAAATAGTTGTATTAATAACATATTGAATAAACAGGTATATGATGATTGTTTAAGTGAACACATTACGGCAAAAAATTATTTTTCTCAAATACCATTCACGAATAAGATAATAATATTTTCACCAAACTTACAGAAATTAGAGTTCAACTGTGGCAATAATTACAAATATAAACAATTACAAGGTATTTTCCTTAACGAACAAGATACGTGTGCCATTAAGAATTGGCAATTCCAAAAATATAAACCACTTTATCAAGAACATATTTTTGATAATCTAAAGAACACAGAAATAAAGAAGGTACCTCAAATCATAAGAGTACATGATGTAAAATTAAATGTCACACATTTGAAACAGATTGAATCCATTAATGAAATTAACTCTCAACATATACCCACATTTTATGTAATATTTTTTGTTATAATAATTATTATAGTTTTAATATTGTATAAGAATAAGATATACTCTTTTATTATGAAATGTAGAGCGAGAAAGATTATGGAACAGAATAATAAAGATTTAGAGTTAAACCCTCAGAAATAACGTCGTTTCTTGATGGGGAGGAATTATGATTCCCAAAACGCTGAAGTTTCGTTATTTGATATCACAAACAATGTCATTTCTTTCTCTTAGAATAAGGAAGTAATAATTAAGTTATAAATAAGAGTAGAAAGTTCACGTAAGTGAGATAATTGTATATCAACTTTCCTAGCTAAAACAACTACGCTAGAAAAGTACTTTGACGCTAAATAAATAAAATATTAAAATTAACATTGCTTTTTTTTAATAATCGTCGAGATCAATAATATAATTTATATATATATATATATATATATATATATATATATATATATATATATATATATATATATATATATACATATAAATATATATATATATATATATATATATATATATATATATATATATATATATATATATATATATATATATATATAATATAATATAAAATACATTTTTCCACCATTTGGTGCTTCTTCGGTCCATCATATAAGGAAATCATATGATCTGCATGGTTCACCCCACCCATGTACTTATTGTAAAAGAGTATTGCTTCAGGAAAATGAATTTCTTTCACACTACCATCTTTCATTCTGCGATTGGTTACATTTATCATAGGTTGATGATAATTACTCATTAGTAAAACGTCTTTTGTATCTCTCCATTTTATTCCTAATATTCCTTGATCACAAATAGCCATTTCAGATTGACCTCTCTGCTTTGTTGATATGAAATTTCCTAGAGCAGGGAATGGAATGGTATCTAATAACTTAGTTGATGTGAAAAAACGATCAAACATAGCCTGTAACAGCATCACACCTTGTCCATACTTTGATGCCCCTTTTAGTAGGTTTTATTGGAAGGTATTGCTTTAGACTAGACCTTTCTTTGAATACAATTATCGATTCATCGATTGATTGGAATGTGCTGTCTGTTCTTGTTTTCAGAAAAGTTTGTTTCAAGCATGATAGAACTTCTTTCATATAGTATACTTTTGGAGCATTTGGTGGTTTTCAGCATTGTTGAAATGAAGTTTGGACATAAGTTACATGAATCGATCTCTGGAAATTGCATCTGCTATTGCTGAATTTTAAAGAGACTCATTTCGTGGCCAATACATGTGTATAGCTGGAACACGATTATATGACATAATAAGTATACAACCAAGTTTAATTTTGTTCTCTCCTGGCGATGTTCGCTGCGTGTCTTTCTACTTCATGTTTTCCAGTATTTCCAGACGTTGATTTGTGTAGTAACCAATCTGCATTATTAGACTTTTGGGTAATAATTCGTAGAAGTAATCAAGCATATTTGATCCTCTCGTTAGATGAGCCATTATTATAGATGCCTCTTCTTGAGGAATTTCTTTTTTTGGAGAGAAGTTGTCTAAATTTCTGTTCCCAACAAATTCTTTTCGAGTGCCTGTTGTGGAACAGTAGTGAGAGAATCATCGATACTCTCAATATCACACTCACTATCGTTACTTCTATTTTCGAACGGTTTGAGATTATTCACTACGTGATCATCTTCATCGGTTGCATTTCCTGCTGATTCAGAGTCACTGGAACATTTATAATCCTCGTTCCTACTATCATCGCTGTCATGATAGAGATCATCCTCACAATTGGACAGATTCTCTACAATTTCTTCTAAATCTTGATCAGACAGTAAACGAGACATCTAGAACGAATTGGACTTACAGTGATGTAGGCAATACTGCGGGGATAAATATATCCCAAGCTCAAATACTACAGGGATATAAAAGTCCCAGCACATTTATTCTCACAAAAAATTATTAGAGACTCACACAATTTTCGTAAAAATCCAAATATGCAGCTTACCTTTATGTAATATTCTTGAAAAAGAATCTAAATGATTAGAAACACTGTAGTTATATATGAATCTTTTGGCACATTTCGTACACGTGAGCAAATACCTAAATGCGTACTGAGAATAACGTACGTGTTTATACTGGAAATCAACTTGATACATTATGAATTTGATCCCAAAAATACTGATGTATCCCATACCAGTGCGCTCTAAGGCAACAGATTTCAATTCAGAAATTTTCAAACACTCTTTGGGGTGCATATATCCCCGCAGTATTGGAAAAGTTAATTTAAGGAGCAAAACTTACCAAACACTACTATTTCTTCCCATGATTTATTAAAATAATGAATTAGGTGACTAACGCTATTCCTAATAACTAATTCTAATTCCAACTAAAGACTATTACACTGCACTATAACTCAACTTCAATTATTCATGTCAATGTTGATTTATTTTGAATAACACCATTTATTTCAACCACTTGCAGTCCATATTTTAAGGTCTCTGAGCCAAAATCAATAGTCTCCTTGTTGAGTCAGTCTCATATCTATATATATATATATATATATATATATATATATATATATATATATATATATATATATATATATATATATATATATATATATATATATATATATATATATATATATATATATATATATATTTATAAATCCTCATATCATTTTGGCGTCCTAATATTGCGCGTTTGCATTTAATCTGGCGTCCATTGTAAATTGGAGTCCGTATACCGGACGCCACTTTAGAATTGCTTCAAAATTTTTTCCTGGCTTGTTCCCGACCTCTAGAGGCTAAATTCAAAATTTCATTTTGACGCCAAAATGATAAAGGAAATGAAAATTTTCGTATATTTTTAGTTCCGAAAAATTCCACTCCAATTTTTGGTGGCGTCAAAAATATACGTGTATATTCCCACTTCATATATTTCGCCATCATACTGGCGTCCAGAAACTTGACAACACTGTCGCAAAACATCGATCGATAATGAAACAGATGCTTGCGCTTCTGACACGGAATTTTTTGGGAGTATGGCTTGAATTTGGAATTGCATTTCTTATGTAGGTATGTCATAACATAATATTTCTACCAATATTTTATTGCTGACTGAAGTATTATAGTACAGTTACTTGATGTCAGAAATTATTCTTGCTTAGAAGTAATTTTTTATCAACTTAAAATTTGAGCAGTCAATTTGAAATATTAGGAAGAAACAGTTGATTACTGACTCAAGTATGAGGAGTAAGTGAGCAAATTCATGTACCTCTTTCTAATAGTTCAAGAGCCGACTGCACCTCAACGTTTCCAGTCAGATTTAGGGTTGAATTGTATATGAATTGATCGAAGATATAGTAGTCATTAGGATGTCACCTTTATAAATCCAGGATCTAGTCCTGAGGATCGAAAAGAGGCCATATCCGGTCAATAAGTTCGTGGTTAATCTGAAACTAGTATCAATCGATTGCAGAGGTCAAGTACTTCAGGACAAAACCAGGATACTACCTCTGTTCTATTTAAAACAGAGGAAAAAGCACAACAATCATAAGGGAAGTTCTAAACGACAGGGCAGAGGGTGATACCTTGGTTTTTTCTCGGAGTATCCGACCTTCGCTACTAACAAGTACCAGTTTCAATTATAAGTTCTATCAGAGAAGTTGACTCTGACGAAAATTGACCGGAAGTAGCCTTTTTCTGACGCTTAGGACAAGATTCCAGATTTAGAAAGTCTGTCACCCAATTGACCACTATATTTTTGATTGATTCATATAAAATTTGACCGTTAGTTGGATTAGGGAACATAAGGTGCGGTCGGCTCCTCAACTATAGGATCACTATAGAATGTAAGAACTCGCTATTTCATCCGTGATGTGGTCTTATAATTGTTGTAGAAAAACAAATTATATCGTTTGTACAAAGCAAGTGCAACATTTTTGTTGCAAGTTCATAATTGCTGTTACTAGGACCAAATTGATGAATCTCAAATTATCCATGTTTTTGAACTTCCTGATGGTCACAAAGTTGCACTCTCAGTGTGATCGAAAGAAAGTTAGAATGGATGGATGAATTATCATTATTATATATCTCCTGTAATAAGCTTGTGATATACAAGGGAATGAAAACTAATTTTTGCACCTAATAATATAATCTATTACAGGATATCACATCCATCATGGCTGAAAAATGTGAAGAGTTGATATAAAACATCCATATAAGTTGGGATTTGGCGGAAACATTATTTGAGTTTTTCTTTTTGTTCAATTAAGAATTCACTGGCAACATAAAACCGGAACAATTTTGTGTGGGAAACGAAAATGTTGCTTCACTTTTCTTGAATCTGTCGGTAACAGAGTACACCAGAAGATAATTTGAGTTACTGTGAAGAGCCACAATTTGGTTCAAGATACAAGTTGAATTTTTTTCAAATGAGAAATTTAACTATTCGAGTGCCCGGTTTTTGCAAAGGGCTATATATTGAATGTATTCAACAATAACTGTAGTTTGGAAATGATATGCTTAAACTGATTCCATATAACATACATCCATTCTATCTCATATTTCAATTTGTGCGAGTTATCATATCATCGCTTCTCTTATTCAGTTTGTGGATAGATGAACATTGACTCTGTTGTCGCAACTGTGTGAAAACATTTCTTGAAGTCGAGGAGCCGGCCGCACCTCAAGTTCCCTGATCGATCTTATGGTCAAATTGTATAATATGAATCAATCGAGAATATTGTGGTCAATGAGGTGACAGACTTTATAAATCTATAAACCTGCTTCAAGTGTCAGAAAAAGCTTACTATTGTTCATTTTTGTTAGGATCAACTTCCCTGTTAGATCTTATGATTGAAACTAGTACCAATTGATAGTGAAGGTCAAATGCCTTAGGAAAAAACCATGGTGCTACCCCCTGCTCCGTTCGGAAGGGAAAGGAGAAGAATAGACAAGGATATTATTATGTGGTGGCAGAATTAGACTGGTAGCATTTTGAACAATTTTGCATTCCATATTTAATCTTTGATGAAAGATGTAACACCGTTTTGCTCGTAAACATTAAAAAATCTAATGTGAACACCATATGTCTTACTTGTACATCTTTTGACTCAATAATTAACAGTTGATACTAATATTGACTCTAGGCAGAATCGACTCCAACCAAAATTTGAGATGATAATTCGATCATTCAGATGCTACAGTTCATTAATGGTCAGTTGTACCGCTCTAACTCAAATTTTAAACTTCACTTATACAAAAAATGTCGAATCGAAATAAGGACAGCGATGTTCATGTCGCATTCAATTTTCAAATTTTGATACGATATTGTTGAGTTAGGTGGCACCTAAAATTTAAGTGACAGCGGTGCAACTGGCCATGGAACGCTTCAGCAGTCTCGAATACTAAATTTCATCATTCTACGGCCTAAGTCTCGAATTTATGCGAAAACTTGAGAAAGATTGTCAGATAAAGCTTACTTTCAGCTAATAGATTGTTATGAAAATATTAAATTATTATTCGAATGCTACAATTTCTTTAGATACAGAATTTCAAGATTCTACGGCTGATTGTTCTGGATTCATATGGAAATTCGAAAACGTGCTTAGTAAACTGCACTCCTGTTTAATCCGACTGCAGTCATAATGCAAGGTGTACAATTAGGTTTTATAGAAGTGTTTGATACGAAATTTCAATACTCCACACCTGATTGTTTTGAATTAATACAAGAAACTCGAATAGACTGTGCGATTTCAGCACAGCCAATTAATATATAAATTGGAAATAACCATCAAGATGTCTCAGAAAAATTCAAAAAAAAATCCAAGTACAGTGCATTTGCGGTACAGACGATTGCAACCATAATAAGGGCTGCAAAACTAGACTTTGGACCAGTCTCAAATACAAAATTCAACTATATAGATACATACATTCATACGTACGTACCGAAGCCAAGTCGAAAATAGTCGAAATGCATTTAGGGATGCTCAAGACGAGAATTTCCATCAAAATCTCGAAATGTGATTCTGGCGGTTCGACAATACTACTTATTTATACTTTGTACAAGTGAGTTAAAAGAGATTCACATGGATTACTTCGATACTTATTGAATGTTCATTATTTCATATTATAAGTAGTATCTGACTTTGTGCACCATATTGCAACACGAACAGCGAAGGAAACTTTCAAAATTATACATTTACCAATTTGCATTGTGGAAAAACTAATCAGAGGATGTAGTTGTACACAGTTCAACAAAATCCATTCTCAATGCTTGAAATTTTTGCCTTCAGATTGATATATAAGATATGAAGAATGAGTACTGATATACGACATGCTCCCAGCAACTTTGAAGAATAGGAGTCAAATATTTGGACAATTTTGGTCGTGGATCAATTTTATGCCCACATAATTGTTGTATTCATCATCAGTTACAATTTTGCTTCAGAAGTTTATGTGCGATGTGCTATGAATCAATTTTGTAGGCGATTATAACGAAAAAGGTATTTCTATGGCCCTTTTTGTTACCATGGAGTTTTACTTACTTTTTCACATCTATCTAAATTCACTATTTGCACGATTGGGCATATTTATATGTTTACCGTCTCTCCATTCAAGGTGGTACGTTGATTTTACTTGCAAACTGTGATTACTATGGTTATGCTGACTTACCGCCCATGAACAAAAGCGGTAAGTGAAAAATTGTGGACTTCCACAGAAAGTATAAATTTATTCATCGTTATTTATGATTGAATATTCACAATAAAATATCAAACTTGACAGCTGACAGCGAGTGCGCTGTGAGTGGTTACTCAATTTAAAAGAGAATATTAGGATTCATATTTGGGGTAGGTCTTCCAATTGTGCAAAAAAATTTTTAAGCATTACTGTCAATAATTACAGGACCGATTTCGCTCAATATTTGCAAACTTCGCCAAGGCTCGGCCTCCAAACAATTATTCTCAATCGGTAAACCGTACTTACTGACTTTAATACTTGAATAACTATTTTGGGACTGATCTGTCCAATATTATTTTTTTGGAACTGATCTATGAAAACTGCTTGATCAACACTTCACACCCACCTCTATGGGCAGTTTGATGAAGTATTAGAAAGAATTTTCGCCGAAATATGTATTATATCCTTCCGTCAATCTCTATAGATCTTGCAATTAGAGAAGTAGATACGCATTTTCAGACAATAAAATAAAACAATTTCAATGGCAACTAAGATGATCATTTGCAATGTTTCAGAAACGAATGAATAAAATTTAGTTATTTTAAATTCTTTCGGGATGATCACCTAAAAAAACGAAATATTCTGATACTCTCTTCTGGTCTCAGCTGGCGTTTCGGCTGTGAATCACAAATTCGACCAAAAAATATCATCTCCATGGTCTTGATACACTAATTCCTTTTTTGTATCTTCCATATAATTCCTATTTTGTATCTTCCATCTAACAGGATCGATTCATAATGGTGAAGTGAGTTTTCTCTCAGGTATTCATAAGGATATGTATGAAGACTACTCGATAGACTGGTATTTATTATTGAAGTACTAAGATGAGCAACAAATAATAACTCAGTACACAGATAAGGTTTCATTCAGTTGCCTGAAAATCCATTACTGTTGCTATCCAAATTTCATTCCCAACCAAAAGTTTCTGTAGGGAAAATTTTCCAGCATCTCAATAATTTAAATTGACGATTATTGATTGAACTGATAACGCATACTTGAATTAGGGTAGCAACACTAGTTTAAATATTCTGAATGTTGAGAGGAAAGTCGGTAATATGATAATAATTGTAGACAAATATTTTATCCGCTAGAGCTGAATCCAAGGGAAGAACTCTAAGACATGTACCAAGTAGTATAGGGTATTTGATAAGGTGAGTAGGAAGTATTTCTTACCAGAGCCAGATTATGCATAAAGTCCGATAGGCACGGGTTCACGGACCTTGGCTTAAGGAGGCCTTAACTTTAAGGATTTCACAAGCATTTGAGTCACCAGCTCATGGATCTCATTGAATTACGACCTATGAGCTTCATTAAGTCTTGATCCGGCATTTGTGTTGATTAAGAGAGGACGTAGACATGATAATTTCACAGTAAAAAGTATCTGAACTAAGACTGTGAAGAATTCAATACTCTTCCAAGAAGTTATGAGATTTTTTTGTGTGCCTCAACCAATGACATATTACTACTCTATGAAGAACCCATTTCAAAACTCAAATAATATAATTCTACGCGAACCTTTGAATATATCGCTTCACATGTGTCATCGATAGAACATTCTACGCAAGAGAGGTGCTTATCGGACTGTAAAAACTAAATCTGGCAACAAGGGGAACGCCACTTCAAACATGAAGTGAAAGCATATATATAGATAGGACGCCACTATAAACGCAATATATAACGTATATTATTGACGCCACATTGATGTTATGATGTAAGGAGGTCATATTGTATAGGAAATAGGAACTCTGTGAATATTGCGTGAAATAGAATTTCTGGGTGAAATCTGAAGAGCCCATGAGAAATTATGTAATATACTTCGATCAGATCTCAACTATACGCGTTCCTTTCAGTAGACGCCAAAATGAACATCTTTGTAAGGACATCAAATTGATAGGGTGATTTATATATATATATATATATATATATATATATATATATATATATATATATATATACTGAATGTATATTCAGTTGGCGAATACGTAGTAAGCCAGACGGTTGAATAAAAGTAAATTAAATTTTACACCATAGGTTGTAACTTTGTATTCGTTTCTTCTGCCCTCGTAAACCTTGGGCGCTCTGCTGGTTTCTGGTTGAGAGTCGAACCAGTAGACTAAAATTATCTAACCTAATAGAACTGCCCTGAGTTCTATAGTGCGACGTCATGCTCGGCACTAGTGCTGCATGATACTCTCAAGGTCTTCAGATATGCACAGAATGCAATCGAACACAATACAAAGTTCAGGGCAAGCAAAAATGGCGGGATGTAGTAGTAATAATGATCCGAATGCAAATGAAATGTTATTTGAAAGAATAATCTATGATATAGAAAATAAAAATGGCTATATAGAAGAAAATTATAAGATAATATGCGAAGTGATACAGGGAGGTCAGTTCAAACAGATTTTTAGAGGTTATAAATAATTATAAGGTATTAAAATGTATCACATATTTATTTCAGGGAAAACGCGTCGAGTATTCATTGATTAAGAGCTCCTCGTTCAAAGTGGACTGATTTCTGTAGAAAATGGAACAATAAATAAAAAAAAGTTGCAACTAACAATTGACTTTCTTTGTTTATATTTTCTCTGAATTTTGACATATTTGTAACTTGCAGATGTTATTGAATAAGGAAAGGCTGATACAAAACTTCTACTTGATAAGTAAGAAAAATATTTATCACAAATAGGCCCATTTGAGAAATAAAAAAAAAATATGTGGGCTCAAATTTCTAACGACCTTCTAGAAATTTTGAAGTGTCGGAGGACGTCAGCGCAGTGTGAGAAATGATTCAAAACTATTTTAAAAAGAGAAGCTACAATACTTAAGGAGAATCATCAGTCCGGGGCTGGGGGTCAATTCTGTAACTTGCGTGACCACTACGGTACAAGACATAGTAGGTAATCTAACTCGCCCCGAAAATGCGTCCGCTGAGATGGTTA
This sequence comes from Dromius quadrimaculatus, assembly GCA_963989225.1. Taxonomy (NCBI): domain Eukaryota; kingdom Metazoa; phylum Arthropoda; class Insecta; order Coleoptera; family Carabidae; genus Dromius; species Dromius quadrimaculatus. The sequence continues at coordinate 31,187,679 of OZ022330.1, forward strand.
TAGTTCGCGCTGTCGCCGCTAGAGACGCCTACATCAGTAAGGCCTGTTTTACAACAGTGTTTAATGTATAATTACACTAAAATTACAAAATTTTACGAAATCATTTATATATTGGATTCAACCGTATATGTAATGTTTACAGCATATATTTTACTTTAATTAAAAATTGATATACTTGTTAAATTAGTGTTGCATTGAGTAATATTTAATATTTAATTATTACCTATGCAAGAAACTCAGTTGGATAAATTTCGAGATCACATGGATTAACAATAATTGAGAAATATTTGAACAATACATTAACAATGTGTTTAATCTACAAGAATACATATAGATGTTATGTTTTCAATTACAAGAAAATTGTTCGAACTTTCAATAAAGGAAACATGAAAACATAAGTTAAACAAAAATTAGATTCAGTTCAAAATATTATATTTCTATATTATACATAATGTTTCACAACGTAATAGTTTTTTCTGTATTAAGGGCACTCATATTTATTTTTAACAAATTCACGTTATTTTAAATTATCTTATACTTGATTCATCAACATTGTCAAAATTTAGATTCCATTTGAATGACTTGATACAAATTTACTTTGTGAGTAAATTTGAATGAGAATTAAATTCATTTATGAAACTGGACCTAGTTTAATAGTAATTTATACAAGTGAATTAAACCACTGTTTATTTGCGAGAAGAAAGTTCAAAATCACGAGCGCGTTCAGCGCGAGTGCTTTAATTCTTTGAGCAAATAAAGAAGTTTAATTCACGTGTTTGTATACATAATTTTATACAATTGCTTTGTCCAAAATTTCTATCATGTCAAGTGGAGCTCTAAAAACACTATATTTTATATAAATATGTTTTATTGGGTATAAGTTCTGTAATTTATTAGAAACACAACGTTCCAACAGCAAAGTGCTGCCTTTTTCAAGTGAAAAGAAATATAAATATAAATAAACAAAATTGTCAAGGCAACAAAAATAAAAATAAAAGTACGAATCATTACTAGATTAGCTTAAAATATATTAACTCCTAGGATCGTAGAGCTCTGCCTGTAATATTTTATCTTACAACTCTCATATCCAGAATTTCAATTCGGGACAAAACATTTTCCAGGCATTCTAATTGAATGTTCATTTGTCACACGGCTATCACTTTATTAAATTATTATTTATTTACTATAATCTGACTGTATTCAATGACACAAACACTAAAATCAAACGCTTCTCAATTGGCAACTAGGTCCTACATATCCGCCATCTTGAAACATTTCCTCTCACCTCTCACGTCCACATGCTTGACGCAGTCAGCGGACACATTTATAGTAGACCGGCAATGAGAGTTGTGGGGGCCTGTTGTGACCACTTATGACACTAACACTAATACAGTTTTGTCACATATATACAGTAAGCCCTCTGTCGGATATTTGAGAAACTACTTATTTATGACGTCATCAGTTGCGGTCACGCAAATAATTTGCGTGAGCTGTCGAGGTACTGTATTTTCTTACGACACTATCTGTCTCATTCAAATCGCTTTGTTTCGTGTGTTTAATTTCGATAATTTGTAAAGCTAACAATTATAGTTTTTGATTATTAGTGAGTTCATTATGCTTATATATTTATTAACTTAATTTCGGTAATTTAAATATAATTATTTCAAATTAAATCTCACATTAGTATTGTGAAATGGCTTTACTGGGGATTCTTATAGCTTTGGAAGAAAATGGTATATTAGAAGAGAGGGAAAATGAAACTCGTATCATTTGATGGATGCTCAAAATTCATTTAAAATAAGAAACTCGGAATTTGTGAAAAATTTCAGATTGAGTAAAGATGCGTGCCGGTTTTCGTCGGACAAAAATTCCAAATCATATAAGAGTAAATATACACACGTATATTAAAAAGTTTATTGTAAAGTATGTGTACATCTTTCAGTTTCTTTCCATTCCTAATCTTTTTGCAACGGGTAGTTATCAGCGTGCGGTAGCGAATAATTACTTATCAAATATTAGTCAACTGTTCAACATGGAATGAAACTGAATGCAAAGGAATGATTTTTATTGAACTCCCTGTTTATTACTTTAACTGTTATCTACTCACGCTAAAAAATTATGTTGAAGTTATTACCAACACTAATTTAGTCGAGGAAATCTTGACGCACAAAACTCCCTAGCAAAGTAACTAGATATTGCTGGTGACGTCATACTTTGTAGTCACGCAAATTGTCTCACGCAAGTACTAACGCAAGATACAGAATCGACCCCCTGGACGAAAAGACCCAGAATATGAAAATGAAATTGAAAGAATTGAGGCGAAACACGACAGCGTAGAGCCCAGAATGCTATTGGCGCCGGAGAAGTGAAAATAAATAAAATTATTGAAAGGCCAAAAACAAGAATAAAACAATTCAGAAATAAATCTGAAATAGCGAAAACGCTATACAAAATTCATGAAGAAAAAGAAGCAGCGCGAGAGAGAAGGCACAGAGATAAGCTTCAGCTGATAGAAGCGTTGTTGAAAAAAGGTGATCAATATGAAACTTTTTTTCTAAATTTGTTATTTTTATGATTTTTTTTTGTTTTTGATTGGTATTAGTATTGAGTTTCGTTTATATGGATAATTTTAAGTTCTTTGTGCAATTTGTAATGCTCTATTGCGTACCTGAATAATATTTAGTTTCTTTGTGCAATTTGTGATTCTTTATTGCGATTTATAATTACCTGAATAATTTTAAGTTTATTTATACAATTTGTGATACTCTTTTGCGTGACATAACTGTTTAATACTGACAAATACAAACACATATATTTTTATGCATACCACTAATAAGAGAAGAGAATAATTTAACTCAATTTTTTTATTTATAAATTTAAGCTATTCCATATAATATTTCTCTTCCTCTCTCCCAAATCCTTGTTTCTATCATTTTGCACCACATGTACATCATCTATAACATTTTCCCCTAAGTCCAAATCTTCTAAAATATCTTCATTCATTAAACACAAATTGTGCAGCACACAGCATGCAATAATGAGTTTTGATGCTCTTTCAACTGTATGAAAATACATACATGATAATTGCCTTAAGTGGCCTTTAGAAAGTCCAAAAGCATTTTCGATCAGAACTCTAGTCGTACAAAACTTCCCAATATAATTGATTTGTAGCTGATTTAAATTGCCATAATCCCTGTATGGTGTCAACAGATATTGAGGTAATGGATACGCAGCATCACCAATTATATGGTACTGGTTCGGAAGATTCTTCACAGTAATATTCATGAAAGACAATTGTAAAACACTGGAATTGTGCAGTTTTCCAGGAGTTCCAGTAAACACATCTATAAACTTTTCTTCTGCGTCACATATACCTTGTAAAGTTAAAGAGATCAATTCATGTCAATTCACATACGTTGACCTAATTTTGTTTGCTGGAGTTTCTATAATAATAATAATAATAATAATAATAATTTATTCGTCAAGAATTTAATTTCATACAAATAGAGTGGTAACAGATTATTCAAAATAATATTCATTTAATATAAATGCTCGGATTTTCAGGGCAGTCTAGGAAATTATAAATGTCGAACATTTTTTCTCTTGTGGTTTGTGCTAGAAGGGATCGATTGAGTTCTTCGGGCTGAACGTCCTGGATATGCTTGGCTAGGAATTCTTTTCTCGGAGCGCTGAATATCGGACAGTGAAATAGCAGATGTTGAAGATCCTCTGGTTCGTAGGTGTTGCACAGTGTACATATTTCGTCCTGATTGAATCTGAAAAGTGAGCCGTTATGGTACAGAAGTAGGAATCTTGCGTTTGCGGTGCAAATTTGGCCCATGAGTCTTTTGATCTTGAAGGAAATATTTATTGAAAGGAAGTTTACGTTATATACGTAGGTTGTAAAGTTAGGGTTATAAGAGGAATCGGCAATTCTTTGTGGATCAACATTTTGGAGGTTGTAGTTATAGAAGTTTAATATGTTGGGGATTTCTTGTTTTAAAGATATCTAGTTTTGTTGGTCCCAAAGCCAGTGAGAATTTGCTTTTTGAAGAATATTTTGGAGAGCCCTAGCCCAGTTGTATATATTTTGTGAGTTTTTAGATATATTGTCTTTTTCTCATTAAGTTATAATAATTTCTTGTAGCATATTTTTACTTATCTGTTTTCTCCCATCAGTAGAGTCTTGTATCACCATTTCAGTGCTCGATGAACTACTTTAATTTCGAGCTTGTCCTGACCCGTTTCTCTTCTCAGGATGTAGTTTGGTGTTGTCTTCCGCCATCCTAATATGTTTTTGAAGTAGTTTGTTTGACCCTTTTCTAACATCTCTAAATGGCTTAATGCCCATACTTCCGAAGCGTGAAGAAGAGTTGCAGCAATTGTTGAGTCGTAAAGTGTTTTAACTGTGTCCCAGTTATTTGTTTTTGTCTCCACTAAAATATTTTTAGTTGCACCTGTGGCTCTTGCTGCTTTGCTGAGAAAGGTTTGTGTATTTTCATTAAAACGGCCTGATGTTTCAAACGTAATCCCCAAATATGTATACGAAGTAGTATGACTTATTTCGTTGCCCTGACAATAAAACTTTCTGTCGAATGTTTTTGGACGTCCTCTATGAAAATGCATGATTTTTGTTCTGTTATGGTTTATTATAAGATCTAAAGAAGAACAATATTTCTCTAGGGCAGTAAGTTCATTTTGAATGTTCTTTGGGGATGTAGCGAAGATTACTAAATCATCAGCATATTGGAGAGTTGGAATGTCAGTTTTATGATTTATCCATATTCCTTCTAAGTTTGGCTTTTCTAGGACATACTCCATATCTGCTATGTATAGTGCGAACAAGAAAGGGCTAGTGCATTCCCCCTGAAGAACGCCTTTCGATATTTCGATGTATGGGGTCGTAGCCTGGTTCGAAGTGACTTGAAGTGTAGCCTCGTTGTAGATATTTTTGAGTAATCTTGTTATTTTACCACTTACTCCTGCCTCAAAAATCTTCTTCCTCAGTTTTTCAGACAGAATCAAACGCTTTTTGAAAATCGACAGAAATAGCGAATGTACCTTCTTTGTGAGTTATAATTTTAGACTGTATAGTTGTGGTGAAAACGAATATATTGTCGGTGCTGGATCTATTCTTCCTAAAACCAGATTGACTTTCGGGTAATATATCAAAGCTCTTGGTTCATGTTTAAAGGCGTCGGTTTATTATGTATGTTAGAAGTTTGGTGATGGTGTTTACGAGAGCAATACCTCTGTAGTTGTTGGAATCCAATCTGTTTCCTTTTTCATGAAGCATTGTTAGCTTGATTTTTGCTAAGGATTGTGGTAGCTTTGCGTTCAATAGACAAGAGTTGAGGAGATTTTTTAGTAATGTTCTTGCAATTTCTGGTAAGTTTCTGAGATGTTCATTTGGGATACCATCTGCTCCTGGGGATTTATTTGACTCCAATCTATTGAGAGCAAATCTGAGCTCGTAAGTTGTTATTTCGCTGTCTAAGTACGGATGTTTTGCGTCTTTAAACTGTAAGTCACAAAATATTTTTCTTCCGAACCAATTCTGGAAGTAACAATGCCATTCATCTATGGTAATATGACATTCAAAGCTAGTTTTTGTAGACAATGATTTTATTGTTTTCCAAAATTCTTGCTGATTAGCATTGTTCAGTAGTTTCTCTTTCATTCGCTCTGCGTGCCTTTTTCTCTCAGTTTTTATATGTGCCTTATAAATCTTTTATGAGAGCAGATACTTCTCTAAATATTGTTTATCATACTTGAGATTTTTTAATTCCATAAGATCGGCTTTCATTCGTATTTTAAGGATTTTGCATTCTTTTGTAAACCAGTATTTATCCTATTTTGTGGTTTTTTGAGAGTTGTAAGTTTTAGTACTGGTCATGCCAAGTGTTTCGGAGTTACGAAGTTTAGGAGTAAATCTTTGATGTTGTTAGGTTCATTTTTGTTTTTAAGTTTCACGTGTACTTGCTCTGTATATTGTTCAACTTTACTGATATCCCAGATGGTTCTAGAGTGCATCGTAATAGTTGAAGTAGGCAATATCGCAGTTTGTTTTTCTGATAGATTCCTAATAGTATTTAGCTATCATATGGTCAGAAATATTTATGCTATTTGAGATTTCAGAGTCCATTGTGAGGTGGAATGCATTTGTATCAATCCACACCAAATCGATAATGCTGCGACCATTACCACTAATATATGTATGTTATGCTGGAGAGTCATTTCTAGATCTTCCGTTCAACAGATAAAAGTTCTTATTTTCCATAATCTCTGAAAGATCGATGCCTTTTCTATTGATGGTTTGATTAGCTGTTGATCTATATTCGGTAAGGTTTGTATCATAAAGTAAGGATTCATCGCCCTGGTTTAGATTTCCTAATCTAGCATTAAAATCTCCGCCCACAGAGAAAGCATGTTCTGAATAGCATTCCTTGATAGATTTTAAGCTTGTTGTAAACAGGTCTGGAAGGATGGAGTAATTATAGGTTGGTGAAAAGTAAACACTTGCTAAAATTAATTTTTGACTGTATGTATTGATCTCTAGGAATATCCAGTGTTGCTCTATCTCAGTTACTTTTATCGAACTATTATTAGGTTTGTGGAATATTATCAGACCACCAATTGCCCTTTCTGTATTTGCTATTTTGACAGCTGGTTGTTGAATTATTTTATATCCTTCCAGGAATGATGGAATCTTATTTAAATTATAATTCAACCAGGTCTCTGAAACGCATAATAGGTCATAATTTAATAGTATATTTTCTTCTTTATTTGTTAAATTGAATAAGTTTTGAAAACCTTGTATGTTCCATAGAATGAATTGTGATGTTTTATTTCTACTGTTTACTTTTTTGCAATGCCGTTTTTCGGAGTGGATTGTGATCTTGCCCTTGTTACGATATGCTTGTCTAAAGGTCCTTTAAGTTGCAAATTTTGATCTTTCTGGTTGGGTTTTTTCATTTCCTTATTGGTATCATTAAGAGTTATGCGTATTTCATGCTCTCTTAATGCTACTTGTTTTGAGGTTCCCTTGTTACTGAAGTTTGAGGGAGAACGTTGCTCAGTTTCTATAAATGCTGTTGTTGTAATTGTGTGCTCCTTGTCGTAATTTTCCGAGCTAGAACCTTGTACACTCTCTTGACTAGTTATATCAAGTGCTGAAGGAAGAGAGGTGGAAAGCCTCCTAGGCAGATTACCAAAGTTATCTTCATTTGATTCTGAATCAGATTCCGGTTATTCCAAATCACTTAAGGTATAAGCTGTACCGTTTATTACTAATTTGTCCATTCAAAGGTATGCTTTAAAACCATATTTTTTTGCTTTATCCAGATGTGGGATCAGTGATTTTCTTATATTCAATATTTGTTTTGAGTAGTCGTGCTCAATAAATACATTCTTTCCTACCAGCAATTTAGATTTTCCAAGAATATTCTTTTTGAATCTTTTAGAACTGAATTCAATCAAAAAGGGTCTTTTTTTAATATTCGACCTCACTCTTCCCAATCTTCGCACTTCTTCTGAATTTTCTTTCAATATATAATCGATCTTTAAAAGTACTTTGTAAAACCTATTTACGGTTTCCTCAACATTTTCATTTGCTGTTTCTTGAATTCCATATATTGTAATGTTCTTTTCTCGCAGTTCAATTTCTAGTTTATCAATAATATTTTATTTTGTTGCTAGCTTCAATTCGAGCTGCTCAGTTCTTTGCTCTAGTTTGTTATACTGGGCTTGAAATGAGTAAATTAAGTTTTGAAGTTTCTCAAATTTTTGACTAATTTGATCTTTTTGGTTTTTGATGGGATTTGTGATATTTCTAATAAGTTCTTGATTTCAGATATAGAAACCATTTCGGGTTTTAGAAATAGATTTTTTATATTTTTTATTTTCTTTATGGTTGAGAACCTGCACAGAGTTCGATAGTTGCAGCGGTCTGCGCGTGCAAAATTGTTTGTCAGCTTAGCCGGCCGACCTTGACAAATTGCAAAATCTCTCACTGGCTTTATTTATAATCCGTGTATCGTTTAATATGCACAGAATTTATGACCACAATAGCACACAATTTTAAAGCATCAATTGATCACGTTCAAAATATTTTTATTCGTAAACTTTAAGCGAAATACAATAAAATAAGCTTGAGTACAAAATAAGACGTCTTTAACTTCTAACAACACTGTTGCCAATCGAGGTTTTATAATAATGTATTTCCCATTCATGCAGCCAATGACGTTTGGAATATTTGATATGTATTGATAAAATTCATATAAATATATTAGAGACACTTTATAATATTTCAACGTATGTATTATATTACCCGCTCAAATTTATTCGCAGCTTCGTGAAGTTTCTCTGGTTCCTTGGGAGATGAAATAATTTTTGGTGATGAATCAACCAAAAACGCTGACACTTTGGTAAAAATTCCATGGAACGTCGACTCACTCATGTCGAACAATTGGGCAACATTTCTTAGCACAGTCTGATTTCCAGCGAACCTGTGAATTAACATTCATTCAATAAGCAGGCCACTACTATAATATTGATGGATCATCTTCAATACACTTATATACCATAAAAAAGCCAAAAATTGTTTTTTGCATGAAATCATCTTTTTTTCACCATGTGCCTGATTCCTAGAAGAAGATTTGTACAAATTTGTCAGTTCTTTACATGTTTTCCTGGACACCCGTAAATTCTTCCTAAACTAAAGAAAATATATACACATATAAACATTTACTCTACTCTCTAATTCAAGATATTATACTAGCCTCCTCATAATTAAACTGATTTATAACCTCTTCAATGAAGTTTTTAACCTTTGGTCGCATTCTTATTCCTCTAATAAAATCTTCATCACGGCTAGACGACGAAGATTCTAGTAACATTTCTAGTAAATCAATTTTTTCCTGGTGGATTTCATTCGTATATTCCGCTATTTTACTTGCATTCAAATAACTGCTCGACCTCTTGAGACGGAGCAAGTAATCTTGCACTCAGAGTGCACTATTCCTCTCCAATCGAAAACAACGCGAACCGCTCGCTTGCTCTAAAAATCCGAGACAAACACAATTGTTGCTCGCAGTGCACCCTGAGTGCAGTACCGAGCATCGAATCGAAAACTTCATAAGACATTATCACATTTTCACTGGGTCACTGATTTAAGTCATGCAATCTGAACTTAGAACGAAATACGCGACGAACAAGAATGCACGAATTTTTCACACAGAGCTCACACTGCGCACTCAATAAACGCTCCAAAGCAATTAGTTTCCGAGACAAGAATACAAAATAATATGAAAATATGTATAAATAAAAACGAAATATATGTGCAAATAACATATTTTCAACGATTCCATACTCCTCGGTGATATTAACTCTTCTGCATTATCTGGAGATAGTAATACATTTATTATCAGTGACTGATAAAATTTAAAATGCAATTACGAAAATCAAGAATTGCTTAATTCTATCTATACCATTTTCATAGATATTTTCGGGTCTTTCATCAACAATAGCAGCAATAATGCAGAAGAATCGGGAGTAGAGTATTTAAGCTCTGATAAAGATCGTGCTGATGATGAGGAAGCAACAAATACTGACGATGAATAACAATGATTTATATAATCAGTTCATTCTCCTCAATTTTATTATATGGTTTTATTTTTGTATTAGTTCATTCGCGTATTCCGTTATATTTTATTGCAATTGATAAATTAAAGTCTAATTGAAGCTAGCAGAGAATAGATAAAAAAATATTATTTTTGCGTATCAAAGACCAGTACATCATATCTTTTTCATTTAATGTTAAATATATAAAAATTCTCAATGAAATAAAGAATATCAATTGTTGGAATATTTTGACTAGGTACTCAAAATTTTTTCTAACTGCATGCGTACTATAAGTCACATGATCTTGCGAAAACCAATCGCATCGCAGCTTGTTACGACTCATTAATAGCAGGCTGCCAAAATACGCTCTCTCTCACATTTCTATTTACCCATAATTGCTACTCAATCGCACTCATGCATAACATTCTTGATCGCCTATCAGGTAGAATGTTCCACGAAAATTACCTGTCTTTTTGGAAATATGTTTTCATAGGCTCTAATATATTCTGTCCAAATTTCAACATGCCTCAAATATATTTTTTTGATATTCATGGAAATCAATTTTGGAATCACCTGGCAAAATTTTTCACCCAACCAAATAATCTGGCTTTTTGTTTTTTACTTGTGATTTAATTCCCCTTTTCTCTTAGGCTTTGTGTCTGTGCAAGACATCCTTGACATCTATCATAGTTATATCTTTTTTTTATGTATCAAATTATTTTGAGTTATGTACTTATAAAGCGTTTGACATATTTTGGATTTGGGATTTGTTGTTAAACCTTGTATTTTGATTGGAAGGGTGAAATAAACTTTTATTATCTCTTGGTTTAATGATGGTTGGGATATTGCGGATAGATCGCAATGAAAGAAGAGATGATCAAGATTTCCTATTTCTCCACAATTACATTTGTCTATGGATAATCCCTAATTTGTGTATATGCTCCGGAGTTCTTCAGTGCCCACTTCTCAATCTTGTCATTATTGTTATGTAGTTATGGGTCATATTTTTACCAAACCAGTTTGTTTCTGGTACTACAGGGTTGGAATACCAGGATTGGAATTCTCCTTGTGTTTTGGTCTTTAGGTTATCTATTGCTTCAGAAAGAATGTATTTTATGTTAATGTCCACTGCGAATTGACCATTGATAGCTGCTCTGTCGACAATTTCATTTCCTAATATGTCCGAGTGCCCTGGAACCCAGAGAAAATTTTATTTGACTTTTATTTTTTAGTATACTTCTCGAAATGTCTTCGATTTGATAGATTATTAAGGGGTTGGATTTGATAGGTTTGTTGCTAATGCTATCTAGTACTGATTTTGGATCTGTTTTAATTATCATATTCTCGTTGTAACATATTTCCAATTCTTCCAACGCATAGTATATCGCTATAGCTTCAGTATTATATGAGCTAGTTATATGATTAATTTTGTATACTGTAGTCTTTTTATTGTTTGATGCAGATATTGCAAACATGCTACGGTTTTCTTTGTATTGTACTGCTCCATCGGTATAGATGATTTTATCCCATCTGTTACTACTTATTATTTCATTGAATTTACTTTTTATCGTTGTCTTCGGATTAAATTTGTTGAATTTATTGGTCTCAATATCCAAATTTAACCAATTGCTTCTCATGTCGAATTTAAATAACGATAGAGTTTCATATTTTTCTATATCCATATCAGCCCATCTGTTATGACTATCCAAAACAATGGGTTCATTCTTCCTGTTTCAATAGGTCGACTCTATAATATTTCTATTTTCTTGAATTTTCTCTTAGGATGGTGGAGTCTGCTATTTCTATTTTTTTAATAAAGAACTTGTCTGTGATGAATTTTCTTCTGATATGTAGTGTTAGTTCGACTGGCCTCGTAATTCAAGATTTGATTTGGAGTACTTTTCTTTGAACCCAAACATATTCTTAATGCGGAATAATGTATCCTGTCTAACTTTTTAAGGTTTGAAGCAGAAGCTGTGAAGTGAAAATGAGTAGTCCAGATGAGGTCTAATTATAGCTGTATTCAACATCAGTAGCGTTGATGGATGAGCCCCCCTTTTATGTCCTGCCATACATCGGGGTAGATTCAACTCTTCATGGCACTTATTGCTAGTTTCCATTATTTCTTTCACCCACAAGGATTTGAAGTCAAACAAAGATCCCAAGAATTTTGTTGTACTGACAACTTTTATGCATTTGTTGTTTATTGTAATCCGTGGGCTGACTCATTGTTGGTGTCTTGTAAATATAATAATTTTGATTCTTTCTATAGAGATGGGTTATTTCAGATCAAATCAAATTTCCAATAATTCATCTAATTGGCGTTGTAATCTCTTTTGGGCTTCTCATAATGTTCTACCTTTGCTATATATCGCGGTATCATCACAAGATTGTAAAATTTCAGTATTATGATCTCGTACTATTTGGAGCTCATTTGTGTAGGTAGTATAGCGTGAGGGACTAAGAAGTGAATCTTGTGAAACTCCTTTCTACACTTTGTGTGGTCCAAAACGTTCATTTCCATGTTTTATATATACTTCTCTAGATTGAAAGTAGAACTATATCCAAATGGCTGTTTTTGAGATATATGAAAGGATATAGTTTGTAGAACCATTGAAATAATGAATGTTGTTATTGAGTGGACTGTAGATTGTGTTTTTATTTATCACTCTTCGGTGGATACAAGTATACTGGTCGCCCACGCTCAACCAGAGCTCGAGGGTGAGAGTTATTTTCAAGTGGGGAAAACAGCCCCTCTAGCGTTGCACATGCAAAATACACTATCAAGTCCTAAAGTAGACCAAAAATGCCGCCCCCTTGGAGTCGGGTTGCGACTTCAAACAGAATAATAGAAACAAACAAAAAACAACCAACAAAAAGCAATATTCAAATTAAATTATTAATAATATACATCAGACGCATAAGAAACTTGAATAAGTGTTCGTCATTCACTCTTCACATAAAACACCAATATTTTCAATTGCACGTTTCACTGTGCTATACGCTGTTTTTATTTCTACCACTCGCACCAACTCATCACTTCCTGAATGGAGTTTGGTAACACGTCCCATGCGCCACTTTAACGGTGGAAGATTTTCTTCCATCAATACCAGTAGGTCCCCAACCTTGATGTTCGATTGTGGCGCTTGCTGTCTCTTGGGTCGTGTTTGCAGCTCAGGAAGATATTCTGACTGCCAGCGTCGCCAGAAGTGCTGTGTTTATTGTTGGACTCTCTGTCAACGTGACAGCCGGTTGATATTCAATGGAGTAACGTCTTCTTCTGCGGTAGATGTCAGTGGGGAGCAAATTAGAAAATGGCCAGGTGTGAGAACGTCAAGGTCATTAGGATCCTGAGTCAAGGGAATAAGAGGCCGGGAGCTCAAGCAAGCCTCGATGCAAGTCAACAAAGTATGAAATTTTCCACGTGACGCGTCCGCAACAACCCTCTGAAGATGAACCTTAACGCTTCTAATATTTCTCTCTCACAAACCGTCAAAATAAGGGGATCTAGCCGGTATAAAATTTAATTTTATGCTTCTAGAACTTAGAAAATCCGTTATTTTGCTATATGAAAATGAGAAAACCTTAACAGCTCTCGCTCGGCGCCCACAAAATTTGTGCCGTCATCACAACAAAGTTCTGATACCAGACCTTGTCTTGCCGTAAATCGTTTTAAGGCAGCTTAAAAACTTTCAGTGGACAAACTACCGACCAACTCAAGATGGACTGCCTTAGTCGTGAAACAAATGAAAAGAGCTAAGTAGGCCTTGACTTTATTCGTATTCCTAGTATGACCTTACTCAAACAAAAAAGGACCTGCATGATTCACCTCCGCCACAAAGAATGGGCGCAGAGGTTCCAATCTTTGTTTTGGCAAATCTCCCATTTTTTGTTTATCAATTCGAGGATTTGTCCTTCCACATTAGTAGCACGAGAAAATGATTTTGCGTACTAGATTCCTACCACTTATAGGTCAAAACTTTTGTCGTATAGCCGCAAGAGTTGCCTGATCTCCTGCATGTAGTTCCAATCTATGGAAATGTCTTATTATCAAATTTGTAGCCGAATGCTTCTCTGGCAAAAGTATGGGATGTTTAATATCATATGGTAGAGGTGCATGCTTGATGCAACCTCCCACTCTCACTAATTCGCTTGTATCTAGGAACGGATCTAATTTTGCAAGTTTATTAGATTTCAAGTGTTTCACGTTGTTCCAACCTGTAACAATTCTGCGGGGAAACAACGTGACTGTATATATTTGACAATTGTATTTGTAGCCCCATTCAATTCCCTTGCCGTTAATGGTTCTGTGTTGCGTGATCTTGTTTTTAACATATTGATGAATCGTGAGCAATACGCAATTACCCTCTGCAATTTGATGACTGAAGAGAATTTTATCACAACTGGAAGTTCAGGATTAAGTACCACGACGTCCTGAGTTTTACTTTCTGATAATAAATTATTATTGACTATCCTTTTGTCTTTATCGTTGTCTAATTTAGGCCAATGATTAGCATCTAAGAGCAACCAGCTCGGACCGCGCCACCACAAAGGCATGTTATTCAACTGCGGCGGCATTGCACCCCGTGATAAAATGTCCGAAGGATTATCGCTCGACCGAACATGTCTCCATTCCTCAAATGAACTACATTGTTGTATAATAGCAAACCGATTGCCAACATATTGCTTCCAATTCTGAGACGGTTCTTTTAGCCATGCTAGGACGATTGTTGAATCCGTCCAGAAAAATCAACTGTTGAATGTTAAATTCAGCGACTGAGCAGATTTCATTACTAATTTAGTTAATAAAAGTGCGGCATTCAACTCTAGTCGAGGCAAAGGGATTATTTTTATTGGGACTACACGTGACTTTGCACAAAGTGAATGCACGGGAGTATTTCCTGATCTATCAATGGCTTTGTAGAGGCATCTGCGAACCCGTGCAGTTTTAGAGACAAACTTGAATGAGATGAGATTACATTTTGTGGTATACGACAATTGTTTAATTCCTGTAACTCATGTAAATATTTGAGCCACCAATTTTTTATGTATTCGGGCACTGGTTGATTCCAGTCTAGTTTCAACGTCCATATTTTTTGCAATAATATCTTGGAGTTTACGACCACTGGATTGACTAAATCTAATGGATCAAATAATTTCGATATTGCTGATAATATTTTTCGTTTCGTAATTGGATTTTTTACTGATGATGGCTTTATAATAACATAAAATTTAAAAAGATACTACAGAAGTTTGACGTACTCTTGAGAGTAAATCCGTTGGTGCTCGTCACCCTAAGGGTAGAGAGCACCAAAAAATCATATCTACTATTGTATCAAATGTTACTTTAGTAGTAGTAAATCCAGAAGTAAATTACTAGTAGAGTGAAATACTTCTGTAGTATTTTTGAAGAGCTGTCTGCAAAATTACTTCTAGAGTAGTAACTATAGAAGTAGATGATATTTACTCTGAGAGAAGGATTAAAAACTTTCCAGGAGTGAAAAAGGCGCGGCTTGTCGAAATTATGGAAAAGTACATATGTTAATATTATTGAAAATGAGAAACATGACTTTTTTATTTCAATTGTTGTGAGTGACTCTTATTCTATTGTTTTCAAAAGGTATAGAATGGCAAAGGGGTCATGTTGAATGCTGAATATATTTATTGAAATTCCATCATATACCAACGCTTGAAACCATACGCGGAAGAAACAATAGGGAGCTACCAGTGCGATTTCCGAGAAGGAAAGTCCACTACAGATCAGATACATACGCTGCGACAAATACTAGAAAAGACCAGAGAACGATATAGAAACTCACCATCTATTCATTGATTTTAAAGCAGCCTACGATACCATTAGACACCAGGCACTCTACCAGGCACTGAGGATGTTCAATATACCAGAGCACCTCCAACGCCTAATAAAGAAAACACTGGACGATGCAGAAAGCAGGGTAAAAATACAAGGAGAAACTTCGAGAATCTTTAAGGCAAATATAGGCCTGCGCCAAGGAGATGCACTCTCATGCATACTTTTCAACTTGGCACTCGAGAGAGCCATACGAGAATCAAAAATAGACACAACAGGCACGATAATAAACAAGTCCGTACAATTACTCGCTTTTGCAGACGACATCGATATAATAGCTAGCTCCAAAAGAAACCTGATCGAAGTCTTCACAGCTCTAGAAAAAGCTGCAAAAAACATGGGTCTCAGTATCAACGAAAATAAGACTAAATATCCACACGTAGGGAAGAAATCCAAAAAGCAGGTACCAGGAACCCTAACCAACCTGAAGATAAACGAATATAACTTCGAAGCCGTATCCGAGTTTACCTACCTTGGTTCGCAAGTAACTAATACGAACAACATATCACAAAAAATCAAACGCAGGATACATTCAGCAAACAAAGCTTTTTTTGGTCTGTCACGTCACCTGCGATCAAATCACATATCAAGAAAAACTAAGTGTAAATTGTACAAAACATTAATAAGACCAGTCCTTCTATATGGTTCGGAAACATGGACTTTGAGCCAGAATGATGAAAGGATGTTAGGGACATTCGAAAGAAGAATACTAAGACACATATACAAAGGAATACAGGAAGGAGGTGTGTGGAGAAGGCGATATAATTACGAGCTTTACGAACTATACGAGGATATCGATGTGATCAAAATAAAAAGACTGAGGTGGATTTCACATGTTGAACGAATGGAGGATTCAGCTCCAACAAAAAAGATAATGCGTCAAAGAATTTTCGGAAAGAAAGCGATCGGAAGACCAAGCACGAGATACATTGACCAAATCCAAAACGACCTTAAAAAGCTTAAGAATACGAACTGGAGGGTAAAAGCATGGAAGAGAGAGGAATGGCGACAAATTCTAGAGGAGGCCAAGACCTGTGATGGGTTGTAGCGCCAGAGATGATGATGACATAATGTTAATATAATTGAAAATGAAAAACATGACACTTTTATTTCAATTGTTGTGAGTGACTCTTATTCTATTGTTTTTAAAAGGTATAAAATGGCAAAGGAGTCATGTTGAATGCTGAATATATTTATTGAAATTCAATTAAAGACTGGTGTCATCAAATATTGGGACAAATATTGTTTCCAACTAAAAGTTCATTGTATAGTCCCATTTCAAATCTTGCTGCCATAGAAATGTTATCCCAAATTCGCGCACCATGTGTTGATCCTTGCCAGTGACTAACAGTATTTGGAATTCTCATAGTTGAATCACAAATAATTTGTGTAATAATTGAGAAAAACTTTTTCTGTTCCGGAAAATTCCATTATGTTCTCAAGATGGACATAAAATTGGTATATGGACACAATCAATTGCACCAATTACATTTGGGAATCTTCCCAAATGATAAAATGCTCTTTTGCTTTGAGAGCATTGTTCCTTATTGTAGGAAAGTTACAAATACAACTATATAATGACTTGATTGCGAGAAGAGTATTAACAACTCTGTAAAATGCCCTGCCGGCAGTAATTCTATGAACATCAACTAGATCACCAGCTACAATTTGATACATACCAGTACAAAAAATTCGCAGCGCACAAAAAAGTTGTAGCTTTGCAGATGAAACTAAATTCTTTCTCGTAGTATTTCCCAAATATTGCTCAGCCATGTCCAAAAGTCGTATTTGGAGACCAAACCTTTCTCTGAATTCTATTTCCGTATAAAATTAAAGTGGATCTATTCTTTAACGAATTATTTGTACAAAGTCTTTCTTGTCATCTCCATCTAACATATCTATGTATTCTAAATAATCCATTTTCAAGTAATTAATAAGAGAGAACTACTTCAGAAACATCACAAATATCTAATCGGCAACTTTACTCTACCTACGACGTAAGAGTAGATTTATTCCAAATTTACTATGAATTTACTTTTTTAGTAATTTTCTCTTTGTTGGTGCTCTCAAATTTGTTATAACTTGAGGGTAATATTTTTTCAACTCTTGGGGTGGGGAGCACCAAAATATCATTTTTACTATTGTATTAAATGTTACTTTAGTAGTAGTAAATCCAGAAGTAAATTACTAGTAGAGTGAAATACTTCTGTAGTAATTTTGAAGAGCTGTTAGCAAAGTTACTTCTAGAGTAATAACTATAGAAGTAGATGATATTTACTCTGAGAGAAGCATTAAAAACTTTCCAGGAATGGAAAAGGCGCGACTTGTCAAAATTATGGAAAATTACATATTTTAATATGAGTAAAAATAAAAAACATGACACTTTTATCTCAATTGTTGTGAGTGACTCTTATTTTATAGTTTTTAAATGTTATGTTATGGCAGAGAAGTCATGTTGAATGCTGAATATATTTATTAAAATCTAATTTAAGACTGATGTCATCAAATATTGGGACAAGGCATAACCACTGTTTCCAACTAAAAGTTCATTGTATAGCCCCGTTCCAAATCTTGCTGCTATAGCACTGTTATCCCAAATTTGCGCATCATGTGTTGATCCTTGCCAGTGACTAACAATATTTAAAATGCTCATAGTTAAATCACAAATAACTTCCGTAATAATTCAGAAAAAACTTTTTCTGTTTCGGAAAATTCCATTATGTTCTCCAGGTAGACATAAAATTGGTATATGGACACAATCAATTGCACCAATGACATTTGAGAATCTTTTCAGATGATAAAATGCTCCTTTGTTCTGACAACATTGTTCCTTACTGAAAGGCATACAAATACAGATATATAATGGCTTGATTGCGAGAAGAGTATTATAACAACCCTGTGAAAATCCCTGCCGGCATTACTTCTATGAACATTAATTAGATCACCAGCTACAATTTGATACATACCAGTTCGAAAAATGCGCAATGCACAAAAATGTTGTAACTTTGCAGATAAAACTACATTATTTCTCGTAATATTTTCCAAATATTGCTCAGCCATGTTCAAAAGTCGTAAAACAGACTGTATTTGGAAACCAAACATCTCTTTGAACTCTATTTCCGTATAAAATTCAAGTGGATCTCTTTTTTTACGAATTATTTGTACCAATTCTTCTTTGTCAACATGTCCATGTATTCTAAATAATCCATTTTTTGAATAATTAATGAGAGAAAACTACTTCAGAAACGTCACAAATATCTGATCGGCAACTTTACTCTACCTACGACGTAAGAGTAGATTTATTACAAATTTACTATGAATTTACTTTTTTAGTAATTTTCTCTTCGTTGGTGCTCTCGAATTTGTATTAATTCAAGGGTAATATTTTTTCAACTCTCGGAGTAAGCAAATGAGAAAATTTACCACCTTAGTAAATTACTCTTCAATGGAAGTCGCCAATTTCTTGTTTACTCATGAAGTACTACAGGAGTATGACGTACTCTTGAGAGTAAATCAGTTGGTGCTCGTCACCCTTGGAGTAAGTGAAGAAGAAAGTTCACCACCTTAGTAAATTACTCTTTAATCGAAGTCGCCAATTTCTTGTTTACTTATGAAGTACTACAGGAGTTTGACGTACTCTTGAGAGTAAATCAGTTGGTGCTCGTCTTCCTAAGAATATTTATTTTTTTGTTTGACTTTTGGTAACACTGGGACTTGACAGATGAGTAGTTTGTATCAATAAAAAATATTTCTAGAATTTTTTTGATTCGAATGTTGTTACTTTTTAGAAATGAATGCATATAAACCTGATAGTCCAAGAGCTGGGCTGCAAGAAATTTGGCCAATTGAGTAACAGAATGAAATGTGTTCCAAACGTTAGTACTCACCGGGGCAATAAGAAAAATCATGGTGTGCCTAGGCAGAAGTTGTGCACAAGTATAGTATGATTTTTTTCATGGTCTATTTTCCGTACAGCAACTATACCAATGGCGTAACACTATGAAATTACTCTTAAAATTACTAAAAAAAGTAATATATATATTTGCGTGCCTCGTCAAATCCTGTTCTTAATCCTTAGCACACCACTCTTGCCGATTTTTTCTTCATAGATACTTGATCAATCGAGTAACAGCTTCAGACTTTGATCGAACAGAAGTTTGAACATTTCTGTATTAAAAAAAAGAAGTATGTGAGTGTTACAAAAATCTGACACACCACTTTATTTTTTTAAACTTTTTGCTATGGTCGTCTGTATAGGTGTTCTATGCAGGTATATTGCGCGCAAGTAGATTTTAAAAAATAATGTCTTAGGCCTAAACCAGAGTCCCTATAACTCACTTTACTTGATTATGCTACTGAGAGAAATTCCACATTGGAAAAATATACATATGGACGCATGAAAAAAGTGGTGTGCCAAGGCATAAGAACAGGATTTGACGAGGCACATAGATATATATTATTTTATTACTCAGTAACACCTGAATTTCAACAGTAGTTACATAGTGTTACGTCATTGGTATAGTTGCTGTACAAGAAATGTACTTTGAAAAAATCATACTCTACTTGTGCACAGCTTCTGTCTAGGCATACCACGACTTTTCTTATTGTCTAATATACTAACGTTTGAAAAATATTCCATTCTGTTACTCGATCGGCCCGGTTTTTGCAGCCAGCTGTCGCTCTATTAACAATTTGAGAATTTACTCCAAAATATATGGTATTTTGGAATATGAAAATGATAGTTAGGTTACCTAGCAACGTAGCTACCAACCTGATAAATATTAGGTTTAGGTTCTATGAAGAGACACTTTACGATACCCAAACGAGTCTCATAATGTATATTTTATGACATCCAAATAGAAAATAGTTATTTATGATATAAGTGTTAAAAGTGTCATTTTATTTTGTGACAAAGGAAGTTTAGGACACGACGCGCAGCGGAGTGGCGTAACCTTTGGAACAAAATAAAATCACTTTTAACACGTATTTCATACACTATTTTTTATACAAACACTATTGTTAGTGATAATAATGCGAAATTGGTAAAAATTTATACAAATTATGACATATTAGATGAACTGTCATTTATATAGCAACCACGTACTCCTTGATAGCAACCAATGTTTTGTTGTTATCCTGGCTGTTATTTACACAGTTTGACAGATATTTTGAATGAAATGGATAGTCGAGAAAATAAATCAATTCCAGCTGAAATTGAAGGAGCAGCTACTAGAACTGTTCATTATCTATTACCTTCGAAGTCGAGGCAACAGTACGAGATCGCCTATGGAAATTTTTTGAAATGGTGCGAAGATAAAAATGTTTCTAGTAAAGTGAATCACTTTTAACACGTCGTCAATGGTAACGTGTTAAAAGTGAATCACTTTTAACACGTCGCTAATGGTAACGTGTTAAAAGTGATAATAATGTCATAAATTGTTATTTTTAATACGCTAAGCAACCATTAAAAGTCGTACTTTTAATAGTGTTTGTATAAAAAGTGATTTAAAAGTAGTTGGGGGCATTCTGTCTGTAGGTTCTCCCAAAAAACATTTCAAAACACAACACTCAAGTTCTAAATAATATAATTCAGACGCAAATAATCACATACTCTATGTGAAAATTGATTGAAAGCGAAGATCAAAATTCATTCATCAGTTTTTCAACTTTAGGTATAAAGTTTGGTATAGTACACCCATTTTCTTGAATGATTTGTGCAGCAGCCCAGATCCCAAGTTTGATGGATTTTCTCAAATCTTTTTTGAGCAAAAATGCTGTTAAAAATCCTGCTAAAAATGAGTCTCCAGCGCCGGTTGTATCTTTGATTCTTTCAGATGGAATCTTTGGGACCTTCACCTCCAACATTTTTCCTTGGTTGTGAAAGCATACTACGTTTCTGGAACCATTTGTTATTAAAATTATTCTCTGAATTTTATTACCAGTTTGTAATAGCGATGATGCGATGTTCTCCACACCTGGAAAATTTAAATACTTCTTGATACAACATTACATATAAGTTATGTAAAGACACTTTCTGTAATACGATCGAATGATGATTTAATTCCTTTGCTATTCTGCTATCAGCACAGAGTTCATTGCAGGTGATGTAACATCATAAGTATATGCATGAATTCGGTGGTAGGACAGATGAATTGTTGTATTCTAATTGATAACATCAAAGTTGCTTGTGTGAGGAATGATTTTTTTTCAAAAACAAATCTTGCGATTTTCATTTCTTGAAATACCGATAAATTAGAGCTTAACCTGTGAATAAATCTATCATTCAGAGACAGCTACCTAACATTCCACCCACAAGATTTCCTAGTGAATCTTCTACTCCAAATTTCCCTAACGGACCTATTCATTCAAATTCATCAGTACCAAGACGAAACTTTGCACCTGAACAAAATGCTATTAACGGATGACAGACGTGACCAACTTCAACCATTTCCACTCAACCACGAACTACAATCAATAGATGTAATAATGAGCCTACTTAATATTCTACGAGGCAAAATAGACAATTAGGTATATATAACCCAAATTACTTTGTAGAGGAAATAAACTCGCAAGAAGCTGGAAATATTGTCGACGAATATTACGATGAAACTAATAACAATGAAAATTCACAAAATAATGAAGAAAGCACGCAGATCACGAAAGGTGATGAGCATCCTTAATTAGAGTTGACCGACGTCCAATTCACGAAGAAATCATTAACATAATCTGTAACTCTGAGCTGCCATACATAGCTGTTAGAGACTACATAATTTCATTAGATACCAGGAGTAAAATAAATTTAATGAGTAAAGCGTGTGTAGAACGGCAAAATTAAAAATTAAATTGTTTTCAATTGGAAGAAGAAAAATTTACTCTTGAAACTGCAAGCGGTATAACTGGAGATAGTCATTTTGTTGGAATTTATGTTGATAAAATACCGATAAAATGTTATGTGTGTAGTTTTTATGAAAATTTCAATCTATTATTAGGAGAAGAAAGTTTGGAAAAAATGGAATAGTTTTAGTTTTAAAAAATAGAGTAGCGATATTAAGGGATAAGAATTGTAAATTTAGCTATTTTATTGATAAAATGGAAGAATGTAATTTTACTCAACAAGAGTCAAGCGTAATAAAAATTAATCCAAAATATTCGAACAACGAAGAGAAACGTGAAATATTTGAAGTTATCAAAGAACTTCCAGATCTATTTTCACAGGATAATGAATTATTGACACACACAGACATTATACAACACGAAAAACGCACTGACGATATTGCTGTTCATACAAAAAAATACAGACACCCACAAATTTATTAGGAAAAAAAAAACAAACAAGTTGACAATCTCTTACAAAATAGTATTACTCAACCTTCTCATTAACCTTGGTCCTTTCCAATTTGGATGGTTCCAAAAAAAATAGATGCGTCTGGCGAAAAAAGAGTTTAATTATCGATTACAGAAAACTAAATCAAGAAACAATAGGTGATAAATAAATGAACATTATAATCTCAAAATACAATAAGACAACAATGAGCTTCTAAAAGAAGAAGTAGCGTACTTAGGGCACATAACTCCTGGAGGCGTGGAACCTAACCCAGACAAAATAAACGCAGAAGAAAATAAAAGTTTTTAGGATTAATAGGCTGTTAACGAAAATTCATACCAAATTTTGCCAAATTGACAAAACCATCGACGACTTGTTCAAAAAAAGGAGTGACTATCGATACAAATATAGAACAGTATAAAAAAACTGTGATATGTCAGAAAATTTATCAATTAACTCACCTATATTGCAATATCCGGATTTTAGTAAGCAATTCACGATAACAACAGACGCTAATAACATCGCGATAGGAGCAATTCTCAGTCAAAATTATAACGATAAAGATTAACCAATAGCATATGCGTCCAGAACTTTATACGAACATGAACAAAATCATTCGACGACTGAAAAAGAGCTTTTGAGTGTTGCTTGGGCCATAAAATATCTCCTACCATATGTTTGTAGAACTAAACTCAAAATTATAATTGATCATCGTCCACTTACATGGCCTAATGATTTAAAAGATCCAAATTCAATATAGATGCATTGGCGAATTGAGCTCGATGAATATGACTTTAAAGTAACTTATGAAAAAAGGACTTTGAACTCGAATGCGAGCGCACCTTCTAGGATGAGATCATGTTTTGAAATTATAAAAACCACTAAAGATCTCTTCCAGAAGAGTATTAATATTATCCATTGCATCAGTGAAGATTAAAAATGAGATAAAGGCTTCTCTGAACAGATCGATAAAAATTTTAATAGTAAAAATTATTCCAAGAATAAAATTATCCAAAATGATTTTTCAGAAGTACAGCCTATTAACAATGGCAAGAATGGAATTTTCAATTTATTTACAAAAAATACTTATTTCATCATATATATAAAATAGAAAATTGTCTACTAAATTGAGTTTAATACCAAATGGAGTTTTTGAGACTCATTCACAGATACATGTTCTGGATCAGATCAAAAACCGTGGCATGATATCTGAAAGTCAATATTATCGGAAATTCTCGGAAATACCCATATACCATTTGTAGTACATGAATTAAATGAAGTAAATATGGATGAAATCTCTGAAAGTACTTTAACACAAGTAGACGATGAAGACGATGACAAACAAACGATGCATTCTGGCGATAAAAATCATGTTAATGGAATAATATTCAGAGAAATAGCTATAAACGTTGCTGAAAACCAAGTAATAATAAGAATTTAAGTTGAATTATCCAGATTATTTGAAGACAAATAGAGGTTTATCATGGAAATAAATTGAAATAACTCAAAAGATGAAACTTGTAATTCCTTGGAATATTATCTGGTACACTATGTAAATTATTATTTTTTGATTGATATCGAATTATTTCTTTAAATGAGCTAAATTATTCAGCAAACTTTTGTGAGAAATTCATTCAAACTCAAACAATGTACTGCAGTTTTAGAAGATAAATTGACACAGAATGATCAGTTAAAATGTATACAAAATTATTATGAAGGAAAGACAAGCCACAGAGGAATATTAGAGACCTACTGAAGACTGAAAATGACATACTTTTGGCTAAATATGATTTATGTTATCCAAAACTGTATTAATAATTGTGAATTATGTCAAATCATCATGTATGAAAGAAACTCTTATCAGATGACTGACAAACTTACCTAATTATCCGCTTGACATTTCAACCCTAAATGAAGAAAAGTAGCTAACGATAATAACATAATGGATAGTTTCGCGAAATTCACTGTATGTGAGTTTTTAGAAGCAACAACTTCAGTAAATATAGCAGAAAAAATTATTGGAATATTTTGCACAATACCAGGCTCCCAACAAAATTACAGATCCGGCCATTAGGGCGCGGAGACAAGTGAGCGCGAGTCCATTGGGGCGCGGGTCCATTTGGGTACAGAGACATAGAGCGTGAGGACACTTCTGTGAATACCTTAAAGAAAGAATAATCGTCTCTTCTCAAGAGTAGCCTAAAAGTAAATTGAAGTGTTATGTACATACATATATAAGAAACAAGTAAATCTTTGTTTC
Source organism: Dromius quadrimaculatus (assembly GCA_963989225.1). Lineage (NCBI taxonomy): Eukaryota > Metazoa > Arthropoda > Insecta > Coleoptera > Carabidae > Dromius > Dromius quadrimaculatus. Next base: position 31,212,753 of record OZ022330.1, read on the forward strand.
AAGAAATGAACAGAGACAGGTACGAAAAACAAAGATAGACTGGTTCAAACAAAAACCAGAATTTTAAACAGAAATTACCACCACCTGGAAATCAGTGACTAAATTACAATCAAAATACATTTCAGAAGATTGACCGCAAAGAAAAGACGTTATTATAATTTTCAATAATATGAAGACTCCTTCGAAATGCAGAACCTATTTTGAGGCATATTGATCCTATATGTAAAGAGCAGAAGTTGTAAAATTCTGAATACCTTCAACAAAGTCGATTTTTTTTTCACTTTTATCGATTTTCAAATTTGGAGAGAGATAGAGGCTATTCATTCTCCTCCTCTCAATTCTCTTATCACGTGTATTGAAATGTTATATCGTTATTGAATTTATAAAAAGAAACTCAATTGAAAAAATGGGTTCTAATCTGAAATAAGAAGTTGTACCTTGTAATTTGAGAACCACCGATCTGGAGAGATTATTGTATTGTTGAATCAACTAGTCTTAGGCCCGAGATATCCACCTCCTAATAAATTTATTTGGTGAATAATAACTATGGTAACAATTGTGCAGACAATTGTTGCCATGGTTATTATTCACCAAATAAATTTATTAGGTGGTGGATATCTCGGGCCTCATAATAAGAAAACTATAATAATATAATCTAAATGAGGATATGAAAATTGTTTCTTAATAATGATAATAAGTATGCTAATTTCTCCCAGTATTAAAATTCTTCTATGATATACTTATGAATAATTTGGAAATTCTGCGCCCAAGTGTCTCTGTGCTCTATCGGCCGCGCCCAAATGTCCTAGACCGACAAAATTATTACTAATTAACCTTATATATATATATATATATATATATATATATATATATATATATATATATATATATATATATATATATATAAATATATATATATATATATATATATATATATATATATATATATATATATATATATATATATATATATATATATATATATATATAAGGTAACAGAAGTTTCGTGGGCGTTTGCAGTCAATGGAAATTGGCCAAATAAAAGATCACTCTTTTGAAATATTTGACGAATATTTTAAATTCTTTTATTTGGCCAATTTCCATTGACTGCAAACGCCCACGAAACTTCTGTTACCTTAACTAATTGCAGTCACGATTAATCCTCATTTTATATATATATATATATATATATATATATATATATATATATATATATATATATATATATATATATATATATATATATATATATATATATATATATATATATATATATATATATATATATATATATATATATATATATATTCCGTCCCCGCTTTGAAAGGTTTCTGATTTTAAATAACATGGAATAACAAAATTGATGAAAAAAGTATCAAAATCAAACCTGTTCTTGAGAACTTATGAATATTGTCTGTTTTATGTATCCATTGACGCGACTATTATAGATCATCTACGTTTAATAGAGCAAATAGAAAAATTCTAAAAATTTAGAATTGAAAGGAAAAATTAACATTGCATTCATAGCATATAATAATACTTTGAGCAATACAAAATTCTGCCCTGTTGAAACACTCTCCGGCGATTCTTGTGAGAACATAATATTAAATCATACCAATTCAAATCAAGACTATTCGAGTACATGGCAGAGTAAATTGAAAGCTATAAGAGAAAAAGTTAGACAAAGAGCAGGAATTAATGAAAACAAAATATTTTCTAAGCAAAATCCAAAGAAGGACGACGATATAATTATTGATACAAAAAATGTACTCATTGGAAAGAACTCCAGACCTATCACTGAATTCCAAAGACCATTACACAAAAAACAAGAAATAGACAGATTTGACAAAATTAAAGACAGTCAAATCAGAAGACAGACGTGAATTTGAATTGAAAAAATTCAAATAAAAACGAGTATTTGTTCCAGATGCTCCTGCAGAGGGACAGAAGTAATCGAAAGAATACATCAAAAATTTTGATACAATTTAGTGAAATCAGTAGTTATATCATTGCTACAGACAACAAAATTGACAATAATTGCACATTTTATCATAATGCTGGGGCCACACTTACGTATTCTGTCATTAATTGAGGCGTTATTCGATAATGAACACATTGACAATGACAATACGTCAATTGTCACATAACGCCTTACTTAACGGCATTAGACATTAGTGTGGCCCCTGCATAAGAAAAAATTGATGATTAATTTCAATATTTTAAATTTCAATTATGGAAAGATGAGAGCTATTCAATGAATTAGGTTATATAAAATAAATCTCCAACTGAAAATTTGGATTCACAAGACGCTGAAAGATATTGAAAGTTGATCAAAAAGATTAGAATTGATCGAGAGATTTTACAAAAGTGAAACCTCAATAATATTGTTTTGAATGAAGAAATGATACAGAAATTCAATGAACAAATAAAGAATTTATCATACAATGAGATAGTTCTGAAAAGTAAAATTTCACAAATAAATGGTTTATTGGAACAGAAAGTAACTCAAGATATTCTATTCCAAATAAATGATGTGATTAACTGAATAACATTTATGCTAATTAATTTATCGATTTTGGTGGATGAAATAAAAACAAGCCTAACATTTTGTAATTTGAATAAATCAATATCCAAGAATTGAAACAAATAATTATTGGGATTGATTCAGATTTGAATTTTTGGGAGAGTAATATACAAAAGCCTAGTCATTTTAAGAAAATATAATGATCGGATTTAGTATTTACTTGTAATACCTACGTATAAAAATAATAATCAAAGTTTGTTACAAGTGACTCCAATTCCAACAATAGTTCGCGATTGAATATTTCTGTTCAATGAAGCTAAAGAATTGATTATAAAAGATAACTCATATTTGTATTATACTTATGTTTGTTACAATATTGAAGAAAAATATTATTGTAAGACAAATTACATAAAAATAGGTAAATGTTTCCAACAATTTATAAATGAACAAGAGAATGATGATATTAGTTATCATGAAATTGATGAGATATTTGCCTTATTTGGAATAGAAAATTAAAGTTTACTTCATATAGCCAGTTCAAAGGAGAGAAATATAGAGATTCAGTCTAATGAATTGGATATTAAACAAAGAATGAAAAGTATTCATGAATTAAATGATAATAATGATTGTGAAATTGATAATTATATATTAGAGAAAAGATTCATAAAACCTAAAGAACTTATATTTGAAAATTTTGATTTTTCTATTGATAGAAATGAAATTAATAAATAGATTTTTTGGACTGAATTCTATATATTTATTTTTATTTTCTGATGTTTCGACTTTCTATCAAAAAGTCTTTATCAGAAATAAGTCTAAGTAAACAAGGCAAGTATCAAACTTCAGAATTGAAACATATTAGTGAACGAAATATTGTAATACCAAATATTCACCATATAGAAGATATAACTACAATTAAACAAAATTATGATATTGTCAATTCTATAATTATAGGAGTTACATTAATTTTTCATCAAGCTTAGCAATCAAATATTTTTATGATAATCAATGTAAAAATGAAATATTGGAAGAGAAGGAAATACAATTAATAGATTTGAGACATAGAAATTTTGTAAGATACGAAGGAATGAAATCATCCCTTGGCGATGGAGGATTGATAAATGAATGTGTCTTTACATAACATAAAGATCGAATGATGATTTAATTGCTTTGCTATTCTTCTTATCATCACAGAGTCCATTGCAGGTGATGTAACATTATAAGTATATGCAAGAACTTGGTGGTAAGACAGATGAATTGTTGTATTCTAATTGTTAACATCAAATATTACTTGTATAGTTTTTCCATTGGGGAAGAGTTGAAACATTTTAAGTTAATAATGGTAGAAAAAGTTAAGTTTCAAATAATGATTTTTTATTATTCTACGATGATCATTTCGACATATTATGTCATCTTCAGGTATCTTTTTTATACCTGAAGATGACTTAATATGTCGAAATGATCATCGTAGAATAATAAAAAATCATAATTTGAAACTTAACTTTTCCTACCATTATTATGTTAACATCAAAGTTTCTTATTGAAGAATTGAAAATTTTTTTTGAAAACAAATCTTGATTCTAAGTAGAGCAAAGTATTAAATTCTTTTGGAATATGTTGTTGGTGCACTACTGCATCCAAAATATTAATCAGAATTACCAAAGTTCAGCAGAAAAGTTATCGTTGTATTATTGTTATTGAAAAAATAATAATGCACATCTATTACAGCCCATGTATCTTGTTGACAATGACAATGCAATAATCGAGAATCTGTTTTTCTATAAAAATAGAAGAGAAGTGCAAACAAATACAAATCTTAGATTTCATTCCAATTTAACTTTTAGATTTCAGCAAAATTCCGAAGACCATGGTAAGCATAGTTCAATCTGTAAAAATAAGTACTACAACATACGAATACGAAATTTGTGACCTTAAAATGCTTGGTTTTAATTGTAGTTGTTGTCAAGTTTGGAAGTTTTGAGGAACGATATTTTTTTATTATTGAAAAAGAAAGTCTGACAAAAGTGGTCATATCTCGTGAAGATATCTGCAGAAGTCAACTCTTCAAGTGCATGTCGCGATGAAGTCCACAATGTCAAATAACCATTACCGCGACGACTAATCGCCCCCCCCCCCTACCCCCCACCCATGTCACAAGGCTCTATGTAGAGTTTTTTGATTTTCACGCCATGGTTCTTTGAGTCAAATACTACAATTTAATCCTAGTTCGAACTTCCTATATAACGTAGATCTCTGGTATTCATGAGAAAATCGAAGTTTTATTTTCAGAAACTAATTTTTGTGTACACCGCAAGCGTATGTTGAACATAAAACTTTGTGGAATAGAAGTTCCATTTAAAATTATGTGACAGGGTTCTATATAGCATTCAACTTTGATAAACTCCCTTTGAGGTTATGTTTCTTCGCTTTAATTTAGAGGAGAAAGTGTTCATGTGAGTGTGGGCTGCCGGTGTTTTTGTGAATTAGAGAGATATGGCATTCGTGGCATGCCTCTCGGATGGTAATATTATTTCCGAGCTGCAAGTTGTTAATACTGGAGTCGCTCAAGGATCTGTTATTGGGCCCACCACCTTCATTATTTATGTGAATGATCTCCCGCTGTTTATGAAAAACGATGAATTGTCTCAAGTCTCTTTTGCCGACGGTACAAATATTCTAATCACAGATGATTGTGTCTGCCAGTCATATTGTAATTGGAACTATAAGAAAAATACTCTCTTCATAAATATGGACAAAACACGTATTATTGCTTTTGGCTCTGCTCATAATTTTGAAATCAAAGTTAATAATTTCAATGTGAAGGCTTCAGAAAGAACAAAAATTCTTGGTTTATAGATTGAAAAAAGTTTGAAATGTTCGATGCACACAGATTATTTATGTACGAAAATAGCTCAACTTATTTTTGCTCTACGTCATCAGTCTGAATTTTGCTGCCTACGTGTAACTAGAAGTTTTTATTTTGCTTGTATTTATTCCATTCTAAGATACGAACTAATACAGTGGTGTGGTTCATCTCATATCAATAAAATATTCATCTTACGGGCTCTTGTTGAAACAGTGAACATTTAAACGTTACTTGTTGATATAACATTGATATAAATGTAATCGACTGAAATCTATATATCTGCATATTTTTGCAATATGATTCTTCTAAATAGTTTTTGATATACTTAAAATTAGACGATCTTATTATCGACGTATCTTGTATCAGAAGTTTCGTAATATATTGAGAAACAATAAAACAGGCCTCAGTCACCTGAATGCTGCTGCGTTTAATGAGGATGAATTTTCGAAAATAGGACAAAAAAGAATGCTTCAATATCATTTTTTTGTGTCAACCACTTGACAGGAGGCTTCCTCTGTTTCTAAAAGACATTGCAATACTAGTGGCTGGAATCTACAATATTGAGTTTTCATTGGCTGACTTTTCTTAATGATTATTTTTATAAGATTTTTGTCGTTATCTAGATATTCTCAAGAAGAATTTCAATGTTTCTACAATTATTCTATTCTATTTCAGAGATTCTTCAGCATATCAAATTGAACTACGAATATTGGAGTAAAAAATATGTGAACTGAGTAATTCTCATTACTTCCAGGCTTTGGAGCTTTGGACCGTTATTCGTATTTCTGATTACATGTATTATTTCTATCTTGTAAACTATAATAGACCGAGAGCTGATAGACATTTTCGGGTAGGTACCGTGAAAATTTGTATTATATATATTTTGTTAGGTCTGATTACCAAAACGCAAACCTGGCTGAAGGATAGTGGAGCTTAACGAAGCATTGAGCTTGCAACTTTGCGAATTTTAAATCGCAAAAAATATTCTTCAAATTTTGATACCATCAAATCTAGTATTCGATAAATTGGAAAATCAAAAAGCCAGATCATTTGGTTGGGTCCAAAGTTTTGCCAGGTGATTCCAAAATTGTGTTTCAAGAATATCAAAAAAATATATTTGAGGCACATTGAAATTTGGACAGAAAAATATTAGTACTCAGAAAAACATATTTCTAGAAAGATAGGTCGTTTCTGTGGAACATTCTATCTGCCAGGCGATCAAGAATGTTATATATGAGTGCAAGTGAATAGCAGCTATAGGTAAGAAGAAGTGTGAGAGAGAGCGTATATTGGCAAGTGCGTACTAGAATTCGGCAACGAGTACATGAAGTCGTTACCGATGCTAATCCGATAAGCGAGGGATGCACATGAACTCGGCACTATCAATTTTAAGTGAACTCACGATCACCCTGCAAGATTTGGTTTTATAATTGAGTACAACTTTGGAATTACTCATGTTGGGCTAAGATACAGTCTATAACAATGATTGTAAGCTAGCTCACTATGCTCGCACTTTTGACAAACAGCCGAAAAGGGTGAACTGAACTCTATACTCAAGTTGGGCCGAGATCCAGTCTACAAATGAGTGTTCAAATGTACGGCTGCATTTGAGTCTGATTTATCATTAATATAAAATCGCGTGGTTCGAGAGAATCTCACTGAAGTAGATCGATTGAGTCATTAGTTTTTATCCATAGTATAGTGCCCAGTTCGAGTGGGGGATTGAAGATTCTGGTGTCGAGATCGAGACCGCCCATCGATTGCCTGCTATCAATGAGTCGTAACAAGCTGCGATGCGATTGCAAGATCACATCACTTACAGTACGCATGTAGTTAGGAAAAACTCTGAGTACCTAGTTAAAATATTCTCACAATTGGTATTTCCAATTTTATTGAGAATTCTCATATATTTTATCTTGGATAAGAAAGTTATGATGTATTTGTCTTTGATACGCTAAAAAAAGATGTTCTTCATTCATTCTGTGCTAACTTTGATTAAATTTTTTTTTTATCAATTGTAATAAAATATAACGGAATGAACGAATGAATGGATACAAGAAGAAAGCACATGATGAAATTGAGGAAAATGGGCCAATTATTCAGATAATTATCATTCATCGTCAGTATTAGTTGCTTCCTCATCATCAACAGAATCTTCATCTGAGCTTGAATACTCCATTCCTCTTGATTCTTCTGCATTATTGCATAGGCCCGAAAATATCCATGGAAATGGTACAGGTAGGATTGGACAAATTTTTCTTCTCGTAATTGAATTTTTATTTTTATTAGTCACTGGATATAAATGTATTATCATTTCCAAATAAAACAGAAGAATCCGGAGAAAGATAGTATTGAAGCTCTGATGAAGATTTCGCTGATGATAAAAAAGTAACAAATACTGACGATAAATAACAATGATCTGGATAATGTCAACAATTACTGTACCGATTTCACGGGCATAGACCGTTTGAGCACGGCGGTCAAATTTTTAATCCATATAGCACGGTCTTCCGTAATCCCCATGTACCACTTGAGCACGGTGGAAGCTTAACAGATTATTGTATAAGCCATAAACAAAGATAGTAAGTAAAATGTAAAATCTTTAATGTACAATGCAGATAGCCGAAATGAATCAATCACATTAAAATAATGAGAGAAAAACATCCAAATTGGACTATTTTTGCGAAAGAATAAAGTAGGAGTAAGTATATAAATTGACACCAAAATATAACATCCTCATTAATATTCATTTATTATTATTGTTTAGTATTACATATTTATGTGACCAGCATTAAGTCTTTGAAAAGGAGAGAGTATAATAATAATTCAATAGAATCATACAGAAAAAGAAATATAACAAGATGTGATTTTGTGAAACTATTGATTATGATTTTTTCGAAAAAATAATATACATATATACTTATGTGAATGATGACGAGTTTTTTATTTAATTTAATGTGAATATGTATGTACGACAAGTTCTCAATAAAATGAATTATGTTAGTTATAAGAAAGTGGATATATTTGTAAATATGTTATATTATTTCTACCTATATAGTTTTTATCAGCCGTTATTTGTTTATGATGGAATAAAATTAATTGTGATCCAAGTTTGCTCATTATATTAACTTACAATTTCTGGCTTTTAGAGGAGATACATTTATTTCGGATTAGAATATTGAAGCAGTGAACTTGACTCAAATGATATATAAGGATTGAGGGAAAAATGTTCAAATGGTCTATGGGATTTGGACAAAACTGACCGCCGCGCTCAAACGGTATATCTCCGACTTCACATAATATTTGGAAACCTTGTCAAGACTCGCTCTCTTGCCCACTTCTACTTATCTATAGCTGCTACTCACTTGCACTTATATATGACATTCTTAATCGCCTGGCAGGTAAAATGATCCACAAAAATAGCTTGTCTTTTGAAAATATGTTTTTCTGAGTACTAATACTATTCTGTCTAAATTTTGATGTGCCTCAAATAAATTCCTTTGATATTCATGAAATACAATTTTGGAATCACCTGGTAAGACTTTGGACCCAGGCAAATGATCTGGCTTTTCAATTTTCCAATTTATGAAATACTAAATATCAAAATTTCGAAATGCCTCAAAAATATTTTTTGCGATAAAAAATTCGCAAAGTTGCAAGCTCAATGCTCCGTTGAGCCCCACTAACCTTCAGCCAGGTCTGCGTTTCAGTAAGCAGACATAACAAAAGAAGTATCATACAAATTTTCACGGTGCCTCAAATACCTACCCAAAAATGTCCACCAGTTCTCGGTCTATAAACTTTGGTGTATAGTATAATGTGAAATTTGCAGGCATTTCTAAAACTTTGTTCTTCCTCTTCATAATAAAGAAATTATCGTCAAGTGATGACTATTAACCGAGTAAGATCACTCTGGATGTCAATTTTTGAATGTTTAGTTTCCAAAAAAACACACTTTGTAATATTGCAGCTATAGTGAAATCATAGTTCCATTATTCTTATGGGTTAATTTATGATATCTATCTTCTCTCCTTTTTTACTCTCTATTATTACTTCCTATTGTTTTCTAACTCATCGAATTCAGAATGACTCAGGTGTCTTAATAATAGTAGAGATGTTGGAAATAGTATATGAATTAAAATCTGTTTTCCAATCGAAATATAAGTAACAAAATTCAGGTAGATATACCTATTTTTTACTAACAAGTGTTCTAAAAAAAGATCAAATATATGAAACAATCAATAAGTAAAGTGATCAATAATGAAATTCATGATCTAATTTATTTTTCAGTAATGACACATGAATTACAACTCCTTTTGAGTTTTAATAGGATAATTTATTCTTAAAATTTGAAGTTTTTTGAAGTAACCTGGGAATATTTCCGAAAATCAGCAATGTATACGTCAGCCAATGTTTTTTCCTACTTTTGGTTATAAGAACCAACAAATCAAAACCAATGCGAAGTACAATGGGATGACTTATTAGTTCCTTTTTTTCTGCAAATTAACAATTGGTTTCCTCAAAAAGTCAGAGACATAGGCTTCAGCCACCTATTTTTTTATTTCTAGTTCTGATGAACGAGTGATTTTGTACCAATAGCTGAAACAATAAATTGATACAGGAGCACTTTTTTTTTGGAAATTTGAAGTTAATTCGTTTGAAAACTCAGCAGCAATCAACTCGATATCTGCTTAAATCGGTCAGTTATATCAATGCCTACATTCCATATCATTGTTAACCACAATAAAATCATGTACCTGTATTGCCACCAGCTCCCAAACTGTTATTACCTACTAACTCACGTTATATATCTGCATTCAGGAAATATTTCTTATACAAATGATGACAACAACATGACTACCTTCGTATATTACAAATTTGAAATTTTAAGTTTACAGTATAAATCTTTTTCCTGCATATAAAATAACAGAATAATTTTCTTCATTCCACAGTAAATATATAGTGTAATATAGATCATGAGGATTCACTATATTCATACAAGAATAAGAGAAAAAAAGGAAATGATGAGGTACATTGTATTACTTGTACAGACAAAAACTGCGCAGTACAAACGCAGCAATTGTATGAAGAAATATACAGTTTGCTATGTTTAGTTCTTAATTGTATTTCGCGCCTCTTCCTCGAGATCAAATTGTAGTACCTCTACTCTACGCCATTGTCGCCACATACTTTATAGTCTAAAATGAAAAGATTTCGCCTGCGCATACTCAGCAGCGCCGTGATGCTTCTTTCTTCTTCTTTGTGCCAAAATCGTCACATGTCAGTACATAAAATTGTTAGATATTTTATGTAAAAATAGTTCATTAAAATTTTTATCACGATGGGAAAAGGGAGGAAGCGCAGCCGAGACTACTCGTCAGACGAAGATGATGATAGAAGTGTGGAAAAAAGACTTGATCGCATGGAAAAAATTATAACTGATTTTTTTAAAAACGGTAAGTCGACTAATTAAAATTCAAGCTAGCAGTGTAAATTCGGTCGCTGGTATGCAACTAGTGAGTCGAGATAATTTACATGCCGATTTTATTTTTCTCGCCGGTTCAACCGACGTAGGAAACATATCCACAAAGTAATGTTGACAGGTCCTTGCAAGGTTGTCAGAAAAATACTTGTGGTCTCAAAAAGTGCTGATCCAATGGCATGCCTATTAATTTATAATTTGCAACAGGAACAATACCTGGCAAGGATTGTCTCAAATGCGATTTGTTATTCGTCACCATAACCTCATCTAGGTTATGTATGTTGACAAAGTGATTGCGTGTTTATGTTTATGTTTTCTAATAGGTGATTATCACAATTGTCGCGAACATCACTCAGAGAGAGATGATTAGAATTACAGACACCGTCGTAGATCTCGCAGGCGCTGTTATGACTCATCTTCATCTAGAGACAAATACGAAGATGAGCGGTACGATAACTACAGTGACCGTCAGTCAGAACGTTCACGAAGTCGGGATAGCATAAAGAGTCTGGAGGAAGATCTTCCGTTGGTAAATTCGAAAGAAACAATGGAGAACGCTGCCAGTAAAGAAAGCAGTGTTAAATCTACAGAGTTGCAGGATAAGAATGTTGATGCAAACTCAGTGTTTGATTCTCAAACAAAAGATCCTCTGCCAGCCTCAACTACAAGTGTTAATAATTCAGTTAACCCTGCAAATACAACAGAAGAACCCCTAGATCAGGATGTCCTCCAAATAATTGGGGATCGTTTGGAACCAGACAGAGTTCTTTTATCGGCTATTCACAAGGATCTTGCAGTTAGAGTCGAAGAAATAATCAACAAAGGTCTCCCGGCCGTAGAGAAAAAGACGCTGCGCAAAAATGTCCGCCTCCGCAGAATGGCTTATTTATGGATCCACCAAAACTTAATTTTGGAATTAAGACTAATATCTCGGACAGTATTGTCAAAAGGGACGACCGTGTAGTCGAGAAACAGACCCGTATTTCAGCAAGTCTAGCGGGTATAACTAAGCTGATGTCAATGACCTTACAGCTTCCCCAAGACCAAAAATTGGCCATGCTAGAAATCCTAGGTGGTGTATCTAGAATTTTAGCGGATTTGCAACATAAAGAATCTGAAATTAGAAGAAGTCTGATCTTAAAAAATATTGATCCTTCTAAACGGGACATCCTCAAGACAACATCATCAAGCGAGTTGCTTTTTGGTGGAAATTTGAAAGAAAAATTTAAAGCAGCCCGACTTTTGGAGTCTGCTTCTAAAAAGTTTAAACCTGTAGCTCAATCAGGTTTTCAGAATGAATCAAAAAACTTGAAAGGCCCGCCTCGTCGTCCGTCATACAAGTATACGCACCACAGCTCAACGACGAGGGGGCAGAAATCGTCAGCAGCTCAGAAGCCTTACCGGAGCCACAAGCAGCCAAAAAATAGTTACCCCCAGGCCAGGAAGTAAATCCTGAAAGCGATGTAAGTTGTACAGCAGGTCGTTTAAAATTTTTCTTCAAGGCCTGGTCGGAAATTACTTCCGATCCCACCATTTTGAGCTGGGCCCGTGGGGTTAAAATACCTTTTTCTAGGAAGGTTAAGCAAACTCATCCTCCTTCAGAACCTAATTGGTCTAAGCAGGAGAAAATTGTTATAAAACACCAAATAGATAAGTTATTGGAAAAAGGAGCAATCAAAGAGACAGATGCTACCGCGGGTCAATTTTTATCTTGTATTTTTCTTGTAAAGAAACCGGATGAAGGCTATCGGCTAGTTTTAAATTTAAAAAAACTCAATGAATTCATTGACACCGATCATTCTAAACTTGAAGACAGTAAGGTTGTCAGAAAATTACTAACTACAAACTGTTTTATGATATCTATTGATTTAAAAGATGCCTATTATTTAGTTTCGGTGGCTGAATCAGATAGAAAATACTTAAAATTCCAATTTCTTGGTGAAATTTATGAATTTGCTTGTTAACCTTTTGGACTAAATATTGCCCCGTATATATTCACAAAAATTATGAAACCTGTAGTCTCATATTCAAGATTATTAAGAATTTTGCTTCTCATTTACTCAGATGATTTGTTGATAATAGGACCGTCTTTTGAAGCGTGCTCCAAGAATGCAGAGATCGCTCTAGCACTACTGCAAAACTTGGGATTTATTATAAATTAAAAAAAAAGTCGATTGACACCGTCTAATAGATGTAAATATTTGGGATTAATTTATGACTCACAAAAAATGGTTGTGGAACTTCCAATTGAAAAGAAAAACAAAGTAAGCGAGTTAATTAGAAAATTCAGCCAAATAAAAAGATGTAAGATTAGGGAGTTTGCAGCCTTTATTGGCACTCTCGAATCGTGTACTCCAACATTGAAGTATAGTAGAGTTCATATGCGTAGTTTTGAAACAGAAAGATTTTCAGCTCTGAGCCGTAGCAGGGATAACTATGATAGTTACATGACTACTGCACCCTCTCTAATAAGTGACTTTAACTGGTGGAAGAAAAATGTGTCATTAGCAGTAAACTCCATCAAAGTATTTAATCCAGTCGTAGAAATTTTTTCAGACGCTTTAACTTCGGGCTGGGGTGCAATCTGTAATGGCAACCGAGTACATGGTCATTGGAGAGAATCAGAGCGTTCTCTACACATAAACGTTCTAGAACTCAAAGCGGTAATTTTTGGGTTGATGTGTTTTTGTAAAGGCTTTAAATCCTGTGATATTTTATTAAGAATAGACAACACTACTGCGATAGCATATATCAATAAGAAGGGCGGTATAAGGGTTCCGCGTTTGAAAGAGTTAGCTAAAGACATCTGGACATGGTGTGAAGAGAGAGAGTTGTGGGTATTTGCATTCTATATCCGCTCAGAGGTTAATTCTATTGCAGATTTTGAGTCGAGGAGACTAGAGCCAGAGACAGAGTACAGCCTTTCTGTTTATGCATTTAACGCTATATCAGAAAAGTTTGGAAAACCAGAGATTGATCTTTTTGCCACTCGAGCTAATGCTAAATGCAAGCGTTATGTGTCGTGGAAAAAGACCCGGCATCAATAGCAATTGACGCTTTCACTATTAATTGGGACACACATTTTTTTTATGCTTTTCCACCTTTCTCTACGATTCTGCGTGTATTAGAGAAAATTCGAATTGATAAAGCTAGAGGTATATTAGTGGTACCCTATTGGCCCGCTCAAGTTTAGTTCCCAGTATTTTTGTCAATGCTTATATCTGAGCCACTTTATTTTGAACCAAATAATAATTTGCTTATGACATTCGACAGACAATCCCACCTGGTATGGCGGAGGATTACCCTGGTATCAGGGATTGTATCAGGAAAGCCTACGCACTAAAATCAGTACCAGAAGAAACCATGCAAGTCATGATAGCGTCGTTGAGACAGGGATCGTTGAAGCAATACGATATTGGATTGAAAAGATGGTGGAAATTCTGCAGCAAGAACGGAATAGATCCTATGTCTGGTACGATTCAGGATGTGCTAGGATTTTTAACATTGGAATACTATCACGGCGCTACGCATGGATCGCTAAATAGTTTTCGATCGGCTATAGCTCTTATTCAGGGTCCTGAGCTTGGAGAAAATCCTGAGATTAAGAGATTTTTCAAGGGTGTATCGAAACTCAGACCGCAAAAAGCAAAATATGACTGTACGTGGGATCCCGGGTTGGTATTGGATTGTTTAAAGAAATAGGGGTGTAATGACAATTTAAGTCTTGAAAAATTATCCTTTAAGTTGGCTTCATTGTTAGCCTTAGTGACAGGACAACGTATGCAGACGTTATCACTAATTGATATTAGGAATATTTGCACCAAGAGTAAAGATGCTATCGAAATAAAGATTCCAGATCGTATTAAAACATCGGCTCTGAACAAGAAACAACCCCTGCTATCGATTCCATTTTATTCTAAAGAAGGACTAATCTGTCCTGCTTCTACATTAAAAGATTATTTAGAAAGGACCAACCAATTGAGAGAAGCGGAGAGTAAACTATTCATCTCGTTTCGAAAACCACACAAGGCTGTGACTGCGCAAACCTTGAGTCGTTGGATAAAGGATGTGCTAAAAGACAGTGGTGTGGACACAACGATTTTCAGCGCTTATAGTACGAGACACGCTTCTACATCAGCAGCAAGCAGGAGTGGAATCTCCATTGACTGTATTTTAAAAACAGCAAGATGGTCTGAAAAATCTGAGACTTTTGCAAGATTTTATAAGAGAGACCTTGTGAAAGACAAAAATGCTTTTGCCTTAAGTGTTCCAAATATCTGAGCATGTATTATTGTTTCAGTTGATAAATACTTAAATTACTGGCTAAATTAAATAGATTTACGTAGTTTATTAGCCGTAACAACTTTCAACAGCTACAATTTGATCTCGAGGAAGAGGCGCGAAATACAATTTAATGATTAAACGAGCTTACCTGTAAGTGAAGTTCAATCATAATTGTATGGAGCGCCTCTTCCGAAGAGATCAACTTCTCTCCCATTAAACCCATTTTTCTTACTATTCAGATGGGTAAGAAACCCTTTTCTTGTTACGGCATTACTTCAAAAAGAATGAAGCATCAGGGCGCCGCTGAGTATGCGCAGGCGGAATCTTTTCATTTTAGACTATAAAGTATGTGGCGACAATGGCGTAGAGTAGAGGTACTACAATTTGATCTCTTCGCAAGAGGCGCTCCATACAATTATGATTGAACTTCACTTACAGGTAAGCTCGTTTAATCATTAAATTCTATTTTGTAATAAATAAAAATATTTTTGAATTTTGCGCTAGTCACCGGCAACGCCATGTAGCGTGGTAAATTGTAGAATAAGTGACAGCACTAGTTTTTACACAGACTGTACAGGAAGAAAGGAGGTGGACGCCATCGAGTTTTTGGAATGGACGCATGGGTATGTTTTTGT
Organism: Dromius quadrimaculatus; assembly: GCA_963989225.1. Lineage (NCBI taxonomy): Eukaryota > Metazoa > Arthropoda > Insecta > Coleoptera > Carabidae > Dromius > Dromius quadrimaculatus. Next base: position 31,228,544 of record OZ022330.1, read on the forward strand.
TCTCATGTATTCAATTAAACGTGGAATGAAGTGGAATATATTTTGAAATCCGAGCCATCCTTTGACCACCTCTCACAGAACAGAAGTGCGATTGAACTAGATGCTATTGGCAAATAAACATAAGCGACACTCTATCTGGTGGCAGAATTTCAAACTAGTGATGTTAGGATAGATTTGGCGGGTTACATATATATTACACGTGAGCTTATAATCAAATCAATAAATCATATTCTATATTCGGTTATCTGATTAGTATTCATGAAAAATATATATGTGATAATAATTCTGAATGATTTAAGCAAAAATTCATGAAAAAATATTGTGTTTATTGATTGAAATTTCAAATACAAAAATTTACCATGGAAGATTCAGTCTAGTTCAATGACTGATAAAGCCATAGCCTACGCATTCGCTGTCTGAAAGTTGATATGTTAAGGTTGCTATTTCTTTTTGTTCTACTTTTTACTTATAAATTGAAAAAGAAGATAGAATTCAAAGTTTTAGAGTATTTCAAAATCTTTTCTTACATGCAGGACATTTCAGATATTGCAACTGATGAATATTTTTATATGGATTGTTCTCTATTTATCCAGGTATACTTACAAATACAAATTATCTTCAAGTCATTGGAAGATTTTTTGAAACAACAAACAGTCCAACTAATAAGTACTAATCTAATGTTTATTTAACAAAATTAAAAGGCATTCTCGCGCCACTTCAACTTGTCAACACATGGTACACAATAAAAAAACTGCAGATCTATGCTTGCAACTGTCGCTGTTTTCTGCTTTGCAAGAACAATTCATATTCTCAATCTTCAAGGCATCATATTCATTACAATTCAATTCTCCTTTAATTTCATACGGATTCTCAAGCACTTTTGATGTTTGTATGCAAAGAGCATGCAAAAATACTCTCTTGTCACTATATAATCTTGAATTTTCGACAGAATGAAATATGTCAAGCATTTACTAGCTGTTCACCCCCATTTACACAGCGTGACATGACATTTGCATCAAAATATGTTTGAAGTCTCAATATTATTATCTAGAAATTGAAGGTCAAGTTCAATTTAAAAATATGAATTAAATATAAATAAACAGATGGAATAATTCACCTGCCCCTGGTACATACGAACAATATACTTTTAAAAAATATCCATGAAAAAGCAAATCTTTATTTCATATTCACGATTATTATCTTCAAAAATCGTAACAAGCCCATTTAAATACATGTAAACTTCAAGTTTATCCTAACTCAGTTAGTTCAAAAATATCCGCTGCGGCGCTGCGGTCTTAAATTTATTTGCCAATTGTGAAGCATTTGCGAACAGTATTTTGTGAATTTTACCGTGAGAATTTGTGAACTTTGAAACTGTGAACATGTCTGAGAATGGTGATGAAAATACAAATCGAAACAATGAGAGTGAGCGAAATGCTATGATTGTGACACCAGAAGCCATGCAATCCATAATTGCGAGTGCTGTAAGTGCTGCTTTGTCAACATTAAATTTGAATAATAGCCAACAATCTCGTGTACGTATGGGTGATATTAGTGAACAAATACCGCTATTTGGTGGATCCAGTGAAGAAGATATTGACAACTGGTTGAAACGAATCCAAATTCAGAAAAATAATCACAATCTCAGTGATTCCACTATTGCTTTGTTGGCAACAAATGAACTAACAAAGCGTGCGAAAGAATGGCATGATTCTCAAGCTGAATTAGCCGATTCACCATGGAATGACCTAAAGAATAAGTTGAAGTCCAACTTAAAGTGCGAAATTGATCGTTTTACTCTACTTGACAAAATGCAAAATAGAAAGTGGCAACGCACAGAAAAAAAAAGAAAATTACTACCATGATAAGTTGAAAATGTTAAATAAATTGCATGCTACAACAGAAGATGCAATATTATATCTTATCCGAGGTATTGAAGATGCAATATTATATCTTTTCCGAGGTATTGAAAATACAGTATTGAGAATTCAGTTGGAAAATCAAAGCTTCAAGACAACAGAAGAATTATTTAGTGCGATGAGGTCTTACGCAGACGAATTATGTTTTCCCGATTCATCAAGTGGTTCAAAAACTGTGAAGAAGGTTGAGAAACGAGAAGCTAATCGAAATGTTGACATAACGCAAGTGCGATGTTATAATTGCAACCAATTTGGACATTTTACCTCTAGCTGCACTCGTGAGGAATGAGCGAAAGACGCATGTTCCAATTGTAATGATTCTGGTCATCAATTACGAGATTTTTCAAAGAGGAAAGCCGTCAACATCGCAGCAGACTGTGTGAAGCATTCGAATACAGTCAAAATGAAGATTCAAACTCAGGAATTTATTGCACTCATTGACAGCGGGTGCACAGCCAATATTGTGCGCGAAACGGTTCCAACGTTAATAAATATTGCTGTCAAACCGAGCAATGAGGTTTATACGGGACTAGAAGATAGTAGTATTCAAAGCTGTGGACAATTCCAAGTGACAGTATTTATTGAGAAATACCCTTATGATATTTCTTTTTCAGTTGTGCCTGATCCAGCTATCCCTCATGATGTGATCATAGGCGAACCATTGTTTAAAATGGCTTTCGTTGTTTTTGGGCCAAACAGTATGCAGATTACAAAGTTAAATCCAGTACCTGAAGTAATGGATGAGATTTTCAACATTCCACTCGAGCCGCAACAGTCATGTATACTTCAAATAAACAAGGAGCTGCAGCCGTAAGACTGCAATCGCTTAGATCGACTTTTGATGCAGTACGAAGAGGATCTACAAAATCCAGAGCCGACGGTGACGACTGAAGCAAGCATCATACTCAGCAACTCAGCGAAAAGAAAGAGATTGTGCACCGACCCAGAAGACTTGCTATTGCGGAACAACAACAATTGAGACAGATTGTTGACAATCTGCTCAGAGAAGGTATAATTCGTCCTAGTAATTCCCCACACTGTAGTCCTGTCGTACTCACAAGAAAGAAATCTGGTGATCTGCGGATGTGTGTGAATTACCGTGCCTTAAATTCAGTAACGGTAAAAGAAAGATACTCTCTGCCTGTAATTAAAGATGTTCTTGATAATTTATGTGGTAGAACATGGTTTACTTTACTAGATCTTAAGAACGGGTTTCATCATATTAAAATGGCGGATGATTCCATAAAATATACTTCGTTCATATTACCTTTCGGTCAGTACGAATTTTTAAAATTACCATTCGGATTAACATATGCGCCAAGTTGTTTCCAACGGTATATAAATTCTGTTTCAGATGATCTCATACGTTCGGGCGAAGTTGTAGTGTATTTAGATTATTGTATGATAGCCAACGATACAATTGAGAAAAATTTTGAAATACTCGGAAAAGTATTGAAACTGTTCGGGAAAAATGGACTTCAGTTAAGAATTGACAAATGCTATTCTTTTATGAATAATATTGAGTATCTAGGATATGATTCAAATGGTACCGGTATAAGACCAAGCGATAATAAGACTAAAGCTATTGCCAAATTTCCTGAACCAAAATGTGTACGCGATGTTCAAAGTTTTATTGGCTTAGCTGGTTATTTCCGTCAGTCTATAAAAAGCTTTTCCGTCATAGCCAAGCCTCCCACAGATTTGACTCGGAAAGAAACTCCTTTCACATTCGGTCCAACTCAGAAAGAAGCGTTCGAAACTTTAAAACAAAATCTTATATCAAAACCAACTTTGTGTATTTACAATCCCGGATTACAGACCGAGTTGCATACAGATGCGAGCTCAAAGGGTTTTGGAGCAATTCTTTTGCAAACGGCAAATTTTACCCAGTGAGTTATTACAGCACAAAATCCTCCTTTGATGGAAGTACGTATCATAGTTTCGAATTGGAAACGCTTGCTATCATAAAAGCATTAGCACGGTTCCGTATATATATTCTAGGAATCAATTTCACGATAGTCACAGATTGTAACGCCGTCCAACAAACTTTGAATAAACGAGATATTTGTCCAAGAATGAATCGTTGGTGTTCAGCTTTGCAAGAGTACCAATATCAAATAGTACACCGTGAGAAAGAATCGATGACTCATGTTGACGCATTGAGCCGCAATCTGGTTATGCTTATTGAAACTGATTCAGTTACAAATTTAAAATATCCTCAATATACTTATCGTGAGATCAGTGAAATAATCGAAGAAGTTAATAAAGGTGACAAAAGGTTGAACAACAAATACTCGGTGAATAACGGGCTGTTATTTCGAGAAGATGGGAATAATTGGATGTTAGTAGTGCCAAGTAACATGCGAAGGGCTGTAATTGCTCAATATCATGACAACAACGCTCATGTTGGCTATGAAAAAGTTGTAACTGCCGTAAGACGATATTACTGGTTCAAAAACATGTCAAAATATGTTAAGCATCATATAGAAAATTGTCTGATTTGTATACAGTACAATGACAAGCACAGGCAAGAAGGTTTATCGCACATATATGAAAAGGGCGATGTACCCTTCAAAATTTTGCATTTAGATCATTTCGATCCTTTAAGTAAAACAGCTAGTGGAAATAAGCATGTGCTGGTGATTGTTGATGCTTTCTCTAAGTTTGTATTTTTAAAACCTGTAAAGCAGACGGATGCTAAAAGTGTGATAAAATGGCTTAACACAATATTTCCTGTTTTGGTAATCCTAGAACTATTGTTATTGATACGGGAAGTGCATTCACATCTAACGAATTTTCTGATTTTTGTGAGGATAGGAAAATAAAACATGTTAGAGTAGCTGTAAGTACTCCTTCTGCAAATGGTCAAGCCGAACGTTATGTGAAGAGTGCAAAAATGCCCTCATGAAATATAGCGATGCTATTAATTGGGATATTGAATGTGAGTTTGTACGAATTGTCTTGAACAATACGTATCAAAAATCTATTGGTATGACTCCAAATAGGTTACTTTTAGGATATGATTGTGATTATCTGAACGATAATGAAACTGGAAATCTAGTTAGAGTAAATTGTGTTATAGAGCCTATAACATTTGGTGAGCTGAGAGCACGAGCATCTGCACGTATAAAAGCTTTTCAAATTTACAATAAAACGCACGCTGATTTCAAGCGGGTTACACCTTTTTGCTATCAGATCGGGGATCTTGTTTGTATCAGGAAACTTCACATAGTTTCTCGCGGTGAAAGTCTCTTTTCTCCTTGATGTTTTGGACCATACATTGTTACAGCAGTATCAGATAAGGACAGATATGTTGTTGAAGACGTACCAGGTCTACAGCACACCCAAAGATTATATACTACGATTGTATCACCGCAAAATATAGAAATGTGGTATTCTGCAAATAAACAGTAGGTCGAGGACGACTAATTTGCAGGATGGTCGAATTGTTAAAAATAAAAAATATTTTTAAATTTTGCCAACGCCATCTAGCGTGTTAAATTGTAGATTAAGTGGCAGCACTAGTTTCCACACAGACTGTACAGGAAGAAAGGAGGTGGACGCCATTGTGTTTTTGGAATGGATGCATGAGTGTGTTTTTGTTCTCATGTATTCAATTAAACGTGGAATGAAGTAAAATATATTTTGAAATCTGAGCCATCCTTTGACCACCTCTCACAATTTAAACAAATTGAATTGCGATTTCTCACTCTCCGATACATTCGACGAGGATTAAAGACAAATGTAGTTATTACTAACAAGATTCGTAATAAAGTAAAAACTTAGTGAAAAAGACAATCAAAGTGGAAGCAAAATGGCGATGATAATAGGAAATATTGAACAATTCGATATCAAAACGGCACAGTGGAACTAATGAGTAGAAGGATTGGAGCAATATTTCATTGCTAACGATGTGGAGCAAACAAAATATGTTTCAATTTTATTATCATCCACTGGATCTGAAGGATCTGCATTGGTCAAGGACTTATGCATGCCAGCAAAACCAGGTAATAAGACGTATGAACAGTTGAAAAAGATTGTTGCCAATCATTCTTTACGATCAAATCCAAATAAAATTACGGAGCACTATAAATTCAAAAACAGAAAACAAGAAGAATGCAAAACAATAGTCCAATTTATAACGAGTCTTAAGAAGTTGTCTACACACTGTGAATTTGGCACAAACCTTGAATCCCGTTTGTGTGATCAAGTTGTATGAGGTGTAAGAAATCAACAAATAAAAAAGAACTTTTGGTGAAGAGTATTTAACATTTATAGGGGCAAGTGAAATTTTACTATCAATGGAAGCAGCTATTCAAGACGCTTCGGAGCTGACTGGAAAGAGCGCTAGTTCGCTTAGCTATTTTAGCACAATCGACAAAAAAAAACCACAGCTCGATATATCAGTAATGCGTGGCAGAGGAAGAGGCCATTTCTACAGAGAACGAGGTCAAGCATATCAAGGTGGTAGTAGTTAACCAAATTGGCAGAGGAGAAGTCATCAACAGTCGCAAGACAGAACAGACAGCGAGTCCAGAGTTAGTTACCGTCCTAGTCTATTGACTGCTATTTCGTCCAGCTCCAGAAAAATTCGTCTTACCATCTCACAATTGGGAGGAGTCCATATAAAGCCTTGTTTGGAGTGGATCCGAAGCTTGGACTCTCGTCCACATATTTGTATGAAGATAGAATCTTTAGATTGAAAACTAAAAGATACGTGGAAAGAGTTCATGAGAATATTGATAACAAATAAAAACAAAATTCAGGAAAAGATCAGAAGACGAAAGAACGGGAAGAAGCACCTATTTTTAGGAGAGCAAAAACTGACACAATATTGAATGAGCAGGAAGAAGTGCCTTTACTAGGCCACGAAATATCCTAAATCAAAACAACATTTCTAGCAATCCTGACCTACTTCCAAGAGTGTTTAATCCCCTAAGCAGCATCTTCTTGACTCGGGCCTGCGGTCTTAAACCGACTGATTAGTGGGGATAATTGATCGAAGCGGGATTTCTTTCGCAAGGAGTCTTCTGAAATCTTTCGTTTGCTTTTGCGTGAACTTTTATAAAGTATTGGTGCAATTTTGTGCAAATTTGGAGCAACAAATATTATTTTGAATCATTTCGAGTTACACGACATTAGAAAGGACTATTCCACGGGTGAATCCCAGATTATATCCAGAAACGAGACATTTTCAAACGCACCAAGCCGCCCAACATCTTCAGGTAAATCCTCGTGGTCTCAATTTCATTTCCATATCACTTCCGTCTTCCACGGCTGATGAACGTTCATTTTCTGTGGTATATTTAGCGTAATTTCTATTAGTATTCTCAAATATTTAATTTGGTTTCATCATTCCTTAATTCTGGAGCAATTCCAGTGGCGGCGCATTATCGCCATATTTCAAGGAAGTCATATGTTTATCATGTTGTATTTCAGGCTTTTATTTGATACCCTGGCTTTTTGATCGCTGCATGCGATTCTGGATTTGGACTTTCCATACGAGTTGCAGATACTACATTCTGGGAATCGGAAATAGTTTTGGCGAATACCGAATCCAGAAAGGACTTAATTTGGGACGCCGCTGTGCATATTACCAGCCCGAAACAGTTGGTGTGACTTCAGACCTGATTCGATCGCACCAGAAGCCCTGCAACTCCTCACTACAACCCTGTATTGTCAGATAAGCCCCACTTTCACTATTTTATTATTTTGGGTCATCTATTATATGATCATAACCTCTCTAACAGGTTGATGGTATGATTCATTTGAGAATTCATAACTAGTAGATGTGTATATTTTGTTATCTCTCATTATTTGTTGAATTATAAGTATCTATTATGGTTAGACCATATTGGGCTATTGTTAAGCCGGTCAAACATAGTAACACTGATTTAATATATTTTCTTACGCCGCTGCTAATTTTTTTTGTAGTGTGTAGTTCGTGCGTCGCTGTAGTTTGTAGGATTTGCGTTCGACATTAATCGTGAGCTCGCATACCGTTCGCTGGTCAACCACCGGAACTCTGTGCGTCGTTGTAGCGCTATTACGTCACTTGCGTATAAAATCACGCGCCGCTATCCTGGATTCTACTGGGGAACACTACCACCCACTACGTTTTGCTATTATTGTATCTGTCACACGGCTGACATTCTTCTTGCGTTGATTGGGCTCAATTTACTACTATATTTTATATCTTTGTTCTATTTCTATACGTAGTTTCTCCTACTTATAGTCCATAAGTGTATTTAGTTCAGAGTCAATATATCTAGTAGTAATTTGAATTCGTGTATGATTAGATAGTACTCGTCCTTTGTTACCGTCAATCCTAGTTTGGTTCCCGTTTTGGTTTGTCGGCCGACTGTTGAGGTTGAATCGTTGAGGCTGAGGCCGACTGGCGCCCGCATCCCTAATCCTTTTAACTATATTCACTCGCCCCCGTCTCCACTGAGTTTAAGCCGAGATTCAACTGGTCTTGCCTGGGTACGTCCTTTATTGAAAAAAAGGGGCGTAGCACACCTTCTCTCCTTGAAGCATCTGAAGGTACTCGTCTAGAATTCTCAACGTGCCTAAGTTCCTGGTTATATTAATTCATGTTGGTACACCTACAGTTTTGAAATTAGTCGGATATTGCGAATATAAGCAATATAATATTAATTTATATTTTATGGCATTTAGCGATGAGAACTCAAATGAGACTGCGTATTATTGAATACTACAGTTATTAAAATTTGTCCTAGTGCATTCTTATTATAATTATGGTATCGAAGGTGTTAAAAAGACAATAATGCCTGAAGTCAATAATGTACTTTTCGAAGGCCTCTGGTCCGAGATGTGTAAGTTATGTAGAAGATTGATCCCTCACTGGACATGGAAAGACACGTACTCCTATGTATCGTGGGAAACGCAATCTCAGCATTATGTAGTTCATATATACTGATTTTAAGATAGCTTAGGGCATTCTATATGTAGCTTCTGTCAAATAAAGATCTTTTCAAAAGCAATACTCGACGTTCAAATATTATAAGTGGCGACGAGGATGGGATACAGCAAAACTGAGTGAAAAAATAATAATTTGAATTGTTCAGTGAATTATCACCGTGAGAGAACATTCTTATTGCTGGTTTTATGAAAGACCAAGTATCAAATAATCGACTGTCATCTTACAGAGTAAATTTTATTGACTCTGGAAGTGAAATACTCTGCCCTTTATAAAACCGGGCATCAATTCTACAAGTGAATAGTGAAGAAGTAAAGCGTAAATTCACAAACACTCTGGTTCGTGTTAACGATTAATTTGCATGGAACCTGAATCACAACGATATCATCAGTATCCAGTTCGAGTGTTTAGAGAACTTTGGACAAGACGGTTCGTGAGCCCAATCCACGCAGGGAAACATAAGAGACCCACGACCACCGACTCATCACCATCCTGAGGTGCCCAATCCACATAAGGAAACACAAGCGACACCAGAGGAAAAAATCTACATGCTACTCGCAGCAATACTGTAAGTGCAGTTCAGTTGTATTGTTGTAACAAATAATTTTCTAAAAGACACAAGTCAGAAAAATGGTACAACAATGCGAACAAAGATATTTGGATACTTTTCCAATTTTATTGGAAATTCAAATTAATTAGCTTATTTCATTCGTATGAGTGAAGCACTCATTACAAAATCTTACAACCAAACTAATCCCGCAGACTACGGAAATTTCATTCTACTCGCGAATATTAGAAATAAAATACGAGGAGATACTGCAAAAACAATCTTACATTATACAAATACTTGGGCAGATCTGAAAAATGCTTTATCAACAGCTTATGCTGATAAACGTGATTGTCATACCCTGACAATCGAAATTTTGAATTTATGCCAAGGCTTTGAAAATTCTTTCGAATATTATAATAAAATGCTGACATTGCTTAACGCGCACACTACATATGTTGAAACTCAGGTAGATGCAGCACATCGACCCTCTGTAATTATGTATGAACAGAATTTAGCAGTAAGAGCATTTTTAAGAGGATTACGCGATCCTCTGAGATCATTTTCACAATCTAGAAATCCACAAAGCCTGAATTCCGCATTGAAAATATTAGCAAATGACTATCAATTAGAAGCTAGTGGATCGTCATCTACACTTCAACCAGAAAAAACTTCTAAATTCAAATATACAGGAACTGTTCCCAGAAACAAACAACTTGTGCAACCATTGCATGTACCCCAATTCACACAGACTAGATTATCAAACTCATTTCCAACGGTTCGTGAGCCCAATCCACGCAGAGAAACATAAGAGACCCACGACCACCGAATCATCACCATCCCGAGGTGCCCAATCCACATAAGAAAACACAAGCGGCACCAGAGAAAAAATCTACATGCTATTCGCAGGCAGGCCAAAATTTACCAAAATCAACCTCTATGTCGATCTCTACTACACAAATACAGTCTATGAGACAAGCACACTCAAGAAACCCATACCAGTCTAGACTAAATTTTAACAATACAGAACTGAACAATGTTGAAAATATAGGTCAGGAACAGAGCGAAAATGATATTGCTTTCACTGACGACGAACAAAGATTTTATCTTGATCATGAACCACAAGAGGTAAAAGATTTTGAGAACGAAGAAAATAATTCTTTTTTAGAATAAGGCCATCAGAACCAACATTCGGAGAAATAATGAATATTGGAAATGCACCGCAATTACAATTTTTACAGTTAGGTAGTTTTAAATGTTTGGTGGATTGAAGAAGTATCAGATTCTTTATTAATCGAAAATATATTCAAAAATATCCTGCAAAATTTTAAATACTGAAAGAAAATTTCACTTTGTTAGTGGCACATGGCATTTCTAAAGGAAATTAATATTTTATATTCCATTTTGTTAATACAGTTGTGAAATTTTATGTTTTCGATTTTCATAATCAATTCGATTTGCTTATTGGGTTAGAAAATTTGAAATTATTATGATATAATGAATAACACAATATTTTTTTTGGGTAGAAAGTATAAATTGAATTGTTCAAAGAGAGAAATTGAATTGAAACCAGAGGAAGTGAAATTTTTCAGTCATCTTCTAAATAAATGGGATTCTGAAGTTTTGTTAGAAAATAATAATATAAATACATGTTATGAGATCCCAGATAGTTTAGTGGAAATGAAAAATAGAAGATTGATTATCTCAATAATCGATAAGACCCATGAAGAAATTGAAATTAATAATTTAAATATTCCGAATTCCACAATAAATTATAAAATAAGAGTTCCACCTCAAAAACCAATTGATTTGAAAGATTTTTGTACATATCATTTGAATACATTTGAAAGAACTAATTTATTGAAAATAATTCAAGAATATAGAGACATATTCTACAAGAAAGATGACAACTTGACGTTTACAAGCAAAATAAAACACAAAATGGAGACAGTAGACAAAATACCTGTTCATGCCAGGAATTACAAACATCCCCATTGTTATAAAGAAGAAATTCAAAATCAAGTTCCAAAATTATTAACAGACGGGATCATTGGGCCGAGTTTTTCCCTTGGAGCCAGTCTAGTCTGGATTGTTGGGAAGAGACCGGATGCTCCAGGGAAAAAGAAATTTCGTATGGTAATTGATTATAGAAAGTGAAATAAGAAGAACATAGATGATAAGTACCCGATTTCGGATATTAATGATATTTTAGATAAATTAGGAGGATGTAGGTATTTTTCCACAATTGATTTAGTCCAAGGGTTCCACTAGATTGAAGTAGATTCAAAAAACATACCCAAAACTGCTTTTAACGTATATAACGGTCAGTTCACTCGAATGCCGTTCGTGCTGAAAAACGCATCCAGTACTCTCCAGCGTCTAATGAACTTCATATTAGCAGAAAACATTGGAACAATTTGCTTTGTATATCTCGACGATTTATAATTATTTTGGGCAATAGTTTGGAAGAGCATTTGAAAAATATTAAAAAAATATTTAAAACGTTGAGAGAAGCAAATCTTAAGGTGCAGTTAGACAAATCAGGGTTTCCAAGGAAAAAAGTCGGATATTTGGGACATGTAGTTACTTCTCATGGGATCAAACCAAATCCTTACAAAATTAACACAATTCAAAATTTTCCGATCCTCAAAAATCAAAAGGAGATCAAATCATTCTCAGGATTAATAGGTTATTATAGGCGGTTTATAGAACATTTCGCGAAGATAACGAAACCTCTTACTCAAGTCTTGAAGAAAGGTTCTGTGATAGATATGAATAATAAGGCATATAAAGAAAGTTTTGAGACATGCAAGAGACTTTTGACGAATGATCCAATATTACAGTATCCCGATTCTAGTAAACAATTCATATTGACAACCGACGCCAGCAACTTTGCACTAGGTGCCGTACTTTCTCAAAATTTCAACGGAAAAGAATTGCCAATAGCGTATGCGAGTCTAACGTTGACTATTCATGAAATTAATTATTCGACATATGAAAAAGAGCTACTTGCTATAGCTTGGCCGACAAAATATTTCAGGCCCTATATTTATGGAATAAAATTTAAAATCATAACGGACCATAGACCATCAGTTTGGCTTTTCAAGTTGAAAGAACCAAATTCCAAATTACTTCGTTGGAAACTTGAATTACAAGAGTACAATTATGAGGTAAAATACAAAAAAGGAAAGATAAATACAAATGCAGAAGCTTTATCAAGAGTAAAAATAGATAATTTTGAGATCTTAGAGAAAGAAAATTTATGGAAAGCGAATGATAAATTTAGCTCATTGTATAAGTGCAGATAGAAAAATTTATCAAATGAATAGCTGCACAAATTGATTCAAAATTCGAAAGCAGAGAGTATTTATTGAAGTTCAAGACCCCAAGAATTACAGATGTATTGTTGCAAAAATAACCGAATGAAAAATTATTATTCCATTCATTCACGAAAGAAAAATGTAGTTATAAACCTACATATGAAATATTAGAAATGTTCAACAAAATTTGAAATTATATTTAATACAGAATAATTTGGACAGTATACGCCAGCCCGACAACGCTCGAGGCGACGCTATTCGGCGAGAAGCGTAAACTGTCAGTGGTATATTTTGACAGGTGATAAGGGCAATAGCTTCATAACAGCTCTTATTATAACTTTTGTACAGATAAAATGAGGGGAAAATAAAACAAGGGACATGGTCGAGCATGTTGTGTGCCCTATAACCCCAATACCGAAAAACTTAACTCTGATTAAACATTTTATTCATTTCCAAACAGTAATTGGGAAGTTGAACGAAGAAGTAATGGATTACACGTGTACGAAGAGTTCCGTAAATACATAATTAGATCACGAAAAGTAATACAGAATGATGCAGATTCTTCATTACAAATAAATAAATAAACTTGTATAGATTTAATAATCTTGTTAAATGAGAGGGTTAGATATGTAATTTTTAACCTATAAAATGTCTGTGATACAATTGAAATATACAAATAGTGATATGGCTCCAATTTAAATAAGTGATTAAATAATAAAATGCTGAAACATTTCAAAAAAAGGAATCATGATTATACAGTGAATATAAAAAATGAAGTAAACAATAAATGTTACGCAAAACAGAAGGTATGCTCCAAAAAAATCGTCTACTTAAACAATTTGTCTTATGGCCGGTTTTATAAAAGTCCAAGTAAATTTACTCTCAAAATAAACTCATTCTACTCAACAAGTTCCAATCGTTTTGTGTATGATAATAGTTCTGGATGCTTTCTGATACTTCTCCAGGACTGATTTCGACGTATAATTTTCTTCCTTTATTCACATTTTTACACGAGAAAAGCTCAAATCTGCTCTCTGAAAATCACATTGAATTATTACAAACATAGTTAAATAGTGGTTATTTGAAAAATATGGATTGGATTAAAATTTTGCAATTATTTATTATCATCTGTCCTACTTGCGCGGGCTTGTTTTTAAACGCTTCCACCGATAGTTCACCAATTGTGCCGCTAGGGCAGCATTCGGGTAGCGCAAAATCAAATCGGGCTGGCGTATATCAATTCCTAAAATTGGATGGGTGAGAATAAATTATCATGGCAAAAAAAATACTATTGATAATAAATGAGGTTTTTTCAGATTCAAACATGAAAATAATCAGTATGTTTTATTTGGAACGGTTCTGTACATAAAAATGATCAGAAACATAACGTTTCAACAGCAAAGTGCTGCCTTCATCAAGTGTCAAAATATAATAAATAAATAAAAAAAAAAAGTCAGGACAACAAAAATACAAGAGGTGACTAGATAAAATATTGACTCCTAGGATCGTGGAGCTCTGCCTGTGATAGAGCATATAATTCAATGTCCACGGGTCTTCAGGAGATAAAAATGGAGGTCTAAAAAGGGAGATAGTCAACTCCTTGTGGTTCTAGGTCAATCTGGCTCTACTCTTTTTGGTTTGGCACATTACTGAACCATCCACAGATCTTCAGGAGGTGGTGTTGAAGTAACTCTTGAAAGTAGATTCATAGATGAAAATAACTTGAAATTATCAACGGATGACTCGTAACCACGGTCGATTGAGTTCATATCCAGTATTTAAAATCTAATTATCAGGTGTTTTTTTGTTTCTATTGCTTCTCTTATTAGCCTCTTGAACCAATAGTTCTCTTTAGCCAGAAGCTTTGTATTCTTGAAGACATTCTATGACTTTTTTTTCCAGACCTTCATTTTTATCTCCTGGAGACCCGTGGACACTGAATTGTATTCCGCGCCCCCTCCTCAAGATCACCAAACGTAGTACCCTGACTCAGGTTGCCACAATATTGAAAGTAGGAAACTTGAAATATACAAGTTGCTCACTTAACTCTGGTGTGTCTTCAGTTGTCTCAATGTTCATTCCTTTTCTTTGTGCTGAAAGAAAGCCACGTATTTTTCATATCTGCTGATGAATAACTTATATAATGAGTAATAATAATCATGATTTTGATTTTGCTGCTGAATTACGGAGATTAAAAAGGAAATTAGATGAACAAGATGATGAAATTAATTTTTTGCGAAGAAAGCAATGTAAGTTCATTGAAATTGATAGGCTAGTTATGTGTTATGTCATTTCAGCTTAGCAAATAAATTTTGCTATTTTATATCTTTCAAGTAATGTTTTTAGATGCAAATAACGCATATTAATATATTTGATTACCTCCAATGAACAAGTCTTAGTTTAAATATTATAATGAAATATAAAGATTTACAGGCTGGTTATGTTTTATGTCATTTTGGCTTAGCAGATAAATTTTGCTTTCTTAAATCCTTCAAGTGAGATTTTTCACGTTCAAGTAACGCATATTGATATATTTGATTATCTCTTATGAACAAGTCCTCATTAAAAGATTATAATGAAAGATTGTGCCAGCCACTAAATATTTTCATTCATAAAAATTAATTGGTGTCAAGTACAGTTGATTAATTCTATCCAAAAAGCTTAGTTTCATTTGGAATAAGATTTCTATTGTATTTATTTGGTGATACAGATAAATCTAGAACTAGATCTTGTTCAAAATCAAAATCAAGATCCAAAAGAAACAGGTCAAACTCAACTGTCCATTCCCACCACCGTTCTCATCACCGTCTCCACCATCCTTCTAATCGCCATCGTGATGACTCTTCACATCGAAGTCAAAGGATTCCTATTATTGATATCAATTCGACTTTGTCATCTCAAATATCAAAAAACTCTGGTTCAATTCCTTCTGTAGACAGTCCATTTAATAACTCATCAGCTGCTTCACCGATTACTCCACAACCAACTGATCCTCACCCATCCATTTCGCCTGTCATTTATTCAACAACAGATAAATCTGTTGTGGCTCCAGAGAAATCATCTGAGCCAGTCCTTGTACCAGAAATTTTGGAGGCTATGGGAAAACGTCTAGATTCAGATAATCAACGTGCTCCTGCCCTTCATAATGACATTATTGTCCGTTGGGAAGATATAGAAGAAGAAAGGAAAAACCTCTTCAAGAAAAATCTTACTCCAGAAAATTGTGTTATATTTGAGTCTCCAAAATTGAATGCCGAAATAAAAGCTTCGGTTTTAGAACCAATTATTACAAGAGATGAGAGAATAGTGTTGATAAACAACATGAAGTTTCCGTCTGTTTATCCGCATTGGGTTCTATGCTGTCTAATCTTCATAAAAGTGCTACTTCAGATTCACTTACTTTAATTTCTAATTAAGGTGATATGGGACGTATCCTTGTAGACCTTCAACGAAATGAAACCCTAACAAGACGTTTAATTATATCTTCCAATCTCAATACATCTTTGAAAGAAACATTGAATGCTACTACTGCTGATGAGTGGTTATTTGGGAAAGATCTTGGTGAAACTTCAAAAACTGCCAAGTCTCTTGAACGTTCCTCAAAAGATCTTAAACCTCCATCTCAGTCATCTTCGAGTTTTGTCTCAAGAAATTCAAAAATTGAAAATCTACTAAATTTACCTATGAACTTTTGCAAAAAGGTGCATTACAACGTAATTTATTCCGAGTATTTTTCTTACGTCCAAGCCGGATGGTTCTAGTCGTTCTATTTTAAATCTTAAAAAATTAAATGAATTCAAAGAACCTGTACATTTCAAGTTAGAAGATATTAGAACTGCGAGGGATTTATTACGACATCTTTGTTTTATGGTTACTATAGATTTAAAAGACGCTTATTACTTAGTCGCCATAAAAAATTCTTCCAAAAAGTATTTGAGATTTATATTTAAGAGGGTAGACTTACAATCTTCAACCATCTGAGGTTTTGTAAGTGTGAAGGGGGAAATGAGCTCTTTTGCAATCTCAGGCGGGAACATTTCCCTCCCCACTCCAGAATTTCTATTTTAATCACTTGTAGCCAGAAATTTTGAAACCCAAACTGAATAGAATATCATAAATTTCATGTTCATTTTGAAAAAAAAAAATTGTCTACTTATATGTGTTTTTATTGATAGATTTCATGCTCTTATTACTTACTTGTACAAAGTAACACGTTAAGTATTGTGAAACCGACAAAATTCAACTATCAAGATTTTGATGGAAATATCCGTTTTGAGCATCCCTGAATTCATTTTGACTATTTTTGGCTTGATGTCGATACGTATGTTCGTAGAGGTCTTTCAATGTAACTACATGCCAGGGGCGTGGTTTTTGTATGCTGCGCAGATGACAAATTTAGGTTCTCTCCTTAGCGACGAGAAATGGTTCCTAGCAACGGGACGCTAAGCTCATGAGCGTAGTTAAATATTTGTTACATGTCATTTACTCTGTTGATATACTTGTATTCGCGTGGTTTATCTTCAAAGTCTATTATTGTTTTATTTCATCCCTATAACAATATATAATTTTTGCAATTAGAAAAATTGTCACTAGTTTCTTATAATTGATTAATAAAATTTAGAATCAAAATATGTCCGCCAATAAAATAACTAATACTTTATTAATTGACAATTAGACAGAAGTTATCAAAATTACATTCAATAAATTAATTTGAGATCGCTTTCTGATATTTTTTTATCTAGCTTTTTAATGTGCCCTACTTTAAAAATGCAAATTAACTCCGCCACTGTATGTCTTATTGCACGTGTAAAAAGTTCTTGCGCATCGAAGACCACGCCTCTGGCATGTAGTTACATTGAAAGACCTCTACGTGCGTTCGTGCGTAGCTCGCAAATCTCAAAACTGGTTGAACGTATAATGTTGAAACTTTGTATTTAGGATTGGTATAAGGTTTAGTTATACACCTCGCATTATGGTTCCAATCGTCTGTACCAGTAGTGCATTTTACTTGAAACTTTTTTCGAATTTTTCCAATAAATTCAGAATGATCAACCGTAGGATGTTGAAATCCAGTATTTGAACTTGATGTTATATCAGAATGGTTATCTGCTATTTTTGTAGGAATCGACTGAGCCAGAAGTGCACTTTACTTGAAACTTGTTTTGATTTTTTTTCCATAAATATAGAATGATCCGCCATAGCATATTGAAATTTCGTATTAAGCACTTCTATAACATCTTATTGAACATCTTGCAATATGATTGCGATCGGATAAACTGGAAGTGCATTTTACGTAAGACTTTTTTTTCAATTTTTCGCATAAATCCAGAATGATCAACCGTAGGATACTGGAATTCACCATTTGACATTGCTGTAGCATCTCAATGGTCATCTTTTATTTTTGTGACAATCAGCTGAACCGGAAGTGCACTTTATATACAGACTTTTTGAATTTTCCGCATAAAGTCTAAACAATCAGTCGTAGAATATTTAAATTTTGTTCTAGACATTTTTATAATATCTGGTTGCACACCTTGCGTTATGATTGCTATCGACTGAGCCGGAAGAGGACTTCATTCGAAATATTTTTTGAATTTTCCGCATCAATCCAAAACGATTGAACGTAGATTGTGAGAATCCAGTATTAAGGACGATTATACCGTCTAGATGCTCATTTCCTATTTTTATTGAGATCCACCGAGCCGGAAGTGCACTTTACTTGACAGTCTTTTGGAATTTTTCGCATAAATTCGAAACGATCAGGTGTAGAATATTGAAATTTGGCATTTCAGTCTGCTGTAGCATCCGAATGATTGCCTACTATTTTCATAACAATAGACTGAACCGGAAATGCACTTCAGTAGGAATTTATTTTTCAATTTTGCGCATAAAATCAGATCTGTTGGTAGTCGTAGAATTTTGAAAATCAGTATTTAGAAATATTGTAGTATAAGAATAATGGCCTACTGTTTCCATAGCAACCGACTTGGCTGAAATCCAAAACGATTAACTGTGGAATGATGAGATTTTGTGTTTGATTATATATATCCAATTATATATATATATATATATATTTATATATATATATATATATATATATATATATATATATATATATATATATATATATATATATATATATAATCAAACACAAAATCACATCGTATTATATATATATATATATATATATATATATATATATATATATATATATATATATATATATATATATATATATATATATAGATATATATATATAGATATATATATATATATATATATATATATATATATATATATATATATATATATATATATATATATATATATATATATATATATAAATCCTCCTATCAATTTGACGTCCTTACATAGATGTTCATTTTGGCGTCTACTGAAAGGAACGCGTATAGTTGAGATCTGATCGAAGTATATTACATAATTTCTCATGGGCTCTTCAGATTTCACACAGACATTCCATTCCATGCAATATTCACAGAGTTCCCATTTCCTATACAATATGACCTCCTTTCATCATAACAACAATGTGGCGTCAATAATATACGTTACATATTGCGTTTATAGTGGCGTCCTATCCGTATATATGCTTTCACTTCATATTTGAGATGGCGTCCCCCTTGTTGCCAGATTTAGTTTTACAGTTCGATGAGCACCTCTCATGCGTAGAACGTTCTATCGATGACACATGTGAAGCGATATATTCAAAGGTTTGCGTAGAATTACACTATTCAAGTTTTGAAATGGGTTGATGCTCAAGACATCGCCATAGAGTAGTAATATGTCATTGATTGATTGAGAACTCATAGTGAATTGAAAGATTTTGCGAGAAAATATGGGTTTTTGATTGATAATTGCTATTTTCGAGTTCTGAAGTTAAATGTATTTGCCATATCCGTGAACTGTTGGTAGATATGAATGGAAGTATGTGAAGAATAATTTATCAGAAAGGACTCACGGATGTCATATAAATTGTGATAATAATTGCTCTATTGAAATTTGACAGAATTTAGGTCTAAACTTGCATCTTGCTCAAGATTTTTCTATAATTGTGTGATGGGGGTCAGTGTGAGTATAAATCTTGATTCTGGGAGCTGAAAACCTCTCCTCATTAGGACACCATATTGGAACAAGAAGTACAGAGTATTTTTGCAATATCTTAAGAGCCGTAAGTCACACAAAAAAAATCTCATAGCTTTTTGGAAGAGTATTGAATTCTTCACAATCTTAGTTCAGATACTTTTCACCGTAAAATTATTATGTCTACATCCTCCTTTAATCAACACAAATGGCGGATCAAGACTCATTGATGCTCATAGGTCGTAATTCAATGAGATCCATGAGCTAGTGAATCAAATGCTTGTGAAATCCTCAAAGTTAAGGCCCCTGAAGCCAACGTATACTACTTGGTATATGTCTCTTAGTTCATTCCTTGGATTCAGGTCTAGCGGATAAAATATTTGTCTACAATTATTATCATATAACTGACTTTCCTCTCAACATTCCAAATATTCAAACTAGTGCTGCTACCCTAATTCAAGTATACGTTATCAGTTCAATCAATAATTGTCAATTCAAATTATTGAAATGCTAGGAAATTTTCCATACAGAAGCATTTGATTGGGAATGAAATTCGGATAGCAACAGTAATGGAGTTTCAGGCAACTAAATGAAACTCTATCTGTGTACTGAGTTATTATTTGTCGCTTTGACAAGATGTCCCATCTATTCTTATATCTGATATCTGTTAGTGGAATTTATAGTAATCTGTTTTGATTTTCCACGATATTATTGTTTGAGACAAGAGTAATACGCTGCGGCCTTAAATTTTTATATCTAGGCGATTTTATATGCAGTGTTGGTAGAATAATCATTTAATTTTCTATTTTTGTATACAAGTATGTACGGAAGGGTTATTATAATATGGGCAGATAATCTGTGCTATATCCATGAGGTAAAAATGAATTATAGATCAACTAATCAAAAATAGCACTTTAATAATAAATACCAGTCTATCGAGTAGTCTTCATACATATCCTCATGAATACCTAAGAGAAAACTTACTTCACTATTATGAATCGGTCCTATTAGACGAAAGATACAAAATAGGAATTATATGGAAGATACAAAATAGGAATTAGTTATCTTATTATATTATATTATATATTATATTAGTTGCTGGGAATATGGCGTATATCAGTATTCACTCTTCATATTTTGTAAATCAATCTGAAGGCAAAAAGCTCAATCGCTGATAATGAAATTTGTTGAGCTGTGTACAACTACATCCTCTGATTAGTTTATCCACTATGCGAATTGGTAAACGTATAATTTTGAGAGTCAGTTTTTCCATATCGAATATCCCTAAGAATTTTCTCTGCTGTTTGCGTTACAATATGGTGCACAAAGTCAAATACTACTCTCAATATGAAATAATAAACATTCAATTAGTATGATTTTGTTAATCTATCGGGGTAATCCAAGTGAGTCTCTTTCAACTTACTTGTACAAAGTACAAATAAGCAGTATTCCTGAACTGCCAGAATCACATTTCAAGATTCTGATGAAAATATTTGTTTTGAGCATCCCCAAATTCATTTTGACTATTTTTAGCTTGACGTCGGTACGTACGTATTAATGTTTGTATGTATATAGATTTTGTATTTGAGACTGGTCTAAAGTCTAATTTTGAAGCCCTATTTTGGTTGCAATTTTTTTGAATTATCCACATGAATTTAAAATGTTGAAATTGAATATTTTAAGTTCCTGTGGCATCTTGATTGTTATTTCCTATTTTAATACCAATTGACTGTGATGAAAGTGCACAGTCTATTTGAGTTTTTTGCATTAATTCAAAACAATCAGTCGTGGAGTATTGAAATTTTGTAACAAACACTTCTATGAAACCTAAGTGTACACCTTGCATTAGGATTGCAGTCGGATCAACCAGAAGTGCAGTTTACTAAGCACGTTTTCGAATTTTTCACATGAATCCAGAACAATAAGCTGTAAAATCTTGAAATTTCGTATTTAGAGGAATGGTAGCATTCGAATGATAACTTAATATTCTCATAATAATCTATTGAGCTGAAAGTAGGCTATATCTGACAATCTTACATAATTCTTCACATAAATTCGAGATTTCGGCCGTAGAATGATGAAATTTGGTATTTGAGACTGCTAAAGCATTTCATGGCCAGTTGCACCACTGTCCCTTAAATTTTAGGTGTCACCTAATTTAATAATATTGTATCAGAATTTGAAAATTCAATTGGACATGAACATTGATGTCCTCATTTTGATTTGATATTTTTTGTATAAGTGGAGATTGAAATTTGAGCTAGAGCGGTGCAACAAACCATCAATGAATTGTAGCATCTAAATGATTGAATTATCATCTTAAATTCTGGTTGGAATTGATTTCGCCTACTGTCAATATCAGTGTCAACTGTTAATTATTGAGTCAAAAGATGTAGGTAGCAGTAAGACATGTAGTGTCCACAACTTTTTTTTCATGTTTTCGAGCAAAACGGTGTTGAATATTTGATGAAAGATTATTCATAGAATGCAAAATTGTTCAAAATGCTACCAGCCTAATGTTGCCTTCACCTATATTATCCTTGTCTATTCTTCTCCTTCCCCTTCCGAATAGAGCAGAGGGTGGCACCTTGGTTTTTTCCCAAAGTATCTGACCTTCACTATCGATTGGTACTAATTCAATCATAAGATCTATCAGGGAAATTGACCCTAACGAAAATGGACGAAAGTAGACTTTTTTTGACACTTGAGGCAGGATCCTAGATTTATAAAGTCTGTCACCTCATTGACGACTATATTTCTGATTGATTCATATACAATTTGGCCGTAAGTTTGATCAGGGAACATAAGGTGCGGCCGGCTCCTCGACTACAAAAAATGTTCTCACACAGTTGCGAGAACAGAGTCAATGTTCATCTATTCACAAACTAAGTAAGGAAAGCGATGATATGATAATTCGCACAAATTGGAATAACAGATAGAATGGATGTATGTTATATATATTTTTCATTAGTCTCATGCAAATCACTCAAAGAGAATGATATTTTTGTAGAAGTTTGTCAGTAGAAAAGAAATAATTTATACATAGAATGATATCGGTGTGAGCGTATCATTTCCGGGATACAGTTATTGTGGAATGCATTCAATATATAGCCCTTTGCAGAAACCAGGCAACCAAATAGATAAAGCTCTCATTTGAAAAAAAAACTCAATTTGCACTATGAACCAATTTGTGGCTAATCACAATAACTCAAATTATCTTTTGGTGAACTCTGTTATCGACAGTTTCAAGAATAATACAAGGAAAATAAAGCATCATTTTTGTTCCTCACACAAAATTGTTCCATTCATATGTTGCCAGTGAATTCTGAACTTAACAAAAAAAAAACTCAGATCATGTTTTATTCCAGTCCTAACTTATGAGTATATTGTATACTTTTCAAATTTTTCAGCCATGATGGATGTGATATCCTGTAATAGTTTATATTAATAGGAACAATAATTAGTTTTTGTGTGTTTGTATATTACAAGCTTATGTCACACTTATAATGTATTACAGGAGATATATAATAATGGTAATTCATCCATCCATTCTACTTTTTTTTTCGGTCACACTGAGAGTGCAACTTTGTGACCATCAGGAACCTCAAAAACATGAATAATTTGAGATTCATCAATTTAGTCCAGCAGTAAAAGCAATGATGAACTTGCAATAAAAATGTTCAACTCGCTCTGTGCAAACAATTTGATTTGTTTTTCTACAACAATTATAAGACCACATCATGGATGAAATAGCGAGTTCTCACATTTCTTTAAAACTCGCGATAAGTGATCCTATAGATGTTCGCTAATCGGCCTTACGGTCAAATTTTATATGAATCAATCAATAATATAGTGGTCAATTAGGTGCCAGATTTTTTAAAATGGAGTCTTGCCTTTAGCGTCAAAAAAAAGGCTACTTCCGTTCAATTCTCGTTAGAGTCATCTTTTCTGAAAGAACTTATAATTAAAACTGGTACTTATTAGTAGCGAAGGTCGGATACACCGAGAAAAAACCATGGTACCACCCTCTGTCCTGTCGTTTTGAACTTCCCTTATGATTGCTGTGTTTTTTTTTTTTGTTTTGGGTAGAACGGAGAAAGTATTTTGGTTTTGTTCTAGAGTACTTGACCTCTGCAATTGATAGGTACGAGTTTCAAGTTAACCTCGAACTTATTGACCAGATATGACCTCTTTTCTATACTTAGAACAGGATCCTGGATTTATAAAGGGTGACATCCTGATGACTACTATATCTCCGAATAATTCATATACAATTCGGCCCTAAATCCGATCAGAAACGATATGATGCGGTCGGCTTTTGAACTATTGAAAAGACATACATGAATTCGCTAATCAACTCCTCATACTTGAGTCAGTACTCAACTGTTTTTTCCTTATATTTGAAATTAACTGCATAAATTTTACGTTGATGTAAAATTATTTCCAAGCAAGAATACTTTCTGATATCAAATAATTATACTATAATACTTTAGTCTGCAATAAAATATTGATAGAAATATTATGTTATGACATACATAAGAAATGCAATTTCAAATTCAAGCCAAAGTCCCAACAAATTCCATGTCAAAAGCACAAGCATCTGTTCCATTATCGATCGCTTCAATTGCTATGAGGTCATGTTCTGCGACAGTGTTGTCAAGTTTCTGGACGCCAGTATGACGGCGAAATATATGAAGTGGGAATATACACGTATATTTTTGACGCCACTAGAAATTGGAGCGGAATTTTTCGGAACTAAAAATATACGGAAATTTTCATTTTCCTATCATTTTGGCGTCAAAATGGAATTTTGAATTCAGCCTCTAGAGGTCGGGAACAAGCCAGAAAAAAATTTCAAAGCGATTCTAAAGTGGCGTCCGATATACGGACTCCAATTTACAATGGACGCCAGATTAAATGCAAACGCGCAATATAAGGACGCCAAAATGATATGAGGATTTATATATATATATATATATATATATATATATATATATATATATATATATATATATATATATATATATATATATATATATATATACATCACGCTATCTATCGTGCGTCCTTTCATTATCAAAGCATCGGGCGTCCACCAGATCTACTGCGTATATTGAAATTTTTGTTCGTGTATATACGGTTTTTCGTGACGTAGAATTCAGCTATCACTTTTATACACTAGCTCATTCCAATCATAACTTTCATTTTAATATCTGTTCAGCTCCCTTTTACAAAGAAGTTATCCAACGTCCTCCTATATACTGCAAGTTTCATTTCATATATCAATTAGTGAATTGCATTACATGCGACGTCCGACAGTGTTGCCTGTTTCTAGTCTATCATGTATCATGACTGCCAGTTCAGTTGAAGATAAACAGAAGCGGTATGAACTGAATGTGCAGGTTATCGATAAATAAGAGAATCAAGTTGTGCTATCAGAAAGTTTTTTGATATATAAGCTGACTAAATTCATATGAATTTGAAAATAATTTTCTATTACCTTAAAAATGATAAAAACTACTTAAATTAAAATCAAACTTTCTGTATCTTTTATGCTTGGCTCAAAAAATAATAGAATTCACGTCTACAATGAGTAAGATTCAACTAATCATTAACAACCCAAAATTGCATAGCAATGAATGATTTGAAATCACTTATAATTTTTATTCTACTGTAAAAAGTAAAATAAGATTCAATATTCTTTTTTTTCTAGACTGTGTGTTTTTTGGCAATTACTCCGTAGAATCAGTGCTTCAATGAAACTACAATACATCTATATCATATGACTCTTATGCCCAGTTGCACCACCATCGTCACTTAACTTTAAGTAGAGTTTAATATCTATGGCAACTAATTTATTGACAATTATTACTACGGTTATTATTCCTCCCTCAAAGTTAAGTGACGGTGGTGCAACTGGCCATCAGGGCCAGTATTTCAGTCCTTAATCTTAAACGTAGCTCAGTTTCCGAAGTAATGATTGTTAGAACAATTATCACTAAGGTGATTGAGCTTCGCTCAAGATAAACCCTAGACTGAAATACCGATCCTTAGGGCCGATATTTCAGTTCTCGGTTTAACTTAAGCGGAGCTTAATTACCTTAGTGACAATTGTTCTAACAATCATCACTATGGAAATCAAGCTACGTTTAAGTTAAACCATGGACTGAAATACTGGACCTTAGAGCCGATATTTCAGTCCTCGGTTTAAATTAAGCGGAGCTTGATTACCTTAGCAACAATTGTTCTAACAATCATCACTATGGAAATAAAGCTACGTTTGAAGTTAACATGGACTGAAATACTGAACCTTAGAATGGCCAAGCCATATAAACGAACTTTTGAACCCGACTGTGCAATTATGAGAGATTCTTTTTTATATGTGGAAATTCTTTTCCCTAGCACTGTTTTGGAGTTTGTTTATTCTAAAATAAAAAATCTGACGTGGACATCACATGACTTATATGTATATCATTGGATATATGTAATCAAACACAAAATCTCATCGTTTCACGGCTAATCGTTTTGGATTTATCCAAAAGATTTTGAAAAATTGTCAAGTAAAATGCGCTTTTAGCATAGTCGGTTGCTATGGAAACAGTACGTCATCATACTCATGCTACAATATTCCTAAATAGTGATTTCTAAGATTCTACGGCTAACAGTTCTAAATTTATGCGCAAAATTGAAGAATAAATTTTCACTGAAGTGCACTTCCGGTTCAGTCTATTGTTATGAAAGTAGTAGGCAATTATTCAGATGCTACATCAGACTGAAATACCAAATTTCAATACTCTATACTCTACAGCCTATCAGACTCTCAGTAAAGTGCACTTCCGGCTCAGTCGATCTCAATGAGAATAGGATATGAGTACTTAAACGGTACTATCGTCTTAAATACTGAATTCAAACATTTTATGTTCAATTGTCTCATATTTATGCGGAAAATTAAAAAAAAAAATGGAGTGAGGTGCATTTGCGGTACAGATGATCGCAATCATAATGCGAGGTGCATAACTGAATGTTACAGAATTGCTCAATACAAAATTTCAGTATTCTACAATTGATTGTTTTGAATTTATGAGGAAAATTCGAAAATTCTGTTATATAAAATGCACTTACGGCTAAGCTAGAAGATATCTATTCCGATTGTACAGCAATTTCAAATACTGAATTTTAGTATCTCACGGCTAATCATCCCGGATTCATGCGGAAAATCCAAGAAAAGTTTCAAGTAAAGGGCACTTCCGGTACAGATGACTGCAACCATAATGCGCAAGACCCTATACCAATCTTGAATACGGAATTTCATCAGGGCTATGAGATTTGCGAGTTACGCCCATACATACATACCGACATCAAGCCAAAAATAGTCAAAATTGAGTCAGAAATGCTCAAAACGGATATATCCATCAGAATCTGGATATTTGAATTCTGTCGGTTTCACAATACTTCATTGTACTTCCTTGTACTTTGTACAGTTGGGCAGAAATTATGTTGGGACAGATGACATTCCAATATGTCGTTTTTAATAATTCCGTTTGCTGTTTAGAATCATTTAATCATCATTTTCGACGAATCATAAGCTGTCAATTTGGTTACCATGGTTACTTCCTGACAATTCAGGTAAGTATTCATTTCAAGCTTTGCGTTTGACTTTCTATAATTTTCTTCTGAGATATTGCTGAGTTTCAAAAATCTTGTTAGAGAAAGTATAGTCTACAAAGAATTTGGAATAGCATATTCCACACTCGCGAACCGTAGTCATTTCCTTCGTCTCACATTACAAACTTGTTGCAGAATATATAATTATTATATACTAAATATTTATATAAATACTACTAATATATTCCAACGAAAAGTATAATATATTCATGTTTTTGTCTTGTTCATGGAACTAGACATGTGGTAATTTTTACTACTCAGTTTGTATTTGATTTATTTCTTCAAACATTATATTTCAGATATTATTTCGAAGATGATCCACTTATAGTACTTTTCATTTCCCCGGCTTATATAAAATATGGAAAGTATTGTAATTGTGTTTTTTTGACAGTTCGAGATTTTGATAAATCCTTACGTTTTGGACCCTTACTGAACCAGAAAAACATAATTTGAAGAATAGTCGGTCGATCTGTCTGAAAACACGATAACTTTAGAATGCGTAAGAATTTCTGATTAAAATTTTATATACAATCTTTTCATTAAAAAGCCAGGTTTGAGTTCGTAAATGAGCTTCTTTCAACCAGTGGTACAAAAACTTTATTGATGCGTTGATTTTATGGACAGTGGTATTCATCATGAAATGTGAAAAAAAATCGAATTGATCCCTGAATAATTTGGCGTAGCACCTACTCTAAACATTCTTCAAAATTAATAGTGGCTCATTTGTTAATATTAAAATTTGTTTCATTATAAAATTTGTTATATTTTTCTGAAGCAAAGAAATAATTAGAATCAAAATGTGAAATTAGAATTATTTTCATATATATTTGGACATCCCATACAAATGGTCGTCAATTGTTGTTCCAAAATAAGTCATTTGGTTTTATCGTGTTTGGTATCGAATTGTAGCTCCTGCGGAGATAATCCCAGTAAGAGTGTCAAAAATAATATTTAAATGATTATCAATTATTTTCCAAAAGTTATTCAAATGATGTCTACTTTGGTATCAGTTTTGAGCTTCCAGTCAGAAATTCTTACGCATTCTAAAATTATCGTGTTTTCAGACAGACCGACAGACAGATCAACCGTCTATTTTTAAATTAAGTTTTTTTGGTTCAGTAGGGTCCAAAACGTGGGGATTCTCAAAAATCTCGAACTGTCAAAAGAAACACGATCACAATACTTTCCATATTATATATAGGCTGGAGAAATAAAAAGTAAACTATATGTGGATCATCTTATCTTAATTATATTTGAAATGTATGAAGGAATGAATCAAATACAAACTGAGCAATAGAAATTACCATATGTCCAGTTCCATGAACGAGACAAAAAAATAACCCTGAAAGAAATCCAAAGTAAATCAATTTCTCGATTGTTGATTGTTTTTTTACATTTTAACCAGATAATACCAATTTTGGATTCAACTAAAGCAACTGGACATAGAACATATGACTAGAGTAAAATGAAATAGTAATTTCATGTTTCATGTAACCGTCATCTGTCACAATGACGACTGCTGTCACTTTGACGACTGCTGTCACTTTGACAACGACAGCTGTCACTTTGACAACGACAGCTGTCACTTTGACAACGACAGCTGTCACTTTGACAACGACAGCTGTCACTTTGACAACGACAGCTGTCACTTTGAAATATGCATTTAATTTATACGATACTCTGAATTCATAATATAGCTGAGAAACTAGCCATCTAATTTATGGTCGAGGAAGTACTGTGTGGCCACAGCAGATTTTTTATGAATTCACATTGCATAGTTTTACAAAATAAAAATCTTGACAAACGTGATCTATTCATTTTAAACCATTAATATTTTAAATCTCTTTTCTCTAAATATGATTTTTGACTATCAATATTATATTCATTCACTTGATCATATTTTCAAACTTCCAACGTACATGATTCCATAATATACATTCCAAATATTTACTTTCTCATAAGTGACTCACACAACTACGAAAACAAATACGCTGAAAACAAATCATGTATTTATAATAATAAGCATAATATATTGGTTTTGGATTTAAAAAAATTATGTTGTGCTCTATCTTGAAACCTGATTCATTCGTTTATCATTTACACCTGAATTAAGTTCATAAATTTGATTTCTCATAATGTTTCAATTATAGGAGTTTCGCTGCACAAAGTTATAATCTGGTATTGCAAGTTGAAAACATTGTTGCCACTTCTTCGGAGTTCGGGTTGTTGAAGCAATGAAAGTTGAATATACAGTTTTGATATACACTTAATTTTAATAGCGAACCTAGCGGAATTATGTCGAAGTAAGCTCTCTGGATAACTTTCATAATGAAGTCTCCGAACGTCCATCCAAATTTTTTATTTTGGACTCATACTCTTGAACTATCACTTTTCTTCATATAGGCACACGTAGAAATGTTTTTATGCTAACTTATCTAACATTTTATCTGAAATCCATTGAGTTTCGATAATTGTACCAAGAGTTATTAGTTCGATGTAATGTAAAACGCCAATACATGGACGCAGGATTGATAGCGGGATGTATATATATATATATATATATATATATATATATATATATATATATATATATATATATATATATATATATATATATATATATATATATATATATATATATATATCCAATGATGTACAAGTAAATCACGTGATGTACCCGTCAGATTTTTTTTAGATTTACGTTTCTCTTATAACGATAAATGTTACATTCCTATTTTTATTATTGTGAATCAATATTGTCTGATTTCTTTTATGATTAATGAATATTGATGATAATTGGAAATACTATGTATCAAGGAACGGTTAAAAACGGGCTTAGAATAAGAGGATTATTCTGTGTTTATTCTTTGGAAAAAATTATTTTAAATTTCAAAATAATAACTTGAAATCCTAGTACTAGATTTAAGTACTGTTATTACTAGTACTAATTACCATTAAGCGGAATTGATTCATTATTCGTACAATTACAATCAAGTGAATTTTTTTCATTTAGCTCACTTTTTTCCACAAAAATATATATTTTATCGTTTATCTTTGCAAAATCACAAATTCTAATTTTTGTCATAAAATTGGCTGAAGAATTTATCAGGTATCGATACTTTTGTTATGAGAGAGAAACTTGTATGTAGTGAGAAAGATGGAAAATATTTGCTCCACTTACTTTTCATGCTTGAATATTTTGCGCCTGTTAGTAGGCAATGTGTATTCAGAATTCAGTAGATTTTGTGTTGTCAAAATTACAAACTACGGTTTATTTTTGCCATATTTTCAAACTTTTGTTCCACAAAATTATTAATTAAGGATATATGTCGACGGGATACTTAGTATAAAGTCCATAAATGTCTTACAAATTAGACAAATGTATGGTTAAAAAGAGTATATTTTTCAGCTTTTTTTCGATCAAAATTTATAATACTAGAAACAAATAATAACCAAAGTTATTAGGTATCCCGTTATAATGTATTATTTTTCTTTCCAAAAGTTTTTGTTTGAAGATGATAAGTTCATCTGATTTTGAGTAGTTTGAAAATTTCTTAGACCTTTAATTTTCTACTCACCGCCAACCTTCTTAATGGAGATTTATATGAATTCAATCGTTTATCATTTGGTTTAAATACAGCACCATACGTCTTTACTGAGTTAATGAAACCTGTCATTTCTCTTTTAAGAGAAAAATAAAGCTCTTCTGTTGTTTACATTGACGAATTTTTGTTAATTGGTTATAGTTTGAAAGAATGTTTACTCAATGTTCAACATACGATTTTATTATTAGAAAGTCTTGGATTTATTATTAATAAACAAAAAAGTAAGCTTGAGCCGTTACAAGAACGAAAACTTTGGATCCTATTTTAAATTCCGCTGATATGAAAATTGAATCGCAAAAGTCAAAAGTTATCAACACAATTAAGCTTTTAAATAAGTTTAATGTTAATTTCTGTCATAAAATCAGAGATTTTGCATCCTTAATAGGCGTTTTGGGGTCTTTATGTCCTGCGGCTAAATATGGTAGAGTTTATATGAAATTCTTAGAGCGAGAAAAATTTGTTGCCTTAGAAAAAAGTAATGGTAATTACGGAGCACCAATTGTATTATCTTCTTTGATTAGTGATGATTTTTATTGGTGGAAGAAAAATAATAACAAGATTTTTATGGCAATTAAAAATCTTAATTTTGTAATAAAGTTTTTTTTCGGACGCATCATTGACCGGTTGAAATGCATGCTGTGGCACTAGTTGAGCTCATGGTTTTTGAGATAAAGATGAACGTCATAATCCAATTAACCTACCAAAATTACAGGCTGCATTTTATGGTTTGAAATGTTTTGCCAGTAATTTAAGTAATTGTGATATACTTTTGCGTATTGATAATACTACAACTATAGCTTAAATCAATCGAATGGGGGGAATTCAATTCAAAAATCTTAGTGATGTTTCAAAATTGATTTGGCAGTGGGTGTGACAAAAGTAACATTTTTATTCATGCCTCTTATATCAGTTCAAGAGAAAATGAAGTGGCTGATTATGAGTCGCGTCGACTAGAACCGGAAACCGAGTATAGTTTATCTTACTGTGCTTTTAATCGGGCTATGTGATAAGTTTGGTTACTCAGAAGTTGATTTGTTCGCTAGTCGCATTAATATTAAATGTGATAATCATGTTTCGTGGAAAAAAGATCCAAGTTCTTTCGCTGCCGATGCCTTCACCTTGGACTGGGGTAAATTTGTCTTTTATGCATTTCCTCGTTTTTCATTAATCTCAGAAGTATTGAAGAAAATTGAAAATGATAACGCTAGGGGATTATTAATTGTTCCATATTGGCCATCACAACCATGGTTTCCTCGATATATGTTGATGTTTGAAATGTCACCGATAATTTCCAAGCCAAGTTTCAATCTTCTTTCTTCTTCT
This sequence comes from Dromius quadrimaculatus, assembly GCA_963989225.1. Taxonomy (NCBI): domain Eukaryota; kingdom Metazoa; phylum Arthropoda; class Insecta; order Coleoptera; family Carabidae; genus Dromius; species Dromius quadrimaculatus. Next base: position 31,260,961 of record OZ022330.1, read on the forward strand.
GATAGGAGCCCACATCCTCTTCACTCCCAACTTTTCCTGGTGGGAGGGCTCTTATCAAGCAAGCATTAGCCTCAGGAGGATATTCTTCTGATACTAGTGATATGAGTCTAGCTTCTTTATCTAACTCAAGTTTACGCCAATACAACACAGCTCTCAAGAAATACTGGAATTTTTGTCATCTTACAGAAACACCAATTTTTACCGCAAAAATTCCAGATATTTCAAGGGTTCTGACAAGTGAAGTTGATAAAGGTGCATCTCACGCTTCTATAAATTCACTTAGATCAGCTGTTGCCTCAATTTGGAGTTTAGAGTTAGATGAAAATTCGAATGTTAAACGGTTTTACAGGGGTGTCGCTAAAACTCGACCACCTCGTCCTAAATATGATAGTACTTGGGACCCAAAAATCGTCCTGGACTTTTTTTCAAAATGATTTTCAAATAATGAAATTTCTCTAAAAATTTTAACACTCAAGATTGCAATACTGTTGGCGCTCACAACTGGTCAGAGAATGCAAACTGTGGCTGCAATTAATGTGTCTGATATGAAATATTTGAATGATCGTATTGATATAAAAATTCCTAAAACTTCAAGAACTTTAGGGCTCAATAGGGTTAAACCCAATTCAGTTCTTCCTTTCTTCAATGAGGATACTCCCATCTGCGTAGCTTCAGCACTCTTGGAGTATGTTGACCGCACTGAAACTATCAGAGGAAATGAAACAACATTGATTATTTCTTGGAAAAAACCTCATAAAGCAGTTTTGAAACAAATACTGAGTAGATAGACTAAAGAAGTACTTCAATTAAATGGATAAGATACTTCTAAATTTTCTGCATATAGCACAAGACATTCTTCAACGTCTACTGCTAACAAGAATGGAGTTTTCATTGACTTAATTCAAAAAACTGTAGGTTGGACGCAATCTTCAAATGTTTTTGCAAAATTTTATAACAGCAGAATCGTTGCAGACCGTATTTTTTTCGCCAAGACTATTTTAAGTAGAAAAACATTTTAATTATATTATTAGTTTACATATGTTCATATTTCTGGTCATACAATGTTAATGTCTTTCCGTTAAAAAGAGTTTATTTTTTACTTCTCTCGATATTTGTCTTTGAACATCTACGTTTGGTGATCTTGAGGAGGAGGCGCGGAATACAATTTGACGATTAAACGACATTACCTAAGTGAAATTCTATCGTAATTGTATGAAGCGCGTCCTCCGAAAAGATCAGTATCACCCTATAATAACCCTCACTAAAATATTTTTAGTTCCGTACAGAAGTATCGGTAGATCTTTAAATAATGAACATCGAGACAACTGAAGGCAGAACCAGAGTTAAGGAAGCAACTTGTTTATTTCAAGTTTCTTACTTTAAATATTGTGGCATTCTGAGCTGAAGTCAGGATACTACGTTTGGTGACCTTTTCGGAGGAGGCGCTTCATTCATTTACCGTAGAACTTCACTTAGGTAAGTTTGTTTAATCGTCAAATTATATGCTAAGCCACAGGCAGAGTACTACAATCCTAGGAGTTAATATTTTATCCAGTCACCTTTTGTATTTTTGTTGCCTTGACAATTTTTGTTTATTTCTTCATTATATTTTTACACTTGATAAAGGCAGCACTTTGCTGTTGAAACATTGTGTTTTTAATCATTTTTATGTACAGAACTTTCCCAAATGAAACATATTTATTGAAAAATGAGCTCTGAAAAGTTTTTTCCTTCATAAAAATAACTGTTTATTCGCTACCTATCAATTTTGACAATTTTGCAATTGACACTGATAACGGGAGTAATATGGTAGATTATTCTTCAGATTCACAAAATCCTTGATACTAAGGCAATGGAAGCCCTGTTTCTGAAATACAAATTTTCAGAATCACCTATAAATACAGGTGAAAATCAAATAATATTCAATATTACAGATTGACGTGTTGACGTGTTGTGAGTAAGACGTGTTTTTTAGGTGGCCGATAATCATCTCGTTTTCGGGACTTATCGCTATTTTAAAAAACGCAAATTTATACCAAGTGTAGGGACGAATGAACTGTGTTAGAAGTGAAGTGAGATTTGTTCATAAAAATACAAGTGCACATTTAAACTTTAATAATAATAGTGAAGATATTGGGATTCGACCTTGGCTGCTAGAGCTATCGTGCTTGGTGCTCAGTGCATCGTAGTGCTAATTGATTGTCATAAACAAATTCAGTGGCGTACTTAAATAAAGTGCTATAAATCTTTTCTAAATAAATCAAAGTGAATATAATTTTAAGTGAATTTAACTATAAGTGAATATAGGATATGCATAAAAGACAAAAAAGAGAGGAAGATTCAGTATATGAAGAAATATTTCACCAGAGTAAAAAAGTTTTGAGATCTCCAGAACAAGGGAGGAAAGAAGAAGAAGCAGCGAATAAATACGAGAACAGTGATAAAACGGAAGAAAACAAAAAAGATATCGGAAATATGGACGAACTGAAGGAAATGATGGAAAAAATGATGACAAAAATGGATAAAAATATGGAAGAAATGAAACGAGACATAAAAGTGCTTAAAACGGAAATGAAAAGAAAGGAAGAAGCCTGGAGAAAAGAAAAAGAAAAATTGATAGCTAGAATAGAAACGTTAGAGGATAAACAAGAGAAGGACGAGAAACAGAAGAGGAAAAACAATATAATAATTAAAGGATTAGAAAATGCTCAGGAACCGGAAAAAGAGGTTAGAACGGATAGAAAATAAGGCATTAAGGGAGGAACCAAGGAAGACGGACCAGCAATTGAACAGGATAATGAGTATAGGAACATGGAACATTAAAAGTCTAAATGGAAGAGAGGAAGAGTTGATACATGAACTAGAGAAAGCAAAAGTGAAGATATTAGCTATCACAGAGACAAGAAAAAAAGGAAAAGGAACAAGAAAGATGAGAAATGGCCACAAATTAATATATAGTGGAGTCGGAGAAAATGTAAGAGCATAAGCGGGAGTTGGTTGTATAATTGATAGAGAACTGGAACAGTCACTGAAAGAATGGGAATGCGTGAACGAAAGGATAATGACAGTTAAATTGGAAGAGAAAGATAACTTCATAGCAAATATAATGATAGTGTATGGACCAAATGAAGATGAAAACAAAGCAAACAAAGATGAGTTCTGGGATATTTTACAATTAGAATATGAGAAACTAAAAGAACCAATATACATAATGGGCAACTTCAACGCGAGAGTAGGGAATCGAAACGAGGAATTAGAAGAAATAATGGGGACACATGGAGAAAAAGTCAAAAATAATAATGGCAATAGGCTTATAGATTTTTGTCTTATAAACGAGCTAAAAATTTTAAATACGTTTTACGAACATAAGGAGATACATAAATTCACAAGAGAAGTAAAGAGTAGGAACGAGAGATCCCTGATCGATTATATTTTAACAAACAAAAACCAAAGGAGAAGAATAAATGACGTAAGAGTGCTAAGAGGTTGTGAAATCGGAAGTGATCACTTCTTGACGGTAGCAAAAGTAAAAGTGGGGAAGAAAGAGGTAGAGCAAAAACAGGAAGCATCAAAAAATAAAAATGAAATATTAAAGCTAAAAGTAGATAGACTGAAGGACGAACAGACAAGAAAGAATTATCAAGATATCATAAAGGAATTAATAAGCAATACACCACAACAAGAAACAAACAATGTAGAAGAAATATGGAATTTTTTCAAAAATATAATAAAAGAAGCAACCAAAATAGCCTGTGGTACAATCAGCAACGAAAGCAACAGGAAACGAACACATTGGTGGAATGAAGAAATTAAAGACAATATTAAGAAGAAGAAACTGATATGGAAGAAATATTTGAAAACAGGGAACGATAGTGACTACGAAGAGTATAAGAAACAAAGGAGATTAGTTAAAGAAAGTGTTAAAAAAGCTGAAGTAAAAGCATGGAAAACATTTGGAAAGACACTAGAACAAAATTTCAACGAAAACCAAAAGCTACCCGATAAAAAATGATTGGATATAATCGTATACGATCATATACAATTCTTTGGATACAATTTTATTCAAAAAATGAGACGATAGAATCGTTTAAAACTGTATAAAACTCTATCGTATCATATACATATATATACATTTGGATATAACGATATACGATTGTATATGAATATGCTGTCATATACGCTTATATAAAATTTTATACAATTCTATAAGACTCTATACATTTATATCAGTTCTAGCTGGACGGTAAATTGGATAGGGTTGTAGATAGTTGGACTGCAATATTTACATTTGGATATGAATGAGAATATTTTTAATTTTATTGAAATTTGAGAAAAAATACATTGTTCTCAGTATTTTCGTGGTAAAACAGACTAATTACTTGACTTATGCTCGGTTGCATGAACGTTCATTAACTAAACAGTTCTTCAAAAATGAACAATATCAAATCGAATTTTTGACAGCAATGCTAAGCAATTGATTTGACGAATATAATCGATTTGATATTGTTCATTTTTAAAGAACTCTTTAGTTAATGCACGTTCATGCAACTAGGCCTAAGTGTTATAACTATTGAATTAAACATTCAATTCCCTACTATCTAACGTTTTCTTTTATAACAGATTGAAATTATAATCCGTACTTAAGTAGCGTTCAATACTCTTAGAATTAATAGTGAGGATTGTATGAAATTCGATGTGGAGTTCATTAGTTCTGAAGTCCAACAAATTCATTACTCTACTTATTCCAACAACTATTGAATTATGCCTTGAATTTCGAACAATCTCACTTTCAATAAAAATAATGATAAACTCATATTCTATATTTCTACTTGATCACCGTTTAAATTAGATTAAATTGAATAAAGAACTGGAGATTGTACAAAAATAAATAAATAGTTTATTGGTTATATAATTTTTTTTCTCACTGGTTGCCTTCTCCTCAAAAGCGATTCACTATTTGAGGATGTTAGTTGCTTGGATTCTTCTTTTTTGAAATGAACTACCTCACTTCGAAGGTAATCTCGATCATCTGTGATTAAATAGGATTGGTTACTACTCTCAAAGAGGCTATTTTAGCATTGTTGGTCCAGTTAATATCTTTAAAATCATGAAGAATGCTGATAATGCGAGTAACGGCATGGTTGAGAGCTAATTTGATTCAGAATGTTGCCTAGAAAAATATGCACAGAAATCTTACTCGCACATCAACAATTGCAAAAGTTATAGGCAAATAAAGATATAAAGAAAATTTCAGTTTTTCTTGCGATAGCGTAAATTAGAAAGAAGAACTCAAGAGGAGAGGAAATTTACTATGAAAAAGCTGATTCCCGAAACTTATGTCGTTATTATTAATGATTTCAATTGATTCTTTGTTATAGATTCGGGAGTGGGGCACATTTTCGTGGAAAATCTCTTTTTCTTCAAGGATTCTTGTGCTAACTCATCCTGAATCTTTATTTTCTTTATACTTTTGCAGTTTTGGAAGTTCGAGTTAGATTTCTACGCCCATTTTGGTCGGTGCCATTCCAAATTGAATAAGTCCTCAACCATTCGTTTATTTGAATAATATGTATTTTCCAGGACTTCGAAGATATTAGCTAGACTATAAAAAAAAAATTAATGGAGAATTTATCTGAAATCAGTTTCATTTCACCGTCCACAAACTATTCTTTTTTCCGAAAAGCAAATGAGTTTTTATCCTTTTTTCAATTTGTAATGATCCCAAAAATTAAAGGTAAATTATGTCTGCACACAAATAAAATCATAAAAAACGTGATGAACTCAGCAAAGAAAAATTTAAATTAAATGAAATCGAATAATTAGAACTAGAACTAGAACCAAAACACTTATCTGTTCTCTTGCGCGTGCGCATAAAGGGGACCGAGCAATCACAATCTGTCTTCTTTTTCTCGTCGCTAGCGCTTCCCTTTCCACTCCGCTACTCCACCGCTTTAATTCTCTCTCGCCGCTTAGCAACAGCTTACTTTCTTTGCCACAGCTTCTTATTTCTACTTCTTTCTTCCTCATTTCTTTATCTTCACCTTATCTTCTGACTCGGCTATCTTCTTATCTGCCTTTACTACTTTTCTTCCAGTTATTTTTTGTTATCTCAACCCCACCGCATCAAATTTAACTGTATTCAATCAACTCCCGTGCTCAACTGCTACTCGCTTGTCTGTCGTAGATCGCTTGCACTCATCTTCCCCTTTCAGCACTTAACCCCTCCACATGTCACATCACAGGTCACAACTTGAAACTAATATAAATTAACTATCCTAAATAATTTGGACTATTGAAAATTGTTGGGTTGCATCGTGAACTGAATATGTTTCATTATTGATTATATAATATCCTTCATTTTCATGTGAATTTAAAAATAATACCTTAAAAACAAATACCCAGTGGAATAGTTAGAGGTATCCACTTTTGTACTATTTATTATACTATTTATATATACCTCATGTGTCATATATGAAATAATATCAAACTATTGCTTTTTCATTTAATTTAAGCTTCAACATGTCAAGAGAGTAACAATCACCCATCATTGACAAAAAAGTACAAAACTTACACGGGCGACTTTACTATCTTGGTAAAATTTGTAAATAGCTGTACTGATTGTTATTGACAATTTTCATTTTAGACTTCTAAGTATGTTATACCGATAGCAAGGAAAGAAGATGATATATGAGTATAGACACGTATATAACTCCATCCTATGGTACACGGATATATGTATATGGTTGTTTATAACGATATATAACCTTACAAAACAGTTAAAATGAGAATAATGTGTTGTATACAAATTTATATAGTATTATATAACTGTGTATAATGATAAAAAATTGTGTAGAATCAAATATAGCTTCTCGAACAAATAGGAATATAATCTTATAAACTTGTATGCAATAATATACAAATATATCTGATTGTATATAACTGTATAAAATCTTGAAAAGCCAAGTTAAAAATCAAAAAAACATTTTATACAACTCTATATAGTTATATATGATTATATAGAGCAATATAGGATCTTATGTAGTAGTTGAAATGAAAGAACTGTACTGTATGAGACTTTATACAGTAATATACGAATATATATGATTGTATAGAGTTCGATAAGACATATCATATATTTTTATATATCATAGTATTAAACTGTATACAATTGTATATAGCCGTATATGATCGTATATAATTGTATGCAGAGTTTGAAAAAATTGTACAGTACTCTGGTCCAATTGTATATAGTCATATACAGGTGTATGTTGACGTATGATGTTCTATACAATGTGCTATATCTGTTTGGATACAATTCTATATAATTATATCAAATTGTATAGCAGTATATAAGAATTCCATATATAATTGTATATAACCATATCTAATTGTATATAATCCGATACAATTCTATCCAATCATTTTTTATCGGGTATTTTATAGAACCTTTAAGAGAAGTAAAAGAGAAAAAGTAACAATTCAAAGCCTGAAAGATAAACAAGGAAACATATTGACAGAGGATAGTGAAATAATGACAAGATGGAGAGAACATTTTAAAGACCTATTAGTAAGTGACGAAAGTACTAATGAAACAGAGAGTGAGGAGACCCCACAAACAGACAGTATAAATGAAAGCACAGAGATGATAACTGAAGCAGAGTTAATTGGAGTACTTAAAAAACTAAAGAATGACAAAGCACCGAGACATGACTGTATGAAGGCCGAGCAATTGAAGTATATGGGCGAAGAAGGAGAAAGATTATTGCTGCTTATATTAAACATAAGCTGGAAAACAGGGAAAATACCTTCAGACTGGGAGAGAGCAGTAATATTTCCCATACATAAAAAAGGAGACAGTAAAAATTGTGGGAATTATAGGGGCATATCACTTTTATGCACAACAGCGAAAATTTACGAAGCAATACTCGAAAACAAGCTTAGAGCTGCGATAGAAACAACAATGGAAAAATCGCAAAGTGAGTTTAGGAGGGGACATTCGACACAAGACCACATATTCACTATAAGGAACTTGATAGAAAATACAATGAAAACGGACAAAAAACTGTATATCACATTTATAGACCTGGAAAAAGCGTTCGACCGAGTACCGAGGACTAAGTTGTGGAATATATTGAGAGGAAAAAAAATAGGAGAACAGTTATTAACAACAACATCCAACTACATAAGAACTGGCAACGCAACATCAGAAGAGTTTAAAACATCCCAAGGATTAAGACAAGGAGGAGCTTTGAGCCCATTGCTATTTATTATATTTTCAGACCGAATAATGAAGAATATTAAGTATAAAATAAAAAAGGTAGAGGTTGGACATTACAAATTGAAAAGGATCTCATTATTAGAATGCGCGTTCGCAGATGACTTAGCAGTGATGGCAAAGAGTGAAGAAGATATAAAACGTAATTTAGAAATATGGAACGAAGAGCTAAGGAAACATAATATGGAGATAAATGTAGAAAAAACGAAAGTAATGGTTATATCAAAGAAGAATTTAAGGATAAACGTGATACTGAATGAGAAAGAAATAGAGCAAGTAGAAACATTCAAATACTTAGGGGCAGCAGTAAATAATAAAGGAAGCTTAGAGCAGGAAATAAATACGAGAATCCAGCAAGCAAATAGGAATTTTCATGCAATCAACAAAATAATATTGAAAAATAAACATATAACGAAACGGACAAAAATAACTTCATTTAAAACAGTGCATAGACCTATATTAATATATGATAGTGGATCATGGTTGATGAATAAGAGAATAAGATGCAAAATACAGGCGGCGGAAATGAAATATTCAAGAAGAGTGGAAGGAGTCACGATAATGGATAAAATAAAGAATGAAGATATAAGAAGAAGAGTACAAATTAAGAGCATTCATAATCTCATAGAAAAGAAACAGTTGGCGTGGTGTGGTCACCTATTAAGAATGCCCGAAGATAAACAAACAAAAGCAGTGTGGAATGCAAGAATACAAAACAAGAAGAAAAGGAGAAGACCAAAACAGACATGGAAAAATAATATAGAAGAGATATTAACAAAAATCAACATTAGCGGCCAAGAAGCAAAGAAGTTAGCAAGGGACAGAAAAAAATGGAAAGAGATAATCAACAAGATAGAATAGTAATCAACGCAAATAATTAAAACAAGAACAACCTCGATACCCGAAAGGGTATTGAGAGATTTAAAAAGTTTATAATAATAATTACAGATTTTCTGAAATTGAAAGTGAATATAAGTCAACCGTTTGAGAAAAACAAGATTGGTCGTTCATATACCAAAAATTAATTTAATGGAGAATATAATATCATTTTTAAAAGACTATTGTAGGCCTAACACAAGATATTTTTTCATCTTCAATGATAATCTTTACTTTAATAATAATGAAATATTATGAAAGTATTTTTCATATAAAAAGTAGAGTTCATAAGCTGTAAGAATAAACTTGAAGACATCAACAATCAAGATCAGCAAATCGAAATAATCAATTTATACCACGAAGGAAAGACCAACCATCGAGGAATGACAGAAACAGTTAAAGAAAAATATTATTGGCCAAATCTTCATATTCTAGTTCAAAATTATATTAATACGTGTGAAAATAGTTTACAGAACAAATATGAGAGAAGTCCTATTGAATTGAAGTTAAGAGTAACACCGACAAGTTATAAGCATTTAGAAGTAATATATATTTATTTATTTATTTATTCACAACCACCCAACAGGATGCTGAGCATCCCAATTATAGAGGGTTGGACGAACAAAAATACATATGAATCATTATGGACGATGTCGATAATGACAAAAATAATAATAATAATACAAAACAGAGAGAATAATAATCATACTTCACAAAATTCACCTCAAATATTCAATCAAATTCCGTTTCAGATCTGGCAGCGAACAGTGAAAGATATCTAATTGAATATTGGATTCACACTGACCATATATGAAGCACAATCTTCTTGTTGGAGCTCTGAGTTCATAATTGGACATAATAATGCTCGTATTTTTTAATACTTTTGTACTTATTGTTTTATTCTATCTACATGGTGCACGTGGTACAGTGAAATTAATATTAGCCAAACTGGAGCTCTCATCTATATAATTGTGTATTATTTCATAAAAATATAAGCAGCTTAGGGTCAAATATGACTCCCAAATCTTTATTCTTATCGACTCTTGCAGTACGTAAATATTGAAGGACTGTATTTCATTGAGTATGTCATACATTTACATTTGCTCATGTTAAAATACAATAATGAGGAATTAGACCATACTTGAAGATCAGCGTACAGCAATAATCCAGAGGAATTCACAACAGTACAGATCTCATTAATAAATAGGTTGAAAAAGAGTGGTCCAAGATTAAATCCCTGTGGAATACCAGAGGAGGGAGAGAAATATCCTGACGTGTAATTATTGCAATTCACAAACTGCTGGCGGTTAGTAAGGTACGACTTGAACACTATTCAATATTTCATAGAACCTACTAAAAGCAGCGCTGACATCTGGAAATGAGTATAGTACAGCCCATCAACTTCATTTAATCTTGTGTAGAGAATATCAAAATTAGCACATCGAAAATTGAATGTTGGCTTGTTATTAAAAGTAAAATTGTCAATAATATTGCAACTGCTGGTATCAAGCTGCATAAATAAAGAAGGATGATATTTGTCTTCAGGTGCAGAAGAATCTGAATAATGAGAGACAGAACAATCAATATTATATATAACAATGTCTGAAATACGATTAGAGGCATTTTTTATACTATTGCACTGTTTACTATTTAAGTGGTTACAGCAATTATTGAATCTTGTTATGCAGTTATCAGTATAACCAGAATTATAGAAATCAATCAGATTTGGCATATTGAGATCACCCAGAACGATAAAGTTCTTATCTAAAAATGAAGTTGAGGACTCGAGGCATTCAAGAATCATATCATGTTGAACAACAGAAATGGGATGAGGAGAATGAAGAACAGCAATAATTGGGATACTGTGATTGAGTTGAATCTTTACAGAAACAATATCAGCAACTGAGTCAATATTTGTATCAAGTTTCAGAATTGATGAAGTATATTCAGTGTTGACTGCACATAATACACCACCACCACGAGTTTTGCCTACTCTGGCATCATCACGATCCTGTCTATAGACCACGTACTTTTTACTATCAAAAATCTCATTGATATACACTAAATCATCAAGCCATGTTTCACTAAGAGCAATTACATCAAAGCTGGATAACAGACTGATATGATATATATCCTCAAGTTTTGATTCAATTCTACGCATATATTGGTAGTATATTTGCGTTGTGAATTCAATATTTAAATTTAAATATGAAGCTACAAAGATCCCTGAGAACGGAATCGAAAAATTTGAATTCAAGATAAATTAGAATGAACCTTATAAGTAGTACGGACAAGTGAAGTCTGCAGATAAACTTTGGTCTGAACAAACAGTCAAAGAAAACAAAACAAAGTAAAGTGAGGTGTTGCTCCTAAAAATGTAAATATTGGTTCCAAATTCAAATTTATATTATAGTACAATGAGCACTATGAAACAAAGTGTTAGAGACTGTCAATATTGTCAAACAAATTGACTTTATTGATCCATGGCCTCTTTTATAAAAGATATTACCATCGTTTGACCACATATTCCTCAAGCAAAATTTTTTACTAACAGTAATAAGCAAATTGAGACGATTTTTGGTAAGATCTTCCTTTATAGACATATTGGTATCTTTGAGTTTATTTCTGTTTCTAATTACTAAATTACGTGTTTTATATGACGTGAATTTAACTATGATGAATCGTGAATGTGGAGATGTTGAGCTAGAGGCAGTAATATTTGCACTGGCTTTTTCCTACACGATGGCACGTATCGATGGCTTCTGCAGGAACATTTAGTAATAATTTGGATATATAGATGCTATTCCATTGGAAAATGACAAATATTTAACAGTAATTGACAGTTTTTCAAAATTTGTACAAGTGTATGAATTGGAAAATATTACTTCCATAGAGATAACTAATAAATTGTTGAAATTTTTATCGCAATATGTTATTCCGGAAAAAGTAATATGTGATAACGAAAAAGACTTCAATAACATCGTGATAGAAGAGTTTTTAGCTTTGCATAAAACAAATATTCATTTTACAAGTATAGACAATCCAAATTCAAATGGACAAATACAACGTTTTCATTCGACTTTGATCGAACATTTAAGATTATTAAATTCACACAAAGAATATGAAAAGTTGGAATTAAAAGACAATATTAGATACGCAATAATAGGGTATAATAATACAATACACAGTGCTACAGACTATCGACCTATTGATATGTTATTTGGACATTTTAAGAGTAATGAATTGAATTTAGATTTAGAGAAACATATTAGTCAAAATTTTGTTCAAAATCATAAAGAAAAAATGCGAATGATTTATAATAATATAGAACAAAAGTTAGATCAGAAGAAGTTCAATATAGCAAAAAAGGCGTAATGAAAATAAGAATGGAGTTATTCCCGAGAGTTTAAATGAAGTAGGAATAACACAGAGCATGAGACATTCTGGCAAAAGACCTAAGCCTAAATATGTGTCACACAAAGTGGCTAGTATGCAGCCAGAATTTGGGACTTTGACAACTTCAAAAGATAAAAAATATAAATTCTCAAAAATTAAGAAACCTAGGAGAATAATTAAAGAATCTGTTGTTCCAGGTTCATCCTGCTCGGATCAGGATCGACAACAAAACATTTGATTGATATAACACATAATCCTGTTGCCTAAATTAGTAAGATAGGAGATACAAGAATTTATTCTAGTGCGCATGCTATTAATTTCAATCATGATTTTGAAGCATTGTATGTTGAATACTTGAATTTAAATGAGCAAGTTTATCTATCAAACTTGGAAATCGAATGAAAATGAGGGCAAAGATATTGTAGAATCTGATAATTATTGGAAAATATTGAGTTATTATCAAGAAGATATATAATCGTAATTACAGAATTTAATGTTCAAGTTAGTAAAAGATTTAAAAGAGGATTAATGAATGGTTTAGGTACTATATTGAAAAGTAATACAGGAAATTAGGATCATGATGATGCTCAAAGATATGATAATCTGATAGCAAGATTGAGTAAAGCTCAAGAAAATTTGAGTAAAAATGTTTTAGAAAATTTTAATACTAATACCCGAATGATAAAGCAGTTTAATGATACGATTGAAAGTTTGAAGCACAATCAAATAGTATTAAGGGATAGAATAACGATTATACAAGAGTTTTCGAATCAAAAGTCAACAAAAATAGATTATTTATCTATTAAAAATATTATGAATCAGATCATTCATTTATATAGTATCATACAAAATATTTTGAATGATTTAAATATTTCTATTAAGTTTTGTAATATGGGATTATTGCACAAGAGCCTTGCAATTCATTGAAAGAAAGTTTAATTGAAATTAATACGGATAGTAAATTTGGGTTTCAATGATTTGAAACAGTTAATTTGAACTCATTGTAAAGTAGAAAATTATTAAGTAAATTATTCAATTCTAGTGCCATTATATTTTGAGAATATATTCGAATTATTGCAATACTCCCCTGTATCTACTGCTCAAAATAGTGAAGTGCTTACAATGCAGTGTATACAGTTGCTCCCCTATCTAAGACGATGGACACATATCCGACTCTTATGCCCGATTTCATGACCGGGAGTTAAATTAACCTGGGTTAAAGTCACTGGGAGTTAACCAGTAAATTGGGTTCCGATTCATCCAGTTCATTTGATTGGCCGGTGATGACACAAAAAATAGAGAAATTGATATTGTTTCCTAGGAAATGAGCCATTTATACCGAACTAATTTAACTCGAGATCCTGAAATCGGCCATTAGGTTTGTAGTTCATTAGACATGTTTATATTATTGACAATATCCCCGAACTCTAATTTTATTACAATGTTCCCAGCTTAACAGAATATCACATTTGCTATATTTCTTTTCGAATTCATTCATAAGCCAGATATGACTTTGTGCACTAGATGGTGTTGTACGTAATTTCTACCCATGCAGGATAGATGACGTTGCAGACTATTTCTCTCTGTGAGATTAAACACTTGCAAGAAAATGAAAAATCGTTTTTTTTTTTTTCAATTAAACTGCTATTGGATAATATCACCTAAAAATAATTATCATAAATATATATCATCCTCTGTCAGATAAATATCAACTGAATAATATTCTTCATTGCTAAAGTAGGTACTATATCGGTCACTACACCAATATACGTTTATATTTTGTTTTCCACTTCACTCTAATAAAACTAGTGTAAATTCTACAGAATGAATGAATATTCCATTGAATGCTCACATTAATTTTTTTTCTAGGTCACATTGCCGTTAAGAAGTGTAGCATCAATGTCTTTTTCATTCGGCGGGCAAGGAATAAAACAATGCAATTGTAAAATTACAAAAAAAGGATAATATGTCTCCAATAGTTTTAATTATGAAAAAACAATGTTTAATGTAACTCCAGGTGTCACACTACTCTCTCTTAGCACAAGTTAATAGTATTTTTGTCTCTTTTTTATTCCTCTATTCTGATTTCTATTTTCTCATAACATGTGTGGTAGTTATTGATGAATAATATTGTATTTTCAAACAATTAAATTTGCGTTTCATTTATTTTCAGAATTTCACGTGTCCTAGACAGATAAGCGATGGTTTGGATTCTGGTTGGAGTGGGGGAAGTGACTCCACTTGTGCATCCACTAGCTTTTCCCATTATATTTTTACTTTCATGGCACTCACCGACAGGATTCATAATCGTTTTGATTTCATCACTTGTAAAATTGTGAACCGTTTCTGATTGGTTGGTTTCAGCGGTAGCTTGTTCTGTGTTCAATTTCGCCGTTAGATTATGAAAACCGTTAATTTATGATCAAACGCGTGAGTTTGTAAACTGTCGATAGATTGTAAACTGCATTAAACTGCTTCCAATATAATGTATAAATTTTCAACAATTTATGATGTTTCTGTCAGGTTAGAAAACAAATATAGAAGGTAATTCTATATTTGTTTTCTAACCTGACAGAAACATTATAAATTGTTGAAAATTTATACATTATATTGGAAGCAGTTTAATGCAGTTTACAATCTATCGACAGTTTACAAACTCACGCGTTTGATCATAAATCAACGGTTTTCATAATCTAACGGCGTAATGGAACACAGAACAAGCTACCGCTGAAACCAACCAGTCAGAAACGGTTCACAATTTTACAAGTGATGAAATCAAAACGATTATGAATCCTGTCGGTGAGTGCCATGAAAGTAAAAATATAATGGGAAAAACTAGTGGATGTACAAGTGGAGTCACTTCCCCCACTCCAACCAGAATCCAAACCATCGCTTATGTGTCAAGGACACGTGAAATTCTGTTTGAAAACTGACGTCTATCCCTCCCTAATCGGAACCAGCAGTGGTAGTCGTCCGTTCCCTGTATTTCAATGAAACAGTAGAAGCAACACCTGGAATGATGAAACAAAAACATCATTAAAAATTTGACAATAAAATGCTCTCCAGAATCGGTAGTTTCTATAGAATTGCATAATTTCTTTACAATGAGTACTACAGACATCTCACTTCTGATTTAGAGTTTCCAGATGAAGTTATAGGGATGATTAAATCTCGGAATATCACTGACAATATACTAGCCGATGAAGTAGACAAATATGATTGGCAGCGGGAAAAATTTTCTTCTGTGACAATCTCATCTCGTGATTTAGTGAATATTCCAGAGATGACCAAAAAAAACTTGAAGCTTCTATTGACTGGTTCATATCAATTTATACAAGCTATATCATATTTTGTACAGAATGAAATTATTGGTTCCACATGATTTTGACGAGAGGAGAGATAATTTGAAAATACAGAGATCCAGAGAGTATTCTGATTGAGCAGGTGCTGGAGTAGAAAGGAAGAGTCTGGAACTTCACCTGATACACTTATCTACGCAGGGAGAAGCGCATTTTTCTAGGGAGTATCCTTTGAAAATTGTATTTTTAGAGATAACCTAAAAACGTTCAATATCTTTACTAAATCTTACATCGTCACACGGACCACTAGCGACATCTAGCAGCAGTTGGAAAAGGTGAAGATGCGCCGACAAGTGAGCAACCAGAATTAAATCTAAGTAAAGCGAAGGTATACATCAGGCGCAGGAAGGATGGGGGAAGCCAGGGGATCTAAGCAGAACTATGAGAAGACAGGAGAAGAGAAGGAAGTGGAAGATGGTAGAAGCAGCAGTAGCAGCGAAAGCAGTATTGGAGAGGCAGCTAATTTTAGCAAAAGCAGAAAAACATCAAGATCGCCTACACTCAAAAAGAAAACTGCAGAACCAGAAAATAATGTAGTGATACAGCTACTAATGTCTATAAACGAAGAAATGAGAACGATGGAAGAAGAAAATAAACAGGACAATGTTGAAGGCAGGAAAAATGCAAGAAACAGCATTAGAATTAGAAAGATATAAAATCAAGATCGCGGCAATACAAGAAACGAGATGGGGTGGGGAAGGAGCAATTAATAAAAAAGATTATACGGTGTTGTATTCGGGAGGTAGGAAACAAGGACAATATGGAGAAGCCTTCATAATCCTTAAGGAGCTTAAAGATAAAATACTAAAATTTAGAGCAATAAATGAAGGAATGGCTTATATAAGAATAGAAATCTCCCCTTGCAATCTATCGATAATAAATGTATACGCTTCAACAGAAAATTGAAAGGAGTAAGAGTAGGAAATCTTTTATGAAAGGTTAGAAGAGGAGATAGAAAAAGTACCAGAAGAGAACCTTATCATCACAATGGAAAACTTTAATGCGCAGATAGGAAAGGAAGACTACGTACAGTATGTCGGAGGAAAACAAACAATACATGAAGTAACAAATAACAATGGGCAAAGATTATGCGATTTAGCAGTAAGGACAAATATGATAATAAGAAGTACGAAGCATAAACATCGAAAACTACATAAAATGACATGGACGTCTTCGGAAAATAAAACACAGATACAAATAGACCATGTGCTAGTAACAAGGAGGAGACAATCATCAATATTAGACGTGAGAACTTTCAGGGCTGCATGCGCTGACTCAGATCAAGAACATGGTGGCACTGTCGATAAAAAACAAGATAAAGACGAATAATAGAAAAGAAACAAAAATAATTGGATGAAATATAGAGGGAATGAATAACGAGGATATAGGAGAGAAATACATTGAGAAATTGGAGAACAATTTGAAAAACAAAAATGAAAAAGAGGAGAAAATAGGGGAAAATGGTCTAAAATTGAAAGATGCATAAATGACGCTGCTCAAAAATGGATACGGAAAGAAAATGAGAATGCGAAAAATAGAAAAAATTGGTTTGATGATGAGATTAAAAATCCAGGGAGGAAAAAAGACAAGCAAAGTAAAAATTTGTGGCAACAAATAGAAGTAAAGATAAAGACGAATACGAAGGATTCGGAAACGGATGTAATAAAAATATTAGAAAAAATAAGAGAATATGGGTGGAGGAAAAAATTTGAGTCATTAAAGAAGAAAGATTGAGTAGAAACACAAAGAAATTTTATAAAAAAATAATCGAATAAAATAAAACATATAAAGCTAAAACATACGGAATAAAGGACAAAAATGGAATCCCATCAGAAAATGACCCCCAATACAGGTGTGGATGAAATACTTCAAGGATCTATTGGATCAGAACAAGAATTGATAGTTGATACCTCAGAAGAAAACGAAGTAGAATCAACAGAACTTACTCTAGACGAAGTAAATGAAATAATAAAAGACATGGAAAACGGTAGATCACCAGGAAAAGATGAAATAAGCATAGAACTAATAAAATATGGAGGCAAAATAGTCAAGCAGGAAATACATAAGCTTATACTAGAAATATGGAGAAAAGAAGAAATGCCGAAAGATTGGGAAATAGGAAAAATAATAACTATACACAAAGAAGGAGACCAACAAGTATGTCAAAATTATTATAGAGGAATCACACTTTTAAACACAGCTTACAAAATAATGTCGGCGTTAATACAGGGAAGGATAACAAATGTGACAAAAGGGACCATCGGGCAATATCAGTGTGGCTTTGTGAAAGGGGAGTCAACTACGGATGCTATACACACTATAAAACAAATAATTGAAAAAACACTGGAGTATGAACTAAAAGCTGGAATACTATTTATTGATTTTAAACAGGCGTTCGACTCAATTGTAAGAGGTAAATTAATGGCAGCTTTAAAAGACTTGCAAGTACCAGGAAAATTGGGAAGATTGATAGCTATGACCATGAGAGGAACAAAACTAAGCATTAGGACTCGGCATGTCGAAAAATAGTGGCAGATTAGGAAAAAATGCGAGCTTGATGAAACTTTGGTATATTGTTTTTGATCACCTAATAGTGTTACTTGTATATTTTCCGACCAATATTTCGCGAAGCAATTCCCAGGGGGAGGGAAAAACCACGAAATTTTGGCACTTTTTTCAGTTTTCGCCCTGTAACTTTTTCCCCTTCATTCTTATGCCTTAGACCATCAAGTTCAATTTCGTGAAACATCAGATTTTCGATAAACTTGATCCGTAAAACTGGTTCATGGACCCACTAAGTTCCAAGATACAGCACTTCAAAAAAGTGAAAATTTTCTGAAAATTCAAAAAAACATCAAGAATGGGGGTTCTCGCTTGATATCTTTTATATTACAAATTTTTTCATGGTACCTAGTTTAATTCTGATGTAGAAATCAATCAACAACCCACCCCTCAACCTGCCTACCTATGCCACTATATTTGGAGGCACGGTAGTGCCCCCACCAAGACCAGTTAAATGAAGCGCAAGAGCACTACATATCTTTCTCGAAGAGCTCCGTCGTTTTTTTGAGCCCTTATAACTTGGATTTGGATTATACCTACCAGATAGACAAAATTTTTGGAATATAATGTCGATAGTGGACTTATTGAATATATAAAGTTCAATTGCATAGTTCTTACACCTTAAATTTTATTGACATCTGAAAAAACTCCGATTTCGTCACTGACTCGCTCACTGATGATTATCAAAAATCTTCCTGAAGTCCTAAAATGCTGAAGTTTGGTATGTGAGCTAGTATTAGTACACAAGCAACAACAAAATTCTGAAACTTGAAACTTCTACTTACAACCACTTAAACTAGGGGATGGAAATTTGTATGAGACCACCACAAATTTTGATGCTAGAGGTCTGAATATTGATGTAGAGACTCCTTGTTATGAATCATAGTAAAATAAAAACTTACTAAAAGAAGTGGAATCCCACCAAAAACATTTTCATGTTAAATGTTGCCAAGACGAAGCCATATGGCCCAAAGTCAAAGGGGTATCAGATCTCATGTAGAGCCAAGCTTCTAACTCTACACGCTCTAATTCTACAAGCCATAACTTAACAATTCTACACCTCAGTAAAAATATGCGACCTGGCCGTTTCGATACATTCACATAGACATAAGGTGAGAAATGTATTCACTATCCATTAGTTTTCTGTTATACAATAGTTCTTGTAGTTCCCTTCTAAATGAGTAGTGGCTAGACAGGTAGATGGACAAGGAGGCTTGTAGAATTAGAGCGTGTAGGATTAGAGACTTGGCTCTCAATCTTGCAACTTTTTGACAGTGCGAGCCATATGGTCTCGTCTTGGCAACATTTTACTTGAAAATATATTTGGTGGGACTCCACTTCTTTTAGTGAGTTTTTATTCTACTATTATTTCTAAAAAGTAGTCCCTAAATCAATTTTCAGACCTCTAGCATCAAAATTTGCGGAAGTCTCATATAAATTTCCTTCCCTTAGTTTAAGGGATTGGGAGGTGAGAGTTCCAATTTTCAGAATTTTTTTGTTGTTTGTGTACTAATACTAGCTTACATACCAAATTTCAGCATTCTAGGACTTCAGGAAGTATACTAAGAATTCTGATGATCATCAGTGAGCGAGTCAATGACAGAATCAGGGTTTTCTTAGATATCAATAAAATTTGAAGTATAAGAATTCTGCAATTGAAACTTTATGGCTGGTACCACGAGCTCTATTTTTGGCGATACTAGGAGCATTGTGTCAAGATGTGTTTTGACGCAATTAAAATTTTCCAAGATACTTTAAAAAATAATCTTCAGATACAAATTACGAAAAACACATATTTCTACAAAATTTATTTGAATATACATAGCTGGTATAACCTGAAACAGAGCTTGTGGTACCAGCAAATATGTTTAATTAGTCCACTATTGACATCATACCCCGAAAATTTTGTTTATCTGGTATAATCCAAACCCAAGTTATGAGGATTCAAAAAACGACGAAGCTCTTCGAGAAAAGTAGGTAGTACTGTTGCGCTTTGCTTGGCTTGTCTTGGCGGGGGACTACCGTGCCTCCAGATATGGTGGCATAGAAGGGCAGGGTAAGGGGTGGGTTGTTGACTGATTTCTACGTCAGAATGAAACTAGGTGCCATAATACCATAAATAATTTGAGAAATGAAAGATATTTAGCGAAAACCGCTATTTTTGATGTTTTTTTAGATTTTCAGGAACCTTTACCTTTTTTGAAGTGCTGTATCTTGGAACTTAGTGGGTCTACAAACAAGTTTCACGTATCAAATTTATTGGGAATTTGATGCTCTACAAAGTTGAACTTGATAAAACTGAAAAAAGTGCCAAAATTTCGTGGTTTTTTTCCCCCTGAAAATTGCTTCGCGAAATTTTGGTCGAAAAACATGAAAATAATACTATTGGGTGATCAAAAACAACATACCAAAGTTACATTAAGTTCGCATTTTTTCCGACCCCAAAGTACATGTCGACTGAACTGAAGACATAATAATAAATAAAGAAGTAAGACAAGGAGATGCCCTATCAGCCACGTTATTTAATTGAGCCTTAGAGCACGCAATGAGAAATATAAATAAGGGAACATTCAGAACAAGAGGAGAACAGATAATAGCATACGCAGATGACGTAGCAATTGTAGCAAAGAATAGAAAAGTGATGAAAGAAATACTGGAGGAAATAATAAGTGAAGGAAAGAAAATAGGGCAAGAAATAAACGAAGGAAAGTTCAAAATGATGATAATCGGAAATAAGGTAGAAGAAAATTTAATTGAAATAGGAGAGTTCAAATACGAGCAAGTAGATGAATTTGAATATCTAGGAGTATTGTTAACGAACAAATGAGATAGAGAAATGGAGATTGAAGGAAAAATAACGGCAACAAATAAAGCTTTCCACGCAAATAGAAAACTTCTAGAAAGCAAAATTATATCAAAAATTACGAAAGTGAGAATATATAAAACCATAATAAGACCAATAATATTATACGCAGCGGAAACAATGTCAATGACAAGAAAAAAACGGAGAACAGTTGAGAATAACTGAGAGGAAAATAATAAGAAGAATATTAGGACTCATAAAAATAACAGATACAGAATATAGAATAAGAATGAACAACGAGATTGAACAAGAACTAAATGGAGAAGAGATAGTGAAAAAAATAAAACAACAAAGGATAAAATGGCTTGGGCATGTATGGAGAGCCAGCGAGCAAGATACAATCAAGTCAATAATGCAGTGGAGCCCTAGAAGCAAAAGAAGAAAGGGAAGACCAAGATCAACGTGGATAAAGGAAGTAGTAGAAGATTTAGGATCAGCGGGGATCAGAGATTGGAAACAAAAAACAGAAAACAGGAAAATATGTACCTCATTAGTACAAAGATACTCTCAAAAGATGATCCAGACATTTTCCTGGGGCCTATTCAATATGCTTATTGTCCTATGGCCTTTGGAACACAATTTCTTTGATTTTTCTGCTAGAATAATATTTGCTATTTGAAAATATAACTTCTTACATCAGAATAGTCAAATTATTCACATAAAGCAGATAACCTAGGATGAATTCAAACTTGAGATTTTACTCGGCCAGCTTTTACCAGCAAAACAAATTCTAAGAAGAGTGATGGTGGGATTCTGAACGTTCCTATAGCGTCTATAAGGAAGTTCATGGAAACAGACAGATTAGATAGGGAAAATGATATTCTGAAAGAATCTGTATCTCATAGATTTTTTTGAATATGTAATACATGTCTATAACGTTAAGATTAGATGAACTCTAACCATAAAACATATGAAATGTCAGAATGGATAATAATTTAGGTGTTTTGCGTTCCATGTACTTTTTGCTGGTAGAGGATCATGGAAGGTTAGCATTTATTCTCAATAATTTTATTGAGAATTCATGCAAAAATTATGTGAGATTGATAAGAAAAATCTAAGTGATGCAATAAGCCCATTCGAAGCTCCAGATAAACATTCCAAACAATAGTTCCGTCTGGATAATACAATTGCCTCTAATTTAATATGATTTTCGCATCATGCTCAAAAATATATTTCCAGGTTCTTGCCATTCAAAGTTTTTTCGTGAGTGGCTTCTCATTCACCTACAACTGAATTTGAAGCGTCTTCAATTGAATTCAATGTATTCTTCCCATTTATTATTCAAATAATTATCATCTAATGTTGAATTTATAGTGTTACTTTTGAATACGTAATCATATTCTTCATAATCCATGTACACTTATTGCACCCTGGCAATATTTCTGGTTCACTTTCGGGGACACACAATGTATATTCATGCCATCGAACACTTTTGTAATGTCAATAATCACTAGAAAACCTTCATGTTTCAAACCTTTCGCAAAATTCTCAAAATCTCAATCCAAATATGTCAAAATAATCTGACACATGACAACTTGAGTGAAAACTGATATGAATTTAAATTACAAGGCATCGTTATATTTGATGACTTTATTCACGTCGTTGTATGATTTATTCCCATGAGTGCATTAGAAGCTTGAATAAAATATATCAATCTGTATTTTTGACCAAAAAATCCAAAAGTAATAATTATTTCCTAACCTATTGACAACATTGAACTGTAAGTTCCAATGAACGGAGGAATCATGACGTCATAACTTATAGAGAACTAATGGGTCGATTCTGTTCACACTTTTACGATCTGTAACGCTAATCGTAAGCCCTATAGTATGCAACGAATAAAATCGCAATTCTGATCACCTCAGTAGCTTACAGGTTTTTCATAAACTCTTATGGTTCTCGTAAGTTTTTACAGTTGAATAGAAAGTAGCCATAACTGCTATAGATTTTGACAGTTCAAAATGAATCAGGGTGCAGTGCTTATGTTTATAGGTCTTTTATTAGAAGAAGATGATAAGAAGTGAGAGACAGAAATTGAGATGTTATTTCTTGGAATATGTACCTGTAATTCCAAAAAAATGTTAGGCTGAACAAAATTACAGTTTATGAATTAATTCAAAAACTTTAATCATTCATACAACAATTTCAGAGGGATCAAATATCAGTATATCCGAAAGAAGGCACCTAGTTGTCAAATAATCATTTATTATACCATAAGTACTTGAAGTATTATCGATTATTTTTGTTGTGCTATCACGAATGTTTATTGTGCTTGCGTTTGAATACCACGAGTGTGCAGCACGAGTGGTATTCTCGAGCACAATAAACATGAGTGATTGCACCACAAAAATAGTCTATAATACTTTAACTAAAAATGGTATATGGAGGACTAATCCAGGAGTCAAACCATTTTTTCAAATTAGTTTTCTATGAATCTAGTAACAACTCACGTAGTTTTCATAGGAACGAGTAAACAAACTTCTGTCAAACTGAAAAATGAGAATTTCTTGCATTTTCTTTGAAGAATAATAGAGAAATATACTGCGTCTTGATATGGAATCTAGTTCAGAAAAGTTTGGTGATAGATCAGAAGATAAAATTGATGAAGTTATTCGGGAAAATATTCCATCAAATACGAAGAAAGCACAAATTGGAGGTATCCACATCTTTGAGTAAAATACTCGCTCTGACCACAAGTGTAATATCCGATGGTATTTCTACACGTCCAAATACCCACTGATATGCACCGTTTCTATGGCGATTTAGCATTGTTAACCTTGTTATAAATACTACGAATGGAATAGTCATTTTTATTCAAATTTTTACCGATATCGAATTGATTGATTCTAGGTTCTACCTACTCTGAATTTAAAAATATCATTTGTACCTGCATTAGTTTTTCGAATCATCAATGTTTCGACACTAACTATAAGTAATGATGCATGAAGAAAGAATATAGTAATAATTTTTCAGGCCATACTATATATTACTGGGTAATTAACTTCCTCAAAATCACACGTATTATACAAGTAAAACAATACTTTTTCTCAATATGAGATTTGACGTTTGAACTTTGAAGTATTGAAACAATTGTTAAATGAATAGAATTAAGTTAGTTCAAGATATGTTTACGAGATAATCTTGATATTTGGAATCTATAACAACGTTTCCTATAGATGTAGGAGCAGAATCGCCATATTTGTAAATTTGTAAATTGTTCTCTTACGAACGATCTGTAGCTTATAAATTTACAATTTTACAAATTTATAGGACAGTGAACAGAATCGATCCATAAATATGTTTTATTGGGTATAAGTTCTGTAATTTATTAGAAACACAACGTCTCAAAAAAACATATTTATTTATAAATGTTTTTTCCTTCTTTATAGAGAACTGTTTGGAATACTATTTTAATATAATCTATAAGATCTTCAGTTATGGACTCCAATAAGGTTGTAGATCTGTAACGTTATAGAAATTTAAGATAATGCTCAGAATCCCACCATCAATTCAATTTTGTTATGAATATTCCTGATCATAAGTACATTCAGAAAAGCAATTTTTTTATCAGATTGTTTTTCAATAGGGAAGTTTATAGAAGAATTGTAGTAATTAAATGTCAAAAGTAAGTCAATACTATGCCCGGAAGTCGATGGCAGTCGCAGCGATTTGGCCTCCATCATCGGCGATTCATAGAACAGTTCTTTGAGTTTCTATTTAAATTGAGTTTTATTTTCAATTTTGAATTTTTTCACGATCACCTCAAACTCACTGTCACTTTCCATGGTTGATTTGGAACTGAGGCATCCCGACATTTGAGCCCTTACTGACCTATCTTCAAAATTTTCTATTGTTTCCTTTCAGTGGCGCAGTATTTTTTTGTTCCTCTTAAGGGCACTGGTCAGTGGTGGTATCGACGTAAGTTTGCTGCGTTGTATACATCTTCAATTTTTTTTGAAGTTATCTTTATAATTTGATCAGCGTTGGGATGAAGGTTACTGATAATTACGTATGGTCCCTTATACAGTAGTCCAAAATTTGGAGTTCTATTGTCAACTGGGTCTGCCATGGGGTTAGTTTTCAGGAGGACCAGCTCACCAGGTTGGTAACTTACAATTTTTCCCTCATTTTGTTTGTTCTTTCGACGCTCTACATTTTTCTTTAAATTTTCCTCAGCTTGCTGCAATTTTCCTATGAGACATTAGGCTCTCCTTGTTGAAATACGGTTTCAAAACTTCATCTGATAATCGTACAGGCTTATATCCTGTAACTGATTCATATGGTGAGAAATCAGTGCCGTTATGTTTGACATTGTTAAAACACTTCTATGTCATTGACTTATTCAAAACACTTATGCCTGGTTGCATGAACGTTCATTAACTAAACAGTTCTTTAAAAATGAACAATATCAAATCGAATTTTTGACAGCAATGCTAAGCAACTGATTTGACGAATATATTCGATTTGATATTTTTCATTTTTAAAGAACTCTTTGGTTAATGCACGTTCATGCAACTAGGCCTTAGTATGTTGATGATGACAATAAGATCTGAATATTCTTCCCAGCTCTTTTATAACTCTGTCGAAAGAGTTAGACGCTGGGTATCTTCTGCTAGAGTACGAATAACTAATGTTACTTTCAGTTAATTTCGATTTCCAAATTTTGCTAGTGATTTGTGCTCCATGGTCACTCAATATAGTTTTAGGTACTGTTATATTTCTGAATTGTATTACTTGGTTTGTACAAGCGGCTGCCGTAGCTCTTCTAAGCGGATACAATTTCACGAATTTTGAAAAAACATCAAACATCACGGATAAGTAGAAGACTCCCCCTCATCCCTGTGGTAGTGGTCAATATGAATCCACGCTACTTAATCCCCGATTTCCTGTGCGAATACTGGGTGCAGTGATTCATAAACTTCCTTGTTGGCCCATTTTACCTTTTGACAGATGTCACACTTTTCTATTGTTTTTCTGATTTTTTGGTCTAATTTTGACACGTAAAACAACTCTTTCCTAATCGCATACACTTCAGCCGGTCCGAAAAGTCTAATTTCTGCGTAATAGTGTTGAATTAGTGGTTCAACCAGAACTGTCGCAACTAATATAGTCATTCTTTCATTAAATTTGTCACAGTAGAATAAAATATTGTCCTTCATATGTAGTGATGGTACACGAAGCATACTTCCAGCGCCTCACTGCTGCGTATCCTTTGATACAATTGTGAGTCCTAATCTTGTTTCTCAATGAACTTTTTCAAATCTTGCTTGATTTCTTTCAATCCTGTGACTGTAAATGTTGCAATAATCGGATCCTTGTTTTGAAATACATCGTTGTTAGGAATATTGGCTGGAAAACGCGAGAGTGTGTCCGCTACGATGTTATCTTTTTCCGGGATATGTTTGATTGTGAAGTTAAACTGTTGTAGAAATAAAACCCATCTAGCTAATCTTTCGCTGAGTAGGCGGTATTTTTGCAAGAATGTCAGTGCTTGGTGATCTGTTTTAATTGTTGGTTATGCTTTTTGTACATATGTCTGAGATTTATTTGGTGCAAAGATAACTGCCAATAACTTTTTCTCGTGGTAGTGTAGTTTAACTCTGCTCCTTTTCGTGTTTTGCTCACAAAACCTATTACTCCAATTATACCTTCTTTATTTTCTTGAGATAGGACTCCCCCTATCCCATAGCTAGACCTGTCAGTTTGTAAAACGAAAGGTCTGCCTATACGTGGATGTGCTAGAGTTACGCTGTCTAAGAATTGTTCTTTTAGATTTGAAAAGGCCTTCTCTTTCTCAGGTCCTCATTGCCATTTTGTATCATTTTTTAACAAATGTAATAATGGTTACTAGAAATTGCTATGGTTTTGATAAAATTCCCGATAGAAATTACATACTCCTAGAAATGCTATTGAATGTTCAACTTTAGTCGGTGACGGAAAATCACGAATAGCTACCAGTTTGTTGGGATCCGAATAAACTGGAAATTTCATTTCTTGTTTGTAAAACGTAGTTTTCTCTAAATTTATTGTAATACAAGCCTCATGTAGACGCTTCAGAACCATTTCTAAGTACTGTAAGTGAGTCTTCTCGTCTGGGGACAAAATGAGTAAGTCGTCTACATCATTCACTGTAAATTTTCTTACTTCTGGGCCTAATATTATGTCCATGCATCTTGAAAAGCTAGCCACCGCAGTTTTCAGGCCGAAAGGTAGAACTTGGTACGTGTGGCTACGTCCGTTGTACAAAAATGCCGTATATTTTCTACTGTGGGGGGTTAATGGAACCTGCCAGTAAGATGATCGCAAAGCGATTGAGGTAAATACTCGTGCTATGTTAAAACGTTGTAAAGGTTCGTCAACAGCAAGGGGAGCTTCGCAGTCCGCAATCAGTCGGTCGCTTCAAAAAGATCAATAAAAAATTAACGAAAGTCAAAAGAGAGCAAAGTTCGAGACAATTTCTTCAATATCCTGGATCTTTTCTGGTAACCTTCCATTTTAAAATATTTTGCTGGGTACAACACTCCAATATATATCAAATATTATAACAGTTTTTCTCAACTTTCGTGAATCAAGTCAAAAATCGTAGGAAAATTCACATGATAAAGAGATTAATTCTGCAGATTGCTGCGAGATGTTCACACTATTTTTCGATTTTCCCTTCCAATATCATCAAATATTATCCCTCAGTATTTACATAGCTTGAAAATCGTCATTTTTTCAATAACTCAAGCCAAACTTTGTCAAAGTATAATTTTTTTTAAAATTTTCTCATTCACAAGATATATTTATTTTTCCAGATTGAACTATGTATACTATTCGGGCTCCCTTTTTATTCTCATGAAACAAACATATTTTCAAGTAAAAGTTAGAATGATATAATTAGATTGTAGAGGAAACTTATATGATGAATTTTATATTGAATTATCTTAATAATGACCTTATTTTTCAATTCTGTGAGAAATTTCTATTCATATTTCCTATATTTGACCAATAATAAGTTGATATTTTTATCGGAAACTATCATTACTCAAAATTATGACAGATGCACCAACGTTATTAAATTTTTGCACGTTTGGCGTTATCATGTCTTTGCCGACCCTCTTTTCGAGGTATTATGTTGATTTTACCATGCCAGCTATGGTTACTATAGTTATGCTGACTTATAGTCCTAGATCCCAGACCCGCCAGACCTTACTTATTTTCTGAGAAACAAAATTTGTGAATTAGAGTAGTGTTGGTCGTACCGAATATGCGTATGATCAAAGTACCTTTGATCATACGCATATTTGCTAGTTTGGGCCGACGGTCAATTTATAGACACGAGGTGCTGTAGGTACGCTAAGACATTATTCACTTTTCTTGAAGTCTAAGTGCTGATTTTCATGTATGTTCTAGAGAATATTGTTTGAAATTGATAATCAACACTGCCAGAAATTTCCCATCGGCAGTAATTCCTGCTAAACTATTTGAAGCTCGCAAAAAAATGATGTTACTTATAGTCTAAGTCCCAGTTTTTATATAAAATACTTAGGGAGCAATTTCAATACCTTTTGTGAACAGCCAGACCAAGGAAGAGTTGGATGCTCATAGATACTTCGCTTACTATAAAGCCTACAAATAGTGACCTCGCCCTTCTACTCACAGCGATATTTCAATTGTGTATGAAAGATGTAAAGATTGATCTAACTGTTAACAAATTAAAAAGTATTGAAATTGTTCACTGGGTATCAATTCATATATAAAAATTAGCACTCAGACTATTGGAAGATTACGATATTCTTTCCGAAATTTAAAGAGTCTAGCAGGAATCACCACCGATGGAAAGTGTCTAGCAATGTTGATCATCAATTTTTTACCATTTTCTCTCAAACGTACATAAAAATCAACATTCAAGACTTTAAGAAAAGTGAGTAATGTCTTGACATACCTCCAGCACCTTGAATCTGTGAATTGATATAAACAAAACTCTATTCCACACATTCTGTTCCTCAGAAAATAATTAACATCTCGCGGGCCTGGAATCTTGCTCTATTACCGTCCATGGGCAAAGGCGATAAATAAAAAATTGTAGATTCATACAAGAAATATTCATTAATTCATCTTTATTCGTAATCAAATATTCACGATAAAATGTCAAACTTGACATCTGACAGAAAATAAACAATCACCAGTAATAACTCAATTTGAAAATGGAAATTTGGATATTTCAGATAATCTTCCATTCGTGCAAAAAAATTTTTAAGCATCACGGTCAATAAATACACTTCCGTTTTCGCATCATATTTGGGAGCCTCGCCAAGGCTCGACCTTCAAACTATTATTCTCAATCGGTGAACTGTATTTACTGACTTTAATACTTGAGTTAACTATTTACACAAAAGAAACTTTTTCAGCAAAATTTATTCATATTGATGATTCATCAACAGATATTGGTCAAAAATGTATTTCCTTTTTCTGTTTGTTATTTTCTTCTTAATAAGAAGGCAAAAATATAAATATTCACAAGCCAATGATAACACAATAATTGTTGTGATTTATTTTGTTACCTAAGAAATTATCAATGAAACCAAATAATTTGAGCTTATGATTCTGAAACTTCGCAAGAAAGACTTAACAAAATTGTTGATTCATTCATATACAAGCAACTTACCCTCAATGCCTTTTATTTCTCCCAAAGCTAAGAGTTCATTTTCATTTCCAATCAAAATATCACAACACTCAGCAAAATATGTTACTTCTTCTGGAAACATTCGGATCAAATAGACTCCACATAAATTGAAAACCAAAGCAGTTTTATTCTTTATGCAAAAATTCAGTATGTGTTGGGCACTGTCCAATCTGTTTATGAGAAAAAATCCTTCCACATAGCAAAGATAAACAGATTTTATAATATTTAATATTTCTGGTGTTAAAGCATCCATGCTGAAATATTCTGCAGCACCTAAGTGAGCCACTAAAGTTCTTTTAGGACCATTTACTAATGCGATACAGGTACCAGTGGAATGATTCTGATGTTGAAGATATCTAAAACAATAAAAGCATGTAAACTAAACCGTTCAAACATTATAGAAAATAAGACAACTACAAGAGTTACAGGCACTCCGGAAGCATTTT
This sequence comes from Dromius quadrimaculatus, assembly GCA_963989225.1. Taxonomy (NCBI): domain Eukaryota; kingdom Metazoa; phylum Arthropoda; class Insecta; order Coleoptera; family Carabidae; genus Dromius; species Dromius quadrimaculatus. Next base: position 31,291,406 of record OZ022330.1, read on the forward strand.
CCATTCAATTTGGAAAATAATCCAATTCGCACCTCAGTGTCAAAACACACACAAGTTTTTATATCTGTATGAACCAGCAAATCAAATAGTCTCCAAACTAAACTAAATATTACGTTGAGTTCCTCTAAGTTTATCCTTTGCTAGTATTGGATAATTTAAGTTGCGAACAAACATAATTCTTCTTTGCACTATGTATCTGACTTCAAATACATACTAGTGGCCATCATGCAACTAGTTGAAGAGCTCCTATCTCATTATAAATATTTGGTTAAATTTAACCAGCTCTCCCTCCAAAAACAAAGATCCACAAGTTGACTGATCTTTCCACTTCTTATAACGGTTGTTCTTTCTAGTAATAATTTCCTGTACTTCACGCCTATTGCATAGCTCTACATACATCTATGAGATAACACAGCAAATATCGTTTATCTTCATCATATTTATTCAGTGGACATAATAGAATTATTAGTTGCAGAAAACTTCTCAAAAACAAACTTTCCTTCAATATTTCAGTTGTACTGGAATGGAAATGATAATTTTATACAAGGGCTGTGCAGAATGTTATCTATATGGGTGAATATAAATAAAGGATTCGATCGAGATCCTGCATGAAATTACCTACTTATAGTCCAAAGTATACCAATCCTTTCTACTTCCCCGACCTATATAAATATATATATATATATATATATATATATATATATATATATATATATATATATATATATATATATATATATATATATATATATATATATATATTATGGTAGACGTGATTTTTTGACAGTAAGAGATTCTAATGAATCTTCACGTTTTAGACATTACTAAATCTAAAAACCATAGTTTCAAAAAAAGTCGGTCGGTTGTTCTGTCGGTCTGTCTGTGTGGGAGCACGATAACTTGAGAGCGCGTACGAGTTTTTGACTGAGATTTTATATACGAGTTTTTCATCAAGAAGCTAGGTTCAAGTTCGTAGATGAATTTTTTTCAACCAGTGGTACCAAAACTTTATTGATGGAATTTTTTAGTTTTTTGCGTTTATTTTATGAACGGTTGAATTTATCATAAAATATGAAATAACTAAAGTTGATTTTCAAATAATTTGGCACAATATTCACTCAAAGCATCTCTCAATATTATCAGCGGTTCTCTTGTTATTACTCAAATACGAATTATTTTCTAATTGGATATATTCTTCTGAAGTAAGGAAATAATGTGAATCATAATGTGAAATTAGAATTATTATTGTTTCTGCTACTTGATGGATGCTGTAGCCTTTGTCACTTTAGTGATGAATGATAAACACCTAAAAATTTTAGGAGAAAATGTTTATTCACACTAATTATTCACAGCACAAGATATTTAAAAGTAACAAATGTCTCACGTGAAATAGAGTAATACAAATATATAAAGGTAAATTAAATTCATAACGGTTGTAAAACTCAAATTTGCTAGTAAGGAAACCAAAATCGTACTGGCTTTGAATGATAACGCCAAAAATAGGGAACCCATTTAGTTTATACTGAAAATAAGGGGAAAAACGTGACCTTCAGAAATTATTGTCTAGATGGTAGGAAACATAATTTATTCCAAAATTCCAATGACCTAATCCCACACACATGTAAACGTTGCCGACAGGTCAAAGTGATGAAGTAGAATGTTGAAATATCAAGCCATGTGAAAGCGACCCTTGAACGTCCACATCTACCGAATTCAAGAATTCATGCAAGAAATATGCGAATTATTGAAGTGTAAACAATTATCACTCATATTTGGACATTGGGTGCGAACGTTATTCAATTGTTTTTTGGATTAAGCAATTCGACTCTATCGTTTTAGTATGAAATTGAAGATCTTGCGGAGATAATTCTAGTGAAAGTGTCGAAGAGAATATCTAAATGATTGTCAATTGATTCTTCTATAAATTATTCAAATGATGTCTAGTTTAGGATCAATTTGAAGCTTTCGGGAAGATAAAATTGGTAGATATCAAGAATGAATGATTAGTGGAACTCACGTTATCATCTCTAAATTACACTTGAGGCGATTGAATATCGAAAATTTATGTTCCAATGAATAAAAGACCCCAAAAATCTATAAAAGATCTCTTTATTTCCAAGAATACTTATTCTGTCACTATAACAATGACAGCTGTTACATTGACTATGACAGCAGTGACTTTGAAATATGCAATTGATTGATGCGACACTCTAAATTTCTGAAAAAGTCATGAACCTGGGCATGAAATTTATGGTTGGAGAAATGATTATGATCAAACTAAAATTCAACAAATTTTGTTTCGACGAGACGCCCAACTTTTCCTTTTGAGATAATTTTCAATGATAGGAGATGAAATTGTGAGCTATACGGTGATTTTCCAACTTTAATTACTAACAGACTGTTTTTCAATTTGATCTTGAGATAATTTAACATAAAACAAGAGAAAATGTTATTCCTACAAAACAGATGGTTTGAATCAAAGTGCCCCAATATTGAGAAATTAAATACAATACCTACCCAGCAATGGCTTTTTTCTCCGGAATGTTTTATTGTTGTGCAACGCCGTATTTTCTTACTATAGAACAAGATATACAAGTCCAGTCAAATTCAGGTCCTTTATTTATGATTTCTCAATTACAATATATGTGTACCCCTCAGTATAGTTCGCGTCAAATAGAATTGGTCCTGTGCCAAAAGCAAATTTTTGTCTGTATTTTCAAGTAACTAATCGCAGAGGTTTCTGTTTTGAGCGTTCTAATCAGTGGCGCACGTATATAAAATCAAAATTTTCCAATTAAATTAAATTTAATTACTTGTGTCTCTACTTTTGAGTTGATCACTGGTATTCTTTTGGTATAATCGTTTCTATATTGATATTGTTCTATTTTTGCTTTCATTCCTACATTTCCTTGTTACTGTGGTTATTATTGTTATTGTTAATAGTGTTTTATTATATATAACTATATAATCATGGTTTTGAATAGCTAAAGTAGAGAGTTGGTGTATAATTCAATAAAATTTATGGAAGACGAAGCAAGTAATGGTGTTACCATTCCATTCCATTAATCAAAGTGAGAGAACGTGTGTGCAAAACTTTGGGCATATCCAAGAACACTGTTAATCTGATTAAAAAAGGAGAAGATTGAAATATGAAATTGATAACAATAATTTTGGAGTTGTTTCGCTACAATTTGATTATACGATTTTTTGAACTGGTGATATAGTATCAATAGAATTTCATTTGTTTCCTCCTAATATTTATTCAATTTCCTATAAATTCGCTTCTTCTCAATTATTCCTCATAGCTCATCAATAAATTGCAGTAACTCTCTATGATTAGAATATGAATGAACAGTTATTATTTGGAAACGTATTATTCTCAGGTGAAAAACTGCACGACACTGGTTTTGTCCCAAACGGTTAGCTACAAAAATCAAAAAACATTTCACCATTGCAGTTTTCAACAAAATTCATGAGCAGTATTGAACTGAACAACTACTGGGCAGGACTAGAATGTAGTACTAGGCATAAAGTTTGTAAAGCGAAACACTAAACACGATGGGAGAAACGTTCAAATGATTGACCTTTTCTAGGTGGTTCCTACTATAGACAATGATATATCAATCAATTTTATAAAATATTATTCTAACAATTTTTTTTTATTGCTTATTCTTGTGAGAAGAATCTATCATTCCCTCTCACCTATAATAAGCCTATCTAACAACCAAAAGAAAAACATACAAAACATTAATCTCCTACTTGGGTTTCTTTATATTTTCTGGTAGGCTATCTGCCTTGGAATCAGCAAATATCTCCTCTTCTTGCGGAATTTCATGTTCTAATGGATATAATTTCTCAACAGGTCTCACCAGACTGATGTGTGCCGTCTTCAATTTGACAGAGTATTCGAATAACTCAGTACCCATGACAATCGTTTTCTATTTTCAGTTCCAATCAACATGATATCTCCAACCTTCACTTCTTTGTGCCCTTTTTCACGTGCGCGTTGTACCAGTGTGCTTGAGTATTCGTTCCGAAAATTGGAAATCTTTCATTAGTTTCTCTCGATACAAATATCTTTCTGGTAAATTCTCTGTTGTCATATGGTTTTTGTCTTCAAGATAGATGGGAGGAGTTTTCTTCACAAGCGATTCAACTTCACGAATGATTGTACTCAGTGCTTCAATGTCCAGTATTCGTTTTTTGATAGTTCGCACTATTATATCTTTTACAAGTCGAATGAGTCTCTTCCAGAATCCTCCTCACCAAGGTGATGCGGTGGGATTCAACCTTCAAGAGCATATGCCCTGGTCACTAAATACTACTGTGAGTCGTCCTCTTTCGGATACAAATCGTCTTAAACTTTGAAAAAAATACTTCTACACTAAGCCATGTGACGAGTTTCAAAAGTTTTGCCCTGTAAATAGCGCAAGTGAAGGGAACTATCCAATTTTTTTTTTCTCTCAAGAAATAGTATATATATATAATTTAGCGCTGCAGGCCAAGTAGGCCCATGGCTTCTGTTACAATTTTTCGCCATTTTTTATAGTCCTGTGCTAATCGCTTAGAGTTCGTAATCCCTAGTGTCTCTAAGTCCTTTTTTACCGCATCATACCACCTCTCCCTTGGTCTTCCCCTTCTTTTTTTTTCACAACACCTCCGTCTAACATCTTTCTTACTACTCTGTCCTCTGGTAGTCTCAGCACATGCCCTAGTAACCATAACCTTTGTGCTTTAGCCACTTCCACTATTCCAGGCTCACTATAGAGTTCCATAAGCTCGGTATTAGTTCGTCTTAACCACACATCCCCCTCTTTTTTACCACCATAAATCTTCCTCAGAATTTGTCTCTCCCACACTTCTAGTTTATTTTGCATAGTCTTGTTCAGCACCCACATTTCACTACCGTACAGTACCACTGGTCTTATAATAGTTTTATACAACCGCTTTTTTGCACTTCTTGACACACTTTTGATTTTAATAGTTTCCCCATGGCTCCCGCACTTCTGTTTCCTTTCGTTATCTGTGTTATTATATCCCGCTCTTCACTATTGTTGTTTGTTACCGTAACACCTTAGTAATCAAAGTTTTTAACTTTCTCGAATGCGTAGGTTTTACCTCCTCCAACCTATATTTTAAGAGACTCTTCTTGTGTTTCTTGATGATTCGACTCTATCTCCATGTATTTAGTTTTGTCCTCGTTTATTTTCAATCTCATTTCTTCCGCCGTTTGAACTAAACGTTTGAATACCTCCTCTGTTCTGTTTTTGTTCTGGTTATTAACGTTATGTCGTCTGCAAACGCTAAACATTGGTGTTTTAGTTGAAAAATGGTTCCTTCTGTGTGGATTCTGCTTTTCCTTATAACCCATTCTAGTGCCAAGTTGAACAGGACGGGTGACACTGAGTCACCTTGCCTCAGTCCTCTGTTTACATCGAAGCTCTCTGATGTTTCTCCATCCACCAGGATTCTGCATTTTGTCTCTTCATGGGTCATCTTGATTAATCTTATCAATTTTCTGGGCATTCCTAGTTCTGCGAGTGCTTCATACAGTTTATGTTTATTTATTGTGTCATATGCTTGTTTGAAATCTATAAACAACATTTGCAGGCTTAGATTGTGTTCATAACTATTCGCTATAGTTTGTTTCAGTGCAAATATTTGATCTGTAGTTGATCTGTTCGGTCTGAAACCAGCTTGATATTCTTCTAGGGTATTGTCCGCTTGTTTTTGTATTCTATTTTTCAAACATCCTGCTAAATTTTTTTACGCTACGTCTAATAGCGCTATACCTCTGTAATTCTCGCATTTCAGTCTGTCCCCCTCTTTATAAATAGGGCATATTAGTGCTTCCTTCCATCTCACAGGCATACGTTCAGTCCGCCATATATCTTCTATTATTAGATAAAATAGATGAAGCTGACTAGATGAGTGAATTTGAGGGAGTAAAAAGTCTTGGGAAGTGTGACTTGGTCAACGTCTTCCACAGATGCAGGTTGTGGCATTTGACAAATGGAAAAATATTTTTTTTTTTCTGCTATTTTATGAAACTCGACATCACATTTCAATGTACATTTTTAATTTTTCACAATATAAGTTCTTTTCGCTTCTGAAGATGGCTGAGGTACAGCCGAAACTGTAAAGTAGGAAAGAAATTAGAACAGAAATATTGACTGAATTCCCAAGACTTTTTACTCACTCAAAATCCTCTATTATTTCCATAATATACTAGATTACTTCGTCTCCTGCATTTTTGTATATCTCTGATGTTATTCCGTTCATTCCCGGGCTTTTATTATTTTTCAACTGGTTCAGTATTTCTCGAATTTTATCTATGTCTGGTGGGTTTTGCTCTATACTATTCCCTTCTTGTTGAGTTGTCTCGGTTTCATTTGTAGTTTCCAAAATTAGATTCCCCTCATTTAGCACTTCCTTGAAATACTCTTCCCATACATGTAGTTTGTCCTTTGCTGTCACTAGTTCTCCCTCTTTATTTTTACAGTACACTAGTGGCGGTTGATACTCTGTTCTTTGTTTCTTGGCCTCCTGATAAAAGTTTCTCAATTCCTTGTTTTTAAAATCTTCTTCTAATATCATCATTTTTTCTTCCATCATTTGCCTTTTCTTTTGTCTACACAATTGTTTCGTTCGTCTTTTATGCATGTTGTATTTCAATTTATTTTCATTTGAGTTATTTTGTAGTAGGTTTCTTTTAGCCATATCCCTCTTCCTAATTGCACTTTGGCATTCTTCGTCGAACCATTCCTTATTTTTGTCCCTCACATTATTGCGCAACATCTGTTCTGAGACTTTACGTATTGCTCCTTCCAATTTATTCCACTTTATATCTACCTTTTCCTCTGAAACTTGCTCTGCTAGCTCTAGCTCCTTAGAGAGTAGACTTTGAAATTGCTCTCTGCTTTTGTCATCAGTTAGTGGCGAGGTGTCATATCGTTTCACACGGTTGTGTTTATCCTGTGTTACTCTTGGCAACTCCTGTTTCATTACCATTTTCACAAGAAAATGATCTGTGTCTAGTACTGCACATGGTCTATTTGATTACATGTACGCCCATCAGGTGATATCCATGTTTCTTTATATATATCTTTCCTTTCAAAATGTGTGCTCATGACTTTCATATTGTTAGTTACAGCAAAATCAATCAACTTTTGTCCGTTCTCATTTGTTTAATCATGTTTGTTATATGCACCTATTGTAGTCTTGTACATTTCCTCTTTGCCTAGTTTTGCATTGAGATCTCCAATAACTATTTTTGAATCATATTTTGGTATCGAATTTATTATTCTCTCAATTTCTTCATAAAATTTATCTTTTTCTTCCTCGTCCTTCTCGTTTGTTGGTGCATGTACATTTATAATACTGATTTTTCGGTACACTCCTCTTAGTCGTATTGTACATATTCGTTCGGACACTGGTTCGAATTTCATAACTTTCTGCTTCAATTCTTCTTTTATCATAGAGCCTGTGCCAAAATATTTGGTGTCATTTCCACTACTGAAAAATATATAATTATCTATTGTTATTATGTCGTTTGATTTTTGCTTTGTTTCTTGAAGTGCCAGTATGTCAATCTTATATTGTGTTAAGCACATTGATAGATTTTTAAGTGTTCCCGATTTATTTGTTCCTCTTACATTTCATGTTCCTAATATTAGCGTTTCATTTTTATGTTTCCTGAATAATTCTAAAATTCTTTTATCCTTGGTCATCGCTTGGTCATTTCCTTTATTGTCATGCCTTAGTTTTTTGCTCTTTCAATTGCCCTGCTTTCGCTGTTCCATATCCAGCATTGCCCTTCGATGTATATTTTCTTATAGCCTACCTTAGCTGTTTTTCCCTCCTTTCTCTCTTTTCCAGCTCTTTCCCTAGGAATTTTTTGAGTTGCTATTTCCTCTTTAGTCAGGTCATCGTCTATGTATATCTTGCTGCCTTTAAGTTTGTTTTCATTCTTCATAATTTGAGTCCATCATCGTCAACTTACAATAATTTCAATCTCTTATTTCTAGCAACTTGAAGTGGGAGATGTCAGCAATCACATAAAAATTTTTGAACGCAATCAGGTACTCTTCAACTAAATTCTGCCAAAGATGTGCCTGATTGATCTTTATAAAATTTATTTTGTTCTCAAAAATTCATTTGACTACTCAATAATCTGTAATCATCTAGGAAGATAGATCTGTTGCAGAAACGTGTTTTTTTAAGGGGCTCTGAAAGAGTAGAGCTTGTGTTCTTCGGTTTATGTCTATGAGTAAGTTTATATCGAAGATCTAAATCGGATCTATTCTAAATCGGATTTAATTAAATTTCAAATGTCGACTGTTTACATCGACCAATTTATAAATCGATTCAGTTCTTTCAGATAAAATTGGATTTATTTATTTATTACTGGTACCATAGAAATATGATCATAACATCAAAATTCTTCTATTTTGGGTTCATCCTCTAAATATTTGATTCCCTTGTGTCATTTTTCCATCTGGAAAACTCATAATTTTCCTCTCTTAAATTCATTTGAGGAAGTATTCAGTTACTTTGGTAGTCCAAGAAACACCTAGACTTATTTCTACAACCTCAAATTAATATTTAGATGACTGAACTGAACAAACCCACGTCTGTCAGGTGGAACAAATAATTTGCATTATTTTTTTTCAGTACCGACTATTAAGTTTTTCATTTAATCGCTGTTTATCTTGGTGAAGTAAATCGGATTCATGAACAAATCTTGTTCATGAAGTCGATTAGGCATCCGATTTTAAATCTAATTCAGACAGTTTACATCCTTTTTATGAATCAGATTTATAATCCTAAATTCAGTTATATCCGCTTTAGGTCCTCGATATAACCTTACTCTTTCATCTTGCAAATTTTCAGTGATTGGAGCAAACGTATATTTGAAATTTATTATGAAAACAATAGGTAACATACTCCAATATTATTGAGCGTAACATATTAAATACTTGCTCTGCATAGCTTTCCTGAATATTTGGAATTAGAAGTTACAGATCTTAGTTTTCAATCATCAATTTTCCCGCTATTGGTATGCAACTCCATTTTAAATTAAAATTAAAATCAACCACTGAGACGCATTTACAAGAAAGTATAAGGACAGTTGTCGCTTTCAATGAATCATCACTTTTTAGACCCTACTGAGCCCAAAAACATAATTTAAAAGAAAGTCAATCGTTGTTTGTCTATGTCTCAAAACACGAGTACTTGAGAGCGCCTAGAAATCTTAAAATGAAATTTCATATTCAAGTTTTTTATCCAAAAAATAAGTTCATATTTATAAATAAGGTACTTTCAATCTGTAATACCAAAACTTCATTGATGGAATGTTTGAGTTTTTTGCCTTTATTTGGTATTTATCAAAAGATATTAAATAACTTAGATTGATCCCCAAATGAATTGGCACAACATTCACCTGGAACATTTCTCAAAATTATTAGCGGTTTAATTTTATTTATCATAAAGTTCAATGAATTTTTTTAAAAACGGGAAATAATTATTATCAATGCAAAATTAGAATTTTCTATACTCATATTTGGACGTAGCATGACAAGGTTTGTCGATGGTAGCGTTGACGATGCGTTAGACGAAAAACGTTGCAAATAAGAAAGAGCAACATGAATATATAAGTAAAAAATTATGTCCGCTAACTCTTAAATTGTTGCAAACTTAATACATGGAGTAAAGTATTTTCACAGTGGTATTGGCAATTTGTAAAACTTTTGCAGTTTTTCATGCAGAAATAGAGCATGTAAATTCACGCATCACGGTCTTATATACAGGTCTTGACACTAGCATCTCACTACCATTGGTAAGGAGTTGACTCTTATTGGAGTATTGAGCTATTATTAGCTCCTCAAATTGTAAGAAGCTGTAATATATTGTATCTCATGATTATATATCTACTCATAATAATAGTTTTAGGTCCGGTTGAAAAGATGTTTCTACTAGAGGAACAATTTTGCCATCTCGTCGCTAATCCTTGAAGGGAATTAAATCAATGATTTTCTCAAGAAATTTTACCTAGATATCATTGAAAACTGTCAATCAATTCAATCACGGGCAGAGAAAAATGTAGAAATATAATATGAATCAGAGGAATTATGTGAGCTCAATTCACATTCGAGATTGATTTTGTAAAAGAAGAATTCTAGTCAGAGAGGCGGTACATATATGGAGCTGCGACGCCTAGTGTTTTTGTAGTTTGTGAAGGAGTTGAATTCAATCATTTCTCTCTAGATAAATACATGAAAAAACATTGGGATTTGTCTATGAAAAACAGTGGAATCACGAATAAGAGAGAATGCAGGAATATAATATGAAGCAGAAGGATTCTGTAGGCTGAAATTATAATCAGAACTAATCTTATCAAGAAATTATTTTTGCCGGAGGCGGTTCACATATGGAGCTGCGAAGCCTAGCGCTTAGACCTGCGAAGCAGGTCGAAACGCTAGTCCTATATACTAATTTGCTTAAATTTCTTGAATTACAACTGTCAGTTGTATGTTCCCAAAAAAAATTTTATTCTTCCCTACAGCTCCAACGGTATATTTGATTTTGTTCATTTCTTCTCTATTCAATACATCTTAATGAGGACTAGTGCCTTTTATATATTTGAATACCATCACATGTATAGTAATTGCAGGAGAAGGCCAAAACCATCGGTTACAATTGTCAAAAATGACAGTTCACCGGTCGTCAAAATATTCTCAAATTATCTCTGACAAAAAATTCTTGAACATCATTCTGCTTCTGTCAAGTTTGACATACAGGTATTTTAAATATTTCTAGGAATATTACAACATCACTATTTAATATAGATATTATGTATTGTTATATAGATAAAACATTCAAATGGATCATTTGTGATGTATTTCAAGCTTTCATAAAGCTTATTTTAATAGAAATAAATTTTTTGACATTCAATAGAACGTCAGTGTTGCCAACTTATTCCTCAAGCAGAAACTGCACATGCGAACTCGCTTTTACGCGAAATGTCAATGCCAGATCACAACAATGTACACATCTGATTAATAGAAAGTAAGTAGTTCAATTGAATATTATTAACAAAATGACAATCTTATGTAATATTTTCCAGGCTATACTCAAACTTTTTTTGAAATAAAGTATAATGTCACAATACTAATGCATTTTCAACACAAAATAGAAAACAGGCATATTTCGTACAATATAAATTCTTTCAAACAAGCGATCGCATAGGTTCCAAGATGATTTCAACATGTAATTGTTATGAGAAAATCGATTCTAGTAATCAAGAAACTTATTTTTGTAATTAGAGTGTAATTTATGTAATATTTTTTAGGTTATGCTTGAGGATTTACTAAAAGCTGTTATAATAGAATGCTCGATGATTACGATTCTATTTGTTATCAGGAAATCAATTCTTTTAATCAAGAAACTTACTTTTATATAAGATGTCAACAATAGCTCTTTCCATAATTGGAATTTTTTTGTGCGCATGCCTGGACATCCGCCATGTTTCTTGGGCACTTAATACGTAGATAAGCCGTTAATACTATGTTATCAATGTGAGATTTCAAGAAATTCATATTCACTACAATTTTGATATATATTTACAGTAAAATCATAAAACAAGCTTTTTAATGAAAATATATATTGTTATCAGTTCACAAAGGGACAAAAAAGCGCTGTTGTTATGGAATATGTCACAGCGATATGCGTAGTAAGTGATTTTTGGACAATTAATATTATTTAGTTAGCTTCCCAAAGCCTTGTCTTGAATTTCGTCTAAAACTTATCAAATCAACGAAGCAAAAGTATCTGAAATTATGTCCAGAATGTGTTAAATGTGATCTCTTACTGAATTTTTTGATTATTATCCTCTGTATTCAGAATTAATATTGTTTTGAATAATTTGAACCTAATATGAAAATAATTGTCATCCTAGCGTATCAAAAAGTTCTGCTTTATTACCACCATGAGGACGAGCATAACATTTCAATCATCGTCGTTATTGTACGAACACACCATCAATTACTCTTTCATTTTATTGAACTGGTAATAGTGGTAGTGATCGTTGTTGCCCAGCCTTATTTATAAAAAGTATCCTGGCTTTTGCGACAATTTTTTTTAGATATTTCTCAAATCGAATATATCCATTTGGGATCATCAACGGAATAAGGTTATTCATTGGTATGTATTCATAATTATCCAACTAACTTCGTATTTTATACCGTAGAGTCGAATAAATCATCAAGAAAAGTATTTGAGATGAATGGACCATAAGCATGTATTCATGAATACACTAGACAATTTATCTTATATTTGAGAATATTTCAGAGACATGCATACAATAAATTCATAATTAGCGCTGCAGGTTGAAGAGAAGTTCAGTCAGTCTACTTGGTACCTATCTAATCACAAAATTATAGTTTTGTGGTGATATTATTGAAGAAAATCTAATTATTGGTAGGTACTGGAGAAGAATTAATAAGATTTGAAACGTCTGCTTGAGTGATATGAATTCAATTCACTAATACTGATTCATCCATTTTCTGACGATCCATCATTTGGATATACTATTTTCTAGATACGATTTATATCCTGATTTACAATATTGATTTCCTGTAAAATAAGTACTGGAGATTAAATGCTACTTGAAATATCTCAAGTGACTATAGTTTAGTACATGTGATAAATATTCTGCAATAAAAAAATGAATATTCTCATCAACTTTTTATTTGAGGTTATGTGGAAAATAATTCTCCTGGAAACTGCATTGAGCTGATGAAACACGATAAGCTTGGGTGTGGACGATTCAAATAATAAAATAGTACTCGAATAGATTAAACGTATATATTCTGTATACTATAAAAAAGTGACCAATTTGATATTTATTATGGATGTTCCTATTCACTGGGTAAATGAAATGGAAAATGATAAGATATAATTACTTGATGAATCTGCTTTCGATCCCAAATATTCGATCGATGTACATATACTGCAAATACTCATTCAAAGTTTGATATAAAGACAATTATATCATACTGCTTTGGATATATCAAGTTCATTGGAAAGAGTAGCAAATCCCAGTAGTTCTAAAATTTTGATCTGAAGTTTCTGACATCTAATAGCCTAGGCTCTGATGTTTATTCATGAGCTAATGATTCAATGCGTAGTAGATAAATCTGATGTATGCACTAGAGACTTGAATGGCATTGTTGAATTCAAGAGTTCATTGTTGTAGACAGGTTATACACAACAAACGTAGCCTATATGGATTACACAAGATATGTACCAAAAGATACTCAACTTGGAGGAGTTCTTAATGATAATTTTGTACATAATATTCCATTAAAATATTAGTGAGGTGCTCTTTCTACGTTTTAAATGTATTAATCAGACATTAACACATATATTGCAAGGACCAACCAATCCAATCGTACATTTTGTTGAGGTACAACAATGAAACATGCAATCATCAGCAGATTATAAAATCCCTTTCAATCAATGAAGCCAATACATTGAAAATTCAATTGAATCAACGAATAGGAGTTTACATTGATCAAAATTGGTGAGAACCATCAGTCCATAACCTAACAATGGATCAAATAGAGTAATGACATTAGATTACGACAATAGGGCCATTAATCTGAATTTTTTATTTGTTCAAAAATATGAATCAAATATTTCTTAAGGAACTAACTGTACCTAAATATTTTGTACAATAATCTATGAATCATCAAATGGATCATGTTACAATATGATGACACAAATTCATATTATAGTATAAATAGCTCTATCAATTTCGTATTTGAGGTTATGTAATAGACATTTCTTCTAAAATCTGCATTGAGCTGATAAAACACGATAAGCTTGGGTGAAAACGATGATGAAAGGATCATTTGTCATTATTCATTCTTTCTCAAATTTTGAGATACAAACGGAACGTACGCATACACTTCTAAACCGTTTGTGCGCATGCGTCAGTTGTCAATTATTAATCTGTTGCTGCAAACTAATTTGAAATCTAGAAGTGATGTTATTCTATTAAACTTTCGTATACGAATAGAGTCTTCCATTAGACCATAAGTGATTTGGGTAGATTTTTACAATAGGAACCTAGTGGTAGTTATAAAAGTAAAAAGAGATGGCGCCACAGAGATTCCAAGAAATTTTCCAGTGGCACTAGAACGGTGGAGACTAGTATTTTACATTCAAGAAAAAGGTGAGAAAAAGCAACTTCAACCTAACCTAAAACGAGCTTTCCAGGCCAATTAGTATTGGAAAACAGTAAATGAGTGTTTTTAGGTTCAAAAACTACAAAACTCAACCTAAACCGAGCTTTTTAAGGTCAAGTAGTATTGGAAAACAGTAAATTAGTGTTTTTTCAGTTAAAAAAAAAAAAACAGTCAGCATAAAACCTAAACCAAGCTTTATAAGCCAACTAGTATTGAAAAAAATTCATTATTATCAGTGAGCCACACACTTGTACGTATTAAGGTGGAATGCTCTTTGTTTGAAAGCCACTGACTATAGCAATACATGTACAAGGTACACGCATGCGCACGTCACTAGATTCCTAGCACAAAAGTGAGCCGTAATTTGTATTCGTATTTTTCTCTATCAAATATTCTACAGCTTTTACAATACTTATTGTTTTAGCGATGTGAGAAAATGAAATGTTATATGTTCACAAAAAATTAGAATGTCGTGACATGAAAATATTTCAAATTTATAATGAGACAGCAGATTCTAAAATATTGTATCAATCTGTATAATAGATAACAATGTATGAAATAGTATATTGCAGGGTAAGTATCAAGTTCAATAAATAATTGTTAGAAGTGATCAAAAGTATTTTTTTCTGTGGTTTATTTATGTCATGAATGGTCCAAGGGCTCTTACGGCATTACGATTTAAGTCTTTCAATAGACTGAAATGCGAATATGATCCACTCACAATGAATGTAGGTTTCACAACAATTTTGCTAGAAATGAAGAATAATTCTAGTAGAACTATGAAATAGGATATTTAAACGATTGTCAATTGTTTTTTTGACAAGCTGTTTTAATGGTGTCTAGTTTGATATCAATCTTAAGCTCTCTGGGAGATAGGCTTAGTAGGAATATAAAATGAATAATCAGTAGAATCCACGTTATGATATTAAATTTCCGGTGATCAAATGTCATAACTGTATGTTTCATTGAATCAGAAAAGAACTCTCCATTTTCAAAAATATTTGTTTAATGTAGGGACTTGAATATAACCGCAATCCGCCATTTCAACAATGACACCCGTAGCTTTGACAATGACAGCTGTCACTTTGATGACAGCTATCATTTCGAAATATGAAATTGATTGATGCAACACTCTAAATCTATGACACAGCGATGAAACCGGCCAAGAAATTTTTTGTTAGGGAAGTACTGTGTGACCGCAACAGATTTTATATGATAATATTGTGCAACAGGACGAGCCCCAATACTAGCACAACACAATTTATTTCACAAAAAACTATCAACATGATGGAAGAAAAAACTATCATACTATAACTGATTTTTACTGTAAATACGTTATATAAATCGATTCCTATAAGATTTCTGGTGATATAACTGTGTGTCATCCAATTTCATTCAAAATTATATCAGATTAGGCTGAACTGGAATAGGAAGAGAAAATCAGTACTATTCTTACATAAATTTATGTCATTTGAATCATATAACTCGTTATTAACAGTCAATAACATGACCTCATTTGAAAATTTGCTTTTTTTTCATCCACTTCTGAATTTGGTGGTCTACACATCGCAAACAATGCGTCTTAGATCTATACCATCAATTCATATGAACGTTCTTGTGACCTAAATTTAGTTTATATGAATTTATCTTGAGAATCGTAGAAGAAATATCGTGTGACGTCAACAACATGTGCAAACTAGTATTATTGAATTTGGAAAATATTTTCGTCGAGACTCGAGACCGAGACGAGACTGACCTACTCGAGACCAGGACGAGACCGAGACGAGACTCAGCCAGGCGGGACCATCACGAGACCGAGACGAGACTCACTGAAGTCTTGTCTCGTATTGTCTCGTGGCAACACTACCTAAAATTATCAGCGGTTATATCTTATTTATTATAAAGCTGGATGAATTTTTTTAAAGTAGGGGTATAATTATTATCAATGCAGAATTAAAATTTTTTATACTCATATTTGGACGTGGCATGCCAAGGTTTGTCGATGGTAGCGTTGACGATGCGTTAGACGAAAAACGTTGCAAATCAGAAAGAACAATATGAATATATAAGTAAAAAATTATGTCCGCTAACTCTCAAATTGTTGCAAACTTAATACATGGAGTAAAGTATTTTCACAGTGGTATTGGCAATTTGTAAAACTTTTGCAGTTTTCCATGCAGAAATAGAGCATGTAAATTCACGCATCACGGTCTTATATACAGGTCTTGGCAGTGGCATCTCACTACCATTGGTAAGAAGCTGACTCTTATTGGAGTATCTAGCTATTATTAGTTCCTCAAGATGTAATATATTGTATTTGATGATTATATATCTACTTATAATAATAGTCTTAGGCCGGGTTGAAAAGATGTTTCTACCAGAAGAACAATTTCGCCATCTCGTCGCTTATCCTTAAAGAGGATGAAATCAATGATTTTCTCAAGGAATTTCACCTAGATACCATTGGAAACTGTCAATCAATTCAATCACGGGCAGAGAAAAGTGTAGAATTATAATATGGATCAGAGGAATTATGTGAGATCAACTCACATTCGAGATTGATTTTGTAAAAGAAGAATTCTAGTCAGAGAGGCGGTATATATATGGAGCTGCGACGCCTAGTGTTTCTGTAGTTTGTGAAGGAGTTGAGATCAATAATTTCTCTCCAGATAAATACATAAAAAAACATTGGGATTTGTCTATAAAAAACAGTGAAATCACGAATAAGAGAGAAAATGCAGAAATATAATATGGTGCAGAAGGATTCTGTAGGCTAAAATTATAATCGGAACTAATCTTATCAAGAAATTATTTTTGCCGGAGGCGGTTCACATATGAAGCTGCGAAGCCTAGCGCTTCGACCTGCGAAGCAGGTCGAAACGCTAGTTTATACCTATTTTATTATAGGTGAGAAAAATCTGATCGACTAGCACTGGGTTAGGTAACAAAATCGGATCGAAAAAACTCACACGTCTTCACTCTCTGAACTTCACAACTCAACTCCCTCAAGAAATAGTGGACTAGTTAAATCGACTCGTTACTCGGAATACTCGAGTTGACGCTGTTCCTTCTGTTGGTTATGCAACGTCTTCTTGTGTTACTGATTTACCAGAAAAACACTTGCATCTAACACAAGTGCCGATAATTATTATTTGTCGTCCACGCGGTATCCAAAACTTTTCTCATATCTGCCGAATACAGATAACACCAGCGTGGCAGTTCTTCATATGTATTTCTGTTACTCTTTTTTATCAATTTTCTTCTAGATGGCAAACTAACGGAGTGCTGAAAACCTTCTAAGGCCTCTTTCACGCGGAGAGCCGTACAGCTCTTGCTCGCGAGCTAGAGATAGTACACGTGCTGTGGCCATTCATATTCTTCACCGTCGACGCCCGTGTGGAAGCTTCTATAGATCTCTTTGCATTTCAGTCTCACTTGCCGTATCCTCGCTCGCGAGCGAGAGCCGTACGGTCCTTCGTATGAAAGAGGGCCAAGTCTTCATGTTCTGTCATCTTTGTGACCAGACACCGTTAATCATCTTCATGCTTCAGAAGTTTTAAATTGTTAGAATTTTCTCTGATTTTAAACTCCTATTGAATTCTAAACAATCTCTGCTTGTTCTATCTAAGTTGTTGTCCATGGTTCATTTTTTCTATTTTCAGAAATTCAACGCATCGTGAAAGCAACTACTGGAATAATTTTACTGTAACTTGATAACTTTCAACCATATCAAGTTTCCTTTTTCCCAGCAGCAATAAAATTTTCATCAAGAGAGTTATGTAATCGGCCATTCTGTTTTACATCTCTTGAATCATTCTGGGCCCTCCTACAATTTTCTTCTGAGTAGTTCATGTGAATCAGTACCTCCTGAAGGCAGCTGGATTATTGAACGATAAAGTTAGCCATCCAGAACCAGGCGAAGCTCAATCGCAATATTACGTAGCATCTCGTTTGAAGATGATTACATGTAGTACTGTCAAGTACGTGTCAACCACACAAAATTTAGGGTTTGAATTAGAAAAATTGATCCCGCTATCTGGCGCGCTCTCTCCTGACGTTATATTTTTAAAGTATTGATTATTTATTATAATTATTTTGAGCACTACTATTATTTATTCATTCATATAATCTTTTTTTAGTTGACTACTGACTGTCGAAGCGAACGGACGTGTCGCAAGCGCTCAGAGTTAATATATCTACATAGTGATTACAAAACCAGTGATAATTTAATTAAGTGATAATTACGTTAAATAACTACCGCAGACATTATCACAAACAACTAAATTTTAGTGAAGTGAAGTACTCAAGTACCCAGTGATATAAGAACACAAAAGCATACACGTGGGCCGACTGGCCCACGTTCAGAATTCTCAGCAATGGAATGGCAAATCGTCAATCCTAGAAAGAATAAAAGAAATGGCAACGATCAGCCAAACGAAGACACAAACAATAGGAAAAGGCCTTGCACTCCCGACCAAATTCCCACCAGTAATAGGTATGATGCCTTATTAGAAAACAACCAAGAAGCACAAAATAATACCGAAGAAACGTCGAAAACCCCCAAACCACCACCCATATTCATACCCGGAGTATTAGACGTCAAACCACTAATTGAAATAATCAAAAATTCAATAGATGATAACTACTTCCTCAAAACAATTGGAAACCATCAAGTTAAACTACAGCCAAATAGCATAGAAGACTATAGGAAAATAAGCAAAATCCTAAATGAAAAAGGGGTGCAATATCACACATTCCAGTTAAAAGAACAGAGAAGTTATAGGGTCGTCATAAGAAACTTACATTATTCAACAGATATAAAGGAACTTAAACAGGAAATCGAAACCAAAGGACATAAAGTAAGCAACATTTTCAACATGAAACAAAAAGTTGATAAAAAACCCCTACCACTATTCTATGTAGAACTTCAGCAGAACACAAACAACAAAGACATCTACAACATAGAATTCCTGCAACATACAAAAGTGCAAATCGAGCCACCACATATGAAGAAAGAAGTGCCGCAATGCATGAGGTGCCAATGCTACGGACACACCAAAGCGTACTGTTACAAACAACCACGCTGCGTCAAATGTGGTAAAAACCATCTTACCAAAGAATGTATAAAAGATAATAACACTGAAGCTACCTGTGCCCTCTGTGAAGGTAAGCACCCTGCCAACTACAAAGGATGTGTTGTCTATAAAGAAATAATAAAAAGAAAATTCCCACCCATGAGAGAAAGATTTCTTCCTCAGCCATCAAATCAACAACCAAAGAACACTCAATCAGTCAATCCAGATATTTCATACGCCCAAGCAACAAAAAATACAAATAATGATAACAATACAACAGACTCGCAAACGACAGAACCAAAATTAGATAAATTAGAACAAATGATGCAAAAACTAATAGAGAGAATGGACACAATGCTGTACATTCTAACAACCCTGATAACAAAGATGAAATGATGGGACATAACCTTAAAATCTCACATTGGAATGCTAATGGCTTGGCTCAACATAGCCAAGAGGTAAAAAGTTTTATTTATAATAATCAAATAGATATTATGCTAATTTCGGAAACTCATTTTACATCCATAACCTACTTTAAAATACCACATTATACTACGTACAACACAACACACCTAGACGACACGGCACATGGAGGAACAGCCATAATAATTAAAAATTCTATAAAACACTTTGTCCTACCTGAATACTGCATGAACTACCTACAAGCCACAAGTATTATCGTTGAAGATTGGACAGGACCAATAACACTATCCGCAATCTACTGTCCACCCAGGTTTAACATTAAAGAAGCCGAATTTCAGACTTTCTTCGCCACTCTTGGAAATCGCTTCATAGCAGGAGGCGATTATAATGCGAAACACCCCGTATGGGGATCACGGCTCACGACACAGCGCGGCCGGGAACTGTTCAAAACGATACAAAACCATCAACTTTACTATACAACATCGGGAGAACCTACCTACTGGCCTACCGACAGAAACAAAATACCGGACCTTATAGATTTTTGTGTAACAAAAAACATAGCACGAAACTATATACACTCCACATCCACGCTAGACCTCTCATCTGACCACACACCAGTTATTGTACTTCTTAGCACTCAAGCTAGAACATCGACGAAACCTCCTACGCTTTGCAATAAATACACCGACTGGAAAACTTTCAGAGATAATCTAGAAGAAAGCATAAACTTGGAAATACCATTAAAATGCAAATCTGATATCGATGACGCAACCGAACATCTTGTGCAAATAATCCAAAGAGCTGCATGGAAATCAACTCCCCTAATAAACAATGCAAAACCAGACACGATATGCTATCCAAATCACCTAAAACAGAAAATAGCAGAAAAGCGCAGACTACGCAAAAAGTGGCAAAACTCCAGAAATCCAAACGACAAGACAAGATTCAATGAGGCAGCCAGGAATTTGAAAAACTTGTTACGAGAGTGGAACAACAATAACACACAAGAGTACTTGTCCAATCTCACTGCAACACAAGCCACTGAATACTCTTTATGGAAAGCCACAAAGTCGCTGAAACGACCTAGGCAACACGTACCCCCTATAAAAAAAACTGATGATACTTGGGCGAAAAGCGATAAGGAAAAATCCGAAGTTTTTGCAGTACACCTTTCGGAAGTATTCAAACCCTATCCAAGACAAATCACAGATGAAGAGGAACAAGAAATATATGAGATTTTAAACTATCCAAATCAGCTTTTACCTCCTGTTAAAAACATCAGTTTGGCAGAAACTCAAGTAACAATACAAAAAGAAGTAAATTGTAACAAAGCCCCGGGATATGACCTAATCACGGGAAGAATACTGAAAGAACTACCGGAGAAAGCCATAAGACTAATTACTTACATATTCAACGCCATTATCAGACTTAATCATTTTCCCGCTCAATGGAAACACGCTCAAATAATATTAGTACCGAAACCCGGCCAACCCATAAATGAAGTTACGTCATACAGACCCATTAGCCTATTACCAATCTTATCGAAAGTATTCGAAAAATTACTACTTAAAAGACTCAAGCCGACACTTATTGAAAACAACCTTATTCCTGAACATCAGTTCGGATTCAGAAATAATCATGCCACAACAGAACAAATCCACAAAGTAACAAAGGTCATTAATGAATCTCTTGAAAAAAAGAAATATTGCTCAGCAGCATTTCTCGATATTACACAGGCTTTCGATAAAGTTTGGCACGATGGGCTTTTATGCAAACTGAAACTAATGCTACCGAACAACTTATACCTAGTTATCAGATCCTATCTTTCAGAGAGGTTTTTTCAAGTGAAGCACAATAATGAATTCTCACAAATATATCCTATCACCTCGGGCGTACCACAAGGTAGTGTTTTAGGACCAATTCTCTACCTGTTACACACAGCAGATATTCCAACATCCTCACACATCATGACAGCCACCTTTGCGGATGACACTGGAATCCTTGCTAATAATAATGATCCACATATTGCATCAGAAACACTGCAGGAACACCTTATTCGCATTGAAGACTGGTTGAAGAGATGGAGAATCAAAGTCAACGAGAGTAAATCAGTTCACGTTACTTTCACTACAAGAAAGGAAACATGTCCCCAGGTCTACCTAAACAATAAACCAATTCCTCAAGCAGAAAGCGCCAAATATTTAGGAATGGTGCTTGAAAGGCGAGGCATATGGAAGAAGCATATCACAACAAAGAGGAAACAGTTAAACATAAAGTTCCAAAAACTATAATGGATGCTAGGTCCCCGATCAAAACTTTCGATGGAAAACAAGCTCCTGATATACAAAGTAGCCTTGAAACCAATCTGGACATACGGTCTTCAATTATGGGGGACAGCCAGCGACTCCAATATACAAATTATTCAAAGATTTCAATCGAAGGTACTTAGATTAATAACTAATGCTCCTTGGTACGTAACAAACCATGAAATACACAACGACCTAAACATGCGCACAGTTAAAGAAGAAGCGAAAGCAGCCACCGAGAAATACCTGAAGAGACTAGAGAACCACCCCAACAACAGCGCTGTGAACCTGCTAGACAACAGTCAAGACACATATAGATTAAAAAGATATAACACGCTCGACATCCCATATAGATTTAGATAAACATAAAAAACACTAGTATAACTATGGGACATATGCCATTGGGCATTAATCCCGCACGACATTGTAATATTATAACATTTACTTATTGTACAAATGTACAGATTGTGAATAATAAAACTGATTAAAAAAAAAAAAAAAAAAAATATAATCTTTTTGAAATGTTATCTCAGAGTAGATGATAACGAGATTAATCAACAGTGGGCTTAAAAATAAATGGAAGGGTGGTAATCATCTTTGAACGCGACACTAAGTTTAATTGCGATCGAGCTTCGCCCGCCTCCGACGGGCTCGCTTGATCGTTCGATTCTACCTTACGTCTCGTTCTAGATAATTACATGTAGAAATTCAGGGTATTAGATAGCATTTATTGTACTTCAATACAGATGATATCTATATATTTCTATTAACCATCGTTAGAGTAAAGACATCATCAGAAATCTGTATTAGTCGATTGTGAAAACGCAAACACATTTGACTCGCTAGACCAACCGGCAGTTCTTCTTACAGTGTCCACCTCCAAGCCCCTGTTGCAAGTCTGAGAAAATTGCTGCATGCTTGACACTATATGCCGCAAAGGTGTTGATATCTATGCCTGCTTTCTTTAGTAGGGATCTTATACAATGACTAATCGTCTGAGCGCTTGCTGATCCATGCGGTATTGTTCTTGAGATAAAAGATGTATCTGAGTTGGCTCTCAGGTTTTCAGTCATCTCTAATGCACGAATTTATAAAGGGCAAAGTATTTTATTTCCAGAGTAAATAAAATTCACTCTGTTAGATGACAGTCGATTATTTGACAGCAATAATTCTGTTGTCATAAGGAAGCTCAAACTGATTAGAATCTATTTAATAGAATGAATCTACTTCAGGGATAAATTTACTTGGTCTTTTATATAACCAGCCATTAGTAAAGTGATATGATTGAGGCCAGGCATAGCTTTTTCTTTCCTTCAAACAACGATATTAAAAGGAGTGGCTGTTCTTTCCCCGGATTCAAAGTTCCCATTAGATCATGTATCTTTATACTCAGTCCTGTGGCTGATTCAGTAAAATTTTTGTTAATAAGCGCCAGTGCTTGCATTCTATGCGCACTAATTAAGAGAACAAGAGTAACTGCTAATTTTGGGACTCCTTTCAATTCCAAGTTATTCATATTTCTTATATTTTCAATGTAAGTAACGATGTGCTCCGTATTCCAAGTCTCAAAGTATTCTTGACTTGCTGGTCTTCTCTTAAAAATACCTCTGACAAATATCGAAATGAGGGCATCTTTTGGAAAAATATTCTTTCAAAATAGAGAAATCGCTGCTCTTGTTGAATTGAAAATCCCGTATTTTGCCCTTCATTGAATCTAACTGTTAAGAATCCGATGACACCAGGTTCAGAGGATCAAAGGCATCAATCTTAGCTTGATCGGCAGAGTCAACTATTTTTTCAGACAACCTTCATATTGTCTCACTGTTCACTCTGTAATTGAGTCCAACATTAACTCAGTCGATTCATCTGTGATTCTTTTGTTGAGAAAAGCTTGCCTACTGCCGACCGTTAGAGAAAGTTTGAGGGCTAGTAAATGGTTCTGTTGCCCTAAAAACAGATTGTTATAAATTCAACTTTAGTTTAAAAATCAATGGTGGTTCACAGAGGAGAGAAGTGAATTAACAGTGGATACCATTGTTGAGCAGGCCAGAGAGGAGCATCAATACTGTAGACGCTTCATCATTAATTCGGCTTCAGGAGGCCTATTCTAATTCAACTTATCAACTTGATAACTTGAAAAGATCTTGATAACTCACTAGCGCATCTAGCGGACATCTTAAGAAGCTCGTTGATCACATCATCTGAGACGTATAGGTCTTAGCTGGTTTTTATTGGTTCATCATGTGCGACATATTATTGATGTCATTGATGGCTCACATGTTGCCATCGTAAAATCAAGAGAGAATGAGCACGTGTATATCAGCAGCAAAGGATATCACAGTATCAATATGCAAATTGTGAGTATTTCGAGCACACTTTGCACATTTTTTAACATAGTTTATATCATTTTACGAGTTTAGATTTGCGATGCCAAACGCAAGTTTGTGATAGTGATAGTAATGTCACGAATATTATTGCTCGTTGGTCAAAGGTTATATGCACGGTGCGTTTATTTGGTGAAACAAACAAATCGCTCAAACTATGCGAGCGAATTTTGTGATTGGAGATACGAAAACACGTATAATAGTTAAAAAATGGAATTCAGGTAGTAAATTTCAATAGCACTCTTATATACCTAAGCCGACAATAAGCCAACATTCAATTGTCCAACAGTTGATGCCTGGAAACCACCGAACATCTAGTGACCGTAGACTGTCAATCACGTCTGACAATTGAACATCGACTTGGTCAATACTTACTAGGATTACAGTTATAACGAGTTTCGCGTGGTTCGATCTCAAATTTCCTGGCAATTCAAATTATTCAGCGATAAAGCTGAACAAGTTAAGCTTTGTTGCTATGGATAGAGTGTGTAGAATAAAGGTTATCTCTAATGAATAGCACTTCCAGAATGTCAAATTTTGTAGACGAATAAAAAGTACATAGATTATACGACGTGGCGCTGAATGATCCAAGTATAATATCGCATAAAATGATGTATAATATTTTTCATTCTGTACAACTAAAATTTCACATCTCTCTTCCTTTCATTGATTATTTCGAATCTAATGGATTATTTTTTTATTGATGATTCGATATTTTGAATAGTAATCACAGGATGCTTTTCACGAAGGCTCGACCTCACCAAAGTCAGTTAAATTTATCTTGGGTTTATTTTGAGTTAGTAACTATAGTTACAATTGTATCAACAATAGATTCCATATAAGATAATTAGGGCTATTCTGTAACTCAATCGATAGATTTGAATCGATTATTATCTATTTCAGCCAATGAACGTAGGTAGCACTGACAAAAATTCTGAATATTCCCTTGTTACAATTGTTTCCATTTGTCAAAAATTTTATCAATCGATAATAAGTTAATGATTGTGTTACAGAATACAGCTAAATATCTAGATAAATTTAACTGGTTCTAAATGAGATATTCACGTTTAACAATACCATCTCTATATTCTGCACCCAGAATCAGCTCACATTTTCTAATTCCCAATCTTTGTTACCCTGGAATAGGCCTGTTGCGTATCTTCAAATTTCGACGAAAGCGCCGCATAACATTCAAAAATCACAACTTGGAGTTGTGATGTCACCTGTCAATGTTCTGAAATATGTCAAACTGCTCTAAGATCAGAATGAAATCCACATGACGTACCATCAGTATTCCTGATAATAATATTGTATCAAATTTATGACAACATTTGTAGACAAAAATATTCTAAAAGAAGCAAATCAACCATAGTCATTATTATTTTTTAATATTTATGTGACTCATTAGAGGTATTCAATTACAGTTAGACTCATAATGTGTTATATACGTACAAAATTTGCGTGAAATCCTAGGGGAAGAGATCTTTTCATCTTGTTTATCTTTAAAACAATTCTTGAATTTTGAGAAGGAAAAATATTAGGCAAAAATTTGATGCTTTTAGTAAAGGATTCTGAGACGAATTCATGAGACTGTTCAGTCAATTAAGAAATTTAGTTAAGTGGTATTTATTGTTTTTTTTCACAATTATAATATTAATTTTCTCTTAAAGATGATTGATACTGAGAATTGAATGATATCTAATACAGAGTGATCAATAATGATTGTCTGACAGGTGACAGGCGAAAGTTCGCATTATGATCAAAACTATCTTCATGGAATAAAGTTAGTATAAATTTATTCATTTTGATAACTACGTTACCGACATTTCAAGAACACAATGACGTATATTTTGCATATTTTATGATAGATTCATCCATAATCTGATTCAATAAACAAAAAAGTAAGTAAATAGTTGTGTTATTAACTGTTTATTGAGAATTTATTATTTATCAAATTATTAGGATATAATAGTGTTTTCAGAGGAACTCTCATCTGTCACTTGAAGCACACTATCTCAATCAGGCAGCAAAGAAAAAATCAGAACAAGACGGCACGGACAATCATTTTTGATCACTCTGCACATTTTTATAAAATATTGCATAAAATCACACTCGTTTAGTTGCTATTATCCACATTTCTCTTTGTTTCGCTTCATATAATCTCTTCTCGTAGACCTATGAAAATAAGTTCTGAGCTGTTTGCTTTAGTATTAGTACATCCAACAACACAACTTTTCTAAATAAATGATTGATACTCATGATTATCGAATAATATGACATACAAAAATGACGTTTGACAGTTTGACGTTTTTGACGGCACACCTCGTAGATGTAAAATTCAACTGATAAAGTGGAGCCACTGAGGATACGCAGATTTGCCATATTTGATAGCGATTTTAAATTCACGCGTCTGATGTTGTTGACACAACAAGAGCAATACAGACCAGGAGCCAGAAACAGATATAGGTCGGTCATTTCCTTGCCGGCTGATAACTTGTGAAATGTTTTTAAGGTAGTTGTCGTGCAATAGCCATAGTATCAGAATATTCCAAATTTTTATATACTTATTAACAATATTTAAAAATTTTAACATGAAGAGCAATGGAGAGCATACATTTTAGGCCATAACTATATCAGTTTCAATTTTTAATGAAGAAACTAACAATCAGATTTTTTCAAAAAACTGGCTATGAATTGGTGAATATGCTCTGCGTATTTGGAAATAAAGAAAAAATTATTGACCATCTCATTGTTCAGATATGAGAACGCAAAGTTGAACAATTTATATATATATATATATATATATATATATATATATATATATATATATATATATATATATATATATATATATATATATATATATATATATATATATATATATATATATATATATATATATATATATATATATATATATATATATATATATATATATATATATATATATATATATATATATATATATATATATATATATATATAAAATACGTGTGGACACGTTGAACAGAAATGCTTAGCAACGCTGTACGTCACTCTATACATCACGTTGTACTATTCGAACGACAAATTCAAAGGGAAAGAGATGAAAATAAATAGTTAATAATGGTTTCAGTAGAACAATATTATTTATGAGGGGTAAGATATATAACATATTTGGTAACACAAGAAATTATATTGATATAATCTTAATATATTAAATATTGAATAAACAAAGCACATAAAAGTAGAGAAAAAGAATTATCAACTCAAATATATAAATATTAATAATAACATATAAAAATAATATGATATGAGCTTGCATATAAAACTGCACTCAATCACATTAATTTTGTAGCTTAAAAAAAGAAACAATTAGCGTGATAGTACGTTTATTTTTATGGCTTGCCATTTTTTAACTCTGTTAATATTTGGACAAGTCTTTGCTCTCCTTCCTCATCGTAATCTAAAACTTTTTGTTTTATAAATTTACCTTTATTTCGCAATAATTCGGACAGTTTTCTATATTGAGATGACAGCGAAGCTCAATGTTGCCAAGTTATTTTTCCGGCAAGTACCCGTGAATGTTTACTATAATGTACGAGTATAAGATACACTCCCTGACAAAAAATTCAGTGATCCACTAAATTTATTGTAAATTTCTTAGTCTTTACCCATCAATATTATCATAAAAAGTTATATACTGAACTATCTGTGCTATGAACAAGTTCTGACAAGAATTACAAGCATCTATATATCAGTTTGCAAGGCGCTTTTTGTAGATATGCTAGACTTTATTTTTTGACGATGATGTACCACGACAACAGCCTTAAGAGACGTTTCATAGAGCATGGTGACCGTCAGTTGCAGCATCATTGGTGGAATAACTAACAGTAGCCTTCCACGCACGTGATACAGTCAATAGGGAGTCAAAATTGACTCCTCCGTATCTTTTCGGGAAGGAATCAAAATTTCTATTCCATGTGGCAGGACACATCGAAACTAGGTTGAAACTCAATTTTTAGGACTGAAGAATCAGGGATTGATCCGCTATCTTGGAAAAAAGGGATGAATTGCTTTTTTCATTCATTTCGAATACCATTAATTTTTGCGAAAAACACAAGTTCTTGTTGCATTCATAGTGATACACATTTATTATCATTTTTTTTCTTATATTTTGCATATTTGAGAAATTATCAGCAAATAAGTTTGAAAAACTAGGGATGGTTTTTATATTTTGGCCTATTTCTCCCAAACAGTTGATTTCACGAGAAATATACATTCATAATTTTTTGTAGAGCAGTTTTTGACGGAAACTTTCATATATAACGTTTGTTATTTGGACGATTGGTTTGAATCTGACAGCACTTCAATCGCAGAGAGACCAGACTCTAAGTCTCCACAGCTATGGAGCCAGTCTCGGCTGGCTTCATCGCCTCTCGATACGCGGAATGTTATTCTTCATACTAGTTCCCTGTTTGGTTGGTGTCTGTTAGTCTTACCGAATTGTGTAATATACTCAACCAGGGTTCTCCCAAACGTTGCACCGTCAGGAAGTCTTCCTGAAAATGAATGAATGTTTCGTTTGTAAAGTCTTTGGACATCGGTTCCGTCGTTTCAGTGAGAAAACGAGGTGTAAAATCGTTGCTGAAACTAAGTTTTGAGAGAAATTATGCAGGAGTCCAAAAAAATTGCGGAATATTGATCAAATTGAACTACATGAGGCTTGCCGCAAATATTTTTCGGACTCTCGGAACGCAGCTGCTGATGTTCGTCGTCTTCGAACTCTATGTCACCATCACCGCCGTCTTCGTCGTCATCACTCTTGCCTCCATCGCCGTTGCCTCGCCGTCATCTCTTTTGCAAGTACCTCCGAAGCCTTTTGATTTTACTATGAGATGCTTCATTTGTGGCGAGGTCGCTTGTCATCAGAAACAGGAGCGTCCAAAAGTTTTCAAGGTATCAAAAAATCAGCGCAAACCTCTATTCTGGATGCAATGCAGCATTGCATCGATAATTTCACATGTGTATCTACAATCATCTTGCAGGAAATTCGGAAGAGTGCTAATTTGAATTTTCGAATTTGGTAAAACATATCAAGAATATGCTTGTTTCTGATAATAGGACAATCAACGATCATTTAAATAATGAATAAGAAAATGACATCTTTAACCATTCTTCAAAATCCATAAGATTGAAGACTATAATCCTAAATTGAGGATAATAAAAATTAATTCAAATAAGAGACATAAAATCGACAAAATCAAAAGAAAACGACTCTATGTTGTAGATGCTTCAGCAAAGAAGAAGAACTGAAAATCTGACGGACAGTCCCGGCATAAACATACTAGACTTAGGACAAGTTAACATTCATAAGAATTCTTATTATTCGTACTTTAATGATAGAATTGATAATTTAGAGATAGAATATCAAAATGAAGTATTAATAAAATTGAATAACAAAGAGACTATAGATTTCAATAATAAAAATGAAACACAAACTTATTTAAATATTTTGGATTTCAATATACATAGATTGGAGAACAGGATTAATGATTTATTTAGAAATAAACGTAGTAAACGCGGATTGATAAATAGTTTAGGAATGATTATTAAAAATATAACCGGAAACTTAGATTCACAAGACTCTGAGAGATATGATAAATTTTTCTGAAACTATAAAACGGAATCAAAATGTACTTCAAGAACAAAATTCAGAAAATATTCATATTAATGAAGAAATAATTTAAAAATATAATAAACAATCACATAACATACAACATAACTAATATTGAAGTCAAGAATCATCGAAATGAGTAACGTATTAGGAAAGGTCATGAATTGGCAAAACGGATTGAAAATTAGGGACGTAATTAATCAATTAATATTATTGAGTATTAATTCAAATGAGATATTGGAAGGAATTGAAACTGATTTAACTTTTTATAATTTGAGTAAAATTCATAGTTCTATCATATCCAGGAACGAGTTAAATAATATAATTAAAGAAACTAATCAAACATTAAACTTTTGGGAATTTTCAGAACAAATCACAAGCCATTGTGGAATAGGAGAAGACCAGATTGAATATTTGTTAGAAATATCAATTTATGATAGTATTAAAAGTTATAAATTGTTACAAATTATCCCTGTACCGAATATTAATAATACGAAATATTTATTGTGAATGAAGAAAAGCAATTGTTGATTTTGTTCCATAGTGAACTATTTAATACGCATGATTGGGATAAAATTAATGATAATCATTTTTGCAAGACAAACTATATGAAAATTAATAATTGTATGGAGAATATTGCTATAAATCACAATGATAAAGACTGCGAATACCACAGAATAAGTGATGCATTTGTAATCATCGAGATACAAAATCAAAATTTAGCAATAATAGCTAGTGCATTGAATAGAAATATAGAGATAAAATGTGAAAATAGTATTGAACATAAACAATTCAGAGGAGTCTATAGATTTTTGACAAATGGTAACTGTAAAATGGATAATTATAATTTAGCAAATAGATTAGTTGAAGCAATGGATATAATATTTGAAAATATTGATTTTGCTATCCATAGAAATCAGTTCAGTAACAAAACTTTAGAGCTGAAACAATTAAATGAAGAAAATATAATCATAAAAGAAATTACGAAACTTCAAGAAATATTAATAAACGAAAATTATCACGGTCATATTAATTCCTTTATGATTATCATTTCTATTGTTGTTATCGTAATATTTCATATTAGTTATAGAATTAGGGAAAGGAATGAACCCAAGAAATCTCTTAAAAAAAACATTAGACCTATAAATTTAAACGAGGGTAGAAATCCTTTTTGAAAAAGAATGGAGTCATCTTTTGAAGATTGGAGGAGTTATGTTTACTAGATTTTGTTGATAATTCAATCCTCTTAGTCAGCATTTATACTTTAAATAAACCTGTATTCATTTGTAGCAAATTAGTTCTCTGTCATCTGTCTTGAAGTAAAAATGAATCTTTTCAAAAACCTATTTTGAAGTTGCGATTATTTGATTATTGCGTAAGTTTTACCTCCTCTATCCTGTATTTTGAGGAAATCTTCTTGTGCTTCTTGATGATCCGACTCTATCTCCATGTATTTGGTTTTGTTCCTGTCTATTTTCAGTCCCATTGCTTCCGCCGTATGGACTAAATTTTTGGATACCTCCATTAGTTCTATTTCTGCTCTGTCGTCTGAAAACGCTAAACATTGGTGTTTTAGTTGACAAATGGTTCCCTTTGTGTAGATTTTGCTTCTCCTCATAGCCCACTTTAGCGCCAAGTTGAATAAGACAGGTGATACTCCTTGCCTTAGTCCTCTGATTACATCGAAGCTCTGTGATGTTTTTCCATCCACCAGGATTCTGCATTCTGTCTCTCCATGGGTCATCTTAATTAAACCTATAAATTTTTTAGGTATTCCTAGTTCTGCGAGTGCTTCATACAGTTTGTTTTTTTATTGTCTTATATGCTTATTCGGAATCTACAAACAAAATTTGCAGGCTTAGATTGTGTTCATAACTATTCGCTACAGTTTGTTTCAGTGCAACTATTTGATCCGCAGTTGATCTGTTCGGTCTGGAACCAGCTTGATTTCCTCCTAGGGTATTGTCTGCTTGTTTTTGTAGTCCATTTTTTAAACATCGTGCTAAAATTTTGTACGCCACGTCTAATAGTACTATACCTCTGTAATTCTCGCATTTCAGTCCGTCCCTCTTATTATAAATGGGGCATATAAGTGCTTCGTCTCCTGATTTTTTGTATATCTCTGATGTTATTCCGTTTATTCCCGGACTTTTATTATTTTTCAACTGATGCAGTATCTCTTGAATTTCATTCATGTCTGGTGGGTTTTGTTCTATACTATTCCCTTCTTGTTGAATTGTTTCGATTTCATTTGTAGTTCCCTTAGCCAGATCTCCCTCATTCAGCACTTCCTTGAAATATTCTTCTCATGCATGAAATTTGTCCTCTGCTATCACCAGCTCTCCCTCTTTATTTTTACAGTACACTAGTGGCGGTTGATATCCTGTTTTTTGTTTCTTGGCCTCCTGATAAAAGTTTGTCAACTCCTTGTTCTTAAGGTCTTCTTCTAATATTATCACTTTTTCTTGCAACATTTACCTTTTCTTTTGTCGACACAATTATTTCGTTCGTCGTTTATGCATGTTGTATTTTAATTTATTTTCATCTGAGTTATTCTGTAGTAGGTTTCTCAAAGGTATATCCCTCTTCCTAATAGCACTCTTGCATTCTTCGTCAAACCATTCTTCATTTCTGTCCCTCACATTTTTGCGCAGCATCTGTTCTGAGACTTTTGGTATTGCTCCTTCCAATTTATTCCATTCGATATCTTCCCTTTTCCTCTGAAACTTTCCCTGCTAGCTCAAGCTCCTTCGACAGTAGACTTTGAAATTGCTCTCTGCTTTTCTCATTAGTTAGTGGCGAGGTGTCATATCGTTTCTAACGGTTGTGTTTTCATGTTATTCATAGTGTTGCCACAAGACTCGAGACCAGTCTCGATCTCGTCTCGACTCGCTTCAAAAAGTCGAGACGAGACCATAGAATGGGTCTCGAGCCAAAAGTCGACACTGAGACAGGACCACAGTCGACGAGAAAAAATGATTCTATTAGAAGTGTGAAATAGGATATTCAAACGATTGTCAATTGCTTTTTCACAAATTATTTGAATGATATCTAGTTTGGTATCAATCAAAAGCTCTCTGAGAGATAGGTTTTAGCAGTTATATGAAATAAATAATCAGATGAATCAAAGTTATCATTTTTTAATTATACTTCCGGTGATCAAATGCCAAAACTATACGTTCCAATGAAATAAAGATCACGAAAATCTAGAAAAGGACCCTTCGTTTTCAAAAATACTTATTTTATATAAAGACATCAATAAAACCGTCATCCGTCACATGACATGACAGTCATCATTTTGACAATAACAGAAGTCACTTTGACAATAACAGCTGTCATTCTGAAATATGCAATTGATTGATGCGACCCTCCGAATCTATGAAACAGCAATGAAACCGGCCATTAAATTTATGGTTAAGGAAGTGCAGATTTTATGTGATAAGATTGTGCGACAGGACGAGACCCAATACCAGCACAACACATTTGATTTCACAATAAATTTTCGACATAATATAAAAAACATCATTATACTATGATCGATTTTCACTGATTATTTTTACCATGCAAGTTTCGACCAATGGAATTGCACTATTCGACGTCACGTGTTACAACCTACACGGTTTTCAAGTGGAAATTCTTTGAAAATTTTGTCAGTTGGTTATATATACAAAACAAAGAACATTCAGCTGCGTTGATTCAGCATTTGTCAAAGTGACAGACAGATTGACTGTGAAAATGAGCAGATTCGGAGTCGAGTCTCTGGAATCTATTGATGAATTTGGATGGGAAAAATAGTCCCCCGAATACCACTTGAACTTCGAAATTATTCTGATATTTCTCTCAAGGTTCTCTGCAGACAAATGAACTTGTCAAGTTTTCCAGAACTTGATACGTTTATTTATTGCAACGAACCTATCGGGAAATATCCGCTAATTTCGAAGCTCTTGTAGTATTATATATGAAAATAAACTTTGGTGAATTCTTACTTGATATCCAGAGGACTTACATTTTGTATAATCATCGATTCATCAAAATATTTTTCTGGACTACAGAAATTGTATACTTACTTTTTGCCACTGTTTTCAATCATCCAATTTTCTCTCTCACCATAATTAAGACACAGAATTTAGCAAATTTGTTATTGTCATCTACATTTTCTGTGCATTTTGTGGGTGGAATCTTCCGTGAATTTATTTTCGATAAACATTGGCTTCGATTTTATATATTCGAAAAGCAATTTTTTCTGTCCTCCATTATAATTTCGAGCACGATTGGACATTATAAAGATATCCTTATTATATTTTTTCACCCTACACAGACTTTTAATTCTCACAAAAAAATCTAAATGGGTCTGAAAATTGAGAAGCATGTGCTCCAAGCCACGTTTAGTTGTGCACCTCGCACTATGGTTCCAATCGCTATCAGTGACATGAGAAGAATAAAGCTTTTATTTCATTCAGATTATTAAATAGTGACTTTTATTTAATTACAAACTGATTTCGTCAAGCAATAAACATTAAAATACTCAATAACAACAATAGCAATACTTAAATGACATAATATTAAGAATAGTCAACCATGGATAACTCACCGTAAATATCATTATTATATTCGGCATAAGCACTGCAATAAAACACAACTATTCACTCTGAACGAATCAACGAGACGACAGAAAGAAAGAGTAATTGAATAAAATTACTGATGTGCATGTTATGCTAACGTCATTATCTGCAATTGAATTATTGTTATCTAATACTCCAATAAAATCCATACCATACATTTTGCATAAGTTACATCTGACTGAGGTATACTATTTCGTGTAACGTAATTAAATTGATCATTATTGTAATTCCACTATTATCCTAAAATTTTTGTAGTTCCATCCTTTTCTGAATCAATCATTCTTTGTAATAGCAAGGCTGGATCATTTGATGACCATTTCCTAAGTTCAAACCCATCGCGAGTTAATAATAATTGATGCTTGGTTCGTAATTCTGAAATACGTGTCAAAACTGCTGGATTATCACACTAAGCATTTGAAAAATTTTAATTCCATTTTTAGCGAAATTAAACTACAGTACTGGATCATGGATACAAAAAAATTTGTAGAAAATCATAAGAACACTATTTATATACTAAAGGCGGACAAAGGAGCTAAAACTGTCATAATGGACAAAGGCGACTACATTTCTAAGGCCAACGAAATCTTACAAGATGCTTCGACCCATGTAAAGCTAAATAAAAATCTTGTCAATATTATAGATTGTAAATGTAGGGAGTTTTACAAAAATATAGAATATCCTAAACTCATTACACAAAACCCTTCGATTGGCAAGATGTACATGTTGCCTAAAATACATAAGAGTGATATACCACTTGTCAAGTGATTTCTACTTTAAATACATCGACTTATAAATTAGCAAAATTTCTCGGGAACATTTTACAACATGTCACAAGTGATTCGCCAGTTGTTATCAGGAACTCATTTTGCCTCGTAGATGAGATCACTAAACTTAATGTACCTCCCGGTTTTACAATGTTCTCATTGGACGTTACGGCATTATTTCCGAGCATCCCGCAATCTCTTGTTTTAGAATGTATCAGAGAGAACTGGCAAAATATCAACAATTTACAGAATTTACTTTATATCAATTTATCACCGGTGTTAGACTATGTTTTGATTCCGCCGTGTTTACTTTCCAGAATGTTATATATAGGCAAATTGATGAGTCACCAATGGGTAGTAGCATTAGTAACACTTTGGCTGATTCAATTCTTCAAAAACTAGGAAACCAGATTGTTTCAGATCCTTCTTATGGTACCATTTATCACGTACGCTATGTAGATGATTGCTTTCTTCTTGCTCCTTTAGACAACGTTGATTCAATATTTGAAGTTTTCAATTCATACCATCCTAGGTTTGTTTTCACCATGGAGCCTGAAATATATGATACCATAAACTTCTTGGATGTCACCCTTATTGAAAAGGATGACAAAATTATCACTAATTGGCATAGAAAAGCTACATCATCAGGTAGATACTTACATTTTCATGCACACACCAAACCTGCTTATAAAGTTAGTGTGATAAACGCTTTGGTTGACAGAGCATATTTACTTTTAAATTCTTGTTTTCATGTTGAGAATTTCAAAATTTTTTGTTAATATTCACATAAAAATGATTATCCATTCAATTTTGTTTATAATAAACTTAATGAACGCATTCACTTCCTATCTCAACGTGAATCAGAAAATTTTGACAGTTCTGCCGCTATTGATACCACTGGTACAGTCTATTCAGTATTTCCCTACTTGAAAGGGCTTCAGCTGGCTCCAAAAAAGACGCTGGCTGGATCTAACATAAAGATTGCTGATAATAATATTGTGAATACAAGACGGTTACATTCTAACCTCAAAGATAAAGAGGCGTTTGATGATACAAAAGATGTTGTTTATGGGGTAAAATGTGTTCCTAGCGACAAAGTTTATGTTGGAAAAACCTCGCAACCTCTAAAGAAAAGACTATATCAACATAACTACCATTGTAAGTCTCGTAACATATATCATAGCGCATTGTCAGACCATACCATCAAAACTGGTTACATTTTTGATTTTAAAACTGCGGAAATTATAGATAAGGTCAGCAAAAAACAACATGGATTATTGTATTGGTCTTTATACATCCAATTTATTTGACAATAAAACTATAAATACACAAACAGACTTTGAAAACAATATGAAGTATATGACGAACTTCCTAGGTAATTTAAAGCTACCAACTTGATTCTGATGTTTTTGTTGAACGTTCAATGTTCAGCTATTAATTTATTCAGTCATTTGCCGACTCCCAAGATGAGAACTTGGTTGGTTCTCGTAATTTTCACATTTTGTTCAATTTGTTCATCATGTGCATTTTCAACTTTATGGTTTATAACACTACTACGTAGTTCAAATTTTTAAGTAATAAAATTAATTTATTGTAGTTCATGGTGAGAGGTTTTTTATATTTTTAATCTATTGATTGTATAATTGCCAAATTTTATACTACAGCTGATGATGAGCACATTTGATGCTCGGAATGTTCTGAGGAAATAAAAAATATTTCAAACTCGACTGGATCACTTAAGGCCTGAAACTCTCCTCCTGAATATCACTTTGGATCCTTTCCTACATTTTTGAACCCTTAATTTTATCTCCCATCAACGAAAATTTTCATAGAGAAAAGTAAGGCGTCTCGTCAAACTGAAGCTATTCGAGGGGTCTCAGCTTAACAGTAATTATAGAAATGGGTAGTGTACTGTGGACTTTGATTCATACAGCTCTTAAATTTCCTGTCAGTAGCACGTAATTTGAAACCTTCGAATTTTTTCCCATAAAACTCACAGGAAATTGCAGATATAGGTGAACCAGTATCCATTTCAAATTTAATGATTTCATTTTCAATTTTCAATTGCAAGAATAATTTTCTATCTAATTCGGAATCTGCGAAATAATTTATATCATCTTCAAAATTAAAACGATTTTCTGAATCAAAACATTCATCAATATAATTTTGTTTTTGATCTTTTTCCTGCTTTTGCTATTGTACTTTTCACTATAGTCATTTTAATTTGCTCTATCTTCATTTTTCGTACAAACATAGGCCAAATGACCTTTAACATTGCATATTCGGCAGGAGTACTCACGATATTTATGTATATTGCGATTTTACATGCTTAATTCTTCCTCAGCAATAACACGCTGATTTTGCCCATTGAGCTTCGGTTTTTGGGATGACCTTCTTGTTTATGCATAGGTTGCATAGATTCACGAGCATTTTTACCCCTATCTCGAACATAATTCACAGAATTTGAGCCAGTCAATGAAATTCCTTTCGTGCCGCCGAATGCTTGGAAGACGTCTTCATTGAAATAGAAATTTCACCTGCTTTATCAAATGTCAAGTCTGCGCCTACTTTAAGGAGCCTTATTTTTGTAGAATTAGAACTTACCCCGTAGACATATTGATCACGAAGATTTTTATATAACTCTGATCCAAAGTTGCAATGCATTGATAACTTTCTCAATTTTGCACAATAGTTATTCAAGTATTAAGGTCAGTAAGTACAGTTTACCGATTGAGAATAATAGTTTTGAGACCGAGTCTAGGCGAGGTTTCCAAATATTATACGAAATTATGTTCATTTGCTGTCAGCTGTCAAGTTTTATATTTTATTATGAATATTCAATTACAAATAAACATGAATAAATGAATATTTTTTGTGAAATTTCACAATTTTTTACTTACTGCTTTTACCCATGGGCGGTAAGTTAGCATAACAATAGTAACCACAGTTTGCTGGTAAAATCAACATACCATCTCAAATAGAGGGCCGGTAAACACATGAAAACGCCCAATCATGCAAAAAAATATTTTATATATTCATTTTTACTTTACATACATTTTTTTGAATTATATCGTTCTGTAATTGCACATGGTGCAGGCTGGAGATAGTCTTGCATTAATTTCACAATTTGATCGTAACTCTTCTCTTTAGGTTCAGCAGGTTGACTCATATTATTATTAAATTAATACAAGCAGTTAGTCGCGACTTCGCCTGTACTTTTTGGAGTCTATGCAGAAAAATATAATAACGTCTTAATGTATACCAAGCTCGTTATGCTCGCATATCGGCTTACCGTTGAAACAGCTCGTTTCGCTCGCATGGCAGCTTATGATAAACCAAGCTCGCTGTCTGTGAAAAAAAAATATAATGATGTCTTAACGTTGACCAAGCTCGCTTCGCTCGCACGGCAGCTTATGGTTAACCAAGCTCGTTTCGCTCGCATGGCAGCCTACCCTTCACCAAGCTCGCTTCGCTAGCACGGCAGCTTTTGAACACTACTTGTGTATTAGTACCCAAGAAATGATCGACACTATTCTATTTATATTTTGAACAATCAAATTGAAGCGAAACTCTGTATTCTAGTTTTGGGACATGTGCAGTCTGAGGTTGCAGGGAGCACCGTGACGGCTGGTGTGGTGTAGTCTCTTTTTCGTCACACATTTTCGTTTCATAAACGTCCCAAATAAAGTTTAATTTCAAAATTAAATGTCCTATACTAACCAATAAAATGTCCTAAATATGTGTACAAAATTTCAAGATAATCGAGTGAGTAGTTTACGCGTGTAAGCGTAACAAATAATCAAACAAACGAACTCATATTCGCATTTATAATATTAGTAAGGATTTTTAAAACCTCATCAGAGGATCTATAGTATTTTCAAAATTTATATAAACACTAACATGTACATTATTGATAAATAAGAATATCACAACATATACTACATTATTCCCTCAAGTAATATAAATACGGATTATTCCACTGTTACC
Organism: Dromius quadrimaculatus; assembly: GCA_963989225.1. NCBI lineage: Eukaryota > Metazoa > Arthropoda > Insecta > Coleoptera > Carabidae > Dromius > Dromius quadrimaculatus. Next base: position 31,330,872 of record OZ022330.1, read on the forward strand.
TGAACATTGCATGGATATTATTTATGTTACTAGTGGGGTACAAGCATTATTACAGTATTGAAGTGTAAATTATTGCATGGTGAAGTTGTAGGCCTAATTATATGAGCTCATGAGTGTTGTTATAATGCACTAACTACAGAATTAATCACGAAAAAGACAATTTTGTAAATGAGTGAAGGAATCATTCAAATTATGATATAAATCACAGACTTTTTCATCAACTATTATTGACCTACTAATTGCTCTTTGTAACAGTTCGTAATTCGCGCTTCTACCCTCGGCGAAAGCGTGAGGCATCCGCCCGACTTAGCGTCAGGTATGTAGGCGGCATCCAGTTGTAAACAACCCCGAGTTAGTGAGTTTAGTGACGCGGAGGTGTTCAGACGGAGTGTTTTTTTGTTAGATCTTTTGTGCAGTTTTTTGTGTTCTGTTTTATTGTTAATGTTTATGTGTTTCCTATTGCTAATTTCGTTTTGTTGATTGTTTATAGTGTGCAACTGACTCTTGTAATAGAAATTTGATTAGTTCTTTCTGCTTTTGGAGAGAGTGAGAATGACAAATCCAATAATAAGTGATGGAGTTGAATACATTTTGTTGCAAAATTTGACTCAAGAACTATGATATTTATAAATACAATTACAGCTTTTTTATAGTAGCATTCAGGATCTGAAATAAAAATTTAAATTTCAATGTATTTAGTCTGATAAACTTTCCGTAACAGTATCATATTAAGCTTTGTCAAATTTCTCGGGATCTTCTATATTTAATACAGTACCGAACTACAAGTTACATGAAAAATATCTCCAAAATAAAATTTAACTAGGTGAGGTAAGAAATGTCATATTTTATTTTCCTTCATTATGCCATGCTCGAAGTACAGGTGGCAGCACGCAGCAATTCAAAGATTGCATGCCGGGTTTTCCAAGTCCACTATGTCTAATCACCATTACCGCGGCGACTGATTCGGTTACATCTACAGTGACCTGTAAACCATAATGGACAGAAAGCTCGTACACTTTTTGATGATTTTGTGCGCATGATCCAACTGCTGTTTCCTTCAGCTTCGAGTAGAAGCATTGTCATACCATTTAATTATTTCGTTCCGTTTCATCTTTCAAACGTGTCGTGTTATATTCTATATTGGAATGAAACATAAAAGTGCGACACAAAGTAATCCATAGTACAAAGATCTTATTGAATACAATACATTATCGAATGAACAAAAACTTCTTAACTGTACCATATTCAAAAATCACCTTCAGAAACTTAGAACTCGAAGCCTGTGGATTAAAAAGATACAGATACACTTTCAGTTGTGCGGATTGCATAAAAAAATTTGGCGACACGAAACCACGCCCACTTTCCTATCCTTTCCGTTACTAGAGATCACTGATCTAAAATGTCTCCCACCAATTTGTTCACAAAGTCTAATGACGCCAATCTGTCTCCCACCACTCATAATGCACAGTGGACCAGATGAATACTAGTGTGAACACTTTTCTCAAATTATGTAAAAAAAATCGCACGTAATCGAGCGTACGCTATCGTGAACTGTGTGCTTAGAAGAATCGCAAAGTTTCACAATTGTTTCTTTGACTTAACCTACAAGAGCCAGAATTAAATTACACAAATATACCTGCCCAATTAACAATTTGATATTCTGTAAAAGATGGAAGAACGTTTATGAAGCTAATTTTATGAAACATTATTTTTGCAAGGAGCACTACGACAACGTTCAAACAGCACTTATAAATGCAAAACGGGCGCAGTTTCATGAAACAATAGCATTGTTCAAAAATTATATTTGAAACTTAGCATGCATTGATTTTACTATATTGTTTCGGACAGTTTCATCTCAATAAGCAGTAATAATAGGACCAAAGACGTTTTTCAGTATCATAATGAATGAATAGATGATTGATGAGGCAACATTGTTGTATGGTAAATTAGAGAAACATTCTGCCTTCAATTGAAACGGTGGCTGAAGTGCCATGGACGGAAATAGAGTGGTAACAAAGAAGAATTAGTGAAGAGGTTAGTATTATATATGCCTTAATATTTCTCATTTAGATGCACGTGCCATATGCCTTTTCAGGCGCATCTGAAAACCCATGTACTTGTATAGAATGGGATGCTGGGTAACTGTAAATAACTTTGCAAGATATATTCACCTTATTGATTTTTGTTAATTGTCCAGCAACAAGCAATAACCAACTATCTTGAATACTATCGGGTATCGGACTGTCTCAGTCTTGCTTCAATTATCATAATTTTTGGATAATAATTTTTGCGCAAATAATTACTGGACTCAACAGGCCTAAATATTTGAGCTATTTTTGACAGTAATGATCTTTTCGTTAATTTGCTATCCATATCTAAGCCTTCAATATTCATATTAAACCTAGTCCTAATAATTTAGTATTTTCATCCGGATCAAAATTGATTAATTGGTCTATATTTCCATAATTTGGTAATAATAATGGATCATTTGATGCCCATTTACGTAATTGGAGCCCTCCAAGTGACAATTATTCTTGTAAATCATCTCGTAAATGAATCGCTTCTTCAAATGTATGTGTTCCAGGAATCTAGGAAAAAACCCTCGGGAAATAAAACCCCGGAAAAAAAGCTCCGGAAAAAAACCCTCAGAAAAAAAAACTCCAGGAAAAAAACACCCGGAAAAAAGGCCCCTATGTTTGATAATAAAATCAAGATTTATAACCAACAATTCTATATCATGTGTGATGTATAATGTAACACAGACTGTTTTATTTATCTGTTAGCGCCAATAATAGTATAATGCAGTAAAACATTCACATACATTTGATTTGTGTGCATGTTTAAGATAGCTGTTACCCGGTAGTCGGAGTAAAAAGTTGATGCTTCAGAATACGTACTACAGTCAATAGTGTATATTATCTTAACCCAAAATTTTTGCCGTTACTACTTTCAGCCAATCCCCTACCAACAGCCGTTTATATCTTATATTTGACAACACTGCTCGAGTTTGTAACTAATCTCAATATCAATAATTTATAACTTAATCTGTGATTCATAAATAACTATCATGTACAATTATTTATGATATGTAATTACTTATAATTAATAATTTATGATTATGCGTCGATAAAATGACCTTGGAATTTTATAAAAACGTCAAATATATTGTCCACGTGAAGAACTATTCATTAGAAAAAAAACGCTTGGTAAACGAATAAAAGTTACAGCGGCGATGGCTGAAGCTAAAAAAACTTCAAGGTCAGCAAAATCAAAATTTTATGTGGAGGTAGACGTATGTTGAAATGAACATAGAGTTCGACCAGATTGAAGATTAGAATCTTGTCAAAATGACAGTGCCACATCAAGCTACGTCTCCCATACAAATGCGCTGTTGCCACCTCGTTTTTAGTGTATCCCTTCCTCTGTTTCAAAGAGATAAGTTTTCTATCATTTATTGAATAATAACTTAAAATCTATTCGGTAACTATGAATGGAACTTTCGTAAAATAATTTATTAGATGTTGTTTGATATTGGTTTCGTTTTTTTTATAAGAATCGTAAGAAGGATTTATTAGTTATAACTAATTACATGAATGAAGTTCTTGATACCGCGCATTGTTGAATGTATGAGTATATTCAAATTTGAATACCTCTGAATCTGAACGGACGAAATTTTTCGTTTTAGCACCATTGGATCCGAGACTATCTAAGTAATAACCTGACAAAATTCTAAAAAAATCGTAAGAAACTGCATTTTGGGTAACAACTACCTTAATGACACAGATTGGTTCATAGTCTGATTTGAGAAACAAAAAAAGTGAGTGGATGATTGTATTATTGGATGACAATTAAAAATTAATTATTATTTCTTTGAATTGTTACACTGGAATGATGATTTCAGAGGAACTGTCATCTGTCATTTGCAGTGTACTATTTCAAGCAAGCAGCAAAGAAAAAATCGGGACAAGGCGGCACAGTTAATAATTTTTGATCATCCGTGTTTTAAAATTTTTCTATCGATGTGCAAGGTTTATACATACAAGGTTGCCTCAATCGCATAAGCTCTATGTATTCGGTGGTGGGAGTGGTAGTGGGGATAAATGACGTCAGCGCTAGACCCAGAGAGACAGGCTGCTACGGTCTAACTAGTAGAATAATAGATTTATATTTTTTTTCTAGCACTTTTCTTGAAACTAATCGGCACGCATTCAATTAGAGGTAGATTTAAGCCGAGGTCCGTGAGGCTCAGGCTTCGGGTCTGAGAATTTGAAGGGCGCCAAATTTTGAAGAATGACTAAGAATTAAAATTAATTTCAAGGCAAAGTTTATACTCGACCTATTTTGATTCAACACGAATGAGGAAAAAAATTGAATAATCATCTAGATGATGAAAGCGCATTTTTGACAGCTCATGAATGCTTGTTACTTCAGAGATTTCGCAAATCACCATCTCTCACAATTACTGAGCTTGAAATCGAGCAGTTTGGGCAAACTTACGAGACAGCAGCTTCCATTCAATACTAGTTTCAAGTTGACTATTTGATAAGTACATAATTTATGCATGTACAAACTCAAAAATACCTTTTAATCTTCATTGTTTGGTTATTGACTGACGGGAGGTCAAGTGCGGTACCTTAAAATGATAATTTGATCTTTATCAAAGCTATATAAAAAGAATACACCAAAAGTAAACAAATTTCCATCCAATAATAATAATTCATTCTAATAAGCTTCAAATTCGCGTCAAACAAGTCATTGAATGAATCCCGGACAGATTTGACAACTGTACATAATAAAAGTGACACCCGCGGCTAAAGTTGTAACTAAACTTTTATCTACTTTAATATATTTTAGTTGCCATGTCCCTAATATCATATATATCTATGGGCATTGTTTCACTTGAAACAAGTAATTGAATAACTCAATCTTCCACAATCACTGAGCTTGAATTGAGGCAATTTGTGCAAACTTATGAAACAGCAGCTTTTATTTAGTACCAGTTTCAAGTCTGTAAATAGTATAGTTGCTGAGAACTCAGCGTCACGCCAGTCCGCCAGACAGCCAAAGTGAATATAATAGCGCTTTTTAAAAAAAAATGCGCTAAAAATTCAATTATCCTTCTAGAGAACATGATTTAGTGTGGCTTCAATCCAAGTTCTAAGAAGAAATATTTATCGTTATCGATATTCTTCTACAAATTTCGAGAAGAGTGCGGAGTTCATTAAAGGGGGTCTCTTGCAATCATTGACCATCCAAGGTCTTGCAGGTGTAAAGGGGACGCTAACAGAAAGCAGCATTGTGGGTGGGGTTAAAAATGAGTATTGACTGATAAGGAGGGAGGATCGTCAGTACCTCATTAACCAGAGTGGACGCACGTCAGTTTATGGCACGCCGTTTTGCTATTTAATAGCAAAAATTTATTCCACTTAAATTCAAATTATACATATTTTTTATCTTGCAAGATAATTTAATTCATTGGATTTTTATGATTGAATTAAATTTATGTACATAATGGAAATTCAGAATTATTGTTAACTTGTAAGATAATTTTGATGCATTGAATTTTTTTACATACATAATGGTAATTCAGAATTATCATTATCTTGCAAGATAATTTCAATTGATTGAATTTTTATGATTGAATTAGAATTATGTTCATAATAAAAATTCAGAATTATTATTACTTTGCAAGATAATTTTAATGCATTGGATTTCTATGATTGAATTAAAATTATGCACATAATGGATATTATGAATTCTTATTATCTTGCAGTATAATTTTGATTCATTGAATTTTTTTGATTGAATTAAAGTTATGTACATAATGTAAATTCAGAATTATTATTATCTTGCAAGATAATTTAAATACATTGAATTCTTATGGTTGAATTAAAATTATGTTCATAATGATAATTCAGCATAGAGACTATCTGGCAAAATTATACGGAACCGTTGAATTTTTATAATTGAATTAGAATTATAAACATGATAAAAATTCAGAATTTCTATCATCTTGCAAGATAAATTTAATGCATTGAATTTTTATGATTGGATTAAAATTATGCACATAATAGAAATTCAGTATTCTTATTATCTTGCAGAATAATTTTCATTCATTGAATTTTTATGATTGAACTAAAATTATGTACATGATGGAAGTTTAGAATAATTATTTTCTTGCAAGATAATTTCAATGAATTGAATTTTTATGATCTAATTGAAATTATGTAAATAATGGTAATTCGGAATTCCTATTATCTTGTAGGACAATTTTGATTCATTAAATTTTTTTGAATGAATTAAAATTATGTACATATAGATAATTCAGCATAGAGACTATCTAGCAAAATTATACGAAACCGTTGAATTTTTATGACTGAATTGAAATTATGAACATTATAAAAATTCAGAATCATTATTATCTTGCAAGATAATCTTGATGCATTGAATTTTTATGATTGAATTAAAATTATGTACATAATAAAAATTCAGTATTCTTAATATCTTGCAGAATAATTTTAATTCACTGAATTTTTTTGATTGAATTAAAATTATGTACATAATGGCAATTTGCAATTATTTTTATCTTGCAAGATAATTTTAATACCTTGAATTTTTATGGTTGAATTGAAATTATGTACATATTGATAATTCAGCATAGAGACTATCTAGCAAAATTATACAGAACCGTTGAATTTTTATGATTGAATTAAAATTATGTACATAGTAGAAATTCAGAATTATTATTATCTTACAAGATAATATTAATCCATTGAATTTTTATGATTAAATATAAATTGAATCAAAATCATGAACATAATTTCAATTCAATCGTAGAAATTCAATTGGTTGAAATTACCTTGCAAGGTGATAATAATTCTGAACTTCTATTATGTACATAATTCTAATTCAATCATAAAAATTCAATGAATTAAAAGTATCCTGCAAGATAATGAGAATTCCAAATTCCCATTATGTACATAATTCCAATTCAATCATTAAAATTTAATGTATTAAAATAATCTTGCAAGAAAATAATTATTTTGAATTTCCATTATGTACATAATTTTAATTCAATTATAAAAATTCAATGAATTAAGACTATTCTGTGAGATAATAAGAATACTGAATTTCTATTATATACATAATTTTAATTCAATCATAAAAATTCAATGCATTAAAATTTCTTGCAACATAATAATAATTCTGAATTTTCATTATGTACATAATTTTAATTCAATCATAAAAATTCAACAGTTCCGTATAATTTTGCTAGATAGTCTCTATGCTGAATTATCATTGTGTACATAATTTTAATTCAATCATAAAAATTTAATGTATCAAAATTATCTTGCAAGATAATAATAATTATGAATTTCCATTATGTACATAATTTTAATTCAATAAAAAAAATTCAATAAATTAAAATTATCCTGCAAGATAATAAGATTTTCTGATTTCCATTATGTTCATAATTTCAATTGAATCATAAAAATTCAATGCATTAAAATTATCCTGCAAGATAATTATAATTATGAATTTTCATTATGTACATAATTTTAATTCAATGAATTAAAATTATCCTGCAAGATAATAAGAATTCCTGTTTGCCATTATGTACATAATTTTAATTCAATCATAAAAATTCAATGCATTAAAATTATCTTGCAAGATCATAATATTTCTGAATTTTCAATCATAAAAACTCAATGAATTAGAATTATTTAGCAAGATAATATAAATGTATAGTTTAAATTTAACTCGAATAAATTCTTGCTATTAAATAGCAAACGTGCCATATCAGTTCTTTGTTTGAATATTTATGTATTTAAAATCAAGAATCATCAGAGACTAGATTTTATGCAGAATACATGTTTTTGTTTCTTGGTATTATATTTTTTTCATACTTCGTCGGAGAATATTCATAAAGAAGATGGTTACCATCTTTTTGAAATTAATTTTCTCATTATAATTCTCGTCTTGCTTAAGCGAACCGTTGTTAATATCATATTAAAAATTTAATATTCAAAAATATCACAACACTTAGAAAAATCAAAAACCAACAAAATCCACAAATCAACCACTTTCACTTTCATTTGGCAATCGAGTGACGAAAAGTAAAAATCCTGGTAAATTCCTCAAAAATCCACAAAATTCACATTTATACCGCTTTTACTTTCGAGTACCTAACAGTTCATTCAAAAATTCGTTGCTATGGAAACAAATTGGGAGGCGGAGTTATGCCAAAGTCTAGTCTTCCAGAAAATATATCACTTCACTAACGCCATCTATGGGCCAACAAAATAAATAATATTTACAATTTTATTTTGCTAATTACCCCGAATACATGGATTTTTTGACAAATATATGGCTAAAAAATGAGATATAAAGGTTGAAAGTGAATCAACATATAGGTATTTGAACTGATTATCTGATTTTCATACAAGAAAAATAGGTTTGAAAAGTACCTATTTTAGTGAATTTCATAATTTTTTTACTGAAGACTGGAATAATTTTTTGAAAATTCCATACGCTAATTTGAAGCCAACAGTAATATCTCTCATATAGTTAATTTTCATAAGTGTGAGTCAAATCATGTTTGAGTTAAAACGATTTGAAAAGCCTTGAAATCAATATTTGTACTATGCTTAGGGGCGTTTTACTCTGGAACTAGAAAAGATCATCAAATTTCGATACGTACAGTTATTTATAAGCCCCTAATCTTCAAAATAATATACAACATATGCCATTCCAATAATAAATGAAAGCTGTATAACGATTTGAAAAGTGACAATTATCGCCTTTTACGCAGAGACCCGCCTTAATGAAATATCTATCGAATATCATGGACCTGAATCAATTAGAAAAGACAGAGAAATTGTTAATAACATTGGAAGTAACCACAAATCATCCAAATGCTGCTCAAGCAGAAGTAGTAAAATGTTTTATGCGACAGTGTACATTTATTAGAACTCAATATTTGAACGCATTGTTGGGAGGAACAAACAATTCCAAGAGGAGAAGAGCTATATATTATTTATGTACGAGTCAATATTTTTTGTATTCTAGAATCAATGTTAATTTTTTCTCCAATATAACGTACATCATTCATGATATATGCTCTATGACTCGTATTCTCACATCTTGAAGAAACGCTTCTTTCCAAATGCACTGTCTTTCTTTATTTCATTATGTCCACTGTAGCGCTATCTTCATTTGATCCATTTAACCTATATATCTCTAAATAATTGACAAGATCGCTGACTATCCTACATATTTTTAATGTTATAAACATTCAATTTTTTTTATCTATAGCTTATGTGTGCTATAATTTTTCCAGTATTTCATTCTGAAGCTACAGTCATATCATTTCCAATTCAAGCATATTATTTTAAATATGATTATCATTACGAGTTTTTCGGACTTATTGTGTAATTAACATTTTTTTCATCTTTACGTATTCCCATTTTTACAAAATTCATCACAATAAAGTGGACAAACAGAAATTTTGCATAAAAAAAATATATATCATCCAAAAATTCAATTCAGCGGCATGTTACTGTGATTGATCATATCCAAATTATGTTCTTCTAACAGTGGAGGGTCTAGCGCTTACGTCATAAAGTAGCGCATGCGCATCTTGAATTTGTTGAATGAGGCAACCTTCTATATTTATAAACCTTGATCAATGTGTGCATGGCTTTCTATTCGAATCATGCCGCTACGTCCAAAACCACTACGTCTAATTACTCTCTCCACTACAACTAATCTCATGAGACAGAAAGTTATTCCCACCAATTTGTCCGTAACGTCTAACTCCAATCAAATTATACAACCACGCCTATCAAACGTCATCCCCACTAGAAGAGTAGTTCAAGTATCTTACAATGGACCAGTTCAGTTCAAGCAATATTTTACAATAATTCAATTTATTTTGGAAACAAACATATATTACTACTTATTTAATGGAAAATCTCTAATTAGTGATAGAAAATTAGTGTACAGTCTTATACAAAATATCATGGAAGTTATGAGGAAAATGGCGCGGAATATGAAATAGTTGATATGAAAATGTAGGTTTAAATGGCATGACAGTTCGTTTGAATCAAAGAGAATAAGAAATAATAACTTCAGTTTACTAATGTTTTGGATCGTGATCCTAAGCTGCATAATTGGCATTTTAATAGTTGTAAATATTTGACAAATTGTTAGGAGAATGATTAGAGTTCAAGAAGAAGCAGAATATCAAGATTTGTACATTCGAACGTTATAATTTTTTTTGAGACAAAAATCATAACAGTATTAAGTCAGTTTCATTGTTTTCTAGAGATCTCAAATTAATTACGCTGCAAAAATTCAACATATGTACGTGATATCGTTGTTCATGTGCAAATTGTCGAGAAAATTGTGAATATATCTAGTATATCAGTATAGACAAAGTTGAAGGCAATTAAAAGTCCTAGTTCAGTGAAAATATGCTGGATCTGTAATCCAGAGGTAGCAGAATGGAGTCCCACTGACGGATAAAAATTATCAATTGTATTGAGTCTTAAGTCATCTAGACTCAGTACAACTACAATTATGTAGAAAATTTTTTATTCTCATTTACATTTATTAACAAAATGTTTTACTTTTACTTCTTTTTGTTTTTTCAACTTGGATGAGCTGATGATGGTGACCGATATAAGGCACCGGAACGTCCTGAAATTATATTCAATATAATCCAGCATTTAACATGACTCCTTTCGCCACTATTTTCCTTTCAAAAAGGATAAAAATTAAGTTAGATTTTCTCTAAATTATAATAATCTCTGTGGCGTATTCTTCACAAAAAATGAGAATATCCATGGCTTGTAACTGCACCTCGCGACCGATAAAATATCAATCAATATACCGAGTGCAGTTTAGGTGCCTGCCACATCCGTAGCGGATAAAAGGTAAGATTAATAGTTTCTATTTCATTTTTACTTGTACAAAGTACAAGAATTGTGGAACAGACAAAATTCACATTCCATGGATGGCAATATTCGTTTTGAGCATTCCTGAATCCATCTGGACTGTTTTTGGCTCGACGTCGATATGTGAGTACGTATGTATGTAACTTGCAAATCTCAAAACCCGTCAAGCGTATGATATTTGAGTTTCGTATTTGAGACTGGTCTAAAGTTTAGTTGTGCATCACTCATTATGGAAGTAGTGGATGATGCTGACTGTTAGATGATATGAAGAAAACGAAGTGTGGGAATTCAGTCGAGAGTTTTATTTTTATTCTACTCCTGAAGATGGTCCAGGTATGACCGAAACTGTAGAGTAGAATAAAAATAAAACTCTTGACTGAGTTCCCACACTTCGTTTTCTTCATATCTCTCATAATGGTTGCAAACGTCTGTACCGGAAATGCACTTAATTTCAAACTTCTTCTGAATTTTTCGCATGAATCCAAAATGGTTAGCTGTAGGATTGAAACTCAGTATTTGAAATAGCTGTATAATCTGAATAGTCATCCTTTATTTTTGTTCCGATCGGTTGAACTGGAAGTGTACTCTATATAACAGTCTTTTCGATTTTTTTGGATAAATTCAAAACAATCAGTCGTAGAATATTGAAATTTCGTATTAAGCACTTCTATATACGTTTAGTTACATCTCGCATTATAACTGCGATTGGCTGAACCAAATTAGCAGTTCACAAAACAGTTTTTAGAATTTTACGCAAGAATCCAGAATGTGAAATTTAGTATTTAAAGCGATTGTAGCATTTAAATCTGGATGAGAAATTTTCGGGAGAAGACAGTATATCGGAAAAAACTACTTAGATCGGTAACGTTTCGGTTTAATTCGAAACCATCTTCAGAGCTTCTTAATCTAGTGATGGTTTCAAATTAAACCAAAACTTTAGGGATCTCAAAATATTGTCTCGATTTACTGTACTCTCCCGACAATTTCTCATCCATATAACTCATAGGACACGAATAAGGATTCCAGTAAACTTTATTTGACAATATTTTCTAACTATTTGCATAAATTTGGAACTATTAGCCGTAGAGTGATAAGATTAATTAAATGTGACTGCCACAGCGTTTTAATGAATTGTAACATTGAAATGATCACCTCAAATTTTGGTCGCAATCGATTTATCCTTACGTCAATGTCAGTTTCAACTGTCAATTATTCAGTCAAAAGTTGTACATGTGAGTCATGTGGTGTCCACATTAGATGTTTTTATTTATAAAACAAGAATCAAAAAATTTATTGTTTAGCAAATCAAAATTAAAAATCGCAAGAAGAAACATTAAGAAAAATGTTATATACAATAAAACTATTTACTTTCATTAATGTTTCTCAAGAATCAAGAAATGGTCTTGAAATCAAGACAAGATCAAGACAACAAGTATTTCTTATTTTTCAAGACAAGAAAAGAAAGTACTATTAACATTCAAGAATTCTTGTCAAGAAATCTTGATGTCCTGACAATTAATTTTCATTAATCTATTAGTGAAATATTAAGATCTGGTGTGACCATCTCAATTTTTCCCCGACAATAAATTCTATGAGTTTCACCACTGTTTGATCAATATAGAGTGTCACACTAACTGTCAACGTAACATTAGTCCTTATCAAACTGACAATTGTCATTACCAAAACGACAGCGTCATTGTCAAAGTGACAGCTCTCATTGTCGAAGTGACAGTTGTTATTGTCAAAATGACAGCTGTCATTGCTATGGTGACAGATCTTATTGTCAAAATGACAGCTGTCATTGTTATGGTGACAGAAAGCGGTTATATTTTAGTAATTTCAATATCAATATTCTTGAAAATGAAGAGTCTTGATGAAACACTTACTCACATTCATTATCTCATGTTTTATTTATTTTTTCATCAAGACAAAATTTCTTGTCTTGATGATCATTTAAATAAAAATTTCTTGTCTTGTCCATTCCTTGGCGACTCATTTCTTGCCTTGTTTCAAGAATTCTTGGTATTTCTCGATCTTACATTTTGGGGGAATCCGTTTCCACTATCGCTTTATACAATCCGAACGCTCAAGTTTAGCGTTAGTGTCTACCCTTTATTCTCCTATCAGTTGTTATGTTATGAAATGATTCTAGAAACGTTTTTCAAGAATGCCGCCAATAGAAATAAATGGAAAGTTTGTCAATCTCATGTTTTAATCAGTGTTTGCAATTATTTCTTGTTATATGATATAGCAATAATGCTAAGAGTTTATAACTTTCTTAGAGTATTGGGGAACTATTTATACATTTCTACTCTACATGAATGATCTATTCACCGGAAATTGAGGCCTTATGCTTTCGATATATATCAAAAGATTTATTTTGAAAATCGTAGTCATAGATAATTTTCACTTCCTCGACCTATATATAATAGGGAAGTATTGAAATCGTGATTTTTTTACAGTTCGAGATTCTGATGAATTTTCACATTTTAAACTCTACTTAACCCAAAAAACATAAATTCAAATGAAATCGGTTGGTTTGTATGTCTGAAAGTATAATAATTTGAGAACTGGTACGAGTTTTCGACTGAAATTTTATATTTTGAGTTTTTCTATCAAAAAGCTAGGTTCTAATTTGTAAATGATCTTTCTCAATTAGAAAATTTAGAAAAAGATTCTCCATTCTCAAAAATATTTATATCTACCGTATTCGGCTTACAAAATTGCCCCGGGGCAGAACAAACGAATATAACCGATATTAACCAAAAAGAGAACCGCAGATACCCGAAGTCGTTTGAATTTCGAATCTCGGTAAAAATTAAAGCTCTTCGGCTTGTTTCGCACCTATTCGGCCGTCCTGCCCGCTGGCAGTTTTGTAAGCCGAGTACGATAATTGTAAGCTCGAAAATGTAGCCGCCATCTGTCACCATAACAATGACAGCAGTCACATTTAAAATGACGCTGTCACTTTGATTATAAGAACTGTCAGTGTGACAATGACAAATGTCACTTTGACAGTTAGTGTGAAACTCTCAATTCATAAAAAAATTATGAAACTGGCCATGGAATATATTGTCGGGGAAAAGATGAGATGGCCACAGCAAATTTTATTATTTTATTAATAGAATAATAAATATGTGGCTTGAAAAATTTATTGTCAAGATATCAAGATTTCTTGACAAGAAGTCTTGAATCTTGATAGCACTTTCTTGTCTTGTCTTGGGAAATAAAAAATACTTCTTGTCTTGATCTTGTCTTGATTTCAAGACCTTGTAAAATACTAGTTTTATCATATAGCGCTATCTCCTTTTATTGAATTTTTTTGCTGAAATAGCGCACTTTTTATGAGGTTAGAATACGAACCATGGGCCTTCAATCTCCCAACTTATGAGCGAAAGACAGGTCTTGTGGCACGAATATCTCTTGCAAAACTACGAATATGCATTTTTTTGCATTTTCTTGCATAATTCATATTTGCTCAGGAAATGCTCAGGTCAACTTTTCACAAACAGCATTGAAGAAAAGAAAGATTGTCCCACACTGTTTGCATTGTTGACATCCGGATCAGTAAATTGCTATGAAAATATAAAGTTATCATTTGAATACTAAAATTGTTTTAAATACCAAATTTCATGATTTGCACCTGATCGTTCTGGATTTATGCATGAAATTCGAAAAACTATTTTGTATGTAAACTACACATCCGGCTCAGCCAATAGCAATTATAATGCGAAGTGTACAACTAGGTGTTCATTAATTTCAATATTCTACGGCGGATTGTTTTGAATTTAAGCCAAGAATCTGGAAAGACTTCCGGTCCAGCCGATTGGTACGAAAATTACAGCATTCTACGGCTAATCATTTTGGATTTGTGGGAATGATTCGAGGAAAGTTTCAAGTAATGTACAGTTCCACAATTGCAACATAATGCGAGGTGCAAAGCTAGACCTTAGACCAGTCTTAAAGTGAAACATCACCCGGAACAACTATTTTGGCATGAAATTTGAAATGGTGAATCGTGTAGCAATATGTTTGATGAATACTTTCTTATAATATTGAGACGTTTTGCAATACTATCATTATTTTACAATAAACAAAAGTATGTGTTTTATCATTAACAGGTCATTGAATATGTCAATTCTGAGTTTTCATAAACACAGAGCACAAGCTACAAGGTGACCCAAAAAATCATAAATTAAGCGTGTAGCCGCTGTCTTCAGTCAAGTGGGTGATCATAAATTAAAGTCATTGACAGTGACACAAAACATTTGTGGCTATTTCAAGGGTTGCTTAGTACAAAGTCAGTGACAAATAAGATGTCAATAAGTATTAAATATCTTAGGTCTTTAATTGATTTGAAAGGCATCTACGTTAATTATGAACTATAATCGAAACCCACTGAAAGTTATAATTTTTTGAAAGTAATAAATAATGAGACACCTACCAATACGGTCCTGGTATACTTGTTCACATTACAAGGATAATACAAATGAATAATAAAATTGATTCAGTTGTTTAATCCTAAAATGAATTTACTAAATATTTGGAGTTTCAAAAAGGGTTTTAGAATATAATTATTGAAGTCGAATCGAGTCAAGAGAGGAGGTAAATTCCAACTTTTTATTTACTATCGCAGACTGACAAACGATTTCTCCCATAGCTCCTTCCTTCTCCAAGTAGATCAAGTAGGGATAGAATTTGTACTACGATTTAACCTTTCAGTTCAGCATGTGAGTATAGCATTCGTTTTCACTCTTTCTTTAAAAAACGCTAAAACACCTACCACTAAGTAGAAGGGATGCTCTGTCAAGCTACTTTGCTCCTTTTAATGCACATAGGAACGGTATATCTCACTCTATCCTTTCACGCACGCGAAATTATGCAAGTTGACACAAATTTAAGAACAAATCAACATCCTAGAAACCAACCCCTCCAACCTATGCTAACCATCACCAACAATACTATGTCCAAGAAATCGACAACGATCTCTCTTTAATGCATGAAGATTGAATCTTCCATCTTTGGTAACATCAAGTACATTTTCACGGAAGAAAGCATGCTGTTTTCGTCTTACATATGGTTACATAATGTTTGATTGCACTTGCACGCTAAAACAAGGAGAAAGATTTTGTAGTATAAAAAGGAGTGCTTTTCACTTGGGAGGGCATCTTGGTTTCGGCCTTGATCACTTGACGATTCAGTTGCCGGTGTAATGTTGGCACGTTCTGTCAAATCTACTAGAGTCCAGATGCCGGTGTAATATTGGCACGTTCAATAGTAGCTAACTTAGTCCAGCTGCCTGTGTAATGTTGCCACGTTCGAAGGAGTCATCGTAGTTTACTGCGACGCAATCATCGATAGGGTCTCACAAACCCGGCCTTACAAGCCACCTCATCTTGACGGTTCAGCTGCCGAAGTGATGTTGGCACGTTCTGTCAAATCAACTAGAGTCCAGATGCCGGTGTAATGTTGGCACGTTCAATAGTAGCTAACTTCGTTCAGCTGCCGATGTAATGTTGGCAAATTCGAAGGAGTCGTCGTAGTTTACTGCGACGCAAACGTCGATAGGGTCTCACAAACCCGGCCTTACAAGCCACCTCAACACTCTGTCAAGCTGCCGGTGTAATGTTGGCACGTTCGGAGAAAACTCAACTTTAAGGCTTCATAGCCCATCTTTAAATCGCAGTATTATCTGTCTGTGCACAGAAGAAACCTGATAGCCAGGTTTACATATAAATACTTACAAGATTAATAGTCATATTATTATCATTTCTATTTTCTGTACACCACTGTAAACGTAGTGCACAGATATATCTGATAAACAGGTTATTATTTTACCAAATCTGCAGTGCTATAATTAGTCGCTGTAGTCGTTGTACTCTTTACGCTATAAGGCAGCCTACCTGCGGGGCAGGTACCTTTTTGTTACAGAACTTACGCTATTGCCGTCCATCTATCTATGGGACTGTGGATGTGAGAGAGCATCCACCTCCAAACCTACGGCAGCGTCTAGAAACCGTCCTTCTATCACGAAACAAGGAGAATCAGGTCCATTGAGTCTTTAAGTAGACTTCTCGGTGCCACGATCCTTCATCCCTCGTGAAGTACGATCAGCGCCAGCCCGTCCACTACGCAGCACACCAGGGGTCCAAGCGGCATCCGGTCGACGTGACCCTGAGAGGTCCACGACCTCGACTACTACCACTTGGCATCTTGTTTGTATGAACACAATATTTTCACATATATGGTGCAATTTTACAAAGAACAATATAACTGAATTATATTTGTGAACCTTGCACAACCACGATTTAAATTTAAAGAATTCTGGTTACTCGTAAAACAAAAATAATCACAACGTAGGACTTTTAATAAAACAAATGATAGACGATCGTAACGGTTGCCGCGTTACAATATAATATATAAAGATAGTTTTTTTATTTGGGAAGAGTGAAAACATTTTAAGTTGATGATTGTATAGTAAAAGTTAAATTTGGATTTATTATTATGGGTGAGCTGAGATAATTAGATATTTGGCCAGCATACTACGTTCAGAGACCAATACATTCTGTTTTCATCAACCACAAAATAGAAAATTTGGACTTATTGTCAAAATCAGGTGTATATGAAATTGTTTGTTAAAATTGTAGCGCTAAGTATATAGGACAAACAGGCCGAAATCTTAGAACCCGCTTTTTAGAGCATATGCGCTGTTTCAAATATGGAGAAGTTGAAAACTCAAATTTGGCAAAACATTTATTCGAAAATGGTCACTCCTGTGATATATCCAGTCTAAAAATTCCACATTTGGAAATAAAAAATAAAAAATTGAATTTATCAGAATTTTACGAAATTAAAAAACGTCTGAATAGTAATGAGAATCTATTGAATGAAATTACTGATTATTACAACAGTCCACTTTTGGATGAGAATAAGATGAAAATTTTCTAGATTGGATTATCGTCATTATCATTTATTTATCAATTTCCAAACGATGATAATTCTACTCATCAATATTATTATTATTATTCAATTTATTTTGCCAACTCAGTGATTTTACTGAAAAAGTCTTTCATTTGTTGATATTTTGTTATATTGTTTATTTATATATTCTTTATAAAACAAGATACCTGAAGATGACTTCAAAAGTCGAAATGATTATAGTGAATTGATAAAGAAAATAATAAATTGACACTGAACTTTTACTATACAATCATTAATATAAAGATAGTTTCAATACATCTAAATTTATCTGAAAAGCTCAGTAATGGGGGTACTTCGGTGCACTTGTTACAAAAAGTATCGTATGCAACACGGACCCTGAACGATTGTTATTGTTATCGCGGATGAATTTGGGCTTCACTAAGCTACGCTTTGAGCTTCGTCCTCAACTCCGCCTCGTGCTTTGTCCTCGCCTTTGCCTCGTGCTTTGTCCTCGCCTTTGCCTTGTACTTCGCCACCGTCTTTGTCTCGGACTTTGTTCCTGTCTTTAACGAGTGTAACCAAATTCAACCTGGACAAAGGTGATATTCGTTCGGTCCTTGTAGCATAATATACTATCAATTTCTTCTAGTTGTGTGAATATGACTTTCTTACTAGCGCTATCTATATATCGGTTGTTGTATGGAATGACAGCTGTCAATGATTTGTTGATCTAAGTAATGGTGCGATTCTGGAATTTTCTACAACACTACAGAACTGCAAATCTGAATAAAATCACATCATTTATTGCTGTCAAATGACACTAAATGTATTTTCCAACAAAAATTGTTGCGACTCTGTTCAGATTTACAGTTCTGTAGCGTTATAGAAAATTCCAGAATCGCTACATAAATAAATTTTATCATTTAGGTATTTATTCATTAGATTACAAAATAGCCTATGACTGATTTTAGTAATAATAACCATTTTGAATACCTGCGTCTGGCTGTGCTTAATAAAATGTTATCCATGTTTATGATATTTTGGTACTATATTGGCTTCGCATATTTAAATATCAATCTTTTAAGAAACAAACTGATTGGTTTCAATTGTAGTTTTACCGATCTTGTCTTATTGGTTAGAACGTTAGAAGAATGATTCGGATTTCAAGCAATTTAACAAATCTAACTATATTACAATGTTATAATTAGTTCATTGGATAAATACATTGGAAATTGAACTTAAATCTAGTTTAAAAAATATCTTCATCCTTCGGATTACCAAATTCTACTATAAATAGTAGTATACAGATGAGAATATGAAGCTATCAATATCATTGTTCTGAACTTACATATATCTAGCGACAAAAGAAAAATTAGAAACTGTATGGATTGTTTTTGACCCACTGGGTTCAAATGGGTTGATAAATGGAAGATTCCATCCACAAAGTTTCATGCACCCATATTGGCCAGTATCAACATTATTCGAAGTTCGGATAATACAGAATATGAATGTTTCAATGAATATTTAGCACAGTATTAGTCAACTACTTCATTTGCCTGCTTACTGAAATAGATAAGAGATATAACTTCCCTTTTAAACTGCCTTAAATTGCGCATTTCAAGTAATGTCTCACTGATATTTGTCATTCAAGTCTATCAAAAATATTACAAGGGATCAACCAAGACTGCATCTACCTGCCACGTACTGCCATACCAGTCAGTAGTCATCATGCACGAAGCGAGTAGAATGCCACAATCGATGTCCAAACATTCTTTGCCTATGACTGGTTATCTGAGCGTCCCATTATCTTGAGATTTTTTTTTTTTAGTACTCATCAATATACGTTAAAATCACTTCTGCGAGCTGCAATTGGAGACTTCTTTCTTTGAAATAGTGCACTTGCTATGCTTGAAACGTCATATACAATGTCTAGTAGTAGAATAGGTTCTGTGACTTATCCTGGTCGTCTTGAATAATTTCATCTTTCTCTTTGAGTAATATGAAAATACTACAAACATTGAAAATCTCCGCAGTTGACCTGTAGCTCCTGATTCCAACCGTCAAAGTTTCAGATACAATACGTTCTTCATAACATAACATAACATAACATATCTCTTCTTAATAAGTTCTTTTCTCACAAAACACAAATTCATGCTTCCAACTTTTATTTTTACTACACTGCAAAGTTTTCAAGTATTTGTATCGACCTTTTGGGGTTGTACACGGGCGCAACCTCAAGGTAGAATCGTTCTAACTTTTTTAAAGGCCGATGCTTCGACCACTACCTGAGGTGCGGGTGTCTATCCTAGTCAGAGGTAGAAACATATCTACCTCATGATGAGTGGGTCACAGATCTCAACAGTGATCTTCACAAATAATACCTCAAAGCGAAATACATATACTTTCAAGAATGGTCGATGCATATTCCCTGGCGGTATCCAGTTATGCCTTGAACTATATATATGCCAACCTTATTATAAGTGGGATAGTTATACGTACAGAGTTATGGATTAATACCTTTAAGTGACATATGTTTTTCTCTTAATGTGGTTGATGCCGATATTCCAAAGGTACTCAGATATACTATAAGCTATATACACAAACTTCTAAATAAGGTCATCATAATTATTATGTAGGTTTGGGAAATTAACCAAAAAGGTACTTAATCAATCAATTAATGCATTTTGAAGAATTATTCTATTTAAAGAAATAAAAATTTGATAAAAATACATAGAGCACATACAAAATCAATATAAAAACATAAGTAATGTTATATATATACAAGAAAATGATTCACGAACAAACAAAATAATATTAATAAATCACCAATTAAATTGAATATTCTCTGAATACATACATTTTTCTTTGGGACCCTTAATTCACCTACAAATTCACTCTCATATATGATAGTTTAATGAATTCCAGGAGGATATTTTAACTAGAATAGATAAATTATTGATATTAAGTCAATCACTGCTTCTATCAATGAACTTCATTCCGTAACTCAGATTTTTCCCACACAAATATAAAAACTGTTATATAAGAAAAAAGTCACATGAGTGAGCAATAGCTGCCACAATTGCTGGATCCAGGAGAACGCTTTCTGTGACGATGATAAGTATCATTGCATCTTCCTGTAGTAAATTTGATAGGACAAAACTTGCGTTATCCAGAGATATGTCTATGAACAAAGAAAGAAATAGGATTAGTTTACCAAATTGATGAAGCAATCTAATAGTCGATGGCAAGCTAGATTATATTTTAAGGAAATTGAAATATTTGCCTGAATGATTCTCCGTTAAATCAGCATTTGAATTTTCTTTGAAGTTAAATCAAATTCAAACCAATTCATTATTTCAATAATTTTGCAATGTTTTCAAAATAGGAACTAGTGATAATTAACAATTATTACTTTGTTACTATCATCAATGATTCAATTAGGTTTCAATTTTGTTGGATGAATATGATTTGAAGATTTTGGAATACCATTTTATGTTCTATCAACAATGGACTAGACACAAAAATAATAATTCAACATTTTTCTTTGTTCTCATCACATCATTCAAATTTAATATTTTCCTGAATTTTGGACATCAATATCTCATGTTTGACATATTGACATAATAGTTGTACGTATCCATATTATGCACTAGAAACAAATGAACAAGTGGCTATAAAAACTCATTATTGACAATAAGCATGCACATATTAAAATATATTGTGAAAATACACTCACCTTAAAGTTAATGCCCACCGAAATTCAATATACACAATTCTTAGTTTTCATTCTTTGGCACTTTCTCTTGAATCGACAACACAATAATGATAACTTTCTTAGACTATGCTGCTAAATAAACTTGCCAGCAGGCAATTCACTTTGTACTTACAACCACCCCATGTGCGCCGGGTTTTCCAATTTTGAGGGACGGGGATGTCGATCTATAGGAATTTAATTATTTTCCTATGGTTTTTAGAAAACATCTCAATTATTTTCAGGTTGATGTATGGGTGCTTTTATGTATATATGCATCCAGGTACAGATTTATCCAATCACGATATCTCTTTTTTTTTAAACGGATAGAAGATTTAAATTTTGCATTCTTCCTATATTTGGTGTACATGATCAGCCCGTCCTTGGAAGATTGCAACTTTTAAAACCAGGGTTGTTAATGCTTTGAACATTTTTATTAGAAACATGTGTTCCAAAATTCCCAAAAGAATCTTAAAAACCTTTTATACTTGACATGATTCAGTAAATTAATGATCTGAGCATATCTCTTTTCAATATCATCTGTAAATTGGATATCAAACATTGAAGAAATGCACAGGAATGCGTTCTTCTTAGAAAAAAAGCATAATTCCTATTTCAATCAAAAGTGATAACAGAGAATAGGAGAAAAGTACATTATTCGCAAATTTAACCTATTTGTACCATAGGTATACCCAGAAGTATACCGTTCATTTGAATTTAATGATTAACTCGAATTGTGAATTTGAGTCAAGTTCAAGAGGAAATAAAGTTTGTAATAATCATTTTGGATTAAGTTTTGAAAGTTTCCTATGATTTAATAATTATAATAATTTACATCATGATAATTTTCTCGTCTTATGTATTCTAGAAAAAACCTAATAACGAACTGATATCAATTTTTATGGAATATATTACAATTTTCTCTTGTCCTATGTTTCGGTAAAATATAACTTGCCGAATATTCTACAAATATAAGTTTTTTAATTGTTGGCTGCCTCCATAATTCTTTGAATTTTCTGCCTGTTGGGATTATGAATCTACCTCTGGTCAATAAGTACTAATGTAGTGCAGCGTATTTTCCTTAACTGATCTGCTTCAACCTTACCTAGAATTTCTACCTCTATATACAGTCTTTTCGACCTCTGTACCCACAATCGACTCAGAAGCAGATACAGCTACTCAAAGGAAGATGTACAGACTCTAAAACTACCTCAAAACTTTGCAGTGATACAACACCCAACTAGCAAAGAGGCTTTATAATTTTTGTGCAGAGAAACACTTTATTTCTATAAGTATTATATGGTTGCTTTTTATAAATTTAATTGCTGTATTGCTATTTGAAGGATGAGTATTTTGCTCCAGCAACTGAATTGTGATTTAGCCTAGCGATAGAAACATTCTAAGAGTGAAATTATAAAACACCTTATAAAATAAATATAAAATTGTCTCATAAACGTTTATATAATCATTCTTATACGACTATTTGGCTTGAAGAGCCAAATTGAGTTCTAATAGCTTTCTTGTGAAGTTCCCCGAAAATATTTTATCTGAATCTGAATATTAATGAAACTAAATCATAGAATTTTTTTAACAATTTATAAAATAGTTATATGAATATTTCAAATGAGACGATTCAATTTCAGAGAACAAATTGAACTTGCGGAAGTTTTAGAGTAACAATTATAAAGTCGTAAAAACAGCTTATTCTATAAGTTATTAATAAGACTGATACAGAACTAAAAAGTCAAATTGAACACTTAATTTCCTCTGCAGACATCATTATAAAACATATTGAAGAATGCAGACACCTTCAAGCGCCATTTGCTTTTGATCTGTGTATTTCGGTTTTTCGAGTTGAACACTTGTGAATATGTCATCACGAATAAGCAAAAAGTGATGCGCTAGCCTGTTGATAAGTGATATCGAACTCATAATTTTTTTTCAATTCATCATGATTTTTTTTTTTTTTGTTCTATTTTGTACGGATTTTTGTGTTTCTTATATTTTCCACTGCAACTAATGAATGAATCGATGCATAACCAATGCTTCTAAGAAAAGCCAATTGGATCGGCTCGAACAGAAATAGAACAATAAAAAATATCCACCGCAGGCAAAGCCTGTGGTTTTTGGGGTGCTGCAATCATAGCTATATTTCAAAGAGAAAGTTAATCAAATCGATCAGTCCTGGAATAAAACAAAATATATCGATAGTACAGGTGGAAGCACACAGGAGAACAATTATTATATAATGAAGGAAAAGACTTTTCAGAATTAATTTTTTCTAATAAATATGTTTTTTTAGGCGATCATGACAAAAAAGTTGTTTTTATGGCCCCTTTTGCAGCCGTGAAGTTTCACTTTTTGGGACTGATCTGTCAAATTTTACTTTTTGGGACTGATCTGTCAAATATTACTTTTTTGGGACTGATATGTCAAAAAATATTTCATAAACACTTTATATTTACCTATATGGGCAGCTTGATGAACTCTTTAAGAAACAGTTTTCGCTTAAATAGTACATATATTCTTCCGTCAACCTCTGTAGTTCTTGCAATTCAAAAAATAAATACGCATTTTTTGTTAAATGTCAAATTGATAGAAGACAATAAAATAAAACAATTTCAACTGCAACTATGATTTACAATTGCAATATTTTAGAAATAAATAGATAAAATTATGTGATTTTGAATTATTTCGTAATGATTGCCTAAAAAATGTTGTGTGCACCTCGGCCTACAGTTCTTTTTTGGTCTCACCTGAATTGCAGCCTCAGCTACGCTTCGGCCGCAAACAACAGATTCGACCAAAAAAGATAACCTTTACGGCCTTGATACACAAATAACTATTTTTTTTGGGAAAAAAATTATGTATACAAATTATTTGAAACATAACAATCCCACTGCAAAGAGGTGCCTTTTTCAAGTGTAAAAATGGATAATGAATAAAAAACATTCTCACATTTAGAGAAGGCAGCACTTTGCTGTAGGAATGTTGTGTTTTAAATAATTTATATACTAAACTTTTTTCCCAGAAAAACATAATGAATAATTGTTACATATTATTTTCATTGAATTGAAAAAGTACATCTACAGGTGGGCGGATCCGCCGGTAACTGCTAATAAAACAATAAAATCAAGGGATGTTAATTTATTACCTTATTATCAAGATTTGAGTCCCGTACATAGTGACACTGAAATAAGTGCTTCTGCCACAGATGCAAATGATTCAAATGAGGACGAAACTCAGGGACACAAATGGTTTGTGCAGCTAAACACCAACGAAGATTATGTTGGACTTTTATAGTTATTGAGTAAATGATGCCCACCGCTCAAATCTGCTGTATATATATCCCAATGACAATTCTTTCGAACTCAATTGCTGCTTAAGTACCGTATAAACAGTTCCCATGAAAATTGGAATATTCCTATAGTGCGCAGACAACTACTATAAAATAAAATAGTTTCATACAATATTTATGTGAGATTAATTTGCTTACTGGAACATCTCTATGAAACTATATGCCTCACCGCTAGCAAGACTAAAAACGAAGGACAGGACCGTAGCCAAATGCTTTGAACAGGATATGAAAATCTATATAATATTGCTTTTTATATAGCAGAATGAAAATAAAACTTCATACATGAGCATTCGTCAAACCGTCAGGAATTAGTTTTTTTGTCGGTTTGTCTCGAATTTGATAATAATGTTATATTCTGATAATACATTTACAAGTGGAAACAAATTTAACTTTGCAGTTCAAATGTTTGACAGGAATCATTGATGCATAACTATTGTTTCCCAATTGTAACAAAACATAGCTGTTTAACAATTTTTCATACCAATAAGAAAAATAATGCGTATATCTTATCCTTTTGAAGAATCACGTTGTGGAATTTAAATCTCTATCTATACTTTTCTGTGAGAATCATATCTTCCTAATCATTTGGAATTTTGGAATCCTGTTTCCACTTAAGATTCTAAGATATAAAAATACTTCAGGAAAAACAATGGTGGTGGAGTAGTCCATTGTGTCTATAATGATACTTTTAGTTCAAAATTCTGTACATAAGCTCATATTGATCGAACAAATTAAATTAATAAATTGAGAACACTAATCATCGTTTATGATTCCTTAGTTAAGATAGACCGTGTCATGTTTTATGAACGACTCTGTTTTTGAGTCTGTCAAATAGGTTTGGACAAAATAAAAACTTTAATTCTTTCAATACGTCTCTGCAAAAATCAAATACGTGATCACTTTTGTATATCACATAGAAATCACAAAGTTAAATTGTCACATAATTGTTGTTTGCGTGATAAAAATGTTCAGTTGACAAGCAGCCATATTAAATGGCATTTCTGTGGCAGCCATTTTGAGGAAACTGATTAGAAATTGATAAAATATTGAAATTTTAAACATTCAATAATTTTGGCATACAATTGTAGCTGTGATTGTGGTTTAAAATAGTTTTGCTAAGAAATAAAAACAAAATTGACAGTTTGGTGAATATATGTATACATATTTATATAATTTAATTTTTTAAATTTATTAGAAATATTTAAAAACTAGGCGGCCTGTGAAATTTTCATGATTTATTATCATTGATTCCATAGAAAAATTCAAGTCACAGTAAAAATTGATCCCAGTAACTGGAAAATGACATCTTTAGTCAGTTGATAACTCATATTTTCTCTTTGCAATGTATGTACAAAATGTTTCTAACACTGACATGTTTTACTCTCATGTACAACTATCAAAAAACTGTTGAGGAAACCAACTAAACTGATTACTTTCCGCAGATACTCTAAAGTAATGGTTACTGTTAAAACATATTGATTTACTATAAACTATGAATGTACGCGAGCTTATGGTTTTATATTTAGTGTCGCCATCTGCGTATGTTCTTATTAACATAATTTTAAATTTACTGCACACACACACACTGTGCACAAACACACACCACTCAACACAGTCAGTCTGCTAGCGATCGCGTGACGGTGAACATGTCGGGGGAATTAAAACCAATTTATATTTTTCATATAAATAAATATTCAATCTTTCTGAAAATCTCCTGGTCTTATTGATTTTTGCCCCTAAACCCTGTTCCGCTGACAGGTTATGGGCCCAGTGCCGCGAGTTCAATGAAATAAAAACTATTCAGTGTGAACGAAAGACAAAAACGATAACTACTCACCACGTGTTCGTCCGCGAGTTCGGTCGTGTTTTGTGTTTCAAGATGAGTGCGAATAGCGCGAGAATCGAACTTCTTGACAAACGAAACTATGATATTTGGAAGCTTCAGATGGAAGCTATCCTTATAAAAAATGACACGTGGGAGTATGTTAGCGGTGCAAAAGTCAAGCCGAAAACATTCAGACTTTCGCAAGATGTTTTCGTACATATCTTGACTTGGTCATTCGAAAAACTTATGCCATTCATTTTTACGAGATACTTATGATATCAACTTTCATATGGCCAAACGGCAGAAACGAGAAGAACGTGAAAAATTGATATATTTTTTTTCATAATCGAGCCCTCATTCCAAACCCATGGCCAAGTGGATCACTTCTGCCTATCGTTTTTCGCTGACTCTTTTTTCCTTAAATTTCATTTCGTAAGCATGCCAGAAACGAGAAAATTGGATCAAAACAGGATTTTTTTATGAAAATTTAAAATTAATTATTATTATGTTGGCCACATGTTCCAGCTTTAATTTTGACATTATTATACTCTAAATATACATACTAATCAAAACTCTTGAAGGCAGAGAAAACAAAATGGGGCACTCAAATCTGACGGTCTATCAAGCAAGTGAAAAATTGCGATACATCGCGAGCCATGTGGACGAGGCTCAACGATATTTTCCAGTCCAGAGGGCCAGCTCGAAAAACAACACTTTTGAAGGAACTCACACTTCGCAAAATGGCGAACGATGGGGACGTGCGCGAGCACCTCAACGAGTTTTTCGACACCGTCGATTAACTGAGCGACTTGGAGAGCATGATAAATCCAGATCAACTGGCAATTATGCTCTTGTATAGTCTGCCAAACTCTTACGAAAGCTTTCGCTGTGCTATCGAATCACGTGACGATTTGCCGATTCCAGAAGCGTTGCGTGCAAAAATTACAGAAGAGAGCGAAGCCTGCAAAAATGGTGTGTCAAACGATAAATCCGACGCCAAGTTTGTCAACAAGCAGCGATTTCCGTCAAAGAAGAAATCATCGACAAAGAACAGGGACGATAAACAAAGAAATGGGACTAGGCCAAAGTGCACAATCTGTAAAAAGATTGGCCACAAACCATCCGACTGCTGGTTCAACAAAAAGAACAAAAAACCAAACGAGGAAAAATCAACAGAA
This sequence comes from Dromius quadrimaculatus, assembly GCA_963989225.1. NCBI lineage: Eukaryota > Metazoa > Arthropoda > Insecta > Coleoptera > Carabidae > Dromius > Dromius quadrimaculatus. The sequence continues at coordinate 31,358,863 of OZ022330.1, forward strand.
TCCAGCAGCATCTGCTTCCATGTTGGTAACGCTGTAACGTCGACAATGCAGAGACAAAATTGGTGTCTCGATAGTGGCGCGACGACACACCTGTGTCGCGACTGGACAGTTTTCGCGATCTCGACAAAAACAAACGCTCTACGCTGAGCCTCGCGACTGACTTTTCGACTCAGATTGTTGGAAAAAGAATAGTTTCGTTTAATACAGACGTGTCCGGTGATGAAGTGAACGTGACACTTAACAATGTGCCGGACTTGCGCACAAATCTCATTTCGGTGAGCAAAATCACGGACTACGGTTTCGACGTGATTTTCAAGAAACGTAGCGCTATGGTTGTCAATGCGAGTGGCGAAATCGAGTTGTGCGCGGATCGTGTCGGAGATTTATATTATGTACGTGAACTTGATGAAAAGGCATGTGCCGTGTCGCGAAAAGACAAGACAGTATCACTCGAAACGTTTCACAGACGTCTGGGACATGCAAACGCGCGCGACATGACCGACGCAGTGCGTGACAAAATAGTGGTCGGCATACAGCTCGATGACAAGGCCAGTCAGTTTAATTGTGACACATGCATCATGGGGAAGATGTCAAGAGCCCCGTTTCCACAGGAGTCGAAACGTGAAACAAGACTGCTGGACATCATCCACACAGATGTTTGGGGCCCTTATCCAATCACATCCTTGGGTGGCTCGAGATATTTCGTCACGTTTATTGACGACGCCTCCCGATGGTGGGAAATCCGATTTCTAAAATCAAAAGCTGACGTATTTAACGCAACGGTCGAATATATCGCGCTTGTTCAAAACACAACTGGCAAACGCGTCAAATGTCTCCAGTCCGAAAACGGTCGTGAATATCTTAGCGGAGAATTTGACAAGTTCCTGAAGAGCAAAGGCATCACTCGACGACTCTCAGTGCCTTACAATTCGGAACAGAACGGCGTCGCTGAAAGACAAAACCGTACGTTATTGGACGCCGCCAGATGTTTGAAGCTGGAATCTGACTCACCAGATTCGATCTGGACAGAACTAATCAGCACGGCAAACTATCTGCGAAACCGGCTGCCGTCGAAGAGGTTAGGCGGGAAAAAAAAACTCACGAATTATGGACAGGCAAACCGCCTGACATCTCACACCTGGAGGTTTTCGGCAGTCCAGTCATCTACCTTGACAGAGAACCAGGAAAAAATAAGCTCGATCAACATGGCCGAAACAGTATCCTAGTCGTTCACTCGACCGAATCCAAGGACTATCGTATCTGGGTGCCGGACAAGAGGGAGGTAATAGTGAGCCGCGACGTCAAATTCGTGGAACGGAACCATGAGAACAAGGACGAGACCGAGGACAAGTCCAAGAACTCAAAAAACGCCGCTGCTCCAAAAATATCCAAAAAGAGCTCAACTAATCGGAAATCATCAGAAAAGAACCAACCGAATCAACCAAAGTCCATGAAATTCGATTTGGTTCCTCGAATCAGCAAACAGCAAGAGGGCATTGACCTCAATAAATCTGATGAGATTGAAGAATTTCGTGGATTCGGTCCTGCTGATGATTCAAATCTGAATTGTCCACTCCTTGAATCAACGATTAGCTCCAATCATGATGCTGTGGACGACAGCGACTACATCATCGAGAGCGATGACAGTGATGACACGATCATTGAAGAACCAATTAATCGAGCCGCGCCGACAGCCGACAACGTCAGACGCAATTTGCGCCCTTGACAAAGAAAGAAGGCAAGAGCTGATGAGCATGCCGCCAACAGCATCGGACGCACTCTACGTCCTCGACCGTGCAAGAAAACAGGAACTAACGAACATGCTACGAACACCGAAGAGACATTCATCTCCGAGGTTCCGATGAGCCAAGCAATGGTTGGGCCAGACGCCCACGAATGGTTTTAAGTCATCACCACAGAAATGAAATCCATCCTTGAAAACGACACCTGGATTCTCGTGGATCGACCGCAGCGCTCCAAGGTCATCAGAAGTCGGATTGTATTACGAAACAAGTACCGTCCGGACGGCTCATTGGAAAAGCGTAAGGCAAGATTGGTTGCCCAAGGGTTCAACCAACAACCTGTGGTTCACTTCTCACAAACTTTTGCCCCTGTTGCCCGTCCGGGATTCATCCGTCTCATGATGTCACTCGCAGCAAGATAAAATATGAAAATTCGACAATATGATGTGACCACGGCATACCTAAACGGCGAACTTCACGACGTAATACAAATGGAAGCCCCTAAAAACTACGAAAAAATCCTGGAGGAGATAATTGCTCAGGAGCCCACCAGCGTAATCTCCGCCAAGGCCGAAAACGCGCTCAACGAATTTCGTAAAGGAAACAAGGAGTGCCTCCTGAATAAATCGCTGTACGGTTTGCGCCAGGCAGGTCGCAATTGGTACGACAAGCTACACCAGACACTCCGGTCCTTAGGAGCAACTCCAACTGAATCGGATCCTTGCATCTTCACCGTCGGTTCAGGGAAAGATGCCATACTGATAGCGGTATACGTGGACGACATCCTGATCGCCAGTCGCCACGTAAAAAGAGCATCCGAGCTGGGTCGTCATCTAGCCAAACATTTTCAAATCAAAGACCTCGGTTACGCCAAGTGCTGCTTGGGAATCGAAATCGGCCAATCCGAAGGTTGCATCACCATGCACCAGAGAGGATATGTCCAGGAGCTGCTTGCCAGATTCAACATGGTCGATTGTCGCACCGTAACCACTTCCATGGACATCAGCACTAAACTCATCAAGAGGACCAATCTTTCCGAAGACGACGAGAAGCTCCCCTACAGAGAGCTAGTAGGTGCACTCACTTATCTGTCCATCTGCACAAGACCCGACATCGCCTTCGTCGTGAGCTACCTTGGGCAATACAACAATTGCTACAGGCCGGAGCATCAGACTGCGGCGAAGCGCGTGCTGAGATATTCAAAGGGTACACCTAATATCGGCTTATCATACGAGCGGGATCATCTTTCACTCAAGGGCTACGTTGATGCGAACTGGGGCAGTTGTGATGAAGATCGTCGATCTTTCACGGGTTACATTTTCATGCTTGGTGGGAGTCCGATCTCTTGGGATGCCAGAAAACAGCGCACCGTCGCCCTATTGACAACGGAAGCGGAGTATATTGCTCTGTCTGAATGTGCCAAAGAAGCCATCTACCTACAATGTTTTCTTCAAGAATTGGGTTACGACGAGCTAGCCAACTTTGTCGTCTACTGCGACAACCGTAGTTCACTCAAGCTAGCGGAAAATCCTGTGTTTCGCGCCAAAACGAAACACATTGATATACGGCATCATTTTGTTAGAGATGCTATCCAGAATAAATCGTTTGTCGTCGACCACATTTCCACGTCTGACAGATAGCCGATTTCCTGACAAAAGCTCTGCCAAGACCAAAGCACAGCTGGTGCACGAAGGCCGCAGGACTCCATCTTAAATCATGAAATCAACCCTAACATAAACCCATCACTCGAGGGGAAGTGTTGAAACATATTGATTTACTATAAACTATGAATGTACGCGAGCTTATGGTTTTATATTCAGTGTCGCCATCTGCGTATGTTCTCATTAACATCATTTTAAATTTACTGCGTACACACACACTGCGCACACACACACACCACTCAATACAGTTAGTCTGCTAGCGATCGCGTTATCGCGTCGGGCGAATCAAAACCAATTTATATTTCTCACATAAATAAATATTCAATCTTTCTGAAAATCTCCTGGTCTTATTGATTTTTGCCCCTAAACTCTGTTCCGCTGACAGTTACATTTTCTTAATGTTGTTGTATTCCACAAGAATGCTTTCATGTGAATAACTAAGTAACAATTATGAAAATATTGTATTGATGCCCTCCTGTAGCTTCATAATTGATATATAATAAGTTATCTAGTTGTTGCAGGAAATAATTATGAAGGTCTTTTTTGAGAATCCCTGCTCAACAGACTCCCACCACCAACCAACCCTTAATAGATCCCTCTCTCTTAGTTAGTGCGGAATGATAATGTATTTAAGAAAGTGTGACAGTTCACAGACAGACAGTATTTTTACCTTACCAATAATTAGTACAGTTTTCAAATACCTTTACAGTATCATTTTTTCATTTAAGCAGCTAAATTGTCACAGTCAACTGTATAAAGTGTAAATAATTGATATAATTGAAAAGTGTACATAGACTTAGTCCTTTATTCCGTGTGAACGGTGGTCCTTCGAAGAAAACTACACTACAAAACATCTTTTGGTCCAAACGAGCCGGATTAGCAAATCAGTGTGACATCAATGCGCATCAGGGTTAAGCAGCTGGGCATCATCTTCATTGGTGCATGTCGCTTTATAATTTCTCTTGTATGTTATCGTAGCACTGCTATTATGGATAAACAAGTCTCAAAATTGATTGACCAACGTCGTCAAGTGAAATCTTTTTTGACTCGTATGATAACATTCTTAAATAAATTTGATAGCAACAATGATAATTTAAGTTCATTGAAAGCTCGTCTACCATATCTGCGCTCAGCTTATGAATCTTTTAATAAAATACAAGACGAACTAGAATTATTAGATCCAACTCATGGTGCGATTCTGGAATTTTCTATAATGCAGGGGCCACACTTATGTCTAATGCCGTTAAGTAAGGCGTTATGTGACAATTGACATATTGTCATTGACAATGTGTTCATTATTGAATAACGCCTCAATTAATGACATTAGACGTAAATGTGGCCCCAGCATGACACTACAGAACTGTAAATCTAAGCAAAATCACATAATTTCTTGATGTCAAATGACGCTTAATGTATTTGTCAATAAAAATTGTTGCGATTTTGTACAGATTTACAGTTCTGTAGCATTATAGAAAATTCCAGAATTCTTACATAAATTAGATAAGTATAATGAAGATAGAGATGAGTTTGAAACCAAGTATTATGAAACAGAAAGTGAATTTTTGACCTCAATGGAATGTCGTGATAATGTTAACAATAGTGTAACTCAAACTTGAACACCAATCTCTGAAACAAACGTACACACATGTATGCATTCGAGTAATAATGTTCGATTACCTCAGTTAAATTAACCAATATTTGAGAGTAGCTATTCAACTTGGACTTCATTTTATGATACTTTCAAGATAATCATCCACGAAAGCATGCTATACAGCGAAATAGAAGAGTTCCATTATTTACGGTCATATTTAAAAGGGGACGCCTTCAAAACAATCGAAGGTGTGACAGTTTCAGCTTTTAATTATAATATTGCTTGGGAAAGTCTCAAAAAACGGTTTGAAAATACGCGGTTGATTGTTCAAGAACATGTTTTTAAAATAATAAATTCACCAATCATTCAAAAAATCTCTCATACAGCTATGCTAAAATCATTAGATGACGTAACCAGTAATCTTGAAGCATTAAAATCATTAAATCAACCCGTAGAGCATTGGGAGAGAATTTTGGTACCTCTTATAACTACAAAATTTGATTATTAAATAAAAAAGGATTGGGAAAGTACGCTAAAATCAGACATACCTAAACTAACGGAGTTACTAGAGTTTCTTCAAAGGAAATGTGTGCTGTTAGAGCCGTTGAATGTATCTGATAAACAAAATAATTACGCTACTAAATACGGTAACAGGAAAAAAAACCCCCGGGCAATAAAACCTCGGAAAAAGCCCCGGAAAAAAAACCTCCAGGAAAAAAAACCCCGGAAAAAAAGCTCCTTGTGCTAAAAACCGAAGAAATTTTATATGAAGAATATTTTATATTAGGTACCTATATAAGAGTGTCTTTATTATGTTTGATGACAGAACCTAGAGTTATGAACAGCAATTCTAAATGACACGTAATGTAAAATGTAATACAGACATAAATACAGTGTCTTCTGTTTCATTCATCTATTAACGCCAATAATAATATAGTGGAGTAAAACATTTACATAAATTTATTATTTTCAATTGTTTTATATTATTTAAAAATATAAAGGCTTAGTATTAGCATAAGTTGAGGCATTAAATATAATTAAACATGGAATGCAGAAGTTGTAGAATTCATAATAATTAATTTCATAAAAATTGAAAAAAAAATATTTGCTGTTATTTTTATGTATTTAGTTCTATTTGAAAAATTATAACTTTGTGTCGTATTTGAAAAATATGCCTCACAATAAAAATATTCATGTATGGTGTATGCCACTGTCTGTGTAATAATAATATTCAACTTTTTTACTTGAAACCTTTTTCCCCATTTGTGACAGTTCAGGAATTATTTACAAAATAAACAATCGAACAAAATCAGTTTCTCGTCATTACCTAGTGACCTCTGGAAACGTTTCAAAAAAACAAAAATATTCTCGAGATCACCTCTTAAGCCCGCTAGACACGATACAATATATCATCATGTTTCTCATACTGAATTCAAAATGATAATTTCTCTGGTGACTCATGCATAGAATAAAACTCATTTCTAATTTCGTGGGTATATACGATCCAATTTTTCTCGTATAGAAAAATGACGTACGCATGCACAAGCGGAATATCCAAATGTCAAGTTGTTTTCAACCTAAAAATAAAGACGATGGATGAATTTTACGCTACTTGCGGAATTATTGTTACCACATTAGTTATGGGTTGCATTATTAAAAAACGAAACAAAGTGAGTAAAAGACGTTGCAAACGTTTAATCTAGACAAAACCGTGGATAGACAGACGAGAGGCCGGCCGGGGCATTCTAAAGTTGCTTGAAAAAGAATTATTACAAGAAGATAAAGATGCATATTGAAATTTCATTCCTCAAATTCGCAAATTTAGTTTTAATGTCTGCTATGGTGGTATTTGACCGCAATTATTTTAAACGTGTGATAATGGCAGTAAGTGCCTTATTTCTGGCTCCATTATTATGATTCAGTGGTTTTTTTACATACTAATCAAGTAGTTATTCAGTTTGAATATGAGACCAAGACATTCTAAAAGTATTCAAAATTTCAATTTTATTGTAATAATTATATTTAAATTCAATTATTTATCTGATTCTAGTTCCAATCAAGCGATCACAATAGACAACAGACAAGCTGTCAGAATGGCGCCAACGGCATTTAAATGTACTTTCACTAATATCGGTCCAATATTTTCGGTCCGTACGATTAAAATCATATGATATTCAAAATCACATGATATATCGGATGAAAAGTATGTAGTACACGATACAATAAATTTCATATTGAAATTAAAGTGATAAAAAGTATGAATTCTTGGTTCGTGTATTACGGGCTTTAAACATGCCCAAAAATTAAATATATGTAAATGTTTCACTCCACTATATTATTATTGACGCTAATAGATAAATAAAACTTGTACACGTTATATAAAATTGATGTTTATAATAGTTGGTTATCAAACATAATAAGAACACCCTCATATACCTAATTTATAATATTCCTTATATAAACTTCCCTTGGATTTTATCACAGGGGGCTTTTTTCCGGGGGTTATTTTTCCTGAGGGTTTTTTTTTTCCGGGGGTTCCTAACAGGAAATTAAACCTCCGGAAAATAAAACCCCGGAAAAAAAGCCCTAGAAAAAAACCTCCGGAAAAAAAACCCCCAGGAAAAAAAACCCCCGGAGAAAAAGTCCCCTCTGATAAAAATCGAAGAAATTTTATATAACGAATATTACACTAGTTTACAAAATTCAACTATTTGTCTGTTGCTGTGAATTTTATGGTTGATAATGTTCCCTTATGACTTGTCTTTGTCAAAAATGCCGTAATTTTTTTTGTTCTGCTCTAGTTCCTTTGTCTTTGATTTTTATCATTCCTGCGTATTTATTCGTCGATAACGTGCTTATTTCACTGTGTTAAGATTGATATCTGGAGTTTTTGTGAGATGAGTAGTTCAAGGAGACGTTGCTTAAACAATCCAAATCATTTTTGCTACGTATGCGGAGAATATGTGTTCAAGGATTGTAGAAAAGTTCATCAGAGTTGGTTGAAAACACCTATTTTCTGTATTTTGATTAAAGTTAACAAATCTTGGGCTTCTGATTGTGTTTGGAATTCGTGTGTTGAATAATCAAGATTATGGAAAAGTGGTAAAAGAAGTACTTTCAAATTTGGAACACCAACCATTTGGCGAGAAACCTGAAATTATCTCCATGACTGTTATTTTGTAGTGTGAATGTAAACGGCATAAACGCTAAAAATCGAGCCAAATGGCAGTATCCAAGTTATAAAATTACTCTACCACCATTGCATATAAAACTGCGCATCATAAATCAGTTTATTAAATCACTAGATCAGTGGCGGACTAAGGGGGGGCGCAAGGGGCGGTCCGCCCCGGGCCTGTGGTCTAGAGGGACCCAAAATTTCGAGATCACCTCAATTATATTTAAAATAATATCTCCATACAAATGCAAAATATAATTCGATCCACCATAAACCAAGAAGATCGAATAGTCAATTTATCAATTTTATCAATTGAAAGAACAATTTCGAAGGAAATAGATTTTAACGACATTATCGAGAAGTTTGGACAAATGAAGGCTAAAAAACCAGGAATATAAGAAAAAATTGACCTTCTATGATAGCATTGATAGTATTATTAATAGTTCCTATCAGGATCGTTAATTTACGTTTCAATAATATATTTTTTATTACTCATGCATGATAAGCACTATTTTGCGCACGTTTTTCCGGGCGGTAAATGGCTCTTTGGCTTTTGAGTGCGCCAAGTATAATTTGCGTGCTACAAGTAAACATTTGCCGCCCAAAAAAATAAGCGCAAAATAGTACTTATCCCGCATTCGTAATAAAAAATAGTATCTGCAACTCGTGCGGTGTTGTCAATTGCCCAACTTCGCTCTCGTGGGCAATCGGCAACTTATCGCACTTGTTGCACAATATACTATTATTAAGAAAATAAAAAAAATCTGAAACATCCAATTATTTGTTCCACAAAATTTCAAATCTAAGAATCGGTTTTGACACCATCATCTCAGATCGGGGAGCAACTGTATACACGTGTTTCGTCCTAATTAGGACTCGTCAGTACAAAGAAATTTGTTGATTGATTTTTAAACAAGATTAAAAGAAAACAATATGACTGTAACTCATTTAAATAATGAGGAAATTAGCTCACAGTTTTATTGGTAAAGCTTTGGAAAAATGCATTAATCATTCTTGTACGAAACACGTGTATACAGTTGCTCCCCGATGTGAGATGATGGTGTCAAAACCGATTCTCAGATTTGAAATTTTGTGGAACAAATAATTGAATGTTTCAGAATTTTTTTATTCTGATTGTTCCATAGCATAAACTTTGTCACAATTAATTTGTGACATCTACTTTATATATTTTATTACTTCAATGGTTGTTGAATTGATTATTGATTCTTATTCTTTATATGTAGGTACTATTTTGTTTAATATAACGGATTATATATATATATATATATATATATATATATATATATATATATATATATATATATATATATATATATATAGGGGGCCTTATTTCATGCTGCCGCCCCGGGACTACAAAGGGCTTAGTCCGCCCCTGCACTAGATAGAGACGGGAACTGCTTTTCTTACGTTTGCAAAAAATTTCCTCAGTTCACTATTGAAAAGATTAGGGCAGGTATTTTTGATGGCCCCCAAATTAGACAACTTACGAAAGATACTTAATTCAAAAACTCTTTGACTAAGCTTGAATTAAGGGCTTTGACAGCTTTTGTTTTTGTGATGCAGAACATTTTGGGAAATACGAGATCAGAAAATTATATTTAACTTGTTGAAGACCTATTTTTACTATTAAAAGATATGAGGTGCAATATGAGCATGGAACTCCACTTTCTCCATAGTCACCTGGACAGATTTTCTGAAAACTTAGGAGATATGAGCGAGGAGCAAGGGAAGCGTAAGCATCAGGACATACACGTGATGAAAGAACGTTATCAAGGTTTCTGGGATGATGTCTGACTATTGCTGATCTCTGATACGCTATTTTCCTAACTCTACACATAAGAGAAGAGCTCTAAAGCAAAGTTTTCCAAAACTCAATGATTAATTTAATTTTTTAATGAATTTTTTCCATGTATATACAACTTAACAATCGATCTTCGATAACTTTGTTTTTTAAAAATGATATTTTATTATTTGTTGCAACTAGATGCTGCTTGTTACAAGACTGATTACAAACTGAGCTTATTCTAAATGACATGCTAAAGGAAAATTATGTTTAAAGAGTAATATTACATTCTAGAAATGCATGCTTAACAATAATTATATACTAGCTAAGGGTTTTCTGCAATATAACTCCTCCCTTCCTAAAATGGAGCCTCTTCTGGTAGGCGGATATCCTTTTTCTCTAGGGGTGAGTTCGAAATTGGTTTTCTTCTCAAGTAGAAGTTTTTTATCCACTTAAAAATGCAATAAAACATTACTGCAAAAATCCCTAAATAAAGTATGACAGTCCATATGCTGGGGATGTGAAAATTTGATTGTACATCACTAATAATTGGTATGGAATTAATAGGAATTTCTTCTAAATTCAAAGATTTTAAATTTAGAGTCAAATTTGATTTCTTGCTACTTTTCAATTCCATTCTAACATTGTTAATCACCAATGGTTTACCAATTGTTTCACTTTTGTAAGTTAATAACTGATTTTTGAAATACACTTCACATTTGTCATTTTCAATTAGGAATATACCACATAACACCTTCGTTTCTACACCTTGCTGACACTTCATTCTGATTCTTTCTTCCTCAGGAAATACAGCTAAATACTGATTGATTTCGGGAACGATTTCAACCTGGTTTCTTTTGATTTCTAACTTGGTATACTGGCATTGATTAGAATCGTCTTCAAGTAGTATTTGACTTTCGCATTTTGCATTATTATGCGTTTGAAATGTGTTGGGACATTGGTAGATCTTACTTTTAACACAAATGTCATCAAGAGGTCTAATTTCATTATCCCTGGATTTTAACAAATACCTAACATCAGGTATTATTGTTACAAAATCTGATTCGACTCTAGTAGGTATTGAATGCAAATAATAAAGATCAAATTGTTTTTCGAAATTTATTGGTAACGAAATAAAATAAATTATTCGTGGATGTTCTATTTTGCAATTAACTGAAGTTACTGATTCGAAATCCAATATATTATCAAGTTTTAGCTCTAATGGTAATTGATTAGGATAATAATTAACTATTTGTTTCGATTCTGAAAATGATTCTTGTGGTTTAATTATACTGGGATGCACTGTCTTCAATTTACAAAATGTTATTGAATTTTCTATATCTTGCGAAACATTTAATATGGTGTTATATATTATGATGAATTGATTATGCAGATCTTTTGTAATAATTATCTCATCTAATTCGATTTTATTCATCATAAGGTGATGTAAATATTCAATCTTTGATTTTAAGAGCATCTCGCTGCGTTGAATATCTTGAATTGTACCATTGAATTTTTGTATGATTTTACCACTCAAACTATAAGCCATACTGATTTGATCTTGTAATTTTCTTTCATTATTCTGTAGATGTTCTAAGATATTGTTAAATCTCTTCCCATCTTCCGCGTCCAAATTACCAGTAATAGATTTGAATATTGTTCCTAAACCATCGATAATTCCTCTTTTATTTCTTTTATTAACTGAATGTATTTCTATATTCTCGAATTTTTCATCAATGCCTGTTTGCAGGAATTTTATTATTCTCTTGTAATTTGCTAATTCATTATCATAAATAGTCATATAAAGGTGTTAAATCATAATAATGCACGAATGTGTGCTTCATTCGTTCCAATTTTGCAGGTCCCAAATTTATTGGTAGTATCCCTAAATTTTCGGTCACGTTTTTAATGTTTACTCCTTGAGCGACTGCGAACAACCTGGAACGGGTTTAAATGGATAAGTTTTATTTTTCGGACGTTTTATATTCGAAAGGTGAATATTTTCGTTAGTATTACCGTGCCGGGGTTTTATTTTTGCAGTTTTTAATTTCGTATCAATTTCTTTCGTGAGCTCGGGTTTATATTTGTTCTTTGTTTTCTGTTGCTTCTGTCTATTTTTTACAAATACTTGCTCGGGAATATCAGGTAAACTTTCTCGGTCTTTATTTTGTTTAGTTATAACTTTATCTTTATTCTGAATAATTTTGTCATAAATTTTTTGATAAAGTATTTTCATTTTATTCTTATGTCCAATAATATAATCATTTATCAATTGTTTATCTATTTCCATATTAAATGGTGAATTAGAATCTATATGACCAGAAATTATCTCAATAGGTTTTAGTTTTGTAACGGAATGTATTGTATTATTATATGCCAATACTGCATAGTCGACCTTAATTTCAATTAATTCATTTTTGTATAAATCTTGATTATTAAAAAGACGAATATGTTCTATGAGTGTCGAGTGAAAACGTTCTATTATGCCGTTAGACTCTGGATGTTGCGAACTTATAAAATGAATTTTAATCTTGTGAATTTCTAATAATTCTTGCAAAACAGAATTTTTCAATTCTAATCCGTTATCTGATATTATTTGTTCTGGAATAGGATGATGCGTGAAATATTTCACCAATTTATTTACCACTTCTATACCTTGACCAGTACTCATTTTATATGCTTGAGCAAATTTAGAAAACGAATCTACTATTGTTAGAAATCTAGAATTGTCTAATGTTATTGTATCTACATGTAGAATCTGAAAAGGTTTTATTGCAGTTGGAGTTACATTTAATTTCAATTTCAAAGGATTCCTATCATATTTGGTAACTTGACATAATTCGCATTTATTAATAAAGGTTTGAATTGATTTTCTCTGATTGGGCCAATAATATTTTTGCTTTATTTGAGTTTCAGTTTCGTCTATACCTCTGTGATTCGATTTTCCTTCGTGATAATTTTGGATAATTTCAATAATTTCATTTTCATCCATCACATACTCAGAGACGTGTTCTGTTTCGGAAATATGATTCTCGGATTCTGTCACGTCTTCGCTGTCTATGTTATATAATTCCTCCGAAATAATGTTTTGTCTAGGTTTGAAACTTTGATATCTTTGGGAAGGCCCTGCTTTTGGTTGATAAGTATTATTTGTAGGAATACTCATGGGAGTAGGCTTAGGATAATTTTGCGTGGAGTTCTGATTTTGAGGGGGAATTTTATTTCTTACAAATTGCGAATTTTGCCCATAATTTCTATTGAATGGTCTTTGTGGATTTGGAGAATAACTTGTTGAATATAGTGGTCGCGGTCCACCAGGTTTTTGTACAATTTGTTTTGATGGTGGTTTAAAATTGAAATTCTGTACTCGCGGTTTCTGGTATTCTCCAAATTGAAAGTCATTAGTTAACATACTCAATGCAGAGTTTAAATTCTGAGGATTTTTCGTACGCATGAGTTGTCCAATAGGCTCTTTAAGTCCGCGTAATAATACTCTCAAAGCAAAATTTTGAAAGTATGGAATCAAAACTGCTTGTTCTACTGATGTTGAACCTAGTTTCAGATGGGAGATTTGAAGATTTAACAAATGTTGTAATTTGTTATAAAAATCAAATGGTTTCTCATTTTATACTCAGTCATTTCAATAGCTAGTGTAAAACTATCTCTTTTATCAGCATAAGTATTAGTTAGAGCTGCTTTTAACTCTTGCCAATCAGTAATGGTACAACTCGCGATATTTTTCGCTGCGTCGCCCTTAATCTTTGATAAAATAGTTGATATCAAATATTCATTTTGGAAATCTGTGACATAATTTTTATTGAAGAATTTAGTTGGCAATTTTTCACAGATTTCTAAAAATCTTGGTAAGAGTTCGCGCTCTCCATGGAAATCTGGTACCATATCGAGGTACTCTTTTTTCAATGCTGGAGTAGTCATATTTGTTTGACTGATAATTAATGTGGGTGGTTTAATAGAAGATTTAATAACAATTTTGTTATTTGAAATAGTTTGTGACGACTCTGTGTCACTATTAGAGCCGGAGTCAGAATCAGAGCTTGTATCAGATGAAGCGAAATTAGAACTTAGAGACATATGCACTTACAGCAAGATCAGCGTCTTCATGTCCGTTGAAGATGGATGCCTGTGAAGTGAGCCCCAGGTAATTTCTGCGAAGCTGTTTCCGATGTCCTCTCGGTCACGATGCTGCGGTCCTGATGTGCGGTTACGGTCAGGAACAGTTGTTACGAAGTAGTAGATCGATTCTTTATTTGATTGCCGTTGAATCGTTGAAACGAACCAAATCTATATGCGTTAGATTTGTTTTAGCAATCCTATCGACTGCGCCACTTAACAATCGATCTTCGATAACTTTGTTTTTTAAAAATAATATTTTATTATTTGTTGCAACTAGATGTTGCTTGTTACAAGACTGATTACAAACTGAGCTTATTCTAAATGACATGCTAAAGGAAAATTATGTTTAAAGAGTAATATTACATTCTAGAAATGCAGGCTTAATAATAATTATATACTAGCTAAGGGTTTTCTGCAATATAACTTACATGTTTTGCTCTGTTTTAAAAGTACATAGCTGAAACTCAAAAACTAGAGCTGATAGAAAAATTCTGCTCACATATTTAAAATAGGGATAACATATTTACTCAGCAACAGCTAAAGTTTTTCCGGCAACAGATGTACTGTAAACTAGTGATTATAAATCAAATATATAAGGGTGTTTTCATTATGTTTGATAATAAAACCAAGATTTATAAACAGCAATTCTATATAATGTGTGATGTATAATGTAACACAGACTGTTTTATCTAGCTTTTAGCGTCAATAATTGTATAGTGCAGTAAATCACTTACATACATTTGATTTTTGTGCATGTTTAAGAGACAATCTTTAAAATATTTTAGTTTTTTGAAGAATTTCTAGAGGCCAAGAGATAATGACAACAAATTGATTTTAGTCAATTGTTTATACTGTAAATAATTCCTGAACTGTCGCAAATCAAGTAAAAGATTTCATGTAAAAAACTTGAATATTGTTATTAACCAGACAGTGGCGTGCGTGAACATTTTTATTGTAGGGCATATTTTTCAAATACGACACAAAGTTATAATTTTTTAAATAGAACTAATACCTGGATAACAGCAAAAAACTACATTTTTTTTTTTGACTTCAATGATATGAAATTTATTCTCGTTATTTTGGTACAACATTGAAAATTTTACAATTTCTGTATTTTATGTTTAATTAAATTTGATGCCTCAACTTATGCTAGTACTCAGCCTTTATATCTTTAAATAATATAAGACAATTGAAAATAATTAACATTATAAATAGACTTTTTTGGTTTTAATTCTGTATATTTAATTTTATTTTTGACGTTCCAACTCTCTAACCGAAAGTCATCATCAGAAAAAATGATACAAAAAAAAAAATGGTACAGAATTAAAACCAAAAAAGTCTATTTATTATGATATAATTCTGAAAAACTGTATAGATCATTATAATTAACATTATTCATAGAATATTTTCATATTGAAGCTAAATATTTGTAATTTGTATAAAAAATGTCAATCTGCTGTGGCCATCACAGTACTTGCCCGACCATAAATTTCATGGCCAGTTTCATCACTTTCATAAATTTAGGCCCGAGATATCCACATTCTAATAAATTTATTTTGTGAATGATAACTACGGCAACAATTGTTACTATAGTTATTATTCACCAAATAAATCTATTAGGAGGTGGATATCTCTGGCCTTAGAGTATAGCATCAATTAATTACATATTTTAAAGTGACAGCTGTCATCGTAAAAGTCATAGCTATCATTGTAAAAGTGACATCTTTCATTGTCTAATTGAAAGCTGTCATTGTTAAAGTGACAGATAGCGATTATATTTTAGTCCTTACATAAAATGAGTATTTTTGAGAATGAAGGCTCTTTTTACAAGTTTTTGGGGGTCTTTAATTCATTGGAACATACAGTTCTAGCATTTGATCGCCGGAAGTGTAATTTCAAAATGGTAACATGAACTCCACGTATTTTTTATTTCAGATTTCTCTAAGTCCAGCCCAGAAATTTCAATTAGACACCAAGCACGGAAAAAACAAATTACTTATTTTCAAAAAACAATTGACGAACGTTTGCATTTGCTGCCTGAAAATGAGTGATAATAATTCTAATTCCACATCATGATTCTCATTAATTCTTTGCTTCAGAAAAATATAATGAATAATGTAGGAATAATTGTAGTGAAGATATTGTTTTTGTTCAAGCTATTGAAATGATATCTAATTTGAAATCAATAATTCGTTCGATTGTTAATTGTTTTTTACAACTCAACCAGATTATGCCAAGTTTGGGATAAACTAAAGCAACTGAACATAAAACTTATGAATATTGTAAAATAATGAAGTAATCTCATGCAACCGCCATCTGTCACTTTGACAACGAAAGCCTTTAGAATTTGCAATTAATCGATACGTCACTCAAAATTTATGAAATAGCATAAAGCCAGCCATATAATTCATGGTCGAGGAAGTACTGTGATGGCCATAGTAGATTTTTTACTCTCATATATATGAGAAATGCAACACTTGCTCTCATAATTTTCTTAATAAAGGAATAGTGAACAATTATTTTTCTAGGATTATTTGAACGAGGATTATTATATGTATTAAAGATAGAAATGTGATAAGGTCTCTTGAAGTCCGTCCTCACATAATCCCAATGTAATAAGTATTTTAAATTCATAATAAATAGGTACCTACGCAATCCGATTAGAAATCGGTACATGTATTATTGACAATTTAATGAGTAACATAATTTTCAGAGTATTTTGAAATAAGCTCATGACGCAACTGAGGAAAACAGATTTTTTCTTATAATCCCTAAATCCTTAGAATGAACCAATAAGGCAATGCATTGAATTTGTATTTAAGAGCTGAAAATTCTATTATCATCTCAGTTCTTAATTTGGTGTCAAAACTATCTTAAGAACTTTATACTGTGCCCGAAATATTTTCGCTATTATTATTATTATTGCTGTGTTTCTGCTGTTGTTGTGTTTTTGCTGTTGTTCTGTTTTTGTTGTTGTTTTATTGTTGCAAGCAATGGAACTTATTACGAGCAATAAGGGTAAAAACCCTAAGTTGTGTTTTGATGGTTACATGTATAACGTTCATAAAACATGTGCTACACATGTAAGTTGGCGTTGCAGTAAACGCAGCTCTTTCCAGGTAAATATACAAGAACATTAATTTATTGAATGGTTTCCAAGTGGTGCATTTTTTTTGCCGAGTGTAAAAAGGGAACTCTAGTTTCAAAGAACTGATTTTGTTCATTTAAAGTAAATGAATCTTTATTTTTTATCTATTTTAGTGTTAGACAACTCTGAAAACATCTCTTCAGCATGACGATCCAATTTTGATCAACCTCCACAATCATTCAGCCGATGAAGACACTGTCAAGGCACAAAAGACCATCCAAGCCATGAAAACGCGAATTAAAGATACGTTAGCCAAACCTTCCCAGCTAGGAAGTATCTAAAGTAGCGGATTCCGTTAAGAATAGGTTACCTTTGGAGGAGCATGTAAAAAGTACTCTCCGAAATCATAAGTCAAAGGAGAATCCTGGAAATCCTGCATCATTGCAAGAGTTAGTAATCGAAGGTACATAACATATTTTTAAATAGTAGAATGTAGTATTTTTTTAAATTTAATATGTAATACTTTATAAAATTATTTTTTCAGGAGGATGGGCGTCAACAGCTGGTCCAGCACCTGAAAGATTTTTTCTCGTTGATAACCGGAATGATGATATAGATGAAGAGGGCCGAATTATAATTTTTGCAACTTATAGGATGTTGAAATGTCTTGCGAGTGCCTCATCTTGGTACGTTGATGGAACATTTCCCTTAGCTCCACCTCTTTTCCAGCAGCTCTACGTGGTTAGAGTGAAGGTCAATGAAGTTTTTGTAACAGCAGCTTATTCGCTTCTCCAGAAGAAAACTGAGAAAACGTATGAATCGCTATTCCGGCATTTAATTCAGCAATGCGAACAGCGGCATTTATTTCCTGACCCTCAGCATATCTACATGGACTTCGAAAAAGCTGCAATTAATGCCGCCAAGTCCATATTGGGACATGAAATTATCATAAGAGGCAGCTTTTTCCATCTCTTTTAGAGTACCCATAGAAAATTACGAGAGATAGGTTTGCAGCGAGAATATTTAAATAATACGGACCTGAACAATTTCGTGGGAATGATGGATGGATTGGCATTCTTGCCAGTCGATAAGGTTCTCGAAGGGATGCAATTCCTCAGAAGCCATCCAAATGGAACAACCTATGCCACCCTCCTCAAATACTTTGATCAAACCTACGTAACACGTAACTGGCATCTACAGAAGAATAGGTGATCAAGGAGCTGGTGTAAGATTCAAAAGGATTCCACCTCAACTTCTATCCCAAATCTGGAATGTCCTTGATGCTGTCATGGCTGGGGATGGTAAGACGAATAACAGCACAGAAGGTTTGTGAACTATTCTGAAAACCTATCAGGCATTAAAATTTTTTGTGTTTTTTCTAGGCTGGAACAACCGCTTCAGCCATTTGGTTGGAGTCAAACACCCGGCAATATGGTTTCTCATAAGTAAAATGAGAATTGAACTGACAGCAGACTATACCAAGTTGGAGCAGCTGACAACAGGACCTACGCCGAAAATAAAACAGCGTCCAGGATACGCTAGACTTCAGCGGACATTGAAGACTCTATGTGAGGAATATAAAGAGACTACAAGAAATCTTGAGCAATTTTCAAGTGCAATTAGCCATAACATCAGATTACGCCCTCATTAAAATATATTTCTCACGTATTAACATTTTTTTCAGGTGCATTGTGTATATATTTCGCTATATTATTATTGACGCTGATAGATGAACACACTGTATATATGTTTATGACAAATTGTACATAGCACCCAATATAAAATAATTGTCGTCTATAATTCTTGATTTTATTATCAAACATGATGAAAACAACCTTATATATCCAATTTATACTATTCCTAGAATTTTAATTGATATTGTATTCATTATATTTTTCTGAAGCAAAGAATTAATGAGAATCATGATGTGGAATTAGAATTATTATCACTCATTTAGTTATTATTCACAAAATAGATTTATTAGAAGGTGGATATCTCGGGCCTAAATTTATGAAAGTGATGAACCTGGCCATGAAATTTATGGTCGGGAAAGTACTGTGATGGCCACAGCAGATTGATATTTTTTATACAAATTACAAATATTTAGCTTCAATATGAAAATATTCTATGAATAATGTTAATTATTTTCAATTGTCTTATATTATTTAAAGATACATATAAAGGCTGGGTACTAGCATAAGTTGAGGCATCAAATTTAATCAAACATAAAATACAGAAATTGTAAAATTTTTAATGTTGTACCAGAATAACGAGAATAAATTTCATATCATTGAAGTCAAAAAAAAATATGTAGTTTTTTGCTGTTATTTTCAGGTATTAGTTCTACTTAAAAAATTATAACTTTGTGTCGCATTTGAAAAATATGCCCTACAATAAAAATGTTCACGCACGCCATTATCTGGTTAATAACAATATTCAACTTTTTTACATGAAATCTTTTACTTGATTTGCAACAGTTCAGGAATTATTTACAGTATAAGCAATCGACTAGAATCAATTTTTTGTCTTTATCTTTTAGCCTCTAGAAATTCTTCAAAAATATTTTAAAGATTGTCTCTTAAGGTAGTTGTTACCCAAAATGCACTTTCTTACGATTTTTTTAGAATTTTGTCAGTTTATTATTCAGATAGCTTCGGATCGAATGGTACTAAAATGAAAAATTTCGTCCGTTCAGATTCAGAGATATTCAAATTTGAATATTGAATCTTTCAGACTCTTATACATTCAACAATGCGCGGTATCAAGAACTTCATTTATGTAATTAGTTATAACTAATAAATCCTTCTTACGATTCTTATAAAAAAACGAAACCAATATCAAACAACATCTAATAAATTATTTTACGAAAGTTCCATTCATAGTTACCGAATAGATTCTAAGTTATTATTCAATAAATGATAGAAAACTTATCTCTTTGAAGCAGAGGAAGGGATACACTAAAAACGAGGTGGCAACAGCGCATTTGTATGGGAGACGTAGCTTGATGCGGCACTGTCATTTTGACAAGATTCTAATCTTTAATCTGGTCGAACTCTATGTTCATTTCAACATACGTCTACCTCCACATAAAATTTTGATTTTTCTGACTTTGAAGTTTTTTTAGCTTCAGCCATCGCCGCTGTAACTTTTATTCGTTTACCAAGCGTTTTTTTCTAATGAATAGTTCTTCATGTGGACAATATATTTGACGATTTATAAAATTCCAAGGTCATTTTATTGACGCATAATCATAAATTATCAATTATAAATAATTACATATTATAAATAATTGTACATGATAGTTATTTATAAATCACAAATTAAGTTATAAATTATTGATATTGAGATTAGTTACAAACTCGAGCAGTGTTGTCAAATATAAGATATAAACGGCTGTGGGTAGGGGATTGGCTGAAAGTAGTACAATAACGGCAAAAATTTTGGGTCAAGATAATATACACTATTGACTGTAGTACGTATTCTGAAGCATCAACTTTTTACTCCGACTGCCGGGTAACAACTACCGTAAACCGGGGCTACTTTGTGACTGGAGGGGTAACTTTGTGACACCAGACCTCATGAAGCAAAATCTTGATTTGATACAATACCATCAACCCAACCTAGTTTTGGGAAGTTACTACTTCTAGAAGAGTCTTCGGGGCAATCTATAAAGAGGATGCGGCATCTACATACGATTGCAAATGGATGTGTGATTGCAGTTTTTCTTGCTTAGAAAAACAGGTGTTTGAAGTGTGTCTGTATACTTTCTAGTATAAGACTATAATCAATTGGGTATCAAAAAATCAAGCTGGTACAATTTGTTTCACATCTATTACAGATCATTTTGTACTATAGAGTTCAGTTTTGCTATTATTAGTTTTGATGTCGTTATCAATTAAATGAAAAATCAAAGTTTTGAGGGGCTACTTTGTGACACAAAAATCAAGTCTTAAAACGTTTGGGAACTCGTTTTATTAAGCATTCAAGTAAAACACGGAGTGAATCAGCGCGAACAAAGCTAATAAAAGAGAGTTTTCTGATGTCTCAGATTTTTTTTTTGGATAATTTCATCTAGCTTACCAATATCGTTCCAAATTTTTTTTAGTGTTTGTTGTATCTGAAAGACATGTAGATTTACCATTCCTATTTTGTAATACATATTTGCAGAAAATACATTTTCTATCATTAACTAGGTACCAGATTTTATTTGCTTTATATTCATTACACGTGATTCGAATAATTTTACTCATACATATATTTTCTTCTGTTGACGTTATTAGGAGTTTACTTTGTGTCAGCAGTCTACTGAGAGGCATTTTCATAGAAAAACATGCCTGTCACAAAGTAACCCCTAACACTGCGGGGTGGCTTTGTGACAACTTATTTAATCAATATCTCTTATTGTATATATAATATTGCAACGCGTCACCAGGCAATTGAAAGAGGAAGGTTCAAACTTTATATTCATATGAAATTGAAAGTAATTAGTATCATAACAAATTCAATTTGAGCGAAAAATATGGATAATTGTCACAAAGTAGCCCCGGTTTACGGTACCTTAAGTTCAAAATATATATAAAATAGTACCTAATGCCGACATAAATATCACGCAAAACGTCACTGTGTCTATGGAATCTCGGTAACGTAAGTTACCAAATAAATGAATTTATAATACTTACCTTTATTCCATGAAGACAGTTTTGATCATAATGCGGAGTTTTGCAAGTCACGTGACGGTCAGTCATTATTGATCACTCTGTATTTAACAATATAGGCGATAAAATTAAGCAGGGAAAAGACGTTATCAAAACATTACAAAATGAAAAGAACTTGTTGTAATGATCAAGTGACGATTATGTTTGGTAAAACGAAGAAAACAAATGCTATTCTTAGCGCATTTTTTGTAAAAAAGCGCTATTATATTCACTTTGGCTGTCTGGCTGGCTGGCTGGCTGGCGTGACGCTGAGTTCTCAGCAACTATGTATACTATTCACAGACTTGAAACTGGTACTGAATAAAAGCTGCTGTTTCGTAGGTTTGCACAAATTGCTTTAATTCAAGCTTTGTGATTGTGGAAGATTGAATTATTCAATTACTTGTTTCAAGTGAAACAATGCTCATAGATATATATGACATTAGAGATGTGGCAACTAAAGTTTATTCAAGTAGATAAAAATTCAGTTACAACTTTAGTCGTGGGTATCACTATTATTATGTACAGTTGTCAAATCTGTCCGGGATTCTTTCAATGACTTGTTTGACGCGAATTTGAAGCTTATTAGAATGAATTATTATTATTGGATGAAAATTTGTTTACTTTTGGTGCATATTTTTTATATAGCTTTGATAAAGAACAAATTATCATTTTAAGGTACAGCACTTGACCTCCCGTCAGTCAATAACTAAACAATGAAGATTAAAAGGTATTTTTGAGTTTGTACATGCATGAATTATGTACCTATCAAATAGTCAACTTGAAACTAGTACTAAATGGAAGCTGATTTTTTACGTGCCAATTTGGCTTTTGGTTACTTTTTTTGCTAAATTTATTTATTTATTTGCTTTCTTTTACCACCACAATTTTGGGGTTTATTCCAAAGTTTTTTTGCGTATGCAAGCCCAAGTTGGGGATTCGTTTGGAATGAGCTGTGCTCCGGCCGAATATTTGGGGCAGTTGGCCATTTGTTTTTTTCGACGGAGCAGCCCACGTTTTGGGGATTATTTAAAATTGTGAGTGGTCGTTTTTCTTCGCTTTCGCTTACCACCTGCGATTTGTCGTCGTCCGAAATCAAGGCACAACACTGTGGGAGTACCTTACTTCCACCCTGGCTTTCCCGACCATCCGGAATCCAGCCAATTAGATCTGAGGCCGAGATCCAGGCAGACGAGTCCGTAAGGATCTCCAGTGACGTCGCCAGCTAAGTGGTTTTCAGTTTTTTTATACTCAGACTTTTCTGGGTGCTTATTTGCCTAATTAGGCACCCCGTGGCTTTACCACAATTTTGTTCATTTTTTGTATTGTGTAATTTTGCGGTGGGCATTTGTCGTCACCTTTTTCTTTTTTATGCTTTTTTTTCTGGTTACGTTAAAAACGCTACGTCCGATTGTAAACCAGGTCGATCGATCTAGGGCCTGATTTTCATTATTTTGTACTTTTCCTGGAGTAGGTTTATAGACGTATTTGTACAGTTGAGACTTGTGAAGTCTGCGTAGGGACGCGAATCGCCGCCATTTTGTTTACTTTAAATTAATTTAATTTTTGCATATTTCATATTTCCTTTATTTTTGCTTTTGTAATTTTTGATATTACTTTCCATTGAAGTTTATTAAATATTCACTATTTTGGTAAATTTTAATAAATTAATTTTGTGAAAAAGAATACCTACCACTTTAATTTTCAGATAGTGATTTTATTTAGTTTTTTTTTTACAGCTGGTGAGTAAGTATCGCTGTTAGAGATATTGTTTTATTTTATGTTCTGCGACATCTTGATCGATGCCGAAAGATCTAATTATCCTACAACCCAATATTCTACCCGTCCATCCTACCATCTTTTCTTTTACAGGTACTTTCGCAGTTGTGTGCCTGAGGACGGAGAAATTAACAATTGCGTGGCGCCCTTATTTTCTGTTTTATTTAGAGTTAGCTTACGTAGCGTCCAATATATTTGTTTTGGTAAAGTTTATATTTTTTCTCTTAGCTAACCTCACAACTACCCAGTCCGGCCCTGGGATTATTTTGATTTCTATTTTTGGTTTCTGAGCTAGTCAGTTTTGAAGGGTAGGGTCGCTTCCCTAGTTTAGGACGTAATAGCTGTTTCGTAAGTTTGCCCGAACTGCTTGATTTCAAGCTCATTAATTGTGAGAGATGGTAATTTGCGAAATCTCTGAAGTGACAAGCATTCATGAGCTGTCAAAAATGCGCTTTCATCATCTAGATGATTCTTCCATTTTTTGCATAAGTGACAAATGACGAACTATTCATTCAAAAAGTAACAAAAATAATATGAAGAGAAATCAGTTAGGAATATTTTGGCGAAAGTTGGAATTCTGTTCATTAATTAATTGCATTCTACATTTATGTTTCGACCTTAGAAATTTACATTTTCAGGATAAGTAAACTTAGAGAAAGTCATTATCAGAAGTATCACCCTTCGAGGTTGAGGTGAAACATCACTCGGAAGAACTACTTTAGCGCGAAATTTGAATTGATGAATCTTGTAGCAATATGTTTGATAAATACTTTCTTATAATAAATTAACAAAGTTTTTGATGGCGTGTATATTAAAAATTAGATAATTTGTCAAAGTTTCATCATGTCTGCAATAAATCCGTATAAAATTAGTGCTAACGTATAAAATTAGCATGCAAATCCTATATCTCAGAGACTTTGATAACAACTTATCTGGAAAAAATATATATACTAGGCGCCATACTTGCAGTTATCATATAAAAAATTTCATTAAAATTGAACATATAATTTCGAGAAAATAAAAATTAGTGCTAAGAATATTAATTTCTCAGAGATTATCCAGTTTTTTGGGACAAAATTTGATAAACTTATAGATGACATTATTCTGCAGAGTGCTGTGCAAAAATTGTTGATTTTTATTAATTAATATTCCGTTTATAACCCTTTCTGTGCACTTCTAAAAGTATAATATTTATATTGAAAATTGGAGGAAAATCAAAGTCTTGTATCCAGGAATTATATAAATTTGAGTAATTTATTTTTTTTGACATCGGTCACTGGATTTTGGGCTCAAAATTCTTGATATTTTGAGTACTTCTCTGATGTCCATTTACACTTTTTTATTCCCTGCAAGGTTAATTAAGACAAAAGTAATTATATTCCATGGCTAAATATTTCTTGGAGATAATATATTTTTTTGAGAGTCGTGAGATTCCAAGTTTTTGAGAAATTAATTTTTTTTTGTTCAAATCATAGATTTTGTTATAAAGAAACGTCAAATGAACAAAAAGAAATATATTTGTTATATCTAAAAATTATGAGCAATTTTTCACAATATTTTCCCGAGTTTCAGCGGCTGTATATTTCAAAATAATAATTTAGGAAAATATTTTTCAATTTCTTTTCTACTTCTTTTATTAGTATGAATATGACATTTTACTAGTTGATTTGTACTGTGGCGCTATCTAGTATCCAAATTTTGTATTACAGACAAGTGTCAAAGATTAATTTTATCATGTATTTATTCATTAGAGAATAAATAGCCTATGGCTGATTTTAGTAACAAAAACCATTTTAAATATCTGCTTCTGGCTGTGTGTGTAGTTTCACCGATTTTGTCACACTAGTAAGAAAAATGGTTCAGATTCCAGGATATTTGACAAATCTGACTTATGTTACAGTAAGTTCATTGGATGAATACATTAAAAATCAATCTTCAAATCTAATTTTGTAGAACTGATCTCTTTTAGATTTCGAAATACTACTATAGCTAGAAGTGTACAGATGAGAATTTCAAGTTATCAATATCATATTTCTCAAGAAAGCGAGAAAATATTTTATTTATGTCCATCAATTACTATTGGGATCTGTCATTCTACAAATAATAATACTTGATCCGAATCTGCATTGCTCTAAGGCCCGAGATATTCACCTTCAAATAAATTACAAGTATTAATTTCTTAGTGAATACATCAAGGGTGAATACTTTGAAGAAAACATAGACTAACAGCTTCAAGTTTTGGTCTAGACTGTAAGCGAAAACTGCCTGTCGGACCCCTAGTAGAAAACATACCATATGTTTGAAATCTATCTACTAGTACTACGGAATGGGGTAAGAGTCATGAGCAAGTAGCAATACACAACTATGAAAATGTAATAGGTGTTACAGTTGCACATTTTGGGCTGAAGGTAGCATCGAGCAATTCTTCTTTGAAGAAACAACTGATCATCAGGCAAAAACATTTAATGGTGCTCGCTAAGGCGACATGATAATCAGGAGTCTGTATGTGCCAACAAAGTCATGAAGATCATTTGCTCTATATAATATTCCATACATAATCCTTGTACTGTATACTTTACGGTCCAATAAAAAAATCATAATTTTCAATTTAAAACCAGTTTTCTATCAAAATTAGATAACCCTTTACTTTACCTTATCCTTTATGATTCAATAAAAAACTCATAATTTTTTGTTTAAAACATGTTACTATCAAAATTAGTTCTTGCGTGAATTTTGGGACATTTTTATATCATAATTTCATATTCTCACTATGAATGATTTCATTAAAACTTATGTCTTTGAAAAATGATTTTGTATGCGAGCATTAATTTCCGTAAATTTCTCTATAAAATGTTTTTCTTCTGAAATGTCAAATTTGAATTCTTGTGTATCCCGCCGTCATCACTGACCTGCTTCCATAAGCCTCACTTACTCCAAAACAAGATTAGACTAGACAGAGATAGCTAGTATTTCCGGGTGATGTTTCATCTTAACGAGGTGTTTTCACTTGTGCTACTGGACTTTCTCAGGGTTCACTTGAGGAGGCGAGAATCTTACAAAAGACGATGATGTCTAAATATCAGTCAGTATTATTATTATGAGAGTTGTCACTTTGCTATTTCCTCAAATTGTCACTTTAGTAAAGTCCGAGATCA
Source organism: Dromius quadrimaculatus (assembly GCA_963989225.1). NCBI lineage: Eukaryota > Metazoa > Arthropoda > Insecta > Coleoptera > Carabidae > Dromius > Dromius quadrimaculatus. The sequence goes on from OZ022330.1 coordinate 31,385,686, forward strand.
AAATGTAGACTGAAGAGGTTTTGATGTTAAAATGTATTAGTTTTTAAGTGTAACTTCATGTAGAGTCTGTGTTTTAAACAGTAAGTTTCAATTAATCGTATATTTTTGGTATCTGAGATTTGTATCTGGTTGATTATTGTTTTCCATTTCTTTTGTAATAGTTCTTCTTTGACATTCAATTGTTATATATATTTTTGTCTTGTTTAATATATTTATTATTTATTACTACATTGATTTCGATCAGTTTTCCCTTCAAATCTTAGTAGAAGGGTGGTGGCAGCGCAAACGATAATTATTGTAAAAATTATATGATTCAGAATCTTATTTAATAAAATTAAGATTTTACTATTGGTCAAATTAGTATAATGTATAGGATATTTTGCGAACAGATATTTTTAAGATTTGTACTGCCGAGTATTCCCGCTTGTTTCAGTGAGCGCTAAGACTGCACTCCTGCTGTTGTCGACCAATGGTTTTTGTCCTGAACTAGCCAAGATTGCCGTGTGAAAGCTGGAATTCGAGACCTACACCGAGATGCGATAGTCTGAAAAGTGAGACTTATAATTGGCCCAAAAAGAGAAAACAGATTAACTTTTTGCGGTTCTAACAACGGCGAGAAGGCATCTTAATAGAAGAACCTCAAGAGCTTCGTAAGGCAGCCCAGAGTTCACCAGAACAACACCTTGCGTTAACATGCGTCAGGATGTGTTAAGTATTGGTCACAATATGAGAGGAACTAGAGATATTTGAATTTTAATTTTAGGTATTATCCAAAAGATGTACTTCGTGATGAGTTATATTTTAGCAATGTATGTCTTGTCATTGTGACATCTGTCAGAGAAATTACTCTAGTTACTTGCTGTTACTGGAAAACTTGTTTGTTATTTTTCAAAATAATGCCCGAGGGCATTATTTTGAAACATAATGCCCGAGGGCATTATTCTGAAACACAATGCCCGAGGGCATTATTTGTCACGTAATTACCGTGGAATCAGTGTTATTATGACAACTATAATAGACTAGTCGGACATTAATTACTATAATTACATTTCAAATTTATGTTCCGATCTTAGAAATTTACATTTTTAGGATAAGTAAACTTAGAGAAAGTCAATAAATATAAATGCCAGAGGAATGTTGTTCTCTTTGCACTAAATATGGAATCCACGTTTTCACATCTAGTTATCTGTATATTTTCAATTTTTAATTTCTAATTATCTAGGTACCTTCTTGCCTTGTTCATTTTTGTATAATTTTTTCTGACGGAGACTTTCGGTTAGAGAGTCGAAACGTCAAAAATAAAGATAAATATACAGAATTGAAACCAAAAAAGTCTATTTATTAGAGAAAGTCATTAACAGAAGTATCATCCTTCGAGGTTAACGAAGTGTTTTCACTTGTGTTAGTGGACTTTCTCAGGGTTCGCTTAATGAGGGGAGAATCTTACAAAAGACGATGATGTCCAAAAATTACGATCAGTATTATTATTATTATGAGAGTTATCATTTTGCTATTTCCTCAAATTGTCACTTCAGTAAAGTCCGGTAGACCGAAGAGGTTTTGATGTTAAAATGTATTAGTTTTCAAGTGTAATTTCATGTAGAGTCTGTGTTTTGAACAGTCAGTTTTAGTTGATCGTATATTTTTTGTATCTGGTTGATTATTGTTTTCCATTTCTTTAGTAAACAGTTCTTCTTTAATATTCAATTGTTATATATATTTTTATCTTGTTCAATATATTTATTATTTATTACTACATATGATTTTGATCAGTTTTCCTTTTAAACATGCTTGTTCCCTTCTACCCTCAGTAGAAGGCTGGTGGCAGCGTAAACGATAATCAATTAAAATATACCTACTTTTCTCATAGTATGCAAAAATAGCATTTAAATTCATAATTTGAATTCGCAAAAACTTTTCAGAACTCATTTTATAAATAAATATGTTTTATTGGGATATAAGTTCTGTACATTAATTTGAAACACAACGTTTCGACAGCAAAGTGCTGCCTTTTTCATTTATTTACAATAATTGTAGTACATTTCTTTTAACACACGTTGATACTATAAGGTTTGACTACGTTTACATTCTCAATCTTTGCATTCGTTTTTGACATTTCGGTGCGATCATCACGTGTTTACTTTGATCTTTTTGATAAGAGTCAATTTACCAGATCAAATGAATTAGCATCGCACGTATTTGCAGCTATGGTACCCCCATTATATTAATTAAATTGGTATAGCATATAAACGTAGTATTTCCGTGGCGTCATTATCTAGTTACAAATTTTAATAACGTCTCTCCTCTGCTTAATTTTATCGCCTATAGTTATTTGTTTAACTAGGCAAAAGAATGGAAGATTTACTGACGCGGCTAGTCAAGGCAGTAAATCTTCATTTTTTGCCGTGTTGAACACATGCTATGCGTCTGTTGGGTAGTTGCTGTGGAAACGACATTTTTACTGCCTAGGCAGTAAAAGTGACACTTTGAGTACGTTCCATTCGATGACCGCAACGCTCACGCTCACGACCACGGTTTTTGCTGTTTCACTAACTCATGGTCGATGTGGCTGGTGCTTCATGCGAATGTGTGTTAAATGTCAAATAAACTGGCAACTTATGGTTAGGATCGAAAAGTGAATCATTAATAATATTAAACTAACCCGTAGCAAAAAAAAATATACGAATTGAATTAATCCAATATGCCAGTGTAAGTTAATCGCTCCTAAATAATAAACAATGATAATGGGGGACCATGAAATTATCTGTCATATTGACGAATGGAAGATCTTGAATCAATTGACATAACTTGGCATCGAAAATACAAATTGGAAAAACATCCTCTCAAGCTTGAATTACGTTATACTTTTTCATCTAAATTTCTATTTCTAGTTTAATTCCAGTTTCGTTCGATTTTCAGATTCAATTTCGAAATCATTTGTGGGCAGTCACATAATATCAGTTTTTTTTCCGAAAAAGTACAGTTTCGGCAACTTTCAAAATGAAATATGGTGATATGACAGATTGAGGTTAGTTGCTATGGAAACTGAAACAAAATAAAAACTTATTTCATATAAAAACATGGATTAATTCGTACAGATCTACTAAAGATTTAATCATATTTGTGTAACTGACAATACGCAAAACTGTGCATGCGTTCCCGAATCCAGACAAAACTCGAATAGAACCAGATGTATTTTTCTATGACGTTTTTAAATGCGAGAATCGAACGGAAATTTCTGATTTACATTATGCTAGAATTAGCTAGAAGCTTCTCGGACGAAACTCAACTGAAATCTAGCCATAAAAAGTATAATTTAATTCGAGCTTCATTTATTTTGAACTTGGCGATTTCTGCAAAAATGAACGCAACGATCGCTTTGACCCACCTTTCAATCGCGGGCATTGTGAGCTTGAAGTGGTCGAGGTCAATGACGTCATCTTTAACGTATTTATCATGAACACCAAGACCGCTAATCGTCTAGTCAAGTGGAACGATTATTGAGACGACTTGAGCGTTGCGATCGTCCAGTGGAACGTACCCTTCATAGACTGTAAACTGTCAGTAAAGTCACACTATTAAGATCAATCGACAAAAAAATATATTCATTTATTATTTATTGTTGGTAAGATTCAGACAAATAGAGTAAAAAAATCTGACGTGAACATCACGTGACTTTCTTGTACATCATTTGATATATACACATATTTATTCAATAAAGTTTTCTGTCACTTCAGATTATAATCAATATAATCTCAACATATATTTACGCTTATCACTGATTCATTGATTCTATAACGCTCTAAGATAGATAAAGAGATATAACTCAGTTACAGTTATAAATTGTTAGAAGCTCTAACAATTTATTGGCGAGTCTGATTAAGCTCGCAGCGCCAAATGAGAATATCAGGAACTAACGAAGCTGTGATTCAGTGTGTTTGGCCGTAAGGTATAATATTAATATAATTACCAATAACTTTTAAATACTACTTTTATTTCTATAATTTTTTTGTTGTATATATATTATAAAGTATAGAATTTTGATAAGTTGATTTAATTTTATATGATATAGTTTAAATATCGAGAATTTTAAACTTTATTTATATAATCTTCGAAGTTCAAAAGTAAGTATTTTGGTAGTTTTTTGAGTTATTAGATTAGTAAATGATAGCCTTTCGAATATATTCTGCTTTCTATAGAATGGATATCCCAGTAAAGCTGAAATTGAGAGTAATGTTTCATATATTTAAATGCAGATCACAATTCTAGATGTGTATGCGAAAGAGAAGTTTTAGATGCCGGAGATATATTATTATGCGGTGTTTTGAATGAAAATAAAACAGATGAGATTAATATAATTACGCACTTTGCCGTCAGACATCAACACTAGTGAAATATCTGCACATTATACAGGGGATGCTAAAAAAAAATGGAATAAATAACTTGAAAGTTACAACTATGACATGCTCTTGCAAAGCTGGAAAAAGCAGCCGCTGCAAACATGTTTTGGCTGTACTTTTATTATTTATCATGTGCTTTATTAGTCATATTTAGCTGCATGCAGACATAATCGGCTATTCTTTTGTTTTGTATCAAGGGCTTAAACAGTCACTTATTATATTATATTATATTATAAACGAAAGCAAGAGCCTACAGGTGACTACAAAAAATCGGAGTATATTTTGAGATAAATTACTTGACCTTATTATAATTAGAATCCGTTTGAGTGATTTTATTTAATCACCCAAAACATATTTTAATGAGGTTTTTAAGAAATTTATCTCAGATTATATTCTTAAATATAAGTATTATCTCTTATTATTCCTATATTATGCTGGAATAGCTAACCTCTATAAAGGTAGTCATTCTCATCAAAATTTACATAAACCTACTGACTGGTTTTCCATCCATTGATTTCATGTTCCAAACTTTTAACTTATCTATTTTTTCTGTTTGAGTGAAAACTTAAATTTCCGTCCTTTTTTATATGGATTTACTTCCATACACGGAACAATGAACATTACTCATGTCGACAAATAGTACAGTATAAAATCTAGTGCTTAAATTTGTTTAAATTGAAAGAAAACAGCATGAATCCCATCTATGCTTCTATAATTTATCACACTTCCGGTAGTTCTACAAAGTGCCACCAGATAGAGTATCGCTTAGCAAGACTCGCCAATAGCTGTAACTAAGTTATATCTGAATAAATATGTTTTATTGGATATAAGTTCTGTAAATTTATTAGAAACACAACGTTTCAACAGCAAAGTGCTGCCTTTTTCACTTGAAAAAGGCAGCATTTTGCTGTTGAAACGTTGTGTTTCTAATAAATTTACAGAACTTATACCCAATAAAACATATTTATTTATAAAATGAGTTCTGAAAAGTTTTTTCCTTCATTAGGTTATATCTAGCTTAGAGCAGTCTATGGCTCAGAGGTAGAGCGTTGGACTACGACTCGATAGGTACACCAATTCCAAAACGCATTTGAGTTTCTAATGAATCCAGAATGATCAACCGTAGGATATGGAAATTCAGTATTTGAACTTGATGTTATATCAGAATGGTTATCTGCTATTTTTGTATGAATCGGCCAAACCAGAAGTACACTTTACTTGAAACTTTTTTTCATTTTTTTGCATGAATCTAGAATGATCAGCCATAGCATATTGGAATTTAGTGTTTGAACTTGTTGTAGCATCAAAATAGTTATCAACTACTTTTGTATCAATCGGCCAAGCCGGAAGTGCATTTTATGAGTATAACAGACATTCAGAATTTGCGGTTTAAAACAATCAGTTTAATTGACATGATAAGGTAGGCAATGATAATCTGTTGTCCATTGTTCAATTTTTTTTGACATTTTACATGTCAAAATACTTTTCCCTAAGTTTCATTTCGTAAGCAAGACAAAAGCGACAAAATTGGATCAGAACATGCTCTTTCATACAAATTTAAAATTAATTTTCATTATGTTGGTCTTACGGTCCAGCTTTAATCTCTGCATTATTGAACTCCAAATATACATACTTATCAAACCTCTTGAAGGTATGAAAAACAAAATGAGGCACTGGAATCTACCACTATCTGACGGTCTAAAATGCAAATGAAATATTGTGAAACTGACAAAATTCATATATCAGGATTTTGATGAATATATCCGTTTTGTGCATTCCTGAATCCATTTTGACTATTTTTGGCTTGATATCGGTACGTATGTACGTATGTATGTATGTATGTGCGTAAATCGCAAATCTCAGAATTCGTCAAAAGTATAATGCTGAAATTTTGTATAAAAGATTGGTATAGGATCTAGGATCTTAGTCCAGTCAAAATAGACATTCACTCTTGCATAAATTCCCAAGAAGCTGAAAATTGACATAAACGTCACGGATACCATTATGATGAGGTTGTGAAAAGTCCCCAACGATCCCGTGTGTGCAAAAAATTTTATGAGGGGTCAAAGTTCGCAAAAATGGGTTTTCTGAGTTTTTTAGCGGAACGATCAGTTTTATGATATAAATAGCTCAAACACAAATTGTAGATCTTTCAATTCTCTACAAAAATGTTCCTGACTTCTTTCCTAAGATCCACCATTTCTGATACAAGTCATTCTTAAGTTACATTCTTCATTATATGCACACGTTTCCACGCCACCTATGAGTAAGTGTACTTGGCGCGTATTTTTCAATGTGGTTTTCCCGGAAAGCCTACTTTACGGTCTTCTTATTGAAGTTTAATATAATATTAGATCTTCTTATTGAACTTCTTCTCCATCTTCATCTTCCTGAGTTGACGTAAATTGTTCAAATAGCGATACAACAGTTGTTTTATCGTAGATGTAAGGATTTTCTTCTTTTGAAGATTTAGTATTTGAGCACGACTGGCTTTGACAGCTGGTGCATGCTGGTAAACAAAGTCAGCTTACTTTTTTGCAGCCGAATTTCGAATTACACCTCTTTTTGCAGTTATGAAAATAGTATTAAGGAGCTTTTCTGGTGCAGGTGGAAGTAGAGTGTGGATTGATTCCAATATATTATTATTCAGCTTCCAACTCCATTCTTCTGGGTCCAGTTGATTTCCAAGTCACACTTGAACCTGCTAATATACTTGATAAAAATGTTGATGAGCAGAAGCCGGGGTTGGACGAAAACAAGCTAATTGAACACGTTTGTTATTACGGTTTTGCAAAAGATACGTAACGTAATTTATCTATGCAAGTAATTTGAAATAAGTAATAGTCGGACACTGCTACGTTGACAATTGAACAGCAGACAGAAGCTGCTCAAGACCTTATGGTCACATAAAATAAGGAACTGGGTTTCTTCTTATTTCATATTCTTAGAATTATCATTCAATGATAATGTACGAGTACTAGTTACTCGGACCAACAGTTTTACCTATATTATGCGTCCATAATGTACATAGGCAGCGTAGTCATGCATATTATTAAGAATATAACTATAGAATGGCTTTTTCTCAGAAATGATGAGTCTAAGGAAAAAAATGGTGGAAACAACTTTTGTAGAGAATTGAAAGATCTACAATTCTTATCTTAACTACTTTTATCATAAAATCAACCGTTTCACTTAAAAACCCAGAGAACCCATTTTTGTGAACTTTGATCTCGTATAAAATTTTTTGCACACATGGGATCGATGGGGACTTTCCACAACTCCATTATAATTGTATTTCTAACGTCCATATCGATTTTCAGCTTCTTGGGCATTTATGCAAAGGTACCCCTATTTTTAAGGCTAACTTGACCAGATCATCTTGATGTGCACCTCGCATAATGGTTGCACATTACCTGATACTTTTTTGAATTTTCCGCATAAATCTAGAATGATTAGCCGTAGGATACTGGAATTCAGTATTTAAAATTGCTGTAGCATCCAAATGATCATCTTCTATTTTCGTCCCAATCGACTAAGCCGGAAGTGCACTTCATATTACAGACTTTTAGAATTTTTCCAATAAATTCAAAATAATCAGTCGCAGAATATTGAGATTTCGTATTGAGCACTTTTATAGCATCCAGTTGTACACCTTGCATTATGATTGTGATCGGCTAAGCCGGAAGTGCAGTTTATTCGAAACATTTTTTAATTCTCGGCATAAATCCAAAACGATTGAACGTATAATATTAGAATACAGTATTCAAGATGATAGTACTTTCCAAGGTCCGTAGACTATACAGGTTACCTCAATCATTTAGCTTGTGGTATCGCTGAGCGGTGTACAGAGGGAGAGCTACGTCACTGCTAGCCCTGTCTGCGTTTGTCGCGTGATATAATATAAATTCAAATTGAATCTTTCAAGTGTTTTGCTTAGTATCACTTACTTACTTTTCGCTACTTTCCTTAGAATTTTATTTTGTTAAACACTACGTTTTTGTAAACGTTAGTATATATCTGAAATGTTCATTTTTCGAGAACTGTCATCAAAAGTGAGCATTTACAAGGCAACTAAGAACATGAGAAATGGTTATTTTGTTTACAGGACGCGAAATCTTTTGCAGTCAGGACGCGAAGTATTATAAACTGTATTGGTATCATGTTTTGGTATCATAGCAACATTGAAAATGATATTGATTGATTTTTGTTTTTATATTTCCATCAATTTTAAGACCTGATTTTCGACCGAACGTTGTTAGATTCATGATTGCGAAATTCTTTTGCAATCTCAAATAATTTTTTAGTGAGCGTAGCGAGTAAAAATAATCTTTCATTCTCGAATGCAAAAGTGACATTTCGCAATCTGGAACTATTGGAGTTTTACTCTTCACATCCTGTGTTATTTTTTTCTACTGTGCATTTTTTCTAAACACAAATTTATCATCTCTTGAAATAAAAGTGAGATACATTTGAGGTTTTATTTTCGGCGCATAGATAACGTGTATATTTTTTCTGATTATTTCCAATAATCTAATATTTCAGCAAAATAATTCAGTAGTATTTATTGTGAATGTACCTACAGTTATTGAAAAATTGGGTTCTGGAATAAACCATTCGCACTCACTTCGCCTGGGAGATTATTAATATAAGCTGATGATGACACATATGACACTTTCAATCTCTTTCCAAATTTAAATTTATGTTTGTTCATATCGTAAACATGACAAAATTGTATTAAGTATCATGATACAGCTTAATCTTAGAGCTAGTTGCATCGCACTAAAAATTAATATATTAACTTCATGTGTCACAATTTAGGTACTCGTTTGTAGAAAAAAATAGTATATATAATTATATATCAAGTCTGATTTTTGCTCCTTATAATATGATCTACTATTTAGGCAGTTTATAATTTCGTGCCTAGGAGACAGTAATTTTTTCATCATAAAAATAGTTTCTGTTTTTGATAAAATGAGAAACAATTTGTCAGAAAAAGAAAGAATACTGCTGTAGCAATGCAGACAGCGGTGGGCGCGGCCTCGCAGGGCTAACGGTGACGTATTTTCGACTTACCAATTGAAGCAGAGTTGGTGCATTGAGGTAACCTGTATAGTTTACGGATCTTGAGTTAGTACCGTCTAGATGCTCATATCCTATTTTCATTGAGATCGACTGAGTCGAAAGTGCACTATACTTGACGATCATGGAATTTTGCGCATAAATTCAGAATTGTTAGCCGTAGAATCCAGGAAATCAGTATTTAGGAATGTTGTAGCATAAGAATGATGACTTACTGTTTCCATAGCAACCGACTAGCCGTGGCATGATGAGATGTTGTGTTTAATTATATATATCCAATGATGTACAAGTAAGTCACGTGATGTATAAGTAAGTCACGTGATGTCCACGTCAGATTTTTAAATTGATTTTTGAATTCAAATAATTGTGAATTATGAACTTTAACTGTTATTAGTTTGAACTTTTTTGAATCTATACTACACCTTGAACGTTTTATTGTGGAACAGGGTAAGATAATATTGAAAAATTTACATTTCTTTCAATTCTGTTGATGTTTAAAATTGAATAATATGTACCACAGATTAGAGTTCATTTCTATCATTCTGTTTGTGACTTGATTTGCGCGTGAATTATTGTGTGCTTTATAATGGTCTCTCCAAATTGGTTCGTATGAATTTTTTTTTAACAGTTATAATGAGTGAGGACGAAGATCCTGCTTCTAGAAAGGGTCGCTTGGCTGAAGAAAGACAGAAGAGGTGACGGGCAAATCATCCATATATTTACGCTCATCACTAATTCACTGACTCCGTAACGCTCTAAGATATATATAAAGACATAACTCAGTTACAACAACAAATTATCACAGCAGTTTATGGCTCAGAGGTAGAGCGTTCAACCGGTACGAAGTTCGAAACGCATTCGGGAAAAGTTGAAAATTTTAGATTTTTTTCATTCATGCACATAATTTTTTTGTTCTACATTACTTACCTGAAGCATCATCATTTACATTTAAGGTGTTTTATTTCAGTTATTTTGTGCTAAGCATATCTTCCATTTGACTGGCGAACCATCACTTTTAATGGGTGCCTAAGGCGCCTTGAATATCACTAGTTTCAATAATATTTTGACATGTACAATGTCAAACAGAATCAAAATATTAAAAATAGTGTCCACCTCATCATTTAATTAAACTGATTGTCTTATACGGCAAATTCTGAATGTCTGTTATACATATAAACTGCACTTCCGGCTCAGCCGATTGATACAAAAATAGAAGATAACTATTTTGATGCTACAACAAGCTCAAACACTGAATTTCAATATGCTATGGCTAATAATTCTAGATTTATGCAAGAAATTCAAAAGAGTTTCAGGTAAAGTGCACTTTTGGCTTGGCCGATTCATACAAAAATAGCAGATAACCATTCTGATACAACATCAAGTCTAAATACTGAATTTCAACATCCTACGGTTGATCATTCTGGATTCATTAGAAAAATTCGAAAAAAGTTTCAAGTACAGTGCACTTACGGTGCAGACGATTGGAACCATAATGCGAGGTGCACAACTAGACCCTATACTAGTCTTAAATACGGAGTTTCAACATTATACGTTCAACCAGTTTTGAGATTTGCGAGTTAAGAACGCGCGAACATACGTACTGACATCAAGCCGAAAATAGTCAAAATGAATTCAGGGATGCTCGAAACGCATATTTCCATTAAAATCTCGATAGGTGAATTTCGTCGGTTTTACAATACTTTCTTGTACTTATAGTCCAAGATCCCAGACCCGCCAGACCTTACTTATTTTCTGAGAAACAAAATTTGTGGATTAGAATAGTTTTAGTCGGTACTTTGATCATACACATATTTAGTAGTTTGTGCCGACGGCCAATTTATAGATACGAGGTGTTATAGGTACATCAAGACAATACTCACTTTTCTTGAAGTCTGAGTGCTGATTTTTATGTATGTTCTAGAGAATATTGTTGATTATTTTTACCATCCAAATTTTGACCAATAGAATTGCACCATTCGGCGTCACGTGGTACAACCAACACGGTTTTCAAGTGGAAATTTTTTGGAAATTTTGTCTGCTGGTTATATATACAAAACAAAAAACATTCAGCCGCGTTGATTCAGCATCTGTCAAACTGACAGACAGATTGAATGTGAAAATGAGCAGATTCGGAGTCGAGTCTCTGGAATCTATTGATGAAAAAGTAAAGGGAAATGTACCTATTAATACAATCAAAACCAAAACCTCAGTCTGGAATCAATTTAATCATTTCTGCGATGAAAGAAAGTACACGTTCAGTGCTAACACTACTGAAGAGCAGTTGGCAGCTATTCTGAAAGATTGGGCATACAACATGAAGAAACACAACGGGGACGATTATAAGGAGGGCGTGGTAAAGGTGTTATGGAATCAGACTGCCAAATTGCTTCAAGAAAAATATTTCAGAGAGTTCAACGTGAAAATCAATCCGTTCGCTGATGCCGTTTTCAAACAAGCTAGAGGAGCTCGTGATGCCAAACGTAAGTCTCTCCAGTCAATCCCTGAAAAACGGAAGGCGAGTGCAGTTGCTTTCGATGAGAAGGACTGGGATGCGATGATCAACATTTGGGATGAGGAAACGCCTGAAGGTTTGCAAAAAAAATTATTCATGATCATCTCGGTGGAGTTAGCTTGGAGAGGCGGTGCGGGAAGCATGGCGTTAATACATCACTTCCGGGAGGAAAAGAAAAATGATGGAGAATCGGCGAAGAGGATCCAGTATAATCCGATTTTTACAAAAACTACGCAAGGTGGTGATAAAAAGTGTGCTAATAGCAAATGGTTAGCGGAGAACAAAGAATTTCCTGATAAATGTCCAGTGAGGCTCTTCAGAAAACTTCAAGAGAAAAGAAACAGAAAAACTAAAACGGACAGACTATTCTTGACACCAAATCCAAATTGGAAAAATGCTGGGAGCATCGGCTGGTACAAAGATGCTCCAGTAGGCCAGAACATGGTGGCAAAATAGGTGAAGGAGTCGGCGGCGAAAGTTGGGCTTGATGTAGACAATAAGAAAATCACCAATCATTCCAGTCGTGCAACAGCGGTCTCCAACTTGGCGAAATCAGGAATTGGAGAACAACAAATAATTAAAATCACTGGACATGCTAACACGAATTCTATCAAACCGTATCTCCAACTTGATCAAGAGCACCACGAATCAATTATAAAGAAACTGCGTACAAATGAGTCTACAGAAATGAATACCATGCCCTCTACTTCATCTACAGCCATCACTAACATTTCTAAGGAAAAATACACCAATGTGTATAACAATTGTGTATTCAACTGTACTACTCTCAATATGAATTAAAGGGTTTTTGTTTTAATTATGAAATATTCTTGTCTGAACGGTAGTTTTCGTTTCATGGTGCAATTCCATTGGTCGTAATTTGAATGGGAAAAATAATTCCCCGAATACCACTCGAACTTCGAAATTAATCTGATATTTCTCTCAAGGTTCCCTGCAAACAAATGAACTTGTCAAGTTTTCCAGAAAAATCACTAGCGCTACGCGCTCGTGATTTTTTAACCTTGAAAACTTGACACGTTCATTTGTTTGCAACGAACCTATCGGGAAATATCCGATAATTTCGAAGCTCTTGTGGTATTATATATGATTAGTTTTACCATCCAAATTTTGACCAATAGAATTGCACCATTCGACGTCACGTGGTACAACCTACACGGTTTTCAAGTGGAAATTTTTTGAAAATTTTGTCTGTTGGTTATATATACAAAACAAAAAACATTCAGCCGCGTTGATTCAGCATCTGTCAAACTGACAGACAGATTGAATGTAAAAATGAGCAGATTTCGAGTCGAGTCTCTGGAATCTATTGATGAATTTGGATGGGAAAAATAATCTCCCGAATACCACTCAAACTCCGAAGTTTATCTAATATTTCTCTTAAGGTTCCCTGCAAACAAATCAACTTGACACGTTCATTTTTTTGCATCGAACCTATCGAGAAATATACGATAATTTCGAAGCTCTTGTGGTATTATATATGAAAATTGATAATCAACACTGCCAGAGATACTTCTCATCGGCAGTAATTCCTGCTAAACGCGTTAAAGCTCGCCAAAAAATATCGTTATCTTACTTATAGTCTGAGTCCTAATTTTTATATATAATACTCAGTGAGCAGTTTCAAGACTTTTTATAAATAGCCAGACCAAGGAAGAGTTGGATGCCCATAGATACTTCACTTATTATCAAGCCTACAAATAGTGGCCTCGCGCTTTTACTCACGGCGATATTTTAGATGTGTCTGGGGGATGTTTAGCCCTACGATTAATCTAGCTGTCAACAAAAAGTATTGAAATTGTACCCTGAGTGTCATATATAAAAATTAGCACTCAAACTATAAGCAAGATCAAGTTATTCTTTGTGAGCTTTAAAGAGTCTTGCAGAAATTACCACCGATGGAAAATGTCTATCTGTGTTGATTATCAATTTTTAACAATATTCTCTGAAATATACCTCAAAATCAGCACTCAAGACCTTAAGAAAAGTGAGTAATGTCTTAACGTACCGCTAGCACCTCGTATCTGTAAATTGGCCGTCGCCACAAACTAGCTAGTATGCGTATGATCAAAGTACATACTAACACTACTCTATTCCACACATTTTGTTTCTCAGAAAATAAGTAATGTCTGGCGGGCCTGGGATCGTGCTCTATTAGTACAAGTAAGTAAAAATGCTCATGATTTTTGAATGATATACTCTTTTGTTTATTTAATATTTCTTTCTAGTGAAAATCTATGATTTTAAAAGAAAAAAAATGTGTTTTCGAAAAACTATCACTTTGATTTCTTTGAAAATAATATATTTCTCTTATATATGTGATTTTGCCCTGTAATTGGCTTCTGTTGGGCAATAAAATCTTTATCATTATTATTATTACTATCATAAAAATTTAAAAAATGATGGTCAAGTGGGCTTCTAGTAGGGGTAAGACCGTCAGCTAGGAAATTATAGGTGTCAAGCGCGCATGGACTTTCAGCGTCAAATAATTTAATTAACTGACTAACTGACGCTCTTTCCCTTCTTATATAGTTAGCTGACGAATAGTTTCACTGAGATTAGAGTTAAATTAAGAAATATTCCACTGTTTCAACCCTTTTTTTAGGTATTATGATCATGTTCATTTTACACCCAAAAAAATTTTGAAAAAAATTGAGAGAGCAATTTTTTTATTCCCCTTCACTTGAGTAGGTGGTCGTGTCACATTCATGATCATATCTCAGCTTTGAAAGAAAAATCCATCAACATTTTCAATTTTATGAAATTCTTATGTATAGCAAAAAATAATATTGTCTGCCCGAGTCACTAAAATTTCATAAAATTCTTCTAAACTATATGTAGAAAATGATATCCAAGTTTCACTTTGCTAGAAATAGAATACACAAAATGGTTCTGCTCCTTTTCAACTTAGAAATGTCTTTGATATTCACAAAATTATATCATTGATAGAAGAAAGATCATCAGTTAGCCATCAAGATTATCAGTTGGATATTATTGATATACATGAAAATTTCATTAAATTAGAATGTGAATTACAATTAGCAGTAGAATAATAGTTGAATTGATTTTATAATATCTCAAATTTTCATACTTACCAGTTTAAACACTAAGCTAACGATATAATAAGGGAAAGATCGTCAGTTATCCAGTTAATTAAATTATTCGTCGCTGAAAATCCATGCTCCCTTGACACCTATAATCGTCTAGTTGACGGTTTAACCGTCGCTAGAAGCCCACTTGACCATCATTTTATCATTTCTATGATGTTATAAGTAGGCTGTATAAATTTCATAATTTATCAAATAACTCTGTATAGCCTCACTTTTCATTACCGGTTCATAACGGTAGTTGACGGGTTTTCCACCAATTTCAATGCAGCTGACGGTTATTTTTGAAATGTTTGCTATAAAAACATTTTTCCTACATATTTTTATTAAATGACTTTTCTCCGCGTTTTTTTTTACATGTTGCGAATGCTCCTACAGTTAGCTCCACCACTACTATTGCAGCTGAAGCTCAGATTATCAAATGACTGTTTGTAAACAATCATTCAAAGTATAAATCGGATTTTCTGAAATGACTTTTCCATTTGCAACGCTGCCTCCCGGACTAATATAGTAGGAAAAAATGGTTTAGAATTCATTTTTAATAGATATGTTTTATTTGGATAAAGTTTAGTATATAAATTATTTGGAACACAACGTTTAAACTGGAATGTACTGCCATTTTCAAGTGTATGAATGTATAATAAATGTAGAATTATGTTCAATAAGCAGTCTATTCACTCAGAATATGTATCTTATTTGAATATAATAATTGCACTTTTTAGATGACAGTCTTTCCTATATCAATCTATCTATATTTTTATTTTTTTCTCAAGTATCTTGATTCAAACTTTTTATTAGTTCATATTTTCATTGTATATTCAACAATAAATAAATGAAGAAAAATTGTCAAGATAACAAAGATACAAAGGGTGACTGGATAAGTATAAAATATTAACTCCTAGAATCGTAGAGCTCTGCCAAGGCAGTAAATATACTTTTTTGAAAACTGTCATTGAAAGTGAACATTTACAAGGCAACTAGAAACATGCGAAATGATTGTTTTGTTCACAGGACGAGAAATACTTCGCAGCCAGGATGCGAAGTACTTATTTCGCAGCCAGGATGCGAAATAGTTAGAAAAAATTGTACTAGTATCATAGCAACATTAAAAGTGACATTGATTGATTCGAAATGTCAAAATTTTCTTTTTACATTTTAAGACGTGGTTTTCGAAAAAACGCTATTTGATAGATGATTGCGAAATTCTTTTGCATTCCAGAATAATTTTTTGGCTCGCTACGCTCACAAAAAAATCTTTTATTCTCGAATGCAAAAGTGACATTTCGCAATCTAGAATCAAAAATAACTATTTTTCGAAAGCTGTCATTAAAAGTGAACATTTACAAGGCAACTAGAAAAATGCAAAATGATTGTTTTGTTTACAGAACGCGAAATAATTCGCAGTCAGGATGCGAAATATTTAGATAAACTGTATTGATATCATATCAACATTAAAAGTGACATTGATTGATTAGATATGTCAAAATTTTCTTTTTACATTTTTTTTTGCATTCTCGAATGCAAAAGTGACAACTCGAAATCTAGAATTAAAAAAAGTATTTGTGCCAATTGGCGATAAAATAGGAAAGCTGAAAGCTTAAATGTACAATACAAAATGTCGTGAAATTCTTCCCTGTAATATTGTTTTTTGTATAATTAATGGAAAACATCAGGTTTAATATGTAGAAATCAGTGAAGATAAGTGCCAGTTTACCAATCAGCAACACTTTTCTAATAAACAACAAAAAAAAAACGAACAAAAAATGCACAGACACGTGCCCAAATAGCAGCTCTGACCTAATTAAGAAAAATATACAAGTTAAACATATTCACAAATGTAAAGTCGCTTCTTTAGCTGCATCCAGAATTTCGCGAGAATGTTCAGCTTCTGACGTTTCTGACAAAATAATTTTTAATATATTATTGTTTGTTACTATGCTTTTGCTTGGCAGTCGTCAAAATCGTTATTACGTTTTTGCAAGAACACAACCTTGATTAGTGTTTCTGTAGAAAATTATCTCTATTCTTGGCGTCTTCCACTCAAGTTTTTCCATCAAGTATACAAAAAAGATAGCATGTTCAACATGTAATTAAAGCAATATTACTTTGCTCGTGTAAATTTAATTCACTCGCTCATTACTCTCGCTCATGAATTAAAACATTCACACTCGTTAGTAAACTCTCACTTTTCTCTACTTGTCAAATAATCTATTTTTCAAACGTCACAAAAGTGATATATTATGTATCTCTGTTGACAAGGTAAAAGTGTCATTTTATCTGATTAGGCAGATAAAATACTGAATTTTATCCACTTTTTATGCCTAATCACATAAAGTGAAACAAATCTAATATTTCGGCAAAATAATTTACTAATATTCATTGTGAATATATCTATAATTATTGAAAATTGGGCTTTGCAAAAAACCATTCGCACTCACTTTACCTAGGAAATTATTAATATCAGCTAATGATAACACGGATGACAGTTTTAATGTTTTTTTCAATTTAATTTTATGTTTGTTGATATCGTAACCACGACAAAATTGTATTCATACGTTACAATTTGGGTACTTGTTTGAAAAAAGATATAGTATATATATCATTCGAAGCAAAAGTGGCTTTATGTGCTTAGGTTACTTTGACTATAAACCTTAGCATATAAAGCCTAACTTTCGCTCCTATTAATAATCTACCATTAAATTAGGTCTAGTTTCATAAATGAATTCAACTCTCATTCAATTTTTTCAAAAAGTAAATTTGTATCAAGTCGTTCAAATGAAATCTAGATTTTGACAATGATAATGAATTAAGTGTAAGGTAGGTAATTTTAAATAACGTGCTTTTGTTAAAAATAAATAAAAGTGCACTTAATACATGAAAAACTATTTCGTTTGATGCATACTTTTTAAAACACTATGTATAATATAGAAATATAATATTTTGTACTGAATCTAATTTTTATTCAATTTATGTTTTCATGTTTCCTTTATTAAAAGTTTGAACAATTTTCTTGTAATTGGAAAGATATCTATATGTATTCTTGAAAATTTAATGCACTGTATTGTCTAATTTTTTTTCAATTATTGTTGATACAATACTAATTTAACAAGTATATCAATTTTTAATTAACGTAAAATAAATATTGTAAACATTACATATACTGTTAACTCAAATATATAAATGATTGCGTAAAATTTTGTAAGTATAGTATAGTTATCCATTAAACATTGTTGTAAAACAGGACCTACTGATGTAGGCATCTATAGCGACGACAGTGCGAACTAAAACTATCTCAGCAGACGCATAGTCGTGGCGAGTCAGGTTACCTACTATGTCGTGTACTGTGGTAGTGCCCATAAGTGGTGGTGTCACGGGGTGAGTGAGTCAGAAAACGACTGCCTCTATCTCTTTTCTATTGACTCGACCCGTTAGGCGCAAGTGTCTGGCTTTGCTTGGAAGCTGAAAATCTAGTGATATCTATTACTGGATTTTCAAGGTTGCTCACTTCCCAGGTATGCGCATAAGACTAGAAGCATAATTATCTGCACTGTAGTGTTTCCGCTCTTTTCCAGATTCTGCTAGCAATATTGTATTTTAGCTTGAACGAATTGTAGATGCATTTGTTAGCATGTGCGCAATATGCAAATGGCCGTTGTTACTTGAAATTGAATTACATATAATCGTGCTTTTGTGACTGACAAACTTTAAATCATTATTTTAAATCTAATTCTCACAATATTTTTTTTAAATGAAGGCGAAATCCTTTACTTTCTGAGTTATTTCCAGAGTATTCTATGAAAATTATCAAACCATAATTTTGATACTAACGAGCTCCAAGATATACAGAATAATTTACATTTACAAAAATAATTATTTCAAAAAATACTTATCTGCAGTTCAGATTCACGAAGCAACATCTGGGCATGTATCTTCTCATTTTAGAATTTTGAGATAGCATTTTGTACATCACGTCTACAATTTATCACGGATACTGTCCAATATTAGATTTAAAGACATGATTTTTGATTCTCTTGTTAAATTTTCCTAAATCTGCTACTGTTCAACCACATCTGATTATTGGAGCAATATCCCCTTTCAACCTTAAAGCCATTTTACATTATCACATTTATGGAACAAAATTTTGTACGATTTTTGGTGCAGTATAAATTAGTTAGTAACATACAAAAAATTGTTTGAAAAATTGGATGGGATCAGTAATGCATTGGAAAAAAATAGGTTGCGAGTAGTAACCTCTAAACCATAATGGACAGGAAACTCGTACGATTTTACATTGGAGCACGTTTATGCAATTCCCTATCTCAACTGTGTTGCAAAAGTGAAGCCAAAAATGTAATATTGTTAGAGAGAGAAAATAACTGAGAGATAGGTTGAGGCGGGCCCATGTTTGCATGGAGTTAAATGGCTAGGTTAGGTTTATTTAGTATTTTCATGTGAAAATATATTGTAAAATGGGAAGAAAATGTTTTGTGACAAATTGTGATACTGGGTACAGAGCATGTAAAGAGAAATTTTCTCTTTTTCCTGCGCCCAAAGATGATATTATATTAAATAAGTGACGAGGATATCATAAAAGAATGCTCGTCTGGAGATATAAAATTGAGAAGAAATTATTTCAAAATTATATCAAAATTAAAGGTTATATCAATGTTTTAAATTATTGAACGTATCTAATCTAAACTTTTAATGAAAAATTCAACTTCAAGAAAACTTCTTATCTATAAAGAATATAAATATTTCTATTTATGTTTTGAAATCAATAGGGATGTAATAATTGTTTACAAATCCACCGTACAGTATAGTATGGAATTGTTCAATCATATGACAAATATATTATTACAGATACCGTTCAAATATTTCCCACTAAAAGAAAATGCATGTCCGAGTATTTTTTCAAATTGCCAGAAATATTTAAGCGTCCCTAAAAAACAAGGAAATCTTCTATAAAACAGGGTGGATCTTTGAAAAAGCCCAAGCTGTGCGAAAAAGAGAAAGATATTAAAATGTAGATAGAATTCATCTTCCATATATTCGATTAAAATAGTTTTCAATTTTTACCAGAAGTCACTTAAACCCTAGAAATAGATTTAAATCCAAAGCAAAACTTGAATTCAGAGGGCTTATAAGAATTTTTTTGATTTGAAAACTATATCCATCATGGAAAAACAAATTTTCATCAATGAGATGTTGGAGACAAAATACTTTGGCTGGTACCACAAGCTCTGTTTTTGGCTATACTAGCAGTGTTATTTTAAGAAGAGTTTCAAAGCAATATACATATTTCAAGTTATTTTAAAGGAAAATATTCAAATAAATTTTGTAGACATATGTGTTTTCCGTAATTTATATCTGAAGATTATTTTCTAAAGTATTTGGGAAAATTCTAATTGCGTTAAAACACATCTTGACACAACGCTCTTAGTAGTGCCAAAAACAGAGCTCGTGGTACCAGCCTTTGTTTTCAGAAAGCAATATAAAAATGAACGGAATTTTCCCATAAATATCACGGATGTACGCAATTTAGGAGATTTTTCCCAAGTTTTTTGTTAATATTTTCTTCTGGTATGTAAGAAATTGTTTGTGTTTATTTTCTCAATTTTATTACGCCCATTATGATATAAAATATTCATAAAATTGTTTATGTATCTGTTATTCATAATTAGGAAACTCTTATCAAAAGAAACGTTTATAAAATATGTTTCATAATAATGCACTTTTTCATTGCAGATTTTAATAAATAGAAATTTTAATTTTCTTTTCTTTTGCCTTTTATTTAATAAGTAATAAAGTATTTCACGTAATGAAAATATTGAATTAATCTGGCAATTGTTTTTTATCGAAAAAAATTCAAATATATGGTGTGATTCTGGAATTTTCTATAATGCTGGGGCCACACTTACGTATAACGCCATTAATTAAGGCGTTATTCAATAATGAACACATTGTCAATGACAATATGTCAATTGTCACATAACGCCTTACTTAACGGCATTAGACATTAGTGTGGCCCCAGCATAACACTACAGAACTGTAAATGTGAACAAAATCACATCATTCCTTGATGTCAAATGGCACTAAATGTATTTGTCAACAAAAATTGTTGCGATTTTGTTCAGATTTACAGTTCTGTAGCGTTATAGACAATTCCAGAATCGCTAAAATAATCTCATTTCTGTATATGAAGCATGCAAAGCTGGGCTCGTTCTCGCTATCTCTCTCACGGCTGCCGCATTACATTTTAGGCTTCATGTTTTCCAACTGAGTGGCCGCTCCTCTATTATTCTCCTTCGTGCATTGGAGTGATGGGTAAGGGGCTGACGCCTCGAAAAGTCAGGAAAGTGTAACTTTCTCCGTCTAATTTTAGAGTACTATCTTTTTTTAATAGTTTTGTGCGCATGATCCAACTGCTGTTCTCTTCAGCTTCGAGTAGAAGCAGTGTCGTATCATTCAATTATTTCTTTTCGTTTCATCTTTTGGACGTGTCACGTTATATTCTATATTGAAATGAAACATAAAAGTGGAACACAAAATACTTCATTTCGCTAAGATCTTATGGAATACAATAAATTACTGATTACTTAACTGTACCATCTTTAAAAATCCCCTTTGGAAATTTAAAATTCGACGCCTATGGATTATAAAGAGACAGGTACACTTTCAGTAGTGCGGATTACATAAAATTTTTTGGCGATACGAAACCACGCCTACTCTCCTATCCACTCTGTTACTAGAAATCACTGGCTGCGAGCATGCGTAGCGCGCATATTCATAGTTGAGTTCATAGAACTGTCAAGAGTGAACGTTTTTTTTCTTATGGTTTTTTAATATATTCGTAGATAATTTTCATATGCGATCGTGAATGAAACATATTTCCAAAAAATTTCATTATTTTCGGATAAATTCTTGCAGTTTTTCATACAATTGACATGTTGCGCAATTATACAATCCTTCAGTAAACCTCGTATAACGTCATCCTAGACCAAATTATCATAACTATTGTTGGAACAAACATAACCTAAAGTGTTGTACTCAAACTTTTACAAGGATATTGTAAAATCGGCCTATCCACCGACTATACTTCTATGAGATCCTGAGAGCCAAAGAGGCAATGAACAAAAAATCAAATCTTACCTTGTCGTAACTCCGGATTTTTGCACCAACTCTTTCAAAGTGGCTCCGTGTTCGTCACTTCCAATACCTCCAAAAAATATTGTGGCATTAGGTTTCTGTAAGAGCCATTGCAAAACTCGGATGGTATTCTGGGCACAACCTCCGGGACTGACATGATACGGTAATCTGAATTAAGAAAATAAATACCTAATTGTAAGCAAATTTGAATTAATTTTACTTTTTTATATCTTCATATAGCAGTTTCATTCTATCAGCTGGCACGACAAGGTTATCATCCTCATTCAAATTGTGTTTTCTTAATAGTTCATTACTTGTCAATTGAACAACAACATCCAACAACGGATTTCCAAACGCTGCTATTTGAAACATGACATACATATATTTTGAATAACAACGAATTATATGTATTATGAAAATATATATTTCACACTGCCATTTTTTGGACTGGCAGCTCTTTTCAGCTCTTAGCCATTAATCATGCTAATTATTATTGTTGAATGCAAGTTGAATGTTCATAGATTAACTAGGTTATATTGATAACAAATTGAGAACAAAATATATGCACAGTGTCGCCAACACTTGTGCTTCTCTTCCCCTAATGCCTGTATTACACGATACAATTTATTGACCAAGTTCTCTGTCAAGTTTTCAACAATTTTTTGCCGAGCTCAAAAATATTTTGTACCATATTACACGATACAAGTTTTCGTCAAGAAAAATCAGAACTACCAACTTATAAATTTTGACGTAACTTCAAAAAGTATGGTAGAGAGAAATGTGTGATAGTAGAGATGATAAAAAATCAATATACTGAAGCACTGAAGGCAACTGTATATAAAATTATGGAAGTATTAGATGATGCTGACTGTTACGTGAAATGAAGAAAACGATGTACGGGAATTCAGTCACAAGTTTATTATTTCTATCCTACTCTACAGTTTCGGTCCCACCTGGACCATATTCACTCCTGAAGATGGTCCAGGTGGGACCGAAACTGTAGAGTAGGATAGAAATAATAAACTTGTGACTGAATTCCCGTACATCGTTTTCTTCATATAAAATTATATTAATACTTTGTCAACACTAAGATTATGTTTGCAATGTTTGTCTTTCTTAAGGTTAAGTCAAGTTTGAAACGCGTGTTTCATTTGACGCGAAATAACTAATATGAGTAATGTTGGCAACGACAAATCTGGCAAAAATATTCCTAGAATACCCCAGAATATTGGCGAGAAATAAAGCCAGTTCTATTTCAAAAATAACTTGGTCAATTATTGGTCAAGAAAAAAATTGTGGAAATTTTGAACATATTGCACACAACAATAAATTGAAGGTCAACATTTGAAAATTATTGACCAATAAATTGTATCGTGTAATACAGGCATAAGAGTGTTTCCAACAGTGACATCTAATCTTCACAAATGAACCGGAAAGCAGGCAAGTATGCGTGGTTCCAAAATGAAGGTATGCAACCACGCACAAATGGAGAGAGCATATATGGAAGAGAGGCTGTCTCTTTCTAATGCGGCTCTCAAAATGTTTTCTTTGACTTCTGCAGTACCTAATGGCTGCATTCAGCAGAGCACATCGATTAGTAATCGCTGAATGCGCTACGAAAAGTTCGATGAGAACTCATCAATTAGTAATCGGACGTCATCTTTTCCATCGCATTTAGAAAGCGATTTGTGATTACGAATTGTCACATCGGGGGTTATTTTCAAAATCTCGTGCGGCTACTCAGTTTCTTTATGATAGTAAAAACACTGTTTATCGTATTTTTTTCAGAAAAAATAAATGTTTTAAACTCAGAAATAAACTATTAATTGTAATAATTTTAATTTTTAATTCTTTGGTCTCAGTTTTCAATTTCTAGCAGAGGCTAAGGATGAGTTAAAAAATAGATACTTGATTTTTTCACAACTTTATGGGAAAAATTCTTTAAATTTATTTGATAAATTATATTATGGACTATCTGTTCAGTAAAATTTTAATTTCTATCCGTAAATAAAATTAACCAAACAAAAACAATATAAAAATAACCTCGATGCCATATCCTCGCTATAAGAAAGTGCATTCAGCAGGACTATTCATCGATACGTCACCGAATAAAAGCAATCTGGCGCGCAAATGAGTTGGAGATTTCTAACTTTTGGAATCAAAGCATACTATCATATCACTTACTCGCCAGTACATATTTACACATGCAAGCTCATGCTTATTGGCGCGCCAGCTATGACTGGCGCCACTAGAAACATGCACTTGTAAACCCAGCTTGCACTGTCAGCACTTGGAACGTTGCTTATACCGTTCACTTTGGCGCTCAGAACACTCACAAAAGTAGCAGTGACATCATTACTGATTAAAAACGTATATTCTCTCATCTGGAACGCTCACACGTGGGAAATTTGAAAAATATAACCTGGAAACTAAAATATTCTTGGAGTTTCAATATAGTTATTTAGAAATTAAAGGTTCATATTCACGATTATTATCTTTAAAAAGTACTAGTAAAATAGGAACCTGAGAAAATTGCAAAAGTCACAAAGAGATGGCGTTACCAGCATGCACAGAAATTTTCCAGTGGCACTAAGACGGTGTAAACTAATATTAAAACAAAGAAAATGTATATATTTTTTTTTGTTTAAAATAAAAACAACCGAAACATAACCTAAACCGAGCTTTTTATGCCAACTAGGATTGGAAGGCAGGAAAGTGGTGACTTTATATATTTCTTATCACTTGAAAAAGGCAGCACTTTGCTGTTAAAACATTGTGTTTCTAATAAATTACAGAACTTATACCCAATAGAACATTCATATTCATAAAATGAGTTCTGAAAAGCTTTTTCCTTCAATTAACATAATAAATAACTATAAAACTATCGAACATCCAAAGAAGAAAAACAAAGCACAAAATACGTAAACAAACAAATGTGACCGATGAACTATGGTGACATCTTCCGACAAACTTCGAAGTAGACTATGCAATACTCTCTCTCTAGCTGTCTCTTTCTGGCCAGCCGGAATCAAAATAGACAATAGGGAAATAGAGGAAATGATTTGTCTAGGGTATTATTGTTGGTCCTTGATGGTTGTAATCGTCCGAACCGGAAGTGCACTTTACTTGAAACTTTTTTCTAATTTTTCACATAAATCTAGAATGATTTGCCAAGATGGATTCACTATGATGTACGAAGAGGTAAGTGCAATTTTTTAGCCGCGTGCAAAAATATCAATACAAGTCAAACGTCCAGAGCAGTATAATAATAG
This sequence comes from Dromius quadrimaculatus, assembly GCA_963989225.1. NCBI lineage: Eukaryota > Metazoa > Arthropoda > Insecta > Coleoptera > Carabidae > Dromius > Dromius quadrimaculatus. Next base: position 31,411,220 of record OZ022330.1, read on the forward strand.
TATATCAGAAACTCAAATTATCTTGGATTCACAAAAATAGGTTACATTTATACTACTACTAATACTACTAGTACTACTACTACAATTACTGGTAACTTACGCTTGAATTTTTCCGGATTAAGATGAACATCCTTAAAGGTGAAGTAACAGTATACTTTACTATCCTCTGGGTAATAATTGTTTTACGAAACAAAGAATTACAGAACTAAACTTAATTTTTTTAAAGAATTCTGTAACTAGAAGACTGAGTCACACTGTGAAAAACTTTTGATCTAGTTATTTGACAACTGACACTTAGTGACGTTTACAAATAGAGATTTCATAAATATTTATTACAAGCTTTAGAAATAACACAGACAATATGTTCATTGTAACAAGTAATGATAATGTGAGCGCAAATTTTAACAAAATTTTCATCAACATAGGTACTCGTCTAGATATAATTATTTAATTTTGACAGTCACTTAAAAGTACAGTCACATCAAAAGACATTAGAAGTTGTATTACAGGCTCTTTGCGAATAGACTGCAGCACCAGTAGTGGTAAAATTTGACAGTACTAGCAGGTAAACAAAACGTTATCATCGCACATGATTTTAGAATATATGTACAAAATTTAAACTATAAAGCAATTTATAAGTTAATTTAACATGGAAATTGAAATATCACATGTTGGTTATACAAATTGTTGCGTTCCAAACTATACAACAGTTACGGAAACACAAAAAAACCATAAACATTTCTACAAGTTTTCATCCAGAGAACATTAAATAGGAATGGGAAAAAAATGGATTTAGGCTATTAAACGAGTGAAGAAAGTGAAAAGTAGTCAATAATAATTATAGAATATGTATTAAATATAGGAATTACTTGATGTAACTAGAAAATTTTTGTAAAAAGTTAGGTTAAACCATTGTAGGTTATAGCAATTTTGTAGATATTATTTTTATGTATCGGATAAGTTGAAATGCATGCAAAATATCTCGTGTTTCATCAACCTAAGGCAATGTGAAAAAATATACTTTCATATGACATATTTTGATTCGTTTGACAGACATTTAGCAGCCTATTATTAATTACTTAAAAATAACATATCTTACTTCGATAAAAACTTTATACGAACCAGAATTATTCGACTTTTGCTCTACAACATGCGCCGAAATCAAACTCTTATCCAAAAACAGTCTTTCTTCAACATGAAACACAAGCTTACTCTCTGGGACTAATTTTCCTTTTTCTAATATTGTACTCCGGATACAACCAAGTTATATAAATTGAGATCCTGTTCCTATCATAACTCCATTAGCCATCATTCACTTCTGTTTTTAAACTTATTTCAAGCTTCAATATAAAGTTTTTAGCTTTTATTTACTTATAGGCTCTTTGCGAATAGATTGCAGCAGGGAGTACTGGGAGTTTTCACTCTTATGAAGCAAATTGAACAGTTTTGCGCTATCTAGCGTCTTTGGAGAAAGTTAAAATTTTTAGCTGTGTGTGCTAGGTTTCAGATGCTTCTGCGCAGTAAAATATTTTGCTGGAATCTGATTGGTAACCAGGTTGACAACTAATGTTGATCAGTGTCAGATCAGTGTTGATCTTGTTTGTGAAAATATGTCGAATGTGCAAAAATGGAAAATATTTCAAAATTCTGAGCAAAACTGAAGGGTAAGTTAGATCGGCAATATTTTTGAATACATTTCAGTAAATATAAAGTATATACAAATAATTTATGTTAAAAATCTGAATAAATATGAACATTACTACTTTTTTAGATGAGCTACAAGAAACCTTGTTGCGTCGAAGACGGTTGTTCATACAAGAAGGAACCGATTATTCGATATAAGTACGAAATTTGTGTGAAATATTTTGAAGAGAAATAGATTATTCTCAATTCAATCAGAAGAACATTTTGAGATGGGGCTATTTTTGTGTGGTGCAAACGAACAAATAGATACTTAAGTGGTCAAGACAGTCGTCTTTATGCTGTTTCTGATCGCATCCAATGACTTGCGGTTGGACGCTGCAAGAAGGCATTGAAATCGACGTACCGCAAGTAATTAGTAAGTATATAAGTACTTTATTTTTTGCTATTATGAGTAGATAATTGACGTAATAATTTCAAGGTTACTACCGCTCCCCTTCCTTTGGCTCCAGCTCACAGTCCTGTCATTCTTTTGGAGTTCAAAAAGAGCAGAAAGTATCTAGGACTCAGAACTTCCCATTCATCACAATTATCGTAACTGCAAGTGATTATTGAGATGAATAAAACATTACGATCACCTATAATTCGAAAAGAGTAAGAAATATTTGAGACGAATTACCTGTCCGAATATTGTTACCTGAATTTCTCATCCCAACAATAACGCAAAATTCAAAAAGTGTATTAATTTTCTCGGTATGGAAGACAAAATGTATATTTTCTGCCGGTCTTTACAATGTGAAGTTTTGTTCACACAATAACGTATTTAGTGAAGATTTTGATCCCGATGATGTATTTTATACTTTTATGTAAAATGTTTTTTACTGATTCTGAATCTATGTAATTATCTATCACTGTGTCTGTTCATCGCATTTATCATTCGAAAATACTGTCAGAGTTTTTATTATTGTGTGAAAAAGGTGAATCAAGAGATTGTCATGTACCATAAATTGTAATTTATAGAGATATAGGAAATATTATTATTGTATTATTATATAAAATATGTAATTATATTATTTTTGTATAAAATATTGTATCATTGTATCAAGAGCCTCGAAATTAATTTGAGAACTCAGTCACAATGAGAAATCAAATTGAATTATCAAGAAATAAGACATGAAATTTCTAAGATCTTGAATTACAGGCTTCATAATTTGAATTTTCACGTGGCAATGAGAATTTAAATCATGAAACCTGAAATTCAATATCTTAGAAATTACATGTCTTATTTCATAGATTCAAATTTAAATTAAATAAATAGAAAAAAACAGCCCGTGCCACCGTGCGGATTTGGAGAAAATTTATAATTTTTTGTATCAATTATTTAACATGGCAGTGAACACTCCCAGTACTCCCTGGATTGCAGCGCCAGTAGTGGTTAATTTTGACAGTAATAGCAGGAAAACAAAACGTTATCATTGTACATGATTTCAGAATATATGTACCAAATTTAAATTATAAAGCAATTTATAAGCCAGTTTAACAGTAAATTGAAATATTACGTGTTGGTTATACAAATTGTCGCGTTTCAAACTGTAAAACAGTTACGGAAATACAAAAAAACATTAACATTTCTACAAGTTTCCATCCAGGGAACATGAAGTAGGAATGGGAAAAAATGGATTTAGGCTATTAAACGAGTAAAAAAAGGAAAAAGAAGTCAATAATAATTATAGAATATGTATTAAATGTAGAAATTACTTGATAAAACTAGAAAATTTATGTAAGAAGTTAGGTTAAACCATTGTAAGCTATAGCAATTTTGTATGTATTATTTTTATGTATCGGATAAGTTTTGGGAATTTCATGCAAAATATCTCGCGTTTCATCAACCTAAGGCAATGTGAAAAAATATACTTTCATGTGACATGTTTTGATTCGTTTGACAGACATAAAGCAGCCTATAATTAATTACTTCAAAATAACATATCTTACTTTGATAAAAACTTTCAACGGACAAGAATTAATCGACATTTGCTCTACAACAAGCGCGGAAATCAAACTCTTATCCAAAAACAGTTTTTCTTCAACATTAAACACATGCTTACTTCTTGCACTAATTTTCCTCTTTCTAATATTGTACTCCGGACCGGATACAACCAGGTTATATGAATTGGAATCCTGTTCCTAATATAACTTCATTAGTCATCATTCACTTGTGTTTTCAAACATATTTCAAGCTTCAATATAAACTTTTTAGCTTTTATTCACTTATTCCACGTAAAGACAATTCAAATTTTTTCCTGCAGCTACTTTCAAAATTAAACACTCCGAGCGCTAGTGTCGCTCTCCAACGTTTGCGCAAAGAGCCTATTCCACGTAATGACAGTTTAAATTTCTTCCTGCAGCTACTTTCAAAATTAAACACTCCGAGCGCTAGTGTCGCTCCCCAACCTTTTGCGCAAAGATTCTATAAGCACACTCAGAGTGAATAACTAAATATCATCTGTGTAAACTGGCCCGCGATTTAAACCAATCAGAGATCAAGGTCAAATAGGCCCTATCTTCTCCACACTGATTTCTTAAAAAAGATGAAGTATAGACAAAAATTTCAATTGAATTTGAATTCACCTTCAGAAATTCATTTATTCAGAAAGATGTAACTCATTGACATGTTGCTACTGATAACTAAACTACATCTACATTTGATATTTCCGGATGAAAAGAATAATCGTTAATAGTTCGAATCGTGCTGAAAATGACTCGCGTGAGTTATGTATACTAGATTTTGTTAGACGACTCCATTCTCTTAGTCAGCATTTATACTTTATATAAACCCTGTATTCATTTGTAACAAGTTAGTTCTCTGTCATTTGTCTTGAAGTAAAAATAAATCTTTTCAAAAACCTATTTTGAGTTTGCAATTATTTAATTGGCGCAGTCGGTAGGATTCGTAGAGAAGCGACTGATCGAAAACTTCTAAGCAAGTCCAATTCGTTGATATCACCGCTTCTTTGGTTTTTACCATCAACTACGAATATCCAAACACACATTACAAGAAGAACCTACAGAGCCGCTTGAAGCAGAGCTCCAGGTTTTCAACAGAAACGACAGAACGTAACTCCGTACCACAGAGTCCGCAAAGCGAGAACCAGGTTCGTTAACCTCCAGGAAAACAACATCGCCCAGAGCCCGTAAACCGAGAGCCAGCAGCGAGTGTCTAATTCCAATGAAGTTCAGCACAGTCTTCGTAAGCATAATTGCATTGTAAGTGCAACGAACATTTCACAATAAAAAAAAATATATATACATATATACATATATTTAATTATTATTGCTACTAACAACATTTGATAAACAAAGACACAGGGATTTCTGGAACGGTTAAAACTGTTAAGAAAGAAATCAAGCTCCGACACAGAGCCACTTGTTTCACAAAAAAACTAGTTATATGTTTACATAAAACACAGGGATTTCGTGAACGGCCAAAGCTGTTAAGACGGAAATCGAGCTCCGACACAGAGCCATTTTATCATAATACTATTATTTATTAATTTACTAACTTTAAATATAAAAGTTTTTGTTATTACGAAATGAAGAGTAAATAATAGATATTCAAATTGGAAGACAACTCAGATTTATTACAATCAATTTTAGAAATTGAAAATAATATTACTAATTATACCCCAGCAATAATGGCTGATAGAACTGGAAAAATTAATTTTGCATTAGGTTCAGTTCCATCATACAATGGCGATCCTAATAAATTGAGTAATTTTATAAATGCTGTGAATACGGTTCAGGACCTGTTCAGTACGCTCAATCCACCATTAGATAATTTCGACAAGACAATCACATTTCTAAGTATTAAAAACAAAATCACCGAAAAAGCCTTAGATAGCATTAAAGATCTTCATTTCAATAATTGGAATGAATTGAGATCACATTTAGTGAATAGTTTTAAAGACAAAACTAATTAATCACAATCATCAACGAAATTTTAAAAACACAACATATTAAAAACCCATATAAATTGTTAGAGGTAACGAAAGAAAAATTTCTCAGTTTCAAATCCAGAATAAGTATTGAAGGAAACGACTCAGGAACGAAATTAGTAACGATCAGATTTGCCGAAAAACTTATTATAAATAACTTTATATCCACAATTAGCGATCCGTACAGAAATAATTTGGCGACAAGAAGCCCTCAGGACCTAGCGGAAGTTGAGACGTTGCTAGAAAATGATTTTCAATATTTGAAATCAAATGCTAATACAATCCCCAACATGAGACCCAATACTAATACTACTACCATAAATAGACATTTACCTAACATTCCTCCTCAAAAATATCCCGGAGCAAATTTCACTACCGGCCCAGTAAACACGTATAACAAAGATTGGTCAAATAATCAAATAATCAAAGATTTGCCCCTGAACAATAGATCAAGAACGCACAAAGAATGAAACCTACCCCCATGTCCACACAGACAAGACAGACTTTCCAACCCAGACCAGGCCCTAGTAATTATTTCACCCAGCAAAACAGACAATTTGGAGCACATCAACCAAATTACATTGTTGAAGAAATAAACAATACAGAAAATCCTGACGAAAATCAATATTGCCAGCCCGACAAACTGAATCAAGAGAATCTTGACTGTTTTACAGACGAAACTTCTGAAAATAATTTTGAAACTGACAATACTTGTGACAATGATGCTTTTTTAGAAATTCCTCCAAATATCCACGAGAAATCTTAAACATTTATCAAAATTCCCGGCTACCGTTTTTAAAAATGAAAGATTATTATATATTGATCGATACCGGCTCTACTATCAATTTAATAAGTAAAACTTATGTTTACAACAATAAAAATAAATTCAAAATCTATGAAGAAAATTTTGATTTAAAACAGCTATTGGACAACACAGTGGCAACGAGTATGTAATTTTGCAATTTGAAGGAAAAGATTTAAAATTTTATCTACTTGATTTTCATAATCAGTTTAATCTATTGCTCAGTTTACCGACAATGATAGAAATGCGAGTCAAAATTGATTTTGATACAAATATTATTACGATTCAAAATAAAAGTTTTAAATTACAGTATTTTAATGCGCAGAACACTGTCAATAGTATTGAAGAAATTAAAGTTAGAGCCAATCACTTAAATTTAGAAGAAAAAAATGAGCTTTATAAATTGATAAAAGAATATGAAAGTATTATTCCCAGAACAAACGAAATCTTAACACATACAAATGTTGTTCAACATAAAATAATTACTAAAGACGACACTCCTATTTACACAAGACCGTATCGTTATCCAGAAATTTACAAGAAAGAAATTAATTATCAAATTAAAGATTTATTAACTAACTAAATTATACAAGAGAGTCATTCACCATGGTCCTCACCTGTGTGGATGGTCCCCAAAAAACTTGATGCTTCCGGAAAAAGAAGATTTAGAATGGTCATTGACTATCGAAAACTCAATTCAAAAACTATCGACGATAAATTTCCGATTCCAAACATCTCAGAAATATTAGATAAACTAGGCAAAAACATATCTTACACTAAATTAGATTTGACTTCAGGTTTCCACCAAATAAAGATGCATCCAGATTCTATTCCAAAAACAGCTTTTTGTACTGATGAAGGACATTTCGAATTTATCCGTATGCCTTTTGGTTTGAAAAAATGCTCCGACTATATTCCAAAGACTGATGAATTATGTTCTGAGCGAACATATAAATAAAATATGCCTTGTATATTTAGACGACATTATAATATTAGGAACATCCCTCCAAGAACATTGCGAAAACATCCGTAAGATCTTTTCGAAATTAAGAGAATACAATTAAAAAATCCAGCTGGATAAATCAGAATTTATGCGTGAAGAAGTCGCTTTTCTCGGTCACATCGTTTCAAAAGATGGTATTAAGCCAAATCCAGCAAAAATAGAAGCAGTTAAAAATTTTCCTATTCCCGAAACACAAAAATTTTTAGGACTTTTAGGTTATTGTAGAAAATTTATTCCCAATTTCGCGAAGTTAACAAAACCAATGACTATTTATTCAAAGAAAGGACAGACCGGTAATATAGACAATAAAGAATACAGACAGGGTTTTAACAATAGTAAAAATCTATTAATTAATGCCCCGATTCTGCAATATCCTTACTTCGAAAAACAATTCACAGTTACAAGTTCATTGTATTTCGCAAGATATTGAATTTGGTGCAGAATTTGCAAAACAAATAGACGAAAAATTCAACAGTAAAAATTATTTGATAAACAAGAATAGTAGAGACAAAATTTTAGCGATTCAACCTATTTTTGAAAATAAATATAAATTATTTCATTTAGTAACAAAAGAAAATCATTTTGATAAACCAACATTGGAGAAGATAGAACAATGTTTAATAACGATGAAAGATTATCTAATTCAAAATGAGATTTACGAAATACATATGCCAAAAATATGTTCTGGCTGTGATAAAGTATCTTTTAGTATAATAGAAAAATTAATGCAAAAAAATATTCATATATAATATAAGTGGTTAAATTTTACCGGAAAAGTTTTTAGATTGTTACAAGAGCTTGTTGCTTAGCAATTTATTGAGTGATATTGACAGAAAAATCACGAGCTGTCAAGCGAGTGATTTTTGATCAATATCACGAAATAAATTGGTAGCATGCTCTCGTAATAATCTAAAAATTTTGCCAGGTTAAATTTAATCACGAATGGTATTCGGAAGATTATTTTTCCCATCCAAATTCATCAATAGATTCCAGAGACTCGACTCCGAATCTGCTCATTTTCACATTAAATCTGTCTGTCAGTTTGACAGATGCTGAATCAACGCAGCTGAATGTTCTTTGTTTTGTATATATAACCAACAGACAAAATTTCCAAAAAATTTCCACTTGAAAACCGTGTAGGTTGTACCACGTGACGTCGAATGGTGCAATTCTATTGGACAAAATTTGGATGGTAAAAATAATCATAGAAACTCATCAAGTTTAATAGCTAATATCGACGAAGAAGATATAAATACGGCACACTCGGCAGACGAAAACGAAATTAACGGGACTACATATAAAGACACTTGCATAAACGTTGGCAAAAACCAAATTATCATATATAATATCATAAGTGGTTAAATTTTACCAGAAAAATTTTTAGATTGTTACGAGAGCTTGTTGCTTAGCAATTTATTGAGTGATATTGACAGAAAAATCACGAGCTGTCAAGCGAGTGATTTTTGATCAATATCACGAAATAAATTGGTAGCAAGCTCTCGTAACAATCTAAAAATTTTGCCAGGGCAAATTTAATCACGAATGGTATTCGGAAGATTATTTTTCCCATCCAAATTCATCAATATATTCCAGAGACTCGACTCTGAATCTGCTCATTTTCACATTCAATCTGTCTGTCAGTTTGACAGATGCTGAATCAACGCGGCTGAATATTCTTTGTTTTGTATATATAACCAACAAACAAAATTTCCAAAAAATTTCCACTTGAAAACCGTGTAGGTTGTACCACGTGACGTCGAATGGTGCAATTCTATTGGTCGAAATTTGGATGGTAAAAATAATCATTGAAAAACATGAAACAGAAACTGATTGTATTCTGAAAAGGTTATTTGACAATAAAAATCAGAGACTAATTATCAAACTGAAAGACGTTGACATTAAAAATGAAATATTTAAATTTATAAAGGATTTTTGTGTACCCCGAGTAAATTATTATTGTTTAATTGATAAGGAATTGATAACTACTATGAACGAAGTATTGCAAGAGCTGTTTAGTAAAGATACATATAAATTTATCCAATGTACGGAAGTATTACAGGATGTATTTACTCTCGAAGACCAACTAGATATCATTCAAAATTATCATTTAGGAAAAACCAATTATAGAGGTATTTTAGAGACTTACCGAAAATTGAAGCGTAAATATTATTGGTCAAAAGTGTTTTTAGATATCCAGAAATATATAAATAACTGTGGTATTTGTCAACAAAACAAATATGAAAGAATTCCCTATCAAATCCCTGACAACCTTACATCAACTCCTAAATACCTTTTTGACATACTACATACTGACACATTAACATTAGAAATTAAAAGTATTTGACTCTTGTAGATTCTTCTTCTAAATTCGCACAGATAACATATGTTAAAACACTTGCCGCTACAGAAATTACAGACGCACTTTTGAATTACTTTTCTCAATATCAGATCTCGAGCGAAATTACCTTTGACAGTGGTACTGAATTCAATAGTAATTTGATAAAAGACCTTTTAAAATTTTATAATATTACAATTCATATGACTTGTGTTGATAATCCAAAATCTAATGGAATAATAGAAAGATTCCATTCGACAATAATTGAACATTTGAGAATATTGAATCAACGACCAGAATTCAAACCACAGAACATTTCCAGAAAAATTCAGCTAGCTTTAATAGCTTATAACAACTCTATAAATTCAATTACTAAATTTACTCCCATTAAAATTCTTTACGGTTTTGAGAAGAATAATAAAATTTTGAAGTTTAAAAATTGTAATGAAGATTATTTACAAGAATGGAAGAATAGTCTCACTTTGTTGAGAGATAATATTTTCAAGTGAATTCAAATAGAGAAAAATAAAAGATTTTTAAAGCAAAAACCTTATAAGCAGAATTTGGACGATTTGAAATTTGATACAGCTTTGATTAAACAAGGCAAAAGAAGAATTCAAAAAATTAAAAAACCATTGTTCAAAATCCATAAGATTGAAGACTATAATCCCAAATTAAAGACAATAAAAATTAATTCAAATAAGAGACATAAAATCGACAAAATCAAAAGAAAACGACTCTATGTTGTAGATGCTTCTGCAAAGAAGAAGAACTGAACAAACTGACGGACAACCCCGGCATCAACATATTAGACTTAGGACAAGTTAACATTTATAAGAATTCTTATGACTCGTACTTTAATTATAGAATTGATAATTTAGAGTTAGAATATCATAAGTTGATTGATCATAGAAATAAAGTATTAATAAAATTGAATAACAGAGAGACTATAGATTTCAATTATAAAAATGAAACACAAACTCATTTAAATATTTTGGATTTTAATATACATAGATCGGAGAACAAGATTTATAATTTATTTAGAAATAAACGTAGTAAGCGCGGATTAATAAATTGGTTAGGAACAATTATTAAAAGAATAACCGGAAACTTAGATTCACAAGACTCTGAGAGATATGATAAATTATTTGAAACTATAAAACAGAATCAAAATGTACTCCAAGAACAAAATTTAGAAAATATTCGTAATAATAAAGAAATGATTTCAAAATTTAATAAACAATTACAAAATATACAGCATAACGAATTAATATTAAAGTCAAGAATCATCGAAATGAGTGACGTATTAGGAGAGGTCATGAATTGGCAAAACGCATTGAAAATTAAAGACGTAATTAATCAATTAATACTATTGAGTAATTAAAACGGGTTTAACTTTTTGTAATTTGAATAAAATTCATAGTTCTATCATATCCAGGGATGAGTTAAATAATATAATTAAAGAAACAAATCAAACATTAAACTTTTGGGAATTTTCAGAACAAATCACAAGCCATTGTAGAATAAGAGAAGACCAGATTGAATATTTGTTAGAAATACCAATTTATGATAGCAATAAAAATTATAAATTGTTGCAAATTATCCCTATACCGAATATCAATAATACAGAAATGTTTATTGTGAATGAAGAAAAAGAATTGTTAATTTTGTTCCAAAATAAATTATTTAATACGCATGATCGTAATAAAATTAATGATAATTATTTTTGCAAGACAAACTATATAGAAATTAATAATTTTATAAAGAATATTGTTACAAATCACAATAAAAAAGGCTGCGAATATCACAGAATACGTGATGCATTTATAATCACCGAGATAGAAAATCAAAATTCAGCAATAATAGCTAGTACATTGAATAGAAGTATAGAGATAAAATGTGAAAATAGTATTAAACATAAACAAATTCAGGGAGTCTATAGATTTTTGACAAATGGTAATTGTAAAATAGATAACTATAATTTAGGAAATAGATTGGTTAAAGCAAAGGAAATAATATTTGAAAATATTGATTCTGCTATCGATAGAAATCAGTTCAGTAACAAAACATTGAAACTAAAACAATTGAATGAAGAAAATATAATTATGAAAGAAATTCCGAAACTATTAATTCCTTTGTGATTATCATTTTTATTGTTGTAATCATAATATTTTATATTAGTTATAGAATTAGGAAAAGGAAGGAACTCAAGGAATCTCTTGAAAAAGATATTGAATCTATAAATTTAAACGAGGATAGAAATCCTTTTTGAAAAAGAATGGAATCATCTTTTGAAGAAAGGAGGAGTTATGTATATTAGATTTTATTAGACGATTCCATTCTCTTAGTCAGCATTTATACTTTATATAAATCCTGTATTCATTTGTAACGTGTTAGTTCTCTGTCATCTGTCTTGAAGTAACAATAAATATTTTTAAAAACCTATTTTGAGGTTGCTATTATTTAATTCGTGCGATTTATGAAAAGTGTTGTGCGCGCTCGTCTTCTGACGATGGTTGCCACCATTTCCGGCAATCAAAATTAAGGCAACCGTATGTATCTTGTCAGGTAACGTATTCAAGAAGATATCTTCAAATTTTCACTTTTAAGAACGATAACATGCTGATAACAAAAAAAATAGGGGTTACTTATGGGACTTAGCAAAGTTATATATTCAAACTAAAAGGATTTTCTCAACAAATGTTTATTGAAGCACATGGAAATATAATGGCAATTATCAATGCACAACCTTACACACATCTACTGCGCAGTTCTGCTTGCTTACTCGCCTGCGCCACTATCTTGAAACTATAAACATGAAAAAACTAAAGCCACTTATTAGCCACAAGATAGGGCGTAAAAGCATATATATAAAGCAGAATTGCTATACTGTGACGAATTATGTCCCAAAACTCCGTCACAGTTGCACATCCCAGTCTTCTGCTACCGTCAGACATTTTAAAGTCCATCAAAATTAGTTTACATCTTGCACACCCTATAAATTTAAATTCTGTAATTCTGATTAAAGATACAACACCGCTTACCTTAATTTTATCAGTCATCAGCTGAAATAAGTCTGTTCTAATATTTCACGTGTGGTGGAATGAGGTTAGGTTTTTTGAAAACACCTGAAATTAAATTCAACCGACATTGCTTGATCTGTATTTATGTCTTGTGCCTTACCGTTAATAAACTCTGAATGTAATCAACCGTTGTTCTGTAAATATGTTGTATATTGTATATTTTGTTTGATGTTCTTCGTGACCTTTGACCATACACAGTTGACCGACATAGGATTACCTTAATTACCGACAGATAAAAGGATATTTAGAACAATTTCAATCTTAAGGAAATATAATCATGAAAGGTGGGAGTTTTAACTCTTATGAAGCAAATTGAACAGTTTCGCGCTATCTAGCGAGTTTGGAGAAAGTTAAAACTTTTAGCTGCGTGTACTAGATTTCAGAAGCTTCTGGGCGGTAAAATATTTTGCTGGAATCTGATTGGTAGCCAGGTAGACAACAGACAATTAATGTTTGTTTATCTTGTTTGTGAAAATATGTCAGATGTGCAAAAATGAAAAATATTTTAAAATTTTGAGCAAGACTGAAAAGGTAAGTTAGATTGGCATTGTTTTTAAATACATTTCAGTAAATAAGAAATATGTACAAATTAGTCATGTTAAAAGTCTTGATGAATATAAACATTACTACTTTTTTAGATGAGCTACAAGAAACCTTGTTGAGTCGAAGATTGTTTTTCGTACAAGAAGAAACCGATTATTCGGTATAAGTACGAAAGTGCGAAATATTTTGAACAGAAGTAGATTGTTCCCAATTCAACTAGGAGAATAATTCGAGATGGGGCTATTTTTGTGTGGGACAAATGAACAAACAGATACTCAAGTGGACAAGGCAGTCGTCTTTATGCTGTTTTGGATCCCATACAACGAATTGCGGTTGGATGCTGCAAGAAGTCTATGAAATCGAAGTACCGCAAGTAATTGGTAAGTATATAAGCACAGTATTTTCTGCTATTATGAGTAAATAATTGACGTAATAATTTCAAGGTTTCTACCGCTCCCCTTCCTTCGGCTTCAGCTCACGGTCCTGTCATTCATTTGGAATTCAAGAAGTGCAGAAAGTATCTGGGACACAGGATTTTCTATTCATCCTAATTCTCATAGCTGCAAGTAATTTTTGAGATGAATAAATCATAATGATCATCTATAATTCGAGAAGAGCAAGAAATATTTGAGACGAATCACCTGTCCGAATATTGTAACCTAAATTTCTCATCCCAACAATAACGCAAAATTCAAAAAGTGTGATAATTTTGTCGGAATGGGAGACAAAATGTTTATTTTCTGCCGATCTTTTGAATGAGTAGTTTTGTTCACACAACAATGTATTTAGTGAAAATTTTGATCCCGATGATGAATTTTATACTTTTGTATAAATGATTGTCTGATTCTAATTCTATGTAATTATCTATAGCTGTATTCGTTCATCGTTTTTATCATTCGCAAATACTTTTAGAATTTCAATTATTGTGTAAAGAAGGTGAATTAAAAGATTTTCATGTACCATAAATTGTAATTTGTAGAGATATAGGGAATATTGTTATTGTATTAATATATAAAATATGTAATTATATTATTTTTGTATAAAATATATCATTCTATCAAGAGCTTCGAAATTAATTCGATAGCTCAGTCATAATGAGAAATCAAATTGAATTATCAAGAAATAGGACATCAAATTTCTAAGATCTTGAATTACAGGCTTCATAATTTAAATTTTCACGTTGCAATGAAAATTCAAATTATGAAACCTAAAATTCAATATCCTAGAAATTCCATGTCTTATTTCATAAATTCAAAAAATAAAATAAATATTAAAAAAACAGCTAGTGACACCATGCGGCCTTGGAGAAAACTAATAATTTTTGTGCTAGTTATTTAACATGGCAGTGAACATTCTCAGTACTCCCTGAGAGGATGTATTCAACAGGAAAGTAATAGGAAATTTGTAATTGTAAAGAAATCTGTATTCGTAAAATTACTTCTTCTTTTTTGTCTGTATATCTTCTTTACATTAGTGATAACGTTAATATAAATTTAATTTCAAAACATGTTAAGTGAGGATTCATTAAAATTTAAGTATAAATAAGGCCTTCTGGCCGATTTAAGTCACTTCTTTGGAAGTCCAGACTTCTGAGCAGCCATTCCAAAGTACGCTTCTAGTTCCGATATAGAGTGTCATCTTCAGAGTGTTTACCGTCCAAGAGGAGTTTTAATGCTAAGTCCGTTAGCACAACTATCTGACACAATTTGTGAGTCCGTAAAAGGAACTTGGATTTGTTTGCTTTTGCTGCTTTTGAACTTGGAATATTTTTTAAATAATTTAACGTAGAATCACCGCTTGCGAAGTCTTTAGGCGTTTTCGTTTATTGTATCCTAGCAAACCATAAGATCTGATCACTGACGTCACAGATATCTGAGATCCTTACAGTTAATGTAGAGTTTACGAACGATCCCGACAGATACTTTTTTGACGTTTGTATTTAAGGTCATATTTCTAGGTAGAAATGGATAAACAGTAAAATAATTATTGAGATATAATAATAAATATGTTAAAGAGAGAAAGGAAGTAAGAAAATAAAGTTTCTTACTGTTGTAGCTATGTATAATTTGAATAATGTATTTATTTGTTCCATTATGTTACAAATGCCACACAATAAACAAATCATGGTTTCAGACATGTTTGTAATATTTGACCTGTGATGCACTCTGATACTCCCTAGCAGTCTGATGGTAGAACCAACTCATAGGGCTCATAGGTTTGAAGCTCGCGCGTATTATTGCTGCAGATCGCAGTAACCCTCCTCTGCGAGCAGGGTTAAAAATTTCTGATCGGATCGGTCGGTAAAAATGGTCGGAGTTAATTTACGAATGGATCGGACACATCTGACTAGTTTAACGAACGCTTACGACTGCATCGGATTAGTCCGATCTAATAAACGAAAACGCCTTTTGTTTGTTGAATAATTTAATGTAGAATCACCGCCGGCGAAGTCTTGGTTGACTTCACGGTGTTTGAATAATTTATCGTAGAAGCACCGCTGGCGAAGTCCTTGTTGACTTCACAGTGTTTGAACAATTTAACGTAGCGTCGCCGCTGACGAAGTATTCGTGATTCCACAGCGTTAGATTATTTCAACGTAGAATCACCATGAGGGGATCATCATTGGCTTCACAGCGTTGAACCAGTTAACGTAGAGTCGCTACTTGGAAACCAGTTTGGTTTCACAAGCGTCGAAGATAAGTTAATCCACCGTTTGGGAAATCGCTTCACGATTTGTTTGTTTTAAAGTTTCTCGTCATCTGCGTCCGCCTGGGTCCGTACTGCGACCGCTGGTGTCGAGTGTCAGATACAGCCATTCCGTCACCGTCAGGCAAGTCCTGAAAAATATATTTTCTATGTTAATCGTCGTCATTTTTATGTGTAATAAATCTCATTGTGGCACCTACCTCCTGATGATTATTTTGACAATTCTAATCCTTCCCTTCTGAGCTATCCAGCCGTCTGCCTTAGAAATTGTGTCACCGACCGTAGTGGCGACCGAGCACACTGTCAGCAGTTTTGACCGCGACGCCAAAGGTAATAACCCCGCCATCAGCGAGGGTTTCGTTACAATATATATCAACATTACTTATGCCCGGCCTCCAAGAGGTACCGGCAACATGTGGGGTGGCAATCCTATGCCAATTGCATATGATGGTTACCCTCTACATGACAATGTACTTCTTTTGTAGCGCTTATTCATCAATGATATGTCAAAAATTCAAAAGAACAATAATTTATTAAACACCCTTCCGGCAATAAAAATCAAGGCAACCTATCCATTTGGTTTACAGGCAATTATAAACTTTTATTTCATGTGGGTATGGTCCATAGCAACGATCACATCCTCGACAGTATTGTCGGCTCTTGGACTACCACCTTTTCAGTGATTCTTTATTATTGGAGACTTTAAAAACTGAACGCTTTAGTCCAAGTAGTTTTGTCCTGTTTTACATCGTGGTACAAGCCAACAATCAGGCATATTCAATCAATAAAAATAATTTATTAGATGTTCTTTAATATTGGTTTCGTTCTTTATAATAATCATAAGAAGGATTTACTAATTATAACTAATTACATGAGTGAAGTTCTTGATATCGCGCATTGTTGAATGCGTCTGAAAATGAGTGAAAAATTCAATATTCAAATTTGAATATCTCTGAATCTGGACCGACGAAATTTTTTGTTTTAGCATTACTCGATTCGAAACTATCTAAATAATAAACTGACAAAATTCTAGAAAAATTGTAAGAAAGTGCTTCCAAAAAATTCAAATTATATTTCTCAAAAATTTTTTACTCTTAGATTTCTTAATTTTGTGTCTTGTTTGTTCCATGTTGTTGGTTTATCTCAAACCCAATAATAACTCTGACATAGTATATTTATGATCTGTGAACTCTGACATCTGACAGCCGTCCACATATTCGCGAGTAAGATTAAGCCGTGGCCATCTGGTGGCAAGACCAGGAACTACTCAGAGACTTGCGGCTGCACAATAGCCCTAGAACTAGAACTAGAACGGTAACGGAAAGCTATCGAGAACGACAATGGAAACGTAAACGCCGACCAGATGCAAAACTGCAGCACGCGAAAGACCGAGAACAACGTTGTGACAGATAACCGCACTTCTTATATGGTTAAATTAGTATTCTTAAATATGGATGACGAAAAATTACAGGTTTTCATGGCATTTTTGATACTTTTTTATAATTATCTACAATTAGAAAATCCAAACAGGAAGTACGATGATGCACATTCCATAAAACTCTTTATAGAATCAAAAATTGCTCTCTAGGTGATGGTTTAGACTAATTAATCTTGAAAGAAATACAAGAGGAGCATTCGTAAACATATTTAGGCATATGAAGGAAGCTGACCATGAAATGCTCTTTAAATATACCATAATGAACGTGCGATGTTTCAATAAATTTCTCAGCTTATTAAGGCCAAAATTATTGGAGAGAAGTAGAAGAGAATATCTATCTTGGCTATGACTTTGAAATATCTGGCATATGATAGTTCTTTTCAAAATTTAAGTTGGTTGTTTAGAGTTGGAAATCCAACAGTTTCCAAAGTAATATATGAGACTTGCGAAGTTATTTGGGAAACAATTCAGCCCATTCACATGAAATTACCTAGTGGAACAAGAAAAATCAGTGCAGTCAGAGCACAAGAACAAGACAAGAGCAAATAAATCAACTCTCAACACTCATATTTTCAAGAATAATGGACAGTGACGTCACGCTTGTTTCTCATTGGTTGTTTAATACCCCGAGAACGGGAAACTTGAGGGCGGCTGCACAATAGCCCGAGAACGGGAGCGGCAACGGGAACTAGAACGGGAATAAACTTGAACAGTGTATTTTGTATGTACACATGCACAATAAGATTCCTGGAACGGAAAGACCAAAGTCGGCCGGGAATGAAACAACCAATGAGAAACAAGCGTGACGTCACTGTCCATTATTCTTGAAAATATGATTGTTGAGAGTTTGGTTTATTTGCTCTTGTTCTTGTGCTCTGACTGCAATGATTTTTCTTGTTCCACTAGGTAATTTCATGTGAATGGGCTGAATTGTTTCCCAAATAACTTCGCAAGTCTCATATATTACTTTGGAAACTGTTAGATTTCCAACTCTAAACAATTCACTTAAATTTTGAAAAGAACTACCATGTGCCACATATTTCAAAGTCATAGCCAAGATAGATATTCTCTTCTACTCCTCTTCAATAATTGCTGAGAAGCTTTAATAAAACATCGCACGTTCATTCTGGTATATTTGAAGAACATTTCATGATCAGCTTCCTTCATATGCCTAAATATGTTTACGAATGCTCCTCTTGTATTTCTTTTAACATTAATTGGTCTAATCCACCACCTAGAGAACAAATTTTGATTCAATAAAGAGTTTTATGGAATGTGCATCATCCTACGTCCTGTTTTGATTTTCTAATTGTAGATAATTATAAAAAAGTATTAAAAATGCCATGAAAACCTATAACTCTTCGTCATCCATGTTTAAGAATATTTAAATAACTATATAAAAAGTCAGGTTATCTGTCAAAACAGTGTTCTCGGTCTTTCGCGTGCTGCAATTGTGCATCTGGTCGGCGTTTACGTCCCCGTTGTTGTTCTCGATGCTTTCCGTTACCGTTCTAGTTCTAGTTCTAGGGCTATTGTGCAGCCGCCCTCTTGACCATCTTTACCGTTTTTATTCCCGGTCGACCTTGGTCTTTCCGTTCCAGGAATCTTATTGTGCATGTGTACATACAAAATAACATTGTTCATGTTTATTCCCGTTCTGGTTCCCGTTGCCGTTTTCGTTCTCGGGCTATTGTGCAAACGCTCTTATTTCACTTGAAACGCCATTGAACTAATCATATTTGTGAACAGTGAGCTTTTATTATATTTTTTCTATCTCACGTTTTTATTTTCTATTTCAGTATGTGTGTATTGATCAAAATTAATATTTTTGGAGAATGCTTTCCTATTTACATCAGTTTCATTTTAGCTGCTTTTGCGCTTTCTTATTTACTACCTAATAGTTTCCTTACGATTTCCCCATTTATTGGGGAAGTCTAATTTGCGGACCAAAAAAAAAGGTTGCGGACTGGCTATTAAAATGAGCCCCACAGAGCAGAAACTTAGGATCCGTACTGCCTCAGTGGTCCCTAATAGCATATTAGCTAGCAGTAATGAACATCATCTCCGTAGGGTTACTTTACTCTTGG
Organism: Dromius quadrimaculatus; assembly: GCA_963989225.1. Classification (NCBI taxonomy): domain Eukaryota; kingdom Metazoa; phylum Arthropoda; class Insecta; order Coleoptera; family Carabidae; genus Dromius; species Dromius quadrimaculatus. The sequence goes on from OZ022330.1 coordinate 31,430,850, forward strand.
TGAATTTTGCGGACTATTGCGGACTGGCTATTTGACTGAGCCTTAGAAAGCGGAAACTTGGAATCTGTAATGCTTGAAGAGTCCTTAACAACATATAGGCTAGGAATAACAAACATCATCCCCATAAGGGTACTTTACTCTTGGTGAATTTTGCGGACTGGCTATTGAATTCAACCCCACAGAATGGAAACTTGTAATCTGTAATGCCTGAATGGTCCCTGTTGACATATTAGCCAGCAGTAATAAACATCATCCCCATAAGGGTACTTTACTCCTGGTGAATTTTGCGGACTGGCTATTGAATTCAACCCCACAGAATGGAAGCTTGTAATCTGTAATGCCTGAATGGTCCCTGTTGACATATTAGCCAGCAGTAATAAACATCATCCCCATAAAAGTACTTTACTCCTGGTGAATTTTGCGGACTGGCTATTGAATTCAACCCCACAGAATGGAAACTTGTAATCTGTGATGCCTGAAAGGTCATTGTTAACATATTAGCCAGCAGTAATAAACATCATCCCCATAAGGGTACTTTACTCCTGGTGAATTTTGCGGACTGGCTATTGAATTCAACCCCACAGAATGGAAACTTGTAATCTGTAATGCCTGAATGGTCCCTGTTGACATATTAGCCAGCAGTAATAAACATCATCCCCATAAGGGTACTTTACTCCTGGTGAATTTTGCGGACTGGCTATTGAATTCAACCCCACAGAATGGAAACTTGTAATCTGTGATGCCTGAAAGGTCATTGTTAACATATTAGCCAGCAGTAATAAACATCATCCCCATAAGGGTACTTTACTCCTGGTGAATTTTGCGGACTGGCTATTGAATTCAACCCCACAGAATGGAAACTTGTAATCTGTGATGCCTGAAAGGTCATTGTTAACATATTAGCCAGCAGTAATAAACATCATCCCCATAAGGGTACTTTACTCCTGGTGAATTTTGCGGACTGGCTATTGAATTCAACCCCACAGAATGGAAACTTGTAATCTGTTATGCCTGAATGGTCCCTGTTAACATATTAGCCAGCAGTAATAAACATCATCCCCATGAGGGTACTTTACTCCTGGTGAATTTTGCGGACTGGCTATTGAATTCAACCCCACAGAATGGAAGCTTGTAATCTGTAATGCCTGAATGGTCCCTGTTGACATATTAGCCAGCAGTAATAAACATCATCCCCATAAGGGTACTTTACTCCTGGTGAATTTTGCGGACTGGCTATTCAATTCAACCCCACAGAATGGAAACTTGTAATCTGTAATGCCTGAATGGTCCCTGTTAACATATTAGCCAGCAGTAATAAACATCATCCCCATGAGGGTACTTTACTCCTGGTGAATTTTGCGGACTGGCTATTGAATTCAACCCCACAGAATGGAAACTTGTAATCTGTAATGCCTGAATGGTCCCTGTTGACATATTAGCCAGCAGTAATAAACATCATCCCCATAAGGGTACTTTACTCCTGGTGAATTTTGCGGACTGGCTATTCAATTCAACCCCACAGAATGGAAACTTGTAATCTGTAATGCCTGAATAGTCCCTGTTAACATATTAGCCAGCAGTAATAAACATCATCCCCATGAGGGTACTTTACTCCTGGTGAATTTTGCGGACTGGCTATTGAATTCAACCCCACAGAATGGAAGCTTGTAATCTGTAATGCCTGAATGGTCCCTGTTGACATATTAGCCAGCAGTAATAAACATCATCCCCATTAGGGTACTTTACTCCTGGTGAATTTTGCGGACTGGCTATTCAATTCAACCCCACAGAATGGAAACTTGTAATCTGTGATGCCTGAAAGGTCATTGTTAACATATTAGCCAGCAGTAATAAACATCATCCCCATAAGGGTACTTTACTCCTGGTGAATTTTGCGGACTGGCTATTGAATTCAACCCCACAGAATGGAAACTTGTAATCTGTAATGCCTGAATGGTCCCTGTTGACATATTAGCCAGCAGTAATAAACCTCATCCCCATAAGGGTACTTTACTCCTGGTGAATTTTGCGGACTGGCTATTTAATTTAACCCCACAGAATGGAAACTTGTAATCTGTGATGCCTGAAAGGTCATTGTTAACATATTAGCCAGCAGTAATAAACATCATCCCCATAAGGGTACTTTACTCTTGGTGAATTTTGCGGACTGGCTATTCAATTCAACCCCACAGAATGGAAACTTGTAATCTGTGATGCCTGAAAGGTCATTGTTAACATATTAGCCAGCAGTAATAAACATCATCCCCATAAGGGTACTTTACTCCTGGTGAATTTTGCGGACTGGCTATTGAATTCAACCCCACAGAATGGAAACTTGTAATCTGTAATGCCTGAATGGTCCCTGTTGACATATTAGCCAGCAGTAATAAACCTCATCCCCATAAGGGTACTTTACTCCTGGTGAATTTTGCGGACTGGCTATTTAATTTAACCCCACAGAATGGAAACTTGTAATCTGTAATTCCTGAATGGTCCCTGTTGACATATTAGCCAGCAGTAATAAACATCATCCCCATAAGGGTACTTTACTCCTGGTGAATTTTGCGGACTGGCTATTGAATTCAACCCCACAGAATGGAAACTTGTAATCTGTGATGCCTGAAAGGTCATTGTTAACATATTAGCCAGCAGTAATAAACATCATCCCCATAAGGGTACTTTACTCCTGGTGAATTTTGCGGACTGACTATTGAATTCAATCCCACAGAATGGAAGCTTGTAATATGTCATGCCTGAGTGGTCCCTGATAAAACATTCTGAATTTCAGAGAATATTGCGGACTGGCTATTCAATTTAGGCCCACAGAGTGTAAAAATATTAATCGATAAGCATTGATTTATATCGACATTCATCAATAATCATCGGTAGTGTTTTTGTCACACAAACTTCGTGATGATTTTTGTTTGGGTTGGTGTACCTTTATTATACAAAAATAGTATTATTTTGTTCTACTCACTTCTAGTTTTTTTGTGACGGCCTTATATCCATTTACACCTCATTCAGTCGATTTTGTTTGATTAATTCAATTTCGGCGATTCCATATCTATCGTATTCGACCAACTTGAATTTATTGAAGCTTTTTCTGTTCTTAGTAGTTAAAAGTGGTTAAATAACTCGGACAGTTTTTGCTATATGTGTGGAAAATTAACTTTTGTATTTCAGCGTCGAAAGTTAACACCATATTCATTGAGTATTTTTTGGTCCTCCTGCGTGCCATCAAGAAAAATCCTAGGCTCCACATATGTATTGTGTAACATGTGTGAGACTCCTATCAGGTTAAAGAAGAATCTAGAAATTTGCCATTTACTACTGATTTGGAAGGAAGCAAAAGATACCTCGATTCGATTAATGAACTTATAATTTCACACAAAGCTTTGAGAAATCGATAATTATCGATATTAATTGATTTTTAGCGACATCCAACGATACTTCTTGATAGTTTTTTAATATAATACAAAAAAGATTACTGCTCACTTTCTCAAGACACACAATTTCATAAAAATTTGTAAATAGCTCGCAAATGAATAATAATTTGAGAAACCGATTTCGCAAAACATATTTTTGATGTACATTTTAAGAGTAGTAACTAGGGTTACCAACGTTTCTTCGGTTATATATAGTATTTTCAAAAATGGGCTATAGAAAATTTGGTATACCTCAGAAAAATACGCAGTATTTCATGGAAAAAGCAAAAACTAAACCAAGATATATTTGTTACTTAATCATTTTCATGTAAATTATATTTTTTAGGCGATCATGACAAAAGGTGTTTTTATGGCTTCTTTTGCGGCCGTGAAGTTTCACTTTTTGGGACTGATCTGTCAAATTTTACTTTTTGGGACTGATCTGTCAAATATTACTTTTTGGGACTGATCTGTCAAAAAATATTTCATAAACACTTTATATTTACCTATATGGGCAACTTGATGAACTCTTTAAGAAACAGTTTTCGCTTAAATAGTACATATATTCTTCCGTCAACCTCTGTAGCTCTTGCAATTCAAAAAATAAATACGCATTTTTTGTTAAATGTCAACTTATAGAAGACAATAAAATAAAACAATTTCAACGGCAACTAAGATTTACAATTGCAATGTCTTAGAAATATATAGATAAAATGATGTGATTTTGAATTATTTCGTAATGATCGCCTAAAAAACGTTGTGTGCACCTCGGCCTACAGTTCTTTTTTGGTCTCACCTGAACAACAGATTCGACCAAAAAAGATAACCTTTACGGCCTTGATACACGAATAACTATTTTTTGCACTTCTTGCATTTTGTAACAATTTTTTGTCTGAAATAAAAGTGTCACATGCTTTAGTTCATTCAATTCTCATATTGATTTAAATCGAAAGCTCATTTATTATTAATGAGATATTACATCTGTTTCTTCTCGCCATTTCAAATTCATAATCGGAAATATGCTCTCTGTGAGGTGCATTAATAAATTTTCAGAATAAAGGATTTGTTTGTAAGATTTCTGTGTTGAAAATACAGTATTTTTGCATACTGCATATTTCTTCAACAGTATATAATACGCAGGCTCAAAATATAGTACAATACTATATATTATAGTACGGTTGGCAACCCTATTTGTAACTCACGATAATATCACGTGGGTGGCATCATCTATCTAGTATGTTAGTCGATGTCCTATGGAGCTGCCTATGCAGCTCACAGAAAATGGGGAATTCCCAGTACACATTCTTACGTTGAAAACATCGAGACGTTTGGTTTGAACAATATTTTTTGATTAATTTAAAAATAATCTTTTGTTTATTTCTTACTGTTTATTTTCATTAAGAAGGTGAGTTTTGTTTTTGATAGCTGTAGTACTCGTAGATACTTATTTCGTTTATACCCATATAGGTGTTTTTCTCCATATACAGGGTAGAATTGAAAGTAGGGCACATGATTTTACTTGGAAGTTATTACAGATACAAAAATATACTGAATGACAAAGTTGTAGGGGACCAAGAGGGCAATTTGATTATAATATAAATTGGCTTAAAGAAATCTTTAAACCAATGGTTTTGAAGTTAAAGCATCGAATCATATTTTTTTAAATGGGCTCATGAATATTTTCTAAACCTCTCCGATAATAGCGTATTTCAATTTTAATTTACCATATATTAGTTTTATATCTTTAAATGACAAAAATATTGAAAAAAATGCGACTGGAATTTAAATGGGTTCTTATTTCTAAAATTAATGTTCAGTAGGCTGTTGATGAGAACAATAAAAAAAAAAAGAAAATATTGAAAAAATGCAATTGAAAATGAACTCTCATTTTCACTTCCCTTATTTATATATAATAGGGGAAGTATTGTAATCATGATTTTTCAACAGCTCGAGATTTTGATGAATCTGCACGTTTCAGACCCTACTGAACCCGAAAATCATAATTTAAAAAAAAGTCAATCTGTTGGTCTGTCTGAAAGCACGATAACTTGAGAACGTGTACAAATTTTAGACTGAAATTTTATATTTAAGTTCTTCATCAAAAACTTAGGTTCAAGTTCGAAGATGAGTTTTTTACAACCAGTGGTACTGAAACTTTACTGATGGAACTTTTTATTTTATAAACGGTAGTATTTATCATAGAATATGAAATAACCAAAATTAATCCCTAAATGATTTGACAAAACATTCACACAAAATATTCTTCAAAATTATCAGCAGTTCACAAGTTATCAAAATTTATATCATTATAAGATTCGTTATATTCTTCTGGAGCAAAGAAATAATGAGAATCATGAGAAATTAGGATTATTATTACTCATATTTCGACATCACATGCAAAAATTCGTCAATTGTTTATTTTAAGTAAGTAATTTGGCTCTATCGAGTTTGTTATTCGATATATTTTTGTATCTGTAATAACCACTGAGTAAAACCATCTGCCCAACTTTCGATTTCACGCTATATAAGATCTTGTTCATTTTATAATTCGTCCTTTGATTTTCCAGCGGTATTTAACTCGTCAATAAACTTCAACTCATCATTACCTATAGCCGAAGACTCATATTCATTTCGTGCAATTTTCATAAGGATAGAAGAAAGAAAATAAATTTGCATATTTGATTTTTGAAATGCAGATCTTGCTTCTTGTTACAATTAGTAATATGAAATTGCATCTATTATTGTTTATTACTCCTCTTTAACTCCATACTTGAGCAGGTATATTATTTCAAAATGTTGCCTGCAGTATATATGAAATCTGATATTTGGTTATCAGTTGATGAATATTCTAATATTCTGTCTGATATTGATTTGAGTAAATGCTGCAACACACCACCAATAAAACCAAAACCAGGAGAAATTTATATTTATAAGAACGACATAAAACCTAATGACTGGAAATCAGATCAACATAGGTGGAGACAAAACGGTACAAAATATTTCTCTTCTTTGAATTCACAACTCAAATGTATTTACTATAAATCATATGAGGGTCACGGCTTTGAAAGGAGGGCATATCAGCTACAATTTTCAGAAAACCTCGAAAAATATACTAATGTCATATTGATTCATTACTATGGATCAATGGTAAATGTTATTCATAATTGTCACGGAAATAGAAAAAAACACACGGAAATTAAGCATGTAATGACAGCAAAGTCCCAAGTACAAAACCAAAGAACTCATTTAAAATCAAAACCCCAAGAGTGTTACAAAAAGTTAGTAGCTGAAGATGTTCATCCAGCACATAGTCCAGTTCTGTTACCCAAAGATAAAAAACAAGTGAGTAACACAATTACGAGACAAAAAGAAAAAAAACTATTAGCTAGTGATGATATCGTGGGTTTGTATTTACTAGAGAAAGAATTGGGTGGCTTTATCGATAAAATGGAACTTTTACCAAAATTTTATGCGATAGTATGTAGTAATGAATCTATTGAACAATTTATTCATGTTTCAAATATAGTACCTTGTACGATTTTCTATGATACGACCTTCAATTTAGGTGACTTCTATGTGTCAACATTAACATACAAACATCCATTTTTTGATAACAACCCGATAATACCCTTAATTTATTTAGTACACCATTATAAAGTGAAGGAAGTACATGAAGATTTTTTTAATTTTGTAAGGAAAAAGTGTCCAAACATAGAAAATAATTTTATTATTACTGATAGGGAAGCAGCCATCATTTACGGCATCGAGAATGCATTGCCTGAAATAAAACACTTTTTTTGTTGGAATCATATTCAACAAGATGTTAAAAATTAGGTATATAATAAAAGAAATACAAACATAATTGACGTTCAAGTATTAGTTAACAATGTCTGGGATTTACTTGATAGTGATAATGAGAATATTTTCAATGTAAAGTACAATTTAATGTCACAACACTGGAGCGAAGAATTTAAAATTTATTTTAAAAATCATATGCACGATGCCGTACAAATGAGTGCAAAATGGAATTTAGAAAAATTCAACTTATATACAAACAGGAGTGGCATCACAATAAATGCAGCAGAAAGTTACAATTCTGTTTTAAAGCGTTGTTTGGAAAGAAAGGAAGTAGCAGCTCAAGTATTAGTTTTAGTGTTTTATCAACTAGACTTATTCTATCGAAAAGAAATAATTAGAGGTTTATGTGGACTAGGAAATTTTAAATTATCTAAGACTTTTGCTAGCTATCATTTAGATTCAATGGACGTAATTTACCCTAAGTCACATTTTCCTCTTGATGAACTTCCTTACGTGTTTATGAATAAAGATTTTACTATTTCACCGATTTTAGAAGAAATTCCACATACAAATTATGGAATTGCTAAAATGCTTGTTTTAAATAATGGCGTTAAACTTATTCCCGAGGAACATGTTTTTATCGTATCTGGTATTGCACAAAAATATTTAGTTACTCTATTCCCAAAGGAATCATGTTCTTGTGTTGCACGAAAGAATTGTCACCATATATTAGCGGCAAAAATTTCTATTGGTTTCGACAAACAAAAACAGAAACGCGTGAAACTCTCATCTGTTATGAGGAAAACTAGAGGTTATAAATCTGGACGCAAAGGAGCTCCTCAAGATATAGTAATTGTTGAAGCGGCGAATGATTCAATCGCACATACAAGTGGTGCGAATGACAATACTATATTAATTCCGACAATAAGCTCTGACAAAATGGTAAAAAAAAGATTTTACGATCCAATTAACAACGAACCCTCTTTCTCACATTGTTTGACTTCAACTCCTTTAAAAACAAATCTTTTAAACTCCTTAACTTCCATAAGTAATGACGGAAGTGATTTATACTCAACTTTTGACCAACGTTTTCAAATGAACAAAGAGTTTCTAATATTTGGAAGGTCTATTTACCCATTACATTTGAACACCTTAATTCCCAAATCAAATTCTCCGAAAAACGAAGATTATCATATCTTAGATTCAATTTTAGATGTATACTTACCTATTTTAATTGAGGAAGAGAAGATACTAAATGAACAAGTTAGCATTTTTGCAGCCGACAGCTTATTTAGTACAAGCGATACAGAAGATTCTTTTCAGCATTGTTTACATACCCTTTTTAGATACAAATTACCTGATTATGATATAACATTTTTTCCAATAACGCATGCTGGTCATATCTCCTTAATAATATTTCTAAATAGTAAATATATGATTTTGTTCTTAGATAGTTTGGGACAGTTCAAATTGAATTTTGTGGAATCTATATTACGTCTTTATAAAGCTTATAAAATGATTAACAATGAACCATTTGACGAAAATGATTGGCAAATATATGTGCCAAATGTACCTAAACAAAAAAACAGTTTTGATTGCGGTATGTATTCTATTATGTTCGCGGAAATGCTGATAAGACGAAGTTTAGATATTTTCAAATATCACAAAAGAAGCAATATGATGGAATACAGACATATTGTTTTGCAAAAAATTAAAATATATATGCAAAAATTAACACCTTCATTAAAAAAACATACTTACAATAAAAAAAAAATTGAAAACACAGAGATTTCCGGCTATTCTGTAAAAAAAATTATTGTAAAATACGACACCCCGGATAATGTTGATATATTAGAGTATTTATCTAATATTGTCAATGACTTCTGGACAGAAACATCAACAATATGCTTCACAACAAATTGTACGAAAAAGAAAGGCCAACTTATATTTTGTTTTATTTGTAGACACTGGTATCATTTCTCATGTGAAAATTTAGCAGCGAATATTAAATTACCAAAAAAGTATAAGTGCACAAAATGTGCGGAAAAATAATTTCACTATGTAGATATATATAAAAGAAAAATATGATTATAGGTTTCTTTAATTTACTCTATTTTATATTTAACAATTTTGGTTTATACAACCGGTATATAATGTAAAATAGTAAATATATTTAGTATATAAGATAGTTTAGAATAGTATAGGTATATGAGAAGGGTATATGTATATAGTTTAAAATAGAACATTGATTTGATATATGAATATAATTTAAGTAATTTAGTAATTTCATATGTAAACTTCATGTAAATCGTAAAAATATATCACAAAAGTATATTATAACAATATTTAGGATGAAGTAAATAAATATCGTTGGAAATGAAAAAAAATTTATATAGTTATCCATATATGTAGTAGGTATGTCGGCTATGCCATCCGACAGAAATTTTAACTCTTTACCCTACGAAGATAAATTTTCAAAAGACTCGATTCTTATGTTCTTGCCTCTTCAGTTGTTGCCGACCAATTCAAAATGTTGTTGCAGAAGTCAAAATAGTCTGTACTGTATTCTACAAGCTTTTGCAAATATCCCACCAGAGAAGATTTTTGTTTTTTAGTGATTAGTCCCTCTCAAAGAAAATATAGGCGAACAAAAACATTTAATGAAGGTCTTCACTTTCACTTTTCCTGGTAAGCGGTGGCTGAGGGTAGAATGTCTGTACGAAAATACTACCCCTGGCGTGGCCAGCGTTACATTAATAAATGATTCAGACTCTACTCTTCGGAAGGTTGGCCTGTTCCTGGTGTTTAAAACAAGGTCCTGAATTGTAATCCATTCAGTCAATATATTTCTTCTTCTGTCGTGCGAAGAAATTCCCGTTGGCAATAAAGCTGCTTCTTGTGTGAAGATTAAATTAAATTAATTAGCTAGTCCGCAATATTCACTAGGAGTAAAGTAACCTTACGGGAATGATGTTCATTACTGCTGGATAATATGTTATTGAGGACCACTAAGGCATAGGCATAGCGGAGTTGCTCCACCAGTACTTAGATAGCTATAATCTCATAGCTGAGTTGCCCCACCACAGGGATTAAAACAATTCTGGGAACTGAAAAGGTATGTTCAAGTGATAAATGATATCGAATCATACAAATATCATTCTGTACAGGGATATTTTATTTGCAATGTATTTTGCTTACGAAACATTAGATACAAGTTTGTTGTTCTGTACATAGAATCATCAGCGCAGGCCCATATTTCTTTAGCTTTAGCTTTAGCTTCTTCGCTAATATAACTTTCTAGCAAATAATCGCAAAATTGTACTAATTTAGAATCATTCAAAGAAACAATATTTCCGAAACGAAGAAATTGCCTACTTTCTCTGAATTTAGAAACTGGATTCTGAAAAATTGTTTGAAATATCGAATTATGTTCTTTATACACTTGACTTAAACCTAATGCTTGAATTTTCCGGAGCCAAGCTTGCCCTAAATGAAATTTGCGCCCAATGATTTTAACACTCGGTCATACTTTGCGATTACGAATTGCACTTTCAAAATCAATAACTATTTGCTGTGGATCGAAAACCAAATTAGGTTTCATACATCTGGTAGCAAATAAAACACAAGCGATATTAGGATTAAAAGTGAAGGTGGACGAACTCAGCTATGGGATTATCCATCCCGCCTTACGGTCGAGGATTAAAACAGGTAAAAGTGGAGGAACTCCGGTACTCCCTAAGGTATTACCAATTCCACATTTGCGCTCTGTGGGCCTAATTGAATTGCCAGCCCGCAATAGTCCGCGAAATTCACCAAGAATGGAATAACTCTATGGAGATGATATTTGTTACTGCTGATAAATGTGTTATCAAGGACCTCTCAGACATAACGGATTACAAGTTTCCGTTTTGTGGGGCTAAATTGAATAGCCAGTCCGCAAAATTCACCAAGAGTGAAGTACCCTTATGGGGATGATGTTTATTACTGCTGGCTAATATGTTAACAATGACCTTTCAGGCATCACAGATTACAAGTTTCCATTCTGTGGGGTTAAATTAAATAGCCAGTCCGCAAAATTCACCAGGAGTAAAGTACCCTTATGGGGATGATGTTTATTACTGCTGGCTAATATGTCAACAGGGACCATTCAGGCATTACAGATTACAAGTTTACATTCTGTGGGGTTGAATTCAATAGCCAGTCCGCAAAATTCACCAGGAGTAAAGTACCCTTATGGGGATGATGTTTATTACTGCTGGCTAATATGTTAACAATGACCTTTCAGGCATCACAGATTACAAGTTTCCATTCTGTGGGGTTGAATTGAATAGCCAGTCCGCAAAATTCACCAAGAGTAAAGTACCCTTATGGGGATGATGTTTATTACTGCTGGCTAATATGTTAACAATGACCTTTCAGGCATCACAGATTACAAGTTTCCATTCTGTGGGATTGAATTCAATAGCCAGTCCGCAAAATTCACCAGGAGTAAAGTACCCTTATGGGGATGATGTTTATTACTGCTGGCTAATATGTTAACAATGACCATTCAGGCATCACAGATTACAAGTTTCCATTCTGTGGGGTTAAATTAAATAGCCAGTCCGCAAAATTCACCAGGAGTAAAGTACCCTTATGGGGATGATGTTTATTACTGCTGGCTAATATGTTAACAATGACCTTTCAGGCATCACAGATTACAAGTTTCCATTCTGTCGGGTTAAATTAAATAGCCAGTCCGCAAAATTCACCAGGAGTAAAGTACCCTTATGGGGATGATGTTTATTACTGCTGGCTAATATGTCAACAGGGACAATTCAGGAATTACAGATTACAAGTTTCCATTCTGTGGGGTTAAATTAAATAGCCAGTCCGCAAAATTCACCAGGAGTAAAGTACCCTTATGGGGATGATGTTTATTACTGCTGGCTAATATGTTAACAATGACCTTTCAGGCATCACAGATTACAAGTTTCCATTCTGTGGGGTTGAATTGAATAGCCAGTCCGCAAAATTCACCAGAAGTAACTCTTTGGAGATGATATTTGTTACTGCTGGTTAATGTGTTATCAAGGACCTCTCAGATATTACAGATTATAAGTTTTCGTTTTGTGGGGCTAAATTGAATAGCCAGTCCGCAAAATTCACTAAGAAGCAAGTAACCCTATGGACTATTCAGACAATCCAGATTCCAAGTTGCCGTTTATTGGGGCTAAATTGAATAGTCAGTTAGCAAAATTCACCAGGAGTACAGAGTCCCTATGGAGATGATATTTGTTACGGCTGGATAATGAGTGATCAAGGACCACTCAGACATCACAGATTACAAGCTTCCGTTCTGTGAGGCTAAATTAAATAGCCAGTCCGCAAAATCACCAAGAGTAAAGTAATCCGATGGAGATGATATTTGTTACTGCTGGCTGATGTGTTATCAAAAAATACTCATTTATAACAGATTACAGGTTTCCGTTCTGTGGGGTTAAATGAAATAGCCAGTCTGCAAAATTCACCAGGAGTAGAGTAACCTTATGAAGATGCTGTTTGCTACTGCTGGCTAATATGTTATCAAGGACCACTCATGCATTAAAGATTACAATTTTCCGTTCTGTGAGGCTAATTTGAATAGCCAGTCCGCGAAATTAACTTAGAGTAAAGTAACCCTATGGAGATGATGTCTGTTACTGCTGGCTTATTTGTTATCAGGGACCATTTAGGCATTACAGATTTCAAATTTCTGTTCTGTGGGGCTAAATTGAATAGCCAGTCCGCAATAGTCCGCAAAATTCACCAAGAGTAAAGTACCCCTACGGAGATGATGTTTATTACTGCTGACTAATATGTTATTAAGGACCACTCAGGCAGTACATATTCCAAGTTTCTTCTCTGTAGGACTAATTTTAATAGTCAGTCCGCAACTTTTTTTTATGGTCCGCAAATTAGGTACTACCCCATTTATTCAATTGTTTGAGTTTAACATGAGTTTTCCTTCGACAAAAGTGAATAATGTCAATTTAAATATTCAATGACTATTTTCCAAGAAAATGGTTATTTATCTGCAAATAAATAAATTACAATTTGAAACGTCCATGCACAAAATTGAAATGATAGCAATGAAATTTAATCCTCAATCTTACAAGTTTCTCAAGAGAAGTCACCTTAAATATTATAATAACAAAATATGACTCCCTCGAAAACTGTGCTTCTAACATGTACATCCGACATTTTGGTTGATAACAGCGCTGCCATCGGTAATTTAATTTTACTCGCGAATAAGCAATGTTGCCACGATAGTAAGTAGAGTATCGACAAAAGTCTGACTCAAAATGTATAAATTAAAATAATTTTTAAACATTTTGAAAACTAATGAAGGAATAGTAGATTGTTTAATAAGTAAAGAAAGAAAGGAAGTTTTCTAGTGAGTGTATAAGATCAATGTACGAGCGTAGCGAGTGCATTAATTATACACGAACTTGAAAATCTACTTTTCTTTTACGTGTTGAACATGCTATTTTTTCGTATACTTAAGAATAAGTATACAAAAATAACATGAAAATTTAAAATTTGACATTACATAAATGTTTTTATCAAAGAAGCTATGTCAGTTTTGTTTTTTTAATTTTCAATGTTAACATGGTCATGGTAACAAAACATCGTAACAACGAGTAAATAAACAATTTTCAAAATGGATCAAGAAGAGTTTTCTGATATTTTGAAAGCTGTCTCAGAAGCAACCTCAAATTTACTCCCGACAAAATCAAAAGAAAAATACGAAAAATGTTACGAATTATTTTGCCAGTGGAGAATGAGAAAGAAAGTTCAGGGAATTAATGATGATATTTTAATAGCTTACTTTTTTGAGAAGGTTAGTTTTATAGTCTAACTTGTTAATATTTTCATTATAATTTTCATATTTTTATAGGCTAAGACTTTTAAATCCTCAACATTGTGGTCAGTGTATTTTGTTGTCAAGAAGATTCACGTTGAGTGTGTTGGGGGGGGTACTCTAGTCTTTGTTGGTATTTGGTACTAAATTGCCTAATTTCCTCACTTACAGTTTGTATCTTGAAATCATGATGTAGTGTGTCGTTAGTAACATACCATGGGGCATTTGCAATCATTCGCAGTGTGGTTGATTGAAACCGTTGCAGTACTGCTATGGAAGATTTACTGGCTGTGCCCCGTAGCTCGATCCCATACGTCCAAATGGGCTTGAGAATGACTTTATATAATAGCAATTTATTTTCTATTGACAGTTTAGATTTTCTGCCTAAGAGCCACCATATTTGCTTTCTTTTGATGCCAAGCTGTTTTCTCTTGGTCGTTGTGTGATTGTGCCAGTTTAGTTTTCGGTCGAGAGTCATTTCGAGGTATTTCGCTCTATCGGCTTGGGGTAGTTCTACTCCATTGAAATTGACGGCTGGGCATGTTTGTCTATTTAGTGTAAAAGTTACATGGGCGGATTTGGTTGGATTTATCTGTATTCGCCATTTTTCGCACCAGTTTTGAACTATGTTGAGGTTTTCTTGTAGATGTATTGATGCGATTTCTGGATCAGGATCAACAGCTAAAATTGCAGTATCATCTGCAAATGTTGCTGTTGTTGTTTTGTCATGTGTTGGCAGATCAGCTGTATTTACAGTGTACATCATTGGGACCAACACGCTACCCTGTGTAACGCCGGATTTGATTGGGTACAGTTTGGAATGCTTAGTTTGAAATTTGACCAGAAAGAATCTGTCCGATAGGTAGGATTTCAAGATGTTATAAATTTTTGTTGGCATAACTTTTTTAAGTTCATAAAGTTGACCATCGTGCCAGACTTTATCAAATGCTTGGCTAACATCCGAGCCGAGCAGTATTCTTTTTTCTCCAAGCAATTTCTAATAGCATTTGTGTCTCTGTGGACCTGTTCTATCGTAGCATGGTGGTTCCTGAAGCTAAACTGGTGATCTGGGATGATGTTGTTCTCAATCAAAATTGGTTTGATTTCTTTGAGTAACATTTTATCGAATATTTTCAGATAACTGGCAGTAGACTTATTGGTCTATACGAAGCCGGTTCTTTTGGGTCTTTACCTAGCTTTGGAATAAGTACTATCTCAGCAACTTTCCATTGAACAGGAAAATATTCGATCCTCAGAATGGCGTTAAAGATTGCTGTGAGCATTATTAGTCCCTTTTTTTAGCAATTCTTTCAATATACGAACTGTTATTAATTCAAAACCTGGGGCTTTTTTTTCATTAAGGTCGTTTTGTATGCATGAATGGATTTCTTTTGGAGTGAATGCTTTGGTTGGTTTTGATATTTGGCTCGGCTCCTTTAGATAGTTCAAGATTACTTCATCATTAACATTGTCATTTGATGGAAATGGTTGAAATACATTTTGTAGGTGATCTGCGAATGCTTCTGCTTTTTCTTACGGACTGCGGGCTCAACCTCCATCTGGCTTTCTAATTGGTGGAATTAACGTTTTAGGTCTTTTGAGTCGCTTGGTGGCCTTCCACAGCGAGTAATCAGTAGCTGCTGTGGGAGTGAGGTCTTTCACATATTCTTCAAATTGGGAATTTTTTAGTTCCTGAAGCGCATGTTTCAACTTTCTATTCGCCATATTGAGTCTGGTTTTGTCAGCGGGTTGGCGAGATTTTTGCCATATTCTTCTCCTTCTTCTCTTTATTGCTATCAGCTCGTTGATTTGCATTGGCAGAATTTGAAATTGTTTCCCTTGTAGCCTTGTTTTTTGAGTTGCTGACCAAGCTGCTTCCTGTATTAGTTTAGCGAAGGTTTCTGTCGCGCTCTCTATTTCTTCTGTTGATTTTAATGATATGTTCAAGTTTATTTTTCGCCCTTTTATCCTTCTAAATTCATCCCAGTTGGTTTTGTGGTTGTGAAGTGTCGGTGGTTTTTGAATGGTGAATGCTGTGGTGCCACTGATCTCTAATAAACACTGGATTGGGCTTAGGTCGCTGGAATGCGGCCCTAATTGAGCATCGCCATCTTGGCAAAAGTGAGGTTCTGTGTTCAATTGGTGACATATGTTGGTGACAGTTCAGTATGGTGTTGGGACGCAATTTTTAAATTATGGTGTTCAAATGCATGTTCTGCGGAAATAAAGCCGATTCATTAAGAAATTTGACGCTGCACAAGTAAGTTATGATAACAAATTTGAGTAATATATCAAATTTAATATAAAATATCTTGCTCACAAAATCAATCGCTGGACTGCAAATTTGTGCTTACTTCCGAACAACAAAATCTTGATTATTAAATGTATTATTATTCTCCTATCATGTGTAGTAGATATTTTAAATTATTAGTTTTGAATAGGCAATATTATCGCAGAAATGCACTTTATTTATTCATATAGGTAAATTCATAGTTTTAAATTTTAGGTAACAAAAATTTATAGAACTATTGAACGGATTAAATAATACTAAACTACAATGTTTAAAAAATTGTTAAAACACTGACACTAAAAAGTTCACAAATATTTTTAACTATTAATAAATATTTCAACTGTTGCATCCCCGATCTAAGATGATGGTGGCTTTAGTCCCGACTCTTAGGTTTGAAATTTCTATGGAAATATTCTTTTTTAGAATTATTCATTTTTTGAATGTTCCATAGCACTTCACATTATTTCACAATTTTTTGTGTGAAATTATTATATATGTGATTTCTTCTTTATCTTGTCCGTCGCGTAGGCGTCAATCGTGCCCGATAGATGGTGTTGTCAGCAGTTAATGCTGCTGCCGACCTTTTATCGCAATGAGTCTTTAGACTCTGGGATCCAAGTCTTGACCATCTTGGGCTTGGCTATACTGTACTGAAGAGTCCTAATAAGGACGAAACATATGTCTACAGTTGCATCCCCGATCTAAGATGATGGTGGCTTTAGCCCCGACTCTTAGGTTTGAAATTTCTATGGAAATATTCTTTTTTAGAATTATTCATTTTTTGAATGTTCCATAGCACTTCACATTATTTCACAATTTTTTGTGTGAAATTATTATATATGTGATTTCTTCTTTATCTTGTCCGTCGCGTAGGCGTCAATCGTGCCCGATAGATGGTGTTGTCAGCAGTTAATGCTGCTGCCGACCTTTTATCGCAATGAGTCTTTAGACTCTGGGATCCAAGTCTTGACCATCTTGGGCTTGGTTATACTGTACTGAAGAGTCCTAATAAGGACGAAACTTATGTCTACAGTTGCATCCCCGATCTAAGATGATGGTGACTTTAGCCGCGACTCTTAGGTTTGAAATTTCTATGGAAATATTCTTTTTTAGAATTATTCATTTTTTGAATGTTCCATAGCACTTCACATTATTTCACAATTTTTTGTGTGAAATTATTATATATGTGATTTCTTCTTTATATTATAACAATTTTTAACTTCTGTTGATTATCAATGTATGTATTTTAATATATATTGAGAATAATTTCTTCATCTTACTTGCATTATACTTTGAATTTCATCGAGTGTCTTCTATAAGTGTTTTGAATTTGCCGCCGAATAGGAACACAAAGCCTCAGTTTTACTGTCAAGGCCGCCGTTCAACCGGGGCCGCTTTCAGACGCCAGAATACGGTCTAAACCCAATCCAGTGTTATATAGAGATCAATGTGTGGAGCTGACCAAGGCGATAATAGGGGAGTGGTCTGAGTTTAAGTCTAGGCTGGATGATACTGTAATATGATTGTCTGGTATTCCTTTTGCAACTATAAAGTCCATCAGATCAGGTATTTTACTCCTATCGGTTGGCCAGTAGGTGGGCTCGCCTGTAGAGAAATATTCGAAATTATTTTGATCTATTACTTTGTTGATTTACTTCCTTCTGAGTTTATTACCCTTGATCCTCAATTTGAATGTTTCGCATCATAATCTCCTCCAGCAAGAAATCTTTGTCCCAATGTTTGGAAGTAATCTTCGTATTCATTTTCGGTGATGTTATATTCCGGTGGACAGTATATTGCTGCTACTGTCAAGGGTCCATTCCAAGTTGTAACTGTTTTGGTGGTCAATTGTATTTTGTTGGTTTGACATTGTGGCATTTCAAAATGCGGTAAATTATTCCTTACTATAACTGCTGTGCCTCCATGAGCTGTTCCATCGGGGTGTTTTGTGTCGTATATCGAGTAATAAGGGATTCTTAGGTAATTTTTTTCTGTGAAATGCGTTTCCGAAATGAGCATTATGTCAATTTTGTTGATATTTAAGAATGTATTTACTTCTTGACTATAACCAGCCAAGCCGTTGGCGTTCCATGCTGCAATTTTAAGGGTGTGCTCCATTAATGATTTTGTTGATGACTGTTGTTAACAAGTTCATTAGTGTAGTCATTTCCGATTGTTGCTTCATGAAAGCTCTCATTTCTGTGATCATTAGTTTCATAGTTTCATTCAAATCGTTTGGTTTTCTGATTTCTGTTGTTTGATTAATTTCGCGATTTCGTACTGCGTCCGAGTATAAGAGTCTGGATTGGCGCACCTGTAATATGGGTAAATGAGTTAGAGTGGGGGATGATTCGTCTTGTTCTTCATTTGCTTGAGTTGCTTCTAAGTTCAAACTTTTGTTACGTAGAGAGGGAAATTTTCGCTGGCGTATATCTTTGTATACTTGGCATCCCTTGTAATTAGCTGGACGATTCTCTTGGCATAACGCGCATATTGGAGGATCCTCTTTCTGTTTTTTGCATTCATGTATTCCTGTGTAAGTTTCACCAAACTTTATACATCTGTAAGGTCGGAAGCAATAGGTTTTAGAATGAATATATCTCTGGCAACGTTTGCATTGAACGATTTCTCTTTTGACGTGGGGTGGTTCAAATTGAATAACCGCATTGCCAATTGTCTTAATCTCGTAGATGTTTTTGTTGTTATTTGCTGGTTCTATGTCGATGTAGAATAATGATAGTGGTTCTTTAGTAACGCGGTGTCTTATATTATGGATGTTTCTAACCTTGTGCCCTTTCGTTTCTAGTTCTTCTTTAAGCTCTTCGAGATTGGTTGTGTGATGTAGATTGCGGAGGACCACTCTGAAAGCTCTGTCCTCTTTCAATTGGTATGTATGATGGTCAATGTTATTCGACTTTAAACCTTTGACAATCTTTCTGTATGTTTCTCTTGGCCATAATTTTCATGTTACCATATATGAGTTTGTATATGAACTTATCATCAGTGGTTGTGATTGACTTTATTATTTGAGTCATTGCCGAAATATCATTTATAGCAGGGACGAATATTGGTGGCGGTTTTCGTTCTACAGCTAGTTCTTGTGTCGTAAGGCGTTGACTTTTATTAGAAGGATGTAGTTTTTGGGCATAATTACTGTTTTCAAGTTTCATCTCATCGGTAGAGGTGCTTGCGAGTGAGTAATAGCGATTAGAGGTTTTAATTTCGAATGTTGATTTATTTGATCTCTGAATCTGACGATTGGTTGAATATGGATTGCTATTGATCGTGTTTTGGCTTTTTCTTCTTATTATTGGTTGGTACTCTCTTTGTGGAGTGCTGTATCCATTGGAAGGAGTTTCTGGGCTATTGTAAATTGATGTAGCTGTAGATGTACTTGGTGGACTTGTTTCATGAATCACGTTGGGTGAGAATATTGCTTGAGCATATATGTGGTTCTACGGATCTTTGTGTGTGATTGGGTATGTATGTTGTTGAGGCCCTTCAATTCGAGTTGTTTGTTGGATAGATTGCTGTTTGATTGATTTAATTAACTGTTCCGTTGTTAGTTGCGATAATTGTTGCGACTCGATTGTCGGAATAGTATTAGTTTGATTCATTGTGAGTCCGAGTGTGGATGCCACTCCCGGACTTTGTACTTTTTAGTTCTCAGCTCCGATTCTCAAGTTTGCACTTCGTTATCTATTTTTTTTGAACACTAGTTGATTATAATAGTGTTTGTTGATTACACCACACTATTTGATTAGTGAATTTTTGGTTATATAATTCACTGATTTATACACTGTCTGCTAACAAACGACCCGTCCGATCGCTTCGGCTGTCAGCAAGCAACTTTTGTGCATATATAAAACGTCAAAATGAAGGGTATATGGCAAAGAAATCTAAAGTTTTGATGATGGATCATGTTATAATGTTTTTGTCTAAAGCTCCTGATGATTTATTTCTGTTCATGAAAGTTGTATTTATTTTCGCTCTCCATGGTGCATGTCGAGGTGATGAACTACGTATGTTACAAGTTGACAACATTGAAGACAACGGATCTGTTTTGGTTGTCACATTGCATGATACAAAAACAAAGAAAAAACGTGTCTGCACAATCTTATCAGATGTGGGAGGTGTCAATGGAATTGCATTATATCGAACGTATTTGAGTTTACGACCAAAAAGTATTGGTCATCGTAGGTTCTTCGTATGTTACCGAAAAGGCAAATGTACTGTGCAGCCAGTAGGAATTAACACTTTCTACAGTATATCAAGAAAAATTGCAGAGTATTTACAACTTCCAAATGCCAGTAGTTACACCGGACATTGTTTCCGAAGGACTTCTGCGACATTACTTGCAGAGAGTGGGGCTGACATCCAAATGTTGAAAAGGCATGGAGGATGGCGTTCGAGCACCGTTACCGAGGGATACGTTGAGGAGAGTATCGAGAATAAAATAAATACGACAAGAAGAATTTTTAATGGCCAGCATAACGTTAGAAAGCAACCTTCATCTATTGAAACTTCTTGTGTCTCATCAACAGTAGCATCAAGCGAACGAGCCAGCTGTAAGAGTCAGCAAATTCACAGTTAGCTGAACTCTGACGAAATTGAGGAATGTGCTTTTCTTGCAAGCAAGCAATAGAGGTATATGAACTATTTGTAAATACGATTGACGTCAATAACGAATATTGTTATATTGGCATTTTGGATTTTATATATAGAAGTCAATAGGGAATTAGTGATGAGTTAGTCAAGTCATAGTAAGTCAAGGAAGATGTAGGTAGTTAGTGAAGAGAGGATGGATAGTTAGTTAGTGATAATGTAGTTAGTGATAAGTTAGTTAGTGCGTGTGTTGAGAAGTTAGAAGTTTGTAAGATATTCATCAATGTAGGCTGAAAGCCGGTGATCAATCGGAGTTTGGTAACTTCATCTTTATAATCTTTATATTCTTTATTCTTTTTAAATACATTTTATTATTTGTCAAACGTGCAAATTATTCAAAGTTCCTGTGCAGATCATTCCCCCCTTTCAGAAGTATTACAACAGAGCAGATAACTACAAAATATAATATTCTCACAGTTCAGCAAAGAACCCAATCTACCAAATATAAATTAATTGTAAGTGGGAAACCCTTACACAGCACTTCTTTGTCAGTTTCGGATTTCCAGTCGATGGCATCTTCTTCTGGCACAACATTCAATAATTTATACAATTGTACATTTGTAATTAATATTAATAAGTGTAATGATAGTGAATAAATTTGTTTGTATTGATTGTTGCTATGAAGAAAAGTGTTTCTATGCAGAAAAGTGTTGTTAAGTGGAAAAGTGTTACTAACGAGAAAAGTAGCACTTTTCTTTATTATTTTTTATCCAGAAAAGACGCTGTTTTCTATCAAGTACACAAAAAAAAGCTTTCCAGAACTCATTTTATGAATAAATATGTTCTATTGGGATATAAGTTCTGTACATTAATTAGAAACACAATGTTTCAACAGCAAAGTGCTGCCTCTTTCAAGTGCAAAGAAATATAAATACAAATAAACAAAATAGTCAAGACAACAATATAAATATAAATAAACAGAATAGTCAAGACAACAATATAAATATAAATAAACAAAATAGTCAAGACTATTTTGTTTATTCATATTTATATTTCTTTACACTTGAAAAAGGCAGCACTTTGCTGTCGAAACGTTGTATTTCTAATTAATGTACAGAACTTATATCCCAATAAAACATATTTATTTTGAAAACTATTTTTCGCTATGATAATGTTTCCCATAATAATTGTAATAAAAAATAGTAAAGTTTTTACAAATTTTTGTGGGTGAAGAGTTTTATCATTGTGTACGTAATATAATTACTTTTATTGTACAAAGGTTTTTATCTGCAGAGAGTGCAGTATCAACAAAAGTTTCATTCAAAATGAGTAAATTAAAATTATTTTGAACATTTTGAAAGTTATCTTTTTTCTTATTAACCTTTTTCTACTAAGATTATAATAATAGTATATTGTGCAACAAGTGCGATAAGGTGTCGATTGCCCACGAGAGTGGGCAATTGACAACACCGCACGAGTTGCAGATACTAGTTTTTATTAGGAATGCGGGATAAGAACTATTTTGCGCTTATTTTTCGAGCGATAAATGGTTTGTGTGCGACAAGTTTACTTGTCGCACTCAAATTATACTTAGCGCACTCAAAAGCCAAAGAGCCACTTATCGCCCGGAGAAACGTGCGCAAAATAGTACTTTTCCTGCATCATTAATAAAAAGCAATATAAATGTTCTCACAAATTTTTGTGGAAGAAGAGTATAGAAAAAAACTCATATTATTTGTGAGTACAAGAATAAACTTCTATCCCTGAATATGCATTACACGTTTTGTTGTTTATTCTGACTCTTGATACAAAGTCCTAAAAGCTGTAGCCAATGTATCATACGGCGTTAATTTGAGGCGTTGTGAACTGGAGTTTCTAGAACTAAAAATATAAACACTAAGCACTTACCATAACTACTGATTTCGTATCGTGAATGAGGCTTTATTCCGTCTCAAAATAGCACAAGAAATGTAGAGTAATTTGTAAGTTTACGTTTGTGGTGTAATGTCCCTGTAATAAAACTAGAATATACCTAATCAGATTTTTATTAGTTAAAAACGTCAACTCATCAATCTAAAGAAAAATATGAGATAGTACATTCAAACTGCTATGATTACAATATTTCATACAAATACAAATCTAGAAAGCCGCCACATTCGACCCATCTTCTGAGATAACAATTAGATAATAAAAATGTTGAGCTATTTTGGAAAAGGATAAATGTTATAACTTTTACAGAATATAATCCTTAAAATGACTTGGAAGCTTCCTTTCTGTACAGGGACGTTCATCCAGGGCCGTAGCTAGGGGAGGGCATTATGGGGCAATGCCCTACCTCAAAGTACCATTGCCCTACCTTAAGAAATATCATCGACTATGATAATATTTTAGTAAACTGTTTGTTCATAGTTTGAAATGATTAAAGAAAAAATTCTATCGCCGTAGCCTACCAACATCTTAATATTATACTAATTCTTCATTCTACCCATAGATGGCATTGAAGTAAGTCAGTTGGTGAGGGGCTGTGCGCGTATTACAATCTATACTGGAGTATTCGAAATCTTTAATAATAACTTCATTGAGAAACTTGAAAGTTATAGCAAACTTTAACTTAGAATCTACTCTTGACAGATGATAAATAGGAAAGATGAAGTTTACGTAAAAGTCTAAATTGTCATATTTGGTACGCATAATCAAGGTTTAATCGACAAGAAATCTGAAGTAGATTTCGAGATTTGAATTTGTCTGTGGTGTTGGTTGGTAGTGTAGTGTAATAGGGACAGTATTTCATGAACTGTAGTGCAGATAGATTGATTTTGCGATGGATATACGGGCTTTCCTTGGCAAAAAATGGAAAAGTTCTTCGTATTTTCAATGATATGAAGAATTAAGGGATTCGATTGTTTCAAGGAAGGTCTTTCTATTTCTTTCAATTTTGTTTTCATTCTGTTATTTTAAATTATGCTTGGGATCTAATATAGACCTTAATAAATGAAAATCTATTAGTTCTGCAGTTACTTTTTGGAAGTTCATTGCTAACAATGATCAGAATTACCTTGTGTACAAATATTTAAGTATTATCCACCTGGTGGAAGAACACAAGATAATCCTTGATCATAGGTGAATAAATAAATGTTTTGATCATCCCCTTCCCAACAATTAAGAACTGTCTCACACATGTCTGACGAAAATCGATGATTCACCAGATCAGATCAAGTTAAATTTTGACTTGCGCCCTCCTTGTAATTACCGTTGCCCTATCTTAGATTCAACTCTGGCTACGGCCCTGCGTTCATCATACTTGTCTGATTTTTCTTTGTTGATTATTTCAGTCTGGAAGTCATTTACGAATGGAGCTGATTCAACAGTATTGTCTAAATTGAATTTGTTACTTATTCCATTTTCAAAATCATTTATTGTTGACATCGGTTTTCCTGGAATGATTTCATTTCTTTCATCACTTATATTTGTGATGGTAGACTTTTCAGGCAGATCTTTATATTTGCTTGCACGAACATTTTGTTAAAGTAGTATTGGTCCTGAAATTAACCAAGATGGTAAAGTGTCTCCTTTCACCGTTCTCCTATTATGCTTTAAAAATCTTTCATGAGATGTACAATTAATAGGAGTACACAACAAAGATCTAATGGAACCTGTAGGTCGTTGATTTCGAGTTTTCAAAGCCAGATTAATGGTTTTCCATATTATCCCTTCATACCGCTCAATTTGACCATTTCCTTGTGGGTTATACGGGGTGGTTCTACTTGTAGCTACAGCATTTGAATTAAGAAAACTTGTAACTTCTTGAGAAAGAAAGGATGAGCCTCTGTCAGTATAAATATATGCTGGTGCTCCAAAAATGGAAATCAATTATGTGAAACATTTTACAACAGTAGAAGAACTCAAATCTGAACACAGATAAGCAAAAGGTTCATTTTCAAGATATGTTTTGAATAAATCAACTACCCCAATTGAATATAAACATAGACTAACCTATTATATTTAATGTATTATGTCTAGGATATAAATCAGATACGATATACTCTAGATATTTCTTGTTGAATGTTTACCCTAAAGTCCCACTTATAAAATTAGAGACTAATGCCCGTACTTATAGTCGATACTTCACTCGATCTCAGACTTGAGAATTGCTCAAGTATGCGAATATTACCAATAGTCGTTACTTGGCTACGGAGTAATACTTCGCGTTTGCTTGACTCCGGCTTTACTTGAGTCTACTACAAGGCTACCTTGAGTCGTGCTCAAGTATTCGTGTCAGTTATTTTTGACATTTGTATTTCCAACATGGATAAATGCCATAGAGGTATAAATACTTACTGAAACTTACTTTTCCAATCAAATTGTCCAAAAATAGATCAAATTCAGTAGACAAACTAGGAATATTCCGCAAATATTGTCATGAACGTCAAACATATCAATCAAATATGTGTCAAAAACAAGAAATCTCAAGCTTCGCCAAGAATTCAGGAAGTATCGACTATAGGATAGATTTTCAAGTAAGTATCTATGGTGACTTCGCCTCGACTTGGCCAAGTAATACTCAAGAACGAGATTGAGTTTCGACTATAAGTATGGGCATAAACAAATAATTAACGTTTCTCCCACTACAAAAATCTGACGTGAACATCACATGACTTACTTGTACATCATTTGATATACCAGGTGGTGCGCGGTTAGGGTGTACATAGGGATTTAACCCAGGATAGTTGTTTTCTGCAATTTCCTGCTCTCCTATCTATTCTACGGCAAAAATGATAGAGGACGAAGTTGTTGAGAATTAAAATGTGTACCCAAAACTGTCTTCATATTTTTAGTTGAATGTGTGTGGTTTTTTCATAATTCTGAAAAGAAATTGCAAAATATAAATTGAATCATAGCAGTAGCCATGACTTTTGTTTTCCATGAATTATTTCTAAACGTCAATATCAGAAGTTCATAGACAACAATCTGTCTTGTAGAGGCTGCCCAAATAATGAAAAAAAACAGTTTAACTGGGCACAATTTTATTCTGACGTAAAGTAATAATGTCATACAAATCAATCATTAAAAACTGAACAACAATATATATTTTTTATATCAAGTGAGTAATGTGCATAAAGAAACATAAACAATTATAAAAACATAGATGCAGTGATTTTTCTTCAACACTTCCTATAAAACACTGCATACTTATGAAAATGTATTCTCTATTATACCAGTTTTATAACGAAGTATATGAAATCTTCTTCTATCTAGTGGCTTTGTACATATATCAGCTATCTGTTCTTGCCCATCAATAGGTTCTAATTTTAAGTCTTTATTTAAATATCTCTCTCTCACGTAGAAATATCTAATGTCTATGTGTTTTGATCTTTTATGATACTCCGGATTCTTGGCAAGTTTTACGGCACTCGCATTGTCGACGTAAAGTGTTGGGATCATTTCCTCAAGATTCAATAATTCACAGAGTAATCTTTTTAACCACATCAATTCTTTTGCTCCTTCACTTGCTGCAATAATTTCAGCCTCTGTCGTTGAAGAGACACAGTTTTTTGCAATTGACTAGTCCAAGATACAGCACCACCAGCTAATATAGCGACAATTCCCGTTGTGGATCTTCGTGTTGAAAAATCTCCGCCGAAATCTGCGTCACTATGTACTTGCAACGACTTATTATTCATTTTATATGTGATGCAATAATGACTAGTTCCATTCAGGTATTTAAAAATACGTTTTACATCACTCCAATCTTTTTCAGTAGGATTTTCCATGGCTCTAGCAGCTTTATTAACACTAAAAGCAATATCTGGACGTGTTGCAGTCATAAGATATATGAGACTGCCAAAAGCTTCACGATAAGGAGTTCCTTCTTTGAGATTTGGACTATTTTCAACTTCTTCCCGGCCAGAAGGAACTGACACAGGATTTGCTTGATTCATATTGAAACGTTCTATTATTATCTTTGTATATTTTTCCTGATTGATACTAATAGAGCCATCTTCATTACACTGTATTTGCATGCCTAGAAAATTTTTTAAAGAGCCAATAGTAATGTTAAATTCATTTTTCAGTTGAGTCAAATAATTTTCTATTTGTTGTTGACTACTTCCTACTATTAGTCCATCATCAACATAGATTGCAACATACAAGTTTTCAGTTCCATTTGTTCTATAGAACAAACATGGATCAGCAGTACTATTCTCGAACTTATTTCTCTTCATAAATTCCACAAAACGTTTATTCCAACAACGTGGAGCCTGTTTGAGACCATACAAACTCTTTTTAAATCGACACACTTGATCTTTACCATTCTCAAATCCTTCTGGTTGCTCTAAATAGACTTCCTCCTCCAGAGTACCATATAAAAATGCTGTCTTCACATCGAATTGTTTCAAATACAAGTTTTTCATTGCTGCGACTGCTAAAAGTGTTCGTATGGTGTCGAAACGAACGACAGGACTAAAAGTTTCGTGCATAGCCTTTTGCAACGAGATTTAAATCGAGGTTTACCATCAACTGAAGGCTTCACTCGAAAAACCCAGCGATTCTTAATTACTTGTGCTTGAGCAGGACGTGGAACCATTTCCCAAGTGTCGTTTTCTTCAATAGATTTCAATTCATCAAGCATTGATGCATGCCACTGCTTCGCTTGACTTGATTTCATAGCTTCTGTGTATGATATTGGATTATCATTTTCATTATTTTCTGCAATGTTTGATAACATCACAAATTCACCGGAAGTCATCCAATTTGGCTGTTTCTTCTCGCGACTACTCTTTCGTATGTCAATGTTTTCTTCATCAACAGGTTTTGCATTTTCTTCATTGATTGATTCCAATTCAACTATGTTTTCTCGTCCAACATCTTCATTCGTATGTTTAGCATCATTTATACTTGGTTTAAAATTGCACACAATTTCTGGTTTGAACACGACATCGTGACTGCAAACCACTTTTCCTTTTGATGGAACCCAAATTCTATATCCATCTTTATCATTTACATATCCAATGATATGTCCAAAAACTGATTTATCATCAAACTTTGATCTAAATTGTTTCTTAATATGGACATAACAACCTGTACTAAATATCTTCAATTGATCTAGATTTCTAAGATCTCGTTCATACCATAGTTCATAAGGAACTTTCCCATCGACTCTAGATTTTCCTGTCCGATTAAGAATATAAACAGCAGTATTGCATGCTTCTGCCCACAACGATTTAGGCAGTTTACTAACACAAAGCATCGAACGAGCTGCTTCTACTGTAGTTCTATTTTCACGTTCAGCAGTGCCATTTTGCTAAGGTGTATATGGTGGTGGAATATTTGTTCGATTCCTCTTTGTGCTAAGAGTGCAGATACTTTTTCATTGACAAATTCTCTTCCACTATCACATCTAAATTGTTTTACAGTATGTCCATTCGTTTTTGCTTCATTCAGAAATTGCTCAAATACCTGGCATACTTCATTTTTGTTCTTCAAGAAAAATATTCTTCTGAATTTACTGTAATCATCTTTGAAGCATACATAGTATCTTGCACCTCCCAAGGATGTTGTTCTCATTGGTCCATTAACATCAGCATGAATTAACTCTCCTGTATTCATAGATTGATTTGTTCTGCTTTTAAATGGAAGACGGTGCATTTTTCCTCGAGCATATCCATCACAAATATCTTCTTCTTCATTAGATACATCAATATCCATACGTTTTAATATCTGTTTCACATGACGTTTGTTCTGATGAGCAAAACGTTCATGATATAACTGTAAAGTATCATTCCTTTTGGATAAATTGATTTGAGCGGTTGATATTGGCTGTACTACTCGCATGTTCAGTACGTATAATTCATGACTCAAGTAACCAGCTGCAGCAAGTTTCCCAGTCTTTTTCCATCTAATTTCCACCTTTTCATCATCCAATATTGCTTTGAAACCATTCTGGGCAGCAGCCTTAACTGAAAACAAATGCGCACTTGCATCTGGTACATACCAAACATTTACCAATTTTGCATCATGCCAGTTTCCACTGTGTAATACTTGAGCATTGATTACTCCTTGTCCATGTGCTTCCATAATTACATTCTGCTTCCCTAAACAAATCTTTTCAGGGGTAACAAAATTAGTATACGATTAAAAAAACTGTTTACTTGGAGTAATGTGATTTGATGCTCCACTATCACAATACCAAATATCTGTATTCATATTATCTTCAGATTTAGCATTTAGACTATAAGCTGAAAATGCAGTGGTTTTACTTTTGAATTTATCTTTATTTTTGTACTCAGTGTTATTCTTGCTTACTACTGATGCATTTTGAGAACATTCAGCTGCCCAGTGACCAAGCTTTCCACATTTATTACATGGAAACTTCATTTTGGCGTGTCTATTTTCCCCAAAATTCTTTTTCTTATCACTAAACGGCTTTTTTTTGTTATTAGCTCTATGTGCAACAAATGCTGTATCGTTAGAATCAGTTTTATCAATTCTTAATTCACGTAATTCAATAGCACATAATTTTTCGATGAGCAAATTCAATTTTTGTTGATCGGTAGGAATTATATCCCATAAGTCCTTAAAATTATCATATTCTCTTCCTAATGTTGATAGAATTCTGCCATTCAGCATCCGTTTAGATGATTCATTTTGATTATGTTTCAATAACTCATTATTCAAATCAACAAATAACTTCTGCAGTTTAGCAACATGGATACTAATATCCTCTTTTTCATCTTGTTTGGCCTGAAAAAACGATTCTATCAGCATGTTCAAACGCTGTGTACTACTGCGTTCAAAACGAGCGCATAACTTATCCCATATTTCGACTGCATTTGTACAAGTTAATACCAATTCTGCTATTGGTTTATCCAATGCACTTGCAATCAGTCCCGCAGCTTTAGCATCATCTTTTTGCCACAGAGACACACATTTCTCTTCTTTATTTGTTGAGTTTGGTTCAGATAATACAGGACACGTTCGAGTACCATTGACAATTGTTTCTAATCCATAAGCACGAAATACCATATTCATGTGCCATTTCCATTTTGCCCAATCTTCTGGACCTTCCAATTTGTCGACATTTATTCATAATTCTGTATTTGACGACATTCTTCAATGTATATTCTCAATAAATCAACAGGCAACAGGCATAATTGCAAGTTACAATATTTATCACTGTTTTTTTTTTAATTTACGAAGTATGAGCGCGTTCTGGACCCATAACTTGTAGAGGCTGCCCAAATAATGAAAAAAAAAACAGTTTAACTGAGCACAATTTTATTCTGACGTAAAGTATTAATGTCATACAAATCAATCATTAAAAACTGAACAACAATATATATTTTTTATATCAAGTGGGTAATATGCATAAAGAAACATAAACAATTATAAAAACATAGATGCAGTGATTTTTCTTCAACATGTCTTATATGGCCAGTTGCACCGCCGTTACTTAACTCTAAGGGAAGAATAATATCTATGGTTACCATTGTATAGACAATTGTTCCCATGGTAATTATTCCGTACTTAAAGTTAAGTGATAGCGGTGCAACTGGGCAATAATAAAATAATATGAAACAAGACTAAACTTTCATTATAAAAGTGGAATTTATTTTTCTTCTTTCATGATGGATCAATTAAAAATGTAACAATAATTTTAAAAATGGATAGAATAATACAGATTATTACTAGTGCGGTGTGGAAGAAATTAATGAGAACAATAATAATAATATCCAGGCCTAATACATCATAACAGATAAAGAAATAATTGATTATTGTGGTAATTATACCTAATACACAACAAAAAAATAAAAAATAAGGAGGATGAATTATAATATATGTTCAAATAAGCCACCATTTTCTGCAAGACAATAGCTAAGTCTATTGTAAAATGAAGCTCTAACATTAGCCAATTGTCTGTCTGTTATTCTATTGCATTCTACGAATATAGCTTGTCTTAGTAAATCTAAATTCTCAAGCTGCTTCGTATAAATTTTGCTTTTAAGGTGCCCCCACAGAAAAAAATCGCAAGGAGCTAGATCCGGTGATCTTGCAGGCCAATTTATGCCTGCCTATAATTAATATTCTCGAAACATCTGTCATGAAAAACAAAAGTCATGGCTGCTGCTATTATTTAATTTTTATTCTGTAATTTCTTTTTAGAATTATGAAAAAACCACACACCCAACTGAAAATGTGAAGACAGTTTTGGGTGCACCTTTTGATTCCTAAAAATTTTGTACTTCATCATTTTTGCCGTAGAGTGGATAGGAGAGCAGGAAATTGCACAAAACTACTATCCTGGGTTAAATCCCTATGTACACCTTTACCGTGCACCACCCGGTATACACAAATTGATTCAATAAAGTTTTCTGTCACTTCAGTTTATAATTAATATAGTTTTAATAATATTTTGACATGAACTTACAATGTCAAACAAAATCAAAAAATTGACAACAGATTATCATTGCCTACCTTATCATTTCAATTAAACTGATTGTTTCATACGGCAAATTCTGAATGTCTGTTATACGTTTAAACTGCACTTCCGGCTTGGCCGATTGATACAAAAGTAGTTGATAACTACAACAAGTTCAAACACTAAATTTCAATATGCTATGGCTGATCATTCTAGATTCATGCAAAAAAAATGAAAAAAAGTTTCAAGTAAAGTGCACTTCTGGTTTGGCCGATTCATACAAAAATAGCAGATAACCATTCTGATACAACATCAAGTTCAAATACTGAATTTCAACATCCTACGGTTGATCATTCTGGATTTATTGGAAAAATTCGAAAAAAGTTTCAAGTAAAATGCATTTCCGGTATAGACGATTGGAATCAAAATGCGAGGTGCACAACTAGACCCTATACCAATCTTAAATATAAAATTTCAACATTATACGTTCAACCAGTTTTGAGATTTGCGAGTTACGAACGAACGCACGAACGCACATACGTACCGACATCAAGCCGAAAATAGTCAAAATGGATTCAGGAATGCTCAAAATGGACATTTCAATCAAAATCTCGATAAGTGAATTTTGTCGGTTTCACAATACTTCCTTGTACTTAGTACATGTAAGTAAGATATCTGACGTGGACATCACGTGACTTACTTGTACATCATTGGATATATATATAATCAAATACAACATCTCATCATTCCACGGCTAGTCGGTTGCTATGGAAACAGTAGGTCATCATTCTTATGCTTCAACATTCCTAAATACTGATTTCCAGGATTCTATGTCTAACAGTTCTGAATTTATGCACAAAATTCCAAGATCGTCAAGTGTAGTGCACTTCCGACTCAATCGATCTCAATGAAAATAGGATATGAGCATCTAGACAGTACTATCATTTTGAATACTGTATTCTAATATTCTACGTTCAATCGTTTTGGATTTATACGGAAAATTAAAATAGGTTTCGAGAAAACTGCACTTCCGGCTTAGCCGATCACAATCATAATGCAAGGTGTACAACTAGCTGCTATAAAAGTGCTTAATACGAAATCTCAATATTCTGTGACTGATTATTTTAAATTTATAAAAAAAATTTGAAAAGTCTGTAATATGAAGTACACTTACGGCTTAGTCGATTGGGACGAAAATAGGAGATGATCATTTAGATGCTATAGCAATTTCAAAAAGTGAATTCTAGTATCCTACGGCTAATCATTCTAGAATTATGCGGAAAATTAAAAAATAGTATCAGGTAAAGTGCACTTCCAGTACAGACGATTGCAATCATAATGCGAGGTGCACATCAAGATCCTAGATCCATACACACATACATACGTACATACGTACCGACATCAAGCCAAAAATAGTCAAAATGGATTCGGGGATACTCAAAACGGATATATCCATCAAAATCTCGATATGTGAATTTTGTCGGTCTCACAATATTTCCTTGTA
Organism: Dromius quadrimaculatus; assembly: GCA_963989225.1. Lineage (NCBI taxonomy): Eukaryota > Metazoa > Arthropoda > Insecta > Coleoptera > Carabidae > Dromius > Dromius quadrimaculatus. The sequence goes on from OZ022330.1 coordinate 31,463,769, forward strand.
CTTTTAGACCGTCAGATAGTCGTAGATTTCAGTGCCTAATTTTGTTTTTCATGCCTTCAAGAGGTTTGATAAGTACCCAAGTAACAATGACTGACCGTCGACCAAAATGTGACGTCATATTGAAGTCATAATGTGACCGTCATGTTTAGACGTCATATGACATTGAATGTTCCAAGCATAACAGAGTGTCACATTTGTGATATTTCTTTGTGAATTTATTCATAAGTCGATAGACTTTATGCTGTGCTTTATGCACTAGATGGTGTTGTACGTGGATTCTACCTATGCAGGATAGATGGCGTTGCATATAGTTTCTACCTCTGCCTACCATTCCTTCTTGTGAGATTATACGCTTGGAGCTCCAAACCCTGACTACCTTGGGCTTTGGCTATACTGTACTGATGAGTCCTAATAAGGACGAAACACGTGTATACAGTTGCTCCCCTATCTAAGATGATGGACTGTGTCCGACTCTTAAATTTGTAGTTTTCATGGAACATTTATATTATTTATAATATTTGAACTCTAATTTTATTAGAATGTTCCAAGCATAACAGAGTGTCACATTTGTGATATTTCTTTGTGAATTTATTCATAAGTCGATAGACTTTATGCTGTGCTTTATGCACTAGATGGTGTTGTACGTGGATTCTACCTATGCAGGATAGATGGCGTTGCATATAGTTTCTACCTCTGCCTACCATTCCTCCTTGTGAGATTATACGCTTGGAGCTCCAAACCCTGACTACCTTGGGCTTTGGCTATACTGTACTGATGAGTCCTAATAAGGACGAAACACGTGTATACAGTTGCTCCCCTATCTAAGATGATGGACTGTGTCCGACTCTTAAATTTGTAGTTTTCATGGAACATTTATATTATTTATAATATTGGAACTCTAGAGTTTAAAAGATTTGTTTTCAAAGGAGTTGAAGTCAAACAATGTGAGAAAGAGAGTTCGTTGTTAATTGGATCGTAAAATCTTTTTTTTACCATTTTGTCAGAGCTTATTGTCGGAATTAATATAGTATTGTCATTCGCACCACTTGTATGTGCGATTGAATCATTCGCCGCTTCAACAACTACTATATCTTGAGGAGCTCCTTTGCGTCCAGATTTATAATCTCTAGTTTTCCTCATAACAGATGAGAGTTTCACGCGTTTCTGTTTTTGTTTGTCGAAACCAATAGAAATTTTTGCCGCTAATATATGGTGACAATTCTTTCGTGCAACGCAAGAACATGATTCCTTTGGGAATAGAGTAACTAAATATTTTTGTGTAATACCAGATACGATAAAAACATGTTCCTCGGGAATAAGTTTAACGCCATTATTTAAAACAAGCATTTTAGCAATTCCATAATTTGTATGTGGAATTTCTTCTAAAATCGGTGAAATAGTAAAATCTTTATTCATAAACACGTAAGGAAGTTCATCAAGAGGAAAATGTGACTTAGGGTAAATTACGTCCATTGAATCTAAATGATAGCTAGCAAAAGTCTTAGATAATTTAAAATTTCCTAGTCCACATAAACCTCTAAATATTTTTTCTCGATAGAATAAGTCTAGTTGATAAAACACTAAAACTAATACTTGAGCTGCTACTTCCTTTCTTTCCAAACAACGCTTTAAAACAGAATTGTAACTTTCTGCTGCATTTATTGTGATGCCACTTCTGTTTGTATATAAGTTGAATTTTTCTAAATTCCATTTTGCACTCATTTGTACGGCATCGTGCATATGATTTTTAAAATAAATTTTAAATTCTTCGCTCCAGTGTTGTGACATTAAATTGTACTTTACATTGAAAATATTCTCATTATCACTATCAAGTAAATCCCAGACATTGTTAACTAATACTTGAACGTCAATTATGTTTGTATTTCTTCTATTATATACCCAATTTTTAACATCTTGTTGAATATGATTCCAACAAAAAAAGTGTTTTATTTCAGGCAATGCATTCTCGATGCCGTAAATGATGGCTGCTTCCCTATCAGTAATAATAAAATTATTTTCTATGTTTGGACACCTTTTCCTTACAAAATTTAAAAAAATCTTCATGTACTTCCTTCACTTTATAATGGTGTACTAAATAAATTAAGGGTATTATCGGGTTGTTATCAAAAAATGGATGTTTGTATGTTAATGTTGACACATAGAAGTCACCTAAATTGAAGGTCGTATCATAGAAAATCGTACAAGGTACTATATTTGAAACATGAATAAATTGTTCAATAGATTCATTACTACATACTATCGCATAAAATTTTGGTAAAAGTTCCATTTTATCGATAAAGCCACCCAATTCTTTCTCTAGTAAATACAAACCCACGATATCATCACTAGCTAATAGTTTTTTTTCTTTTTGTCTCGTAATTGTGTTACTCACTTGTTTTTTATCTTTGGGTAACAGAACTGGACTATGTGCTGGATGAACATCTTCAGCTACTAACTTTTTGTAACACTCTTGGGGTTTTGATTTTAAATGAGTTCTTTGGTTTTGTACTTGGGACTTTGCTGTCATTACATGCTTAATTTCCGTGTGTTTTTTTCTATTTCCGTGACAATTATGAATAACATTTACCATTGATCCATAGTAATGAATCAATATGACATTGGTATATTTTTCGAGGTTTTCTGAAAATTGTAGCTGATATGCCCTCCTTTCAAAACCGTGACCCTCATATGATTTATAGTAAATACATTTGAGTTGTGAATTCAAAGAAGAGAAATATTTTGTACCGTTTTGTTTCCACCTATGTTGATCTGATTTCCAGTCATTAGGTTTTATGTCGTTCTTATAAATATAAATTTCTCCTGGTTTTGGTTTTATTGGTGGTGTGTTGCAGCATTTACTCAAATCAATATTAGACAGAATATAAGAATATTCATCAACTGATAACCACATATCAGATTTCATATATACTGCAGGCAACATTTTATAATAATATACCTGCTCAAGTATGGAATTAAAGAGGAGTAATAAACAATAATAGATGCAATTTCATATTACTAATTGTAACAAGAAGCAAGATCTGCATTTCAAAAATCAAATATGCAAATTTATTTTCTTTCTTCTATCCTTATGAAAATTGCACGAAATGAATATGAGTCTTCGGCTATAGGTAATGATGAGTTGAAGTTTATTGACGAGTTAAATACCGCTGGAAAATCAAAGGACGAATTATAAAATGAACAAGATCTTATATAGCGTGAAATCGAAAGTTGAGCAGATGGTTTTACTCGGTGGTTATTACAGATACAAAAATATATTGAATAACAAACTCGATAGAGCCAAATTACTTACTTAAAATAAACATTTGACGAATTTTTGCATGTGATGTCGAAATATGAGTAATAATAATCCTAATTTCTCATGATTCTCATTATTTCTTTGCTCCAGAAGAATATAACGAATCTTATAATGATATAAATTTTGATAATAACTTGTGAACTGCTGATAATTTTGAAGAATATTTCGTGTGAATGTTTTAGGGACTAATTTTGGTTATTTCATATTCTATGATAAATACTATCGTTTATAAAATAAAAAGTTCCATCAGTAAAGTTTCAGTACCACTGGTTGTAAAAAACTCATCTTCGAACTTGAACCTAAGTTTTTGATGAAGAACTTAAATATAAAATTTCAGTCTAAAATTTGTACACGTTCTCAAGTTATCGTGCTTTCAGACAGACCAACAGATTGACTTTTTTTTAAATTATGATTTTCGGGTTCAGTAGGGTCTGAAACGTGCAGATTCATCAAAATCTCGAGCTGTTGAAAAATCATGATTACAATACTTCCCATATTATATATAAATAAGGGAAGTGAAAATGAGAGTTCATTTTCAATTGCATTTTTTCAATATTTTCTTTTTTTTTTATTGTTCTCATCAACAGCCTACTGAACATTAATTTTAGAAATAAGAACCCATTTAAATTCCAGTCGCATTTTTTTCAATATTTTTGTCATTTAAAGATATAAAACTAATATATGGTAAATTTAAATTGAAATACGCTATCATCGGAGAGGTTTAGAAAATATTCATGATCCCATTTAAAAAAATATGATTCGATGCTTTAACTTCAAAACCATTGGTTTAAAGATTTCTTTAAACCAATTTATATAATAATCAAATTGCCCTCTTGGTCCCCTACAACTTTGTCATTCAGTATATTTTTGTATCTGTAATAACTTCCAAGTAAAATCATGTGCCCAACTTTCAATTCTACCCTGTATATGAAGAAAAACACCTATATGGGTATAAACGAAATAAGTATCTACGAGTACTACAGCTATCAAAAACAAAACTCACCTTCTTAATGAAAATAAACAGTAAGAAATAAACAAAAGATTATTTTTAAATTAATCAAAAAATATTGTTCAAACCAAACGTCTCGACGTTTCCAACGTAAGAATGTGTACTGGGAATTCCCCATTTTCTGTGAGCTGCATAGGCAGCTCCGTAGGACATCGACTAACATACTAGATAGATGATGCCACCCACGTGATATTATCGTGAGTTACAAATAGAGTTGCCAACCGTACTATAATATATAGTATTGTACTATATTTTGAGCCTGCGTATTATATACTGTTGAAGAAATATACAGTATGCAAAAATACTGTATTTTCAACACAGAAATCTTACAAACAAATCCTTTATTCTGAAAATTTATTAATACACCTCAAAGAGAGCATATTTCCGATTATGAATTTGTAATGGCGAGAAGAAACAGATGTAATATCTCATTAATAATAAATGAGCTTTCGATTTACATTAATCTGAGAATTGAATGAACTAAAGCATGTGACATTTTTATTTCAGACAAAAAATTGTTACAAAATGCAAGAAGTGCAAAAAAATATTATTTACATGAAAATGATTAAGTAACAAATATATCTTGGTTTAGTTTTTGCTTTTTCCATAAAATACTGTATTTTTCTGAGGTATACCAAATCTTCTATAGCCCATTTTTGAAAATACTATATATAACTGAAGAAACGTTGGTAACCCTAGTTACTACTCTTAAAATGTACATCAAAAATATGTTTTGCGAAATCGGTTTCTCAAATTATTATTCATTTGCGAGCTATTTACAAATTTTTATGAAATTATGTGTCTTGAGAAAGTGAGCAGTAATTTTTTTTGTATTATATTAAAAAACTATCAAGAAGTATCGTTGGATGTCGCTAAAAATCAATTAATATCGATAATTATCGATTTCTCGAAGCTTTATGTGAAATTATAAGTTCATTAATCGAATCGAGGTATCTTTTGCTTCCTCCCAAATTAGTAGTAAATGGCAAATTTTTCTTGATGGCACGCAGGAAGACCAAAAAATACTCAATGAATATGGTGTTAACTTTCGACGCTGAAATACAAAAGTTGATTTTCCACACATATAGCAAAAACTGTCCGAGTTATTTAACCACTTTTAACTACTAAGAACAGAAAAAGCTTCAATAAATTCAAGTTGGTCGAATACGATAGATATGGAATCGCCGAAATTGAATTAATCACACAAAATCGACTGAATGAGGTGTAAATGGATATAAGGCCGTCACAAAAAAACTAGAAGTGAGTAGAACAAAATGATACAATTTTTGAATAATAAAGGTACACCAACCCAAACAAAAATGATCACGAAGTTTGTGTGACAAAAACACTACCGATGATTATTGATGGATGTCGATAAAAATCAATGCTTATCGATTGATATTTTTACACTCTGTGATGTGGGCCTAAATTGAATAGCCAGTCCGCAATATTCTCTGAAATTCAGAATGTTTTATCAGGGACCACTCAGGCATGACATATCACAAGCTTCCATTCTGTGGGATTGAATTCAATAGTCAGTCCGCAAAATTTACCAGGAGTAAAGTACCCTTATGTGGATGATGTCTATTACTGCTGGCTAATATGTTAACAAGGACCATTTAGGCATTACAGATTACAAGTTTCCATTCTGTGGGGTTGAATTAAATAGCCAGTCCGCAAAATTCACCAGAAGTAAAGTACCCTTATGGGGATGATGTTTATTACTGCTGGCTTATATGTTAACAAGGACCATTTAGGCATTACAGATCACAAGTTTCTATTCTGTGGGGTTGAATTCAATAGCCAGTCCGCAAAATTCACCAGGAGTAAAGTACACTTATGGAGATGATGTTTATTACTGCTGGCCAATATGTTAACAGGGACCATTCAGGCATTACAGATTACAAGTTTCCATTCTGTGGGGTTGAATTCAATAGCCAGTCCGCAAAATTCACCAGGAGTAAAGTACCCTTATGGGGATGATGTTTATTACTGCTGGCCAATATGTTAACAGGGACCATTCAGGCATTACAGATTACAAGTTTCCATTCTGTGGGGTTGAATTAAATAGCCAGTCCGCAAAATTCACCAGGAGTAAAGTACCCTTATGGGGATGATGTTTATTACTGCTGGCTAATATATTAACAAGGACTATTTAGGCATTACAGATCACAAGTTTCCATTCTGTGGGGTTGAATTCAATAGCCAGTCCGCAAAATTCACCAGGAGTAAAGTACACTTATGGGGACGATGTTTATTACTGCTGGCTAATATGTTAACAAGGACCATTCAGGCATTACAGATTACAAGTTTGCATTCTGTGGGGTTGAATTCAATAGCCAGTCCGCAAAATTCACCAAGAGTAAAGTACCCTTATAGGGATGATGTTTATTACTGTTGGCTAATATGTTAACAAGGACCATTTAGGCATTACAGATCACAAGTTTCTATTCTGTGGGGTTGAATTCAATAGCCAGTCCGCAAAATTCACCAGGAGTAAAGTACACTTATGGGGATGATGTTTATTACTGCTGGCTAATATGCTAACAGGGTCCATTCAGGCATTACAGATTACAAGTTTCCATTCTGTGGGGTTGAATTCAATAGCCAGTCCGCAAAATCCACCAGGAGTAAGGTACCCTTATGGGGATGATGTTTATTACCGCTGGCTAATATGTTAACAAGGACCATTCAGGCATTACAGATTACAAGTTTCCATTCTGTGGGGTTGAATTCAATAGCCAGTCCGCAAAATTCACCAAGAGTAAAGTACCCTTATGGGGATGATGTTTATTACTGCTGGCTAATATGTTAACAAGGACCATTTAGGCATTACAGATCACAAGTTTCTATTCTGTGGGGTTTAATTCAATAGCCAGTCCGCAAAATTCACCAGGAGTAAAGTACACTTATGGGGATGATGTTTATTACTGCTGGCTAATATGTTAACAGGGACCATTCAGGCATTACAGATTACAAGTTTCCATTCTGTGGGGTTGAATTCAATAGCCAGTCCGCAAAATTCACCAAGAGTAAAGTACCCTTATGGGGATGATGTTTATTACTGCTGGCTAATATGTTAACAAGGACCATTTAGGCATTACAGATCACAAGTTTCTATTCTGTGGGGTTTAATTTAATAGCCAGTCCGCAAAATTCACCAGGAGTAAAGTACACTTATGTGGATGATGTTTATTACTGCTGGCTAATATGTTAACAGGGTCCATTCAGGCATTACAGATTACAAGTTTCCATTCTGTGGGGTTGAATTCAATAGCCAGTCCGCAAAATTCACCAGGAGTAAAGTACCCTTATGGGGATGATGTTTATTACAGCTGGCTAATATGTTAACAAGGACCATTCAGGCATTACAGATTACAAGTTTCCATTCTGTGGGGTTGAATTCAATAGCCAGTCCGCAAAATTCACCAGGAGTAAAGTAACTCTATGAAGATGATATTTGTTACTGCTGGCTTATATGTTATCAAGGACCATTTAGGCATTACAGATTCCAATTTTCTGCTCTGTGGGGCTAAATTAAATAGTCAGTCCGCAAGATTCACCTGGAGTAATGTAACCCTATGGAGATGATGTTTGTTATTGCTAGCTCATATGTTATCAAGGACTCTTCAAGCATTACAGATTCCAAGTTTTCGCTTTCTAAGGCTCAATTAAATAGCCAGTCCGCAATAGTCCGCAAAATTCACCAAGAGTAAAGTAACCCTACGGAGATGATGTTCATTACTGCTAGCTAATATGCTATTAGGGACCACTGAGGCAGTACGGATCCTAAGTTTCTGCTCTGTGGGGCTCATTTCAATAGCCAGTCCGCAACCTTTTTTTATGGTCCGCAAATTAGACTTCCCCGTTTGCTTTGACGAAGTTATATAGGTATCATTAAGTAAGTAAGTTAATTATGTAGTAATATATTCTGCAATTTTTTTAAGTTAATTATTCATTTGCAGAATGCCATGTGGATTGTATTTAATGGAAACTCTGAGATAGCAGTAGATGAATCTCTGGGTCCAAAAATGGAGTACTAGCAAGATAGCCCTATCATCAAAAAAATGTTCCGATAGAATATATGAAGATAGTAGAAGATTCGCAAAGAGCAACGGATGAATTCGATGTTTGTGAAGTAGAAATTATGTAATCATTCAGTTTGTAGTAAATTGGAAGAAATAGTTAGCCTTTGCATTGTAGTTAATTTTTTTGATGGTAAAAATTTTCTCACGTATAAAACTTCTTTTAATATACAATTATGTGGTTTTTTTTAATTTTTTTATTGATGTAATATGTAAATATTTATTTTTGACTGTAATAATAATTATATTTTTAGTTTTGTTGAGTCCTATTTTGTGTGTAAGTTTATATGTATAAATAATAAAATTTTCATTTTATTTCATTTTTTTTTTTCATTTGCCAGTTATATTCAATTCTGACGTTAAAATTGAGTAGTAAAGTGACGTTGTGATATGCTATTAACAGTTATTATTTTAAACGTCATAAATTGACGTCATATAACATTATTTAAAAACGCCGCGTTTGACGTCATTAGAATATTATAATTCTACGTCAGCATAATGGTCTATTTGACGTCAGTAAGCAACTCGCTGGGACGTCTTGAGGACCATCAATCGACCAGGTCTGTGACGTCGATACAACGTTGTATCCTGGTCACTTATGTATATTTGGAGTACAATAATGTTTTTTTTTTTTTTATTCTCTTTTCTGATAGGACATGAATAAATAGAAGTATTAGTGAAAATGTGATTCAAAAAAACCTCGTAGTATTTGGGAAATATTTTTTTTCAATTTGAAAATTTTCCGTGGCGTCCAAAAGTCTATTGTGTCACTCAAACAGTAGGTCTTATTCATTATCAAACATTTTGGGAATATTGACGTAAAGAAATAGGTGGCGATAGTGTCTTGCTTATTTAAGGCACTAAATACATGAGTATTATCATCCGCCATTCTGTGTCCTTAGAAAGCGTTTTAGCATATATGAACAGTGCTGGAAACGCGATGATTGAGTCGAAATAGTTTTATGTTTAGGTAAAAAATGTGATAAAATAATATCGGAGTCTATCAGACTATTTATTTTTGGCATGATATATTATTTGTAATCAAATTACATGCCTCAATTTAGAATTTTCAGTTATCAAATGTTAAATCAAATTATTCGGTTTCCAATCATATATAATTAGAGTAATATTAAATACTCATGTCCAGTTGCATGAACGTTCATTAGCTAAACAGTTCTTCAAAAATGAACAATATCAAATCGAATTTTTGACAGCAATGCTAAACAACTGATTTGACGAATACGCTATGTCAGTAGCGACGAACGCGACTCCATGCGGTAGAAGTTATAAGCTCTTTACTAATATTGACTGGAGCTGTCAAAACAAATATAAAAGAGCATAAAGCCAAACTGAATTTTTGACGCAAATAAATATGGAAAATCCTTTGAAAAAGTAAAAATCATCGGGACAAGATTTAAATTGTTGTGTTCCTGAGTGTTTGCACACACAATTGCGCAATGGTGAACTGAAATTTTATTTATTTCCGAATCGCGAATATGCGTAAAAAACTGTGAAAATATTATCTCCTCAGTTTGCTTTCATGCAATAGTACATACTATCAATCATTGCACTCTTATGATATTTATCCAATTGTCGATTCCAAATCATTGGCTGGTCAGTCTCGAAGCAGATACTTTCTGTGTTAATTTATATGGAAACTGCAGCTGCATGTTTGCAGTTGCAACTAATAATAACAACTTTTCGACCTAAATTTACCTATTTTAATAAATTTTTACTGCATCAATGTAAAAAGCACAGACTTATTATTGTAGTAGCTAACTTTCGAAATGTTAGCGTTTGATTTGTATTGCGAGTGACGGTTGTATGTCGACGCTAACTTGGACCACATAAATAGGCGCCGTACGTTGTTCGTAACGTTACCGGGATACAGAAGAATATGAAATAATAATAAAAAAATACGTTTTGACATTTTCATGTATTTTACAATTTAAATATGTTTAATATACGTTGTTTTCTTCAGTATAAATGTTACAATTTATTACTCGATTGAGCCGAAATAATCTACGCTCTAATAGGTTATGGGCCCAGGCTCGCGTGAAAAAATAGAAAAATCGAGTGTAAGTGCCCAATAAAATTTAACACGCGCGTAGAAAACGTTCTGGAATAATCACCATGAATTCTGCAAGTGCATCAAGAATTGAGCTTCTTGGAAAGGACAATTTCGACACATGGAAATTACAGATGCAGGCCGTGTTAATTAAGGGCGATTTATGGGAATATGTAAGTGGAGCTATAGTAAAGCCCGAGCTGAATGCAAGCAACGCAAATGCAGATGCCATTCAAGCGTGGTGCAAGAATGACTTGAAAGCTCGTTCGGATATAATTCTGTCCATCAGTACCAGCAAACTTAAGCAGGTAAAAAGCTGCGAAACATCGCGAGAAGTATAGGTAAAGCTGGAAGACGTTTACCAATCCAAGGGTCCGGCAAGAAAGGCGACACTTTTGAAGAAGTTGACCTTACAAAAAATGGCAGACGGTGGAGATGTACGCACGCACCTCAATCATTTTTTTGACTCTGTGGACAAACTAAGTGATATGGGCGTCGATATAAACTCGGATTTGTTGGCGATTTTATTGCTATATAGTTTACCCACGAATTTTGAAAATTTTCGGTGTGCCATAGAATCACGGGACGCGTTACCTGCACCGGAAGCGCTTCGAATAAAAATTATAGAAGAAAATGACGCGCGTAAGAGTGACACGCGAAATTTGCCGTCGGGTGCTTTGTTGGCGAAGAAAAATGTCGGTTGGCGTGAACGAAAAGACAAACCGGAAGTGAATAAAAACGATGACGGGAAACGGAAAAACGACGCGATTCGTTATTTCAAATGTAAAAAACGGGGCCACAAGGCAAACGTATGTCGAACCGGTTTTAAAAAAGAAAGCGCGCAATATTTGGACGGAAATGTGTGTTTGAACGTGTCGACGCGAAGCTCGAACGATCTGAATCGGAAGTGGTGTTTGGACAGTGGTGCAACGTGCCATTTGTGTAACGAAGCAGAACATTTCACCGAACTATACAGTGCGAAATACGGTACACTTAATCTTGCAAACAATACAATCGCTAATACGGCCGGCGAAGGTAAAGTACATTTTATCGCAGGTGTAAATGATGGTAAAAGAAACGTGACTTTAGACAATGCACTTTTTGTACCGGGTTTGAGAACAAACCTTTTATCGGTCGGTAAAATCACAGATCGCGGTTTCGATGTTCATTTTCGGAAAGATGGCGCTACCATTGGAAATTCAAATGGAGATATAATCCTGGATGCAGTCAGAGTCGATGATTTATACTATGTCCGTGAATTTTGTCAAGCCGCACGTGTAATATCGTCTGATTCAAATGAGGAAAAAGTCTCACTTGAGCTCTTACATAGACGATTGGGTCATGCAAATGTGCGAGACATCATAGACGGTATTCGTAAAGATGCCATTCGAGGGATACAGCTGTCAGACTCCATCAGAAGTTTGGACTGTGAAATTTGTCTGCAGGGGAAGATGACGCGGAATCCATTCCCAAGTAAGTCGAATCAACAGACAAAAATCCTCGAGCTGATACATACTGACGTCTGCGGACCAATGAGGACATCATCCTTGTCTGGAGCGAGATACTATGTCGAATTTATCGACGACAGCTCAAGATGGTGCGAAGTTCGTTTTCTGAAAACGAAGGCGGATGTTTTCAAGGCCACTACCGAATTCATAGCTCTCGTCGAAAAACAAAAAGGTAAAATGGTAAAATGTTTGCAATCTGATAACGGTAGCGAGTACACAAGCAACGAGTTCGACGAATACTTGAAAAAGCGAGGAATCACCAGAAGATTGACGGTGTCGTACAACCCAGAACAGAACGGCATAGCGGAAAGAAAGAATCGTACGCTCATCAGCGTCGCTAGGTGCCTTCTTAAAGAATCGAACTTGCCCGACTCTTTTTGGGCAGAAGCCGTCAATACAGCGAATTATATTCGCAACCGACTGCCAACGAAGAGTTTGGATGGTCGAACGCCGTACGAAGCGTGGACTGGTAAGATTCCTAATGTTTCTGAATTCAGGGTATTTGGCAGCAAGGTATATTACCTCGACAGAAATCCAGGAAAAGGGAAATTTGATGTACGAGGACAAAAAGGAGTATTTCTGGGCTATGCAGCCGAGTCCAAGGCTTACCGCATTTGGTCACCAGAGAAGCGTATCGTGCTGATATCTCGAGATGATAAATTTATGGAAGACGGAAGATCCAATTCGTCGATCAACATCTCTGCTGATCTGGATGAGAATTCAAAAAACGAAGGTACGACACAATCTCCGAGATTCATGGAGTTCGAATTTCTGCAGCAGCCCGCAACAGAAAGCGTACATGAAGAAGATGATTTTCTCGGTTTTGATAATGCTGTCAAAGAAAATGTATTGGAACCAGGCTCATCAAACTTGGATGAAGTTTTTTCTCAGGAAGCCGAAGAAGTAATTCAAGAAAATCAACGGAGAGGCTGTGGTCGACCTAGAATTGTCAGGTCTGGTTCGAGGGGAAGACCAAAGAAGCAATATAATGTTGTTGTTGAGTTAGCCGAAAATGTCGGAGCACCTGAGCAGGCATTTGTTTCGGAAGTATCAATGAAAGAAGCGATGAGCGGATCAGATGCATCAGAATGGCGTCAAGCAATAGCCAGAGAAGTGGCATCGATCCTGAAAAATGATACATGGACACTAGTTGATCGACCGAAAGAACACAAAATAATTGGTAGTCGAATTATTCTGAGAAACAAGTTTCGAGCCGATGGAGTATTACAGAATCGGAAAGCGCGTTTGGTTGCCCAGGGTTTTAGTCAACAACCTGGCGTCCACTTCACGGAGACATTCGCACCTGTGGCTCGAATTGGATCCATACGATTGATGGCGTCACTTGCGGCTCGATACAATATGACTATTAGGCAGATCGACGTGGAGACAGCCTATTTAAATGGGATCTTGAAAGAAGAGGTCTATATGACAATACCAAAGAATTTTGATGAGATTTTAGAAGAAATTATTGATTTGGAAGGTCAGAGTCTGATTGGAGTGAAGGCGAAGAGGATGCTGAACGACCTACGTAATGGGGACAAGGTTTGTCTTCTGAAAAAGTCTCTTTATGGGTTGAAACAGGCCGGAAGGAGTTGGTACAACAAGCTAGATGAAACCTTCAGAAAAATGGGTGCTACTCCGTCGACTTCAGATCCTTGCCTATTTTATATTGGTTCAGGGGAAGATATCACTCTGATTGCGACGTATGTCGACGATATATTGATAGCCTCACGCAATAAAAAGAAGATTTCTCAACTTGCCAGCGAATTAGCTACCAATTTCGATATCAAGGATATTGGAGAAGTTAAACATTGTCTGGGAATTGGATTCGACCAGAAACCTGGACGAGTGACAATGAATCAGCGGGGCTATATTCGTGATCTTCTTTCAAGATTTGGAATGACAGAGTGCAATCCAGTTGCTACTCCAATGGATTTGGGTATCCAGCTAATGAAGAAAGAAAAGCAGTCACCAGAGGATTTAAAACTTCCGTATCGCGAGTTGGTTGGAGCCCTGACCTATCTGGCTTCAACTACACGTGCTGACATTTCGTATGCTGTGAGCTACCTGGGACAGTATAATAACTGTTTTGGCGAGGACCACTGGAAGGCCGCGAAGAGGGTACTCCGTTACCTCAAGGGTTCCACTGACGTGGGATTAACCTATGTTTCAGATACAAGACCAATGAGAGGGTATGCCGATGCCAACTGGGGAAGTTGCTCTGAAAATAGAAGATCCTACACCGGTTTTCTATTCATGCTCAACGGCGGACCGATAACATGGGACTCAAGAAAACAGAGTACCGTCGCCTTGTCAACGACAGAGGTAGAATATATGGCTTTGTCAGAGTGTGCCAAGGAAGCCATATTTTTGAAGAGATTCCTCATCGAGTTGGGATTCGAAGAATTGAGCGACTTGACGATTTTCTGCGATAATCGAAGTGCGCTGAAACTTGCAGAAAACCCGATGTTCCACGCAAGAAGCAAGCACATCGATATACGTCATCACTTCGTGAGAGACGTACTAAAGCGAGGCGAGATTCGTTTATTCTACGTTTCAACGGACGATCAAGTTGCAGATTTCCTTACCAAAGGTTTGCCAAGAGTGAAACATGAAAAATGTATGGAACTGGCTGGATTAAATATTTTGGTCTATTGACTTATCTACAACCGACTCGAGGGGAAGTGTTAGCGTTTGATTTGTATTGCGAGTGACGGTTGTATGTCGACGCTAACTTGGACCACATAAATAGGCGCCGTATGTTGTTCGTAACGTTACCGGGATACAGAAGAATATGAAATAATAATAAAAAAAATACGTTTTGACATTTTCATGTATTTTACAATTTAAATATGTTTAATATACGTTGTTTTCTTCAGTATAAATGTTACAATTTATTACTCGATTGAGCCGAAATAATCTACGCTCTAATACGAAATGAGCAGTTAGTGTTTTTTAAATTGTATAATGTTTGTACAGCATCAATAATAAATTATTAAAATTATATTTCAACAATGTTATCATTGATTATAAATTGAAGACAAAATATCATGAATGAATCCTTATTAATGAATTTTCACTTATTTAAATGAATGATGCTTTCGGATAACTCGTATCTGGCAAGCAAATATTAAGTCATCAGGCATGAATGATGCTGATTTCTTGCTGAAGAATTCAAAACACACCAACACAAGAAGTTTTTATGATAGCCATACAGATTATTCTCAATTTATAAAAATAACTTGTAAATATCAGATGAAGTTATGTAAAATCACAGGAAAATTTAATATTGTTTATCGATTCAATATTCAGACAATAATTAAACAGAACATACAAAAAGTACACCTGAACGTACGTCAAGTAGAAAACTATGTTTAAACTTATAATAGTTTACACATATCTCGACCAATACATTATATAAATTCGGATTTGTTCCCTCACTAAATGTGCCAGGCGTATCGCGCAAAGTAACTCCCGTAATTTTACCATCTTCTTCATTATTTTTGATTTCTTCTTCGTCGCTGACATGAAAACTTTGTACCAATTTATTCCCTTTGCTCAAACTTTTGGATCTAAACATAGATAAATCAACTTCTTGAGACCCGCATCGAAGTACTACTGTCATTGTAACAAACTTTCTGCTAATTCTGAGTGCCAGTTTTGCAAATTACATGAATACGTCAAAATTTGTTGATTGTCACGATTTTAAATATATTAGTAAATGAATGCCAAGCGTCGCCACCAGGACGGCGCTCGCGCCGCGAACAACGCTACTGACATAGCGTATTGGCAAATAAACATAAGCGATACTCTATCTGGTGGCAGAATTTCAAACTAGTGATGTTAGGATAGATTTGGCGGGCTACATATATAATATACATGAGCTTATAATCAAATCAATAAATCATATTCTATATTCGGTTATTTAATTAGTATTCATAAAAAACATATATGAGATAATAATTCTGAATGATTTTAGCAAAAATTCATCAAAAAATATTGTGTAAATTGATTGAAATTTCAAATACAAAAATTTACTATGGAGGATTATGTGTAGTAGTAATGACTGATGATGCCATAGCCTACGCATTCGCTGTCTGATAGTTGATATAATAAGGTTGTTATTTCGTTTTGTTGTACTTTTTACTTTTAAATTGAAAAAGAAGATAGAATCCAAAGTTTCAGAGTTTTTCAAAATCTTTTCTTTCATGCAGAACATTTCAGATATTGCAACTGGTGAATATTTTTGTCTGGATTCTTTCTTATTTATCCAGGTATACTTTACAAATACAAATTATCTTCAAATAATTGATAGATTTTATGAAACAACAAACAGAGCAACTAATAAGTACTAATCTAATGTTTATTTAACAAAATTAAAAGGCATTCTCGAGCCACTTCAACTTTTCAACACATGGTACACAATAAAAAAAACTGCAGTCATATGCTTGCAACTGTCGCTGTTTTCTGCTTTGCAAGAACAACTCATATTCTCAATCTCCA
The DNA here is from genome assembly GCA_963989225.1 of Dromius quadrimaculatus. Classification (NCBI taxonomy): domain Eukaryota; kingdom Metazoa; phylum Arthropoda; class Insecta; order Coleoptera; family Carabidae; genus Dromius; species Dromius quadrimaculatus. Next base: position 31,480,258 of record OZ022330.1, read on the forward strand.
AGGCATCATATTCATTACGATTCAATTTCCCTTCAATTTCATACGGATTTTCAAGCACTTTTGATGTTTCTATGCAAGAGCATGCAAAAATACTTTCTTGTCACTATCATCATTTAATTTTCGACAGAATAATATAATGTCAAGCATTTACTAGCTCTTCACCCTCATTTACACAGCGTGACTGACATTTGCATCAAAATATTCTTGAAGTTTCAATATCATCATCTAGAAATTAAAGGTTAAGTTCAATTTAAAAATATGAATTAGATATAAATAAACAGATGGAATAATTTACTTGCCTGGTACTTACGAACAATATACTTTTAAAAAATATCCATGAAAAAGTAAATCTTTATTTCATATTCACGATTTTTATCTTTAAAAATCGTAAACAGCCCATTTAAATACATGTAAACTTCAAGTTTATCCTAACTCAGTTAGTTCAAAAATATCCGCTGCGGCACTGCGATCTTAAATTTATTTGCCAATACATTCGATTTGATATTGTTCAGTTTTGAAGAACTCTTTGATTAATGTACGTTCATGAACCAGGCATAAGAATATCATTATGGAATCTAAATTTATATTGTGTAATACAATTTTTGAAAACAGTCTGACAAATTTATTGCACTTCAGGATCTCTAAATATGTATAACTCTATTCTTTATCTTCAAACTTTGTAATCTTTAACTTTCCTAGAAAAACTTTTATGCATATTTATTGGAAGATTCATTATTCCACGCTCTCACCCAAGGGATAAATAATATGAAGTCTATTATTTGCAATTTTTATATCGCATGTCTTCATAAAAAATTGTTAGTTCGTAATATTTTACTTATCAGAGAAATAATAATTGATTATATATTATTTATACTTATAATATATTAATATATGTAAATATATAATATATATTCTATATAATAGGTACCTATGTATAATACATAAATATATTGATCAATTATTGCTTGAAATTGAGATTAGATTTTATGATCGTGTCTAAAAATTTAGATAAAAATATATATTAAAATGAACTGAGAATTTTAATCTGATCATAACTTTAAATGGAAATTTTGACTGAATATACGTACTTTTATATGAAATACTTATAATTCGTCTGTGAATCTCACAGCCACAATTGCCGCTAATAATAATGATAAATCATTCGGCACATTAATGAGTCACTCCGATACTATTTTCTTTAGTTTTTCAAGTTATTATAACATTTTATCCTCGTCAAACAACACATTTCCTGTAATGTTTACATTGGTTTACATATGCTTTCTTTTATTGACAGGACACTAAATGGCGGATGATAATACCTATGTTTTTAGTGCTCTGGCTTATTTAACATCATCTTAATTATTTTTATTATTGTCAGTAATATCTCGAGCTTAATAAATTATACAGTTATCAAATTCACTTATGAAAATCACTTTTTTTTTGACCAAACAATACCAGTAGTTTGGGGAACGCATGAAATCCTCTAATATTTAAGTACTGTCCTCCTCAGACACAGTTTTTTCATCCCTCAAATGCTCAAATCTTGCCTTATGCATTTCTCTAAAATGGCGGATCACAAACTTATGCAAAACTTGTCATTGACATTCCCGCTTTGCTCAAAACACGAATCTTCAAATCTCTACACAATCATATGCAGTTTCTCCGAATGGTACTAGATGGCGCAGTATAGAAGACCAGGGTTATCCAAAATTTGAGATCATATAGAAATTATTTTGTTTTATATAAAATTCTGAATTTTCCAGCTGTATTCAGTTTATACAATACCCGTAGCGATAAAAAATAAAATTGAAATTAATATCTCTATTTTATAAATTAACATAGCGAAAAATAAACTTTTTATGGTGTGAGACAGACTTTAGCTTCATATAAAATATGCTACAAGCAAATTTCATTATTTAAATACTTTAATGCCCGGTTTTATAAAGGGTAGAGTAATTTACTCCAAGAGTAAATAAAATTTACTCTGTTAAATGACAGTCGATTTTTTGACAGCAATGATGCTGTTGTCATAAAGAAATTCGAAACGATTAGAATTTGTTAAGTAGAATAAATTTATTTTGAGAGTAAAACTTGGTCTTTTATACAGCCGGCCATAAGCGAACCAATATGTATCTTTTCAAAATATTTAAATTATTTTGATATGAAAAACACAATAATAAACATACTATCATTATTGGAATTTTTTATTTGCTTAAATTCTGCATATTTATATTTTTGACGTTTCGATATATAGAATTTGAGCCAAAAAAACCTTCCAACTGATTTAATCCTGAAAAAAAATTTATAGATCATTACTATAATTGAAACATTGGTTGATACCACGAATTTTGTTTTTGCCTGTTCTAGAAGAGTTGTTCTAAGTCTTTTGAGGAAATAAAAATATTCTACATCAACTGAATGAAACTAATCCAAACATATATTGTATTGAATTCTCTGCAGCTTGTATGCAGAAATTTTTCTCCAAAGTATGGAGTTTAGATATATTTATTGCCTTAAAATACTTCTCGAAACAACGTTCTTGAAATAGTCAAAAACAAAGCTCCTGGTACAGGCAATATATCAGTTATTTATTTATGTTTTATGCTGCATTTCATCATGTATATTTATTGTTAAATGTAATATTATTATTCAAATACCAGTCAAGGACACAGAATTTTGACAGAAATTTAATTACTTCATTTATCAATATAAGGAACACAATAGTAAAAATATATTATTATAATTAACAGATTTATTTATGAAAATATATCATACCATAAAATAATAAAATTGCTTAAATAATTTAGTTACCGTAGCCAGCAGTCAACAAAATAGCGAACCACGTTTGTGAATTTTAAATAATTTTCATCATAAAAACTGCTTCACGGTTTTGACATATAATTGGGGATGTGCTTGCATAACTTATGCTTGGTTGCATGAACGTTCATTAACTAAAGTGTTCTTTAAAAGTGGACAATATCAAATCAAATTTATGTGTCATATTAGTTGCTTAGCATTGCTGTCAAAATTTTGATTTGATATTGTTCATTTTTAAAGAACTGTTTAGTTAATGAACGTTGATGCAACTGAGCATTAGTCACTCTACAAATGTACCTTTGATATTACTAAAGACAAAAATTATTGACTTTCAAAAAAAGTTTTATAATGTTATTTCAAGTTTTTATCCCTGATAAAGTATCAAAAATGTTATAAAATATTGGATTTTAAATGAAAATAGCATCTGAATGAGACTTTTCTACCGAATTGTTCTGCCCTATACGCCAGCCCAACAACGCTCGAGGCGACGCTATTCGGCGAGAAGCGTAAACTGTCAGTGGTATATTTTGACAGGTTATACGGGCACAGTACGGGCAATAGCTTCATAACAGCTTTGATTAAAACTTTTGTACAGATAAAATGAGTGAAAAATAAAACAAGGGACAGGGTCGAGCATGTTGTGTGCCCGATTGCCCCAATACCGAAAAACGTAACTTCTTTAAACATTTTATTCGTTTCCAAACCGTGATTGGGAAGTTGAACGAAAAAATTAATGGATTAGACGTGCACGACGAGCTCCGTAAATACATAATTAAATCACGAAAAGTAATACAGAATGATGCAGATTCTTAATTACAAATAAATAAATAAACTTGTATAGATTTACTAATCTTGTTAAATGAAAGTGTCAGGTATGTTATTTTTAACCTATAAAATGTTTCAAATACAACCGAAATAGACAAATAGGCTGGTACCACAAGCTCTGTTTTTGGCTATACTAGCAGTGTTATTTTAGGAAAAGTTTTAAGGCAATATAAATATTTCAAGCTATTTTAATAAAAAATATTCAAATAAATTTTTAAAGACATATGTGTTTTCTGTAATTTGCATCTGAAGTTTATTTCCTAAAGTATTTGGGAAAATTCTAATTGCGTTAAAACACATCTTGACACAAGGCTCCTAGAATCGCCAAAAACAGAGCTCGTGGTACCAGCCATTGTAATATGGCTGGTACCACAAGCTCTGTTTTTGGCGCTACTAAGAGCGTTGTGTCAAGATGTGTTTTAACGCAATTAGAATTTTTCCAAATACTTTAGAAAATAATCATCACATACAAATTACGGAAAACACATATGTCTACAAAATTTATTCGAATATTTTCCTTTAAAATAGCTTGAAATATTTATATTGCCTTAAAACTCTTCTTAAAATAACACTGCTAGTATAGCCAAAAACAGAGCTTGTGGTAACAGCCATAGTTTCAATTTAAATGGCTGAGTGATTGAATGATAAAATGCTGAAAAAATTTAAATAAAGGAATCATGATTACACAGTCATTATAAAAAATGGAGTAAACAATAAATGTTACGCAAAACAGAAGGTATGCTTCAAAAAACCATCTGCTTGAACAATTTGTCTTAAAAAAATAATAAAAATGGCTGGTACCACAAGCTCTGTTTTTGGCTATACTAGCAGTGTTATTTTAAGAAGAGTTTCAAGGCATTATAAATATTTCAAGCTATTTTAATGGAAAATATGCAGAGAATTTTTGTAGACCTATGTGATTTCTGTAATTTGTATCTGAAAATTATTTTCTAGAGTATTTGTGAAAATTCTAATTGCGTTAAAACCCATCTTGACACAACGCTCCTAGTATCGCCAAAAACAGAGCTCGTGGTACCAGCCTATGTTTCTATATAATTATTTATACAGATAATACATATATGATAATAATTCTGGATGCTTCATGTTATAGGGGAGAGTGAATTAAACCAATTCCTTGACACAGACCAAAACTTTATTTTCAATAATAATTTTAACATACAATATATCTGATAACTTTCATTTCATACATTTTTTTATTGACTGACAACAACAACTGAAAAAACTAGACTACTATGATATTCACTCATACAATATCAAAAACATACTTCACATACATACTCAGAAGAAGCTGCTTACACTACTTAAGCAGGAATCGTCATCACAGTTTCCAACACTCCTCCTTAAGCAGCTTCTGGCGTAAATCTCCAAAAATTTTTTTACTAAGAGCTTTGGTGAAAATATCAGCTACTTGTTCCTTAGTAGGTACATAAATTAGTTTTACAGTCTTTCCAACATGGTAATTAACAAATTTTCGACGTATTTCAATATGCTTCTTTCCTTTAGTCACTTTTCCTTCCTCTGCATTTTCAAGCATATGAATCGTTGCCTGGTTATCAATAAATAATTCTGTAGGCTCAGTCAATACTTCAATTTTTAACTCTTTCATGATTCTACGAATCCAACTGACTTCTTGCACTCCATTCACTGCAGCACGATATTCAGCTTCAGCTGACGATAATGAGACAACTGTCTGTTTTTGAGCCATCCAAACAATAGGACCTCCATATTCTACTAATACTCCACTAGTTGAAATCATGTCTAACTCCGTGCCACCATAGTTCGCATCTGTATATGCCTTCAACTTGGCTTCTCTTCCAAAATGTATTCCAAGATTTTCTGACCCTTTGAGATATCTGAGAACTCGTTCAATCATTTTCCAATGACTCTGTTTAGGTTCACTGACTTGACGACTCAAATAATTGACAGAAAAACTTATATCTGGTCTAGAAATTGTGGATAAGTACAACAGACTTCCAATTACTTCTCGATAAGGTTTATTTTGAAGTAAACCATCATTCACTTTCTTTTCGGTCAACATTCCAGGCTCAATAGGTGTTGCTACTGCGTAGGCTCCTTCGAAACCAAAACGAGCTAATACTTTGCGTACATATCTAATTTGCGTCACTAAAATGCCATCTTCTCTTAGATGAATCTCCATTCCAAGGTAGAATAATCTTCCTTCTACAGGACCTGTTGATTTCATGTTAAAGCTCATAGCTAGTTCAGACAATGTTTTCCTTATCTTTATTTCTTCCTGACTAATCACAATTCCATCATCCACAAAAATTCCAATTATTATTGACCTATCTTGATTGTAAAATATACATGGATCATCATCGGTGTCTTTGAATCCTATTTTCTTCAAAATTTCGGTAAACGTAGCATTCCAATCTTTTGGAGCTTGCTTCAGCCCATATAAACTTCTTTTCAGACGACAAACTCTCCCAGTTTCATCATCAAAGCCTTTTGGTTGTAACATAAATATTTCTTCTGACAATTTCCCATTCAAAAATGCTGTATTTATATCGAAAGTGTGAATTTTTAGTTTTCTCCTTGCAGCATGACTTAGCAATAAACGAATGCTTGAATATCTAGCAACAGGAGCAAAGGTTTCATTATAGTCGACTCCATGAACTTGGTCAAACCCTCGAGCAACTACTCGTGCTTTCAGACGACCATCTGCTTTTTCACGTAAAACCCATTTGCATGACAATGGTTTTCGATCTTTAGGTAAATTGACTAGCTCCCATACATCCATTTGATTTAGAGCATCGATTTCATCTTCCATAGCTTTTCTCCATCTAGAATCTTTCAGTGCATCTTCCACTGAAATATCTGCTGACTCAGCAATTACCGCATAATCATTATATCTTAAAGGTAGTTTGATATGTTGACGGTTTCGCAGACCATATCTTGACGTAGATTGACTTTCTTCTGCACTTGGCTCAGACTGATCTTCTTCACAGCTTCTAAAATTCTCCTCCTGACTCTGTTCTTCTTCTTCTAGTTTGTCTTCTGACTTGAACGATTCTTCACTGTCTATTTCTTCTTCGTCTGGTATTTCTTCAATTGGTTTGTAACTAACTTCTGTGTAGCCATATTCTGTACCAATCTTTTCATCAAACAGAACATTACATGAAACTTCTACGTGTCTTTCATTAGGTAAATAAATTCTGTATCCATGTTCTTCAATATCATACCCCACAAAGATTCCTTTCTTGCTTTTTCTATCAAGTTTCTGGCGTTGATGATCTGGCAACATTATGTAGCATTCACAGCCAAAACTTTTCATAGACTTCAGATTTATTCGTCGACCAAACCATAATTCAGCGGGTGTTTTATTGATGACATTGCTGGTTCCAGTCTGATTTATGGTAAATACTGTATAATTGAGCGCTTCTGCCCACAAGGATTGTTCAAGTTCTTTGACATAGATCTCAGCTCGTGCAGCTTCAACCATGGTACGCATCTCTCTTTCAATTCGACCATTTTGTTGTGGAGTGTATGTGGCTGATCTTTCATTGAATATTCCAAGCTGCTCAAAAATATTCCTGCTTCTGACATTTTTGATTTCTTTTCCATTATCTGACATCAAAACTTTTACTCTTCTTCCAAACTGATTTTCAACCAAATTCAAATATATGCTCAGCTTATCAACTGCTTCTGACTTTTGTTTCAAGAAATAGACTGTTCGAAATCGACTAAAATCATCTTTAAAAAGTAGAAAATATTTTGCGCCACCAAGTGACTTCACATTCATTTCGCCTAAGTCCACATGTACTTTGTCGAGAGGTGCCTTGGCAATTACATCATTTCTTGGATGAGACACTTTATGTTGCTTCCCGTACACACATCCTTTGCAAACATTATCTTCCCAATCATCAATATAACGAATTTCATTTCTCTTAAGTGTATCTCTAACATGTCGAATATTCTGATGTGCCAATCTTTCATGCCACAGTTTTAGACTTACTGCTGGCATGCTATACTCTTTCATTGAACGAAACATCATTTGAAATAAACCACCAATTCTTCTGGCTATCAATACAACTTCATTTTCTTCCATTATCAATGATTCTTCTGCAGTCGCCTGTTGTGTATATCCTCTGTCGAGAACAGTTGTGACAGAGAATAGATTAAATGTAAGCTCTGGAACATATAGAACTTCTTTCAATATAATAGGGTACCATTTCTTACCATCATAAGCGTGTAGTTGTACATCACCAAGTGATACACCATGCAACTTGGTTGAATCTCCGATTTCGACTAGAATAGGTGCATCCAAAGGTCGTACATTTGTCAACCACTTCAAATTTCCAGTCAAGTGATGTGTAGCTCCGCTGTCTTGAATCCATGACTCACATTTGTTTGGTAAATGTTCTAATAACGTTGATGGTAGTGCTACTGAGACAAATGATTTTACTTTGCTTTTATCATTTGATTTCTTGGGACATTCATTTGCAAAATGACCTTTCTCATGACAGTAGTTACAGCTGTAATTTTTCTTGCAGTATTCAAGATATTCAATACAGGGTCTATTTGTACATTCACGTTTCATGTGTCCAGTTTTGCCACATTTGAAGCATTTATAATCTGACTGACCTGACTGTCTTTGCTGACTCGAACTGGAACATTCTGACTTCTTTCTTGACATTATCTGACCCTTCCTGTGCTGATCCTTTCTGAACCTTCCAGACTGCCCGACTAATGCATTCTTGACATTCTCTGACTGACGACTTTGAAGTCTTATCTCTTCTTGTTGAAGACGATCACGCAAATTAGGAAGAGTTTTCTCAGCTTCTGCAACTGATTCCCAAGCAGCATGAAAATAATCAAATTTAGCGGGTAGAGAGTTTAAAATTCTTGACATCACCCAACTATCCTTGACTTCTTCGTCCTTTGACCGTAGTTCCTGCGCCAGTCCATCTATTTGTAGACAATTTTCTGCAACTGACTTTGATTCATCATATACGTAGCTGAAAAACTGTTTCTGCAACACAGCTGTCGACTTCTGACTTTTCTGACCATAAAGCTGTTCCAATCTTTCTATCATTTTCGCCGCAGAATCACATGTCGTAAGCTTCAATGCAATTTTCTCGTCCACATTTAAACCAATGATTGCTTGAGCTTCAATGTCTTGTCTTACCCAGTCTTTGTAATCTGAATCTGAATCAAACGGCTTCGATGTTACACCTGTAGCAATGTTTAACAATTCCTTCATTCTCAGTAATAAATTCAGCTTGAATCTCCACGATACATAATTAGATTTTCCGTTTCCTTCTGCAGACTCAACTAACTTCTCCAAGCTCAATCTGGTATCCATTTTATATATAGTTAACGTACTTGCAAAAAATTATCTTTCCTATTCAAATTAAATTCACTCTTTTACTAGCCTACTGGGCCCATAACCTGTTATAGGGGAGAGTGAATTAAACCAATTCCTTGACACAGACCAAAACTTTATTTTCAATAATAATTTTAACATACAATATATCTGATAACTTTCATTTCATACATTTTTTTATTGACTGACAACAACAACTGAAAAAACTAGACTACTATGATATTCACTCATACAATATCAAAAACATACTTCACATACATACTCAGAAGAAGCTGCTTACACTACTTAAGCAGGAATCGTCATCACAGTTTCCAACACTTCATGACATTTCTACAGATTTGACTTCGACGCATAATTTTCTTCCTTGATTCACATTTTTCACGAAAAAAGCTTAAATCTGCTTTCTGAAAATCACATTGAATTATTACCGACATAATTAAATAGTGGTTATTTAAAAAATATGGATTGGATTCAAATTTTGCAATTAATTATTATCATCTGTCACTACTTGCGCGGGTTTTGTTTTGCAACGCTTCCACCGATAGTTTACCAATTATGCCGCTAGGGCGGCGTTTGGGTGGCGCGAAATCGAATTGGGCTGGCGTTCGTTAAATATTGTTTTATCTTTCAACAAGTCGGTGTTACTTCTTTTCAACATTCTCATTCTGTTTATCCGATGTTTTCGCCAAACGTGTCGTTTTCGGTTTTTTATTAATATAATCGTCGCCTAAAGTTTGATCTTTAGATATTTGATCTGTGTTTCACAGTTCCACTTCAAAAAAAGTAGACTGTTTCGGTTTCGTATTGTTCATGTTCATATTTCTAAAAAACAAATGTAATAGGTAGCGGTCACCCACGTGACATGGTCACGTGTTTGTATGGCAATGTCAGAATCAGGGAGTACCAGAATGCCCCGCCCATTCTGGCGCGTTCACCTAAATAACCAAAGTAGTATTCTATATTTTTCTCTAAATTATACAATCTGAAAGAATATTTTCGAGTTTTATTGACTTTCCAAGTCATTCTTTTTCAATTTATGACATTTCACATGAATATAAAATATCTTTACGAAATATTTCATATTGAATGTGAATATCCAGCTTCTTTGAAACAAACAGGTTAAATAATTTGTCAAACACAAAAACTTAGTTAGTGTATGTTAAGAGCTGGAAATCAGGCCTAAATAATAAATCATAAATATAAATCACCAACTAATTAACAATACAAGTACAAAATTAAAAATACAATCATAAACTAACAGCATATGAATAAAATAAATATTAATAACGTCTTTCACTCGGTACGAATGTAGTAGACACTCATAGTGCACTTGTTATATTCGTAAAAATACGAAATAAGTAATTTCACTTACTTTGATTTATTACAGTGATATATACCTGTTATTTTTATTTTCAAGAGTTGCAATTCCAAACAAGTCTGTGTTTTGCAGTCAATTCGAACTGTCACAATACATTTGAAGTTAGTCACACTACAAAGGTGGTACAGTTGAAACAGAGAATTCGAAAATCAGAAGCATCTTCGCTTTATCTAAAATTATAGCCAATATTTCTCCATTTATTCGTTAGGATTCTGTTAATAATTGTCTTCATTACCTTCATTCACATCTGTATTCGCTATAGTCTCTAATTTTTCAAACAGTTTTGAAATTGTTGTCACTTGGAATTGGTCTGATTTCATATTAAGGCCCAAGATATCCATCTCCTACTAAATTTATTTGGTGAATAATAACTACGGCAACAATTGTCTGCACAATTGTTACCATAGTTATTATTCACCAAATAAATTTATTAGGAGGTGGATATCTCGGGCCTAAAAGGAATACAAATTGCGTACTCTTCTATTACTATTTCCTTCATAATAATTTTTTATAATGAAGACACGTTCCCACTGATGTCTATATAATAATAATAATGTTATTATAGAGATCAGTGCACGTTCCTCGTTCGAACAAATATTCACTTACACATTTTTTTGACAAATAAAAATATTCTTTAAACATACCATGAAAAACAAACGTCATGGCTACTCTTATGATTCAATTTATACTTTGTAATCTCTCTTTAAAATTGTGAAGAAACCAAACATATAGCCTAAGAAACTGCGGTGGCCACACAGTACTTCTCCAGCTATAAATTTCATGGCCAGTTTCATCGCTGCTCCAGAAATTTAGAGTATCGCATCAATTGCATATTTCAAAGTGACAGCTATCATTGTCAAAATGACAGCTGGCATTGTCAAAGTGAGCTGTCATTGTTAAAGTGACAGATGGCGGTTATATTTTAGTCCTCACATAAAATTAGTATTTTTGAAAATGGAGAGTCCTATTTTAGATTTTCGAGGTCTTTAATTCATTGGAACATACAGTTTCGACATTTTATAGTCAGAAGTGTAATTTAAAGATGGTAACGTGGATTCTACTAATTATTTATTTTTGATATCTATTAAGCTCATCTTCCCGAAAGCTTTAAATTGATACCAAACTGGACATCATTTAGATAATTTGTAAAAGAAACAATTGACAATCGTTTAAACATCCTCTTTGACATTTCTACTGGAATTATCCCCGCAAGAGCTTCAATTTTGATATAGAACACGATTTAAACAAATAATTGACGAATGTTTGCATGTGATGTCCAAATATGAGTGATAATAATTCCAATTTAACATTATGACTCCCAATATTTCTCTGCTTCAGAAAAATATAACGAATTGTATAAATTCAATTTTAAATAATAACAAATGAACAGCTTATAATTTTGAAAAATGTTTCAGGTGAATGTTGCGTCAAATTATTCGAAAATCAATTTTTTTTACTTCATATAACTTGAACCTAGCTTTTTGACGAAAAACCTATATATAAAATTTCAGTCGAAAATTCGTACGCCCTCGAGTTAGTCAAGTTATCGTGCTTCCAGACAGACAGACCAACTTTTTTTAAAATTATGTTTGTTGGGTTCAGTAGGGTCTAAAACATGAAGATCCATAAAAATCTCGAACTCTCAGAGAATCGCGATTACAATACTTCCCTTATTATATAGGTCGAGCAAAAAATTGTACAAAGCTACGACCCTGACTTAGATTACTATGTGTACTCAGACCTTGTACCACCCGGTATATGTTTAAATATTTATATATTAATGTTTGGTAAGCTTTTCGTTATAATTTTGGACAATCTTGGTCTTAATATATTTATTGTGCCATCTGTTTGAATTTAGATGAACTACATATGACCTTGTAGAGATTTGAAGATTCGTGTTTTGAGCAAAGCGGGAATATCAATGGCAGGTATTGAATAAATTTGTGATCCGCCATTTTAGAGAAATGCATAAGGCAAGATTTGAGCATTTGAGAGATGCAGAAAACTGTGCTCGAAGAAGACAAGATTTTAATATTAGAGATTTGAAGCCCTACCCGTAGTTTGAAGCTTGATTTTCTCTCATGCCTGTGAAACTTGGAGGCCTCTTAAAATGTTTCTAAACAGCATTCGAAAAATAGAGATGACACATATTTCAACTATTTTGATACATTTCCAATTATTTATGAGTACATCAAATTGCAACGCAATAATACTTTTTTATGAATATGAACAAATCTTGTAGGAGTTTGTACACCTATGAAGCCCACTGTTTGAGGACCACAATAGACTTTCAGACGTCATCATGACGTCATATAAGTATTAAACCTGTTCCTGCCCGGTTACACTCGCATTTGTCTGCAATTGTCTTGTTTCGACTGACAAAACAGGCGTTGAAACGCGTTGTTTCAATGCAGGTATTATGAAATAGTATATTCTACAATAAGTATTGGAATGGCCTATATTCTGAACGAGCGAAAAGTTTGTTATCCGAGCCGAAGGCGAGTATTACGGTTCGCAAGTGTGGAATACGCCATTCCAAACATGTTGTAGGCTATACTTTCTCTAACAAGGTTTTGGAAAATCACCAATATATCAGAGGAAACTTGAAAAATTATTAAATGTCAAACGTCAAATCCAGATATGAATACTTGAATTGTTAGGAAGTAACCATGGTAGTAGCCAAACTAACAGCTTCTGATTCATCGAAATGATTCTAAAGGCTTACAAAATCATTCTAATGCTGGGGCCACATTTACGTCTAATGTCATTAATTGAGGCATTATTTAATAATGAACACATTGTCAATGACAATATGTCAATTGTCACATAACGCCTTACTTAACGGCATTAGACATAAGTGTGGCCCCTGTATAAGCGGCATACGGAATCATTCTAAACGATTTTTTGGAACGTCATTCGTTCCAACTTAATTTTTGGTTATGGAATATGCAAGTTCCAAAACAGTGTTGGAGAAAAGTATGTTCTAATCCAATTTTGCCGCTTTTGTCATGCTTACAAAATGAAATTTGGGGAAATATATTTAGACATGTAAAATGTCAAACAAAATTAAAAAATTGACAACAGATTATCATTGCCTACCTTATCATGTCAATTAAACTGATTGTTTTATACGGCAAATTGGGCAAATTCCTAAAGTCTGTTATACTCAAAACTGCACTTTTGGCTTGGCCGATTGATACAAAAATAGTAGATAACTATTTTGATGCTACAACAAGTTCAAACACTAAATTTCAATATGCTATGGCTGATCATTCCAGATTTATGCAAAAAAATGAAAAAAAGTTTCAAGTAAAGTGCACTTCTGGTTTGGCCGATTCATACAAAAATAGCAGATAACCATTCTGATACAACATCAAGTTCAATTATCAAATTTCAACATCCTACGGTTGATCATTCTGGATTTATTGAAAAAATTCGAAAAAAGTTTCAAGTAAAGTGCACTTCCGGTAGAGACGTTTGGAATCATATTGCGAGGTGCAAAACAAGACCCTATACCCGTCTTAAATACAAAATTTCAATATTATACGTTCAACCAGTTTTGAGATTTGCGAGTTACGAACGAACGCACGCACGAACGTACCAACATCAAGTCGAAAATAGTCAAAATGGATTCAGGGATGCTCAAAACGAATATTTTAATCGATTTCTCGATAGGTGGATTTTGTTGGTTCCAAAATACTTTCTTGTACTTAGTACAAGTAAGTAAAAATGAGTAGATTCGTTCTCGGTAAGACGGAAGGGTATTTGTTACTTCAGATAGCCAATAGGGGATGAGTTTCTGTTAAGACCAGCCTATTTTGAAGTGGAGATCTAACATCCCTTGTCTTCTAATTTGTAAGTTAAAAATATAGGTTTTGTAAAAGGGAGGAAGAATACCCTCTCTCTTTTCTGATTTTCACGTATATAGATAAAACTATTATCGAAATAAAATCAATCTAATTTCTACTACCTAATTTTGAATTCATTATTTTTCCCGCAAAACCTCGATCAAACGAATTTACGTCAAGCCCAGGAGCTAGCGCTACTGGACGTAACTGTGGCCAGCATGAGTTAAATCAGGTTGGCGACAATGGTAAACTTGGTTTTCGAATGATTGGCAACATTTTGTGTTACACGGCTGTCAAAATTTTAAAATTTCATTCTACTTATTTTTGATGAATACCAGAAAAACCGAAAGTTATGTAGTAACTGAAAGAATATATATTTCACTGGTAGCAGTGATATATCATTGCTTTTATCTCTTAATGATAGACAAGGAAGAAAACAGATGTGTTCATTTACGCAACAGACGATCTGTGAGTCTTATGTGATATGCCATGAATAAAAGTAATCAAAACAGTAACCCGTCTGTCTGTTTGATTCCTTAGCACTATTTTTATAAATTGAAAGCTGCATAAAATGGGATTTGAAATACACAGATTTCAAGGTGAAGTTGATGAAGAATTAGTTTGTCCCATCTGTTCAAGTGTTCTTGAAGAACCACTACAGGTAAATAATTTATAGAGGTTGTTTACCAACAATATAATTTGTTTTCATTTATAACTCAGTTCACTTCAATTTGCAGGCTCCCATTTGTGAACATGCTTTTTGTCGAGCTTGTATTCAGGAATGGATATCAAGGCAACCTACATGTCCCGTTGACAGACAACCTATTACTTCAGCACAATTAAGACCTGTACCTCGGATATTACGCAATTTATTAGCAAGGTAATACAGCGTTCATTTCAAGTGTAAATATTGGGGTAAATATTACCCATAACATTTAGTACTTCCTGATATAGTATTTGATATATTCTAAAATTGAACTAGTGTTGCAGATATGTAGTGCATTGATATTTATATAATATTTTTATTTCAACTGAGCACAGAAGAATATGATTAGAATTTGCTAGACATAATCAGTAAAATATGTGCTCTATTATAGAATAACTGCAACTGCTGATCTAGCATGGTTAGTATGGTTACAAGAAAATTACCAAACTTTCGGGTAACTGTAGCCGGTTACCGTGAAAATTACTGTGGTTATTTTTGATTAATTTTAGAGTATGTGATCTTACGTAATAAATGCGTTTAATTGGTATCTATAATTTAATAGCTTAATAATGATTCAATAAAAATTCAGTTTACTCTATTCCTTCTGTAAATTCTAAATTATTTTCGAGAATATAAACTGCAACATTTTCTTGTTAGATTGTGCATAGCTTGCGACAACGTTTCCTTTGGTTGTCAAATGGTTTTAAAACTCGATACATTAGCTGCACACGTGATTGAATGTGAACATAATCCTAAAAGACCGCTTCCGTGTGAACAAGGTTGCGGATTAGTTATTCCTAAAGATGAACTGAAGGATCATAACTGTGTCCGAGAGCTCAGATCGCTTATCCAAAGTCAGCAACAAAAGATGGGAGAATTCCAACAAGAACTTGCGGAGCAGAGGTTTACGATTGGTGAACAGAAGAGAGAATTGCAGCTTCTGAAGGTAAAAAGAAAGATGATTTATATTTATCCCTCCGTTTCTACTATTGTTACTATATCTCTCATATTGATGTTCAGGACTTTATGAGAGCTATGCGTATTTCCAATCCGGCAATGAGAGCTATAGCGGATCAGATGGAACGGGATGAGGTTGCTCGTTGGAGTAATTCTTTGACAAGGGCCAGAGTAACAAGATGGGGAGGAATGATTTCCACTCCCGACGAAGTTCTTCAGGTAAATTACTGCTAGTTCAAAATGCTTGCATAAGTTTCAATATTCAATGAATAACTAAATCTGATCGGAAATTTAATAATATATAAAGAAAAAATTGCTACGATTTACGATGATTAAAACTTTAATAACACTTGAACCCAGTATTATTCGATAGAATAAACAATTTGTTTTAAACTGGCACCAACTAATCTATCCAAACTTAAAAATCAAATCTGGCATAAATTATTGCTATCATTTATAAAATGTGTAGGTATTTGTTTTTCATTTCTTTTAGTATAGAAAAATTATGCATAATAAGGTCAAAATTTTCAATTTTTAAGGAGTCGTACCTGAATGTTCAAAACATTTTGCATTATCTTTTGTTGGTAATATAGAATATTGGGAGTACAGATTCCGTCCAAAATCAAAAAATCAGCTCTCATATCTAAAATA
The DNA here is from genome assembly GCA_963989225.1 of Dromius quadrimaculatus. Lineage (NCBI taxonomy): Eukaryota > Metazoa > Arthropoda > Insecta > Coleoptera > Carabidae > Dromius > Dromius quadrimaculatus. The sequence continues at coordinate 31,496,805 of OZ022330.1, forward strand.
TTTTCTAATTTCTCCAATAAATGAACCAAGCTGCACAAATTCATGATCAAGAGATATTTAGCGTCACTTATCACGAATCAAATAGGAAGATTGAAAAATTTAGCACGAAATATTCAGTATGGTGGTGATAAAATGACGGATAATTTGAATCTAACGATTGACGTAGAGATAAATCAATTATCTGGGGAGAACAGGTATAAACTCAGTCAGATAATAAAGATATCAATTTCCATGTTAATTTCTGAATGGATATCGATATATGATTGATTTTTCCTGGGTGCACATACCGCTAATTCTTTTTCATGTCTGCAAAGTTTTGAAATTGAGTGATAAATCAATTATTTTTCTTAAGAGACAAAAATAATAAAATACGTAGTGTATTTTATGTTTTTTTGTAAAATATGCAGATCTTAAACCCAATAAAACATATTCAAACATATTCATTTAAATATAAATTTTGAGAAATTTTTTCCTTCACCAAAACTCAATCAGATACTGAAAATTTTGATTAGCATATCAATAATTTCTGAATAGATATTGATAGGTAAGTAATTATTGATCTTTTGTTTACGCATACGACTAACCTCTTCGAATCCGCACAAAGTCTTCCTATTTTCAGGTTACTGATAAATCAATTATTAGTTGCGAGAGAACAAAAATGAGTTTCATCAGCTACTGAAAATGCTCATTAGCATGTCAATAATTTCTAAATGCAATTCGAAAATTAATTAATACGCCTATCTCTAGTCTCCCTACGGTGCCATACAGTTTCAATATTTTTTGGCCACTGGTTGATTGCATTTATTCCGGATAATATTAAAAATGGTATTTTGCTCGCGTGAAATTGAGTGCACGACTTCTACTTGTGGATGCAGAATTAGGTAGTTATCAGCTAGGACCGAAAAAGATTCAAATGGAAGAATTTGGCGCTTAGCATTAATTACCAATGAAAAGAAATAAAAAATTCACAAATGTCGATTTAAATTAATATTTTTTTTGTAACACATCCACCCAAAGTATCCATCCTATTACTGAACTGAGTTCTGCTTCGAAAATTATCAATTCCAAGCCATTGGAACAATTTATTATCATTAACTCCTTGTTGACAGAGATTTAACGAATATTAATTCCCTGCGGAAAGGAGAAAAATGATAATTGTGGATCATGGATGCCGTGGATATTTTTTTATTTTATTATTAGGTATATGTCAAATTGACATTCTGAAAAAAATTGTATTAAGGACGTTGTCCCGCGGCACAATTGTCAAAAAGTAGAGTCTAGAGTAAATACAAGAATCGTTTTGCAAGTTGATGTAAAAGCTTGTTATTCTTGGCAAAACTTGTTAATAAACATAGATAATTCACTTCATAGGCTTTTATAATGATATTAATGAATGAAGACCAGGAAATTTAGAATAAGTTTAGTGAAGGTCTGAATTTTCTGTCGGAGAGTGTATCTCACACTCGTACATTCTAGTATACATACAGTTACACATACACGGGTATGGCCGGCGAAATAACTTGACAATATCGCGCCAAGTTGTCAATCTATGACAGTACATAAATTGACATAGCCAAGAAAATCCATGTTTATACACATAGTGGAGTATCCTTAGGTTTAAACCTCGGAACCCGGATCCACTAAACGGATTTTTATGAAATCTTTCGGAATGTGTTCTTAGCACTAAATACGAGAATGTTTACCTATAAATTTTTCCGATCTCAGTTTTTTAATTATTAGGCTGAATAATTACAAATTTTTAGTAGATTCCAAACAAATAATAAATTTATAATTAAACTAGTAACCCTACATAAACAAAACTTTGAACAAATATTGCGGCAATATAAGACTGGCCACGAAATAAAAATCAAGTTTTAATATATATTTGTTCTTGAGCTATCGATTTGGAATCTGAAAATACTAGTTGAAATTATGTGTCGCACTGCTTTCTTCGAAACAAAAAAATATCTTATTACAAAACCCGTGGTCCTATAATTATGAAACTTTGAGTGAATATCAAGGAAGAATAGAAGTAACTGTAAAATAATATTCAGTTGACAATAAATTTTCCTTCATAAATTATAGAAATAGAATCTTAAAATACAAATATATTTTATCAGTCACCGAAACAAATAATCAGTTTCTTAGGAAACAATGGTCACAGATCGACGAAAATCTGATTTAATATTGATAAAGCATACAAGTTATATAATTAATCCAGTTTTTGTTCAAAAGTTATTGGCATGGAGTCAGTAATTGCCAGTAGTTTGATGAGTTCCATACCTTTAAAGCAATCAGTCAACTTGTTTCTCAACCATTAGTTCCAAGTCAATAAAACTTTGTATGAATAACAAGAAAGCATTGAAGTTATTGTCAAATTGAATTATTCCGACAAACTGTTTTTGTTTAGGAGTTATTGACATGAAGTTTGTATTTGCCAATAGTTTGACCTATAACGCAATCAGTCAATTTTTTCTCCACTAATTGTCCTAAACCAAAAAGACTACGGTTGTCAAGGAAGGATTGCAGAGCTTATAAAATGAAATCTAGTCCTCAATAATTTTTTTTCTTGTATTGACTGAAATCTGAAAATATCGAAATAAATTGAAACTCATCAGTTTGTTACTTCCAAACAAATAATAAATTTATTATTGAATCAGTGGCTCTACAGAAACGAGACTTTGCATTGATATTATGGAAGAATGAGTGCGACCATGAAATCAAAATGAAGTATCAATACATTTATATTCATTGATTATCAATTTGGAATCTGAAAATTCCAACTAGAAATATAACTCGCACGAAACGAAACAAAATTTTATTACAAAATCAGTGGCCCTAACTTTGAACTTTGAAACTTTGTATAAATATCAAGAAAGAATAGCAGTGAGTGTAAAATGATATTCAGTTGTCAATAAATTTTTGTTAATGAATTATAGACACAGAATCTGAAATATCAGTAGACTTATGAGTCGCATTGGCTCCTTTGGAACAAATAATCAGTTCTTTTCTCAACCAGTGGTCCTAAATCAATAAAACTTCTTACGAATATCAAGGAAGCATAGGAGCTATTGTAAAATCAAATCTATCTGACAAACTGATTTTGTTAAAGAGTTATTGACATGGGATCAGTAACTGCCAATAGATAATAAGTTGATCAGCTTGCCTCATTAAAAATTTTTTTTTATTGTAAATTTGTTATTTTTAGTTTGAAAATTATAGATGAATATTGAAGTTATTATTTAAATATCATGTATAGAATATTAAATGGAAATCTTCATTGAAAAATTTTTTACTTCATATTTTTCTTATTTTCCAATTATTTGTTGTTATAAATTGTTGTAATCAAGATCGGAAAATTTTGAAGAGTAAACTTTTTTATTTAAGCTTTTAGCATTGTAATCGAAAATGTTCTATGAAAATCCATTTAGTGGAACCGGGTTCCGAGATTCTTACATTTTTAGGTCTAACGTTGCTCCACTAACAAGTTTGTGATCATTAAATAAATGAAATGCCAGAACTTTTACGTTTTAAAGGTAAATTTATCATGTAATTCCGTATCTACGGAAATTTCTTACATAAGAATGTAAACGCTGTTGTCACGTATCTGATACTGTTTCAAGTTTTATCTACAACTCTACATTCTAAAAAATATCATTGAATATATATATATATATATATATATATATATATATATATATATATATATATATATATATATATATATATATATATATATATATATATATATATATATATATATATATATATATATATATATATATATATATATATATATATATATATATATATATATATATATATATATATATATATATATATATATATATATATATATATATATATATATATATATATATATATATATATATATATATATATAATCAAACACAAAATCTCATCGTTCCACAGTTAATCGTTTTGGATTTACCCAAGAGATTCTAAGGATCTGTCAAGTAAAATGCGTTTTCAGCCAAGTCGGTTGCTATGGACACTACAACATTCCTCAATACTGATTTCTAAAATTCTACGACTACCAACAGATCTGAATTTATGCGTAAAATTAAAAAACAAATTCCTACTGGAGGGCACTTCCGGTTCAGTCTATTGTTATAGAAATAGTAGGCAATCATTGAGATGCTACAGCAGACTGAAATACCAAATTTCAATATTCTACACCTGATCGTTTCGAATTTATGCGAAAAATTCCAAGAGACTGTCAAGTAAAGTGCACTTTCGGCTCGGTGGATCTCAATAAAAATAGGATATGAGCATCGAGAAGGGTATAATCGTCCTAAATACTGAATTCTAACAATCTACGTTCAATAGATTTATGCGGAAAATTCAAAAAATGTTTCGAATAAAGGGCTCTTCCGGCTTAGTCGATAGCAATCATAATGCAAGGTGTATAAAAGTGCCTAATACAAAATTTAAATATTCTACGACTGATTGTTTGGAATTTATGCGGAAAATTCAAAAAGTCTGTCATATAAAGTGCACTTCCGGCTCAACCGATTGTTACAAAAATAGAAGATGACCATTAAGTTGCTACAGCAATTTCAAATGCTAAATTCCAGTATCCTACGGCTGATCATTCTGAATTTATGCGGAAAATTGAAAAAAACTTTCAAGTGAAGTGCACTTCCGGTTTAGCCGATCACAATCATAATGCAAGATGTACAATATGATGTTATAGAAGTTCTTTATACGAAATTTCAATATGCTATGGCTGATCATTCTATATTTATGCAAAAAATTCAAAAGAAGTTTCCAGTAAAGTGCACTTCTGGCCTGCTCGATTCGTACAAAAATAGCGAATAACCATTCTGATACAACATCAAGTTCAAATACTGAATTTCAACATCCTACGGTTGATAATTCTGGATTTATTGAAAAAATTCGAAAAAAGTTTCAAGTAAAGTGCACTTCCGGTACAGACGATTGGAACCATAATGCGAGGTGCACAACTATACCCTATATCAGTCTTAAAAACAAAATTTCAACATTATACGTTCAACCAGTTTTGAGATTGGCGAGTTACGCACGCACGCACGAACGCACGTACGAACATACGTACCGACATCAAGCCAAAAATAGTCAAAATGGATTCAGAGATGCTTAAAACGGATATTTCCATCAAAATCTCGATAGGTGAATTTGGTCGGTTTCACAATACTTACTTGTTACTTTGTACAAGTAAGTAGAAATTGCGTGGAAACCTCTATTTCTCATGAGAGCCTATGCTAAAATTCCAAAATTTTGATATCGCTTTTTATGAAATTGACGTGGTGAATTTCAATTAAAATAGGCTCATATTGCTAAAGTATGCGAATATTACTAATAGTCGTCTACGGAGTAATACTTGACTCCTGCTTTACTTGAGTCTACTACAAGGCTACCTTGAGTCATGTTCAAGTATTCGTGTCAGTTATTTTTGACATTTGTATTTTCAACATGGATATATGCCATAGAGGTATACATACTTACTTAAACCCTCCTTTCCAATCAAATTTTCTAAAAATAGAATGAATTCAGTAGACAAACTAGGAATATTTCGCAAATACTTTCATGAACGTCACACATAACAATCAAATATATGTCAAAAACAAGAAATCTCGAGCTTCATCAAGAATTCACGAAGTATCGACTATAGGATAGATTTTCAAGTAAGTATCTTTGCCCCGACTTGTCCAAGTAATACTCAAGAACGAGATTGAATTTCGACTATAAGTACGGGCATAAGAGAAGTTTCATCAAAATCATGCATTAAATTATTCCATGCTACAACTACCTTAAGAGATGTGCTCGTTTAAGTGTTTACATTTGCTGTAAATGTGATAGCACAGAAATTGAGGGAAATATCAATCAATAAAATAAATCATGTAAGCTATATTTCGTAGTATTAACTTGCTGTGAATGTCATCGTAATTGCAAAAAGTTTGTAAAATCGATAAGATAGTTTCGATACATCTAAAATTTAAAAAGCTCAGTAATGAGGTACTTCGGTGCACTTGTTACAAAAAGTATCGTATGCAGCACGGACACTGAACGACCGGCATTACTGTCAAGGATGAAGTTGGCTGCATTAAGCTACGCCTTGGGCATCGCTGACGGTCGTTCGGTCCTTGTTGCATAATATATTAATAATTCGAATTTCTAACAAATTTCATATCAAATTAATAGTGCCCCTTTTCAGTACATTTTAATGTAAGCGTGGTGTTTAAAGAATATTTTTAACTATTTTAATTTTCTGCTTTTCAGTTAGTATATCTTGATGCTTGCATTTCTGATAACACTTCATTATTACAAGACCAATCCTCTGAGTTTTTCCTAATGTGATTTTTCAAAAGGGTATAGCCCGATAAGCTATGGAAAAGTGCCCCCGCATGTAATTGATTGAAATGATAGTGGGATGGTATATCTGCTATAGAGTATTACATATGTCAAATTTTATACCTGTGCGACCTCCCATAGGGTGGTCAGGAAATAAAATAGCTCTAACATCCAAGATTTTTTCTCGGTTTCTATCTATCCAATCAATATGAAACTTGGTATGAATGATGTTTGCACAAAGTTCATTCACCAAGTGCAATAAGATATAATATGTATGATAATCTGAACTATCGAAAAATGACAAAAGTATTTTTCAGCGTCCATTACCAAAAATTTGGGCCGAATACGTCCACCATTTTTTTAATATAATATGTATTTGTATCTCATCTATATCATTTGCAAGTTTCATTCGTCTAGCTGTGGTGAAACAGGGTCAAAATAAATAAAAACTGATCTGGGTGCCACATCCACAGCAATATAGCTTAAAAAATGAACTTCAGAAATATGCGATCCCAGAAATAACAGAATATTCCATTTATTCAAGCCATCCAGCAATTTCTGAATGAATTTTAAAAACTTGGTACTATTCAAGGAATATTTTTACACCATAAAAACAAATAAAAACTGATTCGAGTACCACAGAAATGCACATACTCGTACATATTACAAACACGAGTTGGCATCAATTATCATTCGTTTACGATTATAGTCCATAGAATTTAGTGTGGACCGAAGAAATTATATGAGCAAAATGGAGTGAACTTAAGGGTGTCGTTTACCTAAATCATGAAAACATGGCTTACGCATATTTAATTATTTCTCGTCACATAGATTATTTTCAATGATCAAGTAGTGCTTCTGATAGATAAATCTCCAAAGCATGGAACCTACTTCCCCGATTTTTAAAATTTTCATCCATTTATTCTAAAAAAAGTCATATATTTTGCAATTTTTACGCATATATTTCTCATATAAATTCAATCATTTTGCTGTAAGTTGCATATAATGATTATTTCATTGGATTTTTTTGACTATTCCATTCGTAGTATTTATAATAATGTTAACAATGCTAAATCGCCATAGAAACGGTGCATATCAGTGGGTATTTGGACGTGTAGAAATACCATCGGGTGTTACACTAGTGGTCAAAGTGAGTATTTTACTTAAAGATGTGGATGTCTCCAATTTGTAATCTCGTGCTTTCTTCTATTTTTCTGAATATCTTCATCAATTTCATCTTCTGATTTATCATAAAACCTTTTTGAACTAGTTTTCATAACAGAACGTAATTTATTTCTTTATTATTCGTGAAAGAAAATGCAAGAAATTCTAATTTTTCAGTTTGACAAGTTTGTTTACTCGTTCCTATGAAAATTACGTGACTTGCTACTTGATTCATAGAAAACTAATTTAAAAAAATGGTTTGACTCCTGGAATAGTCCTCCATATACCATTTGTAGTTAAAGTATTATAGACTATTTTTGTGGTGCAATCACTTATGTTTATTGTGCTTGTGAATACCAGTCGTGCTGCACATTCATGGTATTCAAACGCTTGCACAATAAACATTCGTGAGAGCACCACAAAAATAATCGATAATACGTCAACTACTTATGGTATAATGAATGATAATATATTGTATATACGTTAATAGTATATGAAAATGAGTATGCATTATTCCAGTTTTATTTATTCATAAATATATGAACAAAAAACTGAAAAATTGAGCTTCACACGGATATCTAAATTCTGCTTTTATGAGACTACTGTTTTTAAAAACTTTTTCTCAGTATATTGTTAATCACTACATGGAATCATGTGAGCGGAATCTCAAAATTATTTATATTTTTCGAGAAATAAGCACATTAACTGAAATAAACAAATGATATTTAATGACATTCTATCATATTTTAAGATGCAAAAATTTACATATGCTTACCTCCAAGAATAATCTATAGAACGTGATTCCAATTTTCAATCATTCCACTGTAATTTCAGATAAACACAAAAATTTGTTGCAAAAAAACAATATATTTCTTAAAATATTTCGCCTGTTATACTCAACCCCTGCAACCAGCTTGACATTTTCCTTAAAGCTGTCAATATTATCTGTGAGTTACATATATTTATAATCCCTTACTATCTGTTCTTCTATTAGACACCTTTCTCAGAGCGGTCAAGTATGTAAAAGACATAAATTTATTGTTATGTATTTCATTCTGTTATTTTCCTCTTGCCACTTTCATATACGCTATGTCGGTAGCGACGAACGCGACTCCATGCGGTAGAAGTTATAAGCTCTTTACTAATACTGACCCAGAGCTGTCAAAGCAAATATAAAAGAACATGAAGCCAAACTGAGTTTTTGAGGCAAATAAATATGGAAAATCCTTCGAAAAAGTGGAGATCATCGGGACAAGGTTTAATTTATTGTGTGTCTGAGTGTTCGCACACACAACTGCGCAATGGTGAACTGAAGTTTCATTCATTTTCGAATCGCAAATGGGCGTAAGAAACTATGAAAAAGTTATCTTTTCAGTTTGCTTTTATGCAATAGTACATACTATCAATCCTTGCACTCTTATGATATTCATTCAACTGTGCTGGACGATTTCAAATCATTGACTGATCAGTCTTGAAGCAGATACCTTCTGTGTTAATTTATATGCAAATTGCAGCTGTATGTTTGCAGTTGCAACTAATATTAACAATTTTTCGACCTAAATTATTATATTAGCGAACTTTAGAAATAAGCAGTTGGTGTTTTTTAAATTGTATAATGTTTGTACAGTACCAATATTGAATTATTAGAATAATATTTCAACAATATTATCATTGATCATAGATTGAAGACAAAATATCATGAATGAATCCTTATTAATGAATTTTCACTTATTTAAATGAATGATGTTTTCGGATAACTCGTATCTGGCAAGCAAATATCAAATCATCAGGCATGAATAATGCTGATTCCCTAATGAAGAATTCAAAATACACCAAATCAAGAAGTTTTTATGATAGTCACACAGATTATTTTCAATTTATAAGATTTACTCGTAAATATCAAATGGAGTTATCTAAAATCACGAAAAAAATTAATATTGTTTATCGATTCAATATTCAGATAATAATCAAACAGAACATACAAGAAGTACACCCGAACGTACGTATTATCATGTCAAGTAGAAAACACTGTTTACACTTATAATAATTTACACATATCTCGACCAATAAATTATACAAATTCAGATTTGTTCTATCACTAAATATGCCAGGCGTTTCGCACAAAGTAACTTCCGTAATTTCACTATATTGTTCGTTTTTTTTTAATTTCTTCTCCGTCGCTGACATGAAAACTTTGTACCAATTTTTTCCCTTTGCTCAAACTTTTGGATCTAAATATAGGTAAATCAACTTCTTGAGACCTGCATCAAAGTACTTCTGTCATTGTAACAAACTTTCTACTAATTCTGACTGCTAGTTTTGCAAATTACGTGAGTACGTCAAAATCTGTTGATTGTCACGATTTTAAATATATTAGTAAATAGATGCCAAGTGTCGCCACCAGGACGGCGCTCGCGCCGCGCACAACGCTACTGATATGGCGTATAATATCAGAACGAATTTTTATTACAATCACGTGAATTATGTTTATCTATAATTATGATGATGCAAAGGCATTATTAACAAAAAAAATATAATGCTCATCAATAATGCAGATTTACAGATGTCCTCAAACAGATTTTACTTGAAATCCATCAAATTTTTTGACAGTGTTAAGATTTCAAAGACTGACTTGACACATTATGATCGTCATACTTTTTTAGAAATGAGTAAGATATTTTTCCAAGTATTAAACTTGCAGTAGATTATCAATGAATTCAAAAAAAAATAAAAAATTGTGTCTATATTCGAAATTAGTATTTTTGATTTCCAGCGAAAAGTTTTGATAATAAAATTAAAAATTTAAATAGTGAACTTTATTGTTATATGGGATAAACAATAATTATTAATTGATATGAGCATTCCCAAGTTACTTATTTTTTAATTTCTCTGAACATGTTGGTCGCAGTATTATATTTTTCGACGAGAAATTCATCAATATTTTAAAAAACTGGATAGTCCAATTTGAAAAATTTACTTGTTTGTAGTCATCCTTCAACATATAAAGTCGTATTCTATACAATTTCAAGGAATGATATTCTCTTCACTGCTACAAGTTTGCTCCATAACATTTCGTTCACAGATTCATAATATTTAATCATTTAATCCCGTCATGAGAATATATACAGAAAATATTGTTATTTGTATACGACGATTAGTTACAAGAAAAAAAAATATTAATACGACAATTATAAGTACACTACAACATCTTATTGATAAAGCACAAGCAGCTACTCTCGACTTGTTACCTGCAAAATCAAAAGATTTTTTTTTATTTTGTTATGACAAATTTGTAATATGGAAAGTTTCAATGCAGGTATTATGAAAAATACAGTGTGTGGCAAGAGACAAAACACCATTTCAGCCGAGGGTGATGCCGGCCCTCGCTTCGCTGGGGCAAGCAACGCTAACCTTCGACTGAAATCGTCTTGTTTCGTCCCTAGCCACACAATATACTATTGTTTGTTATCATGCTTTTGCTTGGCAGTTGTTAAAACCGTTACTACGTCTTTGCAAGAACACAACCTTGATTAGTATTCCTGTAGAAAATTATTTCTATTCTTGGCTTCTTCCACTCAAGTTTTCCTATCAAGTATACAAAAAATAGCATGTTCAACACAAAAGAAAAGTGATATTACTTTGCTCGTGTAAATTTAATTCACTCGCTCGTTGCTCTCGCTCGTAAATTGAAACATTCACACTCCCTAGTAAACTCTCACTTTTTTCTACTTGTTAAACAATCTATTATTTAAGTATTCCATCTGCAAAATTATTTTCATAATCGAATGATAAAATAAAAAGATTCTCTATTTAAAATAAGAACATTATTGCCGCTTTCCAATTTAACTGGGAGAAATATCATCTTGAAAATATTTTAGTTCAATGAAGCAAGTTTCTAAGCCTTTATTTAACCAATTCAGAAAAATCTCAAGCAAATTTGGAAACACCTGTGAAAATATCTAAGTTCGTAAACGATAAAAATAAGAAAAAACTGTCCAAATTCTTTTTGCATATTTCTTAAAAAAATGGCTTATTAAATTAGATTACAACCTGGACTTGGCAATTATTATAAATTAGGAATAATTCAACTTTCCAATGGAATCAAGTTTGATTGATATCATTATAATACATTATTTATATCCCCATAAATTCGGGAAAAATTACTTTGCAGGATTATCACTTTCTTAGAAAATTCAGTTGATAATTTATATTATATATTACCGTTGATTGGATATTCAATTGAAGGATTTATTCACAAAATATCTGGTTCATTTTACATTTTGTGTCTAAATTGAAAATGATATTCTGGAATAAATTTTTTTAAATATCTGCAGATAACATTTTGACCACTGAACTAAAGATTAAGTTTAGATACTATTCGAGTCGGAAAATAATGAACCCAAAACCTATGTCATAAATCTTTCTATTAGGAGAACTACCTGCTTTTGATTAAATTCAAATATAGACTACCAAATGGTTGAGCAAGATATTTGGGTTGCATACACTGAAAACCCCTTGTTCGAGCTGAACAGAAATAAAATTTAGGTAAACGACACCCTTAAAATTTGAGTTTGCACCACACGCCCATGTGCGAAACTGGATTACATTCATTATCAGAAAATTATAGTCATCCGTAACCTCACTCCCAACTTAAATATCCTCAGTGATATCTAATCGTACATATAGAGGTCACTGAATATCTGTAACATAATATCATATTAGATCAAAGGTTCACTGAATTCTATATAACTGGATAAAGCATTCTGTTCATTTTCTAATTTCCACTGCAGAACATTGTGCCACATTCAATAAATCTGATTTTTAATACTATAAAATTTAGAGAGCAGAGGATTTAAAAACTGAAATGTGTTTGTAGAAAGAGCGAAATTCACAAAACAGATCGGCTGCTTGATTTAGCTATGATTAAATTAACTTATGTAAATTTCACATCTTCAATTATTATTTTAGATTTTTTATAAAATGAAATTAGTTGATTAATGATTGTTACTTGTACATAGTGAAAATTGATTTTCATAATAAATTCTACAAAGTACCTAGTCACAACCTATTTCATTTCATCGATCCTATATTTTCCGTTCCATGCAATTTTTAAATAATTTTGATCTTATTTGTATTAATATCAAAAGAAGAAAATAAAAAACAACTGTGATAAGTATTTAAACACAGATCTATCTCAGGCTTGTCTGAGAGGGCTATTCATCGCATCCTTGAGCAGCATTGTAAGGGCGGCTGCACAATAGCCCGAGAACGGGAACGGCAACGGGAACTAGAACGGGAATAAACTTGAATAGTGTATTCTGTATGTACACATGCACAATAAGATTCCTGGAACGGAAAGACCAAGGTCGGCCGGGAATGAAAACGGTAAAGATGGTCAAGATTTAAGTTTCCCGTTCTCGGGGTGTTGAACAACCAATGAGAAACAAGCGTGATTTTCACTGTCCATTATTCTTGAAAATATGATTGTTGAGAGTTTAGTTTATTTGCTCTTGTTCTTGTGCTCTTGTTCCACTAGATAATTTCATGTGAATGGGCTGAATTGTTTCCCAAATAACTTCGCAAGTCTCATATATTACTTTGGAAACTGTTGGATTTCCAACTCTAATTAATTAACTTAAATTTTGAAAAGAACTACCATGTGCCAAATATTTCAAAGTCATAGCCAAGATAGATATTCTCTTCTACTTCTTTTCAATAATTTTGTTAAGTTTATTAAAACATTGCACGTTCATTCTGGTATATTTAAAGAACATTTCATGGTCAGCTTCCTTCATATGCCTAAATATGTTTACGAATGCTCCTCTTGTATTTCTTTCAAGATTAATTGGTCTAATGCACCACCTAGAGAACAAATTTTGATTCAATAAAGAGTTTTATGGAATGTGCATCATCGTACCTCCTGTTTTGATTTTCTAATTGTAGATAATTATAAAAAAAGTATTAAAAATGCTATGAAAACCTGTAACTCTTCGTCATCCATGTTTAAGAATATTTAAATAACTATATAAAAAGTCAGGTTATCTGTCAAAACAGTGTTCTCGGTCTTTCGCGTGCTGCAATTGTGCATCTGGTCGGCGTTTACGTTCCCGTTGTCGTTCTCGATAGCTTTCCGTTACCGTTCTAGTTCTAGTTCTAGGGCTATTGTGCAGCCGCCCTAATACATATCTTTAACTAAAAAAAAAAACTAATATTTTAGCAAAATAATTTAGTAATATTTATTGTGAATACACAGGCTGGGCAAGCTTACGTTGCTCTCAGCCGAGTTAAATCTTTGGAAGGCCTCCTCATTGAAGAATCAGATAACTCGAAATTAACAGGTAAAATACCTTGCAATCATGATGCATTATTAGAATTGCACAGATCAAGACAGAGCTAAAATGTTTAAAATGAAAGCAAAATTATGTACATGATGGAAATTCATAATTATTGTTATCTTGCAAGATAATTTTAATTCATTGAATTTTTAGGATTAAATAATTAGTATATTATGCTTCAAGGACCGAAAGACTGTCATTTTTGTCTAGGATAAATTTGGTTGCATTCGGTGAAGACGAGGGTAAAGCCCAAGGCTTAGCTCCGTGCAGCCAAATTTGTCCGTGACAATAATGACACTTGTTCAGTGTCCGTATTGCATACGATTATTTCACTCATGTCAATTATACTGACAAATTTTGCATAGTTACAATGACAATTATAATAATAAATTCCTTGCCAACGGGAATTTACCTCTGAAAATTCCCGTTACCTCGGTAAATTCCCGTTGGCAAGCGATTTATTGCGATAAATTGCCTTTGTCATGGAGAAACAATACACAGTTCTAATATAAACAAACAATCAGTTCTCGCAAATGTCAAAATTTAATCGTATTGGAAATGCATTTTTCGCCGAAAATAATGAAATTGAAAACAAAAAGTTGAAAAATACAAGAGTATATGGAGGCAATTTAGTGCTTTTTTCAATAAAAAGGTTAGTAGTTGCAACTAACATTATTTAATAGATATTTATAGTAGCAATTTCATTCGAGAAATATTCTCCACAAATATCACTCGCGACTTTAATTTTATCATGAATTTTTCTTTCAAACATTGATTACCTTTAAGCAACATCCTTCGAGTCATCTGCTCAGATGAAATCCCTCGAGCTACGCTCTCGTGATTTAATCGGACAGATGACTCTCACGATGTTGTTAGGTAACCAATGTTTTCAAGAAAAATTTATTGATAAAATTACAGTCCCTTGTGATATTATATACGATACTTTTTGTAACAAGTGCACCGAAGTACCCCCATTACTAAGCTTTTTAAATTAATTTGGATGTATCGAAACTATCTCATCGATTTGACAAACAGATTTTTGCAAATGCGATCACATTAAAGTAAACTAATACAATGAAACATAACTTATATGATTTATTTTATTGATTGATATTTTTCTCATTTTCTGTGCTATCCCGTTCACAATAAATGCATATACTATAACAAACACATTCTATAATACAAATTTATCTCAAATATCAATTTGACATATATCAATAAAATAAAAAAATCCAATGGCATCCATGATCCATGATCCACAATTTCATCTTTACCCAGCGGACATTAATATCCATTAATTCCCAGTCAACAGAGAATTAATGAAAATTGTTACCATGGTTTGGAATTGAGAATTTTCGAAGCAGAAGTCAGCTCAGTAATAAGGTATTTTCGGTGTATGTGTTACAAAAAATCTGACGTGGACATCACGTGATTTACTTGTACATCATTGGATATATACAGGCTGTAACAGAAATAAGTACATTAATTTTAACCTGTAATGCAATTTGTTAAGCATAGCAATTTTTCTTAATAATAAAAATTCATCAAAGTTTTGTCAAAAATTTCATAGTGCGCCTATGGTTCAAACTGAATGTTTCTCATTTGTTGGAAGAATGACAGCTGTCGATTGATAGGAGTATTTTGCAACTTTGAGCCATCGTAGTCTTGTCAATCATTCATTTGAAACTGGAAGAATATTGGTATTTTGGCAATACATTGATATTCACTCACCTCGATAACAATTTTGTCTTTTAGTCGTATTTATATGTCATTTTTAAGAAATTTGATTTTTATTTAGGGATTTCACGTATATTTTCGGATAGTACATTTCTTAAACATAAGATTGTCTGCACAAGTTCGTTGTACTTGAATCAGTTGATTTGAACTGTCTGAAACTCTGTCAGAAGTGTCAGACTGTGCTGCCATCTACGAGCAGTTCAAAAAGTAGTTGCTGTTCCCAACTTACTTCATCAGAAACAGATCAGAAACATAATGAGAAAATCATTGAACGATTTATTTACAGAAAACGGTGGAATAATAAATGAAATGCAATTCTAAATTGATAAATTCACTGAATAATTCAATAGAAATATTGCTACATGAAATTTTGAAGACTGTATTCTTGAAGAACAGAAAATATAACCTATAAATGTATCAAACAGAATTTGGTAATTGATTTTGAATATTTTCTGAAATATGTGGTACAAGATACAATATTTTATTTATTCAGCAGGGGTTTCGTGCACACAGTGTACTGTTTGATATGGAGACTAACCGGATTGAATGATATATCAATTGATTCTACATTCCAAATGGAGAAGATTGAGGTGGGAACGAATCTCGTACGATGAATAGAACTGAAGATATGACCGTGTTTATGAGTTCACTTTTGACATTTCACTTGTATCAACCATTAACATTTTACTGTGCTCTAGCGGCCAACTACCGAACTGTCATCTTCTGAAACTACATTACCGACATACTTATAGTTTTTGTAGTGTATGATGTTGATTATTGATACAAATAATAAATTAATGTCATACAGATATAATTGAATATATTTGACAGCGGAAATAAATTAATTTTGCTTATAAATTTTACTAACACAAATGAATTTATCGATTTATGTATGCATCCAAGTCTCTCCACCAAATATTACGAAAAAAAATAACCATGCTTTGATTGAATATTGAGTGTTTATTATTGCTATATAGTTGATAAGATACTTATTTATAATCTTACATAATTTATTAAAAGGAGTAAAAATAACGGCGATTTATTATGATCAGGTTATGATCACGTGACAACTGTCACTTCAAACACCAACACAATTATTAACTTTAGCTAGCGTACGCTAGATGGCTATTGTAAAGTTGTGTAAGCATTCTTTAGATGGCCTTAGCTTAAATTTAAAATTCATAAGTTCTCATTAAATATATATATATATATATATATATATATCTACTGATTAATTTCATATTTGTATTGAGGAAATTTATTTGACGAAGTTTTTGTGAAACGACCGTACGTTTGCATTCACATTTTTGCGATCTAGCAACCTGCTAGCAACATTGAATTGTTTATTAATAATGCAATTTGTTTCTGAGTCTTATGTTATTTCTGGTTCTGTTTTGGTGCTTTGCTTACTTTTTTACCACTATGGACGCGGTGAATAGCTTGTTTGAAGTTATGAGGTTGATTAATCTCGATGATAAAGAGTTGTTAATGATGCTGCAGAATGCATCTTTGCTACGAAGTGCGAGGAGATGCAAGGTTCGTGCATGTCGACGAAATTGCATGCTTCGTCGACGTGCGAGATGGCTACTGGGACACGCGTTTTTCTGCAAAGGCTGTAGTTCATGGTGTTCTGTTGCGGCGGGTTCATTTTTTGAACGTGTAAGAGTGCCGGTACGTACAATTATCTTGCTTTTGTGGCATTGGGTTTGCGAAGTACGTTCTGGTCCAACTGCCATGTCTTTGGGGCTGCAAAAAAAAAGTAGTGATACAGCAGTATCACTATTTCCGAGATTTGTGTTCCTGGAAGCTGTTGCAAGATGATCTTTTTTTGTCTGGTATGATTCATAATTTTTTCCTCAACAGTATCTGTATTATCTAATTTAATCTCTTATAGGTGGACCTGGACATCTTATTCAGATTGACGAGTCAGTTATGACAAAGAGGAAGTACAATGTAGGCCGTATTGTTCCTGCTCGATGGGTACTTGGTATTTATGATGTGACCCAAGGCCAAGGCATTATTGTATTTGTTCCTGATCGTTCGGCCGCTTCACTTCTACCTATTATTAAACGTCACGTGTTACCCGGGTCTGAAATCTGGACTGACATGTGGCGTGGCTATGCTACCCTCTCCACTCTTCATGATGTTTCACCTTATATTCATCGGGTAGTAAATCATTCGAGAAATTTTGTGGATCCCAATACTGGAGTGTGTACTAATCATGTTGAGGGCTACTGGGCGCAGTTGAAAGGTTATCTTCATAGATTATCAACACTTCAATCTCCATTTGTTGAAGAGTACGTCGACCAATTCATGCGGTGGCAATTTTATGGACCCACTTGTGCTGATCGTTTCCGGCATATTTTGCAACATATGAGTCAACGATATCCATTTCATTAATTTTTTATGGTCACGCCATCATTCTTAATGGTGAAGATGTGGGACGGGAGAGTTTAGTGGGTTGAAGTCGCACACTACCCTTTACCTTTCGAGGGGGTATTCGCTGCTTCCACATGATGCCGGGTGTGCATGTGTGCATGATGCATTCTCTCCTACCCATTTGAAAAAAAAAAAAAAACAAAAAAACAATTTGTGAATAGGCTGATTAGGGGATTTAGTTGGTCGAAGGTCCCTGTGTGAGAAGTGAGATATAAACTATAAAGAATTGATTGAAGGCGACAACTGGACTAACAACGTTAACTTTATGAACGAAGAATTATATAATAGTTATTTAGGTATTAAGATCAGTAAGTACAGTTTACCGATTGAGATTAATAGTTTGAAGGCCAAGCCTTGGTGAGGTTTCCGAATATTATACGAAATCGGTACTGTACTTATTGACCGTGATGCTTACAAATTTTTTTGCATGATTGGAAGATTCACCCAAAATTTGGATCTGAATTTTCTTTCTCAAATTGAGTTGATACTGATGATTGTTCATTCGCTGTCAGCTGTCAAGTTTGACATTTTATTGTGTATACTCAATGGGGACTTATGATTTTGACGTCACACTAACCACCGCCACGTCGCTTCCCAAATAGAGAGAGAAAGGTAGCTCGGTGGCAGAGCACAGAGGACTATCTAGATACGCTAAACTGCCTGTCTCTCCCCACTTAGCCCGCGTCATAGACGTGACAACATAACCAAAGCCAATGAGATGAGCAAAACAGTCCTTTCCGCAGTTTTCTTCCTTTTCTTATCGTAGTTATGTTATGAGCTATAATTATACAGAGACTAGTAACATCCATGATAATTCATTTTATTGGCTCACTTTTACATTAGGAACCTGTGACGAGCGCATGCGCGTATCTTGCACATGTGTTACTATAGTCAGTGGCTTTCAAGCAAAGAGCATTTCACCTAAATACGTACAAGTGTGTGCTTCGCTGACAACAATGGATTGTCTTCAATACTAGTTGGCCTATAAAGCTTGGTTTAGGTTATGTTTTGGTTGTTTTCTTTTTTAACAAGAAAAACACTAAATAACTGTTTTCCAATACTACTTCACCTATAAAGCTCGGCTTAGGTTATGTTTTGTTTTTTTTTTTTTAAACAAGAAAAACACTGTTTTACTGTTTTCCAATACTAGTTAGCCTAAAAAGCTCGGTGTAGGTTATGTTTTGGTTGATTTTTTTTAAACAAGAAAATACTAGTTCTCATCGTTCTACTAGTGCCACTGAAAAATTTCCTTGAATTCTTGTGGCGCCATCTCTTTTTAATTTTATAATTATCACTAGGTTCCTATTGTAAAAGTCTACCATTTTATTTTCTACCTAATGTTAAAAGTAGGCTCTATGCGTTCATTTTCATTAATCAACCTATATATAAAAAAATGTATATATAAAGAATTACATATTTGGAGATTAATAGCATAATAGATTGGAATTTATTTATTTACCTTACAATAATCAGTCATTTTTGGAAATGAACTGGATAAATCATACTTATATTAAGCTGCTTTTTAATGCATGTAATATGACAGCGATTTGTTTTGATCACGTGATTAACTGTCACTTCAAGCATCAACCAAATAAACAACTAAATGTAGCTAGCATACGCCAGAGGGCCATTTAGAGGTGGCATCAACGCTCGTTAGATGGCCATAGTGAAATTTTAAAATCATAAGTCCCCATTACAGATAAAAATAAATAAATGAATATTTTTTTTTGTGAAAATCCACAATATTTTATTTATCGCCTCTGCCCATGAGCGGTTAGTCAGCCTGAACATAGGAACCACAGTTTGCTGGTAAAATCAATATACCCCCTCGAATAGAGGGCCGGTAAACACATGAAAACGCCCAATCGTGCAAAAATATACTTTTCCTGTTCATTAAATGTTTCTTCATAACAAAATCTATAATCTAATGAAAAAAAATATGATTCGAATAATTTTCTCAGTAACTATTTTAAAAAATAAATTATCCTCAAGAAGCTCCCAACGAAATATGATTGGTATTGTTATTATTGAATTATAAAATTTCGATATGGAATGAAAAAAAGAAGAGAAAATATCAGAGAAACACCCAAAATAACAATAATATCGCGCCCAAGATTCAGAGGCTGATGAGAATAGGAATTTGTAAGTCAGATATAGATATTTACTATTTCAATGTAGATATTACACTTCTAGTGGTAGCAGATATTGATAAATCAAAAATAAAAACTTTTCCACAACATTCAGAAAATTATGTTATCTATTAGTCAACAAAGGTTCATTAGAAAATATTAAAGATGCTTCAAGATATTGTTATTCTAGCATTTTCGCGAATAAATGTATGATGAAAAATTTAAATGATAACTACAAGTATAGTACCAAATAATATGAAATTTTTTGAGACATCCAATTTGCAGGTTATTTTTTACATTAGCACATTAACTTTAATTATATGCCGATATATTGCAGACATGATGAGGCTTTCGCAAAATATTCAATTTTTGATATAGAAAATAAGATTTTTGAACAATAGCATCCTAATTGAAAGAAGATAGCTGGCTGAAAATCAGTTAATGAACAATAATTAATCAAAAAACACTAAAAATATCACAGAATAAAATATAATCTACCTCACGCTTGAAAATCCCTCTTGAAATATGAATACATTCAGTATTTAGATCATATCTTTGAAACATTTATTGATTATTTGTTTTAGTAAAAACTTCTGACTGACAGAAAGCATTAGTAAGTCGATAATGTAGTTTTAAAAGATGTTATAGTTCGATAGTTGGCCACTAGAGCACGATAAAATGAAAATGGGTGAATACAATTGAAACGTCAAAAGTGATTATAAAAACACAGTCATATTTCCAGTTCTATTTATCATACAATATGCTCCCGTCTCAAACTTCTCCATTTTGAATGTAAAATCGATTTGTACATCAAACTTTCCGGTTAGTGTATGTATAAAGCAGTACACTGTGTGCACGGAACCCCAGAATTTATTGGAAGGAATTGATAACTCACATATGTCAAAATCAATTATTGTTCTATTCAGGTTCTATTGCAACTGCTACTGGATCTAATAACTATGCACCTGAACGACTCGTTAAATTATAGGGGATAAAAAATGCTAAAAAATGATGAGAATTCGGGAAAAAGTAACTAAGAAAAATTCTTAGGCTTGACGAGAACTATCACTGGTTAAAATTAATGTACTTATTTCTGTTACATCCTCTATAAACAAACAGAAAATCTTATAATTCCACGGATAATTGTTTCTGATTTATCCAAAAAAATCTAAAAATCTGTCAAGTAAAATGCGTTTTTAGCCTAGTCGGTTGCTTTGGAAACAGTAGGTCATCATTCTCATGCTATAACATTCCTAAATACTGATTTCCAAGATTCTACGGCTCACAGCTCTGAATTTATACGCAAAATTGAAAAATAAATTCCAACCGAAGTGCACTTTCGGCTATTATTATTGTTATGAAAATAGTAGGCAATCATTCAGATGCTACAGCAGACTGAAATATTGAATTTCAATATTCTACAGCTGATCGTTCTGAATTTATGCGAAAAATTCCAAAAGATTGTCAAGTTTAGTGCACTGCCGGCTCAGTCGATCTCAATGAAAATATGATATGAGCTTATAGAAGAAGGTACTATCGTACTATTGAATTCTAATATTCTACGTTCAATCGTTTTGGATTTATGCGGAAAATTCAAGAAATGTTCCGAGTGAACTGCACTTCCGGTTCAGCCGATCGCAATCATAATGCAAGATGTACAACTAGATGTTTTAGAAGTACTTAATACAAAATTTCATCATTCTACGACCGATTGTTTTGAATTTATGAAGAAAATTAGAAAAGTCTGTCATCTAAAGTGCACTTCCGGCTGAGCCGATTGGTACGAAAATAGGAGATGACCATTTGGATGCTACAGCAATTTCAAATGCTGAATTTCTACATCCTACGGTTGATCATTCTGGATTTATCAGAAAAATTCGAAAAAAGTTTCAAGTAAAGTGCACTTCCGGTACAGACGATTAAAACCATAATGCGAGGTGCACAACTAGACCCTACACCAGTCTTAAATACAAAATTTCAACATTATACGGTCAATCAGTTTTGAGATTTGCGAGTTACGCACGCACGTACGAATTTAGAATTATTATTATCTTGCAAGGTAATTTTAATTCATTGAATTTCTATGATTCAATTAAAATTATGTAAATAATGATAATTCAGCATGAAAATTATCTCGACTACCTGAAATGACAACATTACAAAGAATCGTAAAAATATCTACGAAAGTCTTATAAACATGTGTATCAAATTTCAAAGAAGTCTTGTTCATAGTTTCAGAGAAAATTGTATTATTACTCAAAAAAATTGTACAAAAGCTACTGAAATTTAATAAGTTATCATACGCTTGGCAACGTCGCTTCATGAGATGAAATGGGAAGAATGTGTGTGATTAGAATAAACAAGATCTTTTATCATTTCCCTGACTTGACGGTACACTGATTGAGTAACCCATTTATTCTTCCATCGATATTATTTTTTCGATGTAGATTTATCATCAATAAGTTTGTTTGGTTATGAAACGCAGTACCACTACTAAACGTCAGATGTCAAGAATACTTCTGAAAGTCTACAGCATTGCGCGCTATGCATATCATATTGTAGCTTTGTTGAAATATGAGAAAAGAATATTTCAACGGATGGAAGCTCTTTAAAAGAATAGAATAAGGAGCCCAATGATTCAAAATCATGTATTTTCAGCCGAAAACAAACATTTCCATTAGTTTTAATCATTGAAATTTTGTTTATTTGAAGTTGGCAATGAATGTTTATCCTATGTAGTTAGCATAGAGCAGGGTTGCCACCATAGCTTGACCCAACTCCTCTTCTTAACAACCTTAAATTCTGACATTTCCGAAAACTGATTGTTTGTTTATATTAGAACTGTGTATTGTTTCTCCATGACAAAGGCAATTTATCGCGATGAATCGCTTGCCAACGGGAATTTACCGAGGTAGCAGGAATTTATCAACAGTAATTACACAAGAGCTTCTTATTTTGCTGGATAAATTTCTGTTTTCACGAAACCTTCTTACCTAGCAATTTGACAAGAAAATTGTTCTAATAAAATCACGACACCGTAGGTGGAGTAATTTATTTTTTGAACAGTTTTCGAGTCAAATTGCTGCCAGGTTACAAGGTTGAGTTGTCAAACTGAAATTTATCCCAAGAAAAATAAAATGCTAGGGTGTAATTCGGCGAGATAATTTAACGACATTTTATTTAAGATTATTTTTACCATCCAAATTTCGACCAATAGAATTGCACCATTCGACGTCACGTGGTACAACCTACACGGTTTTCAAGTGGAATTTTTTTGGAAATTTTGTCTGTTTGTTATATATACAAAACCAAGAATATTCAGCCGCGTTGATTCAGCATCTGTCAAACTGACAGACAGATTGAATGTGAAAATGAGCAGATTCGGAGTCGAGTCTCTGGAATATATTGATGAATTTGGATGGGAAAAATAATCTTCCGAATACCATTCGTGATTAAATTTAACCTGGCAAAATTTTTAGATAGTTGCGAGAGCTTGCTACCAATTTATTTCGTGATATTGATCAAAAATCACTCGCTTGACAGTTCGTGATTTTTCTGTCAATATCACTCAATAAGTTGCTAAGCAACAAGCTCTCGTAACAATCTAAAAATTTTTCCGGTAAAATTTAACCACTTATGATATTATATATGAAAATTTTTATTCAAATGTACAATTATCCAGAGTACAATTATCATACATCGTTCCATTTGACATATTTCACTACGTATTCCTTATAATTTTCTCCATCAATTCTTCGCATACTTTATGTCCAATCTAGCAAAATATTTGAAATTTGACATACCGTTGTACCTCTTTCTGAAACATAATTCTGGTTTTCACAAAATACGATGAATTGTCTTCACATACAGGATTAATTGTTTTTTGTATTTATAGACACACTTTACTCAATATTTTCTTTTATATTTTCTTCGAAAATATTCCAAATTCTATTTATTTTGCAGTTTAAGCATGGACAAATTATGCAAATGACATAAATATAGTGAGTGTTTTTATTTGGTTGCTAGGAGAAAGGTAAATAACGTTTTTCTGCTACTGTATAAATAAGTGAGCTTTGTAGCCCTGGCAACTCGAACGATAACGAAAGCAAACCTTCGTGTTGCCTCGTTGCTATGCGTTGCTAGCTACGAAAGTAATACTTTCGGGGCCAGGACAAAAAAGTAAAAGTTTGAAAAAATGCAAATATATTGGAAATTTCAATATTTATTCAAATAAATAAGTAGTTCATAACAATAATATGATTTTATCCAATCTATTTAATTTATTTGATCTATTTATTGGTTTTGAGTAACTATGCAATTTGAACAATTGGAAAAAGTCATGGTAGGAATATTATTTGAATTATTAACTTCTTTACTTTGTACTGGGAGATTTTTATCATTTTGAATTACGTCAAAATTCATATTTGTCACTGTTTCTCTACTTGAGGAAATATTAATGTGAATTTCATGTAACACCTTTTTAGAAATCTCAATTTCATTACTTTACGAAGAATACTTCCATCCGCTCTTTAAATCCAAAATATCGGCACCCGAAGCATTACATTTTCGTCAATTCGAGTAACGTTTTTATCAGCAAGCCATTTAGAAAACATGCTTTATGTTTGATTGTACCTTTCTTTGGATTCATCCGCAAGAAGTGAGGCACATGCATGGTTAGCTGCCTTTTGAATACCATTTTTATTTTCTGTTAACATTTTAAATCGGTCAAATGCAGTGTTTCACTAAATTATTGAAATTCAAAATCTGTGACAGGCGCTGATGACAGATAACATTGTAAATAAACCGTTGCTATGGATAATTTTAGACAGATGAAACAAAAAATTCCAAATAAAATAATCACTATTAAATATTAATATCTATATAGAACAGTAGCAGAAAAAATTTAATACATCACACGATGCGAAAGCCCTTTCAGGTGTTCGGAGGTTTTGAACGGACTCGGCTTCACCTCGGCCATTCAAATACCACCTCACACAAAAAAGTATACTTTCGCATCTTGTAATGTAAATAACTATTTATCACTTGCAAAAAGTTACCTTCCTTTTTATCCGATGTCAAAACGATAAAATTGTTTTCTCTCATGGCTAACTTTATATTGGAGTGGAATTATCGTATATAATATCACAAGAGACTGTAATTTTATCAATAAATTTTTCTTGAAAACATTGATTACCTAGCAACATGGATGTTGCTCAAAGGTAATCAATGTTTGAAAGAAAAATATATGATAAAATTAAAGTCGCGAGTGGTATTTGTGGTGAATATTTCTCGAATGAAATTGCTACTATAAGTACCTATTAAATAATGTTAGTTGCAACTATTAATCTTTTTTATTGAAAAATGCACTAAATTGTCTCCATATACTCTTGTATTTTTAGACTTTGTTTTCAATTTAATTACTTCCGGCGAAAATGCATTTCCAAAACGAATAAATTTTGACATTTCCGTGAACTGATTGTTTGTTTATATTAGAACTGTGTATTGTTTCTCCATGACAAAGGCAATTTATCGCGATAGATCGCTTGCCAACAGGAATTTACCCAGGTAACGGGAATTAACCGAGGTAAATTGCCGTTGGCAAGGATTTTATTATAATTGTCATTGTAACTATGCAAAATTTGTCAGTATAATTGACATGAGTGAAATAATCGCGGTAAATTCCTGTTGGCAAGGAATTTATTATTATAATTGTCATTGTAACTATGCAAAATTAGTCAGTATAATTAACATAAGTGAAATAATCGCAATAAATCGCTTGCCAACGAGATTTTACCGCGGTAAATTCCCGTTGGCAAGCGATTTGTTACTATAAATGTCATTGTAACTATGCAGAATTTGTCAGTATAATTGACGAGTGAAATAATCTAGCAAAATAATATGTAGTCCAGTGCAATTAGTCATTATAAATGAAAAACGGTGGAACCCAAGTATAATGAATGGATTTCAATGTTTTTTTTTTGTCTTTCAAATACCATAAACTAAGAATTTTACCCCTTAAAAATCACCGCAATTTTTGAAAGCCGTAAATTCAAGCAAAAAATGTAAATTTCTAGAAATCTCTAAATACAAAAGCAATTATCGTAATTTTTAAATATTTATTTTGAGAAAATAACAACTGTTTTTGTTTTAGAGGTTGCTTATACAAAATTTATGAAAATATAAAACTTGCTATAACTAATTTCGAAATGCCTGAAATTCCAAAAACAGAATAAGTGAACAAATGAAACTATTAAATCATAGAAATGATTATAAATGTTTGTAATAATGGTGATCACGTGAATTAATTGTCTTCAATGTTCGACCTCATTCATAAATATTAATGGTGGAACATTCAAGCAACTAACTCCTTTATAATTTGAACATGCTGTAGAACAATTTATGCCACTCTTTCTACAACCACAAGCAGGACCACATCCAGTTTTACATGAACAAAAAATATTTTTTCATGAATTTCCAGAAGTTGGTGGTTGGTTCATCGTAACTGGCACTAATGAATTCTCTTTTTCTTTTCATCCCCATTCTTTTGGCAATTTTTGATGTTCCATGCACAACTGTATTTGTAAATACACTCTTTTTATATGTTCTGAAGTAGCATCCAATGAAGCCAAGTTGACAAAGGTATTCTTACTTGTAATCTTAAGATACGATTTATTTATATTATCCTCATTTCTAGGAACACCAATGTTAAAATGTATAAAATACCTGATTACAAAATATCAGCGACGTCAGAATTTTCATTTGTATATAGATAAAAGCAGCATTTTGTAAATCTATACGACTTTCGAACAATTTAGCGAATTTATTTTTACCTCTTTTGTAAAACGCTGAAGTCGTATCACATCCAGTTAGTGCATGTAGAACAAAATATGCTTCTTACACATAAGTAGTGTTTGTTCCAGGCTTTTAGTAGAATTAATTTTTGCGGATACCTTACTTTTGGCTAGTTTAAAAATATATTTTCGCACTCCCGGGAGTAAAAGATGAATCTAATCCCTCATTTTAGGGACTTGAGTTTGAGTTTAGTACCTAGGGACCTAAAATGATCAATAATCCCAAGGGACTAAAGTAAAATAAACAAATTTTTCTATGACAACTAAATAATCAAAGTACTTACTTAAATGTCAAATAGATTTTTTTCATTATAATTCAAATCTTTATTATTGATGATTTATATTAGCATTATCGTAATTGACACAATTTTGCAAATGCATCGTACTGTTGTTCGTAAATTTTACAGATTTTTGGGAATATAATTTTACAGTTACCTCTTCCGCAATCGTATCAATATCAAATTTCTCAATCATCTTTTTGACAGCAAGTTTATTTATTTAACAACTGTTGTAGCCAGCCTTGTTACTATGGTGAATTCAGTCACCATTTTTGAATCAAGTTTGTTGTTGTCAAAATTGTAAGATTAATTAATCTGCTTTTAGACTATTGTGATTCAATATAATACGGTAGTGCGAAAAATAGCGTAGATAACACATGACTTAAGTGCCTTCAGGATTAAATCAAGCACTTAAGTCCCTCGTTATATAATATACTATTATCTATGAGGAGGTGTTAAAGCTATCAGAAAAATTAACACATCAATATCTTCAGCAATAATTACAACATTTTCTGATTCAATATTAATTTCTGTTTGTATAAATAATCTATCATCATCGCCTTCTGCTTTACACGAGAAAATATCATTAACTGCTAGTTTTTCCTTTTTTTTTCTTTTTTTTAAGAACGTTTGCGGTCTCCTCGTATATTTTACATAGAAACTTATTTTATTCTCGAGAGAAAAATGAACATAGCTGTAGAAGAAATGTTCTATTCTAGGAGTGGCTTCATTTTCATGGGAAAGGTCTTAAAAAAAAATCTGATGCGAACATCACTTGACTAACTTGTACATCATTTGATATATACACAAATTTATTCAATAAAGTTTTCTGTCACTCCAGATTATAATTAATATAATTCTAATAATATTTTGACATGTAAAATGACAAAAAAATCAAAAAAATGACAACAGATTATTATTGCCTACCTTATCATTTCAATTATTATACTGATTGTTTTATACGGCGAATTCTGAATGTCTGTTATACTTATAAACTGCACTTCCGGCTCAGCCGATTGATACGAAAATAGTAGATAAGTAACTATTTTGATGCTACAACAAGTTCAAACACTAAATTTCAATATGCTATGGCTGATCATTCTAAACTTATGCAAAAAAATAAAAAAAAATTGAAAAAAATTTCAAGTAAAGTGCACTTCTGGCTTGGCCGATTCATACAAAAATAGCAGATAACCATTCTGATACAACATCAAGTTCAAATACTGAATTTCAACATCCTACGATTGATCATTCTGGATTTATTAGAAAAATTCGAAAAAAGTTTCAAGTAAAGTGCACTTCCGGTACAGACGATTAGAACCATAATGCGAGGTGCACAACTAGACCCTATACCACTCTTAAATACAAAATTTCAACATTATACGTTCAACCAGTTTTGAGATTTGCGAGTTACGCACGAACGAACGAACGAACGAACGTACCGACTTCAAGCCGAAAATAGTCAAAATGGATTCAGAGATGCTCAAAACGGATATTTCCATCAAAATCTTGATAGATGAATTTTGTCGGTTGCACAATATTTCCTTTTACTTAGTACAAGTAAGTAAAAATGGTTTGACCTCTGGAATAGTCCTCCATATACCATGTAGGTGAAGTATTATAGACTATTTTTGTGGTGCCATCACTCCTGTTTATTGTGCTTGTGAATTCAAACGCTTGCACAATAAACATTTGTGAAAGCACCACAAAAATAATCGATAATACTTTAACTACTTATGGTACAATAAATGAAAATTTAATTTCTTACTGGTTATCATAGCATTGCGTCTTTATGAGTAGGTAAGTATTCTTATACAGGATCTCGATCGATTGATTAAATTATATTCACCTATATAAATAACATTCAGTACAGCTCTTGCATAGAATTATCATTAGAAAATATCTTGTTTTTAAGAAATATTTTTTCTTGCAAAGCTTTGTACAGAACAGAAAAAACAAAACATTCTAGCTCAATTATTATTTTAATCAACAATACAATATATTATTCGCTTTCGGTAAATTCATATTTTGACTCACTCTTCTCATTACCTAGCGCGTTTCCCATACCTTCCAGGATCAGAATGGACCACATTTTGCGCCACGCAATTGACGAATACCCGAAGCGGTTCAGGGCACCAATCCCTTCTCAGTTAGTACTTCCTCTTTGATGCGGCATCACGCAATATTCTTCGCGTATCTTGGAGTCAGAACTTGCCACTCTTTTATAGGATCATCCTCATGTGCTTCTGTTTGTATTTCCTGATGCTACATTAGTATCATTGGATGGTATTAACGTTTTTCTTAATAACATTATGTCGTTTTTCGTCGCAGCATTAGCATAATCCCACATGTCTTCTAAAGAAGCTTGCTCACACATATCAACATTTTTGGATCCCCTGCGGCGGACTTGTGAAGATCAATCTCTTACTGTTTTTATGATTTGGAAAATCCAGGGCTAGTATGAAAAGTTCTTCCTCATTGACATTCAGTTTACTTTCATCTGCTGTGTGTCTATGCGTCCTATTTTCGTTCAATTTAGCCTCACGTAACTTCGGTTCGATTGGTGAAGCTGTTTCGGATTCTGTTTCTGTATGATGCGCGTCTCCAATCTGTAATGAATTCTGCTGAGAATCTTCACTTAAGGAAAATGAATTAACAGGGGATAAATTTATTGGTGATAGGAACCATGTGTATTGACTTATATCATCTAAACATGTCTCATGTTCAAGCAAATCAGGGAACTTTTGGTTTAGCAAATCCTGCTACTTGTTTCTCCTGAAACTTATATATCCTTATTTCAATATGAATTAAAGTTTCTGATTTCTCGACTAATTTTCACCTCCTCAAGATTTTGATGGATCTTCACGTTTTAGACCCTACTGAATTCAAAAAACATAATTTAAAAAAAGTCGGCCTGTCTCTCAGTCTGTCGGTCGGTTTTTTAGGAAGCACGATAACTTGAGAACGCTCACGAATTATCTAATGAAATTTCATATCTAAGTTTTTCATCAAAAAGCTAAGTTTACTCAGCTAAAAAAACAGTTGTCACCGTTACATATTTGGTGAGTGCGGTGAAAACTATATTTTGAGCTGACGACGAATGGGTTATCATCCGAAACGTCCATATAAGTAACATCCAATAAAAACTGGACTACTACACCTACAAATTTCTTTCAACATATTTCGTCAATTATTTATCATCTTTAAATATATTGAATGAAAATCATATTGAATAAAATTTTTTCTAGAAGTCTCTTCCTAAAATTATTCGTCTGTAAAAACTAATTTCAATTTTCAAGAGCTCAGCCCAAATCATATTGAAAAAAATATTTCTAGAAGTTTCTTAATAAAAAAAGCCTTTATTCGTAAAAAAACAAAAAATAAATAAACACTCCTTGAATATAATATAGAACCAAAACGATACATATTGTAATGTTTATTTCTTCGGAATTGCTTATAATTAAAATAAAAGTCACTATTTAATAAATTAAAAATCAAATAAAAGCTTTATTCTCCTGGATATCACTAACAACAATTTATTATTTATTTATCACTTAATACTAATTAAAACAAAGTCGCAGATATTTATATTTAACTATTTATATCCACTGATCATTTCACTGTTTGATATTCACTGCTCTAGCTTCACCATTACACTACTACTGCACTAGTCTTTTGTTTGCCCTTATATATAGAAATATCAATTTCTCGAAAGTTCTACTAGAGCTCTGAATAGACAGGTATTATCGTCCGCCATGTTGTGTCCTGTCAGTTCCCGTTAGTGCTATGCTGTCATATGGAAACACGGCTAGTATTTTCATAAATAGGAACATTTCATATGGAAAAATAAACTAATTTATTTTCATTTGAATTTAGACAACTATATATGTTTTTGCATACACATCCAAATGCTGTAATAATTACACAAGAGATAATGTGCATGCGTGCAAAGAGATTGAAATATGAACTATTGTAATCATAAAATCTGACACCTCCAATGTAGAAAAATAAGCTGGAGGTTGAAAATAAATTTTTAGATAATCATGATTAACATTTCGAATACATGTAAGACTCTTTTCAATTATAAATTAATCAGTGGATACAATGGCTGGTACCACGAGCTCTGTTTTTGGCGCTACTAAGAGCGTTGCAGGGAGTACCGGGAGAGATCACTCAAATGAAAGGATTTGGCGCTTAGCTGCTACCATCTTGCGGGAAGGGGCGCACCTATTTTTCAATTTTATTTGAATCTTGAATCTTAGTTACCGTTGAAAAAAATTTGAACAAATGTTGATTTACATAAAAAAATGTTTGTCAATGCAAATATTATTTTTTAGTCGAGATTTTCTGCTGATTTTATTAGTTAAATGCTACAAGAAGTTATTAAAAAGTGAGTACAACAAGTAAATTTTAAGTCTGCTTGATATTTTTCTGTTCATTTATTATAAATCATAATTATTCTAGGCGTAAATTCACTGGTTTCATTCTGCGACCTGCAGTTTTCTATATGTGCAAAAGCATTATTATACACATGATTTAGATCTACCACAATAACAGATATTGGACTAAATCATTTTTTGGACCTTACAAATACCTGGAATTTCGAACAGTGAACAAATAAGAAGCATTTGGAATGGATGAGAATTTTCTAGCTCCAAAATATTTGCTAGAACTGAAAATTATTTATAACGGAAGATGCTCCAATATATTATCTATATCATATAGAACCAAGAAAGAGTAATACTCTTCAATCTTGATGTTACTTTGGAATTCAGGCAGCCGAAGAAATTTCAATAAATTTATACTCGCAACAAGTTCATGCTTCACGAAAGTGCTAAAAGACTCTACAGTCAATTTAAAGGAAGTAGAACCAAGAAGAAAAGTAATATTTATGGGAAAAGAATTTTAAATTCAGTAAAATTAATTCAGTTTAGACAGTAAGATGCATTTATGTTCAGATAAAGTGAAAACAATGCAGAACGTCACTTTAGCTCAAAGTAAATTGAAAAAATTCAGTAATTATCTTAAAAAAATACTTCGAAATAATGATATTTTCTTTTATTCATTCTCTCAATTAATTATGCATCTCAAAATAATTTGAACAAGTCTGCAGTCCTGGATTAGTGATTTTCGTGTCCTATTTTTTTCAGTTTTGTTATTAAAACCCATTCTAGTTCATATCTATAACTCATTTATCACCATGAGTGATTTAAGATTGTATTTGAAAGACCTAACTTAGAAGAGAATTCACTTATCCAAAATTGTGGGTTAGTATGAGTTCTTTTGAGAATATGGCTATAAAATTTCATACTTTAATAGAATAATTTCGAATTGTTTTGACCGTTTGCATTCAATGTTCCTCTAGTCTTGTTCATAATGAACTTGGAATACTGTGAAAAGTAATTTCAACAGAAAGTATGACCCACAATTGAAAAAACATTTCCTCAGAATAGACACTTTAAAGCAATTGACCTATTATGACGTTCTAGCTCAAATCACTAATTTATTCAATAACTACAAAGTTGAATCAAAATTAATGCATGAAATGACTTTATTAAATTTTGAGTTTGTAAGTTATTCAATGTATTGCAATACTGTGAAAAGTAATTTTATTCTAAGGTATGATCCACAGTTAGAGAAGGTATTCTACAAAAATAGATTATTCAAAGTCATTGATTCATAACGTTTTTTAAACAAATTTTGAATATACTTTACATCTGCGGATTTATTGACTACAATAATTGGATCATACTTCATGGATAAAGTAACTTCATATTTTATCGCAAAACCTGATATTTGTACACATATTTTGTCGGTGAGATTGATTTACATGTACAAACATTTATAATACATGTATTTTTGTTGAAAAAGTTTTGTGATTCCTTTCTATCAATATACCTAACCTCAAAATACTAATTTAGACTAGAAACCATGGTAACATAGCTATCAGAGACCTCATGTGGCAAGGGGCGCAACTATTTTCATGCGCAGAATTTTTAACATTGAGTGCTCTCTCCCGGTACTCCCTGGAGCGTTGTGTCAAGATGTGTTTTAACGCAATTAGAATTTTTCCAAATACTTTAGAAAATAATCTTCAGAAACAAATTATGGAAAGCACATATGTCTACAAAATTCATTTGAATATTTTCCTTTAAAATAGCTTGAAATATTTATATTGCTTAAAATTCTTCTTAAAATAACACTGCTAGTATAGCCAAAAACAGAGCTTGTGGTATCAGCCAATATCACTACCATGTATAAAAAGAACAAATAACAATTGGTTGGATTTTAGGTTGCGTTTATTATTTATTGACAAATAATATTAAGCAACAAATTATTAATTGTAAACTAAATTATGCTTACATGTTGATATTTTCATATACTAATGCTCGGTTTTATAAAGGGCAGAGTTATTTACTTCGAGAGTAAATAAAATTTTCTCTGTTAAATGACAGTCGATTTTTTGGCAGCAATGATTCTGTTGTCATAAAGAAATTCAAAACGATTAGAATTTGCTAAGTAGAGTAAATTTATTTTGAGAATAAATTTACTTGATCTTTTATAAAACCGGCCAAAAATGGTTCAAAGAACTCTCAAGTCTTTCTTTTTTTTGCTGACTCAGTTCCGTAAACCGTTTTTCTCTTTTTGCTGTTCTCGAAGAAACTTTTTACACAAAATGCGCGTACAATAAAAAAATGTTTGGTGATTTTGTATTTAACCTCGCAACCGTTATCATATTCAGAAAACGCTATATCTATTTTTTGAACAATATTGCGATCTAAATCCGAGTATCCGTAAATTTTTTTGCGACATCTAAAAATTTATACTGTGGCAAATTCTGCGATAGCACAAATTCTGTGCACTTATCGCAAATGTGTCTAATTATAGCAGCCGCCGTGCTTCCTGCGATATAGAAAGAATAATTGGCGTCGTGCTCGGAAAAATTCGAAAAATAATGTTGGATTGAAAACGTTTGAAGCTGGAATTCAAAATTTGTTTCTCTGACAGTTGCATATGGTTTTTTGCAGGGGCCAACAATTGGAAGAGATTGCTGAGCGATGGATTTTTTTTTTTACAAAACTTGAGTAGAAATTTATCAGTGTCGTTCATGTAACTGTTTTTTTTTTATATCCGAAACGAATTGAGACAGATATAAGTTTGATTCCCGTTAAAGCTTTCATCGCTGTTGGCAACTGTCCCGTTTTAGAACGAATTTGAAAAATAATGTTTTCAGTGACATCTTGCATGAATCGGTGTCCCAATATGAATTCAAAACCATTTTGGAACAAAAATTCAGCAATATCGCAAAATGAAAGCGTGGCAACGACAAACGCGTAATTGAGAGGCTTCCATCTTTCATGAAAAACTGCATTTTGAAACAAATCGATTACTGAATGACGGAAAATGTATTTTCTGTCACAATTGCGAGCTGTGATTTACTTTTTCATATCTTGGGAAGATAAAATTGAAAACCACTCATGTACAATGATAATGAAATGGGCAGTTGTTAATGTATCTTTTGGTAAAATTTTGAGTTCTACTGCAGTTCTCAAAGCGCTTGCAATTTTGGTGAAAAAAATCGAACAGCTGCACCAACATTCATTTTTTGAAAATTGTTTGGTTCAATGTCTTCTGCCCTGAGGTGATGCAAAAACCGCTGTTCGAGCCCTTGAGAAATCTCTAAATTCCATAAATGGGTAATATATGTTCCATTTACGTTTTTCGATGGAAGATTTTCATTTTCAACGAGAAATTCCGGCAAATATATGATTTGTCTCAACATCGCGGACTTGAGATTTTTGAGAATGTGGTAAGGATCAGGAATCGTGAAAATTTCATGCTCATTGTACACGAACGAATTTCTACGGATTCCTTCACGTGTGGCTGTAACTCCTAAAGAAGTATAAAACCTTCTGTTCCTACCATCTAAATCTGACGATAGAGCAGTTACAACAAGCCCACATGCTTCAACCTCAGAAATACACGAAAGCATAAATTTTTTTGTAATTTCAGGATTGATTGATTTGTTTGGGATAACATGACAAGCTATGACCTGCTTCCATTTGCTCATGGCGCCTCTTACGACAAAAAAATTTTTTTTTTCTCCCAGTTCATTAACATCGTTCTTCAACGTCACATGACCAATGAATTTGCCAAGATTTTTGTCGTGGTCTAAATGGGAAGCGATCAAGAATTCATTACACGATATAATACAATATTTGTCCCGGGGATCCATTGATCGAGCTTTAAATGCTAGCAATTCTAAAACGTCTTTAAAAATCCCAAAATCCAGTTTTAAATCTTGAATGCGTCGCATTATGAGTATGTTGTTTACAGGAAAGACAGGGATGTACTGAGGTGTGGCAAGGAACGTGACGGAGGGGTTTTATGTGCTATTAGAAATAAGTATAAATCAGTTCCTATTTCTATTTCCTTAAATCCGCTATCTCTATTCGATATTATTTGTACTAAGCTTTACTTAACTTCATCATCTTTTATTTATATTATTGTTGTATATATCCCCCCACCTATTTCCATCACTCAACAGAATTATGTATTTGATTGCCTTGAATCTTTGTTATCAACTCTTAATAATAATTTTTTAATGATTGGAGATCTCAATATTACACGATTAGTTATGAGTGATCCAAATAATAGGTGTAATCTTTCTCTCAATTTCAATAACTTTGTGGCATTTCTTGGTGCTACTCAATTCAACAATATTGTTGATTCTTATAATAGAACATTAGATGTAGTAGTGACTAACGCCTCCTGCTCTGTAAGCAGGGACTTTGATCCTATTGTGGATGAAGATGCTCATCATCCCACTCTATCTGTTCAATTAAATTTCGATAATAATTTAAAATATTCCAATTCCTCTTTCAATACCATCTCCTTTTCATATAATTTTCGATCTGGTAATTATGATCCACTTTATAATTTACTGGCACAAGAGGATTGGTCGATTTTGGAACAATTTAATGATTGATTTGGCATTTAGGAATTTTTATGAAATGATTGATAAAATCTTTGATAAATGTATTCCGCGCTATAGAAAATGTCAGCAAAAGTATCCTCCTTGGTTTAATCCAAATATTATTGAACTTATTAAACTAAAAAATCAATATCGTGAACTGTACAAGAGACATAAGAATAGTAATTATTTAAATCAGTTCAAACAACTACGTCAAAACATCAAAAGAAGCATCGATGCTGGATATCGTAAATATATTAAAAACACCGAAAATTCTATTATTTCTGAACCAAATAAATTATGGTCATTTGTTAAAACTAAAAAACGCACTTCTAGAATACCAGAGACAATGATACTTGAGAATCAAAAACTTAACTCAACACAGGAAATTGCCCAGGGTTTTGCTGATTTTTTCTCAAGTGTTTATACGGATGCAGATATCACTAGTTCAAATTATCACACATCTTTTTCAAATTCTTCTTGCTCCAATCTCATTTATATCAAATATATTACTGATGAGGATATTTTAGCTGCTATTAAAAAATTAAAACTAACCCATCATCCTGGTCCAGATAATATCTCGTCATACATCATTAAAGCATGTTCTCATCTCTTGTTAAAACCGCTCAAACTCTTATTGAATCTGTCATTATCAACTCATGTTTTTCCGGCTACCCTTAAATCATCTTTTATCACTCCAATTTTCAAATCAGGAGACATTTCCAATGTAATCAA
Source organism: Dromius quadrimaculatus (assembly GCA_963989225.1). NCBI lineage: Eukaryota > Metazoa > Arthropoda > Insecta > Coleoptera > Carabidae > Dromius > Dromius quadrimaculatus. The sequence continues at coordinate 31,533,801 of OZ022330.1, forward strand.
CTACAGACCGATTGCCATTCTTTCTAATATTAGTAAAATCTATGAATCCATATTATATAAATACATTTACAATAGTGTACAAAATAACATTGCCATACAACAGCATGGATTTGTTAAAGGAAAGTCAACTACAACTAATCTTCTCAATTTTACAGAGTTTACTTTAAATTCCCTTCATGATAACTGACAAGTAGATGTTGTTTACACAGATTTTAAAAAGGTATTTGATACTGTTAATCATTCTGTACTTCTTCAAAAACTTTGTATTGATTTCAATTTTTCGTCAGATCTAATAGCACTATTAAAGTCTTATCTTCAATATCGTAGATCTACTCCACGTATCAATAATTTTACTTCGGCACCATTTTTTGCCACGTCAGGTGTCCCGCAAGGCTCTAATCTTGGCCCTCTACTTTTTATATTGTTTATTAATGACATCACTGGGATAGTCAAACATTCTGAAGTATTGCTCTACGCAGACGATCTGAAAATTTTTAGAAAGGTTAATTCAGCTAATGACTGCTTATTATTGCAAGAAGATATAAATAATTTACTCGCTTGGTCTCAAAAATCTAAATTATTCTTCAATTTCAGCAAATGTAAAATTATGAGCTATCTTGTAAAGAAATTTGCTTATACTTTCTTGTACGTGATGGAAAATTCATATCTTGACCGTGTTTACCAGTTTAAAGACCTTGGAGTGCTTTTTGATGACAAATTAACTTTCAATAAACATATCGAATATGTCGTAAAAGCATCATACAAGACTTTAGGCTTTGTTGTTAGAGTTACGAAACAGTTTCATAATTTATCTACTTTGAAACGACTATATGAATCTTTTGTACGTTCAAAATTGGAATATTGCTTCCAAGTATGGAACCCTATCTACGGAAAATATATCTCATATTGAATTAGTGCAGAAACGTTTCGTGAAATATTGTTATTTTAAAAAGCACAAATGCTATCCAAATTTTGAGCGTCCATACTGTGATTTATTGCTGGAAATTGATAGGGTTTCACTTGAAAATCGAAGAAAATACAGTCATGTTTATTTTTGTACAAAATATTAAACAATATTGTTCAAGACACCACTATTCTGTCTAAGCTACCAATAAATGTTCCTCGTATCAATTCCAGAAATAAAATAGTCTTTTACTGTAACAAGGTACGTACTAATTATGAAATAAGATCACCTTTACGACAGATGTGTACTCTTTTCAATAGTATTCCCGTTACATTAGATGTTTTTTCAGTCTCATTTAATATTTTTAAGAGAGAGTTAAGAATTTATTTTGAAACAAATATTCATTAATTATATATTTTATTGATTATTGATAATTTTTTTTTTCTATTTTAATTTTTGTGTACGCTTATTCGCACGATTAATTTTGTTTGTTGAAATAAATCATCCTGTAATTGGGACATATGTCCTGTTGGATTGGATTGAATAAATAAATAAATAAATTATAGTGCAGTATGTTGGCAACGGATGACCTGTGGATCGAAGATATTCTAAACCGTGGATTGACAGCGTGAATCTGAATTTCAGGCCTTTTATTATAATTTCGTTTCCATACTTTCGTTTTCTGCCTTCCTCCAATAGTTTCATTTGGTCGTTGGTCAGGAAACTTCTTCTTGTCTCGTCCATAGCTTTCAGTTGGCGTTTCAATTTGTCATTTTGCTCCACAAGTTTTTGGATTTTTTTTCCATCAGATGCCAAGGCTTGCAATAGTGCTGCATTTCTCCGACGCAATTTGATGATTTGGTCATCCAGCTGTTGAAACATAAAAAATCAGTAAACGAAGATAACGATGTAGAAATCGTGAAGATATTCTTTAGAATATTAAAACAAAGAAACTGTTATTGAAGAACTTTAAAATCTATTAGTCTACTAATATAATTGAAAATTAATGTTTGAATCTCATAACTCAATAACATTCATGAATATGGAATTTATTAATGCAAATGCAACTTTAACAATATCTCATTTTCAGGGTTTACGCCATTTTCTATTTCCTCCCCAATACGATTCTGCATACCCAGATCCAAATCGTTATTGTGTGGCTAAAAATAGGAATATTCAAATACACATTTCAAAATCAAAAACCACAATTTAAAGATAAGAAATGAAGAATAAAAACTATAAATTATAAAATATTCAAAAACTGGAATCAAAACTAAACATCAAAAATTAAAACTTGAAAATTAAAAACTAAAACTAGGAAATTGAAAAAAAATATAAAAAAGAAGCCAAATATTGAAAGTTAACGGCCAAAAATTGAAAATACAAAATTAACAATCTATAATCTAAAAATAGAAATAATAAATTAAAATTTGGAAATCAAAATTTAGAACTAAAAAATAAAAATTTGAACAAATTAAAGATCAGGAGCTTGTTGCATAATAAAATACAAGTTAATATTTTGAGCGTTTTTACGTGTATTTTCGCTAATAATACTAACTTATATTTTATTATGCAATAGGCCTCAAGAGTTACATATCACAACTTGAAAACAAAAAATAAACAATCAGAAATACAAAAAGATTCTCCAGGAAATACCAACGAAAAAATTCATAAAATAATGATGTGGAAACCGTGAAGATATTCTCTAAAATATTACAACAAAGAAAACTGCTATTACAGAAATCTAAAATCTCTGACTAGAAATGTAATTGAAATAATATTTGAATCTCATAATTTAATACAAGTTATAGATATGCAATTTAGCAATGAAAATTGAATTGATCTGAAACTTTATCAATACCTCATTTTCAGGGTTTACGCCATTTTCTGTTTCCTCCCCAATGCGATTCTGCATACCCAGATCCAAATCATTATTGTGTGGCTAGAAATAGAGATAATCTAAAAACACAGGCAAAAAAATTTGAACATGTTTCTAAAGACGAAAGATGTTACACTTTCAAATAATTTCATATAAATCTCAAAAACTTTTAAAATTATCTTATTACCATTCAAGTTTTTATAATTTGTTAATCTGCCAGCACCACCATTCCACGCATTGGCTTCTATCTGTTTGCCCAGTTTCTCCGCGAAACTTTGTCGCTATAAATAAAATAATATGTTAATGAAGCGAAAATAATAATTGTGATAGCAGTAAGATGAATTACCTTATAAACTGATTTTCGAGGAGGAGGGTTGATCATTGGTGATGGGTTCGGGATACCAAATAAGGTTGGAACTGCGTTCGGCTTCAATTTTTTCTGCCCATCCGCTCGATGACATTCGAATTGTGAATTCTCGAAATGTTCCTGAAACAATATTAGTGAATTGAAAATCAAATTGGCAAATATAATGAAAAATTTGTAATGTACCTCACAAAGACGTGAAGCAGATGTTGGAATCCAAGGAGGTCCACGTCTCATTTTGAGAAACCAAAATTTCCTTCGAGGATTGTCTGATGGAAACCGATACATTTTAATTCCATTTTCGGTTCTGTTGCTGCAATTCACTGCAGAGCAACAACCCATTTTAAAGACAGAACCTTTATCAATCTAGTATTAACAAAATTGCGTCGTTAGTTGTGAAATCACCTGTATCGAGTTGCTCCGAAAATTATTTGTTCACATAGTAAACATGAATGTCACTTTCGCGGTTACGACCCGTGCAAGAACATAAATATTTTATGCTTGCATATGAAAAAAACGAAAGAAACGCATAATTTAATGTACATTCAACATTACTCGACAGTATCTGGTGTTTTCCTTGTAATTTAAATACAAAAAAAAACTAATAGAATTACTACTTACTTGCGCCAGCTTCCTTGTGTTAACATTAACTGCGTAGCACCACACGTAACACCACGCACCAACAAGAACTGACAGGACACATCATGGTGGACGATAGTGTACACAGAGCCTTAGTTCTACCACATTTCTGGAATATTGCTAAAAGCTTCCATCGGGAGGGGTGATGTGATACGGCGCGGCACGACGCAACGAGGACGAAAGGCTCCGCCCTGGCAAGGTCACCTTTACGAGTCTCCACACTCTCGCACGTTACAATATTATTAGTGCGTTCGTTAATGCAACTCGAGCGCAGAGCGTACAGAGCTTGGAGCCAAGTCAGGTGATGTCAAATCACTCCATTTTCTTCGTGAATTAAAGAACGATTCAACTGTCTAATATATCTGAAATTTAAAAATTATTGGCGTTAGAACGGTTGGAAGATACAAATATGAGCAATTTATTAGTTCATGCAATAGGGAATATTCATGAATTTTTAAAATATTTTCAATTCACTGATTACATCTTAATTGCATAGTAAAAAGTATAAATTATGTTTAAAAGTGCTGTAATCAAGTTTAAAAAAATATTTAAAATTGAGAATGATTTTGAGCTGTTTAAACGCCTCCATTTTCGCGCGCTCTATGGATGACGTCATATAACATGTCCAGTGACATTACAATCCATTGTTTACTACAGGTGTTTTCATTCCCAACTTTTCCAGCATTAAAAAAGATCAAAAGTCAGTTTATAAGTATTGCATTGTGCCTGAATGCAAAATACCATCAGAAATATACCTGATAAAGTCTTATTTCCAATCCAGACAGATTATAAAATACGTAAGAAATGATGTAAGGTTATCAGAAGAGATGAAGTGTCATAATAAACTTGACAGATCATGAATAACATATGGGTACGTTCCACTAGACTGCCGCAACGCTCATGTCCTCTCAATAATCGTTCCACAAGATGATCGCGGTCTTGGCGTTCATGATAAATACGTCATAGATGACGTCATTGATCTTGACTACTTCAAGCTCCCTACACGCGTGATTTAAAGGTGGGTCGAAGCGGTCGTTGTGTTCATTTTTGAATAAATCGCCAAGAAGTTCAAATTAAATAAGAAGATGCCCAATTTGTACTTTCGATTCCAAGCTATGTCAATTGATTCAAGATTTTCCATTTGTCATATAACAGATAATTTCATGGTCTCTCATTATCATTATTTATTATTCAAGAGCAATTAATTTACACAGGCATATTGGATCTATTCCATTCCTATATCCTTTTTGCTACAGGTTAGTTTAATCTTATTTATGATTTACTTTTTGATTCTAAGCAAAAATTGTCAGTTCATTTGACATTTAACAGACACTCGCATCGTTCCACTTGAAACACCAGCCACATCGACCATGAGTTAGTGAAACAGCAAAAACCGCGGTCGTGAGCGTTGCGGTTATTAAGTGGAACGTACTCTAAATGTAATTAGTTTTAGCAATAAAATTCAGTGTATGTATGCGGCTTCGTTTACTGCTCATCATATTTCGGATTGTATTTATTAAAATAGCGTACATAATGTGTTATTTGAGTGAGTAAAAAGTCTTGGAAATTCAGTCAATATTTTTATTTTAATTTCTTTCCTACTTTACAGTTTCGGCTGTACCTCAGCCATCTTCAGAAGCGAAAAGAACTTATATACAATATTTTATCTAATAATGTGTTATTATTGAATAATTACTTTGCAGTGTCCACTCTTTTTACTTCAGTGGACGTAAAATTTGGATTTAAAGAAAATAAGACGACATCATGAATAGATCTATACTTGACAGATTATCCGATTGTGCTTTTACAAAATCACTGTCTTAATGATTTATAATCTCACTAGGATGCTAAAATTACACTTAAACAGTAATAGTATATTACAATACAAGTGAGCGAATTCGTTTCTTCACGAGTGCTGTATAGCGTTTTGTTCAATCCTATTATTGAAATATTCATTAAAACATTAAAATCTATTACACTTCTTAAACAAAGATCATGTTTAAAGTTTAAAGTAGCATAGGCGGCGGATGCGTTATTATGGATCATGTAAATATAAACATCCGCAATTATCAAAAATATTAAAATTGTTTTGTCCTGATATTTTTACAAATATATAAAAGATACTACGATAACTGCAGAGTCTCATCAGTTTTCAGTTGCTGGTATATCTTATTTAAGTAACGCAATTTTTAATAATTATGAAGTTCATTTTCATATCAATAAATACATGTAATAAAATGTATTGTAGTTTATTCTTTATTTCGTTATGAAAGAGTGAGTGGACGAAAGTAATTACACTCACTACTTTCGCCCACCCGTTGTCATAGGAATCACTGTAGTTGACAAAACAAACACTTTCAAGATTGGTATCCAAGTAAAAAATAGCATGTTCCAATAATAGGATTGAACAAATTAATTTACAACACACATGTTATTACTATGTTTTCTAATCAAAAGCCTGCAATGCCTTACAAATGTAAGCAGTATTAGTAATATCTGACGTCACATTTCGTTTTAACCAATGGTGCTGCGTTTTGGAATTTTGAATTTCCCGCGCTTAGTTTGCATTTTTATTTATTAATTTTGAGTAATTAGAAAGATATTAAATACCAAAATGATGGTTTAGTACAAAAGTCCGGCCAATATAGATCCGGAAATAAAATATTTGAACAAAATTTAAATTTCATGCATATTCCCTGTTCAAATTGGTCATGATTTAATTTTTGACGATAATTATGATGATGGAAATGGTATTATTTATTAGGAAAAATGAAAAATTATGCTGAAGAAACTGTTCCTCGATTTACTGATCATCAATTTATACCGCATCCTGAAACACAGCCAACAACATTCGAAGTATTGTTGACAAAACTATATGCTTTTATTTAATTTAATGCAAAAAGACGGCATGAATTACAAATAGTCAAACAAGTAATGATAACATTATGGTGTTTAGCAAACAAAGAATGTTTTCGGAACTTCTTCAAAAGGTGCATAAGTTTGATTACAAACATAGCACAAATAATAGTTATTTGTGTATCAAGGCCGTAAAGGTTATCTTTTTTGGTCGAATCTGTTGTTTTCGGCCGAAGCGTAGCTGAGGCTACAATTCAGGTGAGACCAAAAAAGAACTGTAGACCGAGGTGCACACAACGTTTTTTAGGCGATCATTACGAAATAATTCAAAATCACATCATTTTATCTATTCATTTCTAAAACATTGCAATTGTAAATCTTAATTGCCGTTGAAATTGTTTTATTTTATTGTCTTCTATCAAGTTGACATTTAACAAAAAATGCGTATTTATTCTTTAAATTGCAAGAACTACAGAGGTTGACGGAAGAATATAAGTACTATTTAAGGGAAAACTGTTTCTTGAAGAGTTCATCAAGCTGCCCATATAGGTAAATATAAAGTGTTTATGAAATATTTTTTGACAGATCAGTCCCAAAAAAGTAATATTTGACAGATCAGTCCCAAAAAGTAAAATTTGACAGATCAGTCCCAAAAAGTAAAACTTCACGGCCGCAAAAGGGGCCATAAAAACACCTTTTTTGTCATGATCGCCTAAAAAATAAGTTATTTTCTGCAATTTTTTGTTCATAAGTTCTTGCCAGGTTCGCGTATGTTTATGATTTGGCATGATTTGTAGTATTCATTCCGCGAGCACCACCTTTTATGCCTGTATTACACGATACAATTTATTGGTCAATAATTTTCAAAAGTTGACCTTCAATTTATTGTTGTGTGTAATATGTCCAAAATTTCCACAATTTTTTCTTGACCAATAATTGACCAAGTTATTTTTGAAATAGAACTGGCTCTATTTTTCGCCAATATTCTGGGGTATTTTAAGAAGATTTTTGTCTGATTTGTCATTGCCAACATTACTCATATTAGTTATTTCGCGTCAAATGAAACACGCGTTTCATACTTGACTCAACTTAAAGAAAGACAAACATTGCAAACATAATCTTAGTGTTGATAAAGTATTAATATAATTTTATATACAGTTGCCTTCAGTATATTAATTTTTTGTCATCTCTACTATCACACTTTTTCTCTAACCACACTTTTTGAAGTTATGTCAAAAATTATAAGTTGGTAGTTGTGATTTTTCTTGACGAAAACTTGTATCGTGTAATATGGTACAAAATATTTTTGAGCACGACAATAAATTGTTAAAAACTTGACAAAAAACTTGGTCAATTTATTGGTCAATAAATTGTATCGTGTAATATAGGCATTACGCTGGTGCATTGAGAGTGTGTTCCAAACACTCCGCTCTGCTATTACCGAACGTTACTATTTCCGGTCTATCTCTGAACCATTCACGATTTTTACTATTATAGAACGCAAAAGAGCAGATGGAGTGAAATGATTTGCATTACTGAACGCGCTATATGAACTAATTTGATATATTTTGATTTTAATCTGATTCTAAAATTATTCGTTTTTAAAAACTAATTATTATTTTTGGGTACTCTGCCCAAATTGGTTAAGTTAGCCTTAAAAACAGGGGTACCCTTGCATAAATTTCCAAGAAGCTGAAAATTGACATGAATGTTAGTAATCCTTATCCTTACTAATATTATAAATGCGAATGTGAGTTCGTTTGTTTGTTTCTTTGTTTGTTTGTTATGCGTGTACTGCTTAACTGACCATCTTGAAATTTTGTACACATATCAAGGATATTCAGTTGGTTAATATAAGATATTTAATTTTGGAGGTTTATGAAACGAAGAAGAGACTTCTGCACAACGGTGCTCTCTGCATCCTCAGACTGCACGCGTTCTAGAACCAGAATAAGAGTATATACAGGCCGTCACAGTGCTTTCTGCATCCTCAGGCTGCTGGCATTCCAAAACCAGAATACAAAGTTTTACTCCTACCGCGTATGAACTCACACTCTAATTTTTTAAATTTAATTCTTTAAAATATAAATAAAATAGTTTCGATCATTTGTTGGGTACTTATACACAAGTAGTATCCATATAAATGATTTCTCTGAAACTTTGGGTATCTTAACAATAGGCCGCTGTGCGAGCAGGACAAGCTCAGTCAACGTTATGATATTATCATATTTTTACTTGTACAAAGTAACAAGTAAGTATTGTGAAACCGATAAAATTCACCTATCGAGATTTTGATGGAAATATCCGTTTTAAGCATCCCTGAATCCATTTTGACTATTTTTGGCTTGATGTCGGTACGTATGTTCGTATGTGCGTTCGTGCGTGCGTGCGTAACTCGTCAATCTCAAAACTGGTTGAACGTATAATGTTGAAATTTTGTATTTAAGACTAGTATAGGGTCTAGTTGTGCACCTCGCATTATGGTTCCAATCGTCTGTACCGGAAGTGCACTTTACTTGAAACTTTTTTCGAATTTTTCTAATAAATCCAGAATGATCAACCGTAGGATGTTGAAATTCAGTATTTGAACTTGATGTTGTATCAGAATGGTTATTCGCTATTATTGTAAAAATCGGCCAGGCCAGAAGTGCACTTTGCTGGAAACTGCCATAGCATATTGAAATTTCGTATAAAGAACTTCTATAATATCTTATTGTACATCTTGCATTATGATTGCGATCGGCTAAACCGGAAGTGCTCTTCACTTGAAAGTTTTTTTCAATTTTCCGCATAAATTCAGAATGATCAGCCGTAGGATACTGGAATTTAGCATTTGAAATTGCTGTAGCATCTTAATGGTCATCTTCTATTTTTGTAACAATCGGCTGGGCCGGAAGTGCACTTATATGACAGACTTTTTGAATTTTTCGCATAAACTCTAAACAAGTCATAGAATATTTAAATTTTGTATTAGGCACTTTTATAATATCTAGTTGTACACCTTGCATTATGATTGCTATCGACTAAGCCGGAAGAGCACTTTATTCAAAAAATTTCTTGAATTTTCCGCATAGATACAAAACGATTGAACGTAGATTGTTAGAATTCAGTATTTAGGACGATTATACCGTCTAGATGCTCATATCCTATTTTTATTGAGATCCACCGAGCCGGAAGTGCACTCCACTTGACAGTCTTCTAGAGGATCTGAATTAAGAACGACCTTCACCCATCTGTTGCGGTGAAACTTTTTTCTATCAAATTTAGTATTCTACAAAATACATCGCATATGGGTTGGCTAAGAAATTCCTGGCAAGGCTATGATTAATTAAATATTGAAAATTAACTTTCTGTTCAACGTTAGTTTGTCTATATTTTTTCCTGGCGTAACTGCTGATTTGACAGGTATGAACAGGTATATTAATACTAGCTATTTTCATTTATCTGTTTCTTGAATGAATCTTGTATGAAAATAAGCGCTATTTAATTGTGAACACGATGATATAAGGTAGTCAGCAAAAAATCTGGTTCAAATGACGGTTGTCGAATTTTAAAAAGTGAAATTTTAATGTGTATTTATGCGGAAAATTCAAGAAATGTTTCGAGTAAACTGCACTTTCAGTTCAGCCGATCGCAATCATAATGCAAGATGTACAACTAGATGTTATAGAAGTGCTTAATACAAAATTTTAATATTCTACGACCGATTGTTTTGAATTTATGAAGCAAATTCGAAAAGTCTGTCATATAAAGTGCACTTCCGGCTGAGCCGATTGGTACGAAAATAGAAGATGACCATTTGAATGCTACAGCAATTTCAAATGCTGAATTTCAACATCCTACGGTTGATTATTCTGGATTTATCAGAAAAATTCGAAAAAGTACACTTCCGGTACAGATGATTGAAACCATAATGCGAGGTGCACAACTAGACCCTATACCAGTCTTAAATACAAAATTTCAACGTTATACGTTCAACCAGTTTTGAGATTTGCGAGTTACGCCCGCACGAACGAACATATCTACCGATATCAAGCCAAAAATAGTCAAAATGGATTCAGGGATGCTCAAAACGGATATTTTCATCAAAATCTCGATAGGTGAATTTTGTCGGTTTCACAATACTTAGTTGTACTTAGTTCAAGTAAGTAACAAAAAGTCAATTTTCAATATTTATTTAATTATAGCCTTGCCAGGAATTTCTTAGCCAACCCATTTGCGATGTATACTGCAGTATACTAAATTTGATAGAAAAAAATTTCACCGGTGTAACGAATGGGTGAAGGTCGTTCTTAATTCGGATTTTAGACTAGATGTAGAATATTGAAATTTGGTATTTCAGTCTACTGTAGCATCTGAATGATTGCCTAATACTTTCATAACAATAGACTGAACCGGAAGTGCACTTTCGGCGGAATTTATTTTTTAATTTTGCGCATAAATTTAGATTCTATTATTCAACCATGTTTTATCAAATGCCAATCGCATCATCTCTTGGAATTATTATTGATTGGCATTTGTACTATGTATAAGGTTTTCAGCTTTTATAATTGAAATAAAATTATTTGCTTCGATGGTCAAACATTTATGCTATTGAGAATTACTGTGAGATCGTGCAGATTCATTGAAATCTCTGTACTTCGTAAATGTAGTAGTGATAAACTCATCTTGATATCCCCGCTTCACATTTTGGGGAAATAGTACACAAAATTTGCTCACAGCATCTTTCAAATGCTGAGAATATGCTAGCCATAATGCGTAATGGTTTAACCAGGCATGACGGAAAGCTCTGCTACCAATTTTATCTTTCTTAAAGTTCTGACTCTGACAGTGTCCAGCATGTACTTAATAATCTGTTTCTAAATATGAACGAAAGTATTTGTTTCTTATTTATTTATAATCCAATATCAAATTCCTCATGTGCAAGAGCAACTATAGTAGAAGGGATTGTAGTTGTATCACTTGTACTTGCCCTAGTTGCTTGAATATTCTCTCTCGTATCCGTTTCTTAAGTCTTCTGTTTCTCAGAAAAATTTCTGATATCCAAAGTAAAAAATAAAATCTGATTCAATTGCCTTCATAGCTAAAGGCATAGACTACTGTATGAAATAATAACAGTTACCTACCTATTTGAGATGATATGAATCAACAAAATATCAGCTCAATATAATGTTATGTAAAAAGTTAATGAGTTCCCTCACGAATTTTCGTAGTAACTTCGGTAACTTCTTTCCTGGTAACTTCCTTGTGAAGTATTATTATTTTGGATCGGCACAGTAAACGTATAAGCGTAGGAGCCTGAGCCGACAATAGACGATTATTCTTGTAACCACACAGACATTTTTAAAGCTCCACCATCCCATAGAGTTCACAGTAAATAGCTCTACCGCATTTACACTTGCACTCATGAATAATCATGAATTTTGTTCGACTTTCATTATATATTTCTCTAAAGGGAGTGCAAGAGCAACATCTAAAATTACGATTATCAGTTAAGTACTCATAATCAACTGGTGCACAGAAAAACAGCGTATCTTAGCGTCATCAAGCATGAGCAAGAAGCTGATCGAGTGGTGTGAACCAAGTGACACAAATATTCGATGAGCGGAGGGGGCTTAATGTCGATGCGGCTATGTCGCGTCGCATTATGTTGGTACTGCATGGCTTTTTGCAAAACTACTCATAGTTTCAATTTTTTTATAGTTCAGATATTTCTAGATTTTTTGAGGTATAGACACTTTTTTTCTCGTCCAAGGCCAAATTTCCCGAGAATTCTGTCTTCAAGAGTTTTCGTCCAGACATTACTTTAACCCAAATATCTCCTTGATAATACTGTTCACGTATTTTTCTTCTAAACTATCTAGTCTTGTTCCAATTACTGGCATTGATAACTTGATGAATCTATGCTTTGCTAATTCCGCCTTTAACGAATGTAAATTCTTCCTCAGTGACGTGTAAGTAGGTTTACCATAACTTTTAGATTTTTCTAACCAAGTAGTAAATATGTAAACCTTAGGTTCTCAGATAAGAAACTGTCCCCCCTGCGTATCTTCTGACTAATAAGTTTCTGAACTCCACCAAATCTAGCTACACCAGCACACATTTTAACATCTTCGGCAACATGCGTAGGTCGGCGGGTGCATAATTTGATGGTGCACTGAAAATATTAGTCATTATTACCTCTAGTTCAAACCGTGGTCTACCAGGAAATCCTTGAGCAGTAGCTCTATTCTCGATTCTGGTTTGCTTAGGATTAGGGATTTTCGTACATTCCTTAAAACTATCCACGTGTACTACCATTCGTTCGTGCTTTAGAGCTCATTGTTGTACACGAAATGTATTCATCCTTATATCTTTAATCATTTCTTAAGAACCTGTCCGTGGACGATTTAGTTTAGGGATTTATTCGATTCTCGGAGTAGGCTCATGTAGCCACACCACGTCATCTATTTGATAGACGATCATTCTAGTTTTGCGATCATAATAGATTCTCTGTCTGATTTAACAATATTTAAATGCTGTCTGGCTGTCTCAGTAGCCTTATCTGATGACATTCGCAAATGCTTAATATTTTCGATCAGACTGACATTATAAGGGTTGGTGGTAGCCTATTTTGTACATCTACAGGTAATCGTGCTTCTCTGCCAAACATCATAGAAAAGGAAGTTTGATAAAAATTCTCTTGCTGGCTCGCTCGGTATGCTAGCATGACGTGAAGCAGCTCGATATTCCTTTTGTCGTTCTCCAGTCGGATGATTCAACATATTTAGTACGAGCTATGTAGAAACGTTCTACCATTTGACAATTTCATCTGATTCGGGATGGAATGGAGGAGTTCTTATCTTATTTATATCTTATGAGTGCCACATTTTTTGAAATACCTGAGATTAAAACTGCCTCCCTTGATCTAAATGAAGTACTACGGGTGCTCCAAATCTACAGACAAACTCGTCGTCGGAAAATCTTTGAAGCTATTGCATTCGACAATGGGTGAGCTTCTGTTCATGTATTTGTTATCATGAATTGCAGTTAAGAAAAGTTTCAAAATATCCATGACAACTCTTTCTAAGGGTCGCGTAAGGATACTGGATTGCAATGGAGCTCTAGTATGTTTCACTGGAGCTTTCTATCGATTGCAATCCTCACATTTCCTACAGAAGTCTGCCACATCTTGTAATGGATCTTTGTAGCGGCATTTCTATGATATACTTGTAGGATTTTTCTCACTATAATTGACAGTCTAAGCACGCAATTTTCACTCACCAATCCAGTTTTGTCGTACATGATTATAGGTTTCGATATCAAAAGTCTTTGAATGTCTTCTGGAAGCACCAAAGAATCCGTTTATTCTCAACAGAGGAAATTACTGGAATACAACAAGGATTTTCTGATTGTTTTTGAACAATTTTTTCTATTAGCTCATCTTTGTTGACAGTTTGTTGTGCCGTTCAGCTGTCTTCCGGTTGCAATTGATACACCTGAACAGACGGAACATTCTCATTATCACTGAAACCGCATTGAGTATATGTATAAGTCTCGACAGCCAATCGGCGTTTCCATATTATTTGCCAGGTCGATGTCTGAGATATGACCTTTAAATCGAATTCTGCGAGAGATTCAAGCCAATTGGCTATTTATTCCTCAAACTCGAAAAGACTGTTTCTTGAAGGGTATTTCCGGCTCAGCCGATGGGTATAAAAATATGAGATAACAATTTGGATGCTACAGCAATTTCAAATATTCAAAACAAGTTTGAAGTAAAGTGCACTTTCGGTACAGACGATTGCAACCATAATGCGAGATGCACAGCTAGAATTTTCAACATTATGCGTTCGACGGGTTTTGAGATTTACGAGTTACAGCACATACATCAATACATACAAACGTGTATAAAAAATAGTCAAAATGCTTGAAACGGATATTTCCACCAAAATCTCGAACTGTCAACTTTGTCAGTCTCACAATACTTGTATTTTGTACTGACACGGAAGCAACAAAACAGTAAATTAGGGTATAGGAGAATAAGTGATATCAATTTTCTGTATGATGACACGCCATCTATTGATATTAAGAAATAACTAATTTTCTTCACGCAGTGAGTGAATAATTCGCACGCTGCTCGCTCTACTTGCCGCGAATGCTCGTGGCTGAGACAATTTTTTTTCTGCGGACTAAATTAACTCAGTTTGACGTATCGTCATCATATGTCACGATGTTCGAAAAGAAAGCTGACATATGCTTTTTGTTTCTTCTATTTGCTGATATCGGATAATATTGTCAAATTCTATTCACAATATGACTGAAATTTAGGTAGAGAAAAATTAGGGCTCAGAATACTTTCAAATAAACTATGAACTAAGAAAAATTGAGTGTACCTTCCTTGTTGTTCGCCTCTCAACTCCTATTTCCGATTAGTTATTTGTCCTCGCACCAACTCCGATTCTCTAGTATCTGAAATACTATTATGTTCTCCTAGATCAGATCAGTATTACATAGAGAAAAATTATTTCAATTCATTCTTAAAAGCCTAATTTAACTCTGAAACATCGCTAGAACTCAAATTTTTTCAGAAACGTCTCTACAATTTTTCTGATACATCAAACGAACAAAATTTTGAATATCTATGACTGTTGTAATTTCTTGAATATACCATTATAGTTCACAAAAAAGCATTTTTTCTAAGTAAAACACAAATACAAAAACGCTAGTAAGAACGAAGAACATACACGCCAACGTGTCACAAAACAACTGTGAAGTTATGTACTTGACAAAACTAAAGTTACAAATAATAACAATAGATGGCAGTAGTAATATCAATATTACGTTTTTCTTTTATATTAACACTTCCTCCAAAGAAAAACTAAAAAAAAACAAATTCATTTGAATTATTAAATACATATGATTTGTTGTACACCAATTTTCTTATGTAGCAGGTCAAACCGGACACGTTTTAGAGGTTTTGTCAGTTGATCTGCCAACTGATTCTTGCCCTCAATGTGTTTTATTTGAAGTTCACCATTTAAAAATCTTTCTCGTACATAAAAATGCCTAACTTCAATATGTTTAGATCTTCTATGGAATTCTGGATTCTTTGCTAATTTCATTGCACTAGCATTGTCGATAAAAAGTGTAGGAGGCTGATCAATTTCAGACAATTCAATTAGTTCGGACAATAATCGCCTAAGCCAAACCAATTCTTCTGCCCCTTCGCTTGCTGATATCCACGAGATAACTCCATCACCCAACTTTGCGATGACTCCAGTAGTAGAACGTCTAGTTTTCTTATCACCAGCAAAATCTGCATCACTGTAGACTTCTAAGTTTTCTCCTTCTCCATAGACGATACCGTAATTGACAGTACCTTTCAAGTATCGGAATATACGTTTTATTTGATTCCAATCTTTAAATGTTAGATTTTCCATTGCTCGAGCTGCTTTATTTACTGCGGAAGCAATGTCTGGTCGGGTTGCTGTGCTTAAATATAATAAGCAACCTACTGCTTCACGATATGAAGTTGTTGGTGGAATTGCTTTTTCGTTATCATCTTCACGACCAATAGGAGTTGAGATTGCATTTGATTCGGCCATTCGAAATCTTTCCAGTATTCTTCTTGTATAATTCTCTTGGTTTATCAAGATTGATCCGTCGTCATTTTGCTTTATTTTCATACCGAGAAAATTATCAAGGGAACCATTCGTTATGTGAAATTCTAATTGCAGTGTCGACGTAGATTGCGACATATAATCGATTTTCGTTATGTTTGCGATAAAATAGACAAGGATCGGCGACGCTATTTTGGAATCCTGCTTTCTTCATAAAGTCCATAAATCGCTTGTTCCAACAGCGGGGTGCCTGTTTAAGGCCATACAGGCTTCTTTTCAATGAACACACACTCGTCCTGTACCATCTTCGAAACCTTCTGGTTACTCAAGATATACGTTTTCTTCAAGTCTGCCATTTAAAAAAGCTGTCTTTACATCAAATTGTTCTAAATTCATATTTTCTGCAGCACCTACTGCCAATAGAGCTCGTATGGTGTCATAACGTGCAACAGGACCAAACGTCTTTTCATAGTCGATTCCCTGTTTTTGTACATAGCCTTCAGCCACTAACCGAGCTTTATAGCGAATATATCTATTACTTCCAGTTTTTCGGCGTAGAACCCTACGATTTTGCAAAATCTTTACATCTTTTGGACGTTTGACTAATACCCATGTATGATTTTCTTCCAAAGATTCCAGTTCTTCATGGATGGCACTCTTTTCCTTTGACTTTATTGCCTCTAAATATGAGCTTGGATCTTTACAATTACTGGAAATAGTGTCTGTTTCTGTCATGAGTAGAAACTCATTATTTGTCATCCAAGATGGCTTCTTAGATTGACGATTACTTTCTCGCCTTACGCTATTATTTTCATCATCATTTGGTTCCGCTTCATCTTCATAGTCATTTGAGTTTTGATTTTCTCCGGAAGTGGACGTTGACTCTTTATTTTCGCTGTAGTCTTCAGACTCTGGTTTCTTTATGTTATGAGGACTAATTTCCTCCGATTTTCTTTCATTATCAGAAGGCAAACTGGGCAGCTTTTGTTCAGTATCTTCTTCTTGAGGAATGTGAAACTTCACAGTATCATCTTGTACAATACAAAGAACTTCAGGCTTGAATTTCACGTCGTGACTGAGGACTACTATTTTCTTTGAAGGAATCCATATGCGAAATCCATCTTTGTCATTGACGTAACCAACAAGATGTCCCAATAACGCCTTGTAATCAAATTTTGAGCGGAAATTTTTGTTTACATGATCGTAACATTTTGCTCCAAATATTTTCAGATGATCAAGTTCTCCTACTGATCGTCCATACCAAAGTTCAAAAGGCGGTTTGTTTGGAACTGAGGGTTTTCCAGTACGATTTGAAAGATACACGGCTGCATTACAGGCTTCGGTCCATAATTCCTTGGGTGAATTGCTTGGATTTAACATTGACCGTGCAGCCTCCACAATGATGCGGTTTTCGCGATCTGCCACACCGTTTTGCTGCGGTGTGTATGGTGGCGTGATACTATGCTCTATATCTCTGTCTGCAAGTAGATGAGCAACATTTTTATTATTGAATTCTTTGCCTCCATCGCATCTGAACTTCTTCACAGTATGTCCATTTGTTTTGGCTTCATTTAAAAATTGTTCAAGTTTTTTATAAACTTCGCTTTTCTGTTTTAGAAAGAAAACTCGTCGAAATTCACTGAAGTCGTCTTTAAAACATACGTAATAGCGTGCATCACCAATAGATTTTATGGTCATAGGTCCATTTACATCTGCATGAATCAGCTTACCAGTTACTGTCGGTCGATTTACTCGTTGTTGGAACGGTAATCGATGCATCTTCCCTAACGCACATCCATCGCAGAAATCTTCCTTACCAGTTTCCACGTCAATGTTCATGTGCTTTGAAATGTTCTTTACGTGCTGCTTATTTTGATGACCGAGCTTCTCTCATGATATACTTGCAATGTTTCGGATGTCGTGATCAAATTCACCTGGTTTAACAACACGCATATTAAGTACATACAGGCTATTGCTCACATACCCAGTCATCATAACATTTCCGTTGACTTTATCCCGAATTTTGACATTTTTATTGTTAATCGTCGTGCTATATCCCTTCAATGAAGCTACTTTCACAGAAAATAGATGCACACTTGCATCTGGTACATACATGCCAAACATTTTCTCTGTAAACTTGAATTTTAATTGTTCCTTGTCCATGAGCTTGCATGTATACTCCTTATTTATCAAATGAAATTTTCTGAGGAACAGCAAATTTTATGTACGATACAAAGTGTAATTTGTTTAGAGTGATGTGTTTGGATGCGCCACTATCACAGTACCATTTATTTGCATCAATATAATTTATTATTGACTGATGCGCCCATTGCGTGTGAAATGAATGCAACATTGACACCAGAGCTGGGCAAATTACTTACAAAAAGTAATTAATCACAATTACTAATTACTTTGACAAAAAGTATTTGAAATACTACAACTATAAACTACTTTTATGACTAGCTTACTAACTTCTTACTTCTCAACTCACGCACTAACTAACTTATCACTAACTAACTAACCAACAACTTATTGACTGACTAACTCTCTACATCTTCTCTTGACTAACTATTTACATCTTCTATTGACTAACTATCGTAACTGACTTCTTGACTCCCTATTGACTTCTATATATAAAATCCAAAATGCCAATATAACAATATTCGTTATTGACGTCAATCGTATTTACAAATTGTTCATATACCTGTATTGCTTGCTTGCAAGAAAAGCACATTCCTCAATTTCGTCAGAGCTCAGCAAACTGTGAACTTGCTGACTCTTACAATCCTCCCCTTCTTAGAAATTTGCTTTCTCTAACGCACAATTTAGAAAAAATTTGGAAATTACTATTGTTATATGGACATTTCTTCAACCTTTACCTAATTATTACACTTAATGTCTCTACATGGCCATTCATTTCAATGGTGATGTTTCCAGGGGATTTGTGTAATAGTTTTGTGGAGGGAATTCACTGCACATTTGCAGTTTTGTAGTCGCCATCAGATTGTCTTGATTTAACCCATCTTGTTGGAATCGTCATGATTGAACCCTCAGTTGCCAAACTTCTTGTAAATTTTTTCCTCTCTCCATTGATCCTTTAAATTTTCTTTCTTCTTACCCCGGTCATGGCCATTTTTACTCAACTTTTGTCTCAACAGCAGGAGTGTAGTCTCGGTACACACTGAAACAAGTGGACATATTCTGCAGTACAATCTTAAAAATAATTGCTCCGGAATTCGCTACATGATACTACATAAAATAATCTTGATATCTTTTAATTAAATGAGATTTTGGCCATAAATCTCATATAATTGCTATTTGCATCACTAAACCTTGATCATTTATTCAAAATTTCATTTCTTAATCACCCACCAGAGATTTAGCTCGGACTTAAACTACCATAATTTCAATTTGTTTGTATTTTCATACCCATCTTAAAAGAAAACTCAGAAGCTCTTTCAACACTTCACGAATCATCTGACATTATCGGTTTTTCTAATTGAAACTGTTAGTCTCAACTCTAGCATTTATTCATCAATAACTGATATAAAATCACCGACAGACAATTATCACAAAGTCTTGGAAAAATAAAAATCTCATAAATCCCTTATTTGCCTGAAATCCTACAACTTATTGAAATTATGTTCGCAAAATACACTTTATTCTCAGATTCTTCCTAATCTTAAGGTGAAACATCTCCCGGAAATACTAGCTATCTCTGTCTAGTCTAATCTTGTTTTAGAGTATGTGAGGCTTATCGAAGGTCAGTGATGACGGCGGGATACACAAGAATTCAAATTTGATATTTCAGAAGAAAAACATTTTATAGAGGAATTTACTGAAATTTATGCTCACATACAAAATCATTTTTCAAAGACATAAATTTTATTGAAATTATTCATAATGAGAATATGAAATTATGATATAAAAATGTCCCAAAATTCACGCAAGAATTAATTTAGTAACATGTTTTAAATAAAAAATTATGAGTTTTTTATTGAATCATAAAGAATAAGGTAAAGTAAAGGGTTATCTAATTTTGATGGAAAACTGGTTTTAAATTGAAAATTATGAATTTTTTATTGAACCGTAAAGTATACAGTACAAGGATTATGTATGGAATATTATATAGAGCAAATGATCTCCACGACTTTGTTGGCACATACTGACTCCTGATTATCATATCACCTTAGCGAGCACCATTAAATGTTTTTGCCTGATGATCAGTTGTTTCTTCAAAGAAGAATTGCTCGATTCTACCTTCAGTCCAAAATGTGCAACTGTAACACCTATTACATTTTCATAATTGTGTATTGCTACTTGCTCATGACTCTTACCCCATTCCGTAGCACTAGTAGATAGATTTCGAACATATGGTATGTTTTCTACTAGGGGTCCGGCAGGCAGTTTTTGCTTACAGACTAGACCAAAATTTGAAGCTGTTAGTCTATGTTTTCTTTAAAATATTTACCCTTGGTGTATTCACTAAGAAATTAATACTTGTAATTTATTTGAAGGTGAATATCTCGAGCCTTAGAGCAATGCAGATTCGGATCAAGTATTATTATTTGTAGAATGACAGATCCCAATAATAATTGATGGACATAAATAAAATATTTTGTCGCTTTCTTGAGAAATATGATATTGATAACTTAAAATTCTCATCTGTACACTTCTAGCTATAGTAGTATTTAGAAATCTAAAAGAGATCAGTTTTACAAAATTAGATCTGAAGATTGATTTTTAATGTATTTATCCAATGAACTTACTGTAACATAAGTCAGATTTGTCAAATATCCTGGAATCTGAACCATTTTTCTTACTAGTGTGACAAAATCGGTAAAACTACACACACAGCCAGAAGCAGATATTCAAAATGGTTTTTGTTACTAAAATCAGCCATAGGCTATTTATTCTCTAATGAATAAATACATGATAAAATTAATCTTTGACACTTGTCATGTAATACAAAATTTGGATACTAGATAGCGCCTCAGAACAAATCAACTAGTAAAATGTCATATTCACACTACTAAAAAAAGTAGAAAAGAAATTGAAGAATATTTTCCTAAATTATTATTTTGAAATATACAGCCGCTGAAACTGGAAAATATTGTAAAAAATTGCTCATAATTTTTAGATATAATAAATATATTTCTTTTTGTTCATTTGACGTTTCTGCAAAACAAAATCTATGATTTAAACAAAAAAAAATTAATTTCTCGAAAACTTTAAATCACACGACTCTCAAAAAAATATATTATCTCCAAGAAATATTTGGCCATGGAATATAATTACTTTTGTCTTAATTAACCTTGCAGGGAATAAAAAAAAGTGTAAATGGACATCAGAGAAGTACCCAAAATATCGAGCATTTTGAGCCCAAAATCCAGTGGCCGATGTCAAAAAAAAATAAATTATTCAAATATATATAATTTTTGAATACAAGACTTTAATTTTCCTCCAATTTTCAATATAAATATTATACTTTAAGAAGTGCACAGAAAGGGTTATAAACGGAATATTAATTAATACAAATCAACAATTTTTGCACAGCACTCTGCAGAATAATGTTATCTATAAGTTTACCAAATTTTGTCCCAAAAAACTGGATAATCTCTGAGAAATTGATATTCTCAGCACTAGTTATTTTTTTCCTCGAAATTATCAAGTTCAATTTTAATGAAATTTTTTATATGATAACTGCAAGTATAGCGCCTAGTATATATATTTTTTCCAGATAAGTTGTTATCAAAGTCTCTGAGATATAGGATTTGCATGCTAATTTTATACGTTAGCACTAATTTTTTACGGATTTATTGCAGACATAATAAAACTTTGACAAGTTGTCTAATTTTTAATATACACGCCACTAAAAACTTTGTTAATTTATCATAAGAAAGTATTTATCAAACATATTGCTACAAGATTCATCCATTCAAATTTCGCGCTAAAATAGTTCTTCCGGGTGATGTTTCACCTTAATCCTTATGATTTACAAAATAAAATCTTCAAACTGAAGCTCTGGTTGCCTACCTCATGGACAGGAGAAGCAACATTTGCAGCTAAAAATGACCGCAATTCTAAAGCACAAGTTGGCTACCAACGGACAGGAGAACCAAATTCCTGAGTATATGACAAAATTATTACCTGGCATCCGTGTAAACAAATCTAAATTAAACTTTACTTGTATGCTCAACCATCTCATAATACCAAGCATAGCAAAATTACTTATTTGAATCCACTGTTGAAAAAATTCATATTTTTGTTCTCTAGTTGTTAGTCGCAAATAAATTAATTTTAAAAACAATGAAGAGAATTCTGATTAACAAACACTATATCTTATAGCTTCAAAATAATTACATTGACATAAAAATGAATCAAATTTAATTGAAACTACAATAAAAGTTAATCAAAACAAGAGTAAATACGAAAATATATTCGAAAAGGCGAGAATAATAATTTCTAAGTTGATTCTATCCGATATCATGACGTAAATTTTAGTAATCTTCGTTTTCTGCATTTCATTCAAATTTAACCGGATGACATAATTGATTTGAGGATAACAAATATTACTATTTCCAAAACCGAATAGAATAAAACCTATTACAAATCCGAGCAGCTTTTGTAACAATGAACTACCTCTAACTGTTATGTATAGCTTGTGTCCTTACCAATGGTCGAGTTTTCTGAAGATTTCACTGTATAAGGTCCTCTTGCCGTAGGCTCTGTATCTGATCCCATGAGATTTCCATGTCTGACTGATCACCTCGTTTTGAACGAATCCTGTTACGAAACATTCATCCTCCGCTATGCACTTGCTATAAAATACAATTGGGTTATGTACACTTATGCCTACCGGATCTGATGCTTCCGTCAACTGCATCGATGAAAACTCTGGAATCCTTTTCTCTTGTTCTACAAAAATCAAGGAATCCCATAAGATATTCTCAAAAATTTCAGCATCCTCTTCGAGAACGTTACTTTCAGTGGAACTTGTGTCTGTGAACTTTGCTGTCTCTGGCATCATCCTGTGCCATCAAAATCAATTCTTCAATTTCCCCGTCTTCAAAATTTCTAAAAGTAATTGAATCTATCATCAACTTCTCCATTTCTGCCGCAGCTTCATTTTTGTTTTCTTCCTGCTCTAGACTTCTTGTCTCTGTTTCATTCACAAATATCTTCTGCTCTATATCTGCCGTGAACTGCTCTATTTTAACTTGGTCGTTCTCTTCTAACTCTAAATCTATCATTTCTTCTCCTTTAATATCCATCTTCAAACATATGTTTCTCTCAATATCTTCCGTAAACTGACCTATTTCCTCTTGGTCACTATCTTTAATTCTGGATCATCCGTTTTACTACCTTTTATATCCATCTTTGAAAATATATTTTTCCAGAAATCTACCTTAAACTGACCTATTTCCTCTTGGTCACTATCTACTAATTCTGAATCTATCATTTCACTTCCTCTCAAATCTATGTCTTCTTCACTCGTATCTTCTGACTTTTCTCCTACTTCCAAGTTTAACTCTAAATAATCTCCTTCATCCGTTAATACGTAACTTTCTTCATCATCGACATTTTCACCATTATTACAACTAGTCTTATTAATTATATTTGGA
This sequence comes from Dromius quadrimaculatus, assembly GCA_963989225.1. NCBI lineage: Eukaryota > Metazoa > Arthropoda > Insecta > Coleoptera > Carabidae > Dromius > Dromius quadrimaculatus. Next base: position 31,557,670 of record OZ022330.1, read on the forward strand.
TCATTTCTATTTTTCTGATTCTGTTCACATTCATTACTTTCAATAAATTTAGCAAATTCTCATATCTCGTACTGGTCTCCTATGAAACATAAATCTTTTATTTTTATTTCTGTCAATACTTTACTTTTTATCTGTGGTCCAAGGCCTGTTACAAATTGAGTGTTCATGAGAAATTCTTTCCACGCCAATCCTTCTAACTTGAAATTGGAATGGATCATTATATACTGGATCACTCAACCATAGTCGTGTCTTGAACTCATCAACGGTTTCATTCACATTTTGAAAATGAATACTTAATTCAAAGAAGGCTGGATCTTCTATCACATGATTCCTGAGAAATTCACCACTCTTAAGCGGACTATTAATTAAAATATATTAGAATTCTCGCGATCAGTCTTTCATTTTGATAATCCTCGAACTAAGCGTTTGATATAACAACTATGAATTATTTACTATTTTTTTGTGAATGGCTCCAGAGTAATACGGCAACCTACAATTTAAAAAAAATTATCTTTGAAATTTTAATTTATATAAGTATTCAAATTGACTACTTTCATCAGCAATTCTAGGCATGTCTGGTGATATGCGAAGGGGCATATACAAAAGAATTTAAGAAAAGAAAAAAAAAATATATCTCCTCACAAAAAAATCAAAAAAATTTATTTTGACTATCTATATTCAGCAAAATACCCGCAACCGCTGCCACCAATTGTAAGGGTTTCCCACTTACAATAAATTTATATTTGGTAGATTGGGTTCTTTGCTGAACTGTGAGGATATTATATACTTCTGAAAGGGAAGAATGACTTGCACAGGAACTTGAAACAATATGCACGTTCAACAAATAATAGAATATATTAAAGAATAATCAAGAGTATAAAGATGAAGTTAACCAGCTCCGATTGATCACCGGCTTCCAAACTACTTTTATGACTAGCTTACTAACTTCTAACTTCTCAACTCACGTACTAACTAACTTATCACTAACTACATTATCATTAACTAACTAACCAACTACTTCTTGACTGACTAACTCTCTACATCTTCTCTTGACTAACTACCGTAACTGACTTCTTGACTTCCTATTGACTTCTATATATAAAATCCAAAATGCCAATATACCAATATTCGTTATTGACGTCAATTGTATTCACAAATTGTTCATTTACCTCTATTGCTTGCTTGCAAGAAAAGCACATTCTTCAATTTCGTCAGAGTTCAGCAAACTGTGAATTTGCTGACTCTTACACACCTACTTCTACGGAACTTTGATCACGTAGCTCAATCGTGCACAACTTTTTGATGAGTAAATTCAGACTGTGATTTTCCGCTAAAATCGTATCTCATAAGTCTTTAAAATTGTCGTATTCTTCTCCCAACGTAGATAGAATTCAAAATTCTTTCAGACAAAGTATTTTCGTTATGCTTTTTTTAATTCATCGTTCAAAGCCACGAATAACTTCTGCAGTTTCGCGACGTGTGTACTAATATCCTCTGTTTCATCTCTTTTTACTCGAAAAAACGACTCAATTAACATATTTAGACGTTGAGTGCTACTACGTTCAAATCGCGCGCATAATTTGTCCCATATTTCTTTTGCATGATTACATGTCAACACGAACTCGGCAACGGATTTACTGAGCACACTTGCTATTAAACTTGCCGCTTTCGCATCGTCTTTTATCCATTGTTGTAATAACACTTTTTGAGCTTCCGTTGGCTCTTCCGGTAATTGAACACATTCGCGTTTACCATCAACAATTTCTTCGAGTCCCTATGAACGTTAAACTATCGACATATGCCACTTCCACCTTGCCCAATCATCAGGCCCTTCAAGTTTATCTACATTAACTTTACATTCATTACTAGCAGCCATTTTATGACAACACTTTTTCGTAATCAACTACAAACAGTACAACTTTTCACAGAATCATTAATATTCAAGAATGCACTTTTATTTCTCGTGACCTAGGCGCATATCTTGTTGTAATTTTTTGAATATAATATTAAAGTTCACAAAAAATCATTTATTCTAAGTAAAACACAAATACAAAAACGCTAGTAAGAACAAAGAACATACACACCAACGTGTCACAAAACAACTGTGAAGCTATGTACTTGACAAAACTAAAGTTACAAATAATAACAATAGATGGCAGTAGTAATATCAATATTACGTTTTTCTTTCATATTAACAATAACAAAGCTTAACTCCACATACAGTTTCTCTCCATTCCTCTCCATGTTAAAAAATTGAAATTTCACTGCGTTTATCTAAAGTCTGAGATGGTCAATCGACTTCATATTTTAAGGATGATTGTATAATAATATTCTAGATAAGTGTACAAAAATTTGAAACATTCTGATACTATGCCCATAGCACGAAAACTACTTTAAATCGGATATAACAGAGAATTAATGGGTTCATTCTGGATGTAGGATGAAGTTCATTGCAAAAATATATAATGCCAAAATTCGTCATAACATGAGTTTAATTTTTGGAAATGTTGCAAATATTATGTTTATTATTAATACAAATAAAAATGACCCAATTTGGAATGCTGATTCTACATTTAATAAGTGTGCCTCTGGTATGACGAATTAGCCTTGTTACAACAACGCGATGCACCAGTATCAATGATAAATACTGTAGGACACTTTTTAATTAATCTAGGTACCTACATAGTAGTTTCGCCTCTGTTTATATATCCAAATTCACTGGCAATAGGCGTCCCAGGACTAGATGATCTAGCCTCTAGTTTCCCGCCTTTTCAAAGTTTTATTGCCTTAGATATTCAAGGCGAACAGTCCCCGACCTCCGTACGGGAAACAATGAACTGTACTATCTCGATTACTTCCGAGATTCTGCATCACTTTTTGTATTTGAAGAATGTGACCGCATATTATCCATGTCTTGTTATTCAACACGTATCTGTCCATGCTCAACATTTTTCTTCAAAAATTTTCTCAAAAAATTACTCAACTCTACAGTACATTCTACATACATACATACCTAGAAACTGTCTTGATTTATTCCATCTTCAATTATTTACTGTATTTATCAGATGTAAATGACATTTATTTGAATAGTTCTCTCAGAATGCGGTCAAATTTGGAAAAGTCAAAAATATAGATTATTTAACCAAATACATCATAAATCATCTGCTCATATGTTAGTAGCCTGAATTATTGTTGATTTGGTACATTTGATTAAAAAAAAAAAATATAGATTGAAACGCATCAAAAATCACTTTCCTATAAATAAAATTCACTGAACTATTGTTAAAATTCACATAAATGTAGCACATTAATATAATCAATATTGAAAGCTCACGAAATCGAACTGTCAAGAATGATAGCCACTGAATGGTCGCCCGACTACGAAACTTTCTCGATAAAATTGTGAAAATCGTCGGTTCTCTCTTTCGTGTTCATAAGAGGTACATGAGTGCGAGGGAGATAAAAGACAAAATCAATGCTTCTAATCTCGTAGAGACCTCATGCTTTCCTTTGTGATAAAACACTTTTTTTCCATTTTCTACGTTTATTTGAACTTAAATTATTATTTATTTTCAGCGTATGATAAAACGAACATTGAGTGAATCGGGCTGCCCATCTCACATCATTGATGACTTGATGCAAAACTGTCATGAGAGACGTTGGCCTCCAGGTCTTTGCTCGTTGGAAACAAGACAGAATAACCGGCGTCAGTATGAAAGTTACGTTTGTAAACGTGTTCCCGGCAAACAAGCAGTTCTTGTTCTACATTGCGACAATACACACATGGGAGAAGACATGATGTTGGAGCCGGGACTTGTTATGATTTTCGCTCACGGAATAGAATGAACTTACAGATAAGTTAGAGTTATTCTTGAAAATGATATTTTGAAAAGTATTAACATAATTTGTTCCGTTGTATACCAATTTATTTTTTAAAATTTTATCGAAAGATGTTATCACAGGAAGTACATTGACAAACACTGTAAAATATGGATATACATACCTATCTTTTTCAGTTATGTGTACATTGTATTTTTATCATAGTTGATACCTAATTGAATGGGTAGGAGTCCAAATCTGTTTTTCCTGAGCTCTGAGTCAGCTGCTTGCTGATAATTGCTGTATTTTTCTATTCTTCAAATTTTTCTCAAATCGCCTCGGTACGCTATAAATTTTTGATTTTTTGTTCCAGCGAATCCGTTCAAAATCTTTCGTCAATCATAAGATTCCATTTGAATACTGAAATTTTAGATAAATACTTACATTAGTACAGTTTGGATTGAATTGAAATTGTCATTTCATATCATTTAAAGGAAGTAATATTTCCAATTAGTTTATTATATTTTTCATAGTTATGGCTCAAGTTTGAACAGTGATCACTAAAAAATCGTATGTGTTGATTTTTGTTATTATTTATGTTATTGGTTATTTAAAAAAAATGTAAATAGAGAGTTTTTGCAAGCGTCCGCTATTGATACGATAACGCCAACGTGAAAAACAATTCTTTTGGGAATGCTTGCTGAATAATGCTAGTTCGAATTACAGAGTACTCACAAGAAACTTCAAGGATTACCAGACATAAATAACGTTACAATGAACAAATTTGTCAATTTCAGTACGAATGCACCAAGGAAATCGTTTTTGACATTAGCGTTGACGTTTCATTAGCGGTAGCTTGCAAAAACTCTCTAATAAGTATAAGTTCTTGTTTTCTTGAAAATCCAGCGGGAATCAAGTGAAATTATATTTTATGATTGAATAATTTAGCCTGGATATTGCCAAGATCACATAACTTATACTGTAAATAAGACTCCAAAATAATATTTCTTGGAATATTTTTTACTGTACTACTTACACTTTTATTGAGATTATTCGGAATTGAAGATATTGGCGCTTTATATATGTTTTATCTACGATCGTTTTATGGAAAACTGTGCAGCAAACTTTTAATTGCACAATTGCAGTGAGAAAGTCCATCACTTCCAATTTTGAGCAACAGGGGGATATTTTGAGACTAATCTGCAACACTAAAATTATTTTTGGACTGTTTAAAATTGATTTTTAAAGCTTAGTTTCCAAGAGCATTCATGTCAACTGAACGAAAAAAGCTTAATCCATAATATCGTTCCCTCAACTACCAATAGTAGCCGCTGAAGTAACGTTTACAAAGGGAAAATATATTCAAATATAATTGACTGTCTTACGAAAATTAGAACGATCGAAGATAAAACATTGTAAGACACACGTGTAAAAAGTCTCTAATGCATTTACGGAGCTTTCGAAAACATTTACTTGCTCGTATTTTTAACCAAGTCGCTCGTATATTTAAGAATGATTCTTCACACTTGTACCTTCAATTTCTATTTTTCTCCAAGCGTACAGTAACTTTTACATTATGTTATTATTTATTGTATGTTGAACAAAGTCGTCGTATTACTTTTTTTTATTAAAATGTGATTATTATTGTACTAGTTCTCTAAAAAATAATAAACCAAAAGTGGTATCACCTGACAACTATGTGCTTGTCTTGTAAAGCCAACGACCGTATTATCTACAATTGATAGTTTGTTGTCTTGTGTAACATTCAAAACTGGCTCCACGTCGTTGGGTGCCAATTTATAACACAAATTTTAAAGAGGTGTTGGAACAAAATATCCTGATTTAAATTTTTCCGTAATTCTGCATTTAAAATGGCCTAGCTCAGTATTAACAAAAAAATAATTAATAATCCCAAGGCCGGACTGGCTAGTAGTGAGGTTAGCTTTCGACAAAATTGAACTTTACCAAAATAATATACCGGGCGTTAAGTAAATTGAATTTATGTAAAAAAAAAATAGGGCGCACGCAATTGCTAATTTTCCATCCCCAGGCACACAACTGCGAAAGTACTCCTAAAAAAAAAGAGATGGTAAGACCGACAGATAAAATCGTAGAGTATCGGATTTTAGGACAATTGGATTGGTCGGCGTTGATCGAGATACCGCAGAACATAGAATTAAACAATATCTCAAATAGCGATACTTACTCACCAGCTGAAAATAAAATAATAAATAAATCAATTTTTGATAACAAAGTGGTAGATAGTTTTTTGACAAAATAAATGAGAAGCAATTTTAGTAGTAAAGTCTTTCCACTCTTTTCAATTTTTTGCCATTCTCTTTGCCTCCTGGATGCTGATGTTGTTCCTTCTTAGTATTTCTTCCACTATATCCTGCCATGTTTTGGCTGGTCTTCCTCTTCTTTTTTCTTTCACTATTTTGGAGCTCCATACTTGTTTGGTTTGTCGAGTTTCCGGCATTCTTATCAGGTGACCGTACCATGCAGCTTGTTTCTTTTCAATGGTGGTTTGTATACTTTCAATTTGTAGACTAGCTCTTAAATGTTCATTTCTGATTTTGTCAATCCTTCTAACCCCTTCTACTCTTCTTAGGAATCTCATTTCACTCGCTTGTATTTTACTCTTAAGTCTATTATTCATCTTCCATGACTCACTTCCATATATTAATGTTGGTCTATTCATTGTTTTGTAAAGTGTCATCTTAGTTCCCTTAGATATCTGTTTATTGTTCAATATTGTTTTGTTTATTGAGTAATAGCTTTTATTCGCGTTGAGTATTCTTTGGTTTATCTCTTCTTCAATTCCTCCTCTATTATGTATAACAGCTCCAAGGTATGTGAATGTTTCCACTTGTTCCATTTCTTTCCCGTTCATTGTTACGTTTGCTTCTATGTCTTCTTTTGCTATTACCATCACTTTCATGTTGTGCTTTGTGAGTTCTTCATTCCACACGTTCAGATTGTGTTGCATGTCGTTTTCGTTTTTTTGCCAGAATTGCCAGATCATCCGCAAGAGCGCATTCTGCTTTTGATATTTATTAGGAAAAAAAAAAAACCACCCTACAGGACTAATGTCCCAATTACAGAGGGTTAGTTTATGGTAGCCAACATCTACTCTCTTCATTTTGCTTTTTATGTTCTTTATTATATTGTCCAGGAAAATTATAAATAGTATAGGGCTCAAGGCTCCTCCTTGCCTAAGTCCTTGTGTTGTAATAAATTCTGTTGAGGTCTCATTTCCAGTTCTTATATAATTTGAGGTATTACTATATATACTCTTTATCGCATTTGTAAGCTCCTCACTCATTCCTCTCTTTCGTAATATTTCCCACATTTTTTTCTGTAGGGACTTTACCGAAGGCTTTTTCTAGGTCGAAAAATGTTCTGTATAGCTTTTTATTTTGTTTCATTACTATTTCTGTCAATTTTCTGATAGTAATAGTATATTGTGTGGCTAGGGACAAAACAAGACGATTTCAGCCGAGAGTGAATGTTGCTTGCCCGAGCGAAGCGAGGGCCGGCATCACCCTCGGCTGAAATCGTGTTTTGTCCCGTACCACACACTGAATTTTTCATAATACCTGCATTGAAACTTTCCACATTACAAATCTGTCATAACAAAGTAAATATTTTTCTTCTTATTTTGCAGGTAACAAGTAGAGAGTAGCTGCTTGTGCTTTATCAATAAGATGTTGTGGTGTACTTGAAATTGTCGTATCAATACTTTTTTTCTTGAAACTAATCGTCTTTTTATTTTAATTTACAGTTCCGAATACAACAACTGTCAAATTAACTGAGGTTATATGAATTTCATTGAGAGATTGACAACGAACAAATGCGACTCTGCCAGGGATAAAACGATGTAAAAAATTAATTCAGCGGACAGAAACAAGCTTGTTTCTCCCCTAGGGCAGAAACACGCTTGTTTCTGCCCGGCTACACTCGCATTTGTCTGGAATTGTCTTGTTTCGACTGACAAAACAGGCGTTGAAACGCGTTGTTCCAATGCAGATATTATGAAAAGATATGATCTTGGGTTGAGTGTCCCTTCCTGAAGCCACTTTGCGCGGGTTCGATGTTTAATTCTATATTTCTTCTTAATTTGTTTTCCAATATGGATTCATAAATTTTAGCCGCTGTGCATAAGAGTGATATTCCTCTATAATTGTTACATTTCTTGCTATCGCCTTTTTTATGTATCGGAAATATCACCGCCTTTTCCCAGTCTGTTGGAATTTTTCCTGTTTTCCATATTTGGTTAAGCATGATAAATAATATTTGCTCTCTATGTTCCCCTATATATTTCAGCTGTTCTGCCTTTATCATGTCGTGACCTGGAGCTTTACCGTTTCTGAGTTTCTGTAGTATTGTCTTCATTTCGTCATACGTGATATTTTCTGTTTTGTTATTGATTTCGTTGTTTGATTCTTGATGATCTCTTGCGTCCATGACTTGATCTTCCTCTAATAGCTCTTGGAAGTGTTCTTCCCATTTTTCCATTATTGACTTATATTCTTTTAATATGTTTCCCTGTTTATCTTGTATTTGTTTTAGTATAACTTGTTTTTGTTTTTTGCATGTTTTCAATGTTTTGTAGAATAGTTTCTGGTTTTCCTTGTAGTTGATTTCCATTGTTTTACCGAATTCTTCCCATGCTTTTAACTTGGATTGTTTTATAGTTTGTTTTACCTTTGTTCTATGTATTTTATACTCTTTGTAGTCTTTTTACTTTTTTGTACTCAAGTATTTCTTCCATTATTGTTTTTTCATTCTAATTACTTCTTTAATTTCTTTATTCCACCAGTGTGTCTGTGTAATGTTTCTTGTGTTTTTATTAGTTCCGCATGTTTCTTTTGTTGCCTCTTGTATTATTTGTATAAATGTTCTCCATATTTCTTCTATATTTTTTTGTTTTGGAATTGGTGTTTTCATTATCAATTTGCCAATTGTATCTTGGTATTTCCTCCTTACTTCTTCATTGTTCAGTTTATCTATCCTCAATTTACCCGTGTTTATTTCTTTCCTGATTCCTTTTTTTGTTTGGGTTTCTTCTTGTTTTATTTTCATTCTCGCTACTGTTAGGAAATGGTCACTTCCGATTTCTCTACCTCTTTTGACTTTAACATCATTTATGTTTTTTATTTGCGTTTTATTTGTGATAAAATAATCTATTATTGATCTCTCACTCCTTTATTTCACTTCTCGGGTATATTTATGTATGGCTTTGTGCTGGAAATATGTATTTAATATTTTCAGGTCATTTATTATGCAGAAATCGATGATTTTTTTTCCGTTGTTATTTTTTGTTTGTTCACCATATCTTCCCATTATTTCTTCTATTCCTCTATTTATAGGACCCACTCTCGCATTTAAATCTCCCACTAAGTATATTGGTTCTTTTAGTTTATCATATTCTGATTGTATCGTGTCCCAAAACTCATCTTTCGTTGATTTATTGTCATCATCATTTGGCCCATAGATTATCATCAAATTCATTATTGCTTTGTTAGTATCCTCAGTCTTAACAATCATTGATCTTTCATTTACACATTTCCAGTTCTTCAAAGTTTGTTCTATGCTTTTGTGTAATATGCAACCTACGCCGCCTTTTGCTCTATCTTCTATTCCTACTTTACTATATATTAAGATATGTTTGTCATTTAATTGTTTTTATACCCTGTCATTTCGTTTTCGTTTCCGTTATAGCCAATAAGTCTAAGTTAGCTCTTTCAAACTCTTCTACTAATTCTATTTCCTTACTATTTATACTTTTAATGTTCCATATACCTATTCATTCTAACCTTTTCGAAAGCATGTTTGTTTCCACGTTGACTGATTGGCTAATGTTGTACATTAAGAATTTTTTTGGGTTTCCCTTATTTGTTACATCTTTTGGGTCTACTTTGTTTTCAGTGGGTACTACACCATTTTCCTGTTTATCCCACTTGTATGGTATTCCACTGATTATTATTTTTTTATATCCAATTTCCGTTCTTTTTTCATTTGTCCTCGCTTTTCTTACTGTTCCTTATCTCTCTCTGAATTCTTCTCTCTTCCCAGGTAAGATCGTTATCGATGAATATGTTTGTATTCTTAAGTTCATTTTTGGCTCTCATAACCTTTTGCTTCTGCTCCCAATCTAGCATTTCTACTTTAATAATTTCTATCTTTGTATTTTGATTCAGGGTTATTACTTTATTTACGTCTGCATGTATCTTCAATTTGTTTGAAATCCACTTTTCTAGTTTCTGTAATTTTTTCCAGTCTTAATCTCTTTATCACTATATTATTCTTTCTCTTGTATATCTCCTCTTTCTCGACTTTTGTTTCAAGGTCTTCTATTCTGCTCAGTAACATGTTCCTCTCTTTTCTCCATTCCTCTTCCTTTTTTATCATTTTTGTCTTAATATTTTTTATCTCTTGTTTTAATTCCTTTTGATTTCCTTCCATTATGTTCATCATTTTTTGTATCATTTCCTTTAATTCTTCCATCTTTTCTGTGTCTACGTCTATTTCTGTGTTTTTGTTATGTTTTTGGAGGTCTTTCTTCCTTTTGCCCCGCTCTCTTTGTTCTGGTGATCTAATTACCTTTTTACTTTCTCTAAAAATATTTTCGCGTTCCTGCTCTTCTCTACTTCTCGATCTTTTACTCATTCCCAAATCACCACTCTTTCTTTATATTTTTGTTATTTTCAAAATTTTCAAACTTGGACACAATTTCCTCTACGCCACTGGCATTTGTTTGTACGTCACAGTCGCACGCCACTACCGGACTCAAGTCCCCTTGGACGGCTGTCAGTAGCCAGCGGTTATTGAGAGATTTTGTTTTATCTATTATTTATTTGTATTTTATAATGAATATAGTATACTTATTCTACTCTTCACTACCTACACTTTTACTTCACTGTGTGGTTGTATCACTCTTAGTTTAAGCAATAAGTCCCGAACAAAACGAGTTTATTATTGGCTGACTAAAAGCGCGTGTTCTCACTCCGACTTCACTCACTACAATCCGTAGCGTTTATAACGTAGTAGAATCATAGAGAAATCTGACGTGGACATCACGTGACTTAGACTTAGATAAGGCGGGTCTCTGCTTAAAAGGCGATAATTGTCACTTTTCAAATCGTTATACAGCTTTCATTTATTATTGGAATGGAAAATTTTGTATATCATTTTAAAGATTAGAGGCTTATAAACAATTGTACGTATCGAAATTTGATAATCTTTTCTAGATCCAGAGTAAAAAGCCCCTAAACATAGTACAAATATTGATTTTAAGGCTTTTCAAATCGTTTTAACTCATATGATTTGACTTACACTTATGAAAATTAACTATATGAAAGATATTACTGTCAGTTTCAAATAAGCGTATGGAATTTTCAAAAAATTATCCCAGTCTTCAGTAAAAAATGGAAGAATCATCTAGATGATAAAAGCGCATTTTTGACAGCTCATAAATGCTTGTTACTTTGGAGATTTCTTAAATTACCATCTCTCACAATTACTGAGCTTGAAATCATGCAATTTGGGCAAACTTACGAAACAGCAGCTTTCATTTAGTACTAGTTTCAAGTTGACTATTTGATAGGTACATAATTTATGCATGTACAAACTCAAAAATACCTTTTAATCTTCATTGTTTAGTTATTGACCGACGGGAGGTCGAGTGCTGTATCTTAAAATGATAATTTGATCTTTATCAAAGCTATATAAAAGAAATACACCAAAAGTGTACAAATCTTCATCCAATAATAATAATTCATTCTAATAAGCTTCAAATTCGCGTCAAACAAGTCATTAAATGAAGCCCGAACAGATTTGACAACTGTACATAATAATAGTGACACTCGCGGCAAAAGTTGTAACTAAATTTTTATCTACTCTAAAAAATTTTAGTTGCCATATCCCTAATGTCATATATACCTATGGACATTGTTTCACTTGAAACAAGTAATTGAATAATTTGATCTTCCACAATCACTGAGCTTGAATTAAAGCAATTTGTGCAAACCTACGAAATAGCAGCTTTTATTTAGTACCAGTTTCAAGTCTGTAAATAGTATAGTTGCTGAGATCTCAGCGTCACGCCAGCCAGCCAGCCAGCCAGCCAGCCAGCCAGCCAGCCAGCCAAAGTGAATATAATAGCGCTTTTTTTTGAAAAATGCGCTAAAAATGAAAGAATCATCTAGATGATGAAAGCGCATTTTTGACAGCTCATGAATGCTACTTCAGAGATTTCGCAAATTACCATCTCTCACAATTACTGAGTTTGAATAAAGCAATTTGGGCAAACTTACGAAACAGCAGCTTCCATTTAGTACTAGTTTCAAGTTGACTATTTGATAGGTACATAATTTATGCATGTACAAACTCAAAAATACCTTTTAATCTTCATTGTTTAGTTATTGACTGACGGGAGGTCAAGTGCTGTACCTTAAAATGATAATTTGATCTTTATCAAAGCTATATAAGAAAAATACACCAAAAGTAGACAAATTTTCATCCAATAATGATAATTCATTCTAATAAGCTTCAAATTCGCGTCAAACAAGTCATTGAATTAATCCCTGACAGATTTGACAACTGTAAATAATAATAGTGACACACGCGGCGAAAGTTGTAACTAAATTTTTATCTACTTTAATAAATTTTAGTTGCCATATCCCTAATGTCATTGTTTGGCACTGTTTCACTTGAAACAAGTAATTGAATAATTTAATCTACCACAATCACTGAGCTTGAATTAAAGCAATTTGTGCAAACCTACGAAATAGCAGCTTTCATTTAGTACCAGTTTCAAGTCTGTAAATAGTATAGTTGCTGAGATCTCAGCGTCACGCCAGCCAGCCAGCCAGCCAGCCAGCCAGCCAGCCAGCCAGCCAGCCAAAGTGAATATAATAGCGCTTTTTTCGGAAAAATGCGCTAAAAAATTGTGAAGTTCACTGAAATAGGTACTTTTCAAACCTATTTTTCTTGTATGAAAATCAGATAATCAGTTCAAATACCTATATGATGATTTACTTTCAACCTTTATCTCTCATTTTTTAGCCATATATTTATCAAGAAAATCATGTATTCGGGGTAATTAGCAAAATGAAATTATAAATATAATTTATTTCGTTGGCTCATAGATGGCGTTAGTGAAGCGATATATTTTCTGGAAGACTAGCCTTTGGCCTAATTCCGCCTCCCAATTTGTTTCCATAGCAACGAATTTTTGAATGAACTGTTAGGTACTCGAAAGTAAAAGCGGTGTAAATGTGAATTCTGTTGGTTTTTGAGGGATTTACCAGGATTTTTACTTTTCGTCACTCGATTGCCGATTGAAAGTGAAGGTGGTTGATCTGTGGATTTTGTTGGTTTTTGATTTTTCTAAGTTATGGCACGCCGTTTTGCTATTTAATAGCAACAATTTATTCCACTTAAATTAAAACTATACATTTTTATTATCTTGCAAGATAATTTCAATTCATTGAATTTTTGTGACTGAATTAAAATTATGTAATAAATAGACTTTTTTGGTTTTAATTCTGTATATTCAATTTTATTTTTGACGTTTCGATTTTCTAACCGAAAATCTTCATCAGAAAAAATGATACAAAAATAAACAAGGCAAGAAGGTATCTAGATAATTGAAAATTAAAAATTGAAAATATACAGATAACTAGATGTGCATACGTGGATTCCACATTTAGTGCAAAAAGAACAAAATTCCTCTGGCATTTACCCAAAGTCTGAGGAAAAACCACGTAAAAAACCTCAACAGAGGAATCAACGATATGAGTCTTGACAATTATTGAAGAGAAAAAGATTTATTTGATATAACACATTAGGACGATGTCCCGTTTCTGCAACGCACACAGTTCCAAGGTCCAAACATGTCATAAAAATTTTTTTAAACAGAAAGACTGAATTTCAATGATCTACATCTACATGAATATAACAAAAACAAGTGTCAAGACAAATATTTCACAAATCAGGAATAACTATTACAAATCAATAAAATAATATGAGTCTTGACAATTATTATAGTCAAAAATGAATGAATTAATATAACATACAAGGACGATGTCCCGTTCTTGCGGACGCACACAGTTCCAAAGTCAAAACATGTCATAAAATTTTTTTTTATAAAAATTAGTTTCGATTATATACATGAACGTAATAAAAATAATAATCAAGACAAATGTTTTACAAATTATGTATGTCTATTATTGATTATTGGAAGCCAAACATTTGCCCACTCAAAACCATCAGTATGGTTGAAATTATTCGGATCTTTAAGTATTTCAATCGCTTCCCTGACCAATCTACCATGAATGGATGAGCATCTTGCAATTACTCTTGTTTCTTCGAACTTGATATCGTGCAAAAACTCAATGGCATGATCAGCAACCGAAGACTTATCTGGGTGATTGAGTCTTATGCATCTTCTATGCTCAGCAATGCGAGTATTCACAGTTCGGCCCGTCTGTCCAACGTAGACTTTCCCAGAGGTACAGGGGATCTTATAAATACCCGAAGATTGTAAAGGGATCACGTCCTTGACAGGTCTCAAAAACTGCTTGATTTTCGTGACAGGAGCGAAGGAAACTTTGAAATTATGTCGAGACAAGATCCTTCCGATCTTCTCTGAAACATTACTGACATAGGGTAAAGAAACATAGTTTTTACTCACGCCATTATCCGCAACGGTAGCAATGTTTGATTTTGGTCGAAGTGCTTTCCTAATGGAATGATGAGAAAAACCATTTTTCTGGAAAATTACTTCTAGATTATTAATCTCTTCATCAAGTTTATCAGGGTGACAGATATCATTGGCCCTTTGGAAAAGACATTTAATTGTTCCATACTTCTGTGAAGGATGGTGATGTGATTCTGCATGAATATATTGGTTTGTGTGTGTTGGCTTCCTATAAACAGTGTGTAGTAGTCTACCATCATTGGTTCGCTCTAGATTCACATCAAGAAAAGGCAATGAGCCATTACGTTCTAGCTCCGATGTGAACTTGATGTTTTCGTGAACATTATTTAAATGATTCAAAAAACTATTCAAATTGTCATGACCATGAGGCCAGATTGCAGAAACATCATCCACGTAACGTAACCATAAGGATGGTTTGTAGGTACTAGTTTCTAATGCTTTTTCTTCGAAAAATTCCATATAATAATTTGCAATTGATGGAGAAATTGGATTACCCATTGCTAAACCATCAATTTGTTTGTAATAATCATTATTGAAAATGAAGAAGCTAGAAGTTAAACAATGGTGGAATAATTTAATAATATCTGGAGGGAAATTCCTTTCCAAAAGCTTTAGGGTGTCTTTAATTGGAACTTTTGTGAATAAAGAAGAAACATCGAAACTAACAAGGATGTCATTATCATTTAGCCGTACGTTACTAATTATTTCAATAAAATGTTTCGAGTTTTTAACGTACGAAGAAGAATCATTGATTAATGGTCTCAATAAACTGTCAAGATATTTGGATAATAAATAAGTTGATGAATTAATGCAATTAACTATTGGTCTAAGAGGAACCCCTTGCTTATGGATTTTAGATAAACCATAAAATCTAGGTACATAAGGATCGCTAGGAGTCAAATATTTAATAACATCCTTATCTAAAGAAGATTCTTTAAGAAGTTTAGTTGTTTGATACTTGATCGAACTTAAAGGATTCCTGCTGACTTTTTCATAAGCTGCATCATGGAGCAAGTCTTCAGCCTTGCTGATATAGTCGTCTTTATTAAGAATGACAGTAGCTTTTCCTTTTATTCCTGATTTGTGAAATATTTGTCTTGACACTTGTTTTTGTTATATTCATGTAGATGTAGATAATTGAAATTCAGTCTTTCTGTTTAAAAAAAATTTTATGACATGTTTGGACCTTGGAACTGTGTGCGTTGCAGAAACGGGATATCGTCCTAATGTATTATATCAATTAAATCTTTTTCTCTTCAATAATTGTCAAGACTCATATCGTTGATTCCTCTGTTGAGGTTTTTTACGTGGTTTTTCCTCAGACTTTGGGTAAATGCCAGAGGAATTTTGTTCTTTTTGCACTAAATGTAGAATCCACGTATTCACATCTAGTTATCTGTATATTTTCAATTTTTAATTTCTAATTATCTAGATACCTTCTTGCCTTGTTTATTTTTGTATCATTTTTTCTGATGAAGATTTTCGGTTAGAAAGTCGAAACGTCAAAAATAAAATTGAATATACAGAATTAAAACCAAAAAAGTCTATTTATTATGATATAATTCTGAAAATATGTATAGATCATTAAAATTATGTACATAATGGAAATTCAGAATTATTATTCTCTTGCAACATAATTTCATTGTATTGAGTTTTTATGATTGAATTAAAATTATGTACATAATGGAAATTAGGAATTCTTATTATCTTGCAGGATAATTTTAATTCATTGAGTCTTTTTGATTGAATTAAAACTATGTACATAATGGACAATTATTATTATCTTGCAAGATAATTTCAATACATTGAATTTTTATGATTGAATTAAAATTATGTACATAATAATAATTCAGCATAGAGACTATCGAGCAAAATTATACGAAATCGTTTAATTTTTATGATTGAATTAAAATTATGTACATGATGGAAATTCAGAATTATTATTATCTTGCAAGATAATTTTAATGCATTGAATTTTTATGATTGAATTAAAATACATTGAATTTTTATGATTGAATTAAAATTATGTACATAATAGAAATTCAGTATTCTTATCATCTTGCAGGATAATTTCAATTCATTGAATTTTTATGATTGAATTTAAATTATGTACATAATGGAAATTTAGAATAATTATTTTCTAGCAAGATAATTTCAATACATTGAATTTTTATGATTGAATTAAAATTTGTACATAATGGAAATTCGGAACTCTTATTATCTTGCAGTATAATTTTGTTTCATTGAATTTTTATGATTGAATTAAAATTATGTACATAATAGAAATTCAGAATTATTATTACCTTGCAAGATAATTCTAATTAATTGAATTTCTATGATTTAATTAAAATTATGTACATAATTTTAATTCAATTTATATCCAATCATAAAAATTCAATGGAATAAAATCATCTTGCAAGGTAATAATAATTCTGAGTTGCCATTATGTACATAATTCTAATTCGATCAAAAAAATTCAATGATTTGAAATTATACTGCAAGATAATGAAAATTCTGAATATCTATTGAGTACATAATTTTAATTCAATCATAAAAATTCAATGCGTTGAATTATCTTGCAAGATAATGATAATTTTGAATTCTCATTATGTACGAAATATTAATTCAATCATAAAAATTCAACGATATCATATAATTTTGCTACGTACATAATTCTAATTCGATCAAAAAAATTCAATGATTTGAAATTATACTGCAAGATAATAAGAATCCCTAATTGCCATTAGGTACATAATTTTAATTCAAACATAAGAATTCAATGCATTAAAATTATCTTGCAAGACAATAATAGTTCTGAATTTCTATTATGTACATAATTTTAATTCAATCATAAAAATTCAATGACTTGAAATTAACCTGCATGATAATAATAATTCTGAATTTTCGTTATGTACATAATTTTAATTCAATCATAGAAATTCAATGAATTAAATTATCTTGCAAGATAAAAAAAATGTATAGTTTAAATTTAAGTGGAATAAATTTCTGCTATTAAATAGCAAAACGTTGTGCCATAGTATTAACAACGGTAATCATAAAAATTCAATCCATTAAAATTATCTTGCAAAATAATAATAATTCTGAATTTTTATTATGTACATAATTTTAATTCAATCATAAAAATTCAATGAATTGGAATTATCTCGCAAGATAATAATTCTGAATTACCATTATGTACATAATTTTAATTCAATCAAAAAAATTCAATAAATTAAAATTGTCCTGCAAGATAATAGGAATCACGAATTACCATTATGTACATAATTTTAATTGGATCATAAAAATTCAATGAATTGAAATTATCTTGCAAGGTAATAATAATTCCGAATTACCATTATGTACATAATTTTAATTCAATCATAAAAATTCAACGCATTAAAATCATCTTGCAAGATATAGTCCGGTCAAGTAAGCCTTAAAAATAGGTGTACCCTTGCATAAATTCCCAAGAAGCTGAAAATCGACATGAACGTTAGAAATACAATTATAATGAAGTTGTAAAAAGTCCCCATCGATCCCATGTGTGCAAAAAATTTCATACGAGGTCAAAGTTCAAAAAATGGGTTTTCTGAGTTTTTAAGTGGAACGGGTGATTTTATGATAAAAGTAGTTGAGATAAGAATTGCAGATCTTCCAATTCTCTACAAAAATTGTCTCTATTCCTTTCTCCTAAGACTTACCATTTCTGAGAGAAAGCCATTCTAGAGTTATATTCTTAATAATATGCATGACTACGCTGCCTATGTACATTATGGACGTATAATATAGGTCAAACTGTTGGTCCGCGTAACTAGTACTCGTACATTGATATTGAATGATAATTTTAAGAATATGAAATGAAAAGTAACCCAGTCCCTCATTTTATGTGATCATGTGGCCTTAAGCAGCATCTGTATGCTGTTCAATTGTCAACGTAGCAGTGTCCATATATTACTTACTTTAAATTATTTGCATAGATAAATTACGTTACGTATGCTTTGCAGAACATACACGTAATAAAAAACGTGTTCAATTAGCTTGTCTTCCTCCAACCTCGGCTTCTGCTCATTAATATTTTTATCAAGTATATTAGCAGATTTAAGTGTGGCTTGGAAATCAACTGGACCCAGAAGAATGGGGTTGGAAGCTTATAAATAATATATGAATAAAATTTCACACGAAAAAAAAATTGTGAAATATATGAAGTGCTATGGAACATTCAAAAAATGAATAATTTTAAAAAAGAATTGTTTTCCATAGAAATTTCAAACCTAAGAGTCGGAGCTGAAGCCACCATCATCTTAGATCAAGGATGCAACTGTAAACATATGTTTCGTCCTTATTAGGACTCATCAGTACAGTATAACCAAGCCGAAGATAGTCAAGACTTGGATCCTAGAGTCTAATTAATAATATATTGGGATCAATCCACACTCTACTTCCACCTGCACCAGAAAAGCTCCTTAATACTATTTTTATAACTGCAGACAGGGGTGAAATTCGAAATGCGGCTGCAAAAAAGTAAGCTGACTTTGTTCACCAGCTGTCAAAGCCAGTCGTGTTCAAATACTGAATCTTCAACAAAAGATAATCTTTACATCAACCATGAAACAACTGTTGTATCGCTATTTGAACAATTTACGTCAACTCAGGAAGATGAAGATGAGGAAGTTGAATAAGAAGACCTAATATTATATTAATCTTCAATAAGAAGACCGTATAGTAGGCGTTCCGGGAAAAACATATTGAAAAATACGCGCCAAGTACACTTACTCATAGGTGGCGTGGAAACGTGTGCATATTATGGAGAATATAACTTAAGCATGGCTTTCCTCAGAAATGGTGGATCTTAGGAAAAAAGAAGTAACGACCATTTTTGTAGAAAATTGAAAGATCTACAATTTGTGTTTGAGCTATTTATATCATTGAACTGATCGTTCTGCTGAAAAAATCAAAAAACTCATTTTTCCGAACTTTGACTTCGCATAAATTTTTTGCACACGCAGGATCGTTGAGGACTTCTCACAACTTCATTATAATGGTATCCGTGACGTTCATGCCAATTTTTAGCTTCTTGGTAATTTATGCAAGGATGAATGTCCAGTTTGACTGGACTAAATAATAATTCTGAATTTTCATTACGTACATAATTTTAATTCAATCATAATGATGCAAAGAATTAAACTATCTTGCAAGTTGAAAAAAATGTATAGTTTAAATTTAAGTGGAATACGGCGTGCCATAAAGTGACGTGCGTCCACCCTGGTTGATGAGGTACTGACGATCCTCCCTCCTTATCAGTCAATACTCATTTTTAACCCCACCCACAATGCTGCTTTCTGTTACCGTCCCCTTTACACCTCCAAGACCTAAGATGGACAATGATTGCAAGAGACTCCCCTTAATATATGTTAAAGCAGGATTATGTGGGCGGCTGAGGAATAAATTGAGTCTTTAATGTAGAAGTTTCCTTTATTTTAATGAACTTAACACAGCGTATTTTTATTTGTTGACATAAAAACACAAGACTATCGTACCACATTGCCAACGATTGTCAAAAACATGTTCTTCTGCCCGGAGAATGGGGACACAAGAGCTGCCGATATTTTACAAATCTGGCCTATACAGATAAATATATGTATATATATATATATACATATATATATATATATATATATATATATATATATATATATATATATATATATATATATATATATATATATATATATATATATATATATATATATATATTTACTTTTTCCAGTTGTTTCCTTCTTTTTGTTGTAGAACAGCACCAACATGCGTTTCTGTTGGGGATAAAGTATTTTTCTTCCTGAAGTTGGCGATCATGTGCAGAAGCACTGTAGAAGGAACATGTTGTCTTTGACAGCTTTCTTGTTTTACTTCCTATCTCTCAGGCACTGATGAAGATATAATAAATATCGAAACGTTTGCAATAAAGGAGATGACCTAATTATTTTATCCTCTTTGTTATCCACAATCCGACGACTTTACCACTATATCATAATCTAATTTTGGAATTGTGTCCTCAAATTTTCTTTTCGACAATGCAACACGACCCGATGAAAAAATTGCATCAGCTTGCAGAAACCACATCTCCGGATCTTGCTTCCAAAATCTAGGCAAACGGTCGGAAACACTGTCCACACGTATAACTTCTACTGTGCTAGCAAGTGAATTTCGTTCGCCGTCCGTCATGATCACGTCGGGATCACCACTTTAAACGTTCTCTCGCGGGTAAAGAATAATGTTTGTTTAAAAATATTTATTGCTACAGAAAATTACAATTATCAACAACGATTAAGTGGAAAAATATATATAACGTCAAAAATATCAAAACAACAACAATTCTAATGAAACAGTTTCCTGGATCCTCAAAAATTCTCAATGTAAACTAGATTCTGCTACAACTTCCTCCCATACCTTTGAATTTTCTCTAAAATTTCTTAGTTGCTGTTCAACTTTCTTTGTATTTTCTTCCATTTTTCCATGCCGTTCTTATCTCAGGCTCCTAGAATTTTCTTCCAACTGTCCTAATAAATCTTTTTTTCAACTCGCAGAACTTTCTCTCAATTTTGATTCCAAATTCTCTTCCAAACTTGTAGAATTTTGTTTTGATTTTGATTCCTAATCTTCTTTTGAAATTGTACAATTTTCTTTTAATTTTGATTCTAAATCTTGTTTGGAACTTGTAGAATTTTTTAAAAATTTTGATTCTGAATTTGTAGAATTTTCTTTTAATTTTGATTCTAACTTAGTACAATTTTCTTTCAAATTTATTGCCAAATCGGTTTAAGAAAGTTGAACCTCAAACAAATATGTATCAGGGTCCTCACCGTCTTCAATCATAGCTTCTCGCAGTCGTTCCATTAAAACTTGTTTGCGGCCACTGATTTCCAAATCCCGCTCTTCCAATTGATATTCCAACTCTGCGACCTTCAAATTTTTCAACAACTTCTTGGATTCCAAACAAAATACTAAATTGTGTATTACAAACCCACGCCTGACACCACTGTAATGTTTATTGCTTGAAGAAATAGTTTATAAATAAATCAAAAGTCACTATTTAATAATTTAAAATGAAATAATATTTTTATTCTCCTGATCTCACTTACAACACTATATTATTTAATGAAGAGAAAATCTTTTCAGAACTCATTTTTTAAATAAAAATGTTTTATTGGGTATATAAGTTCTGTATAAATTAATTAGAAAGACAACGTTCCGACAGCAAAGTGCTGCCTTTTTCAAGTGAAAAGAAATATGAAAATAAATAAACAAAATTGTCAAGACAACAAAAATAACAGTTGTAACGAAACGTGAATGGTTGGTTCGTTGATAATTTAGATATGAGTTCGGGAGCCGATATAATGTGAGGGAAAACAAACTTGGGTTAAACGTATTTATTTAGAACAAAACACAAGACATTTATTGTCAAATGGAGAATTATGGTTAATGAAACATAGCACATATATGAAAACGTTACATAGAAACAATTTATAAACAAACAAGTGAACAAACAATTAAACAAAGGAAATGCTCGATGACGCGCACGATGAACAACCTGTTCATAACACCGTTATACACTCACTGCCACACAATTGTCTTTTTCACCAGTACGCGATTCGCACACCACTCACTTTCCCTTCACACCTGTCACCGGACCCACCCCGCGTTCGCCTAAGATCTTACTCGGGGTGAAAATCTTGAGGGGTTCGAGAGTATGATATTCTTGGATCGTCTAAGTGAAGGCGAGCTGCATAAAGCCGCTAGCATTGACTTGAGGGTTTCGAGGGTTCGTTGTTCACGGGATTCCTAAAGGGCACTCGCTACACAGTTCAAATAGTAACTAGATTAGTTTCAAACATATTAACTCCTAGGATCGTAGAGCTCTGCCTTTGGTTGATGATTCAACATCCACAGGTCTTCAGGAGATAATAATGAAGGTCTAAATAGGGAAAATTGTCAACTCCTTGTGGTTCTATGTCAATCTGGCTCTACTCTTTTTGGTTTGGCGCATAACTGAACGCTGAACCATCCACAGATCCTCAGAAGGTGGTGATGAAGTAACTCTTGCAAGTAGATTCCTAGATACAAATAACTTGAAATTATGAATAAATTATTGATAGCCATGATCGATTAAGTTCATACCCGGTATTCAAATTCAAATTATTTGGTGATTTTTTTATTTCAATTGCTTCTCTTATAAGCTTTTTGAACCAATTGTTCTCTTTAGCCAGAAGCTTCGTATTCTTGAAGTCAATGCCATGTAATTCTTGAACAGCATGCTCAGCCACAGCAGATTTTTCTGGATGGCTCAATCTTATATGACGAGAATGCTCTTTCAATCTTGTTTCTACAGTCCTCTTGGTTTGTCCAATATATACTTTACCACATTGACAAGGAATCCTGTATATACCTGGATACTGTAGAGGAAATCTGTCTTTAACATTACCAATAAGATTTCGAATTTTTAAACTGGAAGTGTATGAAGTCTTAATGTCATATTTATGTGAAAGCCTTCCAATTTCATCTGTTATATTAGCTACGTAAGGCAACGTAACAAATATTTCCCTATAGCATTGTTCATGAAATATTTTTGAAACTCAGCATGCGTTGACTTTACTATATTGTTTCGGACAGTTTCATCTCAATAAGCAGTAATAATAGGACTAAAGACGTTTTTCAGTATCATATTGAATGAATAGATGATTGATGAGGCAACATTGTTGTATGGTAAATTAGAGAAACATTCTTACCTTCAATTGAAACGGTGGCTGAAGTGCCACGGACGGAAATAGAGTGGTAACAAAGAAGAATTAGTGAAGAGGCTAGTATTATTTTCTGTATTCGTCATTCTTGTATTATGTTTATCCTCGAAGTTATCTCATTACTAATTTTGTCATCAATTATTACAAATTAAAATATATGACAGCTCTGTGATAGTATTTATAATAAATGTTATGAATGTCAAGCGATTATGTATTCGCAAAGTATAAAATGTACAATCTTCGTATGATAGAAAATACCTTAATTTTCAATTCTTTTATTGATATTAAGCTGAGTTTAGCTTATGTGGGCCCAGTGCCACCATAAAAATGAAGGGAACAAATATATGTGTCCTTTGTTACGTGATCCAGAGTTTGAAATCTTCACGTCGATACGATTTCATCCACGAATCACATTTTGCACACTCAGAACAATTTTTCATGTGCACTTCATCAAAAATTTGTGCTTTCTTCTGTCAATATGTAAAGTAAATAGTACATTTTATCTTCTAGTAACGATTTTGAACGACTGTCACTTTGACATATTTTAAAACAACACCGTTTTGTAACTCTTCTCCTGCCTTTCCGATCTTCTATAATTAACTCAGCTCAGCTACAACCTTTTATAATATCAATTATCCCTTTATATCAATAAACTACTTGTATTCAACATTGGAAATACACTTTAACTATATTGCTTCATGTTAACTGTACGAAACTGTCCGAAACAATATAGTGGAGTCAACGCATGCTAAGTTTCCAAAGTATTTCATGAACAATGCTATTATTTGGATCTTGAACAGGTGGCGTAGAGTTCTTCTGTCTAAGTGCTTTCTTAATCTGTGTTCTATTATAACCATTCTTCAAGAATTATTATTGTTATTTATTTATCACCTAATACTAACTCAAACAAAGTCGCAGATATTTATATTTAACTATTTGTATACACTGATCACTTCACTGTTTGATATTCACTGCTCTAGCTTTAACATTACACTATTATTATTCAAGTCTTTGGCTTGCCTTTATATATGGAAATATCCATTTCTCGAAAGTTCTACCACATTTCTAGAATATTGCTGGAGGCTTCCTTCGAGAGGGGTGATGTGAAGCGATCAGGCGCGATGCAGGAAGGACGAAAGGCTAGCAGTCAAGTCCAAGCCTACTCCACTTTTATGAGCCTCCACACTCTCGCACGTTACAATGTGTTCAACCAGTTTTGAGATTTGCAAGTTACGAACGAACGCACGCACATACGTACCGACACCAAGCAGAAAATAATCAAAATGGATTTAGGGATATTCATTTCATTTGTTTGTTAATCACACCATCTCTCAAAAACATCTCCCAACACAAAAATTTTTTCAGACTTCTTTTTGATCAGTCCTTCCTGAATCATACCGTTATTTGATCATAGAAAAGGTCATTATTAGAATATGATTGTGGAATAGTAATTTTCATCTTCCCGTGAAACCATATTTATCAAAAAATATCAACTGATCAACAAAGAACCAGTTAAAAACGCGTTTATATCAATTTGTGTGAGGTTTAAGGGTCCTGCTCATCACACTAAGATCTTCCTCAACTCACTCCCAATTGTCACTTACTTCTAACTCAAATTCGAGCAATCAAATGTCTTTGCATTCGTTATGACACTCAATCTATCAGATTGAGTGAAATGTGAGTGTGAGGTGAGTATGAGTCACGTCTCTGAATTTGGCCCTTAATCTTAAAGCAAGATATTAAAACTTGTGCTGAGTACAATGATCAGTTTCAACTTATTTCTAATTTCTGAAACCAGATAAATCTGAAAAGTTTATAATTATTCTTAGAAGACTAAAAAGGTTCATTGAGGTGTCACATTTTAAAATGGAAGACCTGAGATCGGCAAAGAACTTAGTTGATAATAACGCTTACATGGCTAATATTAATAATATTAATGAAGAAAATCATAAATTGAAACTTAACTCTTCCTATAATCATTAAATTAAAATATTTCAACTCTTCCCAAATGAAAAAACTGGCTAATATTGATTTACAAGATGCTTATTTTTCTTAGTACCAGTGAATAATACTTGTAGAAAATTTCTCAGGCTTAGATTCAAGGGCCAGTTGTGCCAGTTTGCTTGTTTATCGTTTGGTTTATCTGTCAGACCAAACATTTCCACAAAAATTATGAAACCAATCGTAAATAAGCTCAGGTCCCTTGGTTTTTTGTCAGTTATTTATTTAGATAGTTTTGTGTGCATAAGTAGCTCTTTCGAATCTAGTAAAGCTAATGTAGAGTATACAATTAGGTTCTTAGAACATCTGAGATTTATAATAAATTATTAAAGAGTCGGACAACTTCTAGTAAAAGTAGTAGAAGAGTAGTAGTTGAGTCATTGCGCAGATAAAAAAGGAACTTTAGTCGCGTGCTGTCCAGGAATGAAATATGAAAAGGTTATTTCCAAAAGGCTCGAAACAACAAAATGGTTAATGTTGTTAGGGAATAATAATGTCTTTGAGAGTTATATTGAATTTAGTGAACATGTCTTGGTGGAAAAACAAGTATATTGGGGACTAGTAATAGAATCAAAATACAGACGTATAACTTAGTTATAGGCTCCGATGCCTCTGAGACAGGTTGGGGAGCTGAGGAAGGCGGAGTGTGACACACGTTTATTGGGATCAGGAAGATCAGAAATTACATTTTAATCATCTGGAACTTCTTGCGGTTTTCTTTGCGCCCAATTGTTTTACTTCAGAAATAAGTGGCAGTGAAATCTTAGTAGATATTGATAAATGCGACTGCAACTTAGTGAGCTTGCGAGGGATGTCTGGCATTGGTGTGAGTGTAGAAGCATTTGGTTAGTCGCTTCCTATATTCCATCGAAATTAGATGAAGAAGCAGACCGTGCTTCTTGAGTGACAAATCTGAATATAAAACCGGGAATATCACAGGAAGTTTTTCAAAATATTTCAAATGTATGCGGTTTTTTTACTTACTTGTACAAAGTAACAAGTAAGTATTGTGAAACCGACAAAATTCACCTATCGAGAATTTGATGGATATATCCGTTTTGAGCATCCCTGAATCCATTTTGACTATTTTTGGCTTGATGTCGGTACGTATGTTCGTACGTGCGTGCGTGCGTGCGTAGCTCGCAAATCTCAAAGCTGGTTGAACGTATAATGTTGAAATTTCATATTTGAGACTGATAGAGGGTGTTGATTTGCACCTTGCATTATGGTTGCGATCGCCTGTACCGGAAGTGCACTTTACATGAAACTTTTTTTGAATTCTTCGCATAAATCCAGAATGATCAGCCGTAAGATACTGAAATTCAGTATTTGAACTTGATCTAATATCAGAATAGTTACTTGCTATTTTTGTATGAATCGGTCAAGCCGGAAGTGCACTTTACTTGGAACTTTTTTTGATTTTTTTGCATAAATATAGAATGATCCTTCATAGCATATTGAAATTTCGTATACAGAACTTCTATAACATTTTATTGTACATCTTGCATTATGATTGCGATCGGCTGAACCGGAAGTGCACTTTTCTTCAAACTTTTTTTGAATTTTCCGCATAAATTTAGAGTGATCAACCATAGGATACTGGAATTTAGCATTTGAAATTGCTGTAGCATCTAAATGGTCATCTTCTACTCTTGTTACAATCGGCTGAGCCGGAAGTGCACTTTATATGACAGACTTTTTGAATTTTCCGCATAAATTCCAAACAATCAGTCGTAGAATATTTGAATAATGTATTAGGCACTTTTATAATATCTAGTTGTATACCTTGCATTATGATTGCTATCGACTAAGCCAGAAGAGTATTTTATTTCGAACATTTTTCGAATTTTCCGCATAAATCCAAAACGATTTATCGTGGATTGTTGGAATTCGGTATTTAGGACAATTATACCGTCTAGATGCTCATATCCAATTTTTATTGAGATTCATCGAGCCGGAAGTGCACTTAACTTGACAGCCTTTTGGAATTTTTCGCATAAATTCCAAACGATAGAATATTGAAATAAGGTATTTCAGTTTGCTGTAGCATCTGAATGATTGCCTACTATTTTGAGACAATAGACTGAACCGGAAGTGCACTTCAGTAAGAATTTATTTTTTAATTTTGTGCATAAATTCAGATCTGTTGGCAGTAGTAGAATTTTGGAAATCAATATTTAGGAATGTTGTAGTATAAGAATAATGGCTACTGTTTCCATAGCAATCGCTGAAAGTGCGTTTTACTTGACAGATTTTTAGAATCTCTTGGGTAAATATATATATATATATATATATATATATATATATATATATATATATATATATATATATATATATATATATATATATATATATATATATATATATATATATATATATATATATATATATATATATATATATATATATATATATATCCAATGATGTACAAGTGAGTCACGTGATGTTCACGTCAGATTTTTTTAATTAATTTTTTTTTGCTTCTCGAATCAATAAAAAATGCGGATGATTTTGCCCGCGCTATTTGGATCCTTAAGCCGAATGGGTGAATGCTTTTATTTTTTTCGTGAAAAAACGAAAAGTTTCATGCACTTCCGCCTTCTGTTCTGATTTTTTTGACTCTAAGGAGAATAATTAACGATGAAGTGTCAGCAGTATTAGTTGCTCTTCTCTGGCCTGCTCAACCATGATATGCACTGTTCACTTCTCTCCTTTGTCAACCACCATTGACTTTTAAATCAAAGTTAGATTTATTACAATCTCCTTCTAGGGCAACATAATTACTCACCTAAACAAGCTTTTCTCAAAAACGGAATCACAGATTTGTTGTGATGTTGTAATGTAGATAGCAGCACATGAGAGTGTGCAGCAGGGCATGTAATGTTGGAAATGTGCAAGAACGCACATGATGTATGGTGGTGTATAATAAAATTGTATCTAAAGTAATCAACAGTATTTATTACAATACAACATGGCGCAGCCGGCAAACTGAAGCAAAATAAGATAAATTAATTGCAAAATAAAAATGCAGTATGGATAACCTCAAACTTCCAAAAAAAATGTCTTTGGACGAAGATCTAGCTATTAATTGGAAGAAATTTAAACAAGATGATTGCAAGCGGATGTCCAATAAAAACTGCAGAAGTATAGGCAGCTGTGTTATCACACATCCTATGTGAGGAGGCTCACGAAGTAGTGCAGACATTGGGATTAACTGATGAAGAAAAGAGAAATAAAAAAACATCATTGAAAGGTTAGAAGCGCATACGGTATCAAAAAGCAATACTAGTTTAACACAAGAATACAAGGACAATATGAAACGTTTGATTCGTTTTTAGCAGATTTGAAGAAAATTGCAAGGTCATGTGAATTTGGGAATTTGGAGAATGGGCTGATTGAAGACCGTATTGTGTGCGGCGTGAAAAATCCGAAAGTTGAAGACAGATTGCTGCGGGAATCAAATCTTAACCTAGAGAGAGCTGTGGAAATATATAAAGCAGCTGAATTGACAGATCAGCATATAAAGATACTCGATAAAAAAGAAAACCAACTGCAGGTCAGTGAAGTAAACAGCAAACAAAATGGCAACAGGGACAAGAAGGATCCACAGGTAACAAGCAGAATTTCAGTCAGCGATCAACAAAGGGGACGCTCACGTCCAGAAAGATTAAGTTGTTAGATGTTAACAAGAATATTGAATTTAAATTAAATTCTGGATCTCAAATTAACGTAATCCCTGCAAAAATTATTGAATCATTGAATTTAAAGAATAAAATTGAGCAAAATAACGCGATTTAAGTGACCAATTATGATGGTGCACAGTTAAAGATAGTAGGTACTATAGATTTAAATGTAAGAGTCAAAAATGCTCAGTATACATTGAATCTTGTTATTATAGATACAAAAAAAAAAACAGCGTACCAATTCTTGGCATCAAAGCAATGCAGAGTTTAAATTCGGTACAGTTTAATCAGTTTCAGATAGATGAAATTGACTTGACAAAGTTGATAAAAACAAAGTTTAACGAATTGTCTAGTAATAATGATATAATAATAATAACTTTATTTAGCACTATGCTATGCAAAAGAACATGTTGAAAGAAATAAGTTACTCATATTATTATTAAATAAATAGATCTGAAAAATTACTTAAACAATTATTATCTTATATCCTACTCTGTGATCCACATTCTAGACGAATAACAATTCTAAATTTCTATTCAGAACTTCTTTACTGAGTGATTCTTAATACTATCAGGTAACTGATTGTATAACTGTATTCTCTTGCATAAAAGCGTATTTTGTTCTTGTGTAGAGTTTTTTCGTGTTATATACAATTTATTTTGATTGCGAATATTGTATTTATGTATCTCGTTTGTAATTATCAATTCATTTTCGAAATACTCTGGTTGATGACCCATTTTATCAACTATTTTTACAACTTTTTTATTGCTGCCTAATATCCTAGCTTTAGTCTTGTCTGCATTCATCTTCAATTTGTTCATGGATAGCCATGCATTTGAATTTGCAAGATCCTGTCATCAGCGAAGAGATGGAATTATATATATATATATATTTTTTTTTTTTTTTCTAAAAAGTCTTGTACATAACAGATTTCATTCAACCTAAGACAACTAAATTTACATTCAGTATATATATATAAATATATTATATTCATGAGAATAGAAACATTACCTTGGAACAAATTATACTTGATGTAATAAAACATTGAGGATACAAAAAACCCTCAAACGATAGAAATAGACCAATCCTAGTAGAATTCAATTCAAAGAAAATTGAACAGGAAATTCAAAAAAATACTCATTTTCTGAAAAATCAACAAGGAACTAAAATTTCAATACAGGAAGATTATTCGAAGAAAAGTCCACAAGAAAGACGCGTATTGAAACAACTCCTTTTTCAGGCGCGAAAAGATGGTCATAAAGCGATAATATACTATATATAAATGAATCCAAATACTCCATACACGACTTCACTGAGATGGGAGAGCATAATTCAGAAAATAATGACAATGCAGGAATTAATGAAAATATAGATCTAAGACGACGATCAGTTTCTCTAAACGATCTTGTTTTTATTGAAGGAGATGAGGATATGAACTACGAACAGGTAGTCGATAAAGAACTCTCAGGTGGAAAACCTGGAGACAGTGGTCCCCCCAAGATATCTAATGCAGATTACAGAAATCAACAAACTCAAGAACAATCATCGTCTTACTCTGGAGCAACACCAGCAAAAGACGGAAAAGGCAAAGACAAAAAAGTAATTCAACCTAAAATAGATACATTAATGCAAACAAGGCTACGCTCAAATTCTGTGACAAAAAACTTGGAACCCAGCTCAGTAACGAAGAAAAAATAGAGAGACATAATAGGATCATATTCTGGAACATTCAAGGACTCAAGAATTTGTATAATCTAAATAAAAACGATTCTAATACTCTTTTGGATCACGATATTATATGCTTTGTGGAAACATGGGCAAACTATGAACTGCAGAAAAATCTCCCATTCTTGAATCAATACTGTATACACGAACAAATAGTAATGAAAGAGAAAAACTCAGATAGAGCAAT
The DNA here is from genome assembly GCA_963989225.1 of Dromius quadrimaculatus. Taxonomy (NCBI): domain Eukaryota; kingdom Metazoa; phylum Arthropoda; class Insecta; order Coleoptera; family Carabidae; genus Dromius; species Dromius quadrimaculatus. Next base: position 31,588,606 of record OZ022330.1, read on the forward strand.
TGGAGGTATAATTATATTTTCCAAATGCCCGGTAGAAAGAATAAAAATCATCGATAAAGAACCTGATTGGATTTTCTTGAAATACGACACTGGAATTCAAAACTTCATACTCTCCGCTTGTTTTTGTATTCTATTTTTGAAACCTACTGCTAAAATTTTGTACGCCACGTCTAAAAGTGCTATACCTCTGTAATTCTCGCATTTCAGTCTGTCCCCTTTTTTATAAACTGGCATATTAGTGCTTCCTTCCATCTCATAGGCATACGTTCAGTCTACCATATATCCTCTATTATTTCCATAATATACTGGATTACTTCATCTCCTGCATTTTTGTATACCTCTGATGTTATTCCGTTCATTCCCGGGCTTTTATTATTTTTCAACTGGTTCAGTATTTCTCGAATTTCATTTATGTCTGGTGGGTTTTGCTCTATGCTATTCCCTTCTTGTTGAGTTGTTTCGGTTTCATTTGTAGTTTCCAAAGTATATATATATATATATATATATATATATATATATATATATATATATATATATATATATATATATATATATATATATATATATATATATATATATATATATATATATATATATATATATATATATATATATATATATCCTTTCGAAATGTGTGCTCATGACTTTCATATTGTTGGTTACTGCAATATCAATCAACATTTGTCCGTCCTCATTTGTTACATCATGTTTGCTATGTCCACCTACTGTAGTCTTGTACATTTCCTCTTTGCCTAGTTTTGCATTGAGATCTCCAATAACTATTTTTAAGTCATATTTTTGTATCGAATTTATTATTCTCTCAAGCTCTTCATGAAATTTATCTTTTTCTTCCTCGTCCTTCTCGTTTGTTGTTGCATGTACATTTATAATACTGATTTTTTAGTACACTTCTCTTAGTCGTATTGTACATATTCGTTCGGACACTGGTTCGAATTTTATAACGTTCTGCTTCAATTCTTTTCTCATCATAAAACCTGTGCCAAAATACTTGGTGTCGTTTCCACTACTGAAAAAAATATGATCATCTACTGCTATTATGTCGTTTGTTTTCTGCTTTGTTTCTTGAAGTGCCAATATGTCAATCTCATATTGTGTTAAGCACATTGATAGATTTTTGAGTGTTCCCGATTCATTTGTTCCTCTTACATTCCATGTTACTAATATTAGCGTTTCATTCTTATGTTTCTTAAATAATTCTAAAATTCTTTTATCCTTGGTCATTGCTTGGTCATTTTCTATAACATCTGTTTCTTTGTTGTCATGCCTCAGTTTTTTGCTCTTTAGATTGCCCTGCTTTCGCTGTTCCATATCCAGCATTTCCCTTCGATGTATATTTTCTTATAGCCTACTTTAGCTGTTTTTCCTTCCTTTCTCTCTTTTCCAGCTCTTTCCTCAAGAATTTTTTGAATTGCTATGTCCTCTTTAGTCAGGCCATCGTCTATGTATATCTTGCTGCCTTTAAGTTTGTTTTTATTCTTCATAATCAGTTTTTTTTCCTTCCAACTGCTTGATTTTACTACTGTCATGAAATTGCTTGTTGCCTCTACATTCCCTCCTTGAACCGACTCTTTCTTTACTTGTATTCCGACTAACTCCTTGCAGAACTTTTCTATTTCTTGTCTTTTACTATTAAAGTCTTTCCCTTTTATGACAATATTATTTTTCTTCTGCTGTTTTTCTCCTCTATCTACTTTCCCTTCAACTAGCGCAATTCTTTCTTTTAGTTCTCCATTCTCTTTCCTAAGCTCTTCAATTTCTTCATTTATTTTCTCTATAACTGTAAAATGTTTTGCTTGTTCCGATCTCATTTCTTTAATTTCACTCATCATTTCCACCATCATATTTCTTAAATCTTCCGTTTCTGCAGTTTGTTGGGTGGCTTTAGTGGCGGATCTCGGTGTTTTCTTGCATCTTTCAAATAATTCACTCGTATTTTGTCTTCTCCACTTCCATCTGTTGAAGATCCGTCCGACTCATTTTTTTGTTTCTGCATCGCCTGGTGTTGCTTGACCCTCTTTACAGTTGTTGCTTGCTTACTCTCCTTACGTTACGTCAGCAGCAGCCGCTGATATTTGATACCCAGTCACCTACTTCGCGTGGACTTCGTGACGTAGGTAGATCACGACAGATGTTAGATAATGTTCTTTGGACCAATACTGACACTAAAATTTATCCAAACCACAGGTGAATAATATGACGATACCTATAAATTTTATTGCACGTTCTTCGCAAGTATTTCTTTTGTTATTATTTATACAATTAATTCATTATTCTACCACACTAATCCCTAAGATAGGGGCAGAGTTCCACTCGTTTTCACTTTCTTTCAGATTAGCTTGATTATTTTTACCTATTTTATTATATATAAACACTTATGTTTGTGTACAATTTCGATATCATTGTTTGCAATTTAGATTTTAATCTTATCAACTATTATTTTATCAACTTTTTTATTGCTGCCTAACATCCTAGCTTTAGTCTTGTCTGCATTTATCTTCAATTTGTTCATGGATAGCAATGCATTTAAATTTGCAAGATCCTCATTGAACTTTTTCAGTAATTCTACTTCATTGTTCTCTTCTGAAAACATCACCATGTCATCAGCGAATAGATGGAATTGGCAGTATTGAAATATTTGTTGTATATCATTAATATATAAAATGAATGAAAGCAGACACAAAATACTCTCTTGAGGAACACCATGCTTAGTTTCCATAGTTTCTGACTGAACATTATTGCACTTGACTATTTGTCTTCTATAAGTTTAATAGTTTTGGAACCATTTAAGAGCTACTCCTTTCAGACCATACATATCCAGTTTACTTATCAATCTGCCCCTATCTATTGTCTCAAATACTCTACGAAGATCTGAAAAAACATATATCACTATTAATCCATTATCTACATATTCTTTCCACTCTTCCATGAGATATTGTAATGCTGACTCACAGCTGTGACTTTTTCAACTTTTACAAACACGTGAATTAGACCTCTATATTTGCTCAAAGAATTAAACCACTCGCGCTGAACGCGTTCGTGATTTTGAACTTTCTTCTCGCAAATAAACAGTGGTTTAATTCACTTGTTGTATAAATAACTATTTGAGCATATTAAAGTAAGTATTTCAGTTTAAGATCATTGTTTTATTGTGCGAAAGATTGGACCTGCCCGTTTCTTTCAGACAATTTAGCTGCCACGATCTCCGTTTGAGAGTGTGACTTGTGATGAGTACAGTGTCGCTTAAGTCGACCTCCTTGGTGGATGCTGAAGGCCATTACGTAGTCACTCATTTCTGTAACCCTTCGTCCGACCAAACACCCCTTTATTGCAGGTGCTTTCGTTGTTGTGTGCCCTGCGGACAAAAAGACAACATCGTGGCACTCCGGGTATGCCCGGAGCCTAACTTTGCGACGCCTCACGTCACCTACGATCTCTCTGAGATTAAGAACGAAGAACATACTTAAGTCAGTTTGGAACGTTACATATTATATACAGAAACCTTCCCAACATTTATTGATAGTTCTCCCAGCAATTGCTACGTATTCTGTAAATGTTGTACCATCTGCAATGGTTACTGACGTCTGTTTTGTAGCTTTCCAGTTTACTGCTCCTCCTCCAAGTAATATTACATATTTAGTGAATGATCTTCTATCAGCAACATAGTTACCATAATCAGCATCCAAGTACTCCTTCAAATTACAATTCTGTTTAGAAAATATTAAACCTGAATTACCAGTTATTTTTATATATTTCATAACTCGCTTAGCAGCATTGAAATGTTTGTCGGTATTGCAATTATCAAACTGATTAAGGTAACTAACGGCAAAACAAATATCTGGCCTTGTGCCTACGGCTAAATACATCAGTGTTCCTATCAGCTTCTTATATAGAGCATTTAGCTTATTATCATCTTCAGATTCCGATAATTTTACTCCTAACTGTAACGGTGTTGCCATCAGCTTACAATCTTTTAAGTCAAAATTTTTGATTATATCCAGGGTATAACTCGTTTGATCAAGTTTCAGTGTTTGGTTTTTCCCTGAGCACTCATTAACAGCCCCAAGATTTAAATCTTAAATTTTTGCGATAACTTGCTCTCAAATAACTTTATTCCATCTTTACTGTTTGAAAGTATATAAAAATCATCTATATGAAGACCTATCACTGTATATGTTCGATTCTCTTTCTTCATGTATACACAGAAATCAATTTTTGATCTATAATAACTGTTTTTAGATAATAATTTGTGCATTTTATCATTCCAGGACTTAGCTGCATGTTAAGTCCATAAAGTGCTTTTCTCAATTTACACACTTTTCCTTAATTTCCATTACAAACAGATCCTTCAGGCTATTCCATATATATAGTCTCAGCCAGATCACCATTCAAAAATGCGGTTGTCACATCTACATGTTCAATCTCCAAATCATTTATAACACTTAATGCAAACAGTATTCTTATTGTCCGTGAGATAGTGATTATTTTTTTCGTTTATCATCCCTCACTTGAAACTTTGTGAGTGGCTTCATTGTGATGAGTCCGACAGCTTTTACATTAGAAGAAATTCTTGATTTGGAGGCGTTTTTCAGCGAGGGCTAATTTCATGAAGCCTTGAAAAAGTATTACCGTCATATTGATCTTAACATCAATCGAACGAATCAGGAATATAACCGGTCTTTTATCAATGACCGCTTGTCGGACTAAAACAGTCATAATTTGAAAACCTATTTTCTGTTCAAAAAACCTATTGTCCTACAGAAATATTGGTTCTTATCGTCAGACCGACAACAAACGCTTGCACATATATAATTTAATTTTTGATGTATTTAATATCAAGAGATACGCAATAGACGTTGTTCATAAGCTAGTGATTAGTAATTCATTGGCAAAATAATTTTAAAAAAAATAGTGACGTAGAGAATAGAGAAACTAATATATTATTTTTATTTTTTCAGTTTCATTCTTCCTCAGAATCATCAGAAGATTCTAAAACGCTCGCTCTGAGTTTCATTTTCAATGTCGCTTCCATCATTACCTATCACAAGTTTATGTTGATAATTTAACTACAAGAATTTGATCACCCCAGTATTTTTTAAAACAAAAATGAAAAATATATGTTATGAGTAATTTTATGACGAATAATATTTTCATATTTTCGATCAATGTGTTATACCAAATGTTATTTTAGTTCCTCTTCCGATACTGTGACGCTGATGATTGTTCTAAAGGCAACAATGGCGAATTGCGAAACATCTATATCTATATATTAGTCTTAATTCATTCGCCATTTTGATCATCACAAGTTTGTTACCTGAAACTCTATTTCGAAACTGTATATTTATGGTAAGTTGCACCTTAAATTTCAAGTGACCCTTAAATGAACAATATTGTATCAGGACTCAAAAGTCAAATGTGACATCGTGACGAAGTGCTCCCATTTTAGAATCTGAAAAACTGATGTTAGTAACCGTCTGATGAAATGATTTAAAATAACTCACCTTAGTCACAATTTTACTGTTCCAGTTGATAGCCTTCAGCTATATTAATTCCGATTCACCGAAACCGCTTCGAACTGTTCAATTTTCCGATGCAAGTCAACTTTGCAGTTGATCTAATTTATTTTCCTGAAATACATAAAACCGTTAAATACAATATTTAGGTAGTAATTGACAACTCACCGTTTGTATAGAAGTTCTCCGTATTGATGTAAAAACCTACTTAGAGGTTATTTAGAACTCCTATTCCCGAATTTGAAAATAGGTTACTATTTGAATATTTGTACATCACCGTCTGAAATAAATAAATTAGATCTAAGTTGTAGTGCACAATAAGCAGTAAATAAAACTTACCTTTTATATAAGAATAAACCATAGTTAGATGATAACTTGTAAATTGTAAACAAGTGCTTTTGTTTACCTTTGTTTGACTGATTGCTAATTAACCATTAAGGTGAAACATCACCCGGAAATACTAGCTATCTCTGTCTAGTCTAATCTTGATTTGGAGTAAGTGGGGCTTACGGAAGGTCAGTGATGACGGCGGAATACACAAGAATTCAAATTTGACATTTCAGAAGAAAAACATTTTATAGAGAAATTTACTGAAATTAATGCTCGCATACAAAATCATTTTTCAAAGACATAAGTTTTAATGAAATTATTCATAGTGAGAATATGAAATTATGATATAAAAATGTCCCAAAATTCACGCAAGAACTAGTTTAGTAACATGTTTGAAATGAAAAATTATGAGTTTTTTATTGAATCATAAAGGATAAGGTAAAGTGAAGAATTATCTAATTTTGATAGAAAACTGGTTTTAAATTGAAAATTATGAATTTTTCATTGAACCGTAAAGTATACAGCACAAGGATTATGTATGGAATATTATATAGAGCAAATGATCTCCACGACTTTGTTGGCACATACAGACTCCTGATTATCATGTCGCCTTAGCGAGCACCATTAAATTATTTTGCCTGATGATCAGTTGTTTCTTCAAAGAATAATTGCTCGATTCTACCTTCAGCCCAAAATGTGCAACTGTAACATCTATTACATTTTCATAGTTGTGTATTGCTACTTGCTCATGACTCTTACCCCATTCCGTAGTACTAGTAGATAGATTTCGAACATATGGTATGTTTTCTACTAGGGGTCCGACAGGCAGTTTTCGCTTACAGACTAGACCAAAATTTGAAGCTGTTAGTCTATGTTTTCTATAAAGTATTCACCCTTGATGTATTCACTAAGAAATTAATACTTGTAATTCATTTGAAGGTGAATATCTCGAGCCTTAGAGCAATGCAGATTCGGATCAAGTATCATTATTTGTAGAATGACAGATCCCAATGATAATTGATGGACATAAATGAAATATTTTGTCGCTTTCTTGGGAAATATGATATTGATAACTTGAAATTCTCATCTGTACACTTCCAGCTATAGTAATATTTAGAAATCTAAAAGAGATAAGTCTTACAAAATGAGATTTGAAGATTGATTTTCAATGTATTTATCCAATGAACTTACTGTAACATTGTAAGTCAGATTTGTCAAATATCCTGAAATCCGAACCATTTTTCTTACTAGTGTGACAAGATCGGTAAAACTGCACACACAGCCAGAAGCAGATATTCAAAATGGCTTTTGTTACTTAAATCAGCCATAGGCTATTTATTCTCTAATGAATAAATACATGATAAAATTAATCTTTGACACTTGTCATGTAATACAAAATTTGGATACTAGATAGCGCCACTGAACAAATCAACTTGTAAAAGCCATTTTCACACCACTAAAAAAAGTAGAAAAGAAATTGAAGAATATTTTCCTAAATTATTATTTTGAAATATACAGCCGCTGAAACTCTGGAAAATATTGTAAAAAATTCCTCATAATTTTTGGATAGAATATTTCTTTTTGTTCATTTGACGTTTCTCCATATCAAAATCTATGATTTGAACAAAAAAAAATAATTTCTCGAAAACTTGGAATCTCACGACTCTCAAAGAAATATATTATCTCCAAGAAATATTGTTGGCCAAACATCTAGTAATTTGAAATACAGAATCACATCACACAAAAGTGATATAAAACACAAACCAGATGCATGTGCCCTTGCAACTCATTGCAGTACTAATAAACATAACATGGACTTCAATAACACCAAAGTCTTGGAAAAAGAAAAAAATTTGAGAAAAAGATCTTTCCTTGAAATGGTATCAATAAACGAAACAGAAAATACAATGAACAAAAAAACTGACGTACAAGGCCTTAGCAATATATGTTCTTTTCTATTACACTTAGATATTGAACAAAAAACAAAAAAAGAAACACCTACTACAACTAATTCATAACCGAAAACCAGATTTTGAACTTTTCATAAATAAATTTACCTGTATTTTCTTTTTAAAACTGCCGCGGTTTTGTTAGAAGTCTGAATTCTTCCTACAAAATTGAACATAACCTAAAAATTGTCTTCCGTTGTCGAAACGAAACACACGTGTGTTGCAAGAACTTGCACAAGAAACGTTTCATTTTATTTATCTTTTAAAAATGTTTTCAAAATGTATTGAACTGTGATAATATCTTACAAAATAAAAACTCAAAATACTCTAAATTTATCAGAGATGGAATTCTAGTATAAATTCTCAAAAGTAATGTAGGTAAAAAAATACTTTTATATAATTATGGACACATTGTAAACTTATGTATAATATTTCAGTACCCTGATGAAGATTTAAACATTAGGTAAGTTTCAAATGAGTAATATTTGATTCAATTTAGCCAAAATTCAAGACTGCTTAAACCCGTTACATATTTGTTTTCTTAACTAATCGACCAGTCGCGATTACTTTAAACTATATATATATATATATATATATATATATATATATATATATATATATATATATATATATATATATATATATATATATATATATATATATATATATATATATGCACTTCCCGCTCGGCCGATTGGTACTAGAATAGAAGATAACCATTTAGATGCTACCGAAATCTCAAATACTGGACTTCAGCATCCTACGACTGATCATTCTGAATGTATGCGAAAAATTCGAGAAAATGTTTGATTAGACACATGCTATACCTTCCTGTCCCACTTGTCGCCTGACTGACCAGAGTTTATGAATCTGTACCCTTATGTGAATCGGCTGTAAAAGACAAACCAGCCTTTGTCATTCTCATTGGTTATTTTTTCCACGGGCTCTTGGACCATTACTGTAAAGAATTGATTTTGCTCAATAAAATGCATTTTGAAAGATCATGTATAATGACGGACTCCACAGAGAATCAATTGCATGGATTTTGTAACGCCAGTACTAGAGCATATGACGCGTGCACATACCTGCGTACCAAAGACAATGGGGGTAGGATTAAGATCTGTTTTGTTGTGCGCCAAGACCAAAGTCGCACCCTCAAAAACAATATATTCACCTCGATTAAAATTGTGTGGAGCTCTATTGTTATCAGTATTATATGATGCTGTCCTGAAAGACATGAATATGAAAATCCATCATACAGTATTTTGGTCCGATTCGACTATCGTAATTCATTGGATTGATACCTCTCCACATCTGCTCCAAACTTTTGTTGGAAATAGGATCATCGAAATTCAAGCAAGAAGAAACGCGCTCGATTGGCGTCATGTTCAATCTGAAGACAATCCTACTGATGCTATCTCAAGAGGGCAGTTGCCTTCAGAATCCATAATTATTGATGTGGGCCTTATTGGCTTCATTTCGCTGAATATCCATGGCCGATCCTAAAAGTAATGGCGGTGAAGGAAGTTCCTGTTTTACTGTAACAAGCTCGATAGAATTTTCCCACACAATTCTCCAGCATGATCAATTTGCGAAAAACAGTAGCTTATGGTTTGCGCTTTGAGCTTGATATTCAAAATAAGGGACCTCTTGATGTCAGTGAAATGTCCAGCGCAAGTGTACGAGTTATGAAGTTAGTTCAATTGTCTTCTTTCTCTGAGGAAACTACTCGGTTAAAGAATAATAGGGAACTCAATCGAGATAATCTAATCTAGCCTCTATCTCCTATTATTGATAAAGATAGGTTATTACGAGTTGGTGGTCGGGTGCAGCACACAAATATCCTTATCTCTAAGAAACACTCAATATTATTGCCGAAGAATCAAGAATCACCATGTAACTAACTAACTGATATCAGAAGCACACGTACGTAACTATCATTCAGGTGCGCAATCTACATTATATGCTGTACGAAGACAACACTGGATTATTCATGGACGATCTCAGGTACTACGGGAAGTTTCTAAATGCGTCGCTTCGTTTATTTCTAATGGAAGGTTAGGGGTTTATTCTCATTTTGTATAATAATAATAATAATAATAATAATAACAATATATTTATTTGCGCACTAATAGTATACAAAAAGGTTCACCATTCAGCAATGCAGCTTTTCAGTTATACCAATAATAAATGAAAAAAGTGTTCATTAGGAACATAGCAAAATCGAAACAGACCATAAGTATAATTAGTAACAAGAAAAAAGAAATAAATTGATAAATAATTAATGATAATAATATATGTACATAATGCCGGTCCAATCTTATCACAGATGATTGAATGCAAAAAAATTGACTAAAATAAACTATAACCTGGAGATCAAAATTTAACCAGCGATGGAAGAGTTGATCATTAAGACCGGTTACAACGGTAAACATATACATTTTCAATACATCAAGAGCAAAACTGAAACTGCTAAGATTATCATAGCAACGTAACAAAAGAAAAATCATTATTCAACTGAATATTAAAGTAAATATCAAAGTGAAACATAAGAATAATAGAGAAACAATCTACTATTGGGTGAAATAACTTAAGTCAACTGGAAAAGCTTCTCCTGACATTCTCTAAAAAACTCTTGCATATTATAGTATTCTTTCTGAAGGAAAATTTTCTTTACTGTTGAAATACTCTGTTTCTTAGGTAATTGTTTGAGCTCAATTGGTAAACTATTGTGAACTTCAATTCCCATATGGAGTGCTGTTCTTTCAAACGATGTTGTCTAATGGTTAGGCAGATTTATAGTATCTTTTGATTGTCTCGTACTGTAGTGTGAATCAGCAGTAGAAAATAAGATGGGATTGTTCAAAACATATTTAGTCAATTCTAGAAGATATAAACAGGTGACTGTTGGGATATTTAAATTTCTAAAATGACCACGACAGGAGTCTCTATAACCTAATCTTAGCATAATTCTTGATGACAGAAGATTCTCTTTATTTTCTTCCTCAATTCCAAATATGATTAAGTTACTCTTTTTTTAATCTTAATATCTCATTTCCTAAATGAACTTGTTCAACTCTGAGATCTTCTAATTGTCTAGTTGTGTTGTCGAGTGCTTCAACTAATCAGTAATTTTATTGCTAAATTCTTTCTCAAGATCTTCAGTTGCTTCTTTCAACTTATCATTTATTAATAGATATAGCTATTTCTTGGAAAGGTTTTTATCATTCATCTTATCAATATAAGCTGTATTTTAATTCATGATACACAGAAGAGTCAAACTGGTTGTCGATCGACAGGTGATTTATTGTTGAGGAACAAGCTTAGTAGAGTATGCGCGATAACACAAGACTACTCAGCTACAGAGGGTCAGTAGATATAAGAAGGGGTCTCTGGCTCAATCTCAAAGTCATCAGTGATAAGAACGTCTTAAGAACTGATAAGAACGTCTTAAGAATTGAGCCCACTTGGCCAATGTCTTAAGATCTGATAAGAGAACGTCTTAAGTTTCGTCTTAAGAACTTGAAGACGTTGGTCAACTTTTCCTTCGAGGTATGCAACGCGTGTCACTATTCTTTACTAGCTATGTGAAGCTTTCCAGGTGCATACATACTCTGCCATCTATGAATGAGTAGTTTAAACTGTAAAAAAGATATCTTCCAATTGATAGAAACCTTGAAGTGATGAACAATGAATAAAAACTGGAATTATGTTTTTTTTTTGAAGATAGAATGAATACAGGATGTGCATGTACGATAATAATTTTTATTCAATTTTGACGTCTTAAAGCTACATTATTAAATCCATAGCAACAGTCATAAGTAAATCTTTATTCACTAGTGATTTAAAATGAATTATTAGTGATTTAAAAAAATTTAAATCACTGTTGGAATACCATTTCATAAAAAGATTTCGATTTCTGAGGAATAATTCTCCCAACTGCTGCGACTGCATCGTTCAAAATGGTATCGGGGACGAGAACATTGTTTCAATCACTTTCTTCCATCATTTCAGACAATATTTTTCACAATTATAACGCTTCAATTCAAAATTCACTAAACTGACAGTTTACTGACAATCACACTCCCGAATGTTTGAAAAACAAACACTCGTCGCGATATCAACGAAGTTCTCTTGCAACTGCAATTTAATTTTTTTGAATTTTGTTCCTCAGTTTCATGTTCCAGACATTTACGCAAAATTGAATGAAATTATGTATACAAACACGTGAATTAAACCTCTTTATTTGCTAGAATAATTGAACCACTCGCGCTGGACGCGCTCGTGATTTTGAACTTTCTTTTCGCAAATAAACAATGGTTTAATTCACTTGTTGTATAAATAACTATTTTTTGATAATTTTATATCTGTTCTATTTTTGCAAACTATTATCGTGTCATTTTATGTTTGAAAATCATCAGAATGAGTTGTAAGTTGTAAGTGTGTTCAAAGTTGATATATTTTTTGACAAAAATATATGTTTTAGTTATAGCACAGGTACAAATGGTGCTAACAATACAGAAGTTCTTAATTCAGGAGTTGAACGTGAGTGACAGTGTTTTTCTATTTTTAAACAGTCGATTTTTAAAAGTGTATGTTTTTTAGATGTCTGATTCTATTGAAATATCTTTCGAGTAGCCCGCGCCCCTTGCCACCCTAATGTATAGTGGTGAAATTGAAGATTCGGGGAACCTCCAGCTGTGGCGGGCTGGAAGAACAATTTATGTATATGTAAGTACATTTTGATGTGATTAAGAAAATTTTCTTCTTTTTTTTTAGAACATTCATTGACAGTATGGACCAATAAAGCTTTTTCAACACTTGATTACTATTTACATCTGAATTAACACCTCATGTTATTCTTTTCTGTTATATTTTATATGTGAATTGTGATATTTATTTTTGACAACTTATTTAGAAGCGTAAAGTTCTATTTGTAGGTTGTTTCCTATTTTAGAATTTTTTCTTATTGGCTTCTTGTAAGAGTATTGAATAATTTTTATTTTTTTCATTTCAAGGAAAAAAACGAACAGACTTAGGCGGAAACAGGTAATGTTATGATTTGATTTCTTCATTTAATTAACAAAAGAAAACATAAATATTCTTCCAACTCATTTGGAAATGTTAAGTGCATGGGTTTTAATTTCTTATATCAACAAAAATAAGAACTTGAATAATCAACTGTTATGTGAAAGACAGAATTTTGTTTCATATCATTTGTCAAATTCAACTAATCTGCTCAAGTACAACCCAAAATGCAGGAAATAAAGAGTGATAAGTCATTTTTTACAATAGTTACAAGTTGTAGATGAACACCAAGCATATAGTAGTGTTAAACAAAAATAACAATAATTATTATCAAGATCACATAGAAAGTCATACATTTCATTAGCAAGTTTGACATTATGCTCTTGTTTTAGAATAGTATAATAATAATGATTTGACACTAAAGCAGAAGGACTTAAAAAATTATTTACCGAATGTGAAGTCAATTCAATATCATTGAAAAAATTTAGTGAGCAATTACTACACACTCGCACTGTATTCCAATGATGTGGATTGGTTGGTACATACCATAATCGATAAATATTAAACATGTGGTTTTCATTGAAACAATGCGACAATATTTGATCGTTACTCAAAAGTAGTATTTCATCTACATATATATTTTCATAGTTAATGGTGTGGCTCATATTTGGATCGTCTTCAGATGAAGAAGAAGTTGAATCATTCCATTCTCCTTCAGTTTCTAAATTTACAGAAAAATTCACGGTTTCATGTATTTCACCAAGATTCTTGAACACATATGTAAAATTAGGAGCCATAATGTAACCTTAAACTTATTACTCTATAATTATAGCTAAGAGAAACAGATGCTTATATTATTATCTTTTTTTGTTATATGAAAGAAAGTATTAATTAGTTCCTTTGTTTGTTCTTCTGTTAATTCTCCAAATTTGGCGAAAAAAAATGATTTAAAACTTTCGGTTGTCACCGGAAGCCTTGTTCCATAGCGAGTATTGATGATTTGGATATTCAAAATTTTGAACTTTTTTCTTTCTTCTAAACTGTTTAGGCGTATTGTCGGTTTGATATAATCTTTAGATTCAAGTTCATTGAAAAAAGATAGGTCAATCATTTTTTGTTCTATATAGAGTATTTTTATGTTAATTGAAATAAGATTTGTCTAAGAAAAAAAATTTACTAAAAACTTACGCTTTAAAAATGTAAACTTCTAGAAGTTTTTGATTTTGTAACTTGAAGTAATCCATTCAACACTTTACTGTTAACTAAGTCATACATAATTACAATTCATATATTTATATCAAATTTCACATGTATTTATGATAAAAGTACGATAATAATCTCCTGCTCATTAGGAGGATGTTTTTTTAATTAAAAATGAAATGTTAGATAATAATTTCCTACTCAAAAAGTTATTTATATAACAAGGAAATACTTCCTTTTACTTCAACGAATTTCATTTGATTGAAAATATGTACCAGATACTTATTTCCTTTGTTAAGAAGATATGACTGGAATGACAGAAAACTATTGGATAACGACTTCCCTCTTAATATCAGGAACAGGAAATATTTGATTGATAATTTGTTGCGTTTATCAAATTTTGCATGTGCTTATGATAAATGTTGGAATGCTCATTTGAGGATGTTTTTTGTTCAAAAATTGAATGAAAGATAGTAATTTCCTTTCGAAATAAAATATGTGACAATAAATATCAATATTGAGAATATGTACGAGATACTTATTTCTTTCAGTACGAGTATATGGTTGGAATGATAGAAACTATTAGATAATGACTTCTTTCCTAATGACAAGAGTAGGAAATTTTTGTTTGATAATTTGTTGGGCTTCATATATAAATAAATGAATATTTTGAAGTAGCCTACTTTTAATTTGGTGATTGGATAGTTGCAATGAATTTATGAATAACAATAGTTTTGACAATAATTTGGTATACGAAATAGTTACATTGTTTTTTTTATCAATAATTGCAGTTTTGACAAACTGAAAATGGTTGTATGGGAACGTGATCATTCAAGTTTCAAAAATCGTGTCTTTTGTGGTAGAATTAATAATAATGATTATATATTAGATCCCAAAACTTTTTTAGAAGAGTGTTAATTACTGTTGATAGGGAAAGTAGGCGAGTTTATACATTTTTATCGTGCTTCAGTAAAGCTTAACTGTGAATTAGCTTGTCAGTATACATTACAAAAAAATGGTGTGACAATTGAAGCTGATATATTCCATCATTCTAAAATGAAACCAGTAAAGTTATCTGATGATTTTACTGAGTGGTTTTTGGAAGTTGTTGAAAAACCTATTTTATCACAAATAGGAGAAATTCAAGAAAGCGATAGTAGAAAAACGCTCAGTAAAATTTTATATTTAAAAGTGAGTTAGTTGTTTTTTTGATTTAATTTTAATTTTACGTAATTTTTTTGTTTAAGGTTAATATAAATAAATTTGATCCAATAAATAGTGGAGGTTCATCATATATAGAACTTCCAAACGATATAAGAAAAAAAAGCTGTTATAAATGTAAAAAATAATGACCAATATTACTTTGTTTGGTTGATATTATCAACGGTAATATACCGATAGAGAGGTGTATTATCGATATACCGAAGAATTTCACGAATATACTTTTTGTCTTTTGGGTAATTTTTTACGAGACAAATTTGGGGATTCATAATCTGATAATACCCGAGAGCTTTAGCTCGAGGGATATTATCGTTGATTATAAATCTCCAAATTTACCGAGTAAGAAATTACCCAAGACAAAAAGTATTTGAGTTAAATTCAAGGTATATGCGATAATATACCGAATCTTGAGGTGTATTTGCAAGGATTATTTCACAAACCATGAAATTTATTAATTGTTATATTTTTTATTATTTTTTAAAAAGCTACTGTGGTATATCGAGTTAGGAGAAAATATTATCGCGATATACCTCGTTACCATGGAAAATCCCTTAATTTCATTGGTTGTTGCTAAGGTGTGTGATATAATCAGCATTATACCCTACGGAACAAAATTCAAATCGTGTCTCTTAGTATCCACAAAATTTTGTTGATATTTTCAATTCAAATAATATAAATTTCCCTACACCGTTGTGTGATATTATTAAATTTAAAAAACAAAATAATTTATCAATAAACGTGTATGGATTAGAACAAATTGCAACAAATAAGAGAACTAATATTGTTGGTTCGCTCCATTATACAAAAATGAAACTAAATACACATATTAATTTACTTTATTGGAAAGAGAATGAGAAGTCAGATTACGCATGGATAAAATCACTCTCTCGTTTATTAGCATTTCAAATAAATAGAAGTAAAACAAAACGCTTTATATGTGACAGATGCCTTTAATATTTTGGAACTGAAATTTTACTAAGTAAACATGAAGAGTATTGTCAATTAGTTGACGCAGTTAAGATTGAGTTACCCACCGAAACATCTATGTGGGTTAATTCTGAAGATTTTCTTAGAAAAGAACGACATCCATTTGTCATTTACGCTGATTTTGAATGTTTAACAGCACCAATTGATACATGTCAAATAAATAGTAGTACATCGTACACTATGAAATATCAATATCATGTACCATGTGCCGTAGCATATATGGTTGTTTGTTCGTATGATGAATCATTATCCTTTTTTGAATCATTTCGTGGACCTGAAGCTGCTAAATGGTTTGTGCATAGATTGAAGAGCGTTGTCGAAATAATTGAGATTTTTTATAAGAATACCATATCAATTAAAATGACACATGAAGATTGGCAGGATTTTGATAATGCTACAGATTGTCATCTTTGTGGAGGAAAGATTAAAATAGCAGATAGGAATGTTAAAGATCATTGTCATTTTACAGGTACTTTAATTAGGTATGATACTCTATTCGAACTTTATAGAAGAATATTGAGTTATTTTTCAAGAAAATATAGAGGTGCAGCACATGGAGATTGTAATTTGAAGTACAAAAACTCCAAATTCATACCCATATTTTCTCATAACTTCAGTGGCTACGACTCTCATCTTTTTATAAAAGAATTTGGTTCAGAGGATGAACATATTTATGTTATTCCAAATAACAGCGAAAAATAAATGACGTTCTCAGTAACAGTAGGCAAATTCCAACTACGTTTCTTAGATTCATACAAGTAAGTTCTTAAAGGGTAAAAAAATGAATGAATTCAAATTAATTTTTTAGGTTTTTGAATACTTCACTGGAAAAACTGGTTAATAATTTAGATGAAGAAAAATTATATATGATAGATGAAAATTATCCTAATAAAGATAAACGAAATTTGATAATTAGAGAGGGAATATTCCCTCATCATTATTTTAATTCATGGGCAAAAATGGAGGAAAAAAATTTACCTGCTAAACAAGCTGGTTTTTCAAAATTGAAAAATGAGCATGTAAGTGACGCAGATTACGCCCACGCACAAAAAAATTTGGTCCACATTTAATATAGATACATTAGGAGACTAGTTAGAACTGTATCTCCAAACAGATGTTCTCTTACTGGCTGAAGTTTTTGAAAACTTTCGAGATGTTTGTATTAACGCTTATAATCTTGATCCAGATTTCACACTACCAGGTAAAATTTTCCAAGTTAAAAAAACACATATAAATTTATTTGAAATATTTTTTTTTTCCTGTAGGTTACGCATGGGACAGTATGTTGAAAATGACAAAAGTAAATCTACAGTTATCAACTGATGTTGATATGATTTTGATGTTCGAAAAATCCACTCGAGGTGGTATATGTCAGTGTGTAACTCGTTATGCAAAAGCTAATAATAAGTATATGAAAGACTATATTTCATCTGGAAAAGATCCATATTTGATGTACTTTGACGCTTGTAATTTGTATGGGTGTGCAATGACTCAATATTCACCATATGGCGACTTCAAATTCTTAAACAATGAAGAAATTTCATGACTTGATATAATAAATATACCTAATGATAGCTTAGAGGGTTATGTATTGGAAGTTGACTTAGAATATCCAATAGCCTTACATGACACACATAGAGACTTTCCATTGTGTTCTGAACATCAAATTCCAGAAAATTCAAAAACACCAAAATTTATGACAACTTTACATAATAAATCCAAATATATATTATATAACAAAAACTTACAACAAGCATTGATTCTAGGAATAAAGTTAACTGAAATTAATGGAGTTATATCCTTTAAACAAGATATATGGTTGAGAAAAATTTATAGATTTGAACACAAATTTTAGGAAAAATGCAAAAAACGATTTTTAAAGAGATCAATATAAACTTATTGATAATGCAATATTTGGAAAGTCTATAGAAAATATTAGAAACCGGAAAGATATGAAACTTGTAACAAGTTGGAATGAACAAGCTGAAGCACGAAAATTGATTGCGAAACCAAATTGTAAAAGAGTTAAACCATTTACTGAAAATTTGGCTTTAATAGAGTTGAGCATAATAAAAATATGTTTCAATAAACCAATATATGTGGGAATGGTTATTCTTGATGTTAGCAAATGGTTAATGTATGATTTTCATAACAATTTTATCAGCATTAAATTACCACATTCAAAATTACTGTATCAAGATACAGATTCTTTAATACTTCAATTTTTTTTAAATTCCTATGTCAAAATTGAACAAAATATTAGACGTGTTGACACATCAAATTATTCAAATAATATATAATTTGGTATTCCACTTGTTAATAATAAAGTTGTGAGACTGTTTAGAGATGAAAATGGGGGAAAAATCATGGTGGAATTTGCGGGTTTAAAAGCTAAAATGTATTCTTTTGTCTTGGAAAATGAAACTCATTGTAAAGCAAAAGGAGTGTCAGAAAGTGTTACCAAATGTTTAACCATAGATAATTATAAAAATACACTTTTTAACTCTGAAAGTTCAAATAAAAAACAAAATAGAATTATATCAGAAAATCATAATATATTTAGTGTTGAAACGAACAAATTAATTCTAGATGGCGAGGATAACAAACGATGTGTAGGAGAAAATACAATTGACACATTACCTTGAGGGCATTATTTAATACAAAAAAATATATAACAACTGTTACAATTGTATTAGGATAGAAAAATGTAAATCAAGTATGATAGTATTATTGAATTGATTGATATTGTAGTTATACTGAAAAAAATTATACAAAAATATTGTGATACATAATTCAATTTTCTTCTATGAATATATTGTAGGACCACATATTGAATGAAGTGATTTTTTTCAATTTGTATATTGTTTTATTTTCCCACTATTTACATTTTTTCAGGATGAATAAGGATTTGGGTATAATAAAGAAGTTAAAATATATTGATATTATTTATTATTGTTTTTATTTACTTAGCATTGTACTTAGAGACTAATTTTTCCGATATTTTTTGTTATATGAACTACATTACTATATAAATTAATGTTTTGTTTCAACAATTTAATTTTTTCAATATACATTTCAATTCTATATTTTAAATTATCGTTTAAGTATTTTATAGACTCTATGTTTGCCGCTGAGCGATGCTTATTATATCTTGACTTGCTCACACATTTGTTTAAAATGATGAATTGTTACATTTTAAAGAGTATTTGAAGACACCATTCACTTGTATATCATAAACAAGTGATGCTAATGACGTATGTATATTGTTATTTATCTGCTTGAGCTGTTCATCAGTGAGTTCGTTTAATCGAGCAGGTAGGAAAAACTTCATAAAAATCATAAAACTTCATTTTTATTTATCCACGAATTATGTGAGCTATCGAACCCCAACCATTCCACAAAAACCTGTGGTCCTTTTCTCTTTAAGACTATTTCTACTAAATATATATTTGGGTGTCTAGTTTTCTGTAGCTCATCCTCATAAAATCCACCTGCAACAGGTTGATCCAAATAATCTTTCAGTTTATATGTTACTGGGTTTGTTAAGTTTATTTTTGAAACTGTAAATATTTCAGTTGACCAGTTTGGAGTATAGCCTTTTTTGAATACATTTTTCAACTTGGATATTCTAACAAAATCACCCAACTTCAGCTTTGCACGACCAGCAATTTTTATGTTACTATATACAGTATCAAGTAAATATTTCTCATTTTTACTATAAACATCAGCTGGGCACATTTTTATTGTTCTGTGTCTTGTATTATTGCAGGATTCAAGTGAATTTGGTAAAATATCAATCCACTTGTAAAATCCACGAAAACTGAACTCCTTCCACATTCTATTTTCCAGTGTTCTATTGAACCTTTCAATTACGCTTGCTTTTGAGTTGCTCAATGTAGAAGAGTGATTTATATTATATTTTTGCAATACTCCTTCGAAATATTCATCATAAAATTCCTTCCCATTATCTGTTTGCAAATTCTAAGGTTTTCTCTTCTGTTTAATAATATCTTGGAATACTTCAGCAATTTCTTCACCTGTTCTGGATTTCACAGGTTTGGCCCAAGCATACTCAGAAAATACATCAATTACAATCAACATGTATTCGTATCCTTTATTTTTGTTTGCGTATGGTATCATTTCGACAAGATCAGCTTGCCATAAATCATCCAAGCCTTTTGTTATCACTCTGCGTCTATTATAATGTCTTTGAGCTTGTTTGTGTAGTTCTTCAATAATTTCTCTCCTCGTCATTTTTTTGTGATTTAAGTTTAATTTTTTTCTGGTAGTTTATTTTCGTTTTTTAATTTATCAATTTCTATTTCGAAATCATTTAAAGCTTTCAATTTGAATGCTTTATCAATTTCTTCATTAATTGAAGCTTTTATAATCAATATTCCATTTTCAAATTCTTTTTTAATAGCTTGCACTATACTATCAACATATAACTTATTAGCGGCTTGATCCTCATGAAGCGGTGCTGGTAAATTGCCTATATGTTTTAATTTGGCATTTAATATATATTCATTATTTGTTTGTTGCAAAATAATAGTGCTCAAATTTAGAAATATTTCTATATTAATAATTCTTTTATCCGTATAACCTTTTGTAACTACATCACTATCAGTCATTGCTCTATCAATATTTGAAATTTGTTTCCCAATTAAATCAAAACTTCCATATTCATCAAAAGAAAATGTAGTAATGTTCTGTCGTTTTTTCATAGAATAACGACCAAATTTATCCACTGACATGATAAAGGTAGTTTCTATTGAAAATAAACGTCTTTATTATTGTAAAGACAAACTTGGAATGAACAAACATTATGTAAAACTATTTTATTATATTTGCTTCTTTTAATTCTTCAATAATTGAAATGATTTCATTATCATGACCTGAATGCCCACTGTTTTCAGAGGCTATTAGCTATCGCAATCTATCAACTAATTCATTGGGACTATCCCAGTAGATATATTCCCGTTTTCCATAGGAATACTGCATATTTAGTGGTAATAGACTAGAACCTGTTGGTAAGTATCTGGCAGGTGGTTTTCTTCTTCTTTTTGAGCTCAATGGTTCTTTTTTCTTAGTAAAGTATGGTTAGATTATATTGAAATATTTTGGAATACTTGAAGTTTTAAGTAAGTCATTGTTGAATTTTTGTGTGCATTTGTTTGTTCTAATATATTTATATACTCAATTTTGTCTTCTTCTGTAGAATTCTCAGGTTTCTTCATAAATATCAATTCATAAAGATCTTCAGTTCCTTTGTATTCCTTATCGTCAATAATAATATCATTCTTATCTATATGAACTTCCTTTCTATCCAATCTAAATATTTTCATTCCATACACATTATCTAATTCTTCATCTTTATTTATAATTTTCAAGAGATATTCATGTCCTATATCACAAAATTTCAATTTTAAATCTTCCATTTCAAGTTTTCCTTGGGGGGTATTTAATGATTCTTGAGCCTGTGATGTAGGTGATATAATGGGAAAATCTTCATAAATATCTTCATCTTTTACATCAAAACTGGTACTTGGAGTTTCAACATTAAAATCCAAAACCTTCCTCACATCCGACCTTCTCTCCTTTGGAAGTAATACATTTTCTTTACCTATACTTCTTTTTATATTAGTTTTGTTCTTCTTTTCTTGTACTTTTGTATTTTCAACAAGCATTTCAAGTGGATTTGTGATGGGTTTGAATGTTTCTTCCAATAAAATATTTTCATCCATTTTGCTATGTTTTAATGCATTTAATTTTTTCCTCAATACTTCACTAACATTACCTATTCCCTCAAGATTTTTGTTATTATTTATTTTTGTCATTGTAAATAGAACGGAGCTCAAGAAAATTATCCAATTCTTTACTGTAACGTCCTTTCTTTTCACTGTCCTTGTCTATAACTGCAAATCCATATCTATTTTTCCAGCATCTTATACAAAATTCCTCGAACTTATTGAATGGTATATCCGTATTCACATGATCGTCATAAATATGACGTAAGTTCGTTTCGTCTTGCTTGAATATTATAATAAAATTAGCATTGTCCCTGATTAAATGTTTGGGTATTTTTGCATAAGATTTGAATGATAAAAACAATCAATATCACTATGTCTACCCATACTGAAAAAATTACGCATACGGTTTTGTTTATCACATATAATGTCGTCAAAAATAATGATGGAAAACATTTTAGCTTCATAACATCAACACTTTCACTGAAGGAATGATATCCCATACCCCCAACTCTTGAAATACACTTCTGTAGAAAATTATACTTAGGTTGATTCGATGATTTAGAGCATAAATATATATTCTAGAATTTTCATCCATTTGGATGTGTGAGTAAACTAAGTAAAATATTTGTCTTACCACAATTACTTGATCCAATGATAATACATCTTATGCTATTAGGTAGTAAGTCGCTATGTTTTTTTATGATTTTCCACTTTCTTTATTATCAAAATTGTTTATTTGAAAACGATGTTTTTGCTTTATGAATTTCATGATAACTACTGGTTTTCATATAAAAACACTCTCCTATATATAAATATTCAGTTGAGTAAAATGCACCAATGCTTATACATCGAAAAAAGTTTTACGGAAAAAGATTGGTGAATAAGACAATTAACTCCCTACCTATAGAGTTACATATTCCAGGTTATCAATTTTGTGGACCAGGAACTAACTTGGAAAAAAGATTGAATAGGGGAGACAGGAGTATCAATCCATTAGATGTTGCATGTCGTGAACACGATATAGCTTATTCAGTTAGTAATAATTTGAATGATCGACACAACGCTGATAAAATTTTACAAGAAAAAGCTTGGAACAGAGTTAAATCTAACGACGCAAAATTTAGTGAAAAAGTAGCTGCTTGGACAGTAACTAACGCCATGAAGGCAAAACAGAAACTTGGAATGGGAACGAATAAGAAAAAAAAAGCTCAGAAATCGAAGAAACGGCGGGTACTGAAAACACCTCGAAAGCTTGGTGGCTTTTTACCACTGGCACTTCTTCCATTAATTGGAAAAGCATTACTTGCTGGCGCTGCAAGTGGTGCTGCTTCATATGGTGTCAACTAAGCTCTAGGTAAAGGTCTTTACTTAAAACCATATAAAACAGGTGGTGGCATGAAAAAGAACAAAAGAAAGAAAAAAAACTCCAAAAAATGAAATTACCAAAGAAGCCTTTAACAAATATTGATATAAAAAAATATGTGTGCAAGTATAATATAAGAAATTTCCGTGGAGTTCACATGCGGAACAATTTACCCAAGAGTCCATTTAAAAACGAGTCTGCTGTAATAAATTTAGATTCTTATGATGGTTCTGATACTCATTGGGAGCTTATGGTTAAAAATATAATATCATAAATTATTTTTTCTACGATCACTATAGAAAACAACATATTTCTCATAGAAAACACAACTAGAAAACTTACAATTTCACATAACTGTGCGAAAAGTCGTGAGAAATGATTTCTCACACCAGTTTGACCAACTTATATATTGATGATTCATTCTGAATTTTCTTTAGGTGATATATATGATATATTTAGCTAGATTATTGATAAATATCACGGACTTGATATAAATCTCTGTTTGCTCTTTTATAAGCCACATTTATATAACAAAATTGCACTAAGTTCTGTTGGAATTATTTTCTTATTCTTGTAATATATATTTCGAAGGTTGGCAACACTACGAATCACAACTGTCAAATTGAAGCAGACAACACACGCTCCATCACATTCTGTTGAAATCGAGAAATTATGTATGTAATTATTGTATCATAACCAAAACTAGATATCCACAAATATCATTACTGCAGTTGGAAAATGGCTAGTGACGAAAATTTAGAAAACCCGCTACCCGAGATCACAGAAAACTCTAACTAATAAACCAATCAGAAGGTCGCCTGGTGAGAGTGGGCCAATCAGATACAATCTTTCCGTAGTTTGCAACAATTAAATAGCACAACAATGAAATGTCAATCAACTGATAGAAAATATATCAATAATGTTCCAAATCATAGCTAAAATTAATGTCACAATAAATAAGCAGAGTAACAATTAAAATGCCTAAATTATTTTACACTTGTGAAAATAGCTTCAAAATCTAAGTTATACGAATGATTTACCTACATATTTCATTAAAAACTGTGATCGTAGAAAAAGTATAGTGTACAACACGTATAGAATCACCTATTTCACACTTGTGTGATTCCAGCACCCGACTCCGTCTCGTACTGAAAATTACACACCTCGTGTGAAATAGGTAATTTTCTATACTTGTTGTACAATATACTATTGACAGTTATGGAAATCTACCTCCGCCAAGAGAGTTTGTGAATTATTTTGGACCTAATATTGAAATAAATTATGATTACAATCGTTTTCAAAACTTGAATGCATACAATTGTGGTCATTTATGCTTAGAATATCTTATAAAATATCAAGCATGAATATTTATTATACCAGTTACAACATGGAATCAATATCATTCACACTTACAGGAAAAGAGTTCATAATTTCTGCAGACTATTTTCCACCAATTGAATTAGATTATAATTGTAAATATGTAATGGGTCTGATCAATTTCGACACATTTCATTCAATACCAAACATTGATGGAACTAATAATAAATTCTATTATAAAAAACAAGCAGACAAGGTTTTTACACTGTTTCTAATACCAGTGGGGTCGTATGAAATTGAGGATATTGAACAGGTATTTAGGAAAGAATTGAATGATCCTAATTACATTTCCGAAGAAAAACTTGATTCAAATAATATTGAAACAGAAGGGAAAAAAAATTAGACATGATTTCATTTTTCTAAAACCAAATAATAATACGTTAAAATGTGAACTAAGAAGTACTGTTACAATTGATTTCTCAAGAGAAGATTCATTTGGGTCACTATTGGGACATGGAAAACGAATATTAGAACGAAACACATTTCATGGAAGTGATTTACCTGTTAATATAATAAAAGTAATAATTTTTTATTAGAATGTAATATAATATCAGGAGATTATAAAAATGATTTACCTGCACATACTATACACCAGTTCTTTCCTGAAGTTGCGCCTGGTCATAAAATTAATTTAGTGCCTCCAAGTCCTCCATATTTAGAAGTGAACACAAAATTGATAAGCAACATTACTATTCATATTGTTAACCAAGAAGGAAGATTTGTGAATTTCCAAGGTGAAACAATTACAGTTAGACTTCACTTGAAAAAAGCCTAAATAAAAAATGGGAATTGAGTATAAAAGAACAAAATTCAATTGTGGTAAAATTAGTTCTTCGAAAGGCATTAAGGAGTTAACAAGAAAAAATAAGAATTTCCTCAAATTACTTGGGTTTCATTTAAAAAAAAAAATAAGAAAAGAAAAAAACAGAATGAGTGATATATTGGATGTAACGTCAGGAATATCTCTTGATAATGCAATAAGTCGAATTGAAATGCACAGCCATCAACCGTTGGTTGCATCAGCATTTAACAATTGTGATGAGATTCGAATTCAAATTCAACAGCAAGACATATACACATTACCAAGCCAAAGCTTCTCATGTATTGAAAGTAAATTATCAACAGAAGAGAATGCCGTACCTCCTAATGATACAAAAATAACAAATGATGGTATTGCATTTCTATTTGATGAAATTAAATACTTGGTAAATAGTGTTGAGGTAGATAAAAAAAAAAATGTTGGAATTACATCTACTTTAAAGACATATGGCTCCCTAACTAATGTTGAAAGTAAAAATCTGGAAAACGCTGGATGGGGGCAAGACAGTAACATTTTAGATGCGCATGGGAATTTCAATGTTTGTCTTCCTTTAAAAATGCTACTTGGGTTCTGTGAAGATAATACGAAAATTATGAAGAATGTTAGACAAAAACTAGCACTTATAAGAGCAAGAGCTGATGCTAATGCCTATACATCTACAGCTAATTTGAAATTTCAATTGATTGAAATACATTGTAGAGCTCCTCATATTCATGTTAACGATGAGTATAGGTTAAAATTATTGAGAATAGTTTATTCAAATCGTTTTATATCTTGTGCTTTCCGTTCTTGGGATTTATATGAATATCCTGCTCTCCAATTGTCAAAAAAACAAACATGGTGGATTAAATCCTCTACTCAAGTGGAAAAACCCAGATTTGTTATTATTGGTTTCCAAATTAATCGTAAAAATCAAAAAGATAAAACAGCAGTAACTTTGATATTTGTAATTTAACAAATATAAAACTATATTTAAACTCAATTTGTTATCCATATGATAGCCTTAATCTTGATTTCAAGAATAATTATTATGCTTTACTGTACGAAATGTATGCGAAATTCCCTCAAGCTTATTATAATTACTACGAAACGTATATTGGACCAGCTCTTAGTAAATCAGAATTCAAATCAATTGCTCCAATTATAATCATAAACTGTTCCAATCAAAATGATTCAATAAAAAATAGTGCTGTAGATGTTAGATTGGAATTTGAATCTAGTTAGAATTTTCCTGAAAACACAAGTGCATATTGTTTGATCATTCACGATAAAATTATAGAATATAACCCACTCACAGGTGCAATTAGAACTTTAGTATAAAATAGCCATTGAAACAACTAGGAATAGAATTAATTGTTGATATACAGGGATTTAATGCGAAAAATTATATAATGGTAGCAAAAGGAATTGCTATCATGTCAAGAGATGGAAATAAGCTGTGTCATTTATTATTTAAGCCACCATTCTCCTGGAATCAAAATATAGAAGATAAGCTGTTTGGTTATATAAAAATTATCATGGTTTTCGTTGGGATGATGGGTCCATACCATATACCAAACTTTCGGAAACAATTATACCTATATTCAATAGTGCAAAAGTGATATATGTTAAAGGTGATGTGAAAAAAGTATACCTTGAGTCATTCAATAATAAATACAATGCAAAGAGGAATGTAAAGCTGTTAAGAATATTCTTCCACGAAAAACTTGTTTCAATCACTGCAATAACTGTGCAATAAGTAATGTATATAAAATTAGAGACTATTTAGATGATGAATTGTATAAATCAATAGATATATAATAAATATAATTTTTGAGAAAGAATATATTTGTTATTTATTTTTGAAACTTGTTGAAAGGCTTATTGATCATTTATTCGTTTTTTCATTTCAAATATTTGTATAAAGCAAGTACTAACTTGTTTATGTTTTATTAATAAGTTATTGTTTTCAATTTTTTTAAAAGTTATAATAATTCAAGTAATATAATATGGGAGATTGTATTTTTTTTAATACATTATCAGTTTATATACTGCTTTCGTGAAGATTGGAAGTAAGAAAAAAAAAAATTTTCATGATGAGTTTAAAAATATTAGCAAATTATTATTACAAGTTTATGAAGACATGTGCGCATCGTCAAAAAAAAGAAGTGAATGGTATGAACAAATTATAAAAGAAAGTTCAACCGATCGCGAAATACGGTGAATAGTTGGTGATTTAGCTTGTGTTGCATATATTTGTAAAATACTAAGTGACAACTCATTTATTGATATATGAAATTTATTTAGTGGTAATGATTTATTGAATATTTGGGGAAAACTTCCAGTTTCTTACAAAATAAACCCTAATGTAATAAAGAGGCTACCATGTGTGGAACATTGGAATTTACCTAATCAACACATACAAATGGGTGGTCCACCACCATGTATTGGAGATTGTGAAATCTGTAATTTCTCATCCATTCAATTTGTTCTGGAAAAGTTAAAGTAGAAAATGTTAATCTCTAAAAAAATATATATAATTGTGCAAATGGTGTTATTATATATAACTAAGCATTTTTATTATATATAACCATTCTTATTCAAGAAGTATGCTAATAAACATATAAGCTGAAACATGTTATTTTTTATCTAATTTTATTGTTGAGTATTAGTGTTTATTCTAGTGTTAACCACTTTCAATTAGTTGTGAACTATTTAAATCATTATAGTAACTTAAATTTAACAACTACTGAACTATTCAAACTAGATGAAAATAGCACGATATTCAAAGAAGGATTGAAAACATTCCAACAAAGATTTAATTTACAAAATACGAGTGGAATAAATAAGGAAGTGATTAATTTTGTACAAAAATATAGATGTGGTGTTGAAGATGTATATTTCCGAACTCATCCAATAAAATGGGTCAATAGTACAATTTATTGGAAATTTTATGGTAATATTCAAGAACAGAACCTTGTGCTGGACTGAATCGAAATGGCATTTGAAGTTTGGTCTGATCACACAGATCTTCATTTTATAGAAGTTAATAATTCTTATGATGCTACTATTTTAATATCATTTGGAACATCACCCAATCACTATAGCTATTTCACTCACAATTTTTGTAATTGTATATTCGATGGACCAGGTAACATATTGGCACACGCAGAATACCCCAATACAAATATGCAATCAGAAGTTCATTTAGATTCAACACAAAGTTGGTCTTACAAGCTAGTAGAACCAACAAATGGGAACATGAGTTTTTTTGATGTACTTGTACACGAAATTGGACACGCCCTTTGAATTGAACATTCAAACATCTTATATAGTATTATGTTTCCAGCATACGATAATAATGTATTTGAAAATGGTAATGGTAAACCTTATGGTTTATCTGTGGATGACATAAATGCTATTCAATCTTTGTATGGGAAAAGAAACCATAATACCATCCCAACAACAAAATATTACACTAAGGCTAATAATGTTATAACCGAAGCAACTATTATTCCAAATTTTTAACCTAATTTATGTAGACTAACAGATGTTGGAAAGTTTTTAATACTTGATAAGAAACTATATATATTTTATAATAAATGGGTTTGGGCTCAAAATCTTGGTGAAAAAAATTTCAATGAAACATCATATTTATTGACAGATTGGTTGAACTTTATACCTGAATTCTTCAAAAAGTTGAATGCTATTTATCAAAGACCAAATGGAAACGTTGTAATAATAGTAGATGACGTGGCATATAATATAAAATTCCCATCTCTTCAATTGGAAAGTACTCAAACTCCCTATATTAGTCACATTACTAATATTAATGGAGCTGTTCCAACAAACAACGGACAGACTCATATATTCTATCATAATAATTTGTATATGAAAATAAATGGATGTGAATTTGCTACTGAAGAATATGGGACATTGGATTCAATTTTTCCTGGAGTTCCAAATAATATCGAATCAGTTTTCAAGTATACAAATAGACGTATATATATTTTTTTTTCATAAGCAATTACTACTATAAATTCAATGAATTTACAAAATCACTTAAAAAAGCCGAGAAATTTGAGTTCTCCCTTTTTAATATCAGTGGTCCAAATATTAGTTTATATGAACAACTGAAAATATTGTTATCAAAACTAATAAATAATGTTTAAATTAAGTTCATTATACTTACATTGATGTTACTCCTTAGCTTTTATTGAAATCTGTAAGTTTTGTAGAATAAAAATTTAGAAATATAAATAATCAACAAAATTTCCTATAAAACTGTTTATTCATTTTTTTTCTCATCAAATGAATACACTCAATTAGACTTACTTTATAAACAACTATTATTGTTAATAGGTAAAATTACAGAAATAATATAGTTCAATTATTTAATTCATTTCTGATACTATATTAATATTCTCCCCATTAAAATTCTGAAGAGTATCATTAACTACATCTGGATAGGCTAATACCATTTGCTCTATTGCTAAATTATGAATAATATCCAAATTATTAACTATATTATGAATATTAAAGGAAATTTCTCCTTCACATGTTAATGACTGTTTTACAATATTAGAATAGTAGTTGGAAAAGTTTAAAGATTCCAAGTACTTTATTGTAGAATTTAAAAAATCAGAAATTAAAAATAAATTGTTAATACTTGTATTGCTCAGATAAATTTGTGCATTCTGTGACTCAATAATAATAATTTTCCTATTTTCTATAATATCAAATAAAATTTTATCAATAAAAAATGAATATGATTCTATTGTTGAATTACCATTCATATAATCCATAATGATATTATAAGTCATAAGGAACTCATACCCCTCACATACTTTGGAATCTATAATCTTTTCAATCCTATTGTTATTCAATCTAACAATTATTACAAAATTTTGTGCTGAATAATTACCAACACATACACAAACATTCTTATTTAAAAACGGTCTATGTTCTATAATTAATTCATTATTATTATTACCAATCACAGGGAATGGTGGTGGTAAATTATCAAACATTGGATCCAGTGTTACTTCTTTCACAAGTTCAGCAGTTTCTTGGTCAACATTTATAACATTTCTACTTGATTCCGCTGTAATTCCATTTTCAAGTTCACCAGTTTCTTGATCAACATTCATAACATTTTTACTTAGATTAATTCTTCTTTTCCTCATTGATTTTCCATCTTGGGAAATTTGTTTACAAGAAGCGTTCTTATTAGCTGGATATTTTTCACCATTATTGTTCGTTTTCACTTGCTATAAGTAATTCAACAATTAAAAAATATTACGAAATAAAATACAAAAAAATCTTACCATTTTTTCTTCCTTATCATTTTTAGCGCATTTTTCCGAAAAAAGCGCTATTATATTCACTTTGGCTGGCTGGCTGGCGTGACGCTGAGATCTCAGCAACTATACTATTTACAGACTTGAAACTGGTACTAAATAAAAGCTGCTGTTTCGTAGGCTTGCACAAATTGCTTTAATTCAAGCTCAGTGATTGTGGAAAATTGAATTATTCAATTACTTGTTTCAAGTGAAACAATGTCCATAGATATCTATGACATTAGGAATATGGCAACTAAAATTTATTAAAGTAGATAAAAATTTAGTTACAACTTTCGCCGCGGGTGTCAATATTATTATGTACAGTTGTCAAATCTGTCCGGGATTCATTCAATGACTTGTTTGACGCGAATTTGAAGCTTATTAGAATGAATTATTATTATTGGATGAAAATTTGCTCACTTTTGGTGTATTTTTTTTTTATATAGCTTTGATAAAGATCAAATTATCATTTTAAGCTACAGCACTTGACCTCCTGTCAGTCAATAACTGAACAATGAAGATTAAAAGGTATTTTTGAGTTTGTACATGTATAAATTATGTACCTATTAAATAGTCAACTTGAAACTAGTACTAAATGGAAGCTGCTGTTTCGTAAGTTTGCCCAAACTGCTTGATTTCAAGCTCAGTAATTGTAAGAGATGGTAATTTGCGAAATCTCTGAAGTAACAAGCATTCATGAGCTGTCAAAAATGCGCTTTCATCATCTAGATGATTCTTCCATTTTTTTTTTACGCACATATGAATATAAATCTTTTCACTTGAAAAATGTGTATCAACACTGAATACAACAATAAAACTCCTGTCTTTTTATATATTTTTCTTATCATTCTATACAAATCCTGCGCAGTAAAACGTTCACACATTAAGATTATTATAAAAAAAAGTATCCAATAACTTTTGAAAGTATTGTTCTCATTACATATTATTTTTCTTTAAAGTGATTATTTTCTGTAATCATTTAATTTATACTCCAACATTGGTGTTAAAATAATGAAATATTGTTTAATTTTATATTGAAAACGGAAGCTATCTCTTGCATATTGCTCTCATATTCCTTGACGACTCAATTTGTATGCATATTTCCACGCTATCATGTGATGTACTATTACTTTATCATTGAACGTTACAGATTTCATATCAATTGAAAAATTTATAACAAAAAGCTTGTAACAATTGAAAATAGAAGGCATAAAATTCTAACAGCTATTTATAATACAAAATGATATGACTTTATCACTATCTAAGTCCAAATTTCCGTTCTACTGATAAGTCTTTCGTTCAATTTGATTCACGATAACCTTGAAGCTAGTCACAAAAGATGAATCTTTCTGCAGAGCATGTATCAACGAATGTAAGCTTATCAATTTTATTGTTATCAAACGGACACATCCTGCATTCATATATATATATATACAATTATATCTCTGTTATGATAATTTTCTTCGTTGCCCTAAGTACACATGTACTCTCAGAACTTATAAACAAAATTCATATGCAAACAATACTTATTGGTGTGTAATATAACAAAAAAAATTCTTTAACACACCACAAAATCTTCCAGACGCCCCCTCCATTTTTTTCTTGCAACCTTTAGCTACTCATTTACAGATGGCAGTATCAGCGCGCTCCTTTCCATTTACAAACATTTCTTAAGACGTTGTTCAAAAAGAACTTAAGACGTTCTTATCAAACTCAAGACGTTCTTATCAGATCTTAGGACGTTGGTCAAGAAAACTCAAGATGTTCTTATCAGTTCTTAAGATAGTCTTATCAGTTCTTAAGACGTTCTTATCACTGATGACCTTGAGATTGAGCCAGAAACCCCTTCTTATATCTACTAAGGTCAAAGCCACAGTTTTGATTTTGATATGAATTATTATTGCTTGTATGAAGTTATGATGAGTACAAAATTTTTTACTACTCACTCAGGAAGCTAAGCACAATTTATTTCCTATGTTCACTATCAATAGTATGAATTTTGGCTGATATTACCACTACTTTATATGCTCTAAGATCAGTTAACACCAAATACGTCTGCTCGATTCGAAAAATAATGATACATAATGATACATAATGCAAGCTTATTCTGGCCCAGTTCAAGATGGATGAACTACTTGAAGATCGAATGACTCCACAAGATGTCCTCTATTATACAGGTGTGCACATTTCTTTGTTAAAGAAAAGAAACGTCATAACCACGTAATCAAGATATATGTGTCGTCGTATTTGTGTGTTTATGTTCGAAGGCGATTCACTTAGAAATCGCTGAGGATCTGACCACTGACGGATTTATCGGCGCACTCTCCCAATTCATTGACCGTCGCGGAAGATGCAAAAATTTATACTCAGATGATGGTTCCAATTTTGTAGATGTCAATAATCAACTGAAGAAGTTATATGCTATTTTGCATATTGAATCAAGCGTGAGCAAAAGTCACAATTTTATAGCCAACGAGGGCATCAATTGGCATTTTATTCCTTCTCTTTCTCCTCCCTTCGGAGGATTATGGGATGCTGGCATGAAATCCATGAAACATTACATACGGCGCGTAGTAGGAGAAAAATTGTGTACTGTGGTACAATTTCAGACATTTCTTATCAGAATTGAGACAATCTCAAATCCTAAGCCCTGGTCATACATATCATGTGATCCCAATGATTCTATCCCAATCACTCCCAGTCACTTCCTAATTGGCAAATCAATCATGAATATAGCGGAAGAAGATAATCGTGAAATCGCGGTAAACCGGCTGTCTAATTGGGAATATGGCACTCGCATGAAACGCAATTTTTGGGATCGGTGGTATGAGGAAAATATAAGCGGTCTGAACGTGCGCCATAAATAAAGTACCGGTAAGCACTCCATACGTGAGGAAACTATTGTACTCATAGAAGATGATGACTTGCCACCTTCACAGTATCTTTAGGCAACGTAGCTAAGTTGTGCCCGGGTAGAGACAAAATGGTGCGGGTCGTTGAGGTGCGTATCGGTAAAAAAGTAAACGCGCAAAATGTTTGGAACCTGGTTCCTTTGCCCAACATGCATGATGAGTGCAACGACAAGTCTAGCAGTGCAGTGTAGTGAAACCTGAAGAGGTTTGCTCTATTCGGAAGTAACTATACCAGTTTTTGTATGTGTGTACATGCATTCTTTAAGTCTTAATTAACGACTTTGAGATTAACCTAAATAATGAATCATAGCTTGGTAACTGTTATATATGATAAATATTTGATTAAACTTGAGTGTTTGATAGTCTCAACGGGAATATGTTGAAAATTACTCATTCACAAACAAATTTTCTCATTTATGGTTATACAGAATAATAAGTTTCAGCATTTTCATTTATTGTGACAATTTGAAGCGTCACATCTGCAAGCCATTAGATCTTAGAAGTACTTGACTTTGAGATAAGAATTTTGCTTGCCTGTTGTCTCCATGTTAAGGTTTTGTTGATATATACTTGAGGTATTGCTTTCCTCTGACCCTTGTGACCACCTCTTGCTTAGATCTAGAGCGGTGGAGTCTGAGTGGTCTTTTCTTGTAGGATCAGTTGTAACCAAGAAACTGCACTTTCAACACATGATTTTACTAGATTATAATATATGTAAATTAAAAAATCACATGATTTTTGAATGAAGTGGCAGGGTTGTTTTTGATTTTGTTTGGTAGAGTTTGATATTATGACAGTTAAGATATTTGTAATTATTTGGGTTATTAATAACATGTAATTTAATTATTCTTTTTAGGTGAGTCTCACCATCATTATTTATTATTATAGTATTAAGTATATGTTGTTCTAATTCATGTTATTTTGTATTATTCTTTTTAGAGTAATAAAATCAGTTATAAAAACCTAATCTGAAAACTGACTTACAAATTAAATTACAAAAAAATTGATTAATCCAAAGATGGATAAGGACAAACTGTTTGTACATATAGTTAAAAGAAGTGGAACTGACTTTGAATTAGCTGGTATATCTGAAGATAAGCAATTATGGTGTTCTCTGCCAGTTGAGTACCAAAATTTGAAGGAACACAAAGTATTATTGGACAGATCAACTATTAAAAATGCTATTTCTGCGATAAAACCAATTGATGGGTATCGTAAAGTGGGGATTAAGTTAGATGAAGATTTGAAGAAAGAGTATTTCGATGAGGATGGTAACTTGTGTTATAAGAGCATTCCATTAGAAGAGTCTAGTTGTGCAGTGGATACCAGCATGATGTCTACCAAGTCAGAAGATGAAATTTTTTTAATGAAGAGAATAAAGGAATTGGAAGCAAAGTTAAATTTTGATGATGAAGTGAAGCTGCATGAAGTGGAGAAGAGATTTGTTTTAGATAGATTTGATAAGAAGCAAGACCCTAAAGAGTGGTTAGAGCAATTCGAAAGTGAATGTATGAGACACAGAATAAATAGAGATACTAGTATAATTGAAGCACTACGGTTTTTTGTAATGGGAGCGTCGAAAGATTGGTATGAAGCAAATTTAAAAAAAATTGGTTTGATGAAATGGCCACAATGGAAAGAATCTTTTTTAACAGTGTTTATTGATAAAGGTTGGTCCAAGATTAGGAGGGCATATAGCTATAAATATTTGGGTGGGTCATTAGTAGATTATGCGTTAACAAAAGAGAGATTGTGTTTAGATGCTGAGAGCAAAAGTACAGTTATAACAAGAGTGAATATGATTGTAGTTGGATTGCCGTTAGAGGTACAAGACAAGTTAGACCGAGAAGAGATTATGACAATTGAAAGACTGTTTACGGAACTAAGGAAATTGGATGATTTGTTTAGTACGAGAAAGAAAGATGTGTCAGGTTCAAATACGAATAAGAAAACTGACAGACCCAATGATCAGAAGAAAAGGAGTGATGATAATTTTAAAAAGCCATGTTTCATGTGTGAATCATTTGGATGGTTAAACCGCTATCACTCAACAAATGAATGTAGAAACAAGAAAATGTATATGGAGAAAAAAAAAGTTAATTTAATTGAAACTCGTTGTGACGATGACATGAGAAGTGTAGCAACGGAAATGATGAAGATAGAAATTGATGATAAGTCTTTAAACTAAAAAGCCCGGGAAAATTGGATTCATTGATCAAGATAAATGTAGTTATTGATAATAAGTTAAAAGTGAAGGCTGTCTATGATACGGGATCTAATGTTAGCTTGATAAATAAAAGGGTTATCAACCTTTTGAAATTGAGTCTTATAAAACACAAAAATGCTTTTAAAACAATCAATGGATTCAATTTTAGTTCAGCCCGGGCCAATATCAAATTGAAAATTGGAAACATAACAAATGATTTGAATACTAACGTGATAAGAAACAATAAGTTTTCTTATGACCTACTGCTGGGTCTCGATGCTATCAGTAAGTTTAAACTCATACAGGATGAGAACCTAAATGTGTTTCAAAGAAGTAATGAAAAAGAAATGAGAAAGTTAGATGACAGTATAAGAAAGTGTCAATTGAATGAATGTGAAAAAGATGAATCCAATAAACATGTAGATGTAAATATGAATGAGTTCAAGATAAAACTGGAGCACATAGAAGATAAGAATAGAAAGATAGATATTTCGAGATTGATAGAGGAATATAGAGATGTATTTGCTAATGGAAAATTTGATGTGGGTAAAGTGAGATTAAAAGAAGCTGAGATAAAGTTATTGAAAGATGAATATGTAAATTCACGTGCGTATAAATGTTCTATACCAGATGAGAAGGAAATTAAAGCACAGATTATGAAACTTCTGGAAGCAGACCTTATAGAAGAGTCAGATTCACCATATTCGTCCCCAGTTACACTGGCTTACAAAAAGGAAGAAGGTCGTAAATCGAGATTGTGTATTGATTTCAGGAGGATGAATAAATTAATTGTACCAGAATGTTATCCATTCCCAACGATAAATGACGTGATTGATAAAGTGTCTAATTGCAAGTATTTCACTGTTCTAGATATAAACTCTGCATTCTGGTGCATTCAACTGAAAGTAGAAGATAGAGAGAAGACATCTTTTGTGACAAAATTTGGAAAATTTATGTTCAAGGTTCTTCCATTTGGGTTAAAGAATGCCTCGGCGATATTTCAACGTATTTTATCTGGTATCATAAGAAAAAATAATTTGGATGATTTCTGCGTTAATTACATTGATGATGTATTGTTATTTTCTAAAACGTGGGATGACCATATCAAACACATTGAATTATTTCTGCAGGTAGTCAAAGAAGAAGGTTTTAAATTGAAACTGGAGAAGTGTGTGTTCGCTTCAAATTCTGTGAAGTATCTTGGTCATTTTATTCAAGAAAACAAAATATCACCAGCGCAAGAGAATTTGGTTGCAATAAGAAATCTAAAAAGACCAACTGATAAAACAGGTGTTCGGAGTATATTAGGCTCAATTAATTTCTATCTAAAATATATCGAAAATAATACAGAGAAGTTTGAGCCGTTACACAGATTATTACGAAAAAATGTTGAATTTGAATGGTCAGATGAATGTGAGAAGTGTTTTAATTTGATAAAAGATTATTTGTGCTCTTCTCCAGTATTAGCGATCTATGATGTGGACAAGGAGGTATACATTGAAACAGATGCGAGTTACAAAGGGATTGGCGCAACGTTAAAACAGCCACAAAGCGATGGAATGTTACATCCGGTAGCATATTTTTCAAGAAAATTATCTGAAAAAGAGAAAAAAATGGATATTATCCACCTGGAGTGTAAAGCAATTAAAGATTCCATAAAGTATTGGCAGTACTACCTGATTGGTCGAGAATTTACTATATGCAGCGACCATAAACCATTGGAGAATTTAAAAACCAAATCAAGGACAGATGAGATTTTAGGTAGCTTGATTCATTACCTGTCACAATTTAATTTCAGAACTATATATAAGAAAGGGAAAGAAAATGTGTTAGCGGATTTACTATCAAGACAACCAGTCTTAGAGTACTTTGAGAATGAAGATGCAGTAAGAGTAACTAACCTTATAGAGTTAGATGAGATAATTAGTGATCAGAGAGATAATAGTGATGAGCTTATTTCTGCAAAGAAAACTGAAAGGCATCATGACATTACATTAAAAAAATTAAAAGGTAGATCCAGAGTATTTATTTCAAGTGAATTTGGTAAAAGGCTGATTAGCCGGGTACATGATCATTATGGTCATATTGGTATTGCTCAGATGCAGAGGAAAATAAGGCCATTTTATTATTTTAAGAACATGGACAAAATGATAAATGAGTTTTGTAGAAGTTGTGCGGTTTGCATGGAGAATAAAATACGTAGAAGTAGGCCCATAGGTTTAATGTCAAGACTAGGCCCTGCGAAAGAGCCGTACGGAATAATGTCCATAGACTCTGTTGGAGGTTTTGGAGGTAACAAATCATCCAAGAAATTTATGCATATTTATTATTTGGAAGAAAATCAATTATTTGTCCACTAAACATACTAAATACAGTTGGCAATCTAGATGATGACAGAGAAGAAGCATTTCAAAATTCTACAAAAAACTTTGAAGAGAACAAAAGAAGGGTAGATAAAACTCGAAGAGTATATGACTTTAAGGTTGGCGATCAGGTTTTTATTGAAAATGGAAACAAGTTAAATAGGAAAAAAACAGACAAAGTAAGAGTAGGACCTTTCAGAGTTTTGAAGAAGATTTCAGATTCATTTTACGTAGTTGACTGCGGAAAGAAGAAAAAAGAATCTAATTGTTTTCACAGTAGCAAAATGTCACTTTATTCACCTGAAAAAGTGACTAGAGAGGGGGAGATGTAAATTAAAAAATCACATGATTTTTGAATTAAGTGGCAGGGTTGTTTTTGATTTTGTTTGGCAGAGTTTGATATTATGACAGTTAAGATATTTGTAATTATTTGGGTTATTAATAACATGTAATTTAATTATTCTTTTTAGGTGAGTCTCACCATCATTATTTATTATTATAGTATTAAGTATATGTTGTTCTAATTTATGTTATTTTGTATTATTCTTTTTAGAGTAATAAAATCAGTTATAAAAACCTAATCTGAAAACTGACTTACATATATGTATTAAGCTAATATTCGTACTCATCTATTCATGACTCCTTCCCTCGATTGAAAAGTTGATACAAATTTTAAGCTCAAATTGAAGTTAACCAGATGAATATTTTAATCAAGAGCTAAAATAATTCCGCGCTCGATCAATTTCTTACGCGACGTCATTTATAGATGAAGTTTTTTATAATACAAATACAGCTACGTCTTTGTGTTGACATGAGAGCTGCTAATGAAGCCATCACCAGAGGAAGACATCCAATACCATGTATTACTGATATGTTGGTAGACTTAAAAAATAGCAAATAATTTTCAAATATAGATCTTAACTCTGCTTCACATCAAATCATATTAGAGACCGAAATTGAAGATATAACAAGTTTCACAGCATGTTTCGGGCTGTATTAATTTGGAAGGAAATTTTTTTAAATCAATTGTACGCCGGAAATATTTCAAAAAATAATGGAGTTACAGTTTGGAGACCTGGAAGGTGTTGTAATTCACATTGACGATTTTCTTGTTCATGGCAAATCTCAGGAAAAACATGATAAAAACTTAAACGGTTTATTAAAAAGTATGGGAACATTGGACATTAGCGCCAAAGTAGACAAATGTCATATTAAACAAAAATAAATTGAATTCATGGGACATGTGGCGGCAATAGAAAGATATCAGACGCCTGATATAGAAACAGAACTGCAAAGTTTTCCAGGATTGATTGGGTATTGCAGTGAATTCATCTCAAATTTTTCGACACTGACCGAACCATTGCGAGAACTTATAAGAACAAATGTCGAATTAGAATGGAAACGCCGGCACGAAGAAGCTTTCAATAAATTGAAAGAGACCTTGATTAAAGAAAGTATGGTCTTAGGTTCTAAGTCAACAATTATAGCTGATGCCAGTCCATATGGACTCGGAGCTGTACTGGTACAGTTCCAAAATGGGGAAAACAAGATTATTGGATATACCAGTTGAGCACTTAATAGAACAGGATCAAATACAGCCGAACCGAGAAAGAAGCTCTCAGTCTGGTGTGAGCATGTGAGCGCCTTCACACATACGTGTATGTAACAGAGTTCGAGATGATAACAGATCACAAATCTCTCGAATTTATATTCTCTCCGAAATCAAAACCTTGTCGAAGAGTGGAACGTTGGGTACCAAGCGACAAGAGTAAAGTAATCGATGATGAAGCACATGTTCGATGGGTAACTGAAGCAGCATTACCATCATCTATGACGCTGGAAGAAATCCGAGGAGCTTATATTAACAACACTTAATTAGCTGATTTGAAAGAAGCCATCCAGAAGGATAGATGGCCAGTAAGTTTATGTAAATACGAAGCAATCAAAATAGAATTATGTGTTGTAGATAAGATCATATTAAGAGGCACTTGAATACTGATACCGCCATCACTTCAACCGGCATAGTGAAATGGAAGCAGAGGCTACGTACAAAAGTTTGGTGGTATGGACTAGACAAAGAAGTAAAAGCTTATTGTGAGAGATGTCAATGCTGCCAACTGGTAGGAGCCGCAAATCTGCCTGAACCGATTGTTAGCACCAGAATGCCAAAGAAATCATGGCAGACCATCGCTTTAGATTTTCTAGGATCACTTTATGAAGAACAATACATATTAATTGCCGTTGAGTATTACAGCAGATAATATAAGACGAGGATTATGACTGAAACTACAGCTGATAATATCATTGAAGAAGTGGAAGAAATGTTCACAAGATTGGGTATACCAGACAAAATAGTTGCCGACAATAAACGTCAGTTCGTAAGTAAAGAGTTTGCCGACTTCTGTATATCGTATGAAATGAAATTACGTTTAAATTCGTCGAAATGGCCTTAGGCAAACGGAGAAGCTGAGCGTCAAAATAGCTCAGGCTGCAGGCGAGTCACTGATAAAGGCATCACGTCAGTATATGTTTGTTTATCATACCACACCCTACTCGACAACGGGAATTACGGATAAAAGAATCCAAAACAACCTAGGGACGAAGAGACGGAAGAGAAGAAAGCAGATAATAAAGAAGAACTTGTACCCGAGCGTACCTCCTCTCGTATATGTGAACAGCCACAATGAATGAAGGACTCAGTCACAGATTGATAACAATTTTTTCTTGAGAAAGCGGGGGTGATGCAGTGTATTTAAAGTTAGTTACATCATGTTTTTGATGGTAAGAAGAAGTAACTAGAGAGAGATTAGATTCTAGAAGTTGTCAAATACGAAGGTCATGAGAATTAAGATTTAAAAGTTAAGTCGATGTTTCATCTGCAATTATAGATTCTAAAAATCAATCAATATTACAAATTTATATACATAGATCAAAGAAGCAGAGTAGATTGAACTTGTTTATCACCAAGAAAATTTTGTTCATTGTTTACTTCTAGTTTAGTGTGTGGTTACATTAAATACGAGCGCGTGTGATTTCGACACGTGCGCGTACGTGCGACATCGTGCCTGACTTATTGGTGGTTACATAAGGTTTGTTCTATTCAAGCGTTCCAACAACGTGTGACTTAATCCGCAGACCAGTTTGTGGACTATCAAATGATGTTGGTACTTTCAGTCAATTGAGATAACCTCGAGTGGAAATGAGTGATTTTTTATGAGAAACTATATTATATTTCAAGCTCTCACCAATTTTTTCTTCCCATATTGACTACAACTAAATAGTTATAATCTAAAATTATATGTTTGACAGTGACCAGTCAAATGCTTGCGAATGTGTCAAATTGGAGATTGATACAGAACCAGTCCTGAACTGCTTGTTGGAACAAATCTATTATCTCTGGCCAACTGGCAAGAGTCGAACAAGCAGCTTCGTGAATTGGATCAAAATTTGCTAAATTATTATTCACAAGTCGAGAGTAATAGTCCTTTGATATGAACGATTGCAAACAACACACTTATATAATTTATTATGAATCCAGCGATTCTGGCTTCTCCAACCTTCCAATACAGGAGACTACTTCGCAGAAGAGAGGAAACGCAGCTCAACATCTGGCTCAACAAAACATGCCGCAAAAGGAACTGTTCCGTCGCATTAATATTCATATATATATATATATATATATATATATATATATATATATATATATATATATATATATATATATATATATATATATATATATATATATATATATAATATATATATACATATATATATATATATATATATATATATATATATATATATATATATATATATATATATATATATATATATATTATCTCTTAATATTGTATTCAAACTGTATTTTATTATCGTGTGAAATTTATTTTTATACTTTACTGCTGATTCTATGGACATTTTTCGAATTACCAACCCTGCTTTGGATCCAAAGGCTTAGTGGATCGTTATTCTTGTATCCGACTAATATTGATGCCGCCGTACCCATCGCCCTGTCGGAGGTGCTGGAGTAAAGCGTTCTATTGATGCCTTTGTTTCTCTTTACTGCCACGCCGAGAGCATCTTTATCCAAGGTTCCTAAAAGTGTAACTTTCTCTCATAACCGCCCAACCAATGGTATCTCCTTAATTTCTTCTCCCTGCAACTCTCTCATCCCTTCCTATCTTTGAATTTTGCTGGATTAACGTGTTTTAGATTTTGAGAGATTATTATCGTCTTCGGATAGCATGAGAATAGTAGCATAGTCGGTGCAGTGCATCAATGAAAAAAAAATAATAATAAAGAAATCTTGTAACTTTGTGTAGAATGCATGCTGACTTGTAAATAAATAAATCAGTCCACAATATTCGTCAAGTGCTAATTATTCATGTCAATTAGTCCACAATTTGAGAATCACAGTCCACGTTTGCAATAATACAATTGCGAAATGAACATATGGTCCTTCAAACCGGATAGTCATAGTGAAAATCAGAGTGTTATTCATGAAGCTGTGCTCCACGCTCCCAGTTTTTCATCGTGTCGTTAAAAAACATAGCTGTGCTACTCGCATCCAGCAGTGAATCAGCGGAAGTCAATCTTTGTTCTTCCGAGCCACAACGGTTGTCGTGACTTCTTCAAAAATTTCCAACGATCCTCAATCGCCAACAATTCATCATCAGAACCAATCTTTATCCCCGGAAGCTGGAATCAGCAAGGATGCAGTCATCCACAATAGCTTGGTAAGTCATTGTGCCACCAATTTCATTGCTGTTTGTATCTTTCTGCCCCGTAGTGTTTCTAATTGCTTGGACAAGTTCAATTCGTATCACTTCCAAAAATGGCGGAAGCACAAATAAAAGCTTTAAGAGGACAACGCGCCAGCGCGGAACGAGCATCACCTATGTATGAAAAATTCCTAACAAACCTTGAACCTATGAAAGAACTTCCAGTTTTGGAAAAACGTTGTTAGGAAATGGATGTTAATCGGGAGAACTCCAATTGAATCCAAACAGGGTTAGAATTGCTTATAGATGAAACCGACTCGGTAAATTATCGCAGGGAGTTCGAGGAAAAATATTTCGAAACTTACAACATCGCCATTAATCTTTTATCTTGGTGCATGCAAAAAACTGCAACAAATTCTAAACAACAGTCAAATCTGACATTGGCAAAGGATTCAACGTCTCAAAAATCATATTTTTTGTCGACGAATGCTCCAACTAATGCTGCTAATATGCCAAAAATCAATCTACCTAAATTTAGTGGTGGCTATCAAGATTGGCTGGGTCTTCAAGATCTATTCAATTCACTAATCAATGCGGATTCACGAATCCCCCCTATTCAAAAACTTTTCTATTCACAGGGGGGTTTCACAGGAGAAGCGGAGTGAGTAATGGATACTCTTCACTTGTCTGCGGAGAATTATTCAGTAGCATGGGGTCTATTGAGAGATCGTTATGACAATAAAAAAATATTTGTGAAGAACATGCAAGGGCTATATTGGAGCTACTTTACCTGCCAAGAGACTTTCACATTTGTTCCTTGTCTAATAGTTCACAAAAGCACCTGGGAGCTCTGACGGCGCTTGGCGATCCGGTAGATATCTGGGCTACACTTTTGAACGCCATAATTACAGCTTAATTCCATAATTCCACACGCGAAAA
Organism: Dromius quadrimaculatus; assembly: GCA_963989225.1. Taxonomy (NCBI): domain Eukaryota; kingdom Metazoa; phylum Arthropoda; class Insecta; order Coleoptera; family Carabidae; genus Dromius; species Dromius quadrimaculatus. Next base: position 31,632,627 of record OZ022330.1, read on the forward strand.
GTGGGAGAAATGAACAAGAGAATAGCAAGACCCTTCTGTAGATGAGCTAATAGAACTCCCACAGCGTCGCGCCCAATTAGAAGAGGCACGACCTTTCCAATTACCTGCCGAACCTTCAAGCTAGCCTAGCAATAGAAATGCAGCTAACTTCCGGTCAAAACTGCATCATTAGCAAGTATATGCCGCTTCCACGGTCAATCCTTTGTATGCCCACTGCAAAAAAGAACATATCACTTACTCTTGTGAAACATTCGAGAACTCAGCGCCATTTGAACGATACGAAGCTGTAAAGAAAACCGGTCTCTGTATTATTTGTTTGCGCAGAAATCATCGCATCTATCGATGCCTATCCAGTAATTGTCGCATCTGCAATCAAAAACATTAAACTCTCCTCCATTTCGATAAACAGAAAAACAGTTTTTCTACCAAAGGCTCGAATGAAGTTGAAATTAGAGACTCACCGTTAACTTCTAGTATCAATTTGCATGCAGACGTGTCATCCGATGCATTCTTAGCCACCGCGGTCATAGATATCATTAACAGACAGGGAAAAGTGAAAACCTGTCGAATATTTCTAGATACTGGATCACAAGCTCATTTTATTACTGAAAAAGTAGCAAATTTCCTGATACTACCGCGAAAAGTCGTTAACATCTAAGTGACGGGCATCGAAGATATCGCTACCGACATTCAACATTCTGTTTCTGCAACGGTGAAATCAAAATTTAGTAGTTATCAGAAGCTTGTAGATTTCCTTGTTATATCGCGAATCACTAATATCATGCCGTCAATCTCTACAAACCGTGCAAACATTGAAATTTTAAAGAATATTGTCTTAGCAAATCCTGCGTTTTACAAAACAGTGCATATCGATGCCCTAATTGAAATTGAATTATCTCATAAATTATTATGCATCGGGCAAGTATCACTGAAGAATCATCCAGATGCAGTACTTCAAAAAACTCAGTTCGGATGGATAATCGCGGGAAGAATAAGCACTTCACCATATTTTAGCAATAAAGTCCATTGTTATCTCACTATTAATTCAACTACAGTAGAGGTTAATCTCCCAAGATTCTGGGATATTGAGGATGTTCCGTCTCCAAGACCTTTGTCTCAAGAGGAAAATGCGTGTGAAGAGCACTTCAAACTCAACACACAACGGACAGCTGAAGTTCGTTATGTCGTTGAGCTTCCTTTTCATGAAAACAAAAATAAAATTAGCAAATTGGGTGCTATGGCTTTGAAGCGCCTTCATTCCTTAGAACATCGCTTCTCTAGAAATTCTGTCTTCAAGAGAGACTATTGGGTCTCTCTGTCTCCGACAGAATACGAGCAATTGGGTCATATGTCGCTTCTTAATAATAATAACAGTAGTGTTTGATTTTGTCTTCCACACCATGCCATAATTAAGGAAGATAGTATCACCACCAAGATGCGCGTAGTATTCGATGCCTCAGCTGAATCCTCCTCCGGCTGGTCTCTGAGTGATGCTTCAATGGTCAGGCCTAAGATTCAGGACGATCTTTTCACGCTTCTTGTGCGCTTTCGCTCACATCCGTCTGCCCTTACGGCTGACATAGAAAAAATGTATCGCCAAGTTTGAGTTCACTCTGACGATACGTGTTATTGAAAAATACTATTTAGATCCAAGGAACAAGAACCGGTTGAGCAATATACTCTTAATACGGTTACATATGAGACCTCATGTGCGTCTTTTCTGGCTATACGAGCACTTCATCATTCAGCTGCCGATGGAGGTGCCCAGCATCCGGCTGCAGCAGCAGTGCTTATGAAAGATTTTCATGTTGATGACTTGTTGATCCGCGCAAACACTCGCCAAGAAGCTGACGCTCTTCGTGATGATTTGCTCGATCACTTGAAGCAAGGAGGCTTCGCTCTCAGAAAATGAGCCTAAAATGATCCTACCTTGGTCTCAAACTATACAAAGAACCCAAATAGTACAAATGTGTCGCTTGACCCCAACTCTACTGTCAAAACTTTAGGAATTCAATGAAACTCTCTCGAGGACCTAATCCTCTATTCCGTCAACCCAACTAGCTTACCAAAAACAATTACTAAGCATAGCACACTGTCTCAAGTAGCAAAACTGTTCGACCCGTTGGGATTATTAGGTCCGATGATAGTTTGTGCAAAAAAAATTATTCAACTCTTATGGAAAGCGCGAGTAGAGTGGGATGAGTCAATCCCAGTCCACATGCATACGTCTTGGTCTAAGTACCGGATGCAGCTGCCTATGCTGGAGAATCTTCGTTTCAATCGTCTTATTATTATGCCTCGTGCTGCTAGTATTCAATCGCACGGCTTTTGTGATGCCAGCGAAAAGGCATACGGAGCATGTGTGTATTTTTGCTCCACTGATCATCAAGGTACGGTTCTTTTGAATCTGGTTTGTTCTAAATCTCAAGTCGTGCCCGTCACTCCGCTGACGTTGCCTCGTTTGAAGCTTTGCGCAGCTCGTCTTGTCTCGCGGCTGTATAAAGGCGTCAGAGAAGCCCTTCCTATCCAACTTGATTGATTCCAGTATAACCCTGCATTGGATAAACACTCAACCATATTTACTTGAAACCTTTGTTCCAAACAGAATCGTGGAGACTCAAAAGTTGACTTAGTTTTGTCACTGGCGTCACGTATCCTCTCAGGATAATCCGGCCGACCTAGTCTCTCGTGGACAAACACCGAGCGAATTCATGCTGGCGTCTCTTTGGCATCGCGGGCCCCGGTCAAAGGTCAACGTCATGGCCTCAAAAGCATTTTACTAAGTGAAATTCCAGAAATGCACACTTCAATCTCTCAGCAAGCTATCTCAAAATTAGAATTAAATGTTAAAAGCGTTTTAGAAAAATACTAGCGTTTCGACCCGCTTCGCAAGTCTAAGCGCTAGGCTTCGCAGCTCCATATGTGAACCGCCTCCAGCAAAAATAATTTCTTGATAAGATTAGTTCCAATTATGATTTCAGCCTACATAATTCTCCTGCTTCATATTATATTTCTGCGTGATTTCACTCTTTTTTATAGACAATTCTCAATGTTATTTCATGTATTTATCTGGAGAAAAATTATTGATTTCAACTCCTTCACGATTTACAGAGACTCTAGGCGTCGCAGCTCCAAATATGTACCGCCTCTCTGACAAGAATTCTTCTTTGACAAGATCAATCCCGGATGTGGATTGAGCTCACGTAATTCCCCTGCTTCATATTATATTACTACACTTTTCTCTGCCCGTGATTATATTGATTGACAGTTTCCAATCATATTTAGGTATAAATCTTTAAGAAAATCATCGATTTCATTCCCTTTAAGAATTAGCGACGAGATGGCGAGAATCATCTACGCTTTGTATTTTGAAATTGATATTGATGCCAACAATTTATTTCACTTCAGTGATCATTGAATAATCACAGCTATCAGTTTGCAATCGATTGCAACAATATTTTGCTCATCCTCATCCATAAATCATTGCTGATTGATCACAACAAAAGATGGACTGATTAAAACAATATTTTGTCGAAAGCAATGGAAGAGAAGGTGATCCCAATTATAAATTGTTGATAATGACTTGTACATAGCATTTTTTGTTGATTATACCAATAGTACGATATCCATTAAATAATCAGTCCATCGATTGCAACAATCAACCAAAGATCACAGTTGGAATTGAGTAAATGACAACAATAATTTTCAGTAGGTTTTTATCGTTTATCTCATGAATTAACAATTACTTCACGATTAAAGTCAAAATTGAGTTGATCACAACAAATGATTGTTGCCCGTGATAATCTACAATCGATGATTTCTACTCAGGAATTATTGTTGATTATAAGATCATGATAACCACTACAATAACAATACTAGTTTGAAAAAGTCATGTGATTTTTATAAAAATATTATTGAATACAACAATCAAATCATTTATTCCAACAATAAAATTATGGATTTGAGTATACAATTTGGTCGTAGCATCAAAACAACAGTATAAGGTAACTAAAACGTCCAAACTACCAATTATAACAATACCAATGTTGATGAAAATAATAGCTTGTTGATTATAACAAAGAAATTGCTGTTGCAGTCTTGTTGATGAGAACAGCAAAATTATTCATTAAATCAATATTAGTTGTTCAAAGTGCCTATTTAATAAAATACAATATCAAGGAATTGATCTAAATAATAAAATTGATGAATGTAGCAATGAAAATGTTGACAGCTGTTGTATCATCTGACTACTCATCGTCCGATTCCTTAATATCCAACAAAAAACTTTTGTTCTTCACAATTACAATATATTTCAATAACAGATATTATGAACAAACACTAAAAGAAAAATAATATCTGACTCTTACAAAATATCTCTATCCACTCTTTCTTACGCACGCGCCTGCGCACGCGCACCCGAGCGTCAACGTCACACCTAACAATGTTACCAACTGTTGGAATAGATATCTGTGTTGACTGTTCCAATGACATCCATTAAAATCAGCTGATTACAACAGTAAATTTTTACTTGCAGCAACCCGTATCATCTATCAACATTTTCCGCGAAGACCCTTTCTTGAATAACTACGTTTAATCTGAGAATAAAGTATTGAATCTATCCATATCATGTGTCTCCTACACTTCTTGAGAAATTTTTTTTTTTCAATCCCATATATGATTTCTCTCAACTATTACAATATATTCCAATAACTGATATTATGAACAAATACTAAAGAAAAATAATATCGGATTCTCACAAAATATCTCTATCCACTCTTTCTTACGCACGCGCCTGCGCACGCGCACCCGAGAGTCTACGTCACACCTAACAATGTTACCAACTGTTAGAATAGATGTCTGTGTTAATTGTTTCAATGACATTCATTAAAATCAGCTGATTACAATAGTAAAATTTCACTTGCAGCAACCCGTATCATCTATCAACATTTGCCGCAAAAACCCTGTCTTAAATACGTATAATCTGAGAATAAAGCACTTAATCTATCCATATCATGTGTCTCCTACATTTCTTGAGAAATTAATTTTTCCAATCCCAAAAATGATTTTTCTCATCGATATTACCAATTATTATTAAATTGGAAGTTCTAACCAATAATTCTTATTTCGTTTTATCTTCGTTCACGTCATCTACCATTTTATCGTATTTGTAGTTTTTAAATACAAAGATATATTTTGTTGACGTTTAATAAAATTGTACAATTTGAGGCAAAGAATATCCAAAAAGCCATGAATCTCGTAAATATTTAACAATTTGACAGGCCTGTATGTAAGTAGATGAATTAATTTGGTTCTAAAATCTTGTTCGTATATGTCTATTCTTACAAGGGTCTTATCTATGGGTTATTGAAATTTAGTCCTAAAATGTACCACTAATAGCAGTGATGCACGTTTCAACTTTCAGTTTGAGATCTTATGGTACTTGCAATATATATGTCTATGTCTGATTTACTCATTCGAAACATAAAGAGAGCAAAAATGTTTGAATTTAATAATTCGTACAACGCTATTATTGGAGACTTCTTCAAGAAGAGAATCATTTGAAAAAAGCATTATTCAGGTACTTATCTTCTGTAGTCCATATAGGCTATGTTTGTTGTGTACAACCTGTGTACAAGAATGAACTCATGATTCCAACAATCACACTCTAGTCTCTAGTGCATACATCAGAATTGCCTATACTACGTATTAAAACATTAACTCATGAAATGAATCAACATTAGAGCCTAGACTATTAGATGTCAAAAACTACAGATCAAAGTTTTAGAACCACTGAGATTTGCTATTCTCCCCAATGCACTTGTCATCAAGAAAATATTTCATATCCAATTTTGTATACGAATTGAATAGGAACATCCACACTAAATAAGAAATCAGTGACTTTTGATATTGTAATAGAATGATATGTATTATACAGAATATTTACGTACAGTTTGTTTCAGTAATATGTTATTATTTACATTTTTCAAAATAAATGATGACAATCGATATTTTCATCATCGTTCTCACCCAAGCTTAGTGTTTTTCATCAGCTCAATGCCGCTTCTAGTAGAATTACTCTCTACATAACCTCAAATACGAAGTTATTCATGTTCATTGAGTGATTCATGATTTATATCTTTCAACAAGTACAAAATATTGATTGATGGCTCCATTATCGTAATATTATAATCAGTTGATTATTGCTTGTTTCATTGTTGACTCAAGCAAAATGTTCGAATGGCTGGGTTTATCAAGTCTTCAACTCAAATTCATTCAACTGAAAGAGATGTGAGAATAGCATAAACTAAACTACTACTAAGCAATATTAAAAATCTAAATAAATACTCGCGTATTGTTGAATATTTACCACATGTACCAGCTAAACTATACTTGACATGTTTCAAACTTCATTCAATCTTCAGTACTTATTTCATCCACAACAGAGAAACATCATGAATCAAAATATCCATTGATTATAAGAATCGATTTCTTCATAACAATTATATGTTGAAATCATTCTATAACTTAGCCAACAGCTAATCCATTTTGCGATCAGGCATATTCTGCGTTAAAAATGCATGAATATCGTGATATATTACTTTACTTCAAAAATGTTTGAGCATAGCCTAAAAAATATTACATTAAATTGTCATTTTGTTAATATTATTCAATTAAACTACTTACTTTCTATTTATTAGGTATGTACATTGTTGAAAACTGGAATTGGAGTTTCGCGTAAAAGCGAGTACGCATGTACATTCTTCGCTTGGGAAATAAGTTAGCAATACTGAATTTATTGAAATGTCAAAAAAATAGTAATTTTAATATTTAAGCATAATATTAGCTTGAAATGTATCACAAGTGATTTGCTCATGTTTGTTATAAATGTATTAATACATAAATTTGTGAAAATTTTTCTCATCCTGCAATATTCAATGAAATATTATTGAGACCTAAACGTCAAAGCTGACAGATATCATCGATGTTCAACAATTATTTGTACATGGCTACTATGTTAACGTGAAAGCGAGTACGCATGTACATCCTTCGCTTGGGATATAAGTTGGCAATACTGAATTTATCGAAATGTCAAAAAATAAGAATTTTAATATTTAAGCATAATATTAGCTCAAAATGTATCACAAGTGATTTGCTCATGTTTGTAATAGATGTATTAATACATAAATTTGTGGAAATCTTTCTCATTTTGCAATATTCAATGAAATATTATTGAGACCTAAACGTCAAAGCTGACAGATGTCATCGATGTTCAACAATTATTTGTACATGCCTACTATGTCCAGGAGGAATTTTTGACGGTTTTTGATTTTTTACACGAAACCTATGAGACTGAAAAAATTGAGATCCCCAAAAGGCACTGCTCGTCAAGAATATCAAATTTATAAAAAAAAAATCATGTCAATCAGAGTTCTCGTTTAGGCTGTAGCCGTGGTTAACTGAAAGTGTATCTTATGCCTTTTAGTATATAAGACTAGCGCTTGGCCTGCTACGCAGGCCTAAGCCCTAGGCTTCGCAGCTCGATATGTGAACCGCCTCCGGCAAAAATTCTGTCCCTATAAGATAATTTCCAAATATATTTTTAGCCCACAAAATCCTCCTGCTCCATATTATATTTGTGCATTTCTTTCTACTCGTGATTCCACTGTTTTTTATTGACAATTCTCAATATTATTTCATGTATTCATCAATCGGATAAATTGATTCCAATTCTTCTACGAATTACAGAGTCTGAATTTAGAACGTCACAGCAAGATAACAGGATTTCCAATCAAGCCTTTCCTAGGTCATTGTCAAAGTTTTGCAGTGAAATAACAGAATTTTTTATCAAGCAAGGCTACCTCTTTTTGTGGAATGTTCTCTTTACTCCCAGTGATAATTTCACAGCTCACGCACTTCACTTGACTTATGTGTTCGCGCAACATAATTCTCATCTATTTAATCATCACTCTGAAACTCACAAACATCACATTTCTCTACTTAGCTAAAACTACAATATTTATAAGAATCATAATGTTTCTTGACTGTAGGAAAAAGTGACAAATGCAAAAAAAAGCTCTGGTTTCAGCCATAAAAATTTTTGATTGATCAATTTACATCTATCAGATTCGGTTCCACTCAAGCTACCTTCGGGAGTTGGATGGAAACTATTCAGACAGGAAAATACATCGCTTACGGATTGTTGAATTATTCATGAGAAAAAATTATCAATAAAATAGTGAGAAATGACGTACAGCAATTAAAATATGTCCAAAAAGCATATAATTACGGTAATTGAGTTGAATCTTGGAATAAGTTACATGAAACTTCGTGTTTTCCAATTAATAGTTACAAGAATAATAGTTCTTCTACTTTTTATCATCAATGAGAAAACACGTCTTCATTTGTAACCTAATTCTTTCTCATGAGTTTCGACTTAGCTGTAATAATTATATGCTATTTTCGCATATTCCAATTGCTGTATGTCATTTCTTCTTATTCCATTCACCTATTCTTTTTTTCCCATGTATTATTCAACAATATATCGGTGATATATTTTTCTGCTTAAATTGTATTCATATAACTTCTGAAGAGGACTCAAGTGCAGCCGAAGAAATTTGCCTTCATTTATTATAATATCTATGTTCCTGTGAAATTGAGATATTACTTGTATCAAAACAATGCAGCATGTTTCTGGAGTTTTTTTGTGATTACTATGAATTCGGCACGTTGAATTTCTAATCATTCTCATACAGAATTTATTTTTAATAAAACATATGTAGATTTTTTTGAATTTTCTTATTCAAGTCAATTTTTTCCAGGAGCATAGATAATGTCAATTGATTGGGATGTTTGTATTCGATAGCTACAAGATAATGCTCCATTCAGTCATATGTGTATCTGATTACACATATGTTCAGCAAGAACCACGTGAAGGTAGAAGCATATTTCTTGCCGGGAGAGGATGGGAGTCAAAGGATTCTCAGGTGGAGGAGACATACAGGCAAATTCAGTAATCTTACTATGTGAATAATCTTTCTCATATATATTTCAACTGTTCTTCTATATTTATCGTTCTTTGATACAATAAATTCTAGAGACATAAGGTTCAGTTTTCGAGGGCGAGACCTCGCATCGTTCCAAAATGTCCTAGGATATGACGATATTCCTCGTAGTATTTTCAAAACAGTGACTCTAATTAGACGTATTCTTCCCAAAATATTTTGATCCGCCAAACTTTGAGACCGTAAATATATTTGCTGCATACTATGAAAGATCCATTCGATCATGCTAACGTGATAACTGATAAGAGCATAAAAAGAGATCAGAAGCACATTTTTTACTTAGTCTGAATTCTAATGTTGTTATTTTTCTAGTTATAATAGAAAGGGAAGTTGAAATTCATAGCACATTTTAACATTTTTGATTCGTATAATTCACGTTATAATTTAGTATGTAAGCTATGATATACTCAAAATTATTTGAATGAGAATCGCCTATTGAAACAATTCTGAGAAATGTCAAATCTATCCTCTATATGAGCTACGTGGATTATCATTATCTTCTTATTAAGATGTAGAAGCTATATTATATTGATCTATGCATTACTGTGAAATAGGCAAGAACAGTTTCAAAAGTAAAGACGTACATATTCAACTTTGCTTTAGTCATGATGGACATTTGCATTTTGTTTTGTTTCGCACGATAAACTCTATCCCCTGTTCTATTTTATTTCACAATTTATAAGGAAACAACAATTAATAATTTGAATCATGATCCACATTCCCCAATTGAGTTTTTTGAGCTGATTTGATTTCTTTTATTAAGGATGATGAAATGGAATGGAAATATTTGTGCATTATAATTTTTATTCTAATTGTGATAAAAAGATTTGATCTAAATGGAATTTTCGGAAGAAAATATACGTCATCAAACTATTTGTTCCAATACTTATATGAAGAGTTGATAAAATAATATTTGTGAGGGATGAGAATTAAAACGATTCTTCATTCATTTTTATTATTATTATCATATAATATGATTGAAATGAACTCATTCAGTGGATATATCAATTTGTTATGAATAATAGGAAATCTATTTGAAAAATAGTAACGTAAATGAAAACTGATCAATGGTATAAGTGAACATATTCAACTTGGTCTGAAAATGTGAGATTTTTTTCTTGTTGTACCTGTTTGATGAATTCTGTTCTATTTTATTCATATTATGAGAAGAATTTTTTTTTGCAAATTAATAGCACGTCTAAACATATCCTGGTAAAATATTTCAATTTTAGTTTGTTCAATGTAGATTATGACTGAACATGAAGGCTAGAGAATATTTAAAATTATTAAAATAGAAATGGTTGATCGGAAAAATTTTGAAAGATATCGGAGTCATTCTCAATATGAGGTACGTGGATTATCTTTTTTTTTGTTTATCAGAATGCATTAGCTATATCATGTTGATTATTTAGATTATGTACAGTAGGCAAGAACAGATTCGAAAGTGAAGACATACATATGGAACTTTGCTTTGGTCATGGTGGACATTTGCATTTTGTTTGTTCTGTACGATAAACTCTATCCTCTGTTCTGCTTTACTCCACAGTTTATAGAAGAAAACAGGTAATAATTCAAATCTTAATCCATGTACCTCAATTGAATTTTGAGGCTATATATATTATATATATATATATATATATATATATATATATATATATATATATATATATATATATATATATATATATATATATATATATATATATATATATCTGTTAAATTTAATTAATGTATTTTGATTGGTTTCTTTCCTTCTATTCTATATTTTGTAACATGTGAAATATAATTGGAGTATTGTATGTGTATAGAACTGCTGCTAGCCTGTGAATATTATCATTTTGGCTCTCATTTAGCATTGCTCTTTTTTTCATACATTTATTCTCCAATTAATACTACACAATTGGTAATGGAATGGACTGGGAAAGTGTAAAAACCATTTGTTCTTGGAAAATACATTCCAAAATTCAAATTATCAATAACTTTTTCAATAGATTCAGCAGTAAACTGATAGTTATGTCCTAGATTCAGATAAGAAGTTTCTGATAAATAAATATTATTTCAAATAAATTATTGAAATATTTCTTTGAAAACTATATTTTTTGTTATACCTTGGTTATTTTCAGTGTCTTTATCGTTTTCTGGTATTTTAATCTTCAAACTATCAAAAGATTGAACTCGAGACATAGCAACATATAATTGTCCATGTGAAAACACAGGTTTCTCCAAGTTTATTCCAACGAAATCGAATGTTTGTCCTTGTGATTTATTTATTGTCATTGAAAAAGCCAGTCTTATTGGAAATTGTCTCCGTTTGATTATGAATGGAAGATCTGAGTCTGTTTGTATCAAATCTATTCTTGGTAAAAAGATTCTGGAATGTGCACTTTGACCTGTTAACACTTCTAGGTCCAAATAGTTATTCTTCATTTGTTTCACGATCAATCGTGTTCCATCGCAAAGACCTTTTCTTGGATTCATGTTACGTAGAAGCATAACAATTGCCCCAATTTTCAATGAGAGTTTATGGGGTGGATATCCAGATGGTGTTTGCTTATGTAAGAATTCAATTGGAAAGTTCATATCGTTCTCCCCCTCATATATCGCTGTATCTGCACTATAATATATTTTGGTCTCACCTACAATTTTTGATAATACAAGTTCATTTTGGATCATCGTATCATCATTTTTTGGTGACAAAATAGCTCTGTTCATAAACTTATATATATTTTGTGGCAAAATCATTTCATTTCCAAATATTTCATCGGCTAATGAGCTTTTGACAAGACAGTGGGATGGTATTGTTGCAATCTCCTTAATACCATTTCCAATGTGAAGTAAATATCCAGCAAATTCTTGTTCATTCTTATTTACTCGCATGTTTTGTGTCAAAGATAGTTTTTTGAATAGGGGCCACAATGAACTGCGTAACATTGAAATCTCGATTATCGCTGTTCTATGATTCGAATGTTTGACTATTGGGAGACATTGTCGGAAATCGCCCCCTAGAACAATTACTTTTCCTCCGAAGAGTAATGAATTATCCAATAAATCTTGTAAAACTAAATTGATAGCTTTAAGTGCATATGATGGTGCCATAGTTATTTCATCCCAAATGATAATGCTTGCTTTCCGAATCAATTTTCCTGCATTACTATTTGCTGAGATTTTACATACGCTATCTTCATTTATTGGTACTGGAAGTTTAAATACAGAATGAACTGTTTGACCACCTTTTAATAGAGTTGCCGCAATTCCGGTCCAAGCTACAGCGAGAACTGTATGTCCTTGTCCTCTTAAAATGCTGATAATGGTATTATAAAGAAATGTTTTGCCGGTACCGCCTGGACCATGAATATAAAAGTAACGCTCTTTACAATTATTATCATTTACTGCATTCAAAATAGAATTGGAGATTTCTAATTGTTCAGAGTTAAATTTTTCTGCATTTTGTGCACCTTCGCGTCTTTCCAAATCTCTATCAATTGTACTGTCAAAATCATTTTCGGTGACCTTGACTGGTTCAGGAAGACCAAAATCTTTCAATTGCAATCTATGTACAATTAGAATTTCTTGAATTTTCTGTAAGCATTTGTTTTCAGCGACTTGCTTAGAATATTTTCGTGAATAGTCTTCCATCAAATATTCTTTGAAATTTTCCCACAAACGGAGTGCATTCGTTGAAGTATGGAAACTGATCAAATATGCAAATAATTCACGTAATTGCTTGGGGAATTTGTCGAGCACAGCTTCTTGTAAGCAATTTTCGCATTCTTCATCATTTTCTAACAATCCTTTCGCGCGTGCTGCTTCCTGATAAGTGTTGTATAATTTACCATCGACAGTTCGTAAATCGTCAAAGCTTTTCGCTCCCATAACATTAACTAAGAGTAATCGGAGATGGAATCTCTCTATATCTTTTGGACTTACAGAAACTATTCTACCAATTACGGGCTTAGTTTCTTTCTGTCTTATCTTCCATACGTTTTGATTGGTGAATACATAGTGTTTTGGAATATCCATATAATTGTATTGTCGTGCTGCAACATCAGTTTGATTCAACAAGAACCAAGCTGTCAATGTTGTATGACGTGTTTTTGCTCGTTCCACTGCTTTTTGTATTTGTGCTGGATGAAATACAACTGTTTGTTGATATTGTAGATGAACTGCTAAATCGAAAACTGCATGTGATTTATTAAATAGTTGGTATTCATATAGTCGCCAAATACACTCGACTGGACAAATGTATCTTGTACTTTCATAGCCTTTAATTTCGTCCCAAACAAAATTTTTCTCCTTTTCCACTGGTCCCAATTTGATAGTAGCACAATCATGCCCTTTGCATAAATAATCACATATATATTTTATACTCTTAACTGATAAACAAATTTCCACATTAATATGAGTTCTATACTTCTTGCTTAAATATGGATTATACGGAACAATCCACCTGTTGTCTATTTCATATTTGATAGAACCGTTTTTGTAAAAAATGTACATTAGAACATTGTTATTACGTCGTCTGTAAATAGGATATCCATTCACATTTTCAATAGTTTCGTTTCGGAAATCCTTCGGATATTTCTTGGAACATTTATTATCACTCATACATGGCGAATTTTTATTCAAAACACCACAAGGTCCATGTATCATGTGCGATCTGATCACTTGATATAATTCCTGTTCCTTATCTTCATCAGGTATTTCTGCACTTACAACTGCATCAATATCATCTTTGTTTCGTATTTTGTCATTTTCGTCCAATGTAATTAACAGATGCATATGCGGTAGGCCGCGTTTCTGGAATTCTATTACATATTTATGAGCAATAACTTTGCCAAAAATACTTTCTTTAATAATCTCATTCAAAATCGATTTGTTTTTACCATGGAAAACACGTGCGACAAGATCTGTTCGGTCCGAAGCAGTTTGTCCTTCATGTAAGTTTTCTGTAATCTCTTTCCACTTTGGATTGCAAGTAACAGTTATGAAAAGATCAGGTTTACCAAATTCACGTACAATTGCCATGGCGTTTTGATACATTTTTTGCATAAATCGCGGACCGCCTTGAAAAGTTGAGGGTAATATTACCATTGTACCTGGTTCTGCACCTTCGCTGGCTGATTTATTATTGATATGATCCATCAACCCACTATATAGCTCCACTCTTAGCTTTGGTTGATTTTGTCGAATAAAATTCAAACGTTCAGCTTCTACTTTTACGTAAGCATCCACAATGTACTGTTGCGTAAGTTTACCAGCTGATAAACACGGATTGAAAATACTACGATCTGCTAATCGATTTGTATAAAATTGAAGCATGGTCTGTTTCTTAACACCGTCTACTTGTTTCATGTTCATTTGTCAACCTTTTTCTCCACGGGGAAACAATAAAGGATATGTCATTGGATCACAATTTTCACTAAACTGATGAATCCTGACACTACCTTTTCCTCTTGGATGTATACAAATATCTCGATCAATTGGTGGTTCGCCATCAGTTGAAGTGAAAACAACAGCAACCTCATTACTCGTTGGTAAATTATATCTCCGTTTGTCTTGTGTACGATCGCTAATAATCCAAAGATTGATTTCTGGTAATGTTTGATTATTTTGTCTAGCCTTCTCAACCTCAATTTGTTCAACTTCTTTCAACATCATATATGCAGATGCATATGGATTAACTTCCCGTATGAGTTCATCTAGCTTTCGCATTATTTCTGGTTTGCATAATTTGTTAGAATCTTGATCCATCCTTTTTGCCAACGCATCCATTGTATCAATGATGTACAATTGTGCATATTTCTCTATTTTGCCATTCGATGGGTGAATTGATCCATATGTACTATGATATATTTGACCATGAATCCTAAAAGTATATGGTCCTTTTCCTGGAGGTAGCGCAATCTGTGCTCCCATGGACGCAAAAGCTAAAGCACTGTTATAATTTCTAATATGTTGTCTGAAATTTCTGCTCTCCGCATCATTTTCTGTCATCAATTTTCCTAAATACTCTGGAAATTCTGGTAGTATATCAACTGCTGATTTTCCTTTACGGCAACAAGTTGTAAACTTCCCGTCTGATGGTTTTTCACATGCAAAATTTCTTGACTGACAATTTGAACATAAGACATTCATCAATCCTAGATAATGTGGTTCAACAATTTCTCCAGAGTCTCTTGTTGCTATTTTATATGTATCTATTGGTTTTTTCAGGGATTTGCTTCGTTTGCTTCTCATTGTTTCTTTATTATGGAATAATCTTCTCTGCTTCTGCTTTCCGGTTTCTAATGCCGAAATTCTACGTCTCTCTCCTTTATTTCTTTCTAATTGTTTACGTTCCTCATCCTCCATCTCTTTCTCAATATAATTTTTGGAGTTATCTCTTATTTTCCGTAGTCTTCCATCACGTTTGACTGGTGTTTCTTTCTCTATATATTTTTCATTATTATCTTTCAATACCTGAAACATCTTTTCACGTTCTGCTACCGATTCATTACTTAAACGAATATTTTTATTGGTGGCTTGCATCATAGAGCGTCTATTCCTCTCATCCTCACTTTCTGATTGCTTCCTTCTCTTATAATTTTCATGTTTTTTTTGTTGTCTCACATTGTTGGGAAAATTTGATATTCGTCGAGCTCTGAACATACCAACTGCATGAGTCCTGAGTTGTGCAATATCGTAAATTTCATTTTCTGGATCTCTATTCAGTAGAATACTTGAGCAAAATGCCATTGCAAATAAACCACAATCAAAGCCATTTGTTTGTTTCTGTACTTTTGCGAACCTAATTTGAGGATGATATGGAAATAAATGATCCAAATAATTTCTTGCATCTTGATGAAGTGTTGTTGAATTCAAACTATCATAAATCGTGATAAATATGCCATTATAATGAGCTGTAATCCAATGTCCAATTCCAGGGCCAAAATTGCGCAAATTCAAAACTTGTAGATGCTTAGTACCCTCTGGTATTGCTTGAATCCTATTTAAAGCCTCTAAATAATAAGTTGGTTGAGGCCTATAGTCCGAAAAAGCATGGATCATGGTAAAAAATACGTCGAAATGAGTATCTTCAAGGTAACCTGAGGGATTTTGTAAGATGTTGTAATCGTGCTCTGTAAGTTCTTGTATCATTCTAAAATCATTATTCACGTCTAAATTGATACCTTCTGTATTGTTATTAGTTTGCGTTCCGCTTTCTCCATGTATATCAGAATCTTTGGACTCCTGATATCTTACCTGTCGCTTGGAACGTTTTGACCTATTTTTCGTTGGCATTATAACGTATTTGCGAGTACAACTAAGAAATGAATATAATTGATTTATTATCTAAAAATTATCAAATGAATTACTGATGTTGATACTCTAGTTATCTATTTGAATTTTTTTTTTATCAGGTAGAAGTGAATTTGTTTCTCACCTTTCAATCTAATATATGATTTTCTCAGTCGATAATAACTTAAGAGATAATAATTATTCAAAGACTTACTCAGCTCTTCTTGATTAATGTCTCACTTATGAATAAGTTACGAGAGTGAATTGGAAAAATAGTTATTTTCCACACCAAAAACCTATAAATAAGAATTGTAGTAGTCAGTACTTGGAGAAAAATATATTCAAATAAATTATATTCTAATTAAAAAATTATATCATGAAAAGTGTTCGATGGTAATAATTATTTTAAGAAATGTTTAACAAGTGTTCCTCAGGCAACTCTTTTTTTCCTGTTGAAATAATTATTTCATGAGGAGAAGAAAAAAATATACTCATACTATTCGAGTTCCAACCGTAATCATTTGCCACATCTTATGATTTGTTCATTAATTTGTATAAATATGCAGTACATTGCAAAATTTCATATTCTGGTTTAACAGTACATCCATTTAACAAAGACTCAAAATTGAATCAATTATCAACAAATGAATTGTTGTACTCTTTGAATTGCAAGTAGGAAAGTTTTGGATAGTTCTTTTTATATCACGCCATCTTTTAGTCATTTCTATGGTCTCTACTCAATGACGTATTATTAAAGTAGACCCAGCGCGTCCTATAGCAGTCCACAGTTTGTTGTGATGTTAGCACTTACAAGGTGAGGGGTTCTGAGAAGCGAAAGGAGTAAACGTGCTTGTTATGCGGTTTGCCTACTTTTATTTATGTTTGAGAAGTGCACGCCTATATTTTGTACTGTATGTTAATATTTATTAAAATAGAAGTAATAATATATTAATTGATCCAAAATTTAAAAAAAACTAGATTCTTTTCACATCTCACAATCGATATTTTTTCAAATGAAAAACGCAACTTGCGATACAACGATGTTTACCCTCCTCACCCCACTGTTTATTCCTGCATCAAAACAAATGCCGCGTGCTGGGTCTATTATTAATACGTCATTGTCTCTACTGCTGTATATTGACTTACAACTGAAGTAATATAATAAAATCTTCATTTGATTTTAAAAGCTTTCTATGCAAATTCTTGATACATTTTATAAATTTGTAAACGTGATTCTCTGACAGTTCCTGATTTTGATCAATCTTCACGTTTCAGACCCTACTGAGCCCGGAAAACATGATTCTAAAAAAAGTCGGTCTATCGGTCTGTCAGTCCGTCGATCTGTGTAGAAGCACGATAACTTGAGAATGCATGCGAATTTTTAACTAAATCTCATATCTACGTTTTTTATCAAAAAGCTAGGTTCAAGTTCGTAGATGAGCTTTTTCCAACAAGTAGTACCGAATTTTTGTTGATGAAACTTTTTGGCTTCTTGCGATTATTTCATAAACGGTGGTATTTATCATAAAATATGAAATAACTAAAACTAATCTTTAAATGATTTGGCACAACATTCACAGTGAACATTTCTCAAAATTATCAACGGTTTAGTTGTAATTATAAAATTTGTTACATTTTTCTGAAGCAGAGGAATAATCAGAATCATAATGTGATATTAGAATAATCGTCATTCAAACTTGGACATCACATGCGAACATACGTGAATTGTTTATTTTGTTGAAGTAATTTGGCTCTATCATGTTTGGTATCAAATTGAAGCTCTTGTGGAGATAATTCTGTCAAAGAGCATATTTGAACGATTGTCAATTGTTTCTTTCACAAAACATTCAAACAATGTTTAGTTTATTATCAACTTTAAGCCCTCGAAGAAATAAGCTTAGTAGGTATCAGAAATAAAAATTGGTGGAATCCACGTTACTATCTTCAAATTACACTTCCGCCGATCGAATGTCGAAACTGTGTGTTTCAATGGATTAAAAACCCCAAAATTCCAGGAAAGGACACTCCATTTTCTTATATATAAGATACTCATTTGTATGAGGACAAAAAAGTAACCGCCATCTGTCACTTTAACAATTACAGCCTACACTTCGACAATGACAGTTTTCACTTTGACAATACGCAATTAATTGTTTGGACATTTCAAATTCCTGAAACTGCGATGGAACTGGCCATAAAATATATGGTGGGGAAAGTATTGTGTGACTACAGCTGATTTTCAATCAATTTACAATTTTGCATATTTTCAATGTATCAAAGAGTCATACATAAACATTCAAACTTCAGTACAGCAAAGATCGCTTGAGCGTTGTCTAAATACGCTTAGCCACCGAGGCGGCTATCATACAACTAAAAAATGCCTATTATTATTGATGGTAACTCATATCCTGAAAATAGTAGAATTTTGTGTCGCATTTCCAAGCTGGGCATAGAAAAGAAATATATTTTAAGTGACTGTATAGTCCTCGAAAAAGAATGCATAGATCACGACATATTAAAGAAACATAAAATCTCTGATTTTTGAAAAATATATTTTTTTATTTCGAAAATTGTGATAGAGAAGTTTGAAGAAATACTTTCAGCTATTAAAGCTCTTCTCAGGCTGAAATGAAATAAATTGATGACTCGATTTTCTATAAATTTTTAGTTCATAACGTGGCAAATACCATTGTCTCATTTTTACGCGGTTACGTTGTCAGGCAGACTGTGAAAATGGTGATAGAAAAGTTTGAAGAATTACTTTTAGCTATTTAAATTTTTCTCAGGCTTGAATGAAGTAAATTGATGACTCGATTTTTCATTTATTGTTAGTTCATAGCGGGGCAAATAACATTATCTCATGCTTACGTTATAAGGCAGACTGTGAAAAAAGTGTCAAAAACTGCTAAAAAATATTATTTCTTATTGAAAAAAAAACTATACATCGGACAGAAAGTGTTTTGGTAAAAAAAAAATTGCAATTGAAAGACAAATAAAATCAGTCCATTTAAGCCCTAGTCGATTTAGTTGCTTTGGATAAACTGTGAGAAACTATTGTTTACTTACTTGTACTGAGTACAGGGAAGTATTGTAAAACTGACAGAATTCACCTATGGAGATTTTGATGGAAATATCCGTTTTGAGCATCCCTGAATCCATTTTGACTATTTTTGGCTTGATGTGGTACGTATGTACAGACGTACGTGACTCGCAAATCTCAAAAATCATTGAATGTATTATGCTGAGATTTCGTATTCAAGACTGATATGGGATGTTGACTTGCACCTCGCATTATGGTTGCAATCGCCTGTACCAGAAGTGCACTTTACTTGAAACTTTTTTTGAATTTTCCGCATAAATCGAGAATGATTAGCCGTAGGATATTGAAATGCAGTATTTGAGATTGCTGTAATATTTAAATGATCATGTCTCATTTTTGCTTCAATCGGCTGAGCTGAAAGAGCACTTTATATGACAGACTTCTCGAATTTTCCGCGTAAATTCAAAACAATCAATCGTAGAATTTTGAAATTTTGCATCAAGCACATTTGTGACATCTAGTTGTGGGCCTTGCATCATGGTTGCAATCGTCTATACCGGAAGTGCAATTTATTTCGAAATTTTTTTAAATTCTTTGCGTAAATAGAGAACAATTGAACGTAGAATGTTAAAATTCAGAATTTGAGACGATAGTACCGGCTGAATAATCATACCTTATTTTCATTGAGATATTGTGTTTGATTATATATCTAGTTATATATATGATCAAATTCAAAATATCATCGTAAAATGCATATATATATATATATATATATATATATATATATATATATATATATATATATATATATATATATATATATATATATATATATATATATATATATATATATATATATCTAATGATGTACAAGTAAGTCACGTCAGATTTTTTTGGCCATTTTCTCGAAAATTCACAGTTTGCACTATATTTAATATATGTATTTGAAATTTTTATGGAATATGGATCTTGCAGCTTTCAACATATGCACCACATTTCAGGAAGATTGACTGTAAAATTTTCAAAAAATTTCAAAGAAAAAATCTGACGTGGATATCACGTGACTCTCTTGTACATCATTGGATATATAGTCAAACACAAAATCTCATCGTTTCAGGACTAATCGTTTTGGATTTATCTTAAGGACTTCAAGAATCTGTTAAGTAAAATGCGCTTTTAGCCTAGTCGGTTGCTATGGGAACAGTAGATCATCATTATTATGCTACAACATACTGATCTGAAAGATCCTACGGCTATCAGTTCTGAATTCATGAGCATAATTGAAAAATGTATCCCAACTGAAGTGCACTTTCGGTTCAGTCTATTGTTATGAAAATAGCAGACAATTATTCATATGCTACAGCAAACTGTAATACCAAATTTAAATACTTTATAGCCGACCGTTCCGAATATATGCTAATAATTCTCAATGATTGTCAAGTAAAGTACATTTTTGGCTCAGTCGACCTCAATGAAAATAGAATATGAACATTAAGATAGTATTCATCGTCTTGAATACTGAATTCTGAAGAGCTACGATCAATCATTTTGTATTTATGCTGAAAACTCAGAAAATGTTCCGGGTAAAGTGCACTTCCGGTTTAGCACATCGCAATCATACAGCTAGATGTTATAGAAATGCTCAATACGCAATTTCAATATTCTACAATTCATTGTATTGAATTTATGCAAAAAATTTGAGAAGACTGATCTATAAAATGCACTTTCAGCTTGAACGACTGGTACAAAAGTAGAAAAAAACCATTAAAATGCTACAGTTATTACAAATATCGAATTTCAGTATCCTACGTCTGATCAATCTGGATTTATGCGGAAAATTCAATAAAGTATCAAGTAAAGTGTCCTTTCGGTACAGACGACTGCAACCATAATGCAAGGTGCTAGTTAAACACCCTATATTGATGTTAAATACAAAATTTCAGTACAATACTTTTGACGGGATTTGAGATTTTCGAGTTACGCACATACGTACCGACATCAAGCCGAAAATAATCAAAATGGACTCAGGGATGCTTAAAACGGATATTTCCATCAAAATCTCGATAGGCGAATTTTTTCGGCTTACAATACTTCCTTAAACTCATAGTAAAAATGAATAAAAAAACCCTTAACGATAAAAACTTTGATACGAATCTCACCGAACAACTAATCATAATCTCTATGATATTATGTGCCATTTTCGAACGTATCGACCAATTTTTGTTAGCATTCTAACAAATTTCCAATTTTGATCGACAAATTTGGTAAATCGAGCTTCATGTTAGAGATTTTGGAGCGAATTTTCTAAGAAAATGCTTCGATTGTGCGTTTTAACTTTTATTTTCAATCAAATAGAAGTGAATCACTTTCTCACCTTCAAATCAGATAGACAACTTCCACAATTAGAAATGATTAGGTTATGGCAGTGTTTCCCAAACTTTTAACATACGTGTACCCCTTCTATAATTTTTGTAACGCTAAGTACCCTTCATAAAGAACATATGCTCCAATTAAAATTAAAATATATTCATTTTATCTTTTGGTACATAAACAAAATAAACAGAAGTTATATTATAGAGAACATCCATTTGTTTCAATGCGAAGGATGGAATTGTTATCGTTGAGATGTCAGATCATCATAATTTGGCTCCCTGGTTGTTAATTTCAATCGAAGATGCGGTTCCACATTCAATATTCTGTTTCTTTTCTTTGACTTAATGTCTACAAATACAGAAAAAGCATAAATATGAAGTTGGAAAAGGCAAGATGTATTTGAGGACTTTCTGTGTTGAAACTGGATACACATGTTGCATTTGTAACCAGAATGATGTTAATGTACACTCCTTATGTTCATTCCTCAAGAATCCGTCAGAAGCTAATTCCAACAATTGCTCTCATTCCGCATGCGACAAACCTTCTGGCATGAATGTTGTGTTAATGTTGAACGGATATCTTATACATTCAATATTTTTATTCAAATCAGGAAAATAATTTTTCAAGCCAACTTGCAAACACTCCAAATGCTGTATTATGCATTTCAGAGTATCAGCCTCAATTTTAGTAGTCGAACTTGTAACAAACTCATGAAGAGAGGGAAACGAGTCTATTTCTCCATCACCAACTCTCTTTTGCCATAGATTTAGCTCTGCGATGGTAGCGTTCACTTTATCTTGAACGTAAAACAATGAAATTTCTTTGCCTTGTAACGATAAGTTGAGGCAATTTGAAACAGATAATATATCTGCCAAGTAAGCTAGTTTACAAAGCCATTTCCAGTTATGTAAACATCAAAAAATGTGTATGTATGACATTTGGAGCAACTTTTTGAATTCTTGCAACGAATCCTTTATTAATTCCGATTATACTTTTTGACGTGATCCCCACCAAACTCCGGTGCAACGCGTACCCCCATCAAACTCTTTTCGTACTCCTAGGGGTACGCGTACCACACTTTGGGAAACACTGGGTTATGGTAATAATTATCTGATGCTTCTTTCACTCAACTCACTTAATTACTCCGTTTATGAATTTATTACAGCATCAAACTCCGAAATTCCTATTCCTGTAGTAGAACCTACGAGAAAAATTGTTTTAGTGATAATTTCATTGATAAGTATGTCTAAAAAATTCACATTTTTAGGTTAAGTTGGTATAATGATTATCTTGTTATATTCCTACCTTATTTTGATTGAAATCTTAATCTCTAGTACAATCAACTTCCGCAAAATATAAAATCCAATGCGAAATTATTGTAATTTTTTCCGTCAATTAAGAAATTGGAGGAAGATATATTGTCGTTTATTCTACAAACAATGCAGGACAAAACTAACTGCTGCATTAAACGCGGCAAAATTACATCTGTTGTTCATAAGTGCGCAAGCGCAAGGTCTCAATCTAGAGTGCGTTCGGACTCTAAATGTTGACAAACTTGGCAAACACAGGCAATGTTAGAAGTGTAGGTTATAAATTAAATTAACTGATACTATTTGTTCATAATGAAATAAATCAAGTAAAGAATGATTCTAACACATGCATCAAATTTTCAGAAGATATGTTGAAAAAACTAAAAGAAGGCTCTTCCGGGAAACGGCCATTGAGAAGTTGTTAGATAACGTACTCTAATTTTACAGAAAGCTTTTATTTTTTCAAGAAATACTCTAAAATGTACCCGAATGGCGTTCCTTTTGAGCAAGTGAGAGTGTGACGCCATCTAGTTACTTTGTAGAGTAACTTTTGACAAAGGAAATGCAATCTGTGAAATTGATTTCTGTTGGCTAACCATTTTTTAGGGCCGTTTTTCGGCAGGGCCTTTTTTTAGTTTTTTCAACATTTCTTGAAAAGTTCAAATCGATCTTCTTAGAAATTTGATGCGTATGTTAAAAGCTACTCTACCCACATTCTGTTGAAATTTTAAGTCACAATAACAGATACAATGCAAGTTATGAATTTCCGAAAAAATGGCAAACTAATTACGATTTTTGCAATCAACCCAAAAGCAGCTGGACTAATCAAGATTCAAGAGAACTTATTCGATCCGTCTTTCTATTGCGTACGTTTTTCAGTGGAACACTATTTTCCGTCAGATGCGTGATTTTTTAGTAAAACGCAAAAAACCGTTTTTGGCAGTTTTTGACCTTTTTTTGACAGCCTTTCTGACATTGTAGCCGCGTTCTAATGAAATATGTTATTTGTCACGTTATGAACTAACAAATACAGAAAAATAGATTCCAAATTATCAATTTTCTTGATTTAAGCATATATTTGCGCTAATTCTGCCCGACTTGAATCTCATCATCATTAACCAGAATGACAGACCTATATAAAAATTGATGAGCTGAATCTAATTCTGAGATCTATCTCATATATGTCTATTACTGCAAGGATCGTATCTAAAAGTTATAAAAATTTGATTCTAAAATCTGTCTCTACGGGCAGTGATGCGCGTCCTAACTTCTAGTTTCTGATTTTATGGTCTTTGCAGTATATTTGTCTATGTCCTTATCAAGAACTTATCCATTAATTTGACACGTAGAGAGAGCACTCTCCAAATGTTCAAATGGAATAAAACGTACAATATTATTATTAAAAATTCCTACAAGAAGAGTATCTTTTGGAAAAAATATTTGTCGGAGTACATATTTCTCTGTTTGTTTTGTACAACAATTAACTTTTGATTCCAACAATCACACTCTAGTACCTAGTGTTTACCTCGAAATGGGGTACTCCACTACTATCAAAATTTGAGAAATTTTCATGAAAATATGAGAATATGGCATGAATAATAGGTATAAGTGATGAAAATGATATTGAATATTGCTCCGTTTTAATGAAAAGACGATTTAATACTTATATGACGTCATGATGACGTCTAAAAGTCTATTGTGGTCCTCAAACAGTGGACTTCATAGGTGTACAAATTCCTACAAGATTTGTTCATATTCATAAAAAAATATTGTTGCGTTGCAATTTGATGTACTCATAAATTATTGGAAACGTATCGAAATAGTTGAAATATGTATCATCTCTATTTTTCGGATGCTGTTTAGAAACATTTTGAGAGGCCTCCAAGTTTCACAGGCATGCGCATTGAGTAAATCAAGCTTCAAACTACTGGTATTGTTTGGTCAAAAGAAACGTGATTTTCATAAGTGAATTTGATAACTGTATAATTTATTCAGCTCGTGTTCTTACTGACAATAATAAGAATAATTTAGATGATGTCAAATAAGCTAAACACTATCGCCACCTATTTTACTTTACGTCAATATTCTCAAAATGTTTGATGATGAATGAGACGTACCGTTTGAGTGACACAAGAGACTTCTGGACGCCACGGATGATTTTTAAAATTGAAAAGAAAAAAATTTCTAAAGTACTACGAGATTGTTTTGAATCGCATTTTCACTAATACTTTTATTTATTCATGTCCTATCAGATAAGAGAATGGAAAAAGAAACAGTGGAAAACATTAGCTCATGAAAAGAATAAAAATTAGAGCCCAGAATATTAGATGAGAGAAACTTTAGATCCAGATTTTGGAACTACTGGGTATGCTGCCCTGTCCAAAATATGACAGTTAACAATAAACTCCAAATGAATATCTGCAGCTTATGTATATTGATCAAATTTCCAGGATCGAAAACAGGCTTATCGGAAATCTATCTTATATCCAGTTTCATACACCAAGTGAAAAAATACATTAATACTGAATCATCTACAACATAACCTAAAATACGAAGTTGATGAAAAAACCTTTACTCGAATAGAAATTTGTCACTTGTCATACATTGAATGTTATATATTTGAATACTTGTGGATTATTATACAGAATAATGTAGGAACAGTTCATTAAGTGATGTATGAATTATAAATTTAACAAATCAAATATGATGATTGATTACTAAATTGTTGTAATCAGATTTTGTCACTTAATTTGACTCAGTTTTATGATACAGACTGATGATTCTCACAAATTTTGATTGAAGTAATCTCCTATTTGTTCATTCGTTGGAATTTTCAAAGTGCTAGCTTCATTGATAGCGAAAGGATATTATAGTCAGCTCTTGATTGCTTGTTCTATTGTTGTATTTGGACAGAATGTTCGATTGGCTGGGTTTATCAAGATCCAAATTCAAATTTATCCAACTGAAAGAAGTGTGAGTTTAGTATAAGCCAAACCAGCAATGAACAATATTGAAAATCAGAGTAGATACTCGTGTATTGTTGAATTTGTACCACATGTATCTACTAAAGTTCACTTGAAATGTTTCAAATTCAATTCAATCTTCAATATTTATTCCATCAACAACAGAGAAACATCGTGAATTGAAATATCGTATCCAGAAAATGGTATAATTAAATGATGGATTTTTGAATAACAGATATTCAGTATCAGTAATCAGAATTAACATCACTTGAGCAAGCATTTTGAATCACATTGATTACTCTCCAGTGCCTACGAACAGTTAGGTTTCTACCGACAATATCATTACAAATCAATTACTGAATGTATCACTTCTTCAATCTCTTGAATTTATTGTATGCACGTTTCCCAAGATATTTGTGAATGTGATATAAATTGTCCAGTGTATTAATAACAACATGCCCATATTTCACTATTCTTCAAGATTTGATCCAAGAATTCATCCAATTCTACGGTACGGAATACAAATTTAGTTGAATAATTATGTATACATACCCTTGAATAACTTTTTTTTGTTCCATCTTCAATTATCCACTATATTCATCAAGTAAGAATGATATTTATCCGAAATGATCCTCAAAACTAATGTATTTGTTTCCAAAAATATTTTAAAATGTTAAAAAGTTGAAATGACATTTCGTCATTTCAACAATTGAATATGAACATCAAGTCGCAATGATCAGAACAGGACCAGCCACATTGGAAGAGTTTTTTGATGCTACGGATCTCGCAGCTTCTGATATCTACGCACAAACGCCTGATAGAATGTAAAAAAAAATGTCTCAATCGAGTTGGGACCATAAAAGTATTTTTCCGAATCAAGGTAGGGCCTCTAGATGGAATTTGCAACAAAACGCAGGCTGACTTAATCCGGCGCTGTCGCAGAAGCCACGTTTACATTAGAGCGAAACAACTTATAAATGTTGCAGAAATAAATTATTTTAAACAACTTTTTAGTACATAAAATGCATCAGATGACATTTGCTCATGACTATTTTGTGCTAAACTATCATTCAAATTCATGTGAACTCAGTAGATTTTATGAAATCAACCAAAATATTTTACAAATTGACATGTCAAAGTGACGTTTTCGAGATACAGTAAAAAGCTTGAATCACAGTAGAGCGACAAATTTTATAAAAGTTGTACTTATAAATACTCGACACCCTATTAGGGTAAAAGAGTTTCGGGATTAATAATAATAACTTATAAATCATTTAAAATACCTTTTTAACAATTGAATTGTATCACAGGACATTTGCTCATGCATATTAATCATTAAACTAATGTTAAAATTCACGTAAATGTAACAAATAATTATAAAATTGATAAAAATATTTTCGAAATTGAAATGTCAAAATGACGTGTGATTTTGTATACCCCTGTGAAATAGATGAGTAAAAGATAGGGGCACGCTGATCAACGCAAATTTTCGTCGTTTTTAATTAATCCTGCAAATACTATAAGTACCAAAAATATGAGACCCCCGGAAGGCACTCGTCCTAATAAATATCTATCAAATAAAAAAAAATTGATAAAAATCCATCAATAAATACGACCTGTAGAAGAGCGCAAAAAAGTGGCTAATCTTTACCGAGAATTTGGTACATTTAGACGATTAGTATATAGTAACTAGCGCTTGGCCTGCTACGCAGGCCTAAGCCCTAGGCTTCGCAGCTCGATATGTGAACCGCCTCCGGCAAAAATTCTGTCTCTGTAAGATAAATTCCGAGTACATTTTTAGCCCACAAAACCCTCGTGCTCCGTATTATATTTATGCATTTTTCCCTACTCATGATTTCACTGTTTTTTATTGACAATTCTCAATATTATTCCATGTATTCATCAATCGGATAAATTGATTCCAACTCTTCTACGAATTACAAAGTCTAAATTCAAAACTTCTCAGCGAGATAACATGTCTGTGCCATGTTTCGCATATTCTCAGTCATTGCTTCCGATAATCTCACTTCTAGACTACGTATACCTCTGCAGTATACAATCAGTCCAGAAGCATAGGCCTTCAAAATGACTGAATCTCTGAGTCTTATAATCAGTACCCTGATCTTAAATTCCGATTCACAATGATTGTATTCCAATATTTTGATGTATATCTAATCTACATCTATTGGAATGGAGATGAACTATTATTCTGGATTCATTCAGTCAATCAACAATAGATTATTGCTCAGTCATCAAACGTATTTTAAATCCAATATCTTATCATATTTGTAGTGTGTGGATACAAAGATATGTTTATGTACAAATTGAGGCAAATAATATTTGAAAAATCATAATAGTCCAGTCAAAATAGACATTCACCCTTGCATAAATTCCCAAGAAGTTGAAAATTGGCATGAACGTTAAGGATACCATCATGATGAAGTTGTGGTTAGTCTCTATTGATCCTATGTGTGCAAAATATTTTATGCGAGGTCAAAGTTCGTAGTAATGGGTTTTTCGGATTTTGCAACGAAATTGTCAGTTTAATGATAGGAATAGCTTGAACAAAAATTATGGATCTTCCAATTCTCTACAAAAAGGGTGCTCACACTCTTTTCTCAAGGTTTACCATTTCTGAGAAAATGCCATTCTAATAGTCCGTGAGACAGCGCATAAATATTTTGTTGATTACCGCTCACTTGAAACTTTGTGAGTGGCTTCATTGTGATGAGTCCGACAACTTTTTCATCTGGCAAAATTCTAGATTTGAGGGCGTTTACCCGCGAGGGCTAATTAATCAAAAGAATATTACCGTAATACTGATCTTTACACTAATCGAAAGATTTTTTGATAATAAAATGAAGGAAAAATATTGTCCGACATGAATATTGAGTCTACCAGTGAGTCCGACTTGTCATAAGTACCAATTTACTTACCATTAGTACCAACATACTTATGACAAGTGCGGCTTGTCGGATTCACCGGTAGCTTCAATATTCATGTCGGACAATATTTTTCCTTCATTTTATTATCAAAAAATCTTTCGATTAGAGTAAAGAACGGTAATATTCTTTCAATTAATTAGCCCTTGCGGGTAAACGCCCCCAAATCTAGAATTTTGCTAAATGAAAAAGTTGTCGGACTCATCACAATGAAGCCACTCACAAAGTTTCAAATGAGCGGTAATCAACAAAAAATTTGGGCGCTGTCTCACGGACTATGAAGCTATATTCTCCTATGAGGTAGTGTACTTGGCGCGTATTTTTCGTCGTGGCTTTTCCGGTAGTCCTATTCCGCGGTCTTCATATTGAAGTTCAATATAATATTAAGTCTTGTTATTCAACTGCTTCTTGTTATTCCTCATCTTCCTGAGTTGACATAAATTGTTGCAACGACGAACCATCAGTTGTTTCGTCGTTAATGTAAGGATCATCTTCTGTTAGAGACTCAGAAATTGAACACGACTGGTCTTCACAACTGGTGCATGCTGGTGAACAAAGTAAGCCTTTTTTTTTGAAGTTGCATTTCGAGTTACATCGCATTTTGCAGTTGAAAAAAATAGTATTAGAGAGCTTTTCTGGTGCAGGTATAAATAGAGTGTGGATTGGTTGCAATACATCATCAATTAGCTTCCATCCCCATTCTTTTGGGTTTAGCTGATTACCAAGCCATCCATGAACTCGATAAAAATGTTGATGAGCAGAAGCCAAGGTTAGAGGAAGACAACCCAATTGAACACCGTTTTTATTGCGTGTATGTTTTGCAAAAGATACGAAGCATAATTGCAAATAATTTAAAGTAAGTAACAGACGGGCACATGTACAGAGGCAGCGTAATCATGCATATTATTGAAAATATAACTCTAGAATGACTTTTTCTCAGAAATGGCAAATCTTGGTAAGAAAAGTGTAAGCACTACTTTTGTAGAGAATTGGAAGATCTATAATTTTTGTTTGAGCTATTTCTATCATGAAACTGGCAATTTCGTTAAAAATTTGAAAAACCCATTTCTATGAGACTTAAACTTGAATAAAAATTTTTGCACACATGGGATCGATGGGAACTTCTTACAACTTCATCATAATGGTATCCCTAACGTCCATGCCAATTTTCAGCTTCTTGGGAATTTATGCAAGCGTATCCATATTTTTAGGGCCAACTTGACCGGACTATAAATAATTGGATAGAATTAGCATATCTTGAAGAAAAGTAATTTCTATTATTCATTTATTAGTTCATAACATGACAGATAACATATCCCATTTGTCATTTTTTACCATTTTTTCAAAAATTCATAACTTGTATTGTATTTGTTATTTAGACTTCAAATTCTGACAGAATGTGGGTAAAGAATGATTCTAACACATGCATCAAATTTTCAGAAGATCAACTGTGAACTTTTGGAGATATGTTGAAAAAACTAAAAGAAGGCTCTTCCGGAAAACGGCCATTGAGAAGTTGTTAGATAACGTACTCTATTTTTACAAAAAGCTTTTATTTTTTCAAGAAATACTCTACAATGTACCCGGATGGCGTTCTTCTTGAGCAAGTAAGTGTATGACGCCATCAAGTTACTTTGTAGAGTAACTCTTGACAAAGGAAATGCAATCTGTGAAATTGATCTTTGTTGGCTAACCATTTTTTATGGCCGTTTATCGGCAGGGCCTTTTTTTAGCTTTTTCAACATCTCTTGAAAAGTTCAAGTCGATCTACTGAATAATTTGATACGTATGTTAAAAGCTACTCTATCCACATTCTGTCAAAATTTTGAGTCCCAATAACAGATACAATGCAAGTTATGAATTTCCGAAAAAATGGCAGAATAATTACCATTTTTGCAATCAACTCAAAAGCAGCTGAACTAATCAAGATTCATGAGAACTCATTCGATCCGTCTTTCTATTGCGTACGTTTTTCAGCGGAACACTATTTTCCGTCAGATGCGTGGTTTTTCAGTAAAACGCAATAAACCGTTTTTGGCAGCTTTTGACCTCTTTTTTGACAGCCTTTCTGACATTGTAGCCGCGTACTAATGAAATATGTTATTCGTCACGTCATGAACTAACAAATACAGATGAATAGATATCAAATTATCAATTTTCTTGATTTTAGCATATATTTGCGCTAATTCTGCCCGACTTAAATCTCATCATCATTAACCAGAATGACAGACCTATATATAAATTGATGAGCTGGATCTGATTCTTAGATCTAGCTCGTATATGTCTATTACTGCAAGAGTCGTATCTAAAAGTTATAAAAATTTGATTCTAAAAGCTGCCACTACGGGCAGTGATGCGCGTCCTAACTTCTGGTTTCTGATTTTATGGTCTTTGCAGTATATTTGTCCATGTCCTTATCAAAAACTGATCTATTAATTTGACACGTAGAGAGAGCACTCTTCAAATGTTCAAGTGGAATAAAACGTACAATATTATTATTAAAAATTCCTACAAGAAGAGTATCTTTTGGAAAAAATATTTGTCCGAGTACATATTTCTCTGTTTGTTTTGTACAACAATTAACTCTTGATTCCAACAATTATACTCTAGTACCTGGTGTTTACCTCGAAATAGGGTATTCCACTATTATCAAAATTGGAGAAATTTTCATGAAAATATGAAAATATGGCATGAATAATAGGTATAAGTAATGAAAATGATATTGAATATTGCTCCGTTTCAATGAAAAGACGATTTAATACTTATATGATGTCATGATGACGTCTAAAAGTCTATTGTGGTCCTCAAACAGTGGACTTCATAAGTGTACAAGTTCCTACAAGATTTGTTCATATTCATAAGAAAATATTGTTGCGTTGCAATTTGATGTACTCATAAATTATTGGAAACGTATCGAAATAGTTGAAATATGTATCATCTCTATTTTTCGAATGCTGTTTAGAAACATTTTGAGAGGCCTCCAAGTTTCACAGGCATGCGCATTGAGTAAATCAAGCTTCAAACTACTGGTATTGTTTGGTCAAAAGAAACGTGATTCTCATAACTGAATTTGATAACTGTATAATTTATTTAGCTCGTGTTCTTACTGACAATAATAAAAATGATTCAGATGATGTTAAATAAGCTAAACACTATCGCCACCTATTTTACTTGACGTCAATATTCTCAAAATGTTTGATGATGAATAAGACCAACCGTTTGAGTGACACAATAGACTTTTGGACAGCACGGAAGATTTTTAAAAAGACTAAGAGAAAACTCTGATAACTCGCTGGGAACGCAAAATTGTGTGCATTTGAGGACGGATTCATGCGTAGTATGTTGTATTGGATAGATTTATGTGATTTGCGATACTTTCAAACTGCTCAGAATGTGGTAATTTTGACTTATTTCAAACTTCATAAAACTGCAGATAGCACTCTGAAAACACGAAATATGATGTTTTTGTTGATAGATTCATATTTTGAGGTCCTGAATAGGAATATGAACTTTTTGATTGTGAAAATCTGGGCGGCAAAGCGTGATTTCGACTTATTCCAAAGTTTGTAAAACTGCTTCTCAAGTACTACGAGATTTTTTTGATTCGCATTTTCTCTAATACTTTTATTTATTCATGTCCAATTGGATAAGGGGATGAAGAAAAAAACAGTGGAATACTCTCATGAAAAGAATAAAAATTAGAGCCCAGAATATTAAATGACAGAAACTTTAGATCCAGATTTTAGAACTACTGGGTATGCTGCCCTGTCCAAAAGATGACAGTTAACAATGAACTCTAAATAAATATCTGCAGCTTATGTATATTGATCAAATTTCCAGGATCGAAAGCGGGCTTATCGGAAAACTATCTTATATCCAGTTTCATACTCAAATTGAAATTAGTCACTTGCCATATATTGGATGTTATATATTTGAGTACTTGTGGATTATTATACAGAATAATGTAGGTACAGTTCATTGAGTGATGTATGATTTATAATTTATTACAAATTAAATATGATGATTGATGACTCTATTGTCGTAATCATATGTCATAACTTAATATTGACTAAGTTTTATGATACAGACTGACGATTCTCACAATTTTTGATTAATGTAAACTTTCATTTGTTTATTCGTTGGAATTTTCAAAGTGCTAGCTTCATTGATAGCAAAAGGATATTATAATCAGCTCTTGATTGCTTGTTCTATTGTTGTATTTGGACAGAATGTTTGATTTGCTCGTTTTATCAAGATCCAAATTCAAATTTATCCAACTGAAAGAAGTGTGATATTAGTATGAACCAAACTATCAATGAACAATATTGAAAATCAGATTAGATATCCGTGTATTGTTGAATATTTACTACATGTATCCACCAAACTAATTTCATTCAATCTTCAAATTTTTTCCATCCACAACAGAGAAATATCGTATTCAGAAGATAGTATAATTAAATGATGGATCTTCGAATGACAGATAATCAATATCAGTAATTGAAATTTACATCACTTGAGCAAGCGTTTTGAGCCTTATGATTATTCTTCAGTGCCTAGGAACAGTTAGGTTTCTTCCAACAATATCATCACAAATCAATTACTGATTGTACCACTTCTTCAATCTCTTGAATTCATTGTATGCACGTTTCCTAAGATATTTGTGAGTGTGATACAAATTGTCCAGTGTATTAATAACAACATGCTCATATTCCACTATTCTCCAAGATTTTTTCCAAGAATTCATCCAATTCTACGGTACGGAATACAAATTTAGTTGAATAATTATGTATACATACCCTTGAATAACCTTTTTTTGTTCCATCTTCGATTATCCACTATATTCATCAAGTAAGAATGATATTTATCCGAAATGATCTTCAAAACTCATGTATTTGTTTTCAAAAATATCTAAAAATGTGAGAACGTTGAAATGTCATTCCAACAATTGAATATGAACATCAAGTCGCAATGATCAGAGCAGGACCAGCCACATTGGAACGATAATCAATGCTACGGACATCGCAGTTTGTGATATCCACGCACAAACGCTTGATAGAATGTAGAAAAAAAATGTCTCAATCGGGTTGGGATCATAAAAGTATTTTTCCTAATCAAGGTAGGGCCTGTAGATAGAATTTGCTACAGAACGCAGGCTGACTTAATCCGGCGCTGTCGCAGAAGCCACGTTTACATTAGAGCGAAACAACTAATAAATGTTGGAGTTATAAATTATTTAAAACAACTTTTCAGTGAATAAAATGCATCAGATGACATTTGCTCATGACTATTATGTACTAAACTATCATTTAAATCCATGTAAACTCAGTAGATTCTATGAAATCTACCAAAATATTTTCCAACATGACATGTCAGAGTGACGTTTTCGAGATACAGTAAAAAGCATGAATCACAGTAGAGCGACAAAATTTATAAAAGTTGTACTTATAAATTATTCAAAATACCTTTTTAACAATTGAATTGTATCACAGGACATTTGCTCATGCATATTAAACATTAAACTAATGTTGAAATGGACGTAAAAATAACAGAAATAATAAAATTTATAAAAATGTTTTCGAAATTGAAATGTCAAAATGACGTGTGATTTTGTATACCCCTGTGAAATAGATGACTAAAAGATAGGGGCACGCTGATCAACGCAAATTTTCGTCGTTTTTAATTTTTCCTGCAAATACTATGAGTACCAAAAATATAAGACCCCCGGAAGGCACTCGTCCTAATAAATATCTATCAAATAAAAAAAAAATCATAAAAATCCATTAATAAATACGACCTGTAGAAGAGCGCAAAAAAGTGGCTAATCTTTACGGAGAACTTGGTACATTTATGGATCGATTCTGTTCACTGTCCTATTTTGTAAAATTGTAAATTCATAAGCTACAGATCGTTCGTAAGAGAACAGTTTACAAATTTACAAATATGGCGATTCTGTTCCTACATCTATAGGAAACGTTGTTACAAATTCCAAATATCAAGATTATCTCGTAAACATATCTTGAGCTAACTTCATTCTATTCATTTGACAATTTTTCAATACTTCAAAATTCAAACGTCAAATCTCATATTGAAAAAAAGTATTGTTTTACTTGTATAATACGTGTGATTTTGAGGAAGTTAAATACTCAGTAATATATATTATGGCCTGAGAAATTATTACTAGATTTTTTCTGCAAGCAAGTGTCGAAATATTGATGATTCAAAAAAGTAATGCAGGTACAAATGATTTTTTTAAATTCAGAGTTGGTAGAACCTAGAATCAATTAATTCGATATCGGTAAAAATTTGAATAAAAATGATTGTTCGACAACTAGGTGCCTACTTTCAGATATACTGAGATTTGATCCCTCTGAAATTGTATGAATGATTCAAGTGTTTGAATTAATTCATAAACTATAGTTTTGTTCAGCCTAACATTTTTTTGGAATAATTTTTTGGGACGTCGAACGGGTTTGTAGTGCCCCTGAGGTTTCTTCGTAGTAATCGCGTATTATTTTCAGAAACTGTTTTATTAAATCAATCTGTCAAATAATTATCAGGTACATATTCCAAGAAATAACATCCCGATTTCTGTCTCTCACCTTTTATCATCTTCTTCTAATAAAACACCTATAAACATAAGCACTGCATCCTGATTCATTTTGAACCGTCAAAATCTATAACAGTTATGGCTACTTTCTATTCAACTGTAAAAACTTACGAGAACCGTAAGAGTTTATGAAAAATCCGTAAGCTACTGAGGTGATCAGAATTGCGATTTTATCCGTTGCATACTATAGGGCTTACGATTAGCGTTACAGATCGTAAAAGTGTGAACAGAATCGACCCATTAGACGATTAGTATATAGTAATGGTTTAACTTCTAAACTAGAAAAAATAATTTCCCACATCCTCCGCTTCGCAAACAATGAAAAAATAAAAGAATCTGATATTGTATAGAGTTTTTCTAATAATTTATCTTTTAATGCAGATTGAAGGACCCAAATATGGATTTGGAAAAAAATTTTTTAGGTATTGAAGTCCACTTAATTTTATTTATGTTACTATTCAATTTTTGGACGTTTTGGATGTGCACCCATCCATCTTCAGCGTTCTTATGAAATATTACAATCATTACAGTTAATTGCTATTTTTCTATTGTTATCAATTATTATTGGAAGTTTATCTTCACAACTATGCTGTAAACGAAGTTATAAGATTGTAATATTTCATAAGAACGCTGAAGATGGATGGGTGCACATCCAAAACGTCCAAAAATTGAATAGTAACATGAAAAAAATTAAGTGGACTTCAATACCAAAAAATTTTTTTTCCTAATTAATAATTTATCCAAATACACGGTCCTACAGGCGTACCCAGAATATGGACAGGAGAAGGAATATACATGATAAATACAAAAATTGAGACCAAGCTGTGAACGTTAACTAGCAAACATGAAGATATAGAATTAAAATATTTTCCAATAACAGATAATCTGATGAAACATATAAATAAGAAAATTAAACAGACACGACTTGAAACAGAGAGCCAATGAGGCTTGCAATTTTCTGAAATAATCGTTGAAGACATCGCATTAATCATGCACTTGAAAGTAAGAGTTGATCATAGCACTAACGGGTGAATTAATCCTAATATTTGTGCGAGATCTTAATGTAACATAGGAGCTATGAGTTTTGAGAAATGATAATAGAAGGTTAGATGGCCCTCTAAGCCTTGTCGAACTTGACAGTGCTCATAAACCTATGATTGAAATTACACAGCACTCCAGTTTCTTCAAAGAAATAAATTAATTAAAACAGCGAATCAATCCCAGATCAAAGCCGATTATTTCCTTCAAGTCCTTTTGTCGATCAAGAAAGTATTCTGTGAGTGGGTGGCAGACTTCATTACGCTCAGGTACCGTACACTCAACGTCACCTCATTCTTTTACCACCTGACCATTCTATCACGCACCTGCTTATTCGTGAAGAGCTTTAAAGACTCAAACATGCGGGAAGTCAAAGTACGTTATACACCATTTGGGAAAATTATTGGCTGCTAAATGGACGAAATTCAGTCCGCAAGATAATCCGCAAATGCATACCATGTTTTCGTAGCAAACCGCGCCCAGCAAATTATATTATGGGCAACCTCCTGGAAGAACGACTCATACCTGCTCGACCGTTTCAAAATGTTGGAGTCGATTATTGTGGTCCATTCTTCATAAAAGAAATGCGCTTCAGAAACCGCAATAAGATACAGGATTATGTGGCTATCTTTGTTTGTATGACTAGTAAGGCTGTTCATTCAAAACTGGTCAGCGATCTTACTACTGAAACATTAATTTCTAGTTTAAAACGTCTTTTTTCTAGACGAGGAAGAGCAAACTCGATTTATTCGGACAACGCAACAAATTTTGTAGGTGCCAAACAAGAGTTAAATGAGCTTATAACTAGATCATTCTAATGAATCGAACAAACCACTTCAAAACTATCTAAAGGAGGGAAAAATCACATGGCATCTTTGCCTTCCTGCTCACCTCATTTTGGAAAAATGTAGGAAGCCGCCGTAAAATCGTTCAAGCACCACCTCCAACGTACGGTAGGTGACACATTATTGACGTTCAAACAGTTAGAAACATATGTTATTGAAATCGAAGCTATCTTGAATTCTAGACCCATGTCTCCCATGTCCTCTGACCCCAACGATGTACGTTTCTTGATCCCTAGCCATTTCCTAATTGGTGGCCCCTTGACGAGTTTTCCAAAGTGAGACTATACAAGCACGAGTACAAACCGCCTCTCAGCCTGGCAACACGCTCAACAGATGAAGCAGCATTTTTGGAAAAGATGGCAGAGAGAATATCTCAGTCAGCTGATTGCCCGCTCTAAATGGCTATCAAGCTCCAGCCCTATTACCGTTGGCACACTTGTCCTGTTTCAAGAAGACAACCTTCCGCCTCTACAGTGATCTACGGGCCGCGTCATCACCGTGCATCCAGGTGACGATAGAATCATCTGTGTAGTCACTTTGAAGACGAACACTGAAGAGTACAAACGTTGTACCAGGAGGCTCTGTCCTCTTCCTATCGACCAATCGGAAATAGCGTCGTCCCCTGCTCAGACTATTGAACTTCTCTATCAGTGTGACCCCTGGTGAAGTGTGAACAGTATTTATGTACCATTTAAGTGAAGTGTCGACGACACCTTCTTTTTTTTCAACCTTGATCGTTCAAAATGGGGAGTTTAATCCGTCGCATCAATATTCATATATATTTTTTGTAAATATTGTATCCAAGTTGTATTTTATCATAGTTCAGTATAGTGATCTATCTATCTAAAGTAAACAACACTAAATTTACCTAACATATTTTGAGATTGAATCAGCATGTAGACTGGATTAAAATTTTCGAATCACTAATTATATAATATTTAGTATTTTTTCTACATATAATGTGTTTTTTTTTTCTTTAAGAGAGTGTAAGATATAGATCAACAAAAGTTTGGAATAAAATAACCTCAAAATGCCAATGCAGCCCATCGTGGCATATGTTCGGTGTAATAAAAGAAAATAATGCTTTTATTGTGACAACTGCAATGAAAAAGCATGTGCGGATTGTTCATCTTTGACTGCATCAGAAGTTGAAGTCTTGCAGCTATGCAACAGAAAAATGATATTTTATTGTGAAAAATGCCAGCTGATCGGTCATGTATATATTTACAAACAGTTACTAGCCTGTAAAGATGAACTTATTGAAATCAAGAATGAAATGATAGAAAGTAAACAAAAAGAGTTTGACTTAATGAAATATGAACTCAGCAGATCTGAAACTGAAAATAGCTATGCTGCTGTACTTAAAAAAAGTAGAAGCTGATGAAAAAACTCCAACTGTTTTGATAAGGCCAAAAAAAGAACAACAGAGCTGTGAGGTAGCTGAAAGTAATTTGTTTGATGCTATTTATAAAGGAAAAATATATTTATCTGCTAGTAAAGTTGAAAGAGGTGGAAATGGAACTGTAAGAATAAGATGTAGAGATAGAAAACAAATGGAAACTCTTGTTGAAAAGTTGAACAGTAATTTTCATAATACCTGCATTGAAACAACGCATTTCAACGCCTGTTTTGTCTGTCGAAACAAGACAATTTCAGACAAATGCAAGTGTAGCCGGGTAGGAACAGGCCTGTTTCTTCCCTAGGGAAGGAACAGGCTTGTTTCTGCCCGCTGAATTTGTTTCTCACATCGTTTTATCCCTGACAGAGTCGCATTTGTTCATTGTCAATCTCTAAATGAAAATCATATAACCTCTGTTTATTTGACAGTTGTTGTATTCGTAACTGTAAGTTGAATTAAAAGAAGATTAGTTTCAAGAAAAAAAAGTATTGATACGATAATTCAAAATTCATCACAACATCTTATTGATAAAGCACAAGCAGCTAATCTCGACTTGTTATCTGCAAAATCAAAAGATATATATTCACTAACTTTGTTACGTCAAATTTGTAATATGGAAGTTTCAATGCAGATATTATGAAAATGCAGTGTGTGACACGGGACCAAACACGATTTCAGTCGAGGGTGATGCCAGCCCTTGCTTCGCTCGGGCAAGCAACTGAAATCATCTTGTTTCGTACCTAGCCACACAATATTTTCTCTTTGACTTTAAAGTACAAGAATGTGTGTGTGTAAAAATATTCAGAGTCTTCTTGATCTAAAACTTGATAATACTAAATCTTTTATAATAATGCATCAAAATATTTGCAGTTTAGATAGAAACATTGGTGAATTTGAAATATTATTGAATGATCTTAATGAGAATAATATAGCTCCGGATTTGATTGTGTTCACTGGAACTCATAAGTTGCACATCAGTTATGAAATTGAGGGATATAATTTCTACTACAATAAAAGTTTTGTGAAAAAGTGTGATGGTGTTGTAGTTTTCATCAAAAAAAATCTAATGGTTCATCATATAAATATCAATTTTTGTAACTTAAAGCTAGTTGAAACTGAAGCTACAATAAATGATACTGATAAAATATTTGTGACGTCGATTTATAGGTCTCATGATGTTGACACAGATTTTCCATTCAGGAACTAGACAAATATTTAGAGACGTGTAAAAAATATGAAAATAATTTTTCAATTGATGGTATGAATTCAAACATACTTGAAGCGGATGACATAAGTGACAATTATTGTAATGTTTCATGTGAAAAGAGGTATAAGTCCTATGTTAATGTTATCACTAGACAAAATGATAGTAAAGGTAGCTGTTTGGATCACATCTTTGGAAAATCTGAGACGACAGATAATAAGGCGATAAACAAAGATAAACTCGGTATAATTGTTCAACAAGTTAACTAGAACTGGAAGAAAAAGGTGTAGACGGAATAACAACATTTTTGATCAAAAAAATTGAATTTGTGGAGAGGTATTCCTTAGAGACAATTAGGTATCAGTGTAGAGACAATGTACCAAGAAAAAAGTGTATGACCAAAAGCCTTGCAGATGGTTGTAGAATTAAGAAAAAGCTGCACATGGAAAGTAAAAGTGATCCACTTAATGTAGAATTGAAACAAAAATATATTGCATATAAAAATAGACCAGGTAACAAACTTGAAAGAGCTAATTTTGAGAAGAAAACAATAAATAAAATAAGCAACAATCCAAAAAAAAAAATGTGGGCGTGTGCAAATAAGAAATTGAGCAAAAATAAGAGAGACTTGATTGAAAATATGGACTACTTGGTTGATGGCAATGTAAAATTAAGTACTAATCAACAAATGGCTAATGGATTGAATGAATACTTCTGTACGATAGGTGAAAAATTAAATGTCAACATATCGAGCAGTGAATTTAAATCTAAAATTATTGAGAATAATAACTCTTTTTTTCTAACACCTACATATATATATATATAAAATACCTTTATTATCACATTTACATTACATTTATATTTACACAATCTTTTGCACATGCCCGACATGCTCGTACTATTTCCAAAAGCCCAGTATGTGAATTACACACCAGTTCCTAAGAATTTGGAATGAATTCCCACACTATGGCTACGGCTGATGGCACGAGTTCGCGCATGGCAGAAGCTGATACGTTTATAATTTTCACATATAGAACATAACTCCTGGTATACAACCTTATTTACATGTTAACATACATAGCAAACAAAAGAATTAGAAAAGTGGAAGCTAGCTACTGATTGATAATGGAGTGAGTGACGTGAGATGATTATCCTATATACATGTTGGAAAAAAAATTAAAAACCAACTTTTGGAAATTCTAATTTAGAGTAAAAGCTTGAAACTAGTGAGCGACGATGTGGTTATTCACAATGCGGCTATGATATTTACATACAGTGTTTGACGATAAATGTGTGTTAGTATGACTTGGTGCTGTTGCTCATGAACTCCGACGGCGGAATAACGGGAGTGTTTGATACGGTAGAAAATGTTTGATCTGGAAGGGAGCGTTGTGCTCTCTGATTTTTGTCATATTACGTGTTAGTGGATTGTGCTTAATTTGTGTCGTGTAGAACTTTTCTGCCTGTGAATTTATGTAGTCTTGTATGTATGGCAGTTGCGCTGTGTTGTGTAAATCTACGATTTTTGAATAGCGATCTGCGTTATTAATTAAGCGCAAACATTTATTCTGAAGTCGCTGTAGTGGTTTAAAGGCGGTATTCGATGCTGTGCACCACACTGGAGCCGCATATGTCATAATTGGTCTAATTACTGAAGTGTAGAGAAGTTTTTTGTTTTTAGTGTTCATGTGGCTGTTTCTGTTTAAAAGTGGATATAGTGCGTGTATTACTTTGTTTGTTTTTTTAATTGTGTTATTTATATGTTCAATGTGATATAGTCTAGGTCCAAGTATGACGCCGAGGTATTTGACAGTTTTGGAAGGGAGTACGCTGTGTGTGCTGATTTTAAGAGGTGTGTAAACTTTTATGTTGGTGTGCTTGCGTGTGAAAACTATGGACTCAGTTTTCGCGTGGTTTATGGATATTTTCCATAGGCGCCAGTAGGGTTGTAGGATATTGAGGTGAATCTGTATTTGTTTGTTCGCTACCTCTGCACTGTGGGAGCACGCATAGATGGCTGTGTCGTCAGCATAGAGGGCGGTTTGTGTTTGTGGGAATGTGGGTAGGTCGTAGGTGTATAGGGTATACAGTGTAGGGCCAAGACAACTTCCCTGTGGTACGCCAGCCCTAATAGGGCGTGACGTAGACACAGTACTGTTTATCCTGACTCTAAACTGTCTGTTAGTAAGGTAAGAGTTTATAAGTTTGATTAGTATAGACGGGAAATTCACTTGAATCAATTTGTAAATAAGTCCATCTAGCCATACTTTGTCGAATGCTTTTTCGACGTCTAGAAGGGCCATTACTGTGACTTTTTTCTTGTTATAGTTTGTGGATATGTCAGTCACGATTCTTGCTACTTGCTGGACGGTATTGTGGCGAGGTCGGAAGCCAAATTGGATGTCAGGGATTATTTTGTGTTTGCGATCATGCTTTTGTAAGCGTGTAAGTATGACTTTCTCAGTGACTTTGGATAGTGTGTTAAGTAAACTAATAGGGCGGTAGCTGGATGTGAGTGTAGGGCTTTTATTTGGTTTGTGTATGGGAACCACTAGTGCAGTTTTCCAACACTCCGGAAAGTGCTGGAGCTTAATAACAGAATTTATTATATAGGTAAGCTGCACTAGGGCTTTTCTGGATAGGTTTTTGAGGACTATGTTGTGGATCATATCTGGACCTGGCGCTTTCTGGTTAGGGATTGTTTTTATAACACTAGCAACTTCGGAAGGTGATGTGAGGAGTTTTGCTAGTGTTGTAGTGCTTGTATGATGTTCTGTGTTCAGGTAATGTGTGACATGATCAATAATTTGTTGTTGTTGTTGCGTGTTGTTAGTGTCAATTTTGTGTACATCTTCGAAAGATTATGTGGAAGTAAATGGAATAATAAGTATTCTAAAAAAAGATGCTGCTGGTGGTATTGATGGTATAACTATGTATTTAGTGTTACTTCTAAGAGACTATTTATCCGATCCATTGGCTACAATCATAAATAAATCTTTTAAAATAGGAATGTGTCCTGAACATTTTAAGAAGGCAGAAGTAGTACTAACTTATAAAGGTGGTGATAAGCATATTTTGAGTAATTATGGACCGACTTCTCTCATTTCCAATCTTGCAAAGATCTACGAAAAAGTAATTAATAGAAGGCTCCTATCATTTCTAGATTCACAAAATATAATAACAGATCGGCAGTTTGGTTTTCAAGCAGGTTAGTCGACAGAAGACTCCATAGCTTTTTGAATTGAAAAAATGTATAATAGTCTTGATGAAAGTCTCCCTACAGTCCTTGGTTTGTTCGATTCAACCAAAGCTTTCAATCTAGTAGATCATGAAAAGGTATTGCAAACTTTTTATAATTGGAAACTATCTAAGTGATAGAATGCAAGAAGTTAGATTCAATAAGGAATTCAGAGAAATTAGATATGGAGTGCCTCAAGGAAGTATCCTTGGACCTACATTATTTTTAATTTATATCAATGAAATAATCTAAAATATTAAACAATTGATTGGTTTTGCCGATGACACAGCTTTAGTATGTATAGGAAAAACATGGAATGATGTAAGGGAACTAACCCAAAATAATATCGATAAGATTTACAAGATGACTTGTATGTACAAGCTGATTTTGAATGTATCCAAAACAGAAAGTTTAACTTTCAGTAATTGTATTGACAAAATTCCTGATGACTGTATACTAAAACTTCATAAGTTGAATTCTAATGAAACCAACTGTTATTGTGTACAAACAAGTAGAGTAAGGGAGACTAAATATTTTGGTATTACTATTGATCAGCATTTGAGATGGAGTTTCCATATTAATACTCTAGTAAACAAAGCAAGATATTTATTATATGTGTTCAGAAATTTCAAACACACTTTCAAACAGATGAAAAAATTTTATTATGCTTCTTTCCACTCAATTATCATTTATGGCTTAA
This sequence comes from Dromius quadrimaculatus, assembly GCA_963989225.1. NCBI lineage: Eukaryota > Metazoa > Arthropoda > Insecta > Coleoptera > Carabidae > Dromius > Dromius quadrimaculatus. The sequence goes on from OZ022330.1 coordinate 31,676,626, forward strand.
TTGCTTGGAGTGGAGCTTATGGAAATTCTATAAACTTACTAACCAACTCATAAGATAGAATATTAAGGATTGTTTTAAGCACTGATAGAAACAACATTCCCACAAAATGCAAAGAAAATAAAATACCCAATTTGAAAAACTCACATATCACTCAAGCTATTACTTTTGATCACAAGAATTTGAGAAATGGATATTTGAAGGATATTTTTACGATTATTATTATTATTACAATACACTGTCCAACAGAATAATCCAATTACAGGACACAAAAAAAAGGACATATGAATACAAATAAAATAAATACAAGAATGAGCTACAAATAATGAAAATTACCACTAACTAATTTAATCTCACAGAATTGATAAACTGACGTGGACGGTTGAGAAAAATATCAACATAACTAAATTTTGTCTGATAAATGTGACACATACGAATGATTGGTGATATAGAAAGCATTGGTGCGGGCATTAGGAAGATAAAACGTTTGAGAGTTACGAGCTATTATGAGAGGAGTATGAAAAGAAAAAGAACTGAGACACACAGGATCAACGAGTTCACCATGAATCAATTTGCATAAATGAAATACAGCGTTATGTTCACGACGTTCAAACAGACTACAAATATCAAACATATTCAGTAATACAGTGTACGACATTCGACATTGTATATTCAGGGTGAATATTGTTATTTCTGAAATAAATGAATCTTGAGAATTTCTTTTGAACACTTTTATTCCTATTCTGATGGGCCTCGTAGAAAGGATTCCAAATTGTGGAATAATATCCTAATTTATTTTGGACAAAGCAATAATACAATGTGAAAATGGATTGAATATCTTGGAATAAATGTGTATTGCGTATAATAAAACCAAGCATTCGTATAGCAGAATTGTGTACACGGTTGACATGACCAGTGAACGCAAGTTTTGGGTCGAAAGTTATGCCTAGATCATCTAAAGAAAAACAGCGAGTTGACAATATATTGTCCAGTGAATAATTGAACATGAACTCTGATGATTTTCTTGTATAGAACATTACGAAACATTTGTTCAGATTCAAACATATATTGTTATCCAAGCACCATTTAGATAAATTGATCAAGTCATTCTGTGAAAGTGTAGAATCTTCTAATGAAGAAATCGAATAAAATATTTCTAAACCATCGGCGAATAAAAGCTTATTGCACTGGAGGACATCAGTTATGTCATTAATGAATAAAAGAAATGAAAGAGGACCCAAATTGGATCCTTGAGGTACACCAGAAGTGGAAATAAAACAAGATGATTCATGGCCTGAATGTTGAACAAAAAGGGGACGGTCAGAAAGATATGAAATGAGCAGACTGATTGAAGGTGAGGAGAATGAGGATAAGTTGAGTTTACTGATTAAAATTTTGTGGTCTATTTTATCGAATGCTTTTGAGGAGTCCGTATAAACACAATCAACCTGTCCATTTACTTCGAGAATAGAGGATACAAAGTGAGTGAAGTAACATGAATTTCTGGCAGTTGATTTTTTTTCAACGAAACCATGTTGGAAAGGAGAGGTGAATTTTTTTACTTTGGGGTAGATTAAAGATTAAATTAGTTTTTCAAACACTTTGCTGAAGCTAGACAGGATAGCGATAGGACGATAATTCTTTATATATGCTCTATCGCCAGATTTGTAAATGGGTGTTATACGTGTCAGCTTCCACTTATGAGGAAAATAATTCGTTTTTAAGGAGAGATTGATGATATGGAAGAGAGCAGTTGATAGAGGATAATAACAATCTTCTATCAGAATATTAGAAATCAAGTCAGGGCCACAAGAGAAATCCGATTTTAACTTTTTAATAGATGGAATTATTTCATCTCTGCTAACATGATTGATGGTAATAGGATCACGATTGGAAACAGAGGAAGGGACACTATCGACTGAAAGTATGGTGTGAACAGATTTAACATGGGACGCAAAACCTTCGGCTATTTGAAAAGGAGTTGTTAAGATGAAACCGTTGAGAGAGAAGATATCAGGCAGTGTTGATGAAGTACGTTTAGAATTAATAAGCTTCCAAAAAGAGACAGGATCATTTTTAACATGAGATTCACATTTCAGTATGTATCCATCATATGCTTTCCTGATACCACATTTTACTCTTGCCCTAATTTCCAAATATGGAACACGATAATCTTGAATATTTCTGTGCTTCAAGCTAAATTTACGCAAGTGCTTCTTTTGGCGTGAGTTGGTCTTGATAACAGGAGTGAACCAAGGTGGGAAGCGACTTTTGGAAGATTATTTACGTGGAACACATTCATCAAAAAAGGAATAGAGTGTATCATAAAAGAAGTTGCAAGCAGAGTTCACATCTACGTAGTGAGAAATAATATCCCAATCAAAATTATCAATCAAACTATACAGCTCAGCCAAGTCAGCTTTTTCAAAATCATATGCGAAACTTTCATAATTTTCAACAGTTTTTGAGAGCTAACGCAAAAACAACAATACCAGAAACAGAATGATTCCTCATAAAAAATGTGAATTATTACTTGGTCAAAAATAGTATATGTATATAGTATTAAGGAATTTAATAAATTACCTACACATCTGGAAAACTTGAATGTAAAAAAGAAAATTGTAAAAATCAAAATTAAGAATTCACTTTTGGAATAGAACTGTAAAATTTTGTCTGTTGTTCCCATTCTATAAGTTTGAGTTAATTTGTCAATCAGGGAACTATTTTTTTGTCTTTTTTCAAGCCTGCACACAGATACTTGTGTATCTTCGGCAGGGCTTAGGTTGCAAGTAATTTCTTGTTAATCTATTTTGTATCTATTTACATTGTAATTATTCACACTTGATCAATAAAATTATTATTTTTATTATTGTTATTATAGTGTGAGATTTTTTTTAAATTTTACTGCTAATTCTCTTGACATTTTTCGAATTTCCAACCTTGGTTTGGGTCCAAAGATTCAGTGGATTGTTATTATCGCATCCGATTAATATTGATGCCGCCGTACCCAACGCCCTGTAGGAGGTGCTAGAGTAAAGCGTTTTATTGATGCCTTTGTTCCTCTTTACTGCTGCGTCGGGAGCATCTTCATCCAAGGTTCCTAAGAGTGTAACTTTCTCTCATAACCGCCCAACCAATAGTATTCCCTTATTTTCTTCTCCCTGCAACTCTTTCATCTTTTTCCATCTTTGAATTTTGCTAGATTAACGTGTTTCAGATTTTAAGAGCTTATTATCGTTTTTGAATAGCATGAGTATAGTAGCACAGTCGGTGCAGTGCACCAATCCAAAAAAAAAATAAGAATAATAACAACTTGTAACTTTGTGTAGAATGCTTGCCAAATTTTAAATAAATAGATTAGTCCACAATATTCGCCAAGTGCTAATTATTCATGTCAATTAGTCCACATTTTAAAAATTACAGTCCACGTTCGCAATGAAACAATTGCGAAGTCAACAGAAACATCTTTCCCAATTTCATCAACAACAAATTTTCAAGGCAGAGTTACATCCAAACTACAAACATCAAATTCATTATTGAAACCAAGAAGGGATTACTGGAAAAAGAAATAAGAAAACAGAACATCATTATAAACGATCTAAATTTAGATCTTAAAATCAATTATGACATTTGTTTAAAGTATTCCTCTTGTTTCACTGAAAAAGTTTCTCAAAGACTGCAACAAGATGATTCCACATGTTGGCAGGAGTGAATATATCAGATTGAGAAACAAGATATCACGTTTGTTGCAAAATACAAGACGTTTACTAGTTACCAACGAACAAAGCTCAGAAACATTCTAAAATTTACATGATACAGTTGCCAATTCTACAAACGTATCATTTGGCACCGATAAAATGAATTTATTGAACAAAGGCCTCAAGTTCAACCCGATTTTTACTCCTACGACACAACATTTTGAAACGTCCGTGGCAGAAATTTACAATATTGCCAGTAAGGCAAATGATACAAATACTTTAAATAATTTGACGCACACATTATCTGATTAGAAACGCAAAAATAATTTCGGAACAGCTACGGCCCATATAGAACAGAAAAACATTAGTAAATTGGAAAGTATCAAGAATAAAATAAAATTAAACGATCCTATCATTACAAAATCGGACGATGGTAACTGCATAAGCAACCTTTATAAAGCAGATTAGATTAGGAGAGTTGCAACCTTAATTTTTCACTTTTCTCAAAATAAATTCCAATCCAATCAATTATTTCGTCACTTCCCTGAAAAAAGATTTGAAACTACGTAGTGATTTTTAGCGCATTTTTCCGAAAAAAGCGCTATTATATTCACTTTGGCTGGCTGGCTGGCTGGCTGGCTGGCTGGCTGGCTGGCTGGCATGACGCTGAGATCTCAGCAACTATACTATTTACAGACTTGAAACTGGTACTAAATAAAAGCTGCTGTTTCGTAGGCTTGCACAAATTGCTTTAATTCAAGCTCAGTGATTGTGGAAAATTGAATTATTCAATTACTTGTTTCAAGTGGAACAATGTCCATAGATATCTATGACATTAGGGATATGGCAACTGAAATTTATTAAAGTAGATAAAAATTTAGTTTCAACTTTCGCCGTGGGTGTCACTATTATTATGTACAGTGGTCAAATCTGTCCGGGATTCATTCAATGACTTGTTTGACGCGAATTTGAAGCTTATTAGAATGAATTATTATTATTGGATGAAAATTTGTTCACTTTTGGTGTATTTTTTTTATATAGCTTCGATAAAGATCAAATTATCATTTTAAGCTACAGCACTTGACCTCCTATCAGTCAATAACTAAACAATGAAGATTAAAAGGTATTTTTGAGTTTGTACATGTATAAATTATGTACCTATTAAATAGTCAACTTGAAACTAGTACTAAATGGAAGCTGCTGTTTTGTAAGTTTGCCCAAACTGCTTGATTTCAAGCTCAGTAATTGTAAGAGATGGTAATTTGCGAAATCTCTAAAGTAACAAGCATTCATGAGCTGTCAAAAATGCGCTTCCATCATCTAGATGATTCTTCCATTTTTTTCCCTTGCATAAAATATACAACATCATACCTATGAATCCGCGTACTACTGTTTTGTATGGGCTCCCTAAACTACACAAACCTGGCTATCCGATCAGACCTGTTGTATCGTTTGTAGATTCGCCTACCCACAATTTGGCCAGACATCTTAATGACATTCTGAACACATATTTTAACATAACATCTAAACACTCACTCAAAAACACTCTGATCGATAACCTAAAAAATGTAATTAACGTTGACAATGGCATACTAGAGTCTTTTGATGTTACCAATCTGTTCACAAATGTCCCCATTGATGAAACAGTCAGTCTTGTGAATGATATTCTATTTGAATCGCATTGGAATGATGAAATAGGTGACAGTTTCATTAAATTGCGGCAAATCTGTTTAAGACAGAATTTTTTTATTTTTAATAACAATTTTTCATGAACAAGTTGATGGTTTGGCTATGGGTTCACCCATTTCAGGTAGCATGGCAAAAATCCTCATGAAAAACTTTGAAGCAAGAGTGTTTCAGAAAATCACTGAATTTGTGCCCCACATCAAGTTGATGGTATTTTGGTCCTGTGGGAAGGCTCTATGAAGCTTTTGCATAGCGTCCATACTAAACTCAACGCGCTACACAGCAACATAAAATTCAGCATTGAGATTGAATCCAACAACTCGTCAAATTTCCTCGACATACAGATCACAGGAAGTAACAATTTTACCTATAAAATTTTCGGGAAACCTACTCTGACAGCTGATTCTATTCATAATAACTACTAACTACAACTACTGCTTCTGAACAAAACAGCAGTCTTCAACTCCCACATTCACAGAATGCTCTCTTACGGCTTGGACACTGTCAACATTGATCTGGAGACAAAGACTGTTACACAGATCGCCCTGTCCAATAATTTCAATCCTAATATTATCGATAGAATGATAACAAAAAGAAAATATAAACTTCAACTAAAAGGAGCTTATAACAACGCTCTACAAATCGAAAAAAAAACTTCAAATTTAGTTTATCTTTCATTGGTAATATTAGCTACAAAGTTAGGAATTTGTTCGCTAGATACTATGTTGATATTGCTTTTAAGCCTTTGACATGTTTGAAAGAACAGATCTGTCAAAAAGTGGACAAACCTGAATTAGTGGCGCGATCTGGCGTCTATAAGTTGAAATGCGACACGTGTGAATGTTTTTATATTGACGAGACTAGTCGGAAATTCACAACGAGATTTGAAGAACATGTACGCGCACTAAAATTTTAAAACAGCCAATCAAGCTTAGCTGATCATTCAATTGAGAGCGGACACGGTTTTGATATCACCAAAAACTTTGAAATTTTACATATTCGCAAAAATGGCAAGATTCTTGATTTCCTGAAAAACTTAGAGATAAAGAAGTCTTCAAAAAACCATGCCGACTTAACTATGAATGACCAAACGAATCTCAGAAGCACCCCACTTTTAAATCTTCTAATTTGATTCACGGCTTACGTAACTAGTTCTTGCGAGACTTTTTGAATATCTTACCATTTTTTCAGCTTTTTCCAGTTATAGTTTGGGCCTTGTTGAACAGATTAGATATATCTTTTTATATCATTTTATATTTTTCTATTGCTTAATTGCCACTTTTTTTATTCATTTTTTCACAAACATGACACTGGTGGACTACTCGACGCCGTTAACTTTCGTGGGGTTCCTGTAATTCCATTGTGTAATTTGACGTTATATAATTTTTTGATTTTGTTAAATTCCTACCTGCCTGTATGTATGTTTCACGTTGTTATTTCCTTTCTTTGTAATCTCTCCGGTAGTCTGAGGATGATCACCCAGTGATCAGATCCAGTTACTTGATTAAAACTAGAGAACAGTGTGATCAAGAATTTTATGGTTTTTACTTACTTGTACTAAGTACAAGAAAGTATTGTGAAACCGACAAAATTCATCTATCGAGATTTTGATGGAAATCTCCGTTTTGAGCATCCCTGAATTCATTTTGACTATTTCTGGCTTGATGTCGGTACGTATGTTCGTGCGTGCGTGCGTTCGTGCATGCGTAACCCGAACATCTCAAAACTGGTTGAACGTATAATGTTGAAATTTTGTATTTAAGACTGATATAGGGTCTAGTTGTGCACCTTGAATTATGATACGAATCGTCTGTACAGGAAGTGCACTTAACCTGAAACTTTTTTCGAAGTTTCCTAATAAATCCAGAATGATCAACCGTAGAATATTGAAATTCAGTATTTGAACTTGATGTTGTATCAAAATGATTATCTGCTATTTTTGTAAGAATCAGCCCGGCCAGAAATGCACTTTACATCAAACTCTTTTTTAATTTTTTTGCATGAATATAGAATGATTGGCAATAGCATATTGAAATTCCGTATTAAGCACTTCTATAACATTCTATTGTACATCTTGCATTATGATTGCGATTGACTGAGCCAGAAGTGCACTTTACTTGAAACTTTTCTCAGATTTCTCGCATAAATTTAGAATGATCAGCCATAGAAAACTGAAATTCAGCATTTGAAATTTCTTTAGGATCTTAATGGTCTTCTTCTTCTCTTGTAATAATCGACTGAGCCGGAAGTGCACTTTATATGACAGACTTTTTGAGTTTTCCGCATAAATTCTCAACAATCAGTCGTAGAATATTCAAATTTTGTATTAGGCACTTTTATGATATCTAGTTGTGCACCCTGCATTATGATTGCTATCGACTAAGCCGGAAGAGCGCTTTATTCCAAACATTTCAAGAATTTTCCGCATAAATCCAAAACGATGGAACGTAGATTGTTAGAATTCAGTATTTAGGACGATTATACCGTCTAGATGCGCATATCCTATTTTTATTGAGATCCACCAAGCCGGAAGTGCACTCTACTTAACTATCTTTTGGAATTTTTTGCATAAATTCGAAACGATCAAGGGTAGAATATTGAAATTTGGTATTGCAGTCTGCTGTAGCATCTGAACGATTGCCTACTATTTTCATAACAATAGACTAAACCGAAAGTGCACTTCAGTAGAAATTTATTTTCCAATTTTGCGCATAAAATCAGATCTGTTGTAGAATTTTGGAAATCAGTATTTAGGAATGTTGTACTATAAAAATAATGGCCCACTGTTCCCATAGCAATCAACTTGGCTGAAAGCGTATTTCGCTTGACAGATTTCCAAAATCTCTTGGGTAAATCCAAAACGATTAACTGTGGAACGATGAGATTTTGTGTTTGATTATATATATCCAACGATATATATGATAAAACACAGAATCCTATCGTATATAATGATGTAATAGTAGGTCACGGGATGTTCACGTCAGATTTTTTGTACGCAGTACAAGTAAGTGAAGACCTCAAATTTTGTGCATTTCACTCTGATTTTATGTATGACCCACTGCATTTTTCTCTGCATCAATATGGAGAATCAAAACACAAAGCAGAATGTAGCATTTAATGCATCGTATCTAATGGTCCTTGAACTATAGGAATATGAATTCTGAATTGAATAACAACAATACTATCTATATTTGATTCTCTAAGAGAACTATCAACAGAACAAAGTCAAATTTTATTAATTGATAGATTTTCTGGCGTACTGTCCATCTTACATCATATTTTCAAGAGAAGTTCTACCATAAGAATTAGACAAAACAAATATTCAAACCAAAATTGAAAACCGGAATCTAATGAATCAATACGACTTCAAATTAGTCGGAGTTAATACAATTGTTCTCTATTTTCTGATTTGGAAATGAAAATCTAAATAAAAAAATTTGGGATAAAATGGCTAATTGTCAATATTTCAACGATCTTATTATGTATCTTGCACCCGTGAGTGTAAATAAAGTGAGTAGGAAGTTATTCGTTGAAATTGATCAAGTGGTTATCGAAATACGGTAGTCCACATGTAACTTATGCGCGCTCAGATAAACATCGTTTTATAGCCCACCGCATCATTCTGGCTGTCCGCATCTTTTAATCCAAATTTCTTGAGATGTCCAATATTATGTGGTAGGAAAGGTTGACATATTACAGATCACGATTTTTTGCCCAAATATCAACCCACTTTACCCCTATCTGCCTTCCTCTATGTACTTACTCAGCTGTAATGCCCTTTCGGATATTATTTACCAATATCTTGATCTTCCTCTGTACAAAATTTCAAGCGTGATATCGATGTCGACGATTTTCCAAAAAAAAAATTTTTTTCGTCTTTCATAGCTACTCTCTGCATCCACTAGGCTATCCGCTTTTGTGGTGAAGTTAAGAACCTATATTAAGGACCCATGAAACATTTAATGAATTCCATTTCTACCGATGATGGCGAAATTTCGGCTCTATCTCTTGGACTAGTACATACATAATCTGGTCCTCTTGTATCCTAGGGCAGAGGTCGGCAATCTTTCTTGGTCGGCGGACCATTTTCTAAATAGTTTTTATCATGCGGGCCGCACATCCAAATGTTACTTACATAGTGCTTCAATTATATACGAGTATGAATATTATTTATGTCCGACTAGCTTATTATTGTTCTCATAATAACACTGATTTCAGGGTAGTTACGTAACAAATAATACCCGAGGGCATTATGTCTCAAAATAATGCCCGAGGGCATTATTTCGGAAAATAACAAACAAGCTTCCAAGTTACAGCGAATAACGAGAATAATTTCTCTGACAGAAATCACAATGACAGAACATATATTGCTGAAAATTTTGATTGAAATACAACAGAAGTCAAACATCAAACATTGACGGCACCACGGGAGTTGAATAGATAATAATGTCTACGGTCAACGTACACACCTCGAGTCAGAGGCTCTGTTAGCCCCAGGAATTATTGTTTTTTAAACACTCTTGATACCCTAATCACTATAAAAATAAATATTGGTACTTCATCGGGCCGCGCAAAAAGTTGCAAAGGGCCGCAGGCTGCCGACCCCTATTCGAGGGTATCGAGGTTGCTTCTTATTTTGTTTCTCTTCTGCTGAACACAGAGTTCTTTCATTTAGTGCGGTCCTTAGCCATATTCTTCACAGCGCCCTAGTTTTTGCCAACTATCTTAAAGATTTCCTCCACTGTTTGATTCCAAGTTCACCTCGACCTCCATCTCCTATTTTTTCCAGCTGGTATGGTTTTCCATGTATACAACTTGTCTGTTTTCTTTCATTCTGACCAGCTGTCCAAACTACCTCAATTTTCTCTCCTCCAATAAGTGTACTACTGATTTGACTCCTAATTCTTCCCTGATGCTCTGATTTTTTCTTTTTGATTTTCCTCACTCCTGATATCCTTCTGAGGAATATTAGTTCAGATGCTTGGACCGTTCCTTGTTGCCTTTCAGCCAATTTCCAGTTCTCTCCTCCATTGAGCAACATTGGCATGGTTTTGTTGATGGATAATTTGGTTTTCTGTGTTACTTCCTTGTGATCCAGAGACTTTTTATGCAGTGCGTGGTAGATACTTTTAGCTGCTTGTTTCCTTTTATTTAGTTTGCTACCTATGTTTCCTTTTTTGTTGATAGTGCTCTCAAGATATTTATACGTATTTGTCTTTCAAATGTCATTATTTCCAGTTGTAATTCTCACGTCTTTTCCTTGATTGCTGATTACCATCGTTTCTGTTTTTCAGTATTCAAACATAGATTCTTTTTGGCCAGTTCTGGGCTCCTTTCTGAGTTGACAGATAAGACGACGTAATCTGCAAATGCACATGGCTCTATATATATCTACTCTAAATTCCTATGCGCTATCATGAACTTCTCCATTTTTAATTACATGTACTGAGTACAAAGAAGTTTTGTGAAACCGACAAAATTCATTTTAACTATTTTCGCCTTGATGTCTGTACGTATGTGCGTTCGTACGTTCGTAAATCGCAAATCTCAAAACTTGGAACGATCTTGAAATTTTGCGCATAAATTCAGAACTGTTAGTCGTAGAATCCTGGAGATCAGTATTTAGGAATGTTGTAACATAAAAATGATGACATACTGCTTCCATAGCAACCAGCTAGCCGTGGAATGATGAGATGTTGTGTTTGATTATATATTGTGACCTAAAAATGGGGGTAAACACATTTCAGATCACAAACGGCATGTCCGGTAGCTCATTCGTAACATTTTAAAGGTGGTGGGTATGTTTGACCTCGTTTTCTTGACACTTTTAAATTGAGGCACTCCTGTAAATAAATCTGAAAGAGGGCGCCATGCAATTTAAGGAGTCTAAACTCATAAGGTCTGGAGTAAATTAATTTAATCAGTGTATTTAATATTATAAACATATATATAAAGATAGTGAATATGAGGTATATGTAATGGTGAGCAGCAATTCGATATGACAATAACATTTCTCATACATAATCAATAATGAATATATGTACTTCTTGACTGGGAAAATTTGATGAATAGGAAAAACTTCTGGAATGCAGTCAATGGAATTTATTTTTATTTTTCTATTTCTACTAGTTTCGACACCACTTGTGTCATCCTCAGGAACTATAAATAATGATACAGACGATTAATCTAAACATAATTACAATTTGTTAAACTGTAAGCTACTTACATGGAAAATTTTTTTGTAATAAAATTCAATGAAATCATTAATTAATAATAAAACATGAATAGTGCATGTAGATAATATTCCACATGGAGTTATGGTGTAAAAATCTTAACATTTGTAAACATGAAATATTTTAAATGTAGTCAAAGTTAAAAAAACTAAAAAATGTCTTCCGTTTTACGAAAACCGTTAGAACATCATTTTTGTACTGGTGGAAACCTGTATATCAGTATTTTATATATATAAAAAAAGAAGAACTTAGTACCCCAAGGGACCAATTGGAGTGCTGCAATGATATTTGAATTATATTCAATCATGTCTTAGTTTTATTATATTTCAGTAAGTTATTGTAGATTCTACTCAAACTCATTGTGTCAGTTTTTACATTAATATTGTTTTTATCTGCATTGATGTGTAGCATCTCTAGTGTCAATCTCTTATTCAAGTTTTGCTCAAAATTCATTATTTTAGTTTCGTTGAAGTTAAACTTATGATTTAACTCTTTTGCATGTCCCACTACCGCACATTTTGCTGTCGTCATATTTATTTTGCCCTGACAATTTTTGCTATGCTACATGCTCTATTCATATTTTATTATTAATTAATGATTTCATTGAGTTTTATTACAAAAAAATTTTTCATGTAAGTAGCTTACAGTTTAACAAATTGTAATTATGTTTAAATTAATCGTCTGTATTATCATTTATAGTTCCTGAGGATGACACAAGTGGTGTCGAAACTAGTAGAAATAGAAAAATAAAAATAAATTCCATTGACTGCATTCCGGAAGTTTTTCCTATTCATAATCAATAATAATCACGAAGGAGATCTCCTGGTCAATAAACCGCTTGACAAAAAAATTTACCATAACCCATGTCGCTTCGATTCTTGAATAGCGGAACCCAGACAGACAAAATTTCAAGAATTAATCCAAACGATATTGGTTTTGACAAGTATGTGTCTATTTAAAAAACGAACAGCGAAATCATGGTAAAAGTTACCATATATTGAATTTTTGATAGAGTAAAATAATAATAATAATAGATAAACCATAACAAAGAACCTTGGTATGATGTCGGGCTCGAGGTAAGTTGTAGCACTAGGTTGATAATAAGGGGGGCAGAGTATGATGACCCTTGGTTCGGCGTGGAGAGTATTCGCGAGGCATGCGATACAGAAGTTGGATGACGGATTTGCAGCGTGGAGGTGAGCCTGTGGCGAAGACGTAGATCCCCCAATAACAGGGTGGCTTGGCACGGTGGAGCCCTTCAAAAGGACCCTTCGGTACGGAATGCCCGTACGAAGCAAAAAAAATATTTCGATTCTACAGCGGGAGTATTTACGAAATCCCCAACATGAGTTAGTAATGTCCGTAGGTAAATTCGCTATCAAGTACGAAGCACTACTTCAGATAAAATCTACCACTGTATGCCACTGGACACGTCACAACGTAAGTCTTGATCAAAACCGACTGTCTCGCACTTTTTACCAAATCTTACCTCTACTATCGAAAAATATAAATTAAATTAAATAATAATCTCTAGTTGAAATATTGAGCTGCTACTGTCATCCATTTATGAAATAGTGAAACAAAAAAAATATTATATACACGGGAATAGGATATTTTGGGAACATGATGAAGGGGTGTGAAATCAGATTCATTTATGGAGTTAATTACTGGAGCTAAATAACATTTGATACTTTAAATTGTTACAACCTCCCCCTTCCGTAAAGAAAAAGAGTGAAACGCAAAAAGGAATATAGTTCATTTATCTAATTCTGCTTGCTTCAAATCCTTTATATGCCAATTGCCTTTAGATTTACCATCCAAGGTCTCCAATAAATAAGTAACATTTGAAATTTTCTCTCTAACGCGATATGGTCCTGTAAATTTTGGGGCAAGTTTCGCAGCAAAGTATTTGCTTCCGTCCGATAAAACATGATTCTTTAACCAAACAAGCTGACCGACGCGAAACTGCGTGTTTGCGTCTCAAGTCATAGTATTTTTTGTTTCTATCATGAGCGGCGCGTAGTTTGTTTTGAATATCAGCAAATAAGTTTTCAGTTTCTCTATTTCCGACACTAGTGCGACAAACAGAAGGTATTTCAGTTATATTAGATTTCGAAAAATATTCTCCAGATAATACGTGTTCTCTCCCAAAATTTATGAAGAAGGGAGTATACCCAGTGACTTCACTTTTCGCGGCATTAATAGCGCATGCAATGGATGGCAGGTGTACATCCCATTTCCTATGATTTTCGTTTAAATATGAACGAATCATAGTTTTAACCGTGCGATTAACACGCTCGGCAGGATTATTCTGCGGATGATAATATGCGTTATATAATATTCTCACTTCATATCTATTTGTTAGATTTTCAAATTCATTACTGATAAATTGATTACCGTTATCGGCTATGATAATTTGTGGCGCACCAAACATTAATAACACTCTTTGCTCTACAATTTTACATAATTTTTTGCTGTTGCTCTTCGCATCGGGTATAACAGAACATATTTCGAAAAATAATCTGTGATGATTAATAAACATGTATTTCCGGAAAGTGAACGAGGAAACTCCATAATAACCATACTAATAAGCTGCCATGGCTGGTTTATACAGGGACGGCTCCCCATCAACCCCAGTTTAGAATTTTGTGAAACCTTTTGTTTTTGACAAACTTGACATTTGCGCACATAATCTTCAATATCGGTCATTAATTTTGGCCAGTAATATAAATTTGAAACCCGGTGAAAGGTTTTATAAATGCCTGCATGACCTGAAGTAGGGATGTCGTGGCTTTCGCGTAGTACTTGTGGTCGTAAATCCTTGGGAATAACTACTCTCCAATCCACGTCTGACCTCGTGCGCACATATTTGATGACTTGACCATCAACAATTTTCCAGCGACAGAATTTTTGCGGTTTTGCGTTAATATTTCCCAATAGTTGTCGATACCAAGGATCTGCTATAGGTTCGGAAACGGTTATTTAATTTATATTATTTTGAACAGCCCGTGATAATAAATCTGGCATTAGATTTTCTTTTCCTTTTTGGTGTATGATGTCGGAATTAAATTGTTGAAGACGAACAGCCCATCGCGCAAGGCGACCTGTCGGATCTTTTAAATTGTCCAACCAAATTAAGGAGTGATGGTCGGTTATAACAGTGAATTTTTCACCTTCTAAATACGCTCTGAATTTTTCTACGGCCCAAATTACAGCCAAACACTCACGTTCCGTAACCGTATAATTTATTTCTGGCTTACTTAAACTTCTTCTTGCATAACATATTATATGCTCTTGGTCTTCATATTTTTGAGATAAAATTGGACCAATGCCATAACTCGATGCATCACATTGAACAAGAAAAGGCTGCGTGAAATCAGGACATTTTAAAATGGAAGGAGAAATTAACTTTTCTTCTATCAACTTAAACGCATTGTCACACCTTAGTGACCAAACAAATTTATTATTTTTTTTCAGTAGATCAGAAATTGGAGCGGGAAGGGTTGAGAAATTTGGTATGGAACGTCTGTACCAATTAACAGTACCAATAAATCGTCGAACTTCTGTTACCGATTTGGGAGGTGCCATGTCTAAAATCGACCTAATTTTGTCAGGATCCACATGTAATCCTGTAACCGAGATACTTGAGTTCAAGGCGACAAAAATAGCATTTTTCTCTGTTCAACATTAGCCCTGCTTGAAACAGTTTGGTGAGAACCTGAGCTAAAACATCTAAATGTTTTTCAAATGTCGGAGTGGCAATAATGATGTCATCTAAATAGACGAACACAAATGGCTCGAATTCATGTCCAAATAATGTGTCCATAATTCTTTGAAAGGTGGTCGGCAAATTATGAGGTCCGAAGGGCATTCTTTTGAATTGAAAAAGACCCCGACCTGGAACTGTAAAAGCAGTCTTATCTTGGGACGACTTTTTGACCGGTATCTGCCAAAATGCAGATTTAATGTCTAAAGAGGTTGAATATCGAGCGTCTTTTAATTGATCCAAGATATAATTTATGAATGGAAGTGCGTATGCATCTCGCTGAGTAACAGCATTTAATTTTCGATAATCTACCACGAATCTATACGACCTATCAGGTTTTTGTACTAAAATGATGGGACTCGCCCACGGACTATTGGAAGGCTTGATTATTTCGTCCTTTAACATGGAGTCAAGTTCGATATTAATTTGTTGTTGAACTTTCGGTGATACCGGGTAATATCTTTGTTTTATTGGCGCCGAATTAGTCAAAATTTCGTGTTCAACGAGATGAGTGCATTCTAAACCTGGTTTCATACTTTTAAAATAATCCGAAACCATTTTATTCAAGCGTAATTTCTGATCGGCCAATAGATGTTCCTCTTTGGATACATCTGGTTTAATTTCATAAATACTCGTATTCATAACAAATTCTCCCTTACATATATCCACATTCAACTTCATTAAATTCCAAAAATCTTTCCCTAGAATTAGGTCTTGGCTGATTTTAGGAATAACTAATAGTTCCATTGATTTTGTTCGTTCATTTAACGTAATTGGAACATTAACAGTACCTAACACTTACATCTCATACCATTTGCTACTATACAATCTAAATTATTATTTTCTTTCAATTTTATCCTCAGAGCATTCAATGAATCCCAAACTTCTGGTCCTATAACCGAACGATTTGCCCCCGAATCCAAGAGCCTAAAAAATAAATTCCCAAATAATTGCACTTTAATATAAGGCCGATTATCCCCACAAATATTTGATAACACGTAATCTAAATCTGACTTTCCTATAGTAGTTTTTATATAGCCCAACCAAGTTTGCCATTCTTCGCTTTGTTGAACCGAATTTAATCGTGACTTGAAGTTCGTTCTCCGGTTCGAATAGAAGAACTTCGGCTTCCGTTTCCCGTGTTATAACGGTTACATCTAGAGCAAGTATATTCAGTTTCATTTGGGGCGCCACAACCATAACAAAATTTCCTGCGCGGCGTTGTACACTGGGTGTACCGATGAATCGGTGTATCACAATTCCAACATATTGAATGACTATTTGTTCTTACAGAATTAAGGTTTGAATTTATTTGAACCTCATTTACTTGAGTGGAGCGAGAGCTTCCGTAATAAGCAAGATCTGGTTCTAATAATTTACGTCGATTAGTTGGAGGCGGTTGAAATCTCTCAGCCGTTAAACGATTTGTCTCTAATCTCTTACAAGTTTCTAAAAGGGAGTCCACGTTACTTATTTCAGTTAGACCCTGTGAATGTATATAGTAAGGAGCTATATTTCTCCGCAAAATCTTCAATTAACTTGCCTCGTCCGGTTGTTTTGGTAGACGTGAAAAAAGATTGACAAGCGATATGTGAGCCTATTGTTTCATCCGGCCCCTGAGTGCGCAATCGTATTTCACCCCATAAAACCGATTCGTAATCATATGGTTCAAATTCTCCTCGAATCAAGCGAACAAAATCGTCCCAACCCTTTATTTCATTCCTAACCGATCTGTACCAGATTAATGCTCGCCCTTCAATAACTCTACTGCCGCATTACATAGTTCAACTTTCAAAATGTTCCGGGAAGAACTATATTCTTCTACAAGTTCCAAAAATGAGTTAATACTATGCCCTGATTCACCCGATAAACTAATATTCCAGCTACTGACTGGAATTTGTTTTCCATGAGTATATGGAATTGATTTAACCACCGGAACCGTATCCCGTGTTTCGTCATCAGACGTATCTACTTTTTGCATTAGTTGTTCTTCAAAAATTCTCAACTGTAAGTCAAGTTGTTGAATATAAGCTTTTAGATCGATTTCTTCTGTTTTTATACGGGCTAATCTACTGAAAACATGAGACAGTTTGGTGGAAAGTTTTTTGAAATCACCACTGGTGGAATTTCCATCAAATTCTGTAAGAGAATTTTGTGAATATGCCAGTTTTTGGGTGCAAATATCGACTTCACTTCCCGGATCGATGTTTGCTCTGGCATCATCAAGAGATACTGATTCTTCTCGTTTAAGTTTACTAGTCAATTTTTGACGCAAAAAAGGGATAGTAAGAACATGTGTATTGGTGATACCACGAACAGCGAGTTCATATTCAAGTTCATCGCGAGATAATCGATTCGGTTCCATAACTGATAGGTTAATTGTTCAAGTGAACGCCAAATTCAAAAATAATACTTCAGAAAGAATTAATTTGAAATATTAGGAGAACTCTCCTTACGTCTCACGTTTTATTAATAATGCAAGGTCAACATTCACTTCGTCAGCAAGTTATTGTACTATACTAATTTTTTTTCCCCATTTTATATTTATTACATATCGAGGCCCCACGTTGGGCGCCAATTTTGTGACCTAAAAATGGGGGTAAGCACATACCAGATCACAAACGGCATGTCCGGTAGCTCAGTCGTAACAGTTTGAAGGTGGTGGGTATGTTTGACCTCGTTTCCTGATACTTTTAAATTAAGGCACTCCTGTAAATAAATCTGAAAGAGGGCGCCATGCAATTTAAGGTGGATCGGAAAATTGCAAAAAAAGGAGTCTAAACTCATAAGGTCTGGAGTAAATTAATTTAATTGGTGTATTTAATATTAGAAACATAGATATAAAGATAGTGAATATAAGGTATATGTAATGGTGAGCAGCAGATCAATATGACAATAACATTCTTCATACATAATCAATAATAATCACGAAGGAGATCTCCTGGTCAATAAACCGCTTGACAAAAAAATTTACCATAACCCATGCCGCTTCGATTCTTGAATAGCGGAACCCAGACAGACAAAATTATAAGAAATAACCCAAACGATATTGATTTTGACAAGTATGTGTCTATTCAAAAAACGAACAGCGAGATCATGGAAAAAATTACCATATATTGAATTTTCGATAGGGTAAAATAATAATAATAATATATAAACCACAACAAAGAACATTGGTATGATGTCGGGCTCGAGGAAAGTTGTAGCACTAGGTTGATAATAAGGGGGGCAGAGTATGATGATCCTTGGTTCGGCGTAGAGAGTATTCGCGAGGCATTCGATACAGAAGTTGAATGTCGGATTTGCAGCGTGGAGGTGAGCCTGTGGTGAAGATGTAGATCCCCCAATAACAGGGTGGCCCTCCAAAAGGACCCTTCGGTACGGAATGCCCGTACGAAGCAAAAAAAAATGTTTCGATTGTACAGCGGGAGTATTTACGAAATCTCCAACATGGGTTAGTAATGTCCGTAGGTAAATTTGCTATCGAGTACGAAGCACTACTTCAGATAAAATCTACCACTGTACGCCACTGGACACGTCACAACGTAAGTCTTGATCAAAACCGACTGTCCCGCACTTTTTATCAAATCTTACCTCTACTATCGAAAAATATAAATTAAATTAAACAATAATCTTCAGTTGAAATATTCAGCTGCTACTGCCATCCATTTATAAAATAGTGAAGCAAAAAAATATTATATACACGGGAATAGGATATTCTGGGAACATGATGAAGGGGTGTGAAATCAGATTCATTTATGGAGTTAATTACTGGAGCTAAATAGCATTTGATACTTTAAATTGTTACACTATATCCAATGATGTACAAGTCACATGATGTCCACATCAGATTTTTTCAATTAAAAAACCCTCACCAATTCCACTTATATATTGTTTACTGAAACGTCAATATACGTTCCAGATCGAATGCGTCCTATTCTATCTGCAGTAATTCTATAATATCATGAATGATAATGAATGTTTGTCGTCTGATATTGAAGAGAGCGCAAGAAAAACTATTTTGACTTCGATACCCGAAAAATCTCAGGCAAAATATCAAAAAGCATACGAACGCTTTATCACATGGTGCAGCGGAGAGCAAATATGTATCTTTATTGATGAAAAAGTATTGTTAGCACATTTTGAAAATTTTGCGAAATCATATAAATCATCTATTCTTTGGGCATTCTACTCAATGTTGCGTACTACGATCACATGGCAAGATAGTCGAGATATTAGTGAAGATATTCATTTGATTCGATTCTTAAAAAGAATATTAGAAGAATACAAGTCTATAAAATCCAAAATTTTTAATGAAGAAGACATTTTCAAATTTCTATTAGATGCAGTGAAGTTGTGAAGTTCAAAGTGTGAAAACGTGTGTGATTTTTCGATCCGATCTTGTTACCTAGCCCAGGGCTGATCGATCAGATTTTTCTCGGTCATAAATAAATAGGTATAAATAATCAAGCTTATCTAAAAGAAAGTGGAAACGAGTGCAATTCTGCCCCTATCTCAGGAATTAATGTGGTAGAATTGTGAATTAAGTGTAAAAATTATAACAAAAAATACTAGCGGAGAGTGTGTAATAAAATTTATAGGTATCGTCATATTATTTGCCTGTGGCGTCTAAAAATTTTAGTGTGAGTCCAAAAAACACATTATCTAACATCTGGGGTGACCTACTTATGTCACAAAGGCCACGCGAAGTGAGTGACGTGGTATCAAATATCAGCGGCTGCTGCTGACGTAGCGTGAAGTGGGTAAACGAGCAACAACTGTAAAGAGGGTCAAGCTACACCAGGCGATGCCGAAACAAGAAAATGAATCGGGGGGATCTTCAACAGACGGAAGTCGGAAAAGACAAAATACGAGTGAATCATTTAGAAGGTACAAGAAATCACCGAGATCCCCCACTGAAGCCACCCAACAAACTGCAGGAACGGAAGATTTGAAAAATATGATGGTGGAAATCATGAGGGAAATTGAAGAAATAAGATCGGAACCAACAAAATATTTTACGGTTATAGAGAAAGTAAATGAAGAAATTGAAGAGCTTGAGAGAAAGAATGAAAAACTAAGAGGAAGAATTGCGCTAGTCTAAGGGAAGGTAGAGAGAGGAGAAAAACAGCAGAAGAAAAATAATACTGTCATAAAACGGAAAGACTTTAATAGTAATAGACAAGAAATAGAAAAGTTCTGCAAGAAGTGAGTCGGAGTACAGGTGAAGATAGAGTCGGTTCAAGAAGGGAATGAAAGAGCACCAAGCAATTTTATGACAGTAGTGAAATTAAGAAGTTGGGAAAAGGGACTGATTATGAGAATGAAAACAAACTTAAAGGCAGCAATATATACATAGATAATTACCTGAAGACGAAATAGCAATTCCAAGAATTCTAAGGAAAAGAGCTGGAAAAGAGAGAAAGAAAGAAAAAACAACTAAAGAAGGCTGTAAGAAAATATACATCGAAGAGCAATGCTGGATATGGAAAAGCGAAAGCAGGGCAATTGAATGAGCAAAAAACTGAGGCATGGCAACAAAGAAACGGATGTAGTAGGAAATGACCAAGCTATGACCAAGGATAAAAGAATTTTAGAATTATTTAAAAAAACATGAAAATGGAACGCTAATATTAGGAACATGAAATGTAAGAGGAACAAATGAATCGAGAACACTCGAAAATCTATCAACGTGCTTAACACAATATAAGATTGACATACTGGCACTTCAAGGAACAAAGCAAAAATCGAACGACATAATACCAGTAGATGATTATATATTTCTTAGTAGTGAAAACGACACCAAAGATTTTGGCCCAGTTTTTATGATTAAAAAAGAATTAGAGCAGAAAGTTATAAAATTCGAACCAGTGTCTGAATGAGTGTGTACAATACGACTGAGAGGAGAATATCCAGCTGGTTTCAGACCGAAGGAATCTACTGATCAAAAGAATATCCAGCTGGTTTCAAACAGAAGGAGTCCACGGATCAAACATTTGCACGAAACAAACTATAGCGAATAGTTATGAACATAATCCAAGCCTGCAAATGTTGCTTATAGATTTCAAACAAGCGTATGACACAATAAATAGACATAAATTGTAGGGAGCACTCGCAGAACTAGGAATACCCATAAAATTCATAAGATGAATCAAGATGACCCATGAAGAGACAAAATGCAGAATCTTGGTGGATGCAGATGTGTTTGCAGCATACGCTCTCTGTTGAGTTTGACCTTGGAAGCGATTGGGATTTTTATCTGAATTGTACACTACGGTTTTTGAGTCATATTGGTGTAACAGGATAGTAGTATAACTAAGAGTGTTCTGGCTCACTTTCAAGGTCATCCGGCCTATCGCGTTGATGAACACCGGAAGTCTTATCACTTGTGACTAGCTTCAAGGTTATCTCAACCGCATTTCACCAGACGTCTAATCTAGATGGATGTGTGTGGTTTCCGGCCGTCGTTGATAAACACCGGAAGTCTTATCACTTGTGACTAGCTTCAAGGTTATCTCAACCGCATTTCACCGGACGTCTAATCTAGACGGATGTGTGTGTTTTCCGGCCGTCCGGTCTGCTTACAGGAAATGCTTCTCACTTGTGGCTAGCTTCAAGGTGATCTTAACCGCCGGACGTCTAATCTAGACGTGTGGGCCGTCCGGTCACGTGCTTGCAGTGGGCGGCTTGCGCTTGGGCGACCTCTGGAAGCGGGGCCGGGGGCGGTATCGTTATCGTTGTGCGGTTGGAAGTATAGTTTGTATAAATTGCGCGGTTTCACTTTGAATTTTTTATTGTTAATTGAGATTTTTCACTGAGTGTTTCAATCGTTGTTTGCATATGGCGTCCAATGTAGAAACATTGTCAGAACTGAGTGATAGAGTGGTTGAAAACATAAGAGGAGCTTTTTCTTTGTTGAAAACAATAGACGAAGTTGAATCATGGCGTAAGCATGTGAATAAAATAATATTAACTCTATATAAGGGCATTCGTAAGGAGAAAACATCTGGTAGGAACAAAAAAGAGAATTTGTTCAAATTAAGAGCTAATTTGACTATTTTGAAAGTATACCGAGAGAAATTGAAGAATTTCAAAGTGAAAATAGGTGCAGGTTCGGGTAGTGCTGAAAAATCGAGTGCACTTCTATGGCAAAGTGTGAATTCAATATTTAACCAACGTGTTAGAACAGGAGCTATCATCAATAAAGCAGGATTCAAGGATCCTAAGATATTCTTGAGCAAAGCGAAAATAATATTCAGAAATCAGATTGAGAGTTGTCTGAAAGAGTCGCTGTTGAAGGTGAACGTGATATTCAGTGGAGAATTCATTCTTCCCAGTACAGGAAAACTGGAAATTAAAACTTTCAATACCAGCAATAGTATTATCGATCATTCAACAAATATTGATCAGTGGTATAGTTCTAATGTTATCGAGAGGATTTTTCCGGATCTGGAAGAGTTTCAGGAGAGAGATAGTGGTTGGGCGCTGAGGGATATTTCACATCTAAAAGTGAACATAAATAACTTCACACCAATTAACATTGGAAGCTATATTGAGTTACCGAAAGATATAGCACGAAAGCATGTTATTATAAATGTTAAAAATTTGTATGATAATAATTGTTTCTTATGGGCTGTTACATCAGCATTATATCCTGCATCGCAAAACTCAGACAGAACATCATCTTATCCACACTGGTCTAATGTATTGAATTATTCTGACCTGGCACTTCCGGTAAGACTCGGAGATATCTCAAAATTTGAAGAGTTAAATAGCTTGAATATCAACGTTTACACTTTAGAAAGAATTGGTAGAAGTAAAAATGAGGTTGTGCCGGTCAGACTCACAACAAAATCGTTTGAGAAAACAATTCATCTACTTATGATGTATTCGGGTGAAAAGCCTGGAAATGAAATATCCGAAAATAATAATGAAGATGACGATGACATGTTGATGGAAATTGATTCTGGAGAATCTAATATTGTGGGAAAAGGCCATAAAGATGCAATAAAGTCTGCTAAAAATGATCATTTCATGTGTATTAAAAATTTGTCAGGATTACTAAGATCACAATTAAATGGAAAACATGAAAATTACATGTGTGAAAGATGTTTGAACCATTTTACAAGTGAGAATACACTTCTGAAACATGCACTTAATTGTAGTAGAGTGAATAATTGTAGAATAGAAGTTCCCAGTAAAGATAATAAAATTTTAAACTTCAGAAATTACAAATATCAAGAAAAAGTTCCATTTGTTATCTATGCAGACATTGAATCTATCCTGGAGAAAGTAAATGATGAACAAGGAAAAAATACACAGCTTTGTGAAAGACATATACCGTTCAGTATAGCTTACTATATTAAATGTTCGTATGAAAATTCATTATCTGAATACAGGCAGTATCGTGGTGAAAACTGTATTGAATGGTTTATAGAACAACTAAAAGATAGAGCTCTTGAAGTGAATGAAATCATGAGCAATATGAAACCAATGTCTCTTACTTTAAAAGAAACAATTGGATTCAACCATGCTACAGTGTGTCATTTATGCCAGAACAAATTTTGTTTGAATGACAGGAAGGTACGTGATCATTGTCATTTGACGGGCAGCTATCGTGGAGCTTCTCATAATTCATGCAATCTGAAGTATCAAAATTCTCGAAGGATTCCAGTGGTCTTCCATTATTTAAGTAACTATGATGCCCACTTTATAATCAAAAGAATAGCAAGTGACATTCCAGGCTCAACTTCACTCCTGCCAATAAATAAAGAAAGATATATATCCTTCACTAAGTATGTACAAAATACTAAAATATCTTTTAGATTTATCGATTCTTTCAGATTTATGGCGAGTAGTTTGGACACATTATCATCATATTTGGATAGCTCTGAAAAAGTAATCACAAAGTCTTTGTGCAATTCAGAAATGGAATTCGATTCACTAACAAAGAAAGGAATTTTCCCCTACGAATATATAGATTCATGGGCAAGATTGGATGAGTTGAAATTGCCGGCAAGAGATGATTTCTATAGTTCGCTGAGAGGCGATAGCGTCTCAGAGGAAGAGTATAAATTTGCTCAAAAAGTATGGGATACTTTTGGGATAAAATCTTTGGGGGAATATGCAGATTTATACTTGAAGACTGATGTGTTATCATTAGCAGATGTTTTTGAGAACTTTCGAAAGAATTGTTTAAACACATATGAACTAGATGCTTTACATTATTTTACAGCGCCTGGACTAGCATTTGATGCAATGTTGAAAAGTACAAAAGTCAATCTTGAGTTACTAACAGATGTGGATAAAATCATGTTTATTGAGCGTGGCATACGTGGGGGCGTATCACAATGTTCAAATAGATATGGAAAAGCAAATAATGAATTTATGGACACGTATGATTTAACGCACTCTGTATCATATTTGATGTATTTTGACATAAATAACTTGTACGGGGCTGCTATGAGAGAATATCTTTCGAATGGGTTGATGATTGTAGCAATATTGATTTGATGAATGTGAGTGATGAATCTGACGTGGGATACATTTTTGAAGTTGATTTGAAATATCCAGTAGATTTGCATGATATTCATAAGGACTAACCATTATGTCCAGAACATTTTATACCACCAATTTCAAAAACATCCAAATTGATCACAAATCTATATGACAAGAAAAAGTATATTATTCATTATAAGAATTTGAAACAATGCATTTCACTGGGCTTGAAATTGAAAAATTCATCGGGTACTAAAATTCAAACAAAGTCCATGGCTAAAGAAGTATATAGACTTGAATACTGAAATGCGAAAAAAGTCAAGTAATGAATTTGAGAGAAATTTCTATAAATTAATGAATAATGCAGTTTTTGGTAAGACTATGGAAAATGTTGGAAAATATAAAGATATTAAGCTGGTTACACAATGGGAAGGCAGATATGGTGCTAAAGCGTACATTTCACAACCAAATTTCCATTGCTGTGTTATACTGGATGATGAAATTTTGTTAATTGAAATGAATTTATATATATATATATATATATATATATATATATATATATATATATATATATATATATATATATATATATATGATTTTCATTATAAATATATGAAATTGAATTTTGGAAATCAAGCTAAATTATTGTACACAGATACAGACGGTTTAATCTATCACTTTTTCAATATCAATCCATATAAAATGATAAGAAATGATATTCATAAATTTGACACATCAGACTACCCTATCGATAATATTTTTAACATACCTCGCGTCAACAAGAAAGTAATTGCACTTATGAAAGATGAGAATAATGGCAACATTATGACTGAATTCATTGGTCTACGATCCAAGATGTATTGCTATAAAGTGCAACATGTAGATAAAAATGAGAAAACTAGTAAGAAAGCAAAAGGAATCACATCAACCACGTTGAAATCAATCAAGTTTGAAGATTATTATAATTGTTTGTTCAATAATACAAACCTTTTTAGACAGCAGTCTATGATACAGTCTAAAAATCATGAGGTTCATACTATCAAACAAAAAAAACTAGTTTTAAGTCCTCACGACGATAAAAGAATCATCAATAATTCTAACACTAATACTATACCTTGGGGATATAAATATGTAGAATAATATATGTAATTTTTGAATGTATAATATAATAAAAAATGAATTATTATTACCCTTTTGCTTTTATGTACTTGTTACCTATTCCTGAATCAGTAAAAACATTTCAATTTACCTACCTGTTGATTGCTGAAAAAATAGGAAAATCGAGTATAAAATAAATATATAAGTTAAGTTAACGATTATTCGTTGACTTTAAAAAAAACTATTTATCTTATTACAAGTACAGATTCAGAATTTATTAAAAACAATATTAGATGTTAACTACTTAAGATACAAAATGTGACTAACTAATATGTTTTACAAAGTTCATAAGGTTGACACCTTACACGCTTACACGTGTTTGGACTTTGGTCTCGCAGAAATGTGGAAACCATGGTGTCATCAAGAATTGCTGGGAAGTTGTTACTATAACTCCTCCCTCCTTAGAACTGGGCATCGCCGGGAAGTTTCAGCTCTTGCATAGGGGTTGATTGATTTTGGTCCTGTTGTCCTCGCTGGATTAGTCTACGTTGAATAAACTTTTTCCTGAGATAAACTGTGAACATGATAACGCCAAGAATTATTAGAATGATGTACAATATTATAACTGAATAATTGGTGTCATCAATGTTGATTTTCTCTTCTATGTCTCCATATTTGTTGATAGGAAATTTTAAATCTTCTATGCTGTTGAACTCGATGACTAATTTTGGGATTTGTGTCTTGTTCAAGTCTATATTGAAGTTTTCAAATATTACAGGCTTGCCAAAAGTTTCTTCTTCCAATTTCAATAATTTATTTCTAAAATTCAGTTGACATTTGTTATTCTTGAGAAGAAATATTCCTTGTAGATTTTTTATTTCATCGCTTTTGTTACATGACAGATGAATTATTTCATTTGTTGGGAAGACAAGCAAAAACTGATTGATATCTTCAATAATTTCGATGTGGTTCTTCTTAATGGTTAGTTTTGTATATTGACAATTTTTATTGTTGCCGTAAAATATGATATTTTTCTCGCATGTTTCATTGTTGACTTCGTTCGCTTTGTTGACACATTGAAAGTTTATTCCTCTCGAACAAGCTTCACTTAAAGATATCAAGTTACCATCAGCTGATTTCAGAAAGTAGTTCTTATCAGGGATAATAGTAATGAATTCGTCACGATCTTTGGTTGGGATAGGAACAAGATGATATAATTCAAATTGTTTATCGTAATTTATCGGGATCTCTATGAAATAAATAATTCTTTCTGATTCTAATTTACAATTAACATCAATCAATTTCTCAATTTCAAACATATTCTCTGGAATGGGCTCAAAAGGTTATTCATTATTATAATACTTATAAATTTTCTCTGACTCTGATTGAAGATCATTAATTTTGATTACGCTAGGATGCAAGGTATGAAGCTTACAGAATGTTAGCGAATTTTCTATGTCTTGTAACGTATTCAATATCATTGTATAAAGAATATCAAATTGATTATAAATATCTTGAATAAAAAGTCTATCTATATTATCGGTTTCGCTGATGACAATATGCGATAATTGCTCAATTTTTGATTTCAATTCTAACTCATTATGTCTTATTGTTTCGATAGTTTTATCAAATTTTTCGATAATTTGATTATTCACAGAATACTGATTTTTCAACTGATTATTAAATTTCTTCTGGTTATTTTCCAAATGATTCAAAATTTTTGTATATCTTTTTTCATCTTCTGCGTCCAGATTACCAGTTATTGACTTAATTATTGAGCCTAAGCCATTAATTAAACCTCTTTTTTGTCGGTGCTTCTTAGGGTAAACATTTATATAATTAAATTTGATATCTATTGAATTTCGAATATAATTTATGATTTTTTCATAATTTTCAAATTGTTTTTCCATAAGTGAATTGTTGGAAATTGTATTTTGTAAGTTGTAGTGCTGTACGTTCAATCTTTCGTATTGTGTAATTATTGGTTGGAAATCATAATAGTGAAGGAAGGTATGTTTTGTCTTTTGTAATTTGGCTGGTCCTAAATTCAATGTCAATAGTCCAGGGTTGTTTGTAATGTCTTTTATTTCTTGTCCGGAGACGTGTGCGAAGTAGAAGCACCTGGAAAATTAGAATCTTTGTCAATTCTTTTTCTTGGTCTTTTAACATTACTTAAATGAATCTTAGATTGCTTTTTATCATTCGGTTCTGTTTTAATTTTAGCTGTTTTTAATTTTCTGTTCACTGATTCTACCTTTTCTTTTCTATGTTTGGGACTTTTCGTTTTGTTTACTTTCTGTTTATTGTGTACAAATATGGTTTCAAGAATTTCCGGTGTAATTTCACGATTTTCATTTAATTTATTTATTGTATTTGTTTTTCGTAATTGCAAACGTTCATTAATATTTTTATATGCTAATTTGGTTTTTTCTTTATGGTTTTGAACATATTCTTGCGTAATTTGTTTCTCTAGTTCTACTTCTAAGGGTGAATTTGTGTCTAAATGACCGTTTATAATTTCAATTGGTTCTAATCCGGTAGAAGTGTGATTTGTATTGTTGTATGCCAACAATGCATACTGAACTTTACTTTCAATTGTTTCGGTCTTGAAATTATCTTGTAAGTTGTATAATCTTATATGCTCTATGAGCGTAGAATGAAAACGCTCAACTAGTCCGTTGGAATTGGGATGTTGCGAGCTTGTAAAGTGTATGTCGATTTTGTGCAAACTAAGCGTTTCTCGTAAAATGTTATTTTTGAACTCTAATCCGTTATCGCAAATAATTAATTTTGAGATACCGTGATGAGAAAAGAATCGTAATAACTTATTTGTTATTTCTATCGCATTTGTGGAATTAACTAAATAGGCTTGTGCGTATTTCGAAAAAGCGTCAACTATTGTTGGAAATTTACTATTTTTAAGACTTAAAGTGTCTATATGAATAGTATCGAAAGGCTTGTTTGGAGTTGGTGTTATGTTGTACATGGGTTCCAATGGATTTCGCTCATACTTTGATTTTAAGCATATTTCGCATTGATTAATGTATTCAGTGATTGTTCTTAATTGATTGGGCCAATAATACAAATTTTTAATTTGGTTATGTGTTTCGTGAATACCACGATGATTGGTCTTTCCTTCGTGATAGTTCCTAATCGTGTCTGTAATGTCATCTTCTTTTTCAATGTCTATTAATTTATTATTGCATTTTGTGAAATTAATCTCCGAATTTTTAAAGTGTTTTTGTAATACAAAACTAAATTTCTCATATACTGGTTGTTCAAAGCATAAATCATATTTTACTCTGGGTAAAATATAATCTTTTATAAAATTTAGAGCGTCGCTTTCAAAGTTGTCTTGTGAAAGTTGTACATTAATTCGCATTTTATCTACGTGTAGTTTAGTGATTTTTGGTTGAGAGGGCGAATGTATTACTTCTGTAATAATCAATTGATTTTTTCCTACATTCACAGGTGATTCACTAATTGGTATGCCAATTATAGGGTTTTCATGGTTGGAATGAATTGTATTGTCTGAGTCACTCGAGTCGTCGTGTTCTGCTATCATTGACTGAGAATCTTGATTCGGTTGGAAGGTCTCATTGAAATTTTGAATAAATTCGAAAAAGTTTTGAGTTCCGGAGTCATCAGAATTTACATTCAATTCGATTCTAGAAAGTGCGTCAGCATTTTTATTCAAAGTACCTTTCTTGTAAGTAATTTCATAGTCGTATTCTTCCAACTTAAGACGCCAGCGCATTAATTTTGAATTCGGTTCTTTTAACGAAAACAACCAGTGTAAGGGTTTGTGATTTGTCACAATTTTGAATCTTCGTCCGAAAAGGTATGGCCAGAAGTATTTTGTAGCCCAAACTATAGCAGAAGCTCTTTTTCTATAGTTGAGTAGTTTTGTTCCGAGTCATTTATAGTTCTACTCGCATAAGCGATCGGTAAGTCTGTGCCTATCGGTCCTTGCGATAAAATTGCTCCTATAGCATTATTGCTTGCGTCTGTAGTAAGAACAAAAGGTTTGGAAAAATCTGGGTACTGTAATATCGGTTCATTGATAAGCAAGTTTTTACACGTATTAAAACATTCAACATATTCGGGGTTCTAAATATTAATTTCTGCATTCTTCTTTAAGCATTTTGTAAAAGGTTTCGTGATTTTTGCAAAATTTTCAATGAATTTACGGTAATAACCGAGTAAGCCTAAAAATCCTTTGATTTGTTTGGTTGTCTTAGGTATTGGATAATTTTTAATTGCTCTAATTTTGTCAGGGTTCGGTTTAACGCCTTCAGGGGTAATAACATGGCCTAAATATGCGACTTCACGTCGGAAAAATTTAGACTTATCAATTTGAATTTTTAAATTCGCTTTTCTCAATCTTTCAAATACGGCTCTGAGGCTTTCAAGATGTTCTTGAAGACTTGTGCTAAAAATGATCACGTCATCTAAATAATCGAGGCAAATTTCATTCAATAAATTACGTAAAACATTATCCATCACGCGTTGGAAAGTGGTTGGGGAATTTTTAAGCCCAAATGGCATTCTGAGGAACTCGTAATGTCCATTCTCGGTGTTAAACGCGGTTTTGGAAATATCGTCTCTGTGCATCTCTATCTGATGGAAGCCGGATGCCAAATCGAGTGTAGTGAAATACTGACATCTACCGAGTTTGTCGAGTAATGTATTGATGTTCGGGATTGGATATTTGTCATCGATCGTTTTTTCGTTCAGCTTCCTATAGTCAATTACTATTCTCCATTTTTTCTTGCCCAAAGCATCTAGTTTTTTAGGTACAATCCACACTGGGGATGACCAAGGGGAATGTGAAGGTCTAATAATATTCTGTCTTAACATTTTTTGTATTTGGTCATGAACTTCCTTTCTATGAATTTCGGGATATCTGTATGTCTCAGTGTATACGGGTATCTCGTCTTTAGTACGTATTCGGTGTTTTATTTCGTTGGTAAAGGTCACTTTTTTGTTTTCTGTATGAAATATGTCAGCGAATTCTTTTATCAGCTGCGAGATTGCTGCTCTCTCTTCTAAGTTCATATGGTCAGTACGAATTAAAGGGATATCGAAGTCATTGTTGGAATTATTTTCATAAAAATTTATATTGTTTATTTCATAATTGTCTAAAAATTCTACTTGAAAGTTGTCAGTCAAATCTGTTACACATTCGTTTTCTGTTGCATTGATAACTGGATAATAAATGATGTTATTTTCTACTTTAGCTATTCCTTCAGGTATTATTAAATTATTTACATGTGTTTCAGGGATGAAGACATCGCCATTGTTAATATTATTCACATGAAATTTTGTAACTGTTTCCGAATTAGCTGGAATTTTAACATATTGTGGACGTGTTACAATTCTATGATAATTTATTTTGATTTCACTGATCGGTGTAATAATTTTATCTCTTGTTAAATCTATTATAGCTTCTAGAGTCTTTAAATTGTCTAATACGAGTAAAATGTCGAAATTATTATGAAAATCAAACAGATGGTATTTCAATAAGGTGTTTGGTTCCTTAAAAATCTTTGAACACGGCAATATTAGACTAAAATTTTCTACTGATGTTTCATGTGCTGTCGTGATCTTAAAAGGATCATGAGTTATTTGATTTTTAAATAATTTATTCGCAATGTCCGGTTTTATGAATGAGCGCGTGCTACCTGTATCTATCAAAGCTTTTAAGTTGTATTCAGGTAAAATTACAAAGGGTAATTCGCTCTGGTTGTAAGTTAAGTTTAAAAGTTCTATTTGGTTTCCGAGGCATTTTTCTTTAGAAAATAATTCTCATCGTTCTCTTGTTCGTCATGAATGTCCTCTGTTTCTGTTTCTGGTTCATAAACTAAATAATTTTGATCGTCTTCAAATTGTTCATATTCTGTCATTTCTGTGTTAAATAACATGTGTTGTTGTTTAGGATGGAAATTTGAAGGACCTGGTTTTGGATTAAAGGTGTTGATCGTACTCACACTCATTGGAGTAGGTCTAGGAGTAAATGATTGTTTTGTACTCGTACTCATTGGAGTAGGGGTGTTAAATTTCTTATTGGGATAAGATTTGAATGCGTTGTAATTTGTTTGATTATTATTTTGTTTGAATGGTGGAGGTCGGTAAATCAATTGCGGTGTCTGTGTTTGTGGCAAATGTGTGAGTGTATTTTTATATTGTCGCATCATATTGTGAGATGTTTGAATTGGTGTATATTTTTGTTTCTGATGATATTTTTGAAACGTTTTAGGTTGACATTCTAACTGAAATTCATTTGTGAGCATGCCAAGCGCAGAATTTAAGTCTGCTGGATTTTTTGTTCGTAGCAAAGTTCCTAGAGGTTCTTTCAAGCCACGTAAAAGTATTCTTACTGCATATGTTTGGAAGTAAGCTATTAAGATATTCTTTTCATTTGGATCTTTTGAATGATTTGTAATGTATGAGGTTTGTAAATTCAATAATTCTTGTACTTTGTGCAGGAATTCAAACGCAGATTCATTTGTCTGTTTCAATTCTGAAATTTCTATATTTAATGTGAAACAATCGCGTTTGTCAGCATAAGTATTTAATAAAGCTTGTTTCAAGCTTCTCCAATCAGAAATTGTGCAACTAGCTATATTTACTGCAGCTCCGCTTCTAATTTTCGCCAAGATGCTAGACATAAGCCATTCATTTTGGAAGTCTAATGGGTCTGCTACTACATAAAATTTGTTTACAAGTTTTTCGCAAATTTCAATGAAACGTGAAAGTAATTTTGTATCACCGTTAAACTCCGGGATCATTTCTAAGTATTCGCGTTTCAAAGTTGGGGTAGCCATTTCTTGTAAATTTAGGTTGCTTATTTCTTGGGAAAGGATTTCAAAAATAAATTGTTGTGGGGATTGGGATCAAGGATTGAGTCACAGGAATGGGTTGATTCTGTATCTGAACTATTTTCTGAATCTGAAGTAATTGATGTTGTGTTATCTCTAAGTGACATTCGTGTACTTACAGAATAACTATCAACGTGTGGTCCATGTGTTCCTTGGTCGTATTCTTCGATCTGGAACTGAACGTTGTCGTGTAGCTCTGTGTACTTCAGGGCCTGGTGACTTCTCGAAGTTGCGATGTTCGCTCGCGGTTTCGGAAAGTCTCTTTGACGGTTCACGGACACTTGTTCGATATCTAGCAAATCGTAGAAACGAAACGAAAAATGATTTTTAGATCTCGTCTAGATATCCGACCCGACTGCGCCAGTCAAGTTAACGATTATTCGTTGACTTTTAAAAAAACTATTTATTTTATTACAAGTACAGATTCAGAATTTATTAACAACAATATTAGATACAAGATGTGACTAACTAATATGTTTTACAAACTTCATAAGGTTGACACCTTACACGCTTACACGTGTTTGGACTTTGGTCTCGCAGAAATGTGGAAACCATGGTGGCATCAAGAATTGCTGGGAAGTTGTTACTATAACTTATATATTGGAAATTTAAATATAATTTATTGGATATTATTGAGATTAGGGGAGCAGGAGGGACAAACTATTCCAGGAGCCAGTTGCACCATATCTTTTCTACAATAATAACAATAAACAGCATAAGTTTCTAGATTTCTATAGTGGACCATTGTATTCATGTTTAAATGCACGTAAATAGCATCCCAATGTGGTATGACTGGCCTACTAAACGTTATGCAGACAGGGCACGCCCATAATTTAAAACTCAAATTGTTACTAGAAAAGAAATAAATAAATAAAAGCTACTACATTATCAACAATGATGCGTACCATATAAGATTAGCCTTATAGCCACTAATCGTGTAGCACATGGAATTGCTGTTTCTTGCGAGTGGCCTTAAATTTCCTTCGAGATTAACTTCTTCTGATGAACCATATCCATCATCATATTCGTCGATGATTGGTTCATCCATATTATTATTATAATTTATAACATTTCTAATAACTTCATTTCTGATTATATTCATATTCAGAGCGTCTACTACGGCTACTGCTACACCATGCTCTTCGTCGTCGCTGATAACTATCACTTGGTTGTCGATTTCCATCGCCATTTCACACTTGTTGTATTTTACTTTCAATTAAAACTGAATACAAGTAATTGCAGTTTATATATGATTTTTTGCTAATGCGGTGTAGATATGATAAGAGGAAAACTTCCTGTGGTGTTCCATCATCCTGTTACATCTTTATCAGTGTTGCTTTGTACGTTATACTGCATAGTTTGAAATTAATATTGAACATATTTTGTTCATGAATATGTCTGAAGAAACAAAATTTTTCAATCGTGAGTTGGAGCCTTTATTACGAGAAAATGAGATACGTTTCGTTGTTTTACCTATACAGTACTCTGATTTATGGTCTATGTACAAGAAGGCCTTGGCTTCTTTTTGGGTTTCTGAAGAAGTTGATTTATTTAACGACTTAAATGATTGGAATAGTAAACTCAATGAAAATGAAAGATATTTTATTTCACACATATTAGCGTTTTTTGCTGCTTCTGATGGAATTGTGAACGAGAATTTGATTGAGCGATTCAGTAGTGAAGTGAAAGTTACTGAAGCGCGCTGTTTCTATGGAATTCAAATAGCCGTAGAGAATATACATTCTAAAATGTATAGTCTTTGGATTGATACATATATCAGGGATTCTTAAAGAAAACAGTTCCTTTTCAATGCTATTGAAACACTTCCATGTGTCAAAAAGAAAGCTGATTGGGCAATGAAGTGGATATCAAGTACTTCTACTTTTGGCGAGAGAATAGTTGCTTTTGCAGCGGTTGAAGGTATGTTCTTTTCCGGCAGCTTTGCATCCATATTTTGGTTGAAAATTCGGGGATTGATGCCAGGCCTGACTTTTAGCAATGAGTTAATTTCTAGAGATGAAGGACTACATTGTGACTTTGCATGTCTTCTATTCAACAAGTACATCGTTCAAAAACCAATTGAAACAAGAACTGTGGAAATAATAAGAGATGCAGTTGTAATTGAAAAAGAGTTTTTGACGGATGCACTACCAGTCAGTCTATTAGGTATTAACTGTGATTTAATGTCACAATATATTGAATTCGTTGCTGATAGACTTTTATCAGAATTGAATTGTAATAAAATTTTTAATACCAAAAATCCATTTTCCTTCATGGAAATGATTTCTCTAGAAGGGAAAACAAACTTCTTTGAAAGATGAGTTGGAGAATATCAAAAGTGTGGAGTAATGGTGGATATGGAAGACAGGACATTCAGGACAGATGTTGACTTCTAAACCTCAAATTAAACAAAAAATAAATCATTTATATATGTATTTATTGATAAATAAATTGTATTACAAGTTGTAAAATAATAAAGTATTACATTATGCTATAATATGATGAAATTTTACATACAATATTCCTTAACTCTTTGAATATACTTATATTAGAACATTCTATATTGAATATTGATAAATCAAATTTTGCCGCTTTTTCCAATTTATTTGTAAATTCATTGTAGTGGTACCTAGTGGTAGTTCTGGAAACTTTTTATGAATATATGAATGCTCTTTAACAGCAATGTTACATTCATCTATCTCTACACAGTAAGTATCACTATAAAATATATAAGTTTGACCTGTATAAGAGGAAAATGCAGCTGACACGTTATTAAACTTGAAATTGATATCGTTTTCCAATTCCAATGTGGGAAATTCAACATTGTAAACATGATCAGCAAATATGACAAGATTTCCATTTGGTCGCTGGTAAACAGCAGATATACTTTCAATATTTTTCATGAATGGCAGCCATGTTGATAGTGGCCTAGGTTTATGATCAAAACTATCATGTGCTAAATGTTTCACCCACAGCCATTCCTTATGTATGATATACAAATGCTCATTTATTACTAAAAACTTGTTCAAATCATCATTTATGTCACAAATATTGGGTGGCTGTGGATTTTCAATAGTTGTAGTTCCAGTAACAGAAGGAGTACCCAAAGGTTTTCTTGTTGTTGTTGTAGTAGTGTTCAAAGCTACACCATATAAATTTTGGATAGCATGTATATCGTCCTCATACAAATCAATTGAATTATTATCGTTCTTTGAGAAATAATATGGATACATAATTGACTTTTCTACATTTGAATGGTAAATTCCCAATGCGTGACCTATTTCGTGTATGGCAACTTCTAGAAAACTTATTTGACTGACATCAGCATTATAATTTTTACTGTAAGCCCAATTTTCATCTAAATCAAAATGTATTTCTACAGGTGTTTGCAGAATATCTGGTACATTTGCATGTGCTAATGTACCTCCCTTTCCATCAAACATCTCTAAACAGAATTTTGCATATTCTGCATTTATATGTCCCAATTTTCCAGCAGTTATTAATATATTAACATTCACTGAGCTTTGTATGAAATTTATATTTGCATATTTTGACCATATTGTAAAAGCTTCTTCAATCAAATTTATAATTGTTGTATTAGTGATTCTATATAAATTATATATAATTGTTTTATTGAACCACTTATTATTATGATTTGTAACGTAGTTATAATTGTCAATAACACCACATCTAGGCCGCTTAATTAAGTTCAAAGTTTCATTATTTAATGTACCATCAGCGCTTAAATTATAATGAAGTTGAAATGCTTTCAAAGCATTCATAAAAATGTCACTTGTTTCATTTATTGTTCCAAAATTGTTACTCTCACTCAAATTCAAATATCCATATGTGTTTAAGTGTGTGAGCACATATTCAAAATTAGTAGTGCCACTTTGAACCAAAGTATTGCAGAGAAAAGAGAGCAATAATAAATAATACATGTTAATAAGTCAATGGCTTCTATAAAACTGAACAAAATATAATATTTACAAAATATTTACCATACCTGTCAAAGATATATATTCAGTAATACGGTCATGTAATATGAGGCAATAAGCTGTGGTTGAGTTTGGGAAATTCTATTCGAATGTCTACGAGGGCATTTCTTATTCTTTCAGACTGTTCGCTACAATCTAAGAGAATACAGGGTAATGTATTTTTGAAGGTTGACCAGTTTACTATAGGACTATTGCTTTTATTATAATAAGAGTTTTGAAATTTACTATACATTTCATACAATAAAGCACACTGATTTTTAGTGAAGTTTATATTCAAATTTTCATAAGGGAAACATCCAGAGTTGAGGTAAAGTTTGACATTTGCGATATTACAGTGATGAAATTTACTAGCATCTTTCTCAGTTTGATTTCTAACATTTGTTTGAAAAGTGAGAACTACAAACCTAGGTGTTTCCAGTTGACTGGATGATTTTAAAGACCACACTTGCTTGGTTATTATAGGTAATACGGGGTATTCATACAAATCCCAAATTCTAAATGGTACAGATAGAGGTTGAGTACTATTTATTATTTTCAAAAAGTTCAATTTTTCTTCATCGTTGGGATAAATATGTTTCACGCGCCATTGTACTTTGAACAGTTGAGTTTTCAATTCATCCTTATTAATATATACATTATTATCACTTCTAGCTTGTACTAAAACAAGTTCTTGTTCAGCATTCATTATGATACGTTTAAAATCTTCTGCAAATCCTAGTAATAGTTTTAGCGGAAGAAAAACAGTGAATTCTCCTGTTGAATGTATAATATTAGCATTATTCCATCCAGCAGTTTCATATAAATGTTGTTCATTTGATGGAATAGAAATATATCCTTTTATTGTACTTGTTATACCAACATTCTTCACTTTATCTAGTTCAATACCAAAAAGTTCGTAGCGTATTTCATCGAAAAGAAATGCAAAACCATTATTTGCTATTGTTATTTTAGTTTGAGGAGCTAAATCAGTACCATCTTTTTTATTAAATTTACCCTCCGATATAATGTAACTGTCATGTGGTGTTGTAAATATATCCTGGTGATGAATAGGTATTCTTATTTCATCGCTGTTCTCAAATCTTGTTGAAGCATAAGGATCATATGTATGCCACTCTTCACGTCTTATATCATTATTGAAGACTATATTCTCATTTACTCTTAGAACCTCTGTATTGACCATTTTGTTCAATTTTATAACCTTGAGCAATAGGAAATTGATTATTCTCAGGTTTTAACTCACAGTTGAATGTGAATTGAGATGTTTTGAGAAATTTTGTGTATTTATAAGATTTGTAGTATTATTGAAGTTGATTCCCATTATTTATCTGGTTTCAAGTGGAGTCTGATAACTATATGCTCGTCTCTGAAACTAATTAAATTTCCGTTCTGATCATTAATTCTTATTGTTATGTTGTTTATCCCTCGGACGTTCACAGGCAAATAAATTACATTCTTAGGTGTCTCTATTATTTTATACCCAGGTGGTACTGAAGGAAAACACTCGTGTATAATATGAACCAGCTCATTGTTTCTATACGCACCTGTTGTAATATTACTTTCTATTTGAATTGAATTTACGTTTATAATATTACCAGGGCAATCAGAAATATGTTTCATATTTGGCTCTAACTTTCTCCTATTGAATCCTAATAGTGATCCAATGGAATCTTCTTTTTCAAAATTAATTTCATATTTACATTTTAGCTCGCATTTTAATGTAACATT
Source organism: Dromius quadrimaculatus (assembly GCA_963989225.1). NCBI lineage: Eukaryota > Metazoa > Arthropoda > Insecta > Coleoptera > Carabidae > Dromius > Dromius quadrimaculatus. The sequence continues at coordinate 31,715,206 of OZ022330.1, forward strand.
ATTGGCATATAAAGTTATTATATCCTCATTATTTTTATTATTGATATTTTTATTTTTTATATTTGTTTTGTTATTGAACCCATAGTGAGCTCTATAATCATTCAGTGCTAAACGTAAATAATTGTTTATATCTTCTATTCCGTAGCACCCTATGGGTAGCTCTAATACCTTATTACCATAATAAAATTTAATATTTTTTCATCTACGTTTGGTATTGAATAATATATGTAAAAATTCACTAAATCCATTACATATTCATCGTTATTCCTTAATTCAATTGCACGGAAAAAATCTGCACTTAGCTCATTATATTTACCGCTCAATGTTACTGTTCTAGACATTTTGTATAGACTGGCTATTCAAGGCTAAGCTTGTGTATTATATAAAAATTTCAAGCATAAATGTCCACATTTAATGGAATTATAACTTTGATTTTTATCATAATTATATTTTATACTTGTATTTGAACTTAAATAATTAATCAGCTCAATGGGAGGAGGTAATTCTCCAAAGCTGTCGTAGTAAATCCCTGAGTTTCCACATTTTCTATAGGCCACCCAATGAGCTCCTGGGCCATTTTGATCGTCTAAATTTATTATAGCACATTCATTTTTGAAGGGTTTGTATGGTAAATTATCGCGCATATATACACCTCGAAAATATAATATATCCTTAGCATATTTGAGTAAATCAAAATTACTTGACGGCCTATTTGGTAATTTCCTAAAATTTATGATTTTTTTTTTTACGACCAGTTCCTTTTTTGTATGGGCGTAAATATAAGCCTTTGCCAGATGATGATAAAGCTTTATTGACACCGTAAGACGCAGCTCCACTCACAGCTCCTGCCAATAATGCTTTGGCAATAATTGGGGCAACAATAGGTATGAGGGCAGGTGAAAAACCGCCTTTCTTTACTGGAGTATTGCCTCTTGAAAGCGCTTTAGTTATAAGAGGTGTAACAGAAGGCAAAATTGCTGATGGAAGAAAACCACCTTTCTTTGTTTTTGGCTTCATGCATTTATTTTTATCTGTTTTTTTCCCCATTCCGAATTTGGTCTTTGTTTTCATAGCAGTCGAAACAAGTGAGGCTGCAGATTTCTCAGCTAGTGACGAGTCTGAGGCTTTTACTCTAGACCACGCTTTCTCTTGTAAAATTTTATCTGCTTTATGGCGATCTTCTAAATTATTACTTTTGGAATATGCAATATCGTGTTATTTACAAGCCGCATCCAAAGGATGTATTCCAGGATCACCTCGTGCTAATCGCTGTTGTAATTTTGTATCAGGCCCACAGTACGGGTAGCCAGGAATATGAAACTCAAATGGTAAAGAGTTTATAGCAGAATTGAGTAGACCTGTTCCCTCAGCTTGATGCTCAATCATTAAAGGTTGCCCAACAACTGAATATATATAGATGCAATTATTCATATTTATGCCATTTTTGAAAATGAATTCGAAGAGCATGTATTTGAAATGCCAGCAAAAAAGTCTGGAAGTGGAAAATTTTGACACAACACCGGAAAAACTAAATAGAAAACATAGTGAATTACTACCAAATACAATACGATGTATTATTTGTGGCCCTTCAAATTGTGGCAAAACCAATGTTCCATTGAGCTTACTCACACATATAAATGGTTTAAAATATGAAAATATATATTTATACTCTAAATCTTTAAGTCAACCAAAATACAAATTCCTGGAAAAATGTATATCACATTTTAAAGGAATGGAGTATTTCCCATGTACTGATAACACAATAATAGTAAAGCCTCAAAATGCAAAACCGAACTCGGTTTTCATATTTGATGATATTGCTTGTGATAAACAAGACTGTATTAGAGAATATTTCAGTATAGGGCGGCATAACTATATAGATTGTTCCTATTTATGCCAGACATATGCTCGAATATCAAAACATTTGATAAGAGACAATGCAAATTTTCTTATACTTTTCAAACAAGATGATATGAATTTACGCCACATATATAATGATCATGTTAATACAGATATGAGTTTTACAGATTTCAAAAACTTCTGCTCATATTGCTGGAAGTGTAAATATGGTTTTACCGTTATAGATAAAGATAGTGATATGCATAATGGAAGATATCGTAAAGAATTCAATAAGTTTCTGGAGAAAAATGGTCTCAATACTCTGTAATATTTTCCTAGTAATGTATTATAAAATATCAAAAAATTAATGAGCTACCTTTAGTCTTTTACGAAGTGAAGAAGCAGATAGACAGACAGACAGACAGACAGACAGACAGACAGAGAAACAGACAGACAGACAGACAGACAGACAGACAGACAGACAAACAGACAGACAGACAGACAGACAGACAGATCATACTAGATTTGTACGATGGCTGCCAATGAAAATAGCCCAGAAACCCTCAAACGTATTGTAGAAATTAGCAAAATCATACGGCAGAAGTATAAAAGCTTCAAACGTGGCCAAACTGATTCTACACAACATACAGAGCAAATATTCGAACCCAATACCAAACCATTGAAACAGCTAATCGAATCCCAGGCCTTAAATACAGTTAAATCTGAACCAAGAGCATTAAAAGATGAATTGTTGGACACATTTAAAGAAACACAATCTCCTTTGGATACACTCCAAGTAACACCATCTATATTCAAAACAAGAAAAAGAAAAAGGTTTGAAACGCCTACACCTTCTTTTGCTGTATCAAAGAAGAAAAAAATTCCTCGTAATATGCTAGTAACTGATGATGATGTTGATTATGACAATAATCAATATGATGCTAATGACAGCTTGCCAATTGGAACAATGAATAGCCCACTTGAAATATCTACAGAGAATCAATCTAATTCTGATAATTCAGTAGGAGATATTGCTTTAAAATATTTGAATTTTTATGCAACAGGCGATAAAGCAGATAAGGATATTATATACGGAGTTCATAGAAACTCGAAGGGTGAATGGCTTATTGAAAATACAGTGTTACAAATTAAAAATAATAATATTTACGTGAAAGATAAATGGTATGAAGGAACACAAGGCTTATATGAACTATTATTTAAGAAAATACCTAAAAATTTCACAAAATGTGAACAAAAAACTTATATTGGAATTGTACTTAAGACAAATGCTCATAAAAGATACTACAAAGCTGATCAACAAATAAATGGATCAACAAATCCTAAATATAGAGACATCATCAGAGATGGGATTCATCCATTTGATGGACTTGGAGTTTCATTAGGGCAAATCAGGCTCAATAATATCAAAAATAAACCTTCTGAAAACACAACTATATTTAGAACAAAATTTCTAGATCTCACTGAAAAAAATAGAGAATTTGTATACTGGGATGATGTGAATGAACTTGTGGACAGATTACAATTATTGATTGCTTCTAAGAGTTTTGGCCACACTGGTCACAATAATGAAATTTTAAAAATAGAGGAAGAACTACGTGAAGCTAATATCATAGAATAGGTTTGGAAATTTGACTTAGTTTTTGTTCAAACTCCATGCAGTGTACTTTGAATTATTACTTAAAATGAAATATATAGTAGACTTACAAGGATTTTACGCTCAGAAATTCATATTAAAAGAAATTGCAATTTTGACACTAAACACCAATCAAATTGGGCATTTTATTTTAAAACCACCATTTTCATGGTTTGTGTTAGATAATTATTTGCAATATTGGTAGTAGATGTATAGTCGACAGAGCTAGACCTACTGAGTGTTGTTCTGGCAATTTTGCAAACTAATAATTTTGAGTGCAGTTTTATTTTTTCATTCAGTTCTGCCACTAATATTATAAAATGCTTACTCGTGATGATCGTGACACCATCACCACGATGATAACTTCATCTTTCGCCAGGTTAAGTGTGAACACGGATTTCATTGATCTAATTGTTAAAGAAGTAACTACAGTAGTTACCGAAATGTTTAGTGCCAAACTCAAGAAATTGGAAGATCAACTAACATTAGTCAAGCAAGAAAATGTTGATATGAAAGATTCGCTTATATCATATGAAAAATGTGTGGATAATTTGGAGCAGTATACGCGCCGTAATAATGTTCGTATATTTGGCATTAAAGAATCGTCAGATTTATCGGTCGATGATCTCGTTGTAAACCTTTACCGTGAACAACTTAAAGTAGATATTTCAAAAAACGACATTGACCGTTGTCATCGAGTTGGGAAGTTCAAGAAGGATAACACCAGACCTGTGATAGTGAAGTTCGTCAGTTACCGGGTGCGTAGTAAAGTGTTTGGTGAGAAAAAGATGTTAAAAAATACTGGTATAACAATCCGCGAAGACCTCACTAGATCCAAGCTCACTTTACTGAAGGCAGCTACAGAAAAGCTTTCCTTTAAAAATGTTTGGACTAACGATGGCCGTATATTTGCTTATATTAGAAAAGATGGGAAGGACAGAAAACTGTACATCAATAGTCATACTGATCTAGATATTGTATATTAATCTCTTTTTGTGTAAATTGTTCACTATTCAAGTGAAAAGGAACTGCGCTCAATAGTATATATTATAAATATTTTATTCTAACTTCATCATTTTAGTAATAGTCTATTCCTATCGTTCGAGCCAGAGCAACGGCACTTGACATCAGTTGTTAAGTAAATACTTGCTCAATTAAATTCTTGCAAAAATATCAAATTTTAACTTGAAGTTTATTGAACCCATACCTACTATGTTTACATGTGGTCAAATTAATGTAAGATCGCTCAACTCGTGTTTCTCTAACTCCAAAGATTTTTTTAGTGACAAAAATTTTGATATTTTAGCTGTTACTGAGACATGGATCAGTAATACCGTCCCCGCTCAGTTATTTCATGTTGATGGATACAATTCATATTGTAAGAATAGAGCCAATAAACGTGGTGGCGGTGTTGCTTTTTATGTACGGAATAACATTAATTGTAAAGCTTTAGATATTCCTTTTTCTTCCAACAATAATATTGAACAGCTCTGGTGACAATTTACGTATCATAATCTAAAGTACATCATTGGTGTTATCTATAATCCTCATGTTGATTATTATAAGGAACTAGATATATTGGATGCAATACTTGCTGATTTTTTGCCGCAATGTGATTATTTACTTTGTATGGGAGATGTGAATGTAAATTTGTTATTGGAAGATGCGCGTGCAACGTTTTTTTGAGATTTACTGTCAGGTCATGCTATGCATCAAATAGTAAATAGTTACACCCGACCTGCTTCTAGAACTCTTCTTGACTTTATGGCTGTATCCGATAGATCTCTGTGTACATTTGTTGATATTATTGATTGTTCCAAATTTACTGATCATAATTGTGTGTACTGCAAACTTCAACTACCAAAACCTATTATTCCGAATAAACAATATACTTCCAGAGATTTCAAACAATTTGATTCTGAGAGATTCTTTGCTGACTGCGAACATATCAACTGGAATCATATCTTGACACTACCCAATGTAAATGATAAGCTAGATTTTTTGAATGAAAATATTATTGCCCTATTCGATTACCATGCACCAATAGTTACAATAAACATCACTAAAAACTATAGTCCCTGGATTACTCCGGTGGTCAGAATTATGCAACGTAAAAGAAACAAAGCGTTAGCTGATTACAAAAAGTTCAAGACAGACTCAAAATACGATTATTACAAACAGCTTCGTAATCTTACAACAGCTGCAATACGCAGTGAAAAGAAAGCATTTTTCGAATGTGAGGTGAATAATAATATAAAAAATTCTACTAAGCTGTGGCATAATTTGGAACGTTTAGGGGTTAAAGGTGAAGCAGCAAAGGATATCTCAGATTCACTACTTGAACCAAATAGCTATGCGGAGTATATGATGAATAAAATCGGTATTTCTAGTATTGATATTCAAACGAAAGAATTCTATGAAAATAATCTAGCAAATGAGCAAATAGAGGATCCTTCCACGTTCTCTTGTACTGACAGTGATACAGTTAACCGAATAATAAATGGAATCAAATCAAATGCTACTGGTATAGATAATATCTCACGGAAGATGATCTTAATCATTTTACCCTATATTCTAGATTACATTACACACATCATAAATACTTGTATTATTGACAGTGTTGTGCCTGATATTTGGAAAGTTGCTATAATAAGGCCTGCTCCGAAAAAACAGAATTGTTCTACATTTGATGACTTGCGCCCTGTAAGTATATTACCCGTACTCTCCAAAGTTCTTGAGAGGGTATGCTGCGACCTAATCAGAGACTATGTAAATGAGAAAAAAATTATACTTACTAACCAATCTGGATTCAGAAAAGGACATAGTACAAATACATGTCTCTTAAAATTAATTGATGAAATCTTGAGTAATTATGACAAATCTAAATTATCGTTGCTTATCCTGATTGATCTCAGTAAAGCATTTGATATGATAAATCACACCATGTTACTTGCAAAATTCAAGTTTTATAATTTTTCTACTGCTTCGCTTCAATGGTGTGAGAGTTATTTGGGAAATAGATATTTTCAGGTCAGGATGTCATCCAATGTAGAAACTAAATTTTCAACAATCTTCCCACTCGAATGTGGCGTGCCTCAAGGATCAATACTAGGACCGTTATTTTTCCTAATTTACGTGGCAGATATGTCCTCTGTTTTTAAATATTGTTCCATTTTTTCTTATGCCGATGATACAAATATTCCCGCAACTGTGAATCCGTCTAATATTGATGAGCAATGCGCTGTAATTAATGATGAGTTAGATAAACTTTCCAGCTGGGTTCGCAATAATGGCCTCAAGATTATTGCGAATAAATCTTCACTCATTGTATTTGGAAATCATAATATACCCAGTATTCATTTGGGTGGTGTTACTCTTGTGTAACAAGGCTAATTCGTGATGCAAGAGACACACTTAATAATTGTCGAGTCAGTATTCCAAATTACGTTATTTGTATTTGTATCAATAATAAACATAATATTTGCAACACTTTCAAGGTAGGATTGATATTGTCACGAATCAGCACTTGTTTAGTATATATATAGAGTAAGGCAGTAGAGTAAGGCAGTTAGAAGAGAAGTAAGGTGAAGAAGTAGAAGTCAAGAAGCATTAGAATGTAGGGGAATTAAGAGCTCCACCCGCACCTAGCCGACTAGTCGTAAGTTACAATATTTATACTTTGTTTATATATTCATTCGTCATTATTATCTTTGTTATTTATTCTTTAATATATTTATTTGTTATACAAATTTGGCATTCTTCATATTTGCAATAGCCTTTACCCTCCATCCAGCAAGAACCCATTTATTCTTTGTTATATCCAATTTAGGGTGTAACAAATGGTGGCAGCGGTTTAGGGAAATTCATGCTGGACCAGAGTGACTAGTATATCTGGCTCACTCGCGGAGACAAGGTTTATTGTAGATATTCTAAATTTTTGTTTAATATATACGACAATTGTATAGAAGTTCATGAAAAGATTTAAGTTCTAGCGATGTTTCAGAGTTACAGTAGACTTCAAATAATGAATTGGAATAAGTTTTTCTACTATGTGATACTGCTCTGATCTTGGAGAACGTAGTGACATTTCAGATACCAAAGAATTGGAGTTGGTGCGAGGAACGAGTATATATAATCGAAAATAGGAGCTGAGAAACAAACATCAAGGAAGGAACACTTAATTTTGCTCATTTCATATAGCTTGCTTGAAAATATTTACGTTTTGATTTATTTCTTACATGTAATTTCCAATCGTGTTGTAAATATTTGGAAATTTTATGCACTATCAGCATAAAGAAAAAACAGAAAGCATACATCAGCTTTTTCATTTTGAATATCGTGACGTATGATAATGATACGTAAGACTGACTTAGGTCAGTACGGTTGCAAAACAAGAGAATTGCAGCATTTGGATATTCAGCTTTTATCAAGAAATTATCAGCACAGGAATTGGTCACTTCTGTACAGAATATCTTGGTAAGAGCCGAAAGGAATCTAATTTTTTTGGGTTATGACAGTTCGTGTCATAGAAATTCCAGGGTTGAGAATTTGGAAGTTAAAATGTTTATGACGCATGTATGATATGGTCATGAGAAGAGCGGGAGAAATCCGCTGGCAGGGTATTCTGCATTTATAGGGTTAGTGCCGACAAGTAAAAAATTTGTAGGGTTTGGATGAAGAAACCAGAAGTGAAGACGTAGTCCTGTACAGCCAGATGTCAGTGAAGACAAGAAGCTGGAGGAAATGTTGAAGTATGGGAATTATAGAGTGATTCTCAGATATACCGAGGTCGGCACCGGTATGGTGGTTCCGTAGGAAACGGAAAGCGACGATAGCAGAGACAATCTGCATAAAAGACATTGAAGGATCAGTTGGGGAACGCTACCTCTGCTCGCAGCTTGGACCTTGCATCAGGATACTTGCAGGTACAATTACACACTGTGATAAGGGGAGGACAGCGTTCAGCAACTAGGACAGACATGGTAGAAGATGCAGTTCACTCACACAAGACCAGTGTGAATGAAGGTATGTGAAGATTTTTTTTTCTCGTGGACAGGTCCGTACTTGATCAGTTGGAAATTAGGACCTCTAAATTACAAAATTGGAAAATAGACTATTCAGCAAAAAAATTATTTTTGAAGTCCACATAGATTCTTTTTGGAACAATTTGAAAATGAATTAGAATATGTAAATTGATCAAAGATAGAAATGTGAAGAGCTGGAATTTTGTTCTCTAAATGAGATTGAGAGAATACATTTTATTTTTAATTCAAAATGAAAATTATAAGAATTTCAAATCTTATTTACGGAAAAGTAACCTGAGTACGAGTGGAGTCAGTAGAAATAGGAGAAATCGGCAGGGCAAGATAAAGAAAGCAGCATGTCTATCATTTTTCGTAATATTGGGTTTAATTTTTTTTTTTTTTTTCAATGGACAAAGACATGTTGCTATATTTGAAATGGCTTGCCCTGTTGAATAATTCATATAGTAAGTAATTCATAATTCGACCAGGGTATTTAGGGAAGTCATTGATCAAGATATAATTTCGTTAACGCTCACTAGCCAGGATAAGCGAGATAAGTAGACTGCAGTCAACAGATGTCTCCCTCATCTCTATTTGGGCTACAAGCAGCTTCCATCCAGTTCAAACTTGGGCAAAGCTGGGACCCTGATGTCTAAGATGTGCCGAAGGAACATATGTTCAAGATAGGGCCACTAGCAGACCACAGGAACACAGCAACATGCACCAGGAAGTAGACTGGAGAAGAAAGCCATAGTCACCAATAGAGCGAGCGATAGAAACAATATGATTCTTATCACCGTCAACAATCAGAGATCTGACTGCAGCTGCGACTGGAAGAAATTAGGCTGAGAAGTGACGTTAACGGAATTTGATGCAAGTAGCTAGTTTTTTTTTGAATGATTATTTATTTATGTTAGTAAGATAAGATGAACCAGCTCACGGAACACCAGATGTTGCAACTGACTATCAAGGGATACGGCCCAGCAGTACGCAGAATAACTGCAGTGCGAATCAGAAAGAGAATCCAGACGAAAAGAAGATCCATCTGCGACAACGGCCGAACCAAACATATGAAGTCCAGTGAGTGAGTGGTTCTTTAGGGACTTATAAGTGTAATTTTATTAAAGGGAAATTGTGCTCCCTTTGGAAGCAAATTCCTAGGAAGGGAGGAATGTAACAAGGCTAATTCGTGATGCAAGAGACACACTTAATAATTGTCGAGTCAGTATTCCAAATTACGTTATTTGTATTTGTATCAATAATAAACATAATATTTGCAACACTTTCAAGGTAGGATTGATATTGTCACGAATCAGCACTTGTTTAGTATATATATAGAGTAAGGCAGTAGAGTAAGGCAGTTAGAAGAGAAGTAAGGTGAAGAAGTAGAAGTCAAGAAGCATTAGAATGTAGGGGAATTAAGAGCTCCACCCGCACCTAGCCGACTAGTCGTAAGTTACAATATTTATACTTTGTTTATATATTCATTCGTCATTATTTTCTTTGTTATTTATTCTTTAATATATTTATTTGTTATACAAATTTGGCATTCTTCATATTTGCAATAGCCTTTACCCTCCATCCAGCAAGAACCCATTTATTCTTTGTTATATCCAATTTAGGGTGTAACACTTGAACGCAGTGGTGCTACGAGGATTTTAGGTCTGGATATTGATGAGAATCTCAAATTTCGAGAGCATTTAAAAAAAAAATTAACAGCAGCTAGATTAAGACTGCGGCATTTGTATCAGTTTAGACATGATCTTAGTGCGGATATAAAATTAAGATTGATCAACACCCTTATTCTACCCATTTTTGATTATTGTGCATGTGCTTACATACCTAACCTAACCCAAACTGATAAAAACAGAATTAAGCTTATTCAAAATTCTTGTCTCCGATTTGTTTATGGTGTGCGTAAGTATGAGCATATATCTATGTACCGGGACAAAGCTAACATAAAACATATAGATGATCGTGTGAGAATGTTGTATCTCTGTTTAGTGCATAAAATAAGGCTAACTGGTACTCCAGCATATTTATTGGATAAATTAACTGTTAAACAATATAATTATAGCTTACGGATAACTGACTTATATATTGTTCCTTCTTTTTATAAGGCTAAATATAAAGGTTCTTTTTCATAACTGGCGCCCACTTTATACAATAATGTTCCAAGTTCATTGAAATCTCTGTCAGTTGTTGCTTTCAAAACCGAAGTTAGAAATATGTTTTAGATATTAGAAATATGTTTTAGATATTGGTTATTTTTGCTTGTTGAATTTGAAATCCATGTCTCACTCCTGTTATTGATGTTTGGCATATTCATTGTTCAAAATTTTTTATATTTGAATTCTGTACGGGTTAGGTGGAAGAACAGCTTTGGCTGAACCTCGCCTTTGACATAACGTCAATAAAGTGCTATTATTATTAAATAAGTCAAGACAGAACGCTATGTGGTTATATAAAAATCATCATGGCCTAAAATGGTCTGATGGAACAGTCAACTACAAAGAATTCCTTGAAATTGATCTACCAAATATATTAAAATGTGCAACAGTTATTTATGTTAAAGGTAAACAGAAAGAGCAATTTCTTCTATCATTAAACTTGAATACTACTATTATCGATATATGTGAGCAACCAGCATTACAAAACTGTGAGGAAGTTTCTTACAGATGTATGTTTCATTCTAAAAATAAAGTTTGTTCTCTTAATAATGTATATAAAATTGAAAATATAATAAAAGAGGATGAGGTTGAGTAGAATGAATATTCGAATTTGCATTACTTAAACGTAAAATTGTCTAACGCGTATTTAGTTTTGTTCAAACTTTGTACAGTAATGGATAAATTATATGTTGTTAATGAATTACATAGGAATGCACGTAAAAATTTCCCACGTAGGAGAGTAATAACAAAGGGGATCGATGATTTATGGCAATGTGACCTTGTTGAAATGATACCATACGCCCGAGAGAATAAAGGATTCAAATATATATTGACTGTTATAGATGTTTTTTCTAAATATGCGTGGGCCGAACCAGTTAAAGTGAAGTCTGCTAAAAATGTCTCAGTAGCTATGGAGAATATATTTAATGAGGATCGTACTCCTAAAAACTTACAATCGGACAATGGTAAAGAGTTCTATAATAATAGTTTCAAGCAATTGATGAAAGCATATAGCATTAATCATTATTCAACATTTAGTCATCTCAAAGCATCTGTTTGTGAAAGGTTCAATAGGACATTAAAAACAAATATGTGGCGTCAATTCAACTAACAAGGCTCACATAAATGATTGTATATGCAGCCAAACTTAATAACAAACTATAATAAAACCAAACATAGAACTATAAAAATAGGACCCATAGATGTTTCTCGCAAAAATGAAAACAAATTATTAAAAACTGTATACAATAATATTAAAATAACTCATAAAGCTAAATTCAAAGTAGGGAACTTTGTGAGAATAAGTAAATTCAAAAGTATATTTCAAAAATGTTATGAACCTAATTGGTCAACTGAAATATTTCAAATTAAGAAAATTCAGTACACAAATCCTGTTACATATAAGATAAAATATTTACAAAATAATGCTATAAGTGGTGGGTTTTATGAATTTGAACTACAAAAAACTAAATATCCTAATATTTATCTAGTACAAAAAATATTACGTACAAAAGGCTCAAAAGTATATGTTAAATGGTTAGGTTTCGATAGTTCACATAATTCTTGGATAAGCAAAACTGATTTGATCAGAAAATAATTTTAGAAAATTTTTGAGTTGGCATCTAATATTCTAAGTTTCAATATAATTTTTCTGAAGGAAATACATCCTGTTGTCGTTTAACTAATCACAAAATATAATCATATAGAAAGGAAATGTATCCTGTGTTGGTTTTGACTGATAATAAAATGATTAAAAGTGAAAGGAAACATATTCTGCCTTTGGTTTTGGTGGTTAAGAGATATCAAACAATGAAGGGAAGTGAGCTTCTTATCATACTGATAAACCGATTGATATATAAACTAGGGATTTTTCATATTTTAATCATAATATATTTGTTTGTTACACAGTGAACATTTTGTAACTAGCTACTACTACTACTTCAATCATGTCATCAAATATTTTGGAATCTTCAAACAAACTGGCTGTGACCAAAGAATCTAAAAGTTTAAAGGATCTACCGGTGAATATAAGTTTGAAAATGAAACATGTCAAGCGAGTGAACACTAAATTTGGAACCACTGCTATTTTGGTTGAGCTAGAAGATTGCGTTGTATTCCTACCAACTCGATTCAACGAGCTCACTGATGAACAGCTCCAGCAGATAAACGATTATACACATACGTCATCAGCATCACTTGTTTATGATGGACATGTGAATGGAGTCTTCAAAATACACTTTGAAATGTAACAATTCATCATCATTTCAAACCAATGTGTGTGAGCATGTCAAGATATAATAAACATCGCTCAGCTGCAGACAAAGAGTCTATAAAATACTTGAACGAAAATTTAAAATATAGAATTGATATGTATATTGAAAAAATTGAATTGTTAAAACAAGACATTAAATTATATAGTAATGTAATTCATATAACAAAAAATATCGAAAAAATTAGTCTCTAAGTAATATGTTATGTAAATGAAAAAATAAAAATAATAATAGATAATATTAATATATTTTAGCTTTTTTTTATCATAACCAAATCCTTATGCATCCTGAAAGATGTAAAAAGTAGGAAAATAAAACAATATGCAAATTGAGAACAAAATCACTTTATTCAATATCAAGTGGTCTTACAATATTTGTGTGCATAACTATTTGAGCGTATAATTCATTCGGTGTAGAATGTTTATCTTTAGGATAAAATTGAATTTTATCATATTCTTTAACATTTGTGTTTCTTAAAACTAAATTTTCGTAGTTCAAATATGCATTAGCAGAAGTATTATGGCTATATTTTATATCCACAATAAGTCCATCACAAGGAACAATATAATCATCAATATTTGAATTCATTACCTGGTACACTTGCCCAACTAGGAATAATTTTATATCAATTATTGTAATACATCTAGATAGCTTCTGTATTTCACCTAATTGCACAATACCATTTCTATTCAAAACAGTCTTATTTTCAACACTCAACTATTTTTCCTTACTATTGTTAACTTCATTCTTCAAACGTAGCATATCCGTTGATGAATTGTCTGTAATTTGTTTCAGTTCTTTGATGGAGTTATCTATTTTATACTTCAAGCTTGTTTCCAGTTTCAAATTGTCTCTTTCTATTTGATTAATTTTCAAATTCATTTCGTCACAGTTTTTCATTAGACTATTTTTATTAGCACTTATTGGATTGGTGATGTTGAAGAGCTCAACATTCAAACCTTCCAACAATGCCCTTAACTTTTTATCCATATTTTCAACCAAAACATCCACATACTTTTTTATACAAGCATCATTCAAGTCTACAGGATCGTTTATATTTACTAGGCGTTTTGAATGAAAATCGTAATCATTTTCATCAGTACGGCTGAACCCTACATTGGTGAATACATGTGAAGCTGCTGCTGCAAATGCCTCGGTAGTATTCACTTTGGAAGAGTAATGTCCGAACTTATTGACACTTATGATTCAATTGAAACATTCAACTCTATTGCACACGAATATAAGTATTCTGATGGGTTTTAGGTTCCTCAAAGAAAATATTCATATATTTTAGAAATAAATTTATTTCAAACTAAAAAATATGTACAGATTTGTTCATATCACTTATTTTATGCTTCAACATAGGTGTTAAAAATATTGCATATTGTTCAATTCTGCATTGGAATCGATAGCGATCTCTTGCATATTGCTCCCAGATTCCTTTACGACTTGATTCATATGCAAATTTCCACGCTATCATATAATGTACAAGTACTTTTCATGAAACGTTACAGATTTCATATTAGTAAAATTATACAATAAAAACTATAACTATTGAAAATATTATATATAAAACTTTAACAGCTATTACTATGCAATTTATTATATTTCGCAGCATATTCTTTCAATATTTTTTTACACACTTCACATCTCCCCATGCACGGTGCAGGTCCATCCATATGAAGCGTTTGTGTGGGTAAATTCCAGTGTTCTACACAGGGCAAACGTCTCAAAACCTGAGGTTGCAATTTATATTTGAGTGGAAGCTTTGGCCAAATTTGTGCTAAAGTCCATCCATCAAATAGTTCTAAACACAATAGAAATTTGGTCTCTTCTATAGCTTCACAAATGAATGCTTCTGGTAGTAGTGTAGCAATTACCGCATGACAATTTTTCTTCAAATTTTTCCTATGCTCATTGAATTCTTCATATTTTATTAAGCCAGCCTTATAAACGTTATCCAATAGATCGTTAGCTAATATATCGCTTGAGGCCATTTTTTGTTCCTGAAACGTTTTCACCTGTTACTCAACTGCAACAAATGAATTGTGTGTGTGTGTGTGTATGTGTGTGTGTGTATGTGTGTGTGTGTGTGTGTGTGTGTGAGTGTGTGTGTGTGTGTGTAAATATTTTTTACAAAATAATAGTTTTTACTTGCGTAAATCGATGAAGAACTCCAGTGAGTGGTACTAAATTTCTCCAATCCACATAATATATTCTTGAACCATGAACTATAATACTACTTATAGTCTTATCATCAATATCATATACTTTGATTATATTATAATCAAAAAAATCTTTAGTGTCTATATGATGACACAACTCGTCATTAATGAAAATATCAATATTTTTCCCACTCACTCTAGGCTCAATTCCATAATCTGAATCAAACAGTTCATTATCAGATTTATCCAATTCTAAACAATGATGTACGGCTAACGAAAAGCAATTCTCTGATACTGACTGTGACATACTTACCAATCTAAATTGAAGCAGCTACTAAACAAAAACATATATTTACACGAACAATTTATATTAACAATTAACACCAACTGCGCAAACGCACAACGGCGCAGCTCTCCCCACCACAGTTAGTAGGTGTCCCCTGATCAATTATGAGCAAAGCCTAATACTTTCATAGATAGAAAAAACAGTATAATAAAAAGAAATATGTAATTGAAGCCTATTACCTTCATCAAAAGGGTAAACAGTAACATGAAGAGGAATATGTAATCTAAGGGTATTGTCATATCGACAATTACTTCATCTAATAACGATGATGAAGACATAATTAAGACAAACTGTATTTCTATACACACACACAGTGAAAAATTTCATTTAACAATGAAAAATTTGGAATAAAACCACTGATTTATACAAAACTATAGTTCCCCGGCACCGCCCCCGGCCCCGCTTCCAAAGGTCACCCAAGCGCAAGCCGCCCACTGCAAGCACGTGACCGGACGGCCCACACGTCTAGATTAGACGTCCGGCGGTTAAGATCACCTTGAAGCTAGCCACAAGTGATAAGCATTTCCTGTAAGCAGACCGGACGGCCGGAAACCACACACATCCGTCTAGATTAGACGTCCGGTGAAATGCGGTTAAGATAACCTTGAAGCTAGTCACAAGTGATAAGACTTCCAGTGTTTATCAACGACGGCCGGAAACCACACACATCCGTCTAGATTAGACGTCCGGTGAAATGCGGTTGAGATAACCTTGAAGCTAGTCACAAGTGATAAGACTTCCGGTGTTTATCAACGCGATAGGCCGGATGACCTTGAAAGTGAGCCAGAACACTCTCAGTTATACTACTCAGGGTGTTTCAAGTGTCTTTCCACATTTCGAGGACAAAAAATATTGGTCAGATCATCTGGGGTATATTTAACTGATGAATATTTCTTTTGAAAATAGAAAAATATCTGTGAATTATTATATTTAAAGATTGTCATAATACGTGGTCAGAATGATTTGTTAATTATTACACTCAAGCCAGGCAACATAAAGCTTGTGGGCTAATTAATTATCGGAAAGTTGGAAACGGATTCAATCTTTTCACTCGCATGTAAGAAGGGTTTATTGGAGTTTGCACTTATTTTACACTGTTAACTCCTAGACTATATATTTACAGGGAAATATTTCTCCCACATGAATAGAAGTACACAAAATTTTGCGTCGAATGATTACCTTACATTTGAAATATTGTGAATTCATCACGAGATCAAAGAGCGACAATTTTCTCATTTCTTACTTACTCATACAAAGAAAAAGTAGATATTGTAAAATCGACAGAACTGATATTTCGAAATTTCGATTGCAACATTCGTTTTGAGCATCCCTGAATCCATTTTGACTATTTTTGGCTTGATATCGGTACGTATGTATGTATGCTTGTATGTGCGTTCGTATCTCAAAAAACTCAAAACCCCTTGAACGAATAATGTTGAAATTTTGTATTTAATACTGGTCTAGAATCCAATTGTGCACTTCACATTATGGTTGCAATCGTGCGTACCGGAAGTGCACTTTACTTGAAATTTTCTTTGAATTTCTTGCATAAATCTAAAATGGTTAGCCTTAGCTGTAGGTTATTGAAATTCTGTATTTGAAATTGTTCAGCATACTATTGGTTACCTTTTATTTTCGTACCAATCGCCTGAGCCGGAAGTGGACCCATAACCTAGCTGCTGCTCCATTAGACATCAATACCTCAAGTTTGTTTGAGAATTTGTCAAGGATATTTTTCACTCAAGAAGCATTAATATTGGCAGAAACACTATCACTCATATGTTTGGAAAAAGCTGACTGTACTTCCTCTGCTATATCCAGCATGGACAAGACAACATTGCTTAATGCAGGATGAGCCTAAATTTGTGCCCGCAGAGCTCTGGAGTAGGCATGCCCCGTCATCATCTGTTGGTTGATGAAGGTGCGTAAACTTCGCTAGAAAACTTCTGTAGCCCACTGCCATCCATTATAAATCCGATAGCCCCCATAAAGGATATGAGCAGATGAAAACCACGGAGCCTGACGATTACTGGACTGATGGAGCTACAGTATCTCGTGCCTTTATATAGAGAGGTTGATTAAAAGCCACGAGACAGTTGCGTATCACTTGAACGTACAGGACGCTCAAGTGATTTGCATTTATTTGCAGCATAAAGCAGTGCTGAATGAATTGTATCATAATTGGATGGCCTGCATTAGCTACCTTTTGAAAAGTAACAACTAGTATTGTCCTAAATTCTACCAAAGCTCCGGCACAGCGGATCTTTTTTACTCCCTATATTGTGGTCCTTTTGAATTTTGAAGGCTCGGGTAAAGTGCACTGGATGCCTCCCATTGCGTGTAATGTATTGATTCCATCTAGAGTGTCAATGTTTATAACAGCATTGTCAAAGACAAACTGTGTGAGCGATTTCGATGGTAGAACATATTCAACATGTTTCAACTATGAAACTATGTAATGACGCACTTCATTATATGTGCAACAAAATTCAGTTGCTGAAGCAATTTCCAATAGATCGCTTGAGCAATATTTCTGGTAAATTGGCATCCTAAGGCCAACATGTGAAGCTCATCGAAAGGATTTTGGTCGCGTAGCATCAATATTTGAGTGGGCGATGGATGTAATATTTTTCTTGACTTTATCATCATATCGGCACTCATTAGGAGCAATAGTTGATTTTAGAAGCAACCCAAGTGATTTTGAATGACCATGAATCTGTTCTTCAGGGGATGCACTATAATTTTCAAATATATTATCCATTTCATATAATACATTTCACATTCAGAACAATTTTTTTTTGAAATGAGATTCTCCTTGGATTCTCACACAAAAAAATTAGACGCGCGAACTATGTTTTCGCGTTCAAACATTCTTGTATGAATAAAAAACCTACTGAAACACTCATAAGAAATAACTATTTTTGTGTCAACCAATTATTCTAATCGTTACTGTTGTGTCATCCGATGAAATCTTTGTGTCCGCATATTTTCACAATCTAAATTTGTTGAAAAAAAATTGATATATTGGAAATTAGGTGGTCTTATTGTCGATGTACCTAATATCAGAATTTCGCAGAGTAATTAACGATGATAGAATAGGCTTCAGTCATCTGTATAATGCTGCGCTTAAAAACGGTGAATTTCGAAAAATTTGATGAGAAAAGATGCTTCTATATATTGTTGCATTTTTTTTAAGATATTTCATCATTCTTCAAGTTAGTTTTGATTTGTTATTGTTCTAAAATGATTAGTATAGGAATTATTCATGTGAAATAAATATATAATTGCATCACCTTAGAGCAATTATATGCAATTTTATATTTATTCCAATTGGATTATACCTGTACTAAACATCCAAAGACCATAACAACTCAGAACTCTTCCAGAAGGAAATGCAATATCTTCAAGAAGATGCAACAATACATAGGATGTTCCATAAAAAAACATAAAATTGCATATCATTGCACGAAAATAGAGCATCTTGTAGAAAATCTTAAATGGCAAAAATTTGAATAATTAACTTATAAATAAACATCGCCTAGAGAATATTTCGATGATATTTGAAATAATCGAGTTTTATTTATTTTGCAAAAGTAATATGAATGTAGGTATAATCTGAAATCATCAAGCTAACTTCGGTTATTAGTTATTTGTATGATTAGAAATTTAGATCTGACTATGCCTTATCCGTGAGATGGGTCAAATACGTGGAGTGTTATTACAAAATGGTTACATTTTATGCGGAGTTTGAATAATTTGTGGCATGGCACAATTTCTTATGAAAGTTTGAGGTGCGAAGAACGTAAATATCAATTATTAAGGCTGCCGTCTAATCGGACTAAACAAACTATTTCGCCGCGTGTTGCTTTGATTGCTGACTTCAAGAGTACTTATCCAAATTTTATTAAAATTACTTTCTAGCTGTCACAAATCATTCGCACGTCACACCGCAACTCTTGCAATCTTGCTGTTGAAACCTACAGCAGTGGTTTATAGTATTATTCGGTCATGGATTTTTACGAATCTGAGAAGTTAAATATTAGAAATTGCTCAAAATTTTAAGTTATCCACCTATTCTTCAGAAGTTTATAAAAATCATACTTGGGAATTATTTCACTCTCATCAAAATTTCAAATTTAACTATGGAAACGTGAAACGATAAATAAATATGAGTACTCAATTCTCCAGGCATAGATGAAATACCGTTGATGTATTCTGATTGTTGATATATAATTCATTACACTCATATATTCATTATACTTAGATATTTCGTCGGACTGACATCACAAGAGCATAGAAAATGTATTTTCAATCTCTCAAACTAACTATGTACTGTATTCTCGGCTAAATCAGAAGCAAACAAATATTTTTCTCAAACATAGAGTACCTAGAATATAGACAACAAAGCAATTTAGTTTTTTGAATGAAGAAGTTGTATCTCTTGATTGAGCATCGAATAATTATGAGATATAATAATAAAGCATTGATAACTCAAATATTTATATCATAATCCGGGCTAGAAACAAAGTGATGTTATTTTTGATCTAATCGTTATGGACTGTCTATACTTCACATTCAAGAGTTACAAACCTAATTTAAAGAATGTATTTTCAATTCAAAGTTATATCGAAGTACAAGAGCCATAAACTTCAAGTTTTGCTCTTGAATGTAACATGAGATGGTGAATAATATCATTTTTAATTTAATGCAAGTGACTGTCACAGTTCCAGAATGAGCAAAAACTTTTATTAGAAACATTTTTTCATCATATCAACATAAAGCTTGACATAATATCACATGAGACAAAATATCTAGTAACGAGTCACTATAACTGTTGGTCGAATGTCATGATGTTTATCTACACTTGTATTGCATATAAGATTTTTTCTAATGTCCTCAACTTCCATACATTAACAATTACTGAGCACACAGTAAGGACGTTCAGAGCACAAGTTGACATTTCCAACAAATTTCTGATCTAATGGATCAATGAAACTTACAACAAGCATGAATTTACAAAAATTTTACTTTTACGCATTTATATCGTGATAAAACTAGGACACGAAAAAGTCTTACTCTACACATAGTTTTCGATGCTTAAAGTACTCATTTTACACACCGCCGCGCCGTGGAAAAATAGAAATTTGATCGTACCAGTGTGAATTCTCGCGGAAATAGGACATATGAATGAAAAAAGTAGTAAAAGGCAAATTTTACTCTCTTTTTTGAATTTTAATTCAACTCAGCAGCTTTTCTCATGTAAGCAAGATTTGAACATTTTAAGCCTTTTGGCACTCTCATGTAGATCAGATAAATATTGTTGGGATCTAATATTGTGCTTTTAACTTTTCAAGTTCTATTACGCTAAAAAATGTACATCAGTGTACTGAAATGAAGAACAACAGAAATTCTTATCTTTTTACTCAACAAATTACTATCTTCTGTAAAGCCTGTTTTACTTTATCCTAGATATGGGACAAGAAATTGTATACAATTTGAATAGGCTAGTGTGAAACAGTAGATATGATGCAATATAGAATAGGTGCGCGAGAAATAGAACACGTTCTAATCTGCGCATAAATTGAAACCTATATATGTTTTGGGCATGCGCACAGCGTACATAAGGTGTTTCTTGTCATTTTTCTTGGTTGACGACTTTTGCTCATTATTTGTCGTGAATTTGTGAAAGAAAGATACTTATACCAGTTTTCAATTTTGCGAGTGAAAGAAAATTCATGCTTTTATTTGAATGGTATAAGTAGACTTTTCATGATAATGGAATTATATATGAAATTTTCTATTTGGTTACTCTC
Source organism: Dromius quadrimaculatus (assembly GCA_963989225.1). NCBI lineage: Eukaryota > Metazoa > Arthropoda > Insecta > Coleoptera > Carabidae > Dromius > Dromius quadrimaculatus. The sequence goes on from OZ022330.1 coordinate 31,736,488, forward strand.
ACATTATCCAATTGTAAAGTAATAGTGCTTGTAAACTGATTTAATATTCATAATAACATTTTATCGTAGTGCTGACGTGTTGTGAGTAAGACGTGTTTTTTTTAGGTGGCCGATAATCACCTCGTTTTTCGGGACTTATCGCTATTGTAAAAAACGCAAATTTATACCAAGTGTAGGGACGAATGAACTGTGTTTGAAGTGAAGTGAAATTTGTTCATAAAAATACAAGTGCACATTTAAACTTTAATAATAATAGTGAAAGATTGGGATTCGACCTTGGCTGCTAGAGCTATCGTGCTTGGTGCTCAGTGCATCGTAGTGCTAATTGATTGTCATAAACAAATTCAGTGGCGTACTTAAATTAAGTGCTATAAATCTTTTCTAAATAAATCAAAGTGAATATAATCTTAAGTGAATTTAATTATAAGTGAATATAGGATATGCATAAAAGACAAAAAAGAGAGGAAGATTCAGTATATGAAGAAATATTTCATCAGAGTAAAAAAGTTTTGAGATCTCCAGAACAGAGAAGGAAAGAAGAAGAAGCAGAGAATAAGTACGAGAATAGTGATAAAACGGAAGAAAACAAAAAAGATATAGGAAATATGGACGAACTTAAGGAAATGATGGAAAAAATGATGACAAAAATGGATAAAAATATGGAAGAAATAAAGCGAGACATAAAAGTGCTTAAAACGGAAATGGAAAGGAAGGAAAAAGCCTGGAGTAAAGAAAAAGAAAAATTGATAGCTAGAATAGAAACATTAGAGGATAAACAAGAGAAGGATGAGAAACAGAAGAAGAAAAACAATATAATAATTAAAGGATTAAAAAATGCTCAGGAACCGGAAAAAGAGGTTAAAAAATTGCTAGAGGGAAAACTGCAAATAAAAGTAGAAGTTAAAAAAATAATAAATCTAAGAAATGAGATCATATTAGCAGAAATGGTAAACTGGGAAGAAAAATACAAGGTAATGGCAGCAAAGAATAAATTAAAAGGCACCAACATTTACATTGAAAATGATCTGACTTGGGATGAAAGGAAAATACAAAAAGAGATAAGAAGTATAGCGAGAACAGAAAAAGACAAAGAGAAAAACGTGAAAATTGGATACCAAAAATTAATAATAAATGGGGAAGTGTATATCTGGGACAAGGGAGAAAATGGGGTCACTTTGAAATGGAAAGAAATGGCCTCAAAAAACGGATAGAAAATAAGGCATTAAAGGAAGAACCAAGGAAGACGGACCAGCAATTGAACAGGATAATGAGTATAGGAACATGGAACATTAAAAGTCTAAATGGAAGAGAGGAAGAGTTAATAGATGAACTAGAGAAAGCAAAAGTGAAGATATTAGCTATCACAGAGACAAAAAAAAAAGGAAAAGGAACAAGAAAGATGAGAAATGGACACAAATTAATATATAGTGGAGTCGGAGAAAATGTAAGAGCAAAAGCGGGAGTTGGTTGTATAATTGATAGAGAACTGGAACAGTCACTGAAAGAATGGGAATGCGTGAACGAAAGGATAATGACGGTTAAATTGGAAGAGAAAGATAACTTCATAGCAAATATAATGATAGTGTATGGACCAAATGAAGATGAAAACAAAGCAAACAAAGATGAGTTCTGGGATATTTTACAATTAGAATATGAGAAACTAAAAGAACCAATATACATAATGGGCGACTTCAACGCGAGAGTAGGGAATCGAAACGAGGGATTAGAAGAAATCATGGGGACACATGGAGAAAAAGTCAAAAATAATAATGGCAATAGGCTTATAGATTTTGGCCTTATAAACGAGCTACAAATTTTAAATACGTTTTACGAACATAAGGAGATACATAAATTCACGAGAGAAGTAAAGAGTAGAAACGAGAGATCCTTGATCGATTATATTTTAACAAACAAGAACCAAAGGAAAAGAATAAATGACGTAAGAGTGCTAAGAGGTTGTGAAATCGGAAGTGATCACTTCTTGACGGTAGCAAAAGTAAAAGTAGGGAAGAAAGAGGTACAGCAAAAACAGGAAACATCAAAAAATAAAAATAAAATATTAAAGCTAAAAGTAGACAAACTGAAAGACGAACAGACAAGAAAGAATTATCAAGATATCATAAAGGAATTAATAAGCAATACTCCACAACAAGAAACAAACAATGTAGAAGAAATATGGAATTATTTCAAAAATATAATAAAAGAAGCAACCAAAATAGCCTGTGGTACAATCAGCGACGAAAGCAACAGGAAACGAACAAATTGGTGGAATGAAGAAATTAAAGACAACATTAAGAAGAAGAAACTGATATGGAAGAAATATTTGAAAACAGGGAACGATAGTGACTACGAAGAGTACAAGAAACAAAGGAGATTAGTTAAAGAAAGTGTTAAAAAAGCTAAAGTAAAAGCATGGGAATCATTTGGAAAGACACTAGAACAAAATTTTAACGAAAACCAAAAACTATTTTATAGAACCTTAAAGAGAAGTAAAAGAGAAAAAGTAACAATTAAAAGCCTGAAAGATAAACAAGGAAATATATTGACAGAGGATAGTGAAATAATGACAAGATGGAGAGAACATTTTAAAGACCTACTAGTAAGTGACGAAAGTACTAATGAAACAGAGAGTGAGGAGACCCCACAAACAGAAAGTATAAATGAAAGCACAGAGATGATAACTGAAGCCGAGTTAATTGGAGTACTTAAAAAACTGAAGAATGGCAAAGCACCGGGACATGACTGTATGAAGGCCGAGCAATTGAAGTATATGGGCGAAGAAGGAGAAAGATTATTGCTGCTTATATTAAACATAATCTGGAAAACAGGGAAAATACCTTCAGACTGGGAGAAAGCAGTAATATTTCCCATACATAAAAAAGGAGACAGTAAAAATTGTGAGAATTATAGGGGCATATCACTTTTATGCACAACAGCGAAAATTTACGAAGCAATACTCGAAAACAAGCTTAGAGCTGCGATAGAAACAACAATGGAAAAATCGCAAAGTGGGTTTAGGAGGGGACATTCGACACAAGACCACATATTCACTATAAGGAACTTGATAGAAAATACAATGAAAACGGACAAAAAACTGTATATCACATTTATAGACCTGGAAAAAGCGTTCGACCGAGTACCGAGGACTAAGTTGTGGAATATATTGAGAGGAAGAAAAATAGGAGAACAGTCATTAACAGCAATAAAAAGCATATACGAAACAACATCCAACTACATAAGAACCGGCAACGCAACATCAGAAGAGTTTAAAACATCCCAAGGATTAAGACAAGGTGGAGCTTTAAGCCCATTGCTATTTATTGTATTTCTAGACCAAATAATGAAGAATATTAAGCATAAAATAAAAAAGGTAGAGGTTGGACATTACAAGTTGAAAAGGATCTCATTATCAGAATGCGCGTTCGCAGATAACTTAGCAGTGATGGCAAAGAGCGAAGAAGATATGAAACGTAATTTAAAAATATGGAACGAAGAGCTAAGGAAACATAATATGAAGATAAATGTAGAAAAAACGAAAGTAATGGTCATATCAAAAGAGAATGTAAGGATAAACATAATACTGATTGAGAAAGAAATAGAGCAAGTAGAAACATTCAAATACTTAGGGGCAGCAATAAATAATAAAGGAAGCTTAGAGCAGGAAATAAATACGAGAATCCAGCAAGCAAATAGGAATTTTCATGCAATCAATAAAATAATACTGAAAAATAAACATATAACGAAAAGGACAAAAATGACTCTATTCAAAACAGTGCACAGGCCTATATTAATATATGGTAGTGAATCATGGTTGATGAATAAGAGAATAAGAAGCAAAATACAGGCGGCGGAAATGAAATATTTAAGAAGAGTGGAAGGAGTCACGATAATGGATAAAATAAAGAATGAAGATATAAGAAGAAGAGTACAAATAGAGAGCATTCATAATATCATAGAAAAGAAACAGTTGGCGTGGTATGGTCACCTTTTAAGAATGCCCGAAGATAAACAAACAAAAGCAGTGTGGAATGCTAGAATACAAAACAAGAAGAAAAGGGAAAGACCAAAACAGACATGGGAAAATAATATAGAAGAGATATTAACAAAAAACAACATAAGCGGCCAAGAAGCAAAGAAGTTAGCAAGGGACAGAAAAAAATGGAAAGAGATAATCAACAAGATAGAATAGTAATCAAATAATTGAAACAAGAACAATCTCGACACCCGAAAGGGTATTAAGAGATTTAAAAAGTTTATAATAATAATAATAATAATAACATTTTATTTTCCGTGCTTGTGCTTTGTTACTATTTGATTTAGTTTGAACATTTATATATTCAATATATGCATCTGTGAATGAAAATGATTATGTTGAATATTATAAGTAATATTTGAATTTGAACAAATATTCAATGTTACAGATGTCTTGGTCGAATGAGCAGATCGCTCAATTGATTGAGGAGAAGGAAAAGTATTCTTGTTTGTATGTGGTACAGAGCACAGGCCACAGCCAAAAGCAAAAGAGGAACGTGGCTCTTAAAAAAATAGTCGAAAAATTGAAGAAAATCAGAAACGGTGTTAGTGAAATAGAAATTCAAAGAAAATCTCGAGGGTTACGTACGACATACAACCAGGAGAGAAAAAAGTATTGGAGTCAATGCAAAGTGGGAGCGGATCCGATGAGGTAAATATACATACATATACATATACACATCATCATCTTGCTTTTGAATGAAAAATGATACTTATATCAAAGAAAACTCATTACCACAAAATTTGCAAATGGGGATATACAAAAGTTTTTGATAAATATCAAAATCAAATTTACATCGTTGAACAATTTGACTGTAACCACGAGCTCTGTTCTAGGAGCCTGGTGTCAAGAACTGTTTTAGGCAATTAAAATTTTTTCGGTCTCTTTAAAAAATAACTTTCAGATCCATGTTACGGAAAATACATTCTTGTAACACGTGCACCAGAAGTATCTTATTACTGAACTGACTTCTTTTTCGAAAGTTCTCAATTCCAAACCATGGTAACAATTTTCAATAATTCTCAGTTGACAGGGAATTAATAGATATTTTTGTCTGCTAGGTAAAAATGGAATTGTAGATCATGGATCATGGATGCCGTTGGATTCTTTCATTTCATTAATATATGTCAAATTGATATTTGGGAGAAATTTGTATCATAGAATGTGTTCGTTATAGTGTGTGTATTTATTGTGAACGGCATAGCACAGAAAATATGAAAAATATCAATCAATAAAATAAATCATGTAAGTTATGTCTCGTTGTATTAGTTTACTGTAATATGATTGAATTTGCAAAAATCTATTTGTCAAATCGATAAGATAGTTTCAATACATTCAAATTTATTTGAGAAGCTTAGTAATGGGAGTATTTCGGTGAACTTGTTACAAGAAGTATCGTATGCAACACGGACACTGAACTACTGTCATTATTGTCACGAACAAATCTGGCAGCTTGAAGCTCCGCCTTGGACTTTGCCCTCCTCTTCATCGAATGCAGCCAAATTTATAATTTGGACAAAAATGACAGTCGTTCGGTCTTTGTAGCATAATATACTATTATTTACCAAATTTCATTTTGATATTGCTATTAAAAAATTTATATTGCTTAAAACTCTTCTTAAAACAACATTCTTAGTATAGCCTGAAACAGAGCTTGTGGTACCAGTCATTGTTTTTGAAATGTAACCAGGTATGTATTGTTTGAATACAAGTATAAAGAATAAATGATGATTTTTAAATTGCATAGACAAAGTCTTTCAACTCTTTTTCATAATGGCGCCACATCTGACAACCAATATTATCATTTAGAAACAATACAACGAAAAACAAACTTAATTATAAAAAATTGCACAGAGAAGTTACAAATGTATTTTTTTTATTAAATACCTACAGCATTATTTCGCCAGGGTACACTACCCACAGATGAACAAAAATAGTTTGTAGAAGTCTGTCGAATATTGCTGGCTTCATTAGTAGGTACATCTACTGCCACCCTGTTGTGACAAGCTATTTTGACTTGAAGTGGAATTGTCGAAGTCAGAAATATACATATTATTGTTTGAGTATGGGCCAATTTGAAAGAAATATTGGATTGAAACAAAATTCGATATAACTTAGTTGTACTGTAATGAGAACTCATGCGTCATGACCAAACTAGGAGCCATCTATAAATTACGTCACACGTTGGGGAAGCGGAAGGAGGTCGACGAATTGTGTGAAGGGGTGAAGGGTCCCAAATTTTGTGACGTCACATTTCAAAATCTAATATATCTAAATATCAAAACACAAAATTTGAACTATTGAAGAAAAATTTAAAAATTTTCCCAACTCTATCTGTTCTTTAGGTGTAAATTTTCAAAATATCACACCAGGGAGGAGGGGCTCACACATATGTGACCAGCTATGGCAGAAAGGACGTCAAAAAATCAATAATTTTGTGTGACGTAATTTATGGATGGCCCCTTATAACTGAATGAGGCTGCTGAATATCAGTTCTCTGGGTATGGCATCACTTTGGCACTTCACCATAACTATGGCAAAATTTTTTCGGAACATATTATATCATTCAATTTTGAAAAGTTCTACTGTCATGCTATAACAAATAGTTTGAACATTTCTACTTTTTTTTTGTTACATCGAAGCTTGAATATGACTATCTCCAGCTCCACGGTTATAGTATGGAATACCTTTTTAGATACACTCGTGTTGAAATAAACTCATCCTTATAATTTCATACTGTGATAAATAATTTCACGTCAGGATAGCCGTATCTCGAAAGACTTTGAGAAAGAACATATTTCAAGTATGGCACCACTTTTGCACTTCACCAAAAATATATAGATAATCTTATTGTGTTGCTCGGAACCGTAGGAACAGTACGACATAGTAATTTTCGTGAATGCTCATTCAAAAATAATATGTACCGAAAAAGTTGTCTTTAACAAATATTTTAGAGAGAATAATAAAAACTACGTGTTTTAATTAATATGGCAGGATGTAAAGCCCCCCCCCTTCCCCCAAAAAATATGACATTGCTATATGCCCAGTTGATTATTTAACGACTTCTGGAGAATACAAAAACCTTTGTGTAATAAATCGTTTAAACTTGTGATTTGATCCGATAAGTTTAATTGATTACCCTGCGACTACGGTCCGTCGACCAGCGCTACGACTATTATTTTTATTCCATCAATTACCTAATTCGACCCTTGAAGGGTTGCCATACTTGTAACAAACTACTCCAAATTTTTCTGTCTCTATCTTCCGATCCAAATTGTCCGCTTTTATATGTTTCGCCTCCTACTCGTCTTTACTCGTGCCGACCTCGGAGCACACTACTAGCATAAACTGTACATGTACAGAATGCTCTTAATAGCGCTTTTTTGCAAATTAATAATTAGATTTATTTGAAAGTCAGAGTCATGGACTTCAGTCAACAATTTTTTCTATTTGCCGTTATGATGAACAAGTAATTCTGTAGCAATAACTGAAGCAGTAGTTTATTGAAAGTGCTTGTATTTTTTTTTTTGATATTTGAGATTCATTTATTTTAAAACTTGGCAGCAACCCAACTCAGTAGCTGTCTCAATAAATGAGTTATATCAATGCCTTCATTAAATATTATTATTAACTGCAATAAAATCATATAAATGGTGTAAAAATCGATTCTCAGCTTTGAACTTTCAATGAGACACTCAGGCTTTTTGAATTTCTGATCCTTCATAACTTATGTCTCACGGACCCTTTTGGAGATCGCTCCATAGTGTCCTACTTTTCTCTTGATGATATAAGATCGTCAGAATAGTTGATCAAGACCTCCATTATGAATGCAAAGTTATTATTTTGTGAATGAACTACCATTCAATTTTGTCTTTTAGAAATAAAATGTTGTACTTAAGAATACAAACAGTATTCATATACTAGTTTTGTTTTCTTTCAGGGTTTGCTATTACCATGGAGCTCATCAAAGAGATGGTATTCAAGATTTATAGAAGATGCACAGCTAAATAATTGAGAGTACAAACAGTGTTACACCTTCACTCTGCTCAAGCAGAATATGCTGCTAGCAAAAAGTGAGTAAAGTTATCAGAATATAATTTTGTGATAATAAAACGGTGAGATAGCTAACCTACGGACGCCGAGGTCATGAGGTCAAATCTCAGTTAGGTGATGAAATTTTTTATGACTGTTCTGGATCGCTATTTACTCTCGTCACCTTTCCTGCTACATTTCAAATTGGGCATCAAATTACCTTGGACTCAATGAAGCTATCTGGCACTGGCTTATTGTTGTAACATGGCAACACACATGGCAGCATTATAAAAAGGCGAAAAGTGAAGTGTGTGGAAAGTCAATTCAGGGAAATAACCAAAAGGTTCAGATCCTGAAATCCATCAAATAAAAAAAAATTGAGTAAGTATTACTATAAAAAAAATCATAATAAAAGCATGTGCTGTTACAATAACATTATAAACTTGATCATCACCAATTAATGCTCCAGGATTACCTAATTCAGCTCGAATTAGAATACTCAATGAAGTTCCTACTATTCCTGCTCATGCTCCAAAAATAAAATATAAAGTTCCAATATCCTTATGGTTTGTTGAAAATAATCATTGTCGCGGTAAAGCAATATTCATATTTAATCATTTTCTGGCCGAAACTTGCTGCCAACTTCAGTTATCAGTATTGATGGAGAATCGATTAAACTTATTTGAGAATTTGGAAACTTATTGTCGATATAATAAAAATCGAATGAAATACAAACAATTAATTGGTCATAGTTTTTTTCCACGAAGGATTCGTTATAAGTTTGTGGGAGGTGAGCAACATGAATACTAAACTGAGACAACTTTTGCAGAACTGCTTTCGGCAATTTCATTGAGTATACACAGACTGACAAAATACAAATAATAAATAGGTTTATTGCTAGCGTGGCACTTGAAGCATAACACAAAAATGTAATTTTTTAGCATTTATTGCACGATATACACATCTGCACATAAAATAGAAATAATATACCATCGAACGAATGAATCTCCAAGTAGAATCATCTCAACACTATTTAACGCAAATATTTACAATCGTAAAGTTCATTGAAGCTATTCATATGACGCAAAGCATGATGACAATTCTTTATAACAGCAAATAAGATATGAAGAATTCGGGACTTATTCCTAATCAATAATTAACCACAGCGTCCGCTCTTCTTTTGTTAGCACAATATCAGTTGTGATTGATGACGATCTGGGTGATAGTGAATTCGTCAGAATGATGGCGCTCTGAGCGATAGGCAATAAAGTCAGTTGAAAGATTTTGAATCAACATCACGTCCTCAATTTTACTCCTGGATTTGATCAGGCATCAGTTTCTTGACAAGTATGGTGTCAGATTCAAACCAAGACGTGAGTATAACCTTAGAATAAGATTCTTGCTTAGTCTCTTACATGAGGGTTGGTTACATCAATAAAGAACTGAATACAGATTCACAAAGCCAATGAATATATGAAAAGTACTTGAACAGTTATATTTATTTTGCATGTGAGTGATACTCTACCGAATTCTGCGAGAAGAAAAAAAAACTACAAAATAGCAAATTTCAGTTATCTGAGATAAATTGCGGCTTGAGAGATCTTATGAAAGACTATGATGGAATAGATTCCACTATGTGGATGAATACAGCAGTATTCTTAGTAGCTATATTCCACACAAATCATAATATAATGGAATCACATTTCATTCCTAATCACGTAGTAGCCTTGAAATAAGTTTAAAAATAGCTTTTCTCTCAGATGGCTCAACAAGAGTTCCTTCCTCTGATTTTTTCCACCCACAACTCTTATAAATAAAGAAATATATCAATAATATGAAAGAGAAAAATGAGGCAACATGCATGGAGAAGTTGGAATGCAATGTCTTCGCTTGATGACATAATATAGCAGGTTATCGTTGGGAGGAAATATTGATTTGATTCATGTAAAATCAGATATAACATAACAGTAACTGAAGTATCTATTCTAATATTCAATTCAAATAATCCAATATTCAATTAAGACCGCTGTTATTTTATTTTTCTGCTCTGTTGCAATTCAAATATTTCGAGTTTTTTTGACCTAGCTCTCTCGTGGTACATTTTCATTGTTGGTACATTTTCATTGTTGTTTATATTTTCGTTGAAATTTTCATTCTGATTCTCAATTTTCTTTTTGAATTATTGCTATTCGATGCATACATAACTATCAGTATTTTTTTCGTGTGTTTGTTTCTTCTGGTATTAATCCCCTAAACGATCATTTGAATCAAAAGAATAGTTTTTTTTTCTTGAGAAAAATTTATCAATTTCTTCTCCAGCTAGAAAGCATGTAATACTGATATAACCATCTGCATCTCCAAGTGGATCAGAAGTGAGGTTATATTTATTCATTAAATCACCTCCTTGAGCTATTGGGAATATTATCAAAGCTTTTATCAATTCTCCAATTTCCATTCGATATCTTTTCACCATATTTATCTAAATGTATATTATTGTAGCTAGCAGAATTTTTGCTTCCTATACACATTCCTCCTGAAAATATCATGATTCATATTACTGCGAATGCTATATCTCGTTCCTCGACTCTTCTTGGAATTGTTGTTTGATGTTAGGCTAGATAATGAAATATTTTGTCCTGATAATAGATATGATGTCTCAATGTATCTACCACGGTCGTATATACAGGTCTGAAAACTCTATCCTTCGACTCGAGTCTCTTACGTGTCGTCAGACACGTAGTTACTCTCTCCGCTACCAAGTGGCGCATAGGTCGAAGTATGTTGACACGATTAGGCAAGAAACGTTTAAATTCGAAGTCCCACCAAACAAAGATTTCGGATGATAATAACCGCATATTTTCAGTGCAATATTCAGCTTAAATGTCACATGGTGTACAAAAAGATGTGTAATAATATTCTTACCACTTGAATTTGGAAAAATCTCATCTAGAAATTCATTATGAGATGAATCACTCAATTTGTAGTAAATATACTCAGCAAAAAAGAAACGCGTCACTTGAAAATGCACCAAAAATATGGATTGCTCAAATCGCCATAACTCGGTTGATTTTGATTGAAAATGGATTAATCTTTAAATTTTGGAAATTTTAAAGTCCTCTCTTTCAAGTCATTCAAGTTGATCTGACTTCAAGCTTATCGCTTTCTCCATTACATCCTTGAGAGTATAAGAGGGTTCTTGATGTCGAAAAATCTCAAGCATTGACAATTGGTACGGTGTGCGTGAAAAATCGTTGACTCAACTCATGACCCAGGAAATCAGGTACTTCTATTTTACTTTTGGATGCGCTAAAAATACAGTATCTGTCACGATCTGGCGCAAAGTGATGGAACGACACTTCGCAAAATGTGATCCGCGCTGTTATAATCATGCCAGCAAGATTGCGAGAAGTGCGTCAGCTATGAGGTGGAAACATGTACACAATAAGAAAGACAACTGTATCTAGCAAAAAAATCTGACACTTATACAGTCCCAACGCAGTCAACAGACAAAAGATAACAGAAAACGAATAACACACAATAGCAACAACACGCGATTCACAGCACATGATGTACAAAATCCGACCAACAACCTCCTGGGGGTGCGAACTGGGTGATAATATTATCAACGGTTAAATGAAACAATTTTTGATGCATCATACGAGTTGCCAGAGTATCTCAATTTCAAGTCGAAAGTATTTTTTCTCTTTGGCGTGTGAAGATCAGTCGAGTTATGACCAAACAAGCGCAAAATATAAATATTATTCTTGTTCAATTTATATCTTTACGCCAAATCGTCGCAGGCACTCGATTCTCTGCGCAATTCAAAGAAAAATTATTGAGCTTATTTTCGTAGGTCATGAGCTGGGAGTGCCCCTGGTTCAACTTGTCGAGGTTTGACATTTTTTGACATCTGGAACATTTTTTTTTCGCAGGGGTGTGGTAGGGAGTGCGATGAATCTGGTCTCAGATGAACTCACAATCCTGAAAGATAAAGCTTCACATTCTCCAGAACGCAAAGACTCATCCATTTTTGATAAAAATCAACCAAATTATGGCGATTTGAAAAACTTCATGAAATACGTTTTTTTTCTGGCGACTGTTGTTTGGGAGTAACAAGAAACGGGTCGATTGATGAAGTCCAATATCAATAAGCACTATGATTCATTATCAAAGAAAAATTGAACTCATACTCATTTCTGAGTATGGTATTAAAAAGTTGGAGGTAAGCTCGATGGATCTAGATTTGATTTGAGGTAGAAGGTACTGATAGTTTTCTTTTCCAAATGACTCAATTTTTCGATAAGATAATAGATGAAGTATTTCTGAAATATCGAATAAATAGTAGCTTGAACAAGTTGTAGGTAGATGAAATTTCAGACAATTTTATCTAGATAATCTCAGCGCTGTTGATGTGATCATTTTTGTTAGTGCTTGAACTCATATCTTCAGATCCTCTGATGAAATTTAGGTCCTTATTATCATCAACGCTATCATCATTATTATTTATGATAGGTTGTTCTGCTACTGAATGATCAATATCTGCTATAACATCTTTATTATTGATACTTGAATTATCCAATCCAAGAATTTTGGCCATACCCTCCAGAATCGCTTGACGCAGACTGAAGTGATTACTGGTTTCCATTGTCAAACATTGATTTGAATGTGAATTACTCGCCATATCATTAGATTTGATATTTAGATTACTTTCATCAGATTCTACATCTTTTCTAAACGAACTGTGATCAATCATTCTTCTGAATGGAGAGTGAAGATTAATATATGTATTCTTATCACGCAAGCTGCGTGATTGCTTCGGAGAATTCTTCAAATTTTGCTCTAACACTGATAATCTTCGAGATTTACGGCCATCATCATTTTTATAATCTTCATCAGCGTTGCGATGGATCTGTTGTCTCGAAACGTGGTAATTGGCATTGTTCGTATCTCCATTTGCAATATTGTACCTGAATTTTTCAGCTATTTTTTTCAGCCAGGCACCCAGATTATCATCGCTATCATATTTGCGGAGCAAAAGTCTCCTTTTGTACAATTGACTCAGACGAGGACTCCTATTTTCGTTAAATCCTGATTCGGCAGAGTGGTTCCCTTCTGAGTTAGCATTTCTTCTAGGTAGCACTGATCTTTGTGACCATAGAGTATTTCTTGTATTCATATTAGAATTAATATTAGTATTGTCATTTGATTTCCTATTCTTCTTGTTGTTTTCATCATAATTGTTATCCAAATCATCATCATACTGCCGCCCAATATTTTTATGATTGAACGTCTGTATATATTCGTCGCTGTTATTCATGATATCACTACGAGAATCATTTGTAGCATATAACTTCCTAAAACTCAGTACACTTCCAATTAATTTCTGCAATAATCCTTCGAAATTACTATTTGGAGTCTCATCGTTATTTATATTTAATTTCTGATTCAAGTTATTGTTGATATCTCCATCGAAAATACTTGTCAGGGCTCTTAAGATACCACGGCGTAAGCTTACATTATTTATGTCGTGCAAATCAGTGCTATTTGCATTTTTTTCCTTGTTGATAATTCTTCTTGACTTCATGTTCAAGCTCTCATCATTATTCTCGACAATTTTTTTCCTGGAATGACCTTCTTTGCTGTGATTATATTTCTTATTGTCATCTCTATTCAAATTCAAATTGATTCTCTTGTTGAAATCATTATTTAAGTAACTATTTCTAATAAGTTGCTTCCTACTATTATACTGTATCATAGAGCTATCTGTAGTTGATATTTGATGTTTTGAGTTCCTACTAGTGTTATTATCCGTTATCAAAAATCTTCTGTATACATTATTGAAATTCGAAGCTCGATTGTCTTCTTGAGCCCGGATTGTATCCAATTGTCTCCTCTGATTGATATTATCAGTCATACCATTTCTTGTTGGTTGCTTTCTATATCTTAGGCCATTACTTCTCGTGATAATAGTGTTGAAGATATTTTTCTTGTTGTTATTTTTAGTATAATTATTGTTAACATTATCATTTACTTTCCTATTTCTTGCTAAATTTTTCAGTACGTTTGGAGAACTGTCATTTGGATTACAATTGTCACCATATTCTGGAGCTTTATTTTGTTTTCTACATGGAATATCAGAGCTACCTATTTCAGAGTTATCATTGTTTACTGATTGTTTCATATGTTCTGGATCAAAATATTTATCATGGTGGTATGGTATGACATCGTTATCACTACTGAATATGTTATCAAAAATTGATAGATTTACATCTTCGATTAACTTGTTCTCAGTTTCATCTCTTGTTTCGATACTTTGTTTTCCATTATCTTTTCTCAGTAAAGGCTGTCCATGTCTTCTTTTTGTCTCACCTCTCAGATTTCTATTGAAATCATGACCTGATCCCCAATATCGCCTGGTGGTCCAACTGAGATCGCTGATACCATCCCCTGTGATCAGTTTTCTATAATTCTTCTGTCTGTTATTTTTATCCTTATCTGATAGATCAACTCCAAATTCCATCGGATTTTCGGATTTGAACCTGCAAACAAAAACTATATACATACAAATTCGATAAGTACTGATGCAAATTATGAAGAGCATTACAGACTTATATTATGATGTTTATTGCAAATTAATATCTTTGAACCTGTTAGTGCACTCTTATTCTATAGTCTACTGAGCTTTCCGCATTACTACTTGGACTTATTCTTCTTTCAACTTGTCCACGTGGGTTTCAACTGGTAAACTCTCATCCATCAGAAAGCCATTAGTAAGCTAGCGGAACTATCGCTACAGTTAAATCTCGCATTGATGAACCAGCATTTGAATATATAACAATTTACGGAAATATTTTTTAGAATGATATCAAACGTGGACAAATTGATAGTATCAACAAGTACTAGTAAAAACAATCAGATGACTTGGAATATTTCTCATTTTTGATATGACTTTCTCCTTATAATTTGTCGTCCCCGGCTAGCATAGAGTCTTGCCCTCGACAAAGAACAATCTGTTACCAAGATCGATCTCTAATCTTCCATTTCTGTTTCTTCATATTCGAGGTACAACGGAATTCACACACTTAACAATTTATTACTGTCTCTTCCAGCTCCTCTGGAATTTGAAATCAATGCTTCTTTCTCCCTGCGAGTTATGGAGCTACATGTTCCCCGGTCCAGATGCCGAGTGTCACGTGCATTCACGATTTTCTTCTCGAAAAGGGGCTCACTTTGAGTCGTTGCATCTTGACACGCTATCGAGAGTTGGGCCTCTTACTTGATTCAAAGCATTTGCAAGTCCTGCAGTATCATCGTTCGACATTCTCTTAACAGCAAACCTAATAGAGGCGTTCCCGGACTTCTCCTCTGCTGTTCTCAAAGTCCAAGCAGTCACTGTCGTTACCTTCTTGTACCCGTCTTTTCAAACTCGCTATCCTAGTTTTTCGGTAATATCAGCTCTTATATCGATCGGAATTTTCTGATAGTGGGTATAACAAGTAGTTTTTCACTCTTTGAATTATCTATTGTGATCAATAAATATTGGTGATGCAATTTATATCCGAAATTTCTCGGTAACTAGGCTTCCGATCGGTAGTCATCCACCCTATTATCGGCTTCAGAATAGAATTTTCTGGCTTAGTCTGCTTTCATTCGTTCAGTGACATATTCCACTTTGATGTTTGATCAGGCTTGTCGACTAGTTCAGTCGGAACTGCATCCCCGATGCGGGAAGATATCAAGAATTTTTTTTAGGCAATTTCAGGTAGTACAATTGCTCTTCTCTTCCTGCTACAGCCATCATTTTCTGAAATTGATTCAAAGTGATCAAAATACTCATTCCAGGATACCTTGCTATCACATCAGACGATATTAGTTTCAGAGTAGAATTGACAGCAACTTCTGTATGTGTAGATGCTCAAACATTCCTTTTGAATATTGACACTACTCTGCAGTTTTTTTAGTGACAATTAAATCTAGCTTTGCTTCTAAATCATATTTAGGTTGCAGGCATTGATGTTCAATTTGCTTGACTTGATACTCTACTTCAAAATGCGCTTTATTTATTATCCTTTCAATCGGCTTGTTAATATCACTTATTAAGTTTTTCATTTTACTATCTGCTTCGCTATAATTTTTTTCTTCTGCTTTCATCTCTTCAGCTACTATAACTTCTATATTTTTCATAGATATCTTGTGCATGGATTGCATTTTGACTATTACAGTCGCTTTTATACATTCCGTGGATTCTGTCATATTCTGCCCCATGGTTTGCATAATTTCAGTTGCCAATGCTTCTATGAATTCCATCATAACTCTCAGCTACTCCTGTATCTCACTAGTGGTGATCTTTTTTGTCGTGGACAATTGAAACAGTTACAGCACCATCTTTCTACAGTTCACAGATACTTTGACTGAAATTTGTACGCATATACTAACAATAGGGAGTTTCAACCCAATCTATTCAGCCGGACGACCAAATAGACTGACAGGATAACAAGAACTTTAGAAAAGCGTGTTTGGGTTTTTGTAACCAGCAAATCATCATATGAGACTAAAAAAGTCTCTCGTTCAAAACGACGAACAGATATTTCAATTTTA
Organism: Dromius quadrimaculatus; assembly: GCA_963989225.1. NCBI lineage: Eukaryota > Metazoa > Arthropoda > Insecta > Coleoptera > Carabidae > Dromius > Dromius quadrimaculatus. The sequence goes on from OZ022330.1 coordinate 31,753,151, forward strand.
TTTATTTTTATAGATTTACTCAGAGAAATATTAACATTGAAGTGCCACTCGACTCCAATGATACTTAATCAAGAACTTCCATGCAAGCGCTTACAACGACTGTTTGAAATTTCAACTTGATAGGATGAACGATGGAGAACGGAGAATCATGCGATGCCATTGACGTACTTCCTATTCTACGTTAACATTTTATAAGGTAAGATGAAAGAAATGGGAGACAGATATATTCTGTCAAGTGGTAGCTGGTAAATAAGTCTGAATCAGAATCCTTAAAGATGTGATGAAATAATTATGAAACTGATTGTTTCTTCCTAATAATAGTGCTGAAGTGCAGAATTGATGATAGAAGTATTAAATTATGTTTTGAAATTCAGAATAATAAACAGGTAAAAATAATGGTAATATAACCTTGAAGTCTTTTACTAAGTTCAAACTCGCCACTCGCACTTAGAATAGATAAAAATTTACTCCAGTGTTCTCAACAATTGAAAAAATAAATAAAAATTTGAATACTTGGAATAAATTCCCTGTTTCAATTTGAATAGTACATACATCCAAGCCAAATTGGAAGAAAAACATGATAACGGCATCAGTAGACGATATTTCCGAAATATTACAACGATTAATGAAAAAAATTGATAACATAGAGAATAAAATGGAGAATCTGCAGTCTATAATTATTAAAGAAGTAGAAAACCTTGGAACAAGATGCTCTAATCTAGAATCGGAACTAACTACATCAAAACAACAAGTTGAAGCTTCTGAACGAAAATTAAAAGAAGAGAATGTTATTATCTTTGGAATATCTGAAATGCTTGATGAGAATCTTGAAAATATATCTGAAAAACTAGTCTAAGAAATACTAAAAAATGATACAGAAATACATATAGAAGCAATAAGAAGATTAGGCAGATTCAAAAGCAGTGATGATAGAACTTAAGACTAGGCCACTATTAGTAGAATTATCGTCAAAGAGTAATAAAACCGAAATCTTCAAGAATGTACGTCAACTTAGATGAACAAAAATTAGGATTGGAAATGATTTTCCTTCAAGAGCATTATAGAGAATTAATGCTCATGAACATCACAAGCTATAAGCCAGGAAAGGATATAATGCTTACATTATATAATAAATTAATTATAAACGGCATTGCTTATGCAGTATCTGAACTGTCAGCAAACAATGTGGATAATTGTGACGAAGAAGAAAATTTATTCTTAAAAACGAGATCAATCTCTTCACAAAATCTACCTGATGTTGACGGAACCGTTCTTGAAACTGAAGTTGCAACTCTTCAGACTGAATCATCCAAAACTGCGAAATGTATTCTTGAGAAAAAATGTGCTTTTGAATCAATCAGAGTGGAAAAAATAATAAGAATGAATACAGCTTCCAATTATAACTGTAATAAATTCACTTCTTCGAATATACAAGGCTCCGATGATATCCACAAAATTAGTAATTTGGAGGAAGAGAAACCATTATATAATTTGTCTGAGCAAAAAGGAGAAACCAATATTTTAACGAAACTATTCCGTGATTCAATCATGTGCAGTAGAAGTAAAATCAATAAATCAACAAGAAGAGCTATTGGCGACCTAATCATATTTATAAAGAAACAATTACAAATACAAATAATTGAAAAGGAAATACATCAGATTTTTCTGAAGGAACAGATAGACAAGCATACAATGATATTAAGATCTCTATATTTTTCACTTCCTTTCAAACACCAAACGTTGTTAGAACTTTTCCACATCTCTCTAAGCGACATAAACGAAGCTTTTCGAAATAAATCAATGATAATATGTAGCGATTTTAACTCGAGAATTGGAATACAAAACTAAGAAGAGACTTTCATTTTCAATTACACGCATTTTTCTTCCGTTGATGAAATTATAGATGAAAATAGGAGAAATTTATTGGAATTGTTCGAAAACGAAGGATATCATATAGTTGATGGAAGATTATATACTGACTGATGTTTGGATTAATAATTCCAGTGTTTCAGAAAATCACGATTTTCACATTGAAACCTTATCTGTTCGCTAAAATTTGCATACTTATTTAGGGAGGAGATGATATTTTCTAAGAAAAATGCAACATCACAAAAATACATATGGGACAATAAAGAAAAACTAGTTTATACAAACATTTTGGCAAGATTCTTTTGGAAGCTATAGACAGAGCTTCTGAAGAATTAGAGATGATAAAAACAATAAGAATAAAAAATAATAAGAGCAATAAAAGTGCTTATAAGCCTTGGTTCACTTCTAAATTTCAAAGATTAAAAACAGATGAAGTTGAATTTTTAAACGTATGTGGAAAAAATAATTTAGGAACAACAACAAAAAAACAATACTTGAAGTTTGAGAAAACATATAAGGCAACAATAAAAATCGTGAAAATTAGATACAAGTAATTGATACGGAATAAAACTAGCCAACATTAAAGACGTTAAGCAATTCTGGAATACTTTCAAATCCATCAAAAAGACTTCAACCCTGTGCAGGCTGCTGTATGGGAAGATTATTTTAGAAACTGGTTTGTACCAAAGCTATTTTTGTCAGTGATAATTATTTCAAGATGAAAGGCATCCTTACTTAGACAGCAATATAACAATTCACGAAACTAATATGAGTTTGAATAAACTTAACGAACATCCTTGCGGTCTAGATACAGTCTGTGTGCGACTGGATGAACCTGATATTTCATCAAGGAAAAATACCCAGTGAAATGGCATAACTCAAAATGACTCTACTGTATAACTTGCTTTCAACTTGTATTCTAACTTACAGATTACAATGTTGGTCAGAAAGCTATCAAATTTTTCCAGAAGCGCAATCTGGTTTCAGAATAGATAGAGCATGTAACGACAATATTTTTGTACTCGGTACTCTGGTGTAAATACAACTTTTTATTAAGAAAAAAGGTCCCTATACTATATTTGTAGATTTTCGCAGAGCATTCGATTCATTTAATCTTGAAAAATTATGGAATAAATTATACACTGTCGGAATAAGTTGTGAAATGATAAAATTCTTCAAAATCTTTATGATCAAGCTAATTTCACTCTGTCAGTTAATAGTCAACAAATCGGTCCAATCGACTTCACTGGAATAAGAATAGGAAATTATTTGATTCTATCGTTCTCCCGACCTTAATATATGCAGCAGAAATTTGTGCTATGACCAGTTTTCTACAATCGAACGTGGACAGATAGAATTTTTCAAATATCATTTCGAATGGCCTAAGACAACCTCAAACTATATTATTAGAAAATAGCTAGGTGCAATGTAGTGGTACAAATACTCAAGAGAATGCTGAAGTTTTGGAAGAAGATATTGCTAATGCCTGATGATAGATATGTGGAATTATGTTATAATAGACAACTAAAACATTTGCAGAAGGGTGATGAGGTATTTACGTGGGTGGATTCATTGCACAGCATACTGGCAAAGACAATTCTAGATTTTGTGTGGGATTCTTAATATGCAATTATCATCAAACAACAGTTAGAGAATATTATAGATAAATATATGAGAATGTTGGAAGAAGAAGACAGTAAACGAATAGAGAAATCCAGTAACAATCAATTGTACACGAGTATTTGTTTGAGCAACAACTATTTTGTTATTGATGTTAACTTCAAATAACCAAATCAATTCGTGCATTAAGAATTATTAACCCGAATATGTTTCAACTTTTTATAGAAGGCTCTGTGGATAAATTTGATGGCTCTGAGATCTGCACATTATGCAACACTTTTCAACCAGACGATCTTTAACATTTGCTGTTGTCATGTCCCCTGTTAAGCAATTAGAGGATCTACAATGTTAAAAGTAGTCTTAAAGTTGATATCGAAGGGAAAAAAAATACGAAATCTTAAAGATGGAACTATCGGAAATAGTTCTTGTGCGACCCTGTTACAGAGCTACCATCATTGGATTCAAAATATCAGTGATGTGTTCATCTCTGAATATATTTCCAGCCATATTAGCTTTAGGATTCAAGTTCTCATTTGAACCTGTCAATTCTAAAGTCACCCTGGAAGTCATTTTGACAATACAAAATTGTGAAGATTTTACCCGACGTTGTATTCTGGATATAAACTGGGAGCTAGTGACAGGTGAGGTTCTCCGATTTTATACCGCTTGCCTTTTTGAAGGTTGATAATTTACCTCTTAATAAGAAAGATAAAAATGTTATTGAGTGATGCACGCTTTCCGGTCATAGTTCTAATTCCAATTGAATGTCTGAAAAAATAATGGTTTTTTCCGTGATATCGAATTGCATGCCTTTGTAATGTTGAATAATTGAAATCAATCTAAAGCCAAGTACTGAAAGGCAAGCATTTCGCAACAGCCCAAGAAGCTCAAAGGGTTGCGTGAACTTGTGAAAAAAAAAATGAAAAATGCCGTGTTTCCAAATTGCATGCCAATGGAAAGAATTGAAGTTTCAGTCATAAAACACTTGTACAAAAATTGGCATGCATTCCTAGTTGGCGCAAGGGTTTGAAATTTGGGGGTAATCTTGCATAAATTTTGCACCAATTAGCCGTGATTTCAAATTACCTCAAATGGAGCTAAAACTTTATTTTATAGTGAAATAATTATAAATTTCGATTGGCATTCATGTTGCATAAGCCCTTCATATTTTAAATAATAATGAAAGTTGCATAAAGAATTCGTAAGATTTATCTGACTTTATTCTGCCTGCCATTTTGTATTACATCAATAAATGCTCCAATTCTGCATGTTATTGTTCAAGATTTCTTATACCTAGAGTTAATAATAAACCATTGAAATAGTTCATCATTGTTACTTTCACTTGGCAATGTCTTATGGTATGACTGTATGAGGTAACACTTTAGATTAGGAGAAATATTTCTGATCCAAAAGCGTGCAATAAGAATTATGCTAGGATTGAGTTATAGAGACTTCTGTCGCGGTCATTTCAGAAATTCAAATATCTCAACAATTACCTGTTGATATCTTTGAGAACTGACTGAATATGTCTTGAACAATACTGTCTTATTTTCTACTGCTGATTCACACTACAGTACGACACAATCAAAAAATACTATAAATCTGCCTAACCATAGGACAACATCATTTGGAAAAACATCATTCTATATGAGAATTAAAGTTTACAATAGTTTACCAATTAAGCTCAAACAGTTACCTAAGAAACAGAGTATTCCAACAGTGAAGAAAATTTTTCTTCAGAAAGAATATTAAAACATGCAAGGGTTCCTTAGAGAAAGTCAAGAAAAGCTTCCAGTTGACTTGAGTCATTCATCCAATATTAGATTGTTGATCCATTACTCTTATGTTCTACTTTTATATTTACTTTTATATTCAGTTCAATGATGAAATTTTGTCATGTTGTTATTATAATCTTGGCAGTACTATTTTTGTTCTTGATGTATCAGAAATTTATATTTTCCACCGTTGTAACCGGTCCTAATGATCATCCCAAGGTCGAAATTTTTCATCGCTGGTTTAACTCAATTGTAATGATAATATTTTGGTCTCCAGGTTACTTTATTTCGGTTGAGCTTTTTGCATTCAATCATCTGTGGTAAGATTGAAACAGCATTATGTATTTTTTTTTCTAGTTACTAGTTATACTTATAGTCTGTTACGATTTTGTTATGTACCTAATAAACACTTGTTTCATATATCATTGGTATGACTGAATTATTACTGGATGTTATATCTTTTTACGCACAACTGATACAAAATTGTTTGTTTACAAATTAGTTAGCATGGTGGTAACTTCTACTTTACGCCCGTCGGGCGGTAAAAAAATTCACCGCCCGTTGGGCTGTAAACTAGAGAATTGGCCACCAGTATTATTATTAAAATAAGAAAACTACCAACAGAATTTTGTTGACATATAAACAAAATCAATTGTTTAACACATGATATGTTTTTTGTTACCATACGCCACCTTATAATTTTGAAGTAATAAATATTTTTGCGTGCTCTCAAAAACTAATTACTTACGAGAAATTCACAAGTGAATTTTATCACAGCTGTGCGTAAAACGTTGTACGTGCCTCGGCCTGAAAGACAATTTACACCCTTGGACGAATTAAGGCCCTCGCTACGCTTCGGGCCTCAAACTTTGTCCACGGGGGTAAACTTAATCTTTCAGCCCTCTATACGTAAATAACTATTGTATACTATTAGTGTGCAAATAAAGTAACTTTAACATTATTCATATTGTCAAATTATTGATGTATTTAATTCTTGCAACGTACTTGAGTCCACCTTTCATATCAGGACCTTATAACCCGGAAATAATGGGGAGATGTCAAACTGAAAAGATTTTCTTTTGTAGGAAAACCATATGAGATTTTTGTATTTGGGCGAGACTTTTCAGTTTTACTGAATGTTTTTTGGGTTCATGTCACTTTCTTTTTAACTTATTATAAGCAAATGGATTGTTATTGGTTTCAATAAGTTGATTGTTACAATCAAAACTGTTTTAGATTGAATCAATTTCAGTAGTTTGTTCTCTATTAATATCTGAAGATATCAACGGGCCGACGTTTGGTAGCTTACTACTCTAAAATGTGTAATTGAAATTTAAAAACTACCTTGAATATCAAAAAGTGTTGCAATGAACTGAAAATATTGATGGCTGGTAGATGCACACGGTAATCAATTAATTTGTATATAAGAGAACGTTGATGGCTGGTAACTACTATCACTGTGGAATACTCCAGGTTCTCTGCTTCATCTGCTTTTGAATAAACCTAATTAGTGTTTTTATTGACTCCTTGTTCACAATAAATATGTCTTTTGAAATGACGTCTGCTGCCTGTTAGATGGTTATAAACAATCAATTGTCATAATAAGAAGTGTTTGAAATTGAATGGATCCTAGTAATTTTCCTCCTTACAGTATATAAATGTATCACTGGGCTGAAGTTTGATAACTTACTGATCTCAAAAATTGTATTGAAATTGAAAAACTGCCCTATATATTAAGGTGTAGTTATGTACTGAAAATATTGATGGCTGGAAGCCGCTCACACAGTATTCAATCAATTAATATATGAGAGTGGATTGAGGGCTAGTACCTATTTTCACTTTAGAACACTTTTTATTTCTCTGCCTTATCAGCTTCTGAATAATTTTGATTAGTGTCTTGATTACAATAGGTGTATTTTGAATTGACATCTCGTTGCCTACTAGATTGTTATAGACAATCGATTGCTGAAATAAAAAGCGTATGAAATTTGATTATCTTCAGTAATTTGCTTTCTATTAATATCTAAAAGTATCAGTGAGTTGACGTTTGGTAATTACTCACCCTCATATACGCAATTTAGATTGAAAAACATGTCTAAATATCAAAAAATGTTGCAAGGCACTAAAAATATTGATGGCTGGTAACCGCACATACGGTAACCATTAATATATGAGTGAAGGTTGACGGCTGGTTATTATTATCACGACAAAATACTCTATAGCTCTCGGCCCTATCTACCTTAGAATAGTCCTGGGGAGTATCTTTTGAATATATACAATAAATTCCAGGTGAGTTGGCGTCTCGTTTCCTGTTGAATTGTTAAAAATAATCGATTGTTAGAATAAAGAGTGTGTAAAACTCAATTATTTCCATTTATCTGCCCTCTATAAATATCTAAGAGTATCAGTGAGTTGTCGTTTGGTAGCTTACTACCCTTAAATATGCTATTGGAACTCAAAAGCTCTCTTATATATTAAAAATTGTTGCTTTGTACTAGAAATATTGATGACTGGTAATTAGTTAATTAATCGATGAGAATGGATTGATGGCTGGTAGCTACTATCATAGTAAAATACTCCTTATCTGCTTTTGAATAATTTCAATTAGTGTTCTCACTAATTCCTAGCTTACAATAAATATGTTCTTTGGGTTGACATCTGTTGCCTATTAGATTTTTCTAAGCATAAATAAATGTTTGACCTACCCTTTTTATTGAATTTTTTGATCCAAATCTACCTCAAATCATCTTTAAGTTTTTGTTTACAATAAATATGTCATTTTATTTAACGTCGGTTGCCTGTTTGATTTTTCTAAGCTCGAATTAATCTTCCCTACCCTTTTCATAATTTTCATCTGCACAAATCCACTTCAAGTTATATTTGAGCCAAAAAATTACTTATGATGCGTGACGTCATTGTGTGACACTGGCTAAGAAGACGACGGACTCCCATTTTCATAAGAAACATCGATTTTCAAAAACTCATATATTTGTGCCGGATGGACCGTATTGAACAAAACTTCGCAGTCCCTACTCAGATTCTCGCGGGCTACACGATGGTGAAGTCGAAACATATATTTTTTTAATTAGCAGTTTTTTGTTTTTGTTTTATTTTTCTCAGTTTGTACTTGGCCAGAGACACCACCGTGTCTCTTGATAGTACAGTCACTTGATGATTTCACTCCTAACTAATTCTATAGCAGTATCAAATTTTAGACATTTTTCAATAGTTTGACTCAAAATGGGTCATATAACAAATATTTAGAAGAAGTAAGTGTACTTTATCGTTTTATATTAATTCAGGAACTCCAAAAAAAGTAAAAAAGTGACTATATGCTATGCCAATAACGTTGCGAGCGGCGCGAGCGTAGTCCTAATGGCGTCGTTTGGCATTTTTCTACTAATATATTTGAAATCGTGAAAATCAACAGATCCACATAAATTGCAAAATTGCTACTCAGAATCAGCAGAAATTTTGTTGCAATGATAGTAGAATCTCGATGCGGGATTCAAGGAATTAACGTATTCAGATCAAAAAGTTTGAGTAAAGAGGAAGAATTGGCAAAAAGTTTTCAGCGACTTAAAAGAAATTAAAAATAACGTAGAAATATGGAACTATGGGAGTTTTTTTTCTGTGCGAAATATCTGGCACATTTGGTGATAAAACAAATACAAATTCTTATATAATGAATTGTTTGAGGTATGTGTGAATGATAATATATGTGAACATAATTTTATACTTGACATGATGATACGTACGTTCAGGTATACTTTTTGTATGATCTGCTCAATCATTGTCTGAGTGTTGGATCAATAATCAACGTTAACTTTTCTCGTGATCTTACATCATTCAAGTTATAACTTCATGTGTCATTTTACGAGTTATTTGTATGAATTGAAAATAATTATTCTCTCTGTGTCTATCACTATCCATGGAAAAATTGACAGATTATAATTTCCTTCACTTGGATCATTCGATTTGATTTTATTGAGAAAATGCATTACAAATCTCAGTATATTTCGTTAAGCACCATCCATTGTTATAAACAAAACGAACGAACATATATTAGCGTTATACAAATTATTGGAGGAATAATATATAACAGTAAACCGATGAATAATGAACTATATTTCACACGTAAATTATGTAACATATCACACAAGTTCATTCGATTATCAATTTCTCCTAGTGAAAATTAGTTTTTAGGTAGAGTACAACATTCCAATCGGTTTTTCCATATATTCATAAGTTTTTATATATGAATTTATTAAAAAAATCGATAAAACGGTTGAAGCTAACTGTATATGTGAGTGATCAATATTTTTTGTTTTCTGCCTTACAGTTTCGGCAGCAGTCATACCATCCTCATGAGCAAAAAAAATTATTTTTTCGCCAACTGTCAAAAAAACATGATATTTTTGTATTGTTATGGATACGCAAAGTTCGTAATTTTTTTTACAAGTGAGAAAATAAATTCTACTTTTGCACACCTAATCTGATATAATTCAGTTTAGTAATGCTACAAGGATAGAAATAAACAGGTATTCAACAAGAAATAAATATGAATTTGTATACAAAACTACTTATTTTTGAATATAAAAAGTAATTGTTGACAGTTCTTTATTTGTCAAACAACAATTGCGCATACTTTTGGTTACAATACCCAGGTGACTGCAATTTAATTATAGTTTGTACTTTTTTCCTACATTTTACTGAATAAAACCATAATTATTGTTGATTTATTATTTTTTGACATTTGGCGAAAAAATATTGTTTGTATTTCGTGTGCGAAGTGATTGTATTTTGTTGCGCTTTCGAATGAATTTTTCACGTCGACCTTACGGTCTCGGTTAAAATTGAAATTCTCACGCGCAACGAAACAATCACTTCGCACACTTGATACAAAAATAACTAGTTTCTAGAATTGAATTTATACATTAGTTTGTAATTTTTTCAATTGAAAATAACGCAAGAGAGAGAGAGAATTTTTTTCCTGTCAATTGCCACAGCCGACACTTGTGGAAGACATTGACTTAATTCTGAATTTCTGTCACTCCGTCTCCCATTCGCGATTCGGAAATGAACAAAATTTCAGTTCTACATTGTAGCGCCTTGCCTGTAGAATTTCGCAATTCTACGATTAATTATTCAAATGAATGGACTGTATCTTGAACCTTAATTGACTTGTATTATGTCTGGTTATTCCTTATTCATAAGAAATCAACAACTGATTTTTTTTCCTTCCAATAACACGAAAACTATCAACATCCAAAAAAGTGTCACTAGATGATATTAAAAAATTATAATTGACATGCCGCAACATTTCGGTCACCTTGAGATATGTTGATAACACATAGCATAATGTTTACATTTCATTTAATTCCTTCCAGCGACACAATCGTTAGAAAGTGTACAAATTTTGCGCACTGAACGTTTGACTGTTTTATTCCGGACTTTAGCGCCGAAGGCTCTGATAATTCCATCAGTACCGGCAAGCAGGTCATAGTCTTCTTTTACGATGACAATTGTAGTAAGACGGAGGGTTATCAATAAGGTACACAACAATAGAAATACACAAATATTTCATTCCAAACACACTTACTATACATAAAGTGCCTACGATATTCATGACGTATTGTGAAGAATAGTAAAAATGACTGTTTGTAATTGAACACTAGCACTGTAGCAGTCGCCGCGTGGATTGAAGTGTCTGTCTTCTGTGCGAATGTCCAAGAAGTCTAGAATACAGGAGGACTCAACGATAGTGGTGGAGGTGAGGCAAAAAAGAGGTGCAGTAAATCGTTGAATCTGCTGGTTGCGCCGAGCAGTCAAGCAGCGTTTCTCCAGCGCTTGTATATCTATTTGGTGTTCTGACGTAACGTGTGCGAGTGAGAAAAAATGATAATTGAGGATGGTGGGGAGAGGGCTATACGTCAAACCATATTTTTCCTCAGCTCGATACACGATGCAGCATAGGGTGTTAGCCTCCTGTATTCTAGATTTCTTGCGTAAGTCAGGTGCTGACAGGCCCCCACAACTCTCATTGCCGGTCTACTATAAATGTGTCCGCTGACTGCGTCAAGCATGTTGGCGTGAGAGGTGAGAGGAAATGTTTCAAGATGGCGGATATGTAGGGCCTAGTTGCCAATTGAAAAGCGTTTGATTTTAGTGTCTGTGTCGTTGAATACAGTCAGATTATAGTAAATAAATAATAATTTGATAAAGTGATAGCCGTGTGACAAATGAACATTCAATTAAGATGCCTGGAGAATGTTTTGTCCCGAATTGTAATTCTGGATATGAGAGTTGTAAGATAAAATATAGTATTTTTAGAGCTCCACTTGACATGATAGAAATTTGGGACAAAGCAATTGAATAAAATTATGTATACAAACACGTGAATTAAACTTCTTTATTTACTCAAAGAATTGAAGCTTCTTCTCGCAAATAAACAGTGGTTTAATTCACTTGTATAAATAACTATTAAACTAGGTCCAGTTTCATAAATGAATTTAATTCTCATCCAAATTTAGTCACAAAGTAAATTTGTATCAAGTCATTCAAATGAAATCTAAATTTTGACAATGTTAATGAATCAAGTATAAGATAATTTAAAATAACGTGTATTTGTTAAAAATAAATATAAGTGCCCTCAATACAGAGAAAACTATCACGTTGTGAAACATCATGTATAATATAGAAATATAATATTTTGAACTGATTCTAATTTTTGTTTAACTTATGTTTTCATGGTTCCTTTATTGGAAGCTCGAACAATTTTCTTGTAATTGAAAACATATCATCTATATGTATTCTTGAAGATTAAACACATTGTTGATCAGCTTCTATCGCTCCAGGAGATCTTCGGGAACGTCTAGAAGCCCCAGCGGAGAATCAATCTTCGATCATCCCTGTATGACTCATTTTGAGCTTTTGCATTAATAATTACAAAATGAAAGGGGAACTTGAACAAGTATTTATCGACGGTTGTAATGTTATATATATATATATATATATATATATATATATATATATATATATATATATATATATATATATATATATATATATATATATATATATATATATATATATATATATAGTTAGTAGTAGTAGTTTAACGGTGTAACGGTTGTGATTGGGCACAATTTCAATAAATATTGAAACTTGTAGTGGTAGTAATCTAATTCAAATTCCAATATTTCGTGTACAATTTTGACACTTCTTCAGGGAAAGCTACAAAATGGCGCTTATTAATATCACAAAGTCAATTTGGAAAAAATATACAATTTTTTACTTACAATTGGTATACTGATATTAAGCATAACAACGCTTGTGAAACAGAAAGAATCTTCATGAATTTCTGACAGGTGAATGTGTAGACCAAGACATAGTCCAAGATTAAAATATTATTTTAAGAAAGTTCAAGAGTGAATATTTTTCAGATATTCGATCACATTTTCACTTGATTGCACTGGCAAACAGAATACCACAGCCCAGCTGCGAGCGACATATCAACATGCGCGTGAGGCATTTACGAGACTACAAACAGCGAGAAGTTTGAATTTATTAATATTATTTTTTAGATTGTAAAAGCCACGAGTAAATTGTGCTCAGGTTTTGCGTATCTGTTTTAGCATTTATTGCTGTGTCAGAATACTTCTTGATATAATACATTTCTAGAAAATGCCATTTGTTATAATTGCTTTCGCGGCCAAGAATAACTGTTTTATCGTAGTCTACAAGATGTTTAGTTTTTTGACATGGGTTGCAAGAGAGCATTTTTTTAAATTCGATTTCTCGTCGCTTCTGTGTTGTGTTATTATTATATTATAGTTTTTGTGAGGTCTGTCCTATGTATACCTTTGCACAACCACCGCAAGGAATTTTGTAAATTATATTTGATAGTTGAAAAATATCTAGTTTGTCTTTAAGTTTCGAAAAGACAGAGCTTATAGTTTTCAGATTTCTTTTAGCAAAAATTAGATGTTATTCGTCGCTAAAAATGTTTGTCAGTCTATTTGTAAGTTCACTAATGTTAGCTCGCAGCTGGGCTGTGGTATTCTGTTTGCCAGTGCAATCAAGTAAAAATGTGATCGAACATCTGAAAAATTTTTACTCTTAAACCTTCTTGAAATAATATTCTAATCTTGGACTATGTCTCGGTCTACACATTCACCTGTCACAAATTCATAAAGATTCTTCCTGTTTCACAAGCGTTGTTATGCTTAATATCAGTATTCCAATTGTAAGTAAAAAATTGTATATTTTTCTCCAAATTGACATTATGATATTAATAAGCGCCATTTTGTAGCTTTCCCTGAAGAAGTGTCAAAATTGTACACGAAATATTGGAATTTGAATTAAATTATTATCACTACAAGTTTCAAAATTTATTGAAATTGTGCCCAGTCACAACCGTTACACCGTTAAACTGCAATTTTTGCAATTTATTTATATATATATATATATATATATATATATATATATATATATATACTGCGGTTATACTTTCTTTATTCAATTTATCAAAGGTGCAATCAACTTAGTTCAGTCTACTTATATTATTGTGGGACACCTAGCTTACTGTCCCTTCCCGCTTAGCTTGTTGACCAGCTTTAGTTGAACTTTGCTTTGGTCGACTGGCGCTCTTATTATTTTTTTTTTGCTTTCCTGCCTGGAGGTACTAGCCCCTACTCACGATCTATTTTTGGTGCCCCGACCCTCCTCCACTGCACTATATATATGTGTCGGGGCACCAAAAATGGATCGTGAGTAGGGGCTAGTACCTCCAGGCAGGAAAGCAAAAAAAAAATAATAAGAGCGCCAGTCGACCAAAGCAAAGTTCAACTAAAGCTGGTCAACAAGCTAAGCGGGAAGGGACAGTAGCTAGGTGTCCCACAATAATATAAGTAGACTGAACTAAGTTGATTGCACCTTTGATAAATTGAATAAAGAAAGTATAACCGCAGTATCGCCCAATATTTCACAATTTGATTTCATAAGAATATCGCTGACAGCTTGACACTTCATTCTACAATGATAATTGTTATTATAAAAACATGATAGTATAATGTTTATATCCGTCACACAAGGATAACTCAAGCGAGGGGCTCACAATCAAGCGTAAGCAAAATTAGATAAGAAGTCAACGTCGTTAGGGAGCGAGATACGTTTTAACGTCGAGGACTGCCTACTACTGATAGATAAGTGAATAAAAGCGCAACAGAGTTAATGCATGGCAAGTCCGTTGATCGATCAATGGGGTCTATGCAGGCTCAAAAATATTAAATATTTACTGTTGCAGCCCTAGGCGCTAGATCGCCCTAACACTCTAATGCTACGTAACGAGATTAAATCACTCGCGTGAGCTATTTACAAAAGTTGAATTACAGTTGAGCTTAAACATATCACTGAGTTAAAGTAGGAGAAAAATAGTCTGATGCGTAATCACGAGACATTACTTAATAATAAGATCAAAATGGAAAGACCATTGAATTGGCTTATCTGCGATTGACGGAAGTAGATGGCGTTGTGGGTGCTGATTCTGGTGGATGCTGTAAAATGACGGATACTAGACTAGCGGCGTTCGAACGATTTTGCACACCTTCCAGCCTCCCAAATTTTTCCGCTATTTCCACCCTTAATATCTCAATCCGACTCAATTTGAAGGTAATGATGATATCAATAGAATAGGCATCAATGAAGCCTAATTTTGGAAGCCTGAAAGGTAATTATCAATCTACTGGTCAACACATTTTATGCACGCCACTGAAGCATGCGTGCGAGGAACAGGAAGAGAGAAATCATATAGTTCTTTTTTTCACGTGAGTTTTGTGAGAAATTCATACTTGAGATTGCAAAATTTACCATTCTGAAAGATCAGAATAGTTCTCATACCTCAGATGGTGTACGGCTTGAAGTTTAATTTGAAAACAGTAATTGGTGGTAAAACTCCGGGTATGCCCGTGGAAAAATATTTCCTGCTCAAGAAATTTGCCCCAAACTCCCAATTTAATGGAAAACTAACGTAGTATTACTCAAAATTCAAGCACTTGCTGCAAATAACACTGGTGCAAAAGTACAACCCCACAATCTAACTGCCAAACTATTAATGTCCAATTTTTTACTTTTTCTCACAAGATTCAGACGGCTCAACAAAAAAATAATTTCATTATGAAGTGCGCGCGATGCATTGACCGAGTAGATTATATATATATATATATATATATATATATATATATATATATATATATATATATATATATATATATATATATATATATATATATATATATATATATATATACATATATATATATATATATATATATATATATATATATATATATATATATAACATATGACAATCATAATACAATATTTTATTTTTTGAAACACTCACTCCTTTCCAATAAAACATTCCATTAATTTTGGAATAAAGGGTAGCGCTGGCTACTTGTGCTGCTACAAAACTATCGAAAAGTCTCCGTGGGTGACATTGATGTTACCAAGAGCTCATTTCAGGTGATATTTCACACTTTATTCCAGTTTACCATATACCGCCAAAACTTGGGGAACGTGCAGGAATAGAATGCCATGATACATTCTTTCTGAAAGATATGCACAAATGTTTTCTGCGTTAGATTTAATCAATAAATGTATATTTTTAACGTAGTACAAGCTCCAACGGAATCTCTTGCATTGTCCGAATGAATATATTTTGGCTCACTCTTCTACTGATGAATCGTTTTGAACATGATCAAAAGAATTGAGTGGTGAGATCAGTGACAGTTCCAAGGTGTATGCATTTGGAAGATAAACATATTGTGCCGCGGCAAGCGTTGTGATCCTCTATTATTTGATCATAAAATGGCCTTTCTCATAGCGATCTTCTACGCTAAATTGTGATAAGTATTCAATATGGGAATTTATTTCATTGTTTCTAGAACATCTATCTCCAAGCACGAGCGGAAGAAGGAAAGAAATCAAATCATAAATATAGACTGGATTCCCAAGACTTTTCACTCACTCAAAGTAAGTATTCGAGTTTGAGTTATAGAAGGAATTGATATTTTTTGTTAGAATTGATTTTTGTTGTCTTTCTTTTATTTTCAATTGTCTCAAGCCGTCTGCCAGGCCAAATTGCTCCAACTGACAAGAAAATGAGTAGATATGATAGAAGAAACAGACTCACTTACTGGAAAATCCGAGTTAATTGTGATTCTTGAAACTCTGACGTATCTGATAATTTGAATATTTCAATGCTCTCTGATATCCAAAATCTTGGCTTAAAGAACTAATGTACCGTCTTGTCTGTAGAATTTTGCAATTCTACGGGTGATTATTCAACTGAATGGACTGTATCTTGAACTTGGATTGACTTGAATTATTTCTGGTAATTTTTTATTCATAGACAGTTGACTACTGGATTCTTTTTTTCTCACAATAATATGCCGCAACATCCATTGCACAATTGTATGTGCAAACACTCAGGATCAAAACAAATTACATATCGTTCTGACGATTTCCACTTTACCTACGGATACTCCATATTCAATCGCTCACACCAACAGCAGAGTATATAGTACATGTACTCTAATCAAAGTTAATTTGTGAAAATTTTCATACAGAAACCCTTTATTGATGACTTGAAACGATAGTTCCATTATAAATAAGGTATAGCACGCGCCAACATATAGTAGGCTTGAGGCTTAAAATTTCCGAAAATGGGAAAATTCTCACGAGTTGGCAACACTGCTCGTGGGCCAGAACAAATGCGGCCCGCGGGCCGGAGGTTCCCCACCCCTGATCTAATGCGTAATTTTTATTCCCATCGTTCCAACTTTCATTGACAGTGTCATGTGAATCGTATCAGGTTTCGTTCAAGTAAAATACCGCACGATTTTCACCGCGAAATTTTATTAAAGTTATTAAATAATTACGGTGCCATTCACGAATATTTCAAGATTCCATAATCACCTGACGCTTATCTATCTGTTTTAAAGTGAAAGCGATTCTATGTACTACTCTACGTAGAGTTGTAACTAAACAATCTATTCCACAGTTATCCAAAACCAATCGCTCCTGCAGCGCAGTGTTTTTTCACTGTACATTTGATAAATTTTTCTTCGAATCACGTCTGTCTCGAAGCTACTAATCACTTCAAATGAACCGCTATCATGTCTTCGTTTCCTGAGGGTGATACCACTTAATACAATTTTATGGACTGTACTGAAGAGAAATCTTATTGAATCTGCTGTTTCACGTGAATGCATTTCGCATCTGCCTAAAGAGTTATACACATTTGTGATAATTTGTTTCGCATCGTCAGACAAACGTACACTTTTCTACTATCGTCACTTGTACCTGCTCCAATTTGTTTATTATTCAAACTTGTTTTGTAGCCCACGGTCTAAACATTTTTCTTCTCCAATTTCTCAAGCTACATTTCAAAGTACAACTGACATAATTTTTGGAGCCAATTCCTCACATAGTATTCCAACAATATCACTTATTCAAGATCACATGATCAGGATTATAGGAATCTTTGCATGAGTGCTTCTTCCAAAAACAAAACTGAGATTCAAAAACAAGAAATATTAGAAGTATTAATCTTTATCTAATTCCGTTTTGAAAAGTCAAACTTTACATCAATTTCTGACGTTATGCAACGTCCCATTTTTCATAACTGCAATGCAACAGTTGCGTAAAGTAGCATAAAGTAGTTACGTAATGACTTTACGTAACTGGCCATGTTTCAGAGCTAAGCAATTATACTTATCTGCGTACAATTGAAAGAAAGATTTATTATTCACAGTATGCAGCTTTGGCAGAGTCTTTAATATCAAAGGGTACTATATCACTCAGGATATTACTGCTTGAGCACATTTAAAAAAATTATTTTGACGTTCTGTGAAAATTCGATATTTGTTTATTTCAGTGAACTCTTGTTTCTGTAGTAACAATAGATGGTCAGGAATCACAGTCATCTGAATTTGGTGATGTGACGTGAGAGATGTTCTCATTGAAAAATACAGTTTAAATTATTCTGACGGAATTAGATAAAATTTTGTACAGAATACGTTATGAAAAGCCATATTGTTTGACTCACGTAATTTGCAAAACTCGCTCCGCTCGTTTTGGCAAATATTTCGTTTCGTCAAACAATATGGCACTTTTCATAACTAATTATGTAAATAACTATTTCATCAGTGCTTTCTTCAAGAATCGGATCAGGTTTGGAAGACGAAAAATATTTTTGATACTGCCCTTCGGATAACAGGTCATAACCCCATGCTGTGCGCGGTTGGTGATCCTATTAGTCAGACTCATCCCTTTCTACTATATGTTGACGCGTATAATAACAACGTATTTGTTTAATGGATGGGTTGAATCTTATTAGATCGCGTGATCGACATGCAACAGACCTATGCTTTGATCAGAGATGCTGTATCTTCCATTCATATTTCTTGGATAATACTTTCTGTGTAATGTTACTATGATGCCAGTCTCAGAGATATTGTTATTGATTCTATCGAATATGTTTTATGTACGTGAATCTCATCAATAATTTAGTTGATTGTATTTGGGACCAAATGATTTGTGATGCATTTTAATCAGTTGAATGTACTTTGAATAATACTATATTTTTCAAGTGAAAATTTCTGGATGGGTTAGATCTTATTAGTACGTGTCACCGACATGCTAATTAAGAAGAGTATGGTTTGGTGATATATGGCAAAATTCTCATTTGAACTAAAGTGGCATAATCTGAGTTTTTGTGTTCGACATATTTTCACAGCTACACGGAGATTATTATCGATATAAGTGTAATTTTTTTTAAAATAATTTTTGATTTACGTTTTGAATACGAAAAATATGGTCTCAAATATTCTGCTACTTCATAAAACTTCTTCTTCGGACTCAAATTTTCAAGTGAGTCGCAAGAATCAACGTCTGAACTATTGATGCTAAAAGAAAAATACATGAAGATGGCGAAGAATCGGTAGAAGCGGATTTTTCTGATGATGACATCGATTACAATATTCTAAAAGAAATTGAATTGATTGATTGATCGATTGTGAAAAACAATATTCTTCCAGAAAGCTTAGCAACACTGTAAACTTATTGAAAAATATTCACTCATTTTTACCTACTTGTACAAAGTAACAAGTAAGTATTGTGAAACCGATAAGATTCACCTATCGAGATTCTGATGGCTATATCCGTTTTGAACATCCCTGAATCAATTTTGACCATTTTTGGCTTGATGTCGGTACGTATGTTCGTACGTGTGTGCGTGCTTTCGTGCGAAACTCGCATATCTCAAAACTGGTTAAACGTATGATGTTGAAATTTTGTATTTAAGACTGGTGAAGGGTCTGGTATTGCACCTTGCATTATGGTTTCAATCGTCTGTACCGGGAATGCACTTTACTTGGAACTTTTTCAAATTTTTCCAATAAATTCAGAATGATCAACCGTAGGATGCTGACATTCAGTATTTGAACTTGATGTTGTATCAGAATGGATATCTCCTATTTTCGTACGAATCGGTCAAGCCAGAAGTGCACTTTACCTGAAACTTTTTTTAAATTTTCAGCATAAATCTAAAATGATCAGACATAGCAAATTGAAATTCAGTGTTTGAACTTGTCATAGCATCAAAATAGTTATCTACTATTTTTGTATTAATCGGCCAAGCCGGAAGTGCAGTTTATGATTATAACAGACATTCAGAATCTGGCGTATATAACAATCAGTTTAATTGAAATGATAAGGTAGGCAATGATAATCTATTGTCAATTTTATAATTTGGTTTGACATTCTGAATGTCAAACTATTCTTTCCTGAATTTAATTCTGTAAGCATCACAAAAGTTACAAAAGTGGATCAGAACATGCTTTTTCATACAAATTTAAAATTAATTTTCATTATGTTGGTCACACGGTCCATTTTTAATTTCAGCATTATTGAACTCTAAATATACATACTTATCAAACTGGAATCTATGATTATCTGATGGTATAAAAGTACAAGGAAATATTGTGAGACCGACAAAATTCACATGTCGAGATTTTGATGGATATATCCGTTTTGAGCATCCCTGAATCCATTTAGATTATTTTTGGCTTGATGTATGTATGTGTGTATGTGCGTAGCTCGCAAATCTCAAAATTCGTCGAATGTATATAATGCTGAAATTTTCTATAAAAGACTGGTATAGGATCTAGGATCTGGTTGTGCACCTCGTATTATGGTTGCAATCGTATGTACTGGACGTGCACTTTACCAGATACTTTTTGTGAATTTTCCGCATAAATCTAGAATGATTAGCCGTAGAATACTGGAATTCAGTATTTGAAATTGCTGTAGCATCCAGATAATCATCTCCTATTTCCGTCTCAATCGACTAAGCCGGAAGTGCACTCCATATCACAGACTCTTCGAATATTTCTCATAAATGTAAAATAATCAGTCGCAGAATATTGAGATTTTGTATTGAGCACTTTTATAGCATCTAGTTGTACACCTTGCATCATGACTGTGTCCGGCTGAGCCGAGAGTGCAGTTTACTCGAAACATTTTTCAATTTTCCGCATAAATCCAAAACGATTGAACGTAGATTATCAGAATACAGTATTCAAGATGATAGTACTGCCTAGATGCTCATATCCTATTTTCATCGAGATCGACTGAGTCAAAAATGCGCTATACTTGACGATCTTGAAATTTTGCGCATAAATTCAGAACTGTTAGCCGTAGAATCCTGGAAATCAGTATTTAAAAATGTTGTGACATAAGAATGATGACTTACTGTTTCCATAGCAACCGACTAGCCGTGGAATGATGAGATGTTGTATTTGATTATATATATATCCAATGATGTACAAGTAAGTCACGTGATGCCTACGTCAGATTTTTCATAATAACATCAACAAAGATTAACTGCCTCAAGTGATATTCTCAAGCAAATTATATTTTTTTAACATAATGCTGAGGCCACACCAACGTCCAATGTCATTGATTGAGGCGTTTTTCAACAATACGCACTTTGTCAATGACAAATATCAATTGTCAGAAAACGTCTCACACAACGGTATCAAACGTTGGTGTGGCCTCTGCATAAGAATAGAAAGGCTGTTCTACACTATCACATTCATGAAACAAGAAATAATATAAGAAATTGTATTGAATCTCGTACCAAAAATATTTACAAGTTGCGGCTGTTCATGAATGATACTTCAATTTTGTTTTGTACAAAATATAGTCTGGTCAAAATGAACACTCAACCTTGCATGAGTTCTTAAGAAGCTGTAAGTTGACATGAACATTAGAGATACCATTGAAATGGAATTGTTAAAAGTCCTCATCGATCCGGTGGATGCAAAAAAATTTTTGCAAGGTCAAAGTTCGCAAATAGTTATTTTCGATCCTAGATTGCAAAGTGTCACTTTTACATTCCAGATTGAAAAAAAATATTGTCTTTTAATGACAGTTTTCGGGAAAATATTTTTTTTGAACTTTTTAACGAAGCGATCGGTTTCATGATAAAGACAGCTAAGACAAAGATTGTAGATCTTTCTTTTCTTTAATAACGGCACTCATACTTTTTTCTCTGGGATTCACCAGCTCTGAGAAAAAGGTATTTCAATGTTATATTCTCCATAATATGCACACGTTTTCTCGCCACCTACGTGATAGTGTACTTGGCGCGTATTTTTTAACGTGATTTCTCCAGTAGGTCTACTTCACGGTCTGTTTATTAAAGTTTGATATAATAACAAGTCTTCTTATTCAA
This sequence comes from Dromius quadrimaculatus, assembly GCA_963989225.1. Taxonomy (NCBI): domain Eukaryota; kingdom Metazoa; phylum Arthropoda; class Insecta; order Coleoptera; family Carabidae; genus Dromius; species Dromius quadrimaculatus. The sequence continues at coordinate 31,775,219 of OZ022330.1, forward strand.
GTTCTCCTTCTTCTTCTCTTCCTCCACCTTCTTCATCATCTTCATCTTTCTAAATTAACATGAATTGTTTAAACAGTGTTTCGTTGAGGATGTAGGGATCATCTTTTGTTGGAGATTCAGTATTTGAACACAACTGGCTTCGACAGCTGGTGCATCATCTAGTGAACAAAGTTAGCCTACTGTTTTACAGCTGTATTTCTCATTACACTCCTTTTTGCAAATACAAAAAATAGTACTCGGGAACTTTTCTTGGGCAAGTGAAAGTAGAGTATGGATTGGTTCCAATACATCATAAATTGGCTTCCAACCCTATTCTTTCGTTGGTGATTAGAGTTTCTGGAGCTGAATTCATACCTTTGGAAGCTATTGTACATTTAATTGATGTGTTTCACTCCTCCGGAACATTGCTGATGTTGTATCACAACCATTCACAGCATATGAATAAAATATGGCTCTTAAATTTAGGATAAGCTGATAAACTCATATTTGAAAATACCTTCGATGATTATTGAGCCTTGTCTGGTTTTGAAAAATAAATAGTATTTTCAACTGGAGTTTTACTGGTAAGTGGAAGCAACAAATCAACTTCTTCATCAACAACAATATTGTAATCAGTTGGATTGAATTGATTTCTTGCATTTTCTATAATGAGTAGGTACATCAGCGCCATTGTCAGCTTGCTAGACTAAAATATATTCAGTGATAAATTAATGTTTTAGTCATACAGACTGATAGTTTAACTCATATTATGCATCCATAATGTACATGGGAAGCGTGGTCATGCATATTATGGAGAATATAACTCAAGAATGGCTTTTTTTTTAGAAACAGTGAATCTTAGGGTAAAAAGTCTAAAATTTTTGTCTCAGCTATTTTAATTATATAACCAACCATTTTGCTGAAAATTTCAAGAAACACATTTTCGTTTTGACTCCACATCAAATTTTTTGCACACACTTTTCACAACGTCATTATTATAGTATCTTCAACGTTCATGCCAATTTTCAGCTTCTTGAGAATTTTTGCAAGGGTGCCACTATTGTTAGGGCTAATTTGACTGGACTACTATGAGCTGTAATTCTGCGCATCCCCACGGATTTTTTGGCTGTTTTTGTTCACTCAGCCTTAATTTGAATACTGATGAATATTAAATGACAGTTGCAGTTATATCACGCATCTCTATGAAAAAAGAATGACAAGAAAGCGTGAAAAAACAAGAAAAGTATGGCAAGAGAAATGGTAACGCTGGAGAAACGAAGGATGAGGTTCCTTGAATATGCTACATAGGGAGCTTCTGCTTGAAGATCCAAATGCATAAACTATGAATACTCTTGCAGCCAAATTGACTGGCAGATTGGCTAAGAATTGAGCGTCTTCTATTTTTTCAACACATTTCTGAGTTCATCGAATATTTCAATCAATTTGTTGCCTGATACTAACCAATTTAAATTCAACTAAAAATCGTTGAAGATTTTGTCCCATAAATGTGATAGTGCAAAACGGCTTCAAAAGAGTTCGTCTTTCTCCAAGCAGAAATTTCGCAGATTTGAGGTCGTTGGGACAAAATAAATAAGAAAATTTGATACCAGTCAACAGAAGCTAGAAAAACCTATTTGAATCAAAATAGTAGAGAAATTCGTATCTTAAATATAAGTTTTGAATCTAATCTTTCCATGTTTATAAGAATATGTAAGCATTGTGATTTAGATATGTTTTCCTAGCTTGTATTGATGAATATCAAAATTTCATACTTCATTTGTATCAATTAGCACTTGATGTGGTATAATTTTTATTGCCTGATGCACAATTTGTACTACATTGATCCCATGTCACTTTATCCTACATTGAATTCTCATTATTTGGATCATTACACAACGAAGGAACTAAATATCTATAGGATCATAAAAATATTATCAAAATCAATCTATCAATGGACGCAAGCTTTTCATGGAAATATATCGAGAGAATGGATTGATGTATTTATTATAACGTGATGATAGATATTGTTCAGTTCTCGGAATAGAATAATTTTAAGCTGAAATATGCACAAAGATGCATTGAGAAATACCATGTGAGAAAATTATTCTTCAATTCCATCGAAGTTTCAACGTTATGAAAGGAACTCCTCCGAATTTTCCAAAAATCAATTTTAATTTGAAGTCAGTGCGAGAAAATATCACCTTACAGTTGAATTTTGCGAATATTATCAATTTCAAATGCATTACAAAGGTATCACATCACATCAAATTCATAAGAACAAAATAAGAATCTCCAAATGAAATCGAGGGGATATTAATATTACCTTGACACTTTACCACTCACAACACAAGTAAAATACAGAATAATGAATAATCGTATCATTTTTGATTACTTCAAATGATATGAAACTGAGATAGATTGTTTTCTTGCCTTTTTATATAGCCAAGAACTCATAAGATTATGTACAATATTTTGTAAACATAGATTCAATGGATTATTGTTTATTTTAATTTTGTTAATTGATAGCTCAAGCATCATGTAGGCTGCATTCACACTAATCAGCAGAAAATAATATGAATTGCCCCCTTTGTTTCATTCTACATAGACATTGATATTTCTAATCAAAGTGAGCGCAATTTTGAAGCATGAAATCTGTATTTTGTGGATTTATTCATCATTATATTCCAATTAGTTCCACATAATTTCCACCATGACGTATTTATCAAATCATGATTATTTCAAAGTTTCTAATCTTCTTCAAATGATCACTTCATTTAGATATCGTTTCTTGACAGGACCGCAATATGAATTCTCCTATAATATCCGAAGATCATGATGGAACAAATATTACCTAATTGGTATAAGAAAATAGGTTCTTAGGAATTGAGTTAAGACATTGTCAATAATGAGATTTCAGGAAATGCAAATTCACTTCGATTTGTGGTTATATATGATATAACTACTAAGTTTTATTTTACTGATGATGACATATGTTGGTCACAGAGGTCCTGATTTTGTTGTTGAGTCTTCATGGAGTCATCGAGTGTCTCAGAGTAAATCTCAGCTCGAGCAATTTATTGAAATAAAGATGCTCGACACAAAAATTTTGTTGTTCCAGTAAGGTTCTTGGAGAATAGTGGAAATCATCATTGTAGAATAGATTATCACATATTCATCCAAATTGACAATCAGAACATCATCAGAGCACTATTTGCATACTCTGTCGACATCATCCTTGGAGAAATAATAATAGTCTCATCGAAGAACCAGCTTAAAAAAATTTGACATCTCAAAGCATTGTCATTTTAGGAGTTGAACTTATAGACAAAGAGCTGGCTACATGAAAAACCTTGTTATCGCTTCATGGCTACTTCCTTCTTTGAAAGGATCTTTTCATGTAGCCAAGTTCGAATCGTCTTGTCTGCCAGCGCCTTCATGTTTTTATTAAAATTTCCAAGAAATTTCATGTCAATCTGGTCGAAATCAATGCCATTCACAATATTGTTCACGTAGTTACCAGCTACTATTGCCGACAAACTGACATTTACAAAAGAAAAATATTCATGAAAACTTCGCTATATCTTACGAGAATTGGGGCGATCTAAAATAAAATATCGTAAAACACATGTGTACAAATTCTCTTATGCACTCACGTGTCTTCAATCTGAGAGCTGGCTACATGAGAAAGCTTTTCATTGCTATATGGCTGTTTCCTATGGGATCCTTTTGTGTAGGCGCGTGTTCACTTTAAGTATAGAAGATAATACAAGGTGACTGATTAGATTATGAATGAATGAAATTTTATATCATAGTCTATATGCTATTCGGCCTTGCTATATAAATCTGACAGTTTGAATGAAAATTGTAATTAAAACAACAATAATATCACAATGACAGTTTATTTGATTTTAATTGTATCTATCCGTTCGATTATAAGCTCCGAGGGCAACAGCAGTAGCGACATAGGTGAAAGTTTTAGAAACCTCATGACCTATTGGACTTATTATGTGACATTCACATGTATTCTATTCAATGAACAAATGCATGATTATTGTACTTTATCTTAATTAATGATGAATTCAAATCAAAAAAAGGCTTCCATGTGTGAGGAACTGCAAACAGACTACACGAAATTCCAATCATGAATTTGATCGTTTCCGAGCTTGATGTTGGAATTAGAATAATCAATAAGTTCAACATCTTAAAATATCATATCACATGAATAAAATCAACTGTGCTTCAAGTTTTGGATCAATTTATCAATTAGTCTTTGTCATTCCATAATAAGCAACTTATTTACTGCATCATCGCATGTGTGAGATCTGTGAATGACAGGTCTTTTATCATTCAACTGAAATAATATTGGTTTAGAATTACAATTTTATCATATTCTGTGACATGAGAAATAAGATCAACTCACTTGCAACTATACTATGTATGGAGCTTCAGTGAGATTTGTCCGCTTCAAGACCTCACATTTTACTCTCGTTGGTTGATTTCTAGTTCTCAAACCCTACGATATGAACAACTTTCACCTCACTCAGTTTCATACCATTCACAACTTTTCATTTGTTGAAATCGATCGAATGGGTGATCTGTTTAAAGCCAATCTTTAGAACCTTATCCATTAGGACATTAACTGGACTTGATTTGTTCTTTTGGTCACGATTGGCGCTAAGCGCGATTAAGCCCGGAGCAAATGACAGTTTTATAGCATTAGAACAATAATCAATCTATAAGAATCAATTCATACTGGTTCATATATTAAGCTCTGGAATAAAAGAGTTTTCTATGCATGCATTTAGTCATTCATACTTGGAGTGAACACGCAGCAAGCGTTTGCTGTAAAAGCTCCAGCGCCAGCGCGCACTGTCTGCTATTTTCCATTATGTGGCTATTCTCATTTATAAATATAAAATTGAATCAATTAACATGCATGTATATGGTGAATTTTTCATTCAAAATTTTACTACATTTTCGCACTGTCTGGCAACACAGCCAACAATTTTTGTGTTTTTCAAGAATAAATAGGAGCTATTTTCATGAAAATGATACATGTATCGTATAAAAAATGTAATATTGGCAGAATCTTACTTATTTGACTGGCTATCTCCACTATAAGCCACGGGATCACTCTAGCAGACAAGACCATCAAACGCCTAAACAAAAGGATTATAAATTAGCCATGTAGTCATGAAAAGCTTCATGAAAAGCTTCTTCAGATTGAGAACATGTGAAGAATCTTTATATGTGTATTTTACAATGTTTTATTTTCGATCGCCCAAATTTTCGTAAAAATAGTGAAGTTTTCATGAATACTTTTTCTTTTGTGAATGTCAGTTTGACGGTAGTAGTCAGTAGTAGCTGGTAACTAAGAAAACGATATTGTGAATGGCATTGTTCTTGTCAAAATTGACAGAAAATTTATTTGAAATATGAATTAAAATATCAAGTTTAAAATGTCCAAAAGCCACGGAATCGCACTGGCAGACGAGAAGATTCTAACTCAATTGATTAAGCTATTAGCAATGATTTTGTTATGGTTCAATTCAATTTATGATATTTGATGGTAACACACTAGTTTCGGCACCACTATCAAGTTTGAAACAAACATAAATTTGTCTCTTTTGTACCTTCGATGTCTTGACCTGGGACACGTTTGATAAATAATAAAACATTCGTTAGTAGAAGTAGTTTATTTTTCCAATATTTCATATAAACAATACACATCATAAGTTGCATCAGAAAGGTACCTGTCGATTAAACAAAGAAATCAGTATCCATCTCAACAGACGTATATTCAAATTTACAAAGTAAATTTGACATTCAAATTAATTACAACTGGACTAGAAAATATAAATAGGTAAATGTAATTTTGACAACATACTTTTTGTGCATATAAAATTCTTCAAACGAACAAAATTCTTTCTTATCAATACTATTACAATTTGATTCACTTTCAGATTTTCTTTCATACAGTCTTTTTTGTTACCATGCAGTACAAAAACAGATTTTATTTTTTTTCCGTCAGAATATCCGCTTCCTGATCTAATTTCAATATTACCAACCTAATTTCATGTCAAAATTTATGTTCGATATAAAATGCCGCCAACTGCTTATTTGGAGTGGTGAAGTTGTATGAATTAATTAACCCTTAAGACTCCTCCTCAATTAATTTACGACAAAAATATAAGAAAATGTTTCTACATAAGGGTTTTGTTAGGATGTCGGCAATCTGGCTTCTACTCTCGACATGCTTGAGAGTGACTGTGCTATCGTTATGCTGCTTGATATGTTTGCGAGAAATTTCTATGTGCTTCTTGCTTTTGTAGATTTTTCCTTCATGAGTATTCTCCAGCATATGGATAGCTGACATGTTATCCACATACAGTATGATTGGTTCATCTGTCTTTAAAATGCCAAGTTCAAGCGCCAGTCGCTTCATCCAGGATACATCGTCGATTGCTGCTACGGCAGCACGATATTCAGCTTCGGCTGTCGAGGTGGCCACGAGTCTCTGCTTCTGTGCATACCACACCAATGGTCCTCCTCTCATGATTAGTACACCACTTGTAGACTGCATTGTCTCCTTGTCTCCATCAAAGTCCGAATCTGAGAATGCTACGAGTAAAGTTTCTCCGTTGAAATATATTCCAGCTGTCACTGTTCCTTACAAATACTGAAAACTAAGCTTCACCATTTTCCAATGGCTTTTCATGGGGCTCGTACATTGTCGACTGAGATAGTTTACTATGAAACTAATATCAGGTCTCGAGATCGTTGCGAGGTAGAGGAGATTTCCTATAGCTTCGCGATAAGGAGTATCAGCCGATACTTTTTCATCATTTACAAGTATTTCCTTCTTGGTAATCATTCCAGGTTCTATCGGTGTTAGAGCTAGATTGCATTTATACATATTCACTCTCTTCAGTATCTTCGCTGTATACCGTGATTGACTTACGAATATTCCTCCAGATTCAATTTTCAGCTCCATGCCGAGATAAGAGATTTCATTTTGAATTTTCCTGCTGAAAGTGATTTCGAACTTCTCATCAATCTTATCTAAGAGTTTGTAGATTATTCCTTCGTCTTTGCCAGTTATCAGTCCATTATCTACGAACAATGACATATACTCCTATCCTTATTATAGTAGATGCATGGGTCATCATCAGTACTTTCCAGTCCTATTTTCTCGAGAAATTCAGTAATTTTTTAGTTTCACTTCTTTGGAGCTTGCTCCAAGCCATAAATGCTCTTTTGTTATTCACAGAATTTGCTGGTTCCATCGTGAAACCCTTCTGGTTGAAACATATGAAGTTCCTTCTCCAGGTCCCCATACAAAAAAGCGGTTTTCACGTCGAATGGTACCAGCTTCAGCTTCTCCGATGCAGCGTGACTCAGAATTGATCTGATTGATGCATGTCGAGCTACAGGACTGAACGTTTCTGTATATTCTATTCCTTCTTTTTGTCAAAGCCTCGAGCCACCAGCTTTGCTTTGAGTTTACCATTTGCCTTCTCTCGAAGAACCCATCGACATGTAAGTGGCTTGATTCCTTCGGGGCAGTTCACCAGCTTCCATTTCTTCCTCTCATTCAATGAGTTCAACTCCTCCTGCATAGCTTGACGCCCGTTTTCATCCTCCAGTGCCTTGATAGCAGAAATATCCAGAACTTTTCCAATCATTGCTGCATCTGCATCATCATTACTTTTTCTAAAATCGCCCATGTAATAATCTTCAAATCTGGTAGGCAGTTTCAAACTCCGACGATCCCGTAGACTTCTTCTCACAGGTAAATTTTCTTGTGATCCCGTTCCCGTTTCAGGATCTTCTTCTTCGCTCGTCCTTTCATTTTCAGACTCATCATCTTCTTCGAATTCTTCATCTCCTTCTGCTTTGTCTTCATGTATCTCAGACTCTATTTCTATCCTTGATACTTCATTTTTTTTGTTCTCGTCAAAAACTACATTGTCTGAGCTGACATCTCGTGCTCCTGGTATATGAATTCTATAACAGAGTGAATTCAAATCATAACCTACGAGAATTTCCTCCTCTGATTTGCGATCCATTCTAGATCTTTTGTGAGTAGGAGTCAGCACATAGCACTTGCATCCAAAAGATCTTAGTTTGTTAACATCAATTTGACGTCGAAACCACAGTTCTGCAGGACTTTTTCTTTAACATCGCTTGTTCCGGTTTGATCAATCGTAAATACTGCATATTTGATTGCTTCGGCCCACAGTTTCTCACTCAGTTCATTTGCGTGTAGTACAGAACGAGCAGCTTCTACAATTGTCCTCAGCTCCCTCTCGATTCGTCCATTCTGCTCAGGAGTGTATGCATTTGAAAATGTATGAAGAACTCCAAGTTCATTTAGTAATTCCATAGTACTTGCATTTTCAATTTCTTTGCCATTATCAGATCTCAGACTCTTCAGCTTCCTTTCAAATTGATTCCTTACCATTCTGACAAAATCTTCTAATTTGCTCGCTGCTTCGTCTTTTGTTTTCATAAAATAGACAGTCCGTGAATGTTAGTGGTCGTCCTTGAAAAGTAAAAGGTACTTGGCTCCTCCCAAGGATGTCTCATTTATCTCGCCCATGTCCACATGAACTAAGTCCAAGGGTTGCTTAGCAGTCTTCACGTTGGTTGGATGTGAAATACGATGTTGTTTACCGTATGTGCAAGTTTCACATACATAGTTGTTCCTGTCATCGATGAACTTGATTCTCTTTCTGTTCAAAGTGTCTCTCACATACTTCACATTTTGATGTGCGAATCTTTCATGCCAAATTCCTATTGACGTTGCTACCAGACATGTACCTTGTTTGTTTCTTCTCAGCATCATCTTGAAAAGATTTCCATCTCTTTTTGCCATTGCCATAGTATGCTTACCATCAGATGTTAGAAATTTTGACGTTTCCTTGTCTGATTTCTGCCAATATCCCTTGTCCAGAGTCTGACCTACTGAGAATAAATTGAAGTCTAAATCTGGAACATACAATACATTTTCCAATACAACAGGATACCATCAAACGCTTCCAGCTCTACTGTTCCGACTGCAGTGCCACTTATTCTAGTTGAATCTCCTATGAGAATTGTAATTGGACTGTCCTTTTCAACAAATTCTTTGAACCAGTCGCAATGTGGGGACATGTGCTGGCTTGCGCCACAATCCTGATACCAATATTGTCTCCTGTCCTCATTCTACTTTTCATTTGTTATGATAACGTACCTAGATAACGCAAGTAACTGTTATTTATATTCGTTATGTAGTTACAGAATCACAATCTCAATTTGAAAATGTTATGTAACATATTTATCGGTTATAATGTACGTTATGTAGTTACAGAATCCCACCCCGGGAATGTGAACTTATTAAGATTCTAATTTTTCTCATATCTGCACTCTGAAATTCCACAGAATTATATCGGCATACTTCATATTATGATCTTTGTAGTCGGTTTGAGTAATTCAACCTCTTGTACAAATATATTTTATATGACAAATATATTTTATGTATAAGTAGTCAATGTTCTAGAGATAGGAGAATTTGTTGAGACATTTAAAAATGTTGTATTGTGAGATTACTATGTAGTCATATTTGTTTTCAGCTGATGATGAGAGCAATCTTCCAAACGTCTTCATGTATCCAATTATCATGACTAAGTAAACAATATTTACACAAACAATACTGGTTTTTCGTTTCTAGTTAGTATTTGTAGTTATTCGCTACCATCACGGAGCACGGAGGTCTAACTATGAATCTTGGATATGATATTTTATTTATAATGATTCAATTTAACCCCATGTACGTCGCATCGATAACAAGTATATTATTGGAAAAATTATTCTGGATCACACAAGGTCTATACGATTCTTCATTTCCCTCTACTATAACTACTATCCATTCTGATATAACTACAATTACAGAATTATTCATTGAGTTCTATATGATATTCATATCTGTTTTCTTAATTCATACCGTGGGTAACTTGGTTACAATAATAGAACTCATTCTGTTTCTTGCAATTGTTTGTCACTTAATACGACTTTTTCTTTCTCTTAATAACAAATGTTTAGTTTGGAACACTGTGTACCCCGTGGGCACAAGAGTGTATTGTTATAATTCAAAGGTGCTTTCAGAATACAATGACAATAAAATCAGATAGTTCTGTTTATAATTTTCCAAACCACAATAGATTCAAATCAATTGTTTCAAACAATAAATCGATTCTAGTTATAAACTCTGTATTTGACGTCTCGACCATTCGACAAAGAATCTTCTTCAGGTGACAATTGTCATTGATTGTTTTCTAAGAAAGATCATTGGTCATAGGTTTTAGAATAAAGACTCAGAATTTGAAACCACAAACTGTTCATTATGTGATCAGTTCTGAAAAAATATATAGATCAATAAACTGTTTCAAATCATAGAATTAAGAATTTATGAAAATTTATATCTATTATTCTAATCAATTACAATCAAGTCATCTTAGAATGAATCGTTAGATATCATACTTTCCTGCAATGCTATAATCACATATAGAAGAACGGTATTATCTAAGTCATTCAAAGTATTGTACGATATAGTCTAGTTAATTCAGGTTTGATCTACCGACTGAACAGTACTGTTATTTTTTGCGGAAATATCTTCATTTTGACATGTACAATAAGTGTGCCAAAATTATATTGTCAGATCATGGTGATTCAGCAGATATCAAAGGCCAAATTTGAAAAATTACGTTTTTCGCGAATATTTTATCCTCTAACGATCAAAGAACATTTGACGTAGAGAATAATGTACATTTTCTTTACAGAAAAAATGGTATGACTTATTTGCGTACCTATCTATAACCGTAAGTAGGATACCGCGCACGTACAACATGCACCGACGCATTCTCTACCCCAACACTGGGGTAAGATACAAGACTGAATAGATAAAAAGTTATCATTTTGATGCTACAATCGCTTTAAATACTAAATTCCAAGATTCTACAGCTGATCGTTTTGGATTCATGCAAAAAATTTGAAGACTGCACTTCCGGTTAAGCCGATCGTAATCATAATGCGAGGCTAACAGCTAGATGTTATAGAAGTGCTTAATACACAATTTCGTCATTATACGGCTGATTATTTTGAATCTGTTTAAAAAATTCGGAAATACTGTTATATAAAGTGCACTTCCGGCTTAGCCGATTGACACAAATATAGAAGATACCCATCAAGATGCTATAGAATTCTGAATACTGAATTTCAACATCTCACGACCAGCCATTTTGGATTCATGTGGCAAATTCAAAGAATGTTCAAGTGAAGTGCACTTCCGGTACATACGCCTGCAACCATAAAGCGAGGTGCACAACTAGAAGATAGAAGAGATAGAAGTACTTAATTTCCCAATAGATCAGTTGAGTGAATTTTAAACTAGAAGTACAAGGAAATATTGTGATACCGACAAAATTCACATATCGAGATTTTGATGGATATATCCGTTTTGAGCATCCCTGAATCCATTTTGACTATCTTTGGCTTATTGTCGGTGCGTTTGTACGTATGTATGTGTGTATGTGCGTAACTTGCTATGCTCAGAATCCGTCAAACGTATAATATGGCACGCCGTTCCGGCAAAAATTATGCTTTCAAATATTTATAAAATTCGACTTTATCATATTTAATTTTGCTGTGAAAAATATTATAAACTTGTATAAAACATATAATTCAGTCGGTTAACATTCAATTTTGCGTACATGAAGAATTTCATTTTTTCACAATAATTATTTGCCACATGATGAAATACACACGTGAAGGAAAATTAGTACAATTTTCTGACAGCAGATGGCACCACTATCGCAAATAGAGTCAACATTAGTATCCCTTGTCACTCTCTGATATACTTGGCAACGCTGTTGGTTGTCGATTTCAGGGAAAACACATTTTCAATATTCAAATATTAGAAATTATATTTTAAAGTCAAGTTTAGTACTAATGGTACTGCTGAACTCACTGTTGGCAAAAATATTGATATAAAGAGGTGCACCATCTAATAGCATAGTTGAAGAGGCAATCGCAGGGAATCGAAAATTTTCACAAAAGATAATGTTGAAAATTTTATAAAACAGGCTGAAGACAAAATATTTCTATTTGCAAAGGTACATATGATTTAATTCTTGTGTTTGTATTTAATTTATTAAATAAAGTTTTCCTTAGGTGCTGGGACTTATAGAAAGAATGAATTGACGTTTCTACAAGAAATAAAAGTTCCAGATGAAGACACTTTGCTTAAGATTACCATCCCGGAAGCAAAGAAACATATTATTTGTGAATATTTTGTTGATCTCATAAGAAAGTACAAAATTATGAGGCCGTCCATTACAAATCACGACCTATTTTTCGTTGAATTTCAATGAAAAATGTGGAATACAACCTGTGGGTATAAATACCCTCGAAAAACTACCCACAACGATCGCCCAGTATCTTGGCCTGCCAAACCACAGAGCATACACAGGACATTGATTCCGGCGCTCATCATCAGCTAATGTCCTTGCAGACTCGGGAGCATATTTGCTAAAAATGAAACAATATGGAGGCTGAAGATCCAGTAGCATAGCGGAAGGTTACGTAGAAAATTCAATTGAAAATGAGAAACAAATTGCTTCAAAAGAAATTAATATCACACAAGGAGTAGTAGAGAATTTTCCTCAAGAATATGGACTATGGAGTGAATCTGACAAATTGTGTTCAAAATTATTTCGTTTTTAATATTTATAAATCATAAATAAAGAGTCCAATTACTGTTATTGATGAATTATTCTTCCAATTTTACGCAGATTTACTTGATAAGCTTTGAAACATTGCCAGTTATGTGAAGTCTTTACGTAAGTACTTTACATAACTGTTATGAAAAATTTGGCGTTTCATAACGTCAGATATTGACGTAAAGTCTGACTTTCCAAAACCAAATTAAATAAAAATGGAAGCGGTCGCGGGTTTGCCGACAGAAGCTCTTTCTCTCTTGCTGTGCGTTGGTTTTTGGAAGAAATCATTTGTTTAATTGCTGTCGATATATTTATAGAGAAAATGTTCGATTTATTTGATGGAAATAATTAATTTATAAACAATTTCTCTTTCACAAATATTTATTATATTGTTACGTGATTGTATAAGGAATTACTTTGTATAAACAGTATTTAACAGGAATATTTTCAACCTCAAATTAGCTCATGACATCTATCACTTTTGACATACAGATTCACGAGTTTGAAAAGTTGACATCTATTCAAATTTACCGCTTAATTTGAACATATGCAATTTTTTTTTGCGGTTTGTTAAATGATAACCTGGGTTCGTTTCAGAGTTGAACCTTGGAATACCAAATAAATACGACCGCTATTTTTTTCAGTCTAAGAGCTAGCGAACACCCGACTAACCCGTTTCCCACAAGGCAAAAAAATTTTTGAATGAAGTTTTATTATCAGTCAATTTAGAATGCGCTGGCTGTTGACATATACTTTTCAAATTATTGAAAGAATGCGCCCTCAAAATTTCAGCCTTGTGGGAACAGGCTGTAAATTACTATCCCGATGACCACTTTGCTTTCGTCTGGCACATCCTTGCAACCCTCAAAATAGGTTGTCATTTTTTTTTTACGCTCAAACCTAATGTAAATTACAACATATAAAAATTGTAGAGTAGGATAGGAATAATGAACTTGTGACTAAATTCCCATACATCGTTTTCTTCATTTCACGTACCAGTCAGCATCATTTACTACTTCCACAATAAAACATCATTTAAAAATTTTCTAGCCTTGTGGGAAATGGGTTCGTCGGATGGTTCACTAGCTCTCTTGCTTAGGGAGTTTTGTTTTGATTTTAGGTATTTTAGAGATCACTGTTAGAGAGAAAAAGATTCAAGAGTTGGAAACACTGCAAGTGACTTCTACTCGCGAGTAAAATTAAGCTGTAGCCAGCTGGTGGTGAAACGGAGAACTATTCAAAGTCGTATTCCGCTTGAAACACCGTTTGAGCCAATGTTATTTTAATCGTTCATTCGTAAACAGTGAGCTTTTGTTATATTTTTTCTATTTCGCGTTTTATTTACTATTTCAGTATATGTGTATTGATCAAAATCGGTCTTTTTGGAGACTGCTTTCCTATTTTCATCAGTTTCATTTCAACCTCGTTTTCGCTTTCCTATTTACAACCTATTAATTTCCTTACTATTTCTGCATTTATTCAATTTTTTGAGTTTAACATGAGTTTTCTTTTGAGAAATGTGAATAATGTGAATTTAAATATTTAAAGACTATTTCTCAAGAACATGGTTATACATCTGCAAATAAATACAATTTAAAATGTCCATGCACAAAACTGGAATAATAGTAAAGAAATTTGATTCTCAAACTTACAAGTTTGTCAAAAGAAACCACCATAAATATTATAAAAACAAAATATGACTCCCTGGAAAACTGCGGTTTTACCATGTAAACCTCCCTGATTTAAACAAGCATGTCTAACAATGACAGTACGAGTACAACTTACATCCGATATTTTGGTTGATAACAGCGCCGCCATCGGTAATTGTACACGCGAACTGTCACCGTGGTTTTGGTAAAGTTATGGATAATCATTTATTAATAAGAGATTATTTTAATAAAGTCATTCGGGATTATAAAGAAGGGCGAAGGCATTTGTTTGGAAACGATCAGCGAATTACGGAAGAATGTATGTTCAAAGTTGAGGATCATTGTCGCACACTGAATATTCTAATTTCAAGTGTACACCAACAAACATTTAATGATATATTAATTTTGATTTATAACTTCATGTGGCAATTATCTAACGACCTCGAAGTCTCACTATCTTCATACGAATCAACAGAAAATGCAAATAACACTCCAAATAGGTTTGTAAGTGCTACTGTAGCAAGTGGTAGTGTTGGTAGGCCAATATTAAACATTAAAGCTGAGCAAATATCGTTTTTGTGACGAACAGGAATGAATTGGTCTAAAATAGCTGGAACATTAAATATATCTAAACGTTTTCTTTTCAATTTTCGTAATAATCACAAAAATCAGATAAATGGACCAATTACACTAATGACTGGTAACGAAATTGACACCGTACTCATAGAATTACTTTCTGAAACACCACATGCTGGAGAAACATATATTATTGACGGAATAAAAGCAAAGAATATGAAAGTTCCTCGATGGAGAGTACGAGAACGGCTTAGAATTCTTGATCCAATAGGTCGGGAGTTTAGAAGACGAAGATTAATTGTACGTCGAGTTCATAATGTAAAAGCTCCGAATTATTTATGGTCCGTATCTATTTACTGTATCCAATATTATAAGACTAACTTGTTCTATTTTAAATTTCAGGCATATAGACTCAAATCACAAATTGATAAATTATCATTTTGTTCATCATGGTTGCGTCGATGGATATAGTCGCACTATAATTTATCTTGAATGTCTTACGAATAATACAGCAAATAGTGTTCTTAATTTATTTGAACAGGGAGAACATTTTTTTGGTTTACCCAAACAAGTTCGGGGTGACAGAGGCACCGAAAACATAGCAGTAGCTAGATATATGTTGTCTAGAAGAGGTCTTAATAATGGTAGTTTCATTACCGGACGATCGGTTCATAATCAGCGAATTGAACGTTTGTGGGCTGAAGTTAATCGTGTTGTGACTGCTCGATTTAAGGAAATCTTTTCATTTTTACAAAATGAAAATTATTTGGATCAAAACGATATGACTGATATATATTGTTTAATATTTGTTTTTCTTCCTCGAATAAGAAGAACTTAAAAACAATTCATAGAATAGTGGAATTTTCATGGATTAAGAACGGTGGGTGGAAATTCTCCTCTTCAGATATGGAAATCAGGAGTGATAAACAACAATATTAACAATGAAGATGAAGCATACTTGGTGGATCCCAATGTATACGGCATTGATAACTCAGGTCAATTGGAGGAAACTCAAACAGAGAACCATGTCGTACTTCCTGATATTGATCTAAATTTATCTGAAGATCAACTACAAGCTATCAATCTAGCTGTACCGGATCCACTTAGTGATGATAATTTTCATGGAATACTTCACTATATGACAGTTCGAAATATTATCAACTCGTTTAACTCAAATTGAATTTTTATTTCATATATTTTACTAATAAGTAAATAAAAAAAAAATTATTACAACACAAAATTATAAAATTCCATACAATAAACATATTATAATTATAAAATTTGCAAAGTTATTTGTGCTAGCGCCTTTAACTGGAACATCAGAGAAACTGGTACTCCTATCCGAAATTTTCTCTCCGACAGCTAACTGTCAAGCCATATCTGCCATATGAATACACGGCAAGAGTCGTAAGTGCTTCCGTCATATCTATAAAAAACTAGTGTTTTACAACAGTGACTGAGAATTCAATAATTGAGTGTTTTTGTTGATCGGAAAGTAGGGTTTTGAGCCTGTAGCTGTAGTCCAGAAGCTCATGAGCCATGTTTCATGAATTGTTTGATTCAGATAGAAATTTTGTACAATGGTATCTTTAGGTAAGATGTATAGGTAAATGAGTTTTTGCTTAACCTACCTGGGTACGCCAAGTCCTGCGCATATGAGAAAGGTGTAAAAATTAATTTTATTGCTTAAACCCCGGAAAAAAGTGTCTGACTTTTTGCAAATATTTTTAAATATATCTAATCAAGATGCTATAAAAATTTCAGCGTGAATCAATCACTTCTTTTTAATTTTTGAAAATACAATATTGAACCAAAATACCCAAAAATTGTATTTTCAAAGATCGAAAAGAAGTGATTGATTCACGCTGAAATTCTTATAGCATCTCAATTAGATATATTTAAGAATATTTGCAAAAAGCCAGACACTTTTTTCCGGGGTTTGAGCAATAAAATTAATTTTCTACATCTTTCCCATATGCGCAGTACCTGGCGTACTTAGGTAGGTCAGGCAAATACTTATTTACTTATATATCTTACCTAAAGATACCATGGTACAAAATTTCTATCTGAATCAAACATTTCATGAAACATGGGTCATGAGCTCTCCGACTACTGGGAAAGTAACGAGTGCACAGCAATCCCGGTAAAAAACTAGCCCACTCGAACTCAAGAGGTACCTGTTTTGATTCAATAATACCAACTATTTTATAATTCGGTATTAGGGAGTGAGCTAATAAGTTTTTGATGACATAAACAATTCCAAATGTTAATATTTAGCATTTGAAGTTCTCATTTTTATGCAATATTTTTGTTTTGTATTTTTCTCAAGTCACGTTTGTGAAATTCACTTATGAGAATTTTGTTAATGTAAAAATCAGAAGAAAAGTTAATTTGTAGCAGTAAAAATATTTTTATTTCATACACTTAATAAAATGAAGTATCATTTTGAAAATATAAAATTTCAACAGTGATACTTATTTAATTCTATAAAATTTGGCATTTTTTATGTCCATAAAAATTTATTATAGACCGTCGGTTAGTGTCAGAAAAAACAAAACAATCGTTTAGTTTTTAGTATATGTAAAATACTGATTGTATGGACTCGAAAAAAAAATATTCCAAGTTCTGCTGGTTAGCAATCTGTTGAAAAATTAATTTTGAAAACATAAAACAGTAAGCATGCATTTGAACAATGGCGCAATGTATGCAAATAGTTTTAAAAGATAATTCAGATGAAAAAAGTATGCTGAATCAGCTGTTGGAGAGAAAATGTCGGATATGAGTTCTTCTAGTTCCTTACTATAATTATTCATAATTTATTAAGTAAAGGCAAATACCATGCCGTTTTTCATGCCAAAATCCATATGATTCCGGAAAGCTCCATAAGAACCATGACTCACAGGTAATGATAATTCAAGTGAGCACGTACTAGCTTTAGGATACAGAGATTCATCTGAATGTAAAAAATTAAGTGTAGCTTGTTCTTTGAATCCTAGAGGTGGTATCTCATCTGCTCCTGTGCAAAAGCTTAAGATATCTTTCAAACTGGCTTTATCTGATCCTATTTCATTTTCTGCAATAAATTAACTAGTTTTGAACATGTAATTAGTTATACCGTAATATAATTTGCTACATTAATCAATGTTCATCATTTTCTAAATAAATAAGTTGATAGTTCTTTAAATATTAGGGAGAAACTTTCACTGTTTTACTCAGGAGGTAGTGTTTTAAAATCTTATTAACTAAGGAAACTGTATAAGAACGAGTTAATAAGTAATTTTTCTTCAGTTATGGCTTAGAATTTTTATATTCGTACTGGTAAAAGAAATACAAATAATAGTTGAAAAAGGGGCTTTCTACACATAGTGTTGTTTTTTTACCAGTGTATTTGAACATTTCAACTTTCTAATTCAATGTCACCGAACATCATACTCAAGTCAAAATAGTCTAAAATAGGCCATTTTAGCAAAAAGAGTTATAATCGCAGCAAACTCAAAATATAGGTAGGTCTTGATACATACTTCAAAAATTTTATAAACCGCCATCGTGAAGTGAGAGGGTTATGCCATATTATAAATATATACAGGGTGTAACAGCGAAACGAGCTACCTCAAATAACTTCTATGCTATTAAATATACAATAAAATACCATGTAACAATCTTATGCAGAACCAAGAGGAACGCCCAATTATGGAAGAAAATATTTTTTGAGTCAGTGGTTCTCAAACTAAAACAAATTACATTCTTTCAAATGAGATGCTATATATTTTTCCATTCGATAGCTTTTTTTTTCTGAATTCAACCACGTATTCGTTTCATATCCTTACATCATGAAAATGCGATTGAAATTTGAATAAATTTTATTTTTCTGATTATATTTCAATAGGCTATGACCAGTTGAGCTACATAAATACATTAAATTATTTGTTAATTACTCTATAAATAGTGTTCTAGCCGATTTCCATTTTTTTGTAAGCATAATTCAAATTTCTTCAAAAGTACCAATATCAATTTATTTTGATTTTAAAGTAGCACACGCATCTCTTACGCGATCCATCAAATATTCTTTTATTGTTACTTGTGTCACTGGTTCAAAAAAATATTTTCTTTCATAATTGGATGTCCTCCTTGGTCCTGCATAAGATTATCCAATAATATTTTATTATATCTTCAATAACATGGAACCTATTCGAGGTAGCTCGTTTTGCTGTTACACCCTGATATATATACTGTTGTAAGTTTTTTTCTCTACAAAAAAGTAGAGTGCATTTCCGGTTCATCCAATTGCAACCATATTCATAAGTAATCAACTAGATACTACAACAAATCTAAATATCATAACTCAACATTATACAAATAGCCCTTTTGAATTCATGCGAAAAATTCAAACTAAGTTTGAAATAAAGTGCACTTCCGGTTCAACCAATTGCAATCGTACTCGGGAGTGATTAACTAGACGTCAAAACAGTTATAAAATAAAATTTATGCGAAAAATTCGAAAAATGTTTCAGATAAAGTGCACTTTCGGCTCAGCCGATTACAACCATAGTCAAAATTGATCAAGTGAACACCACAACAATTATAAATATGAAATAACAACATCCTACGGCAAACCGCTATGAATTTATGCGAAAAATTGAAAAAAAAAATGAATAAGTGCACTTCTGGATCAGCCGATTGTAACAATATTCGGAAATGATCAAGGATATATCACAGCAGTTACAAATGAAAGACTTCAACAGCCTGCGGCGAACTGTTTCGAATTTATGCGAAAAATTCAAAAAATGTTATCATTTTTTAGTTTTGCTGGTTACGTACATACATATAGACGTCATGCCGAAAATAGTCAAAATGGATTTAGGGGAGCTCAAAACCGATATTATCTTTGAAATCTCAAAACATAATTTCTTATCGATCACAATACTTCCTTGTTTTGCAGGAAGTATAGACGTTAAAAATGTATATATAGGTATAGTGTGACGAAATACCCCCCTATACGCAATGAGGGCTTATAAAGATTTTGAAGTATGTATGTATATTAAAACCTACCTAAGTTTTGGTTTTGGTGCTATTCTAATTTTTTTCGCTAGAAATATCCTATTTTGACTGGAGTATCATGTACTTTTCAAATATATTTCAGTATTTCATCTCTTTCTTTTTACCTTCACATTCAAGCAAATAGTCTTGCCAGTAAGCTACTAATCTAGATTCTAATCTTTTTTAGTTACTGCCATCGGTACTAAATTCGACTTTAAACATATTTTCTAAGATTTGTGCTGTAAGAGGTGTTGGATTGTAACACATAGTAGGCATAAAGTATGATGGATATTTCAACATTTTTTCATAAACTTCTAAAGTTTTCAATCCTTCAGTGAATTGTTCTAGCGCTGGCCTGATTCGATGAATTAGATAAAATTTCAATGCATCTGTGAAAAGAACAATATTCATATTTAATAATGTATAATTTAAAATCTCCAATTTCAAATTTGATACCTTGTACAATTTGTTCCTTATCTTCGATTTTCTGAACCCGATAAATTCCCGCAATGTTCATAAACGAACTATTTAGTATTGCATTTTGTAGGTTTTCTAGGTCTGAACAATTTGATATCATTTCGATATCATTTCTTATATCGTAGTCACTGACTTCTTGTATGGATGGATTAATTCCCTCGATACCGTTCGTAAGGTAATGTAA
The DNA here is from genome assembly GCA_963989225.1 of Dromius quadrimaculatus. NCBI lineage: Eukaryota > Metazoa > Arthropoda > Insecta > Coleoptera > Carabidae > Dromius > Dromius quadrimaculatus. The sequence goes on from OZ022330.1 coordinate 31,795,879, forward strand.
TAATGTTTCGGAAAAAAACTTGGACCAGGCCCTCCGTGTACTAAAGATAATGATATTAGCTTTCCTGCTTCATAATATTCCCGTTTTCTTAACACATCGTTACATAAAGAAATGGTTTTACAATTTTCATTTCCGTCAGATAAACGGCATGTCTGGAAATACTTCATCAAGAGTCTAAACATTTCTCTGGTTGGTCCCCCAGTATCAATGGCACCTTCTGTTATTCCATCAATATCACTAAATTTTACATTTTTTTTTTATCTGGTGAAAATCCATTTCTATTCGTTGCTCTTACACAACAATGGAAAATATCTTCTCTGTATATATTAAATATAGATATTTTATCGGGATTTATTTTCTTATTTAATTCAATCAACATAGATTCCAACGACTTTGGTTCTGTTTCTGGTTCCAAACTATTTGCAATAGCTTGTTTAATATCTTCATCCAGCTGTTCATAATTTTCGATGTCATTATTTATATGTAAAACTTCGATTTTGTTTGGATTATCATCAACAATATTGTCCAATACTTCATTTTTATACTCATTCTCACATTCGTAATATTCAATATCTTGAACAGCCGTTGAGTTAGTAAGCTGAATATTTGGTCGTACATAAATAACCTTTTGGTAAAACATTCTACAAACTGTTTGGCCGTCCATTGTTGTATTTTCAGCAAGATTTGGTTCAACAAGCTTACCACTAACAGGGATGGCTATATTCAAATCAATATTGTCTTGTAATTTGCATTTGAATATGGATTTTATATGATTTATCACTTCTGCTTGTGTCCAATTTTTATGAAAAACCACTGCAGATATAGCGAAACCTGAAAATGTTAAGAAAGAAATAAGAAATTTTACGATATTATCGCTCCATCCTAAAATTTAAGCTAGAGTTGATGTGTCTACGTTAAAAATGCCGAGATTAAATTATCTGAAAGATGTTAAAACTGAAATTTTCTGAAGGAGGTTCACATGTACATAATATTTAGTGACATCGAGGTAATAAACTGTTTGTAATATTCAAAAGCCAACAGATAGAGAATACAGCTTGAGATAAATGATGTAGCAAATGATGTTTTCTTTCAAATAATTTCATAAATTACTAAAATTTTGACCAAAAACCATTTTACGCTACAAGTAAACTACAACTTCCGGTTTGTATATTCGTACCAAAATCAAATGGGTGCAGAGGTTAAATATTAAGTATCAGAATATTACGACTAATCGTACATGAGTTATCGCCAATACATCTATACTTGTATACATACATACATACAAACATCATCATGAAAATATGAAAAATGAGTTGTAAGAACTCTAATTCGTGCTTATTCACCAAACATTCACTACCCGATTTTTAGCACGATTCCCATACCTCTTACATTTATCTGCGAAAGGTAGAATTCCTTCATACATACTTCTTTCATATGCATATGATTTTTGAACTCCTGTCAAAGTTCGATACTCATTGGGATCTGAAAGTAGTATAACATCTCGTTGAAAAGTACAATTTAGTTCCTTGTGCGTTCTTTTTCGACCTTGTTGAACTAATGATGACTGATGTTTCGACTTATCTATACTTGGGAATAACCGCCTTATTTCTTCCTGGATGTTGGGACTGGATGAGCTATACCCATTGACATTGCTAACACTAGGCATATTATTAACATTAAGTACATTTTCTGGATTAGAATACAGTCTTCGCATTCTTTCTTGAATATTTGCATTCGCCGATCCACTAATATTTTGAAGATTATTTGTAATGTTGCGATTAACAACGCATTGCAGATTATTTAAGAAATCTTCATTTTTCACCAGCTCATTCACTAGATTACGAACGTCTTCGTTAGACATAACGTATCCGAATTTGGAACACAACAAAATGACATTTGCTAATCAACCATTGCGCGACTCAGTACAACTCAGGGACGCCAATAACCAACAGCGTTGCCAAGTATATTAGAGAGTGACAGGGATACTAATTTTGACTCTATCTGCAATAGTGGTGCCATCTGCTTACAGAAAATTGTACACTAATTTTCCTTCACATGTATATTTCATCATGTGGCAAATAATTATTGTGAAACAATAAAATCCTTCATGTACGCAAGAATAAATGTTAACCGACCGAATTATATGTTTTATACAAGTAAATAATATTTTTCACAGCAAAATTGAATATGATAAAATCGAATTTCATAAATATTTGAAAGCATAATTTTTGCCGGAACGGCGTGCCATAGTATAACGCTGAAATTTTGTATAAAAGACTGGTATAGGATCTAGGATCATGATGTGCACCTCGCATTATGGTTGCAATTGTCTATACTGGAAGTGCACTTTACCTGATATTTTTTTTGAATTCTCTGCATAAATCTAGAATGATTAGCCGTAGGGTACTGGAATTCAGTATTTGAAATTGCTGTAGCATCCAAATGATCATCTTCTATTTCCGTCCCAATCGACTAAGCGAGAAGTGGACTTTATATTACAGACTTTTCCAATTTTTCTCATAAATTTGAAATAATCAGTCGCAGAATATTGAGATTTCGTAGTAAGCGCTCTTATAGCATCTAATTGTACACCTTGCATTATGATTGCGATCGGCCAAGCCGGGAGTGCAGTTTACTTGCAACATTTTTCAATTTTCCGGATAAATCCAAAACGATTGAACGCAAAATATTAGAATACAATATTCAAGATTATATTACAGTCTAGATGCTCATATTCTATTCTCATTGAGATCGACTAAATAGAAAAAGCACTATACTTGACGATCTTGAAATTTTGCGCATGAATTCAGAACTGTTAGCCGTAGAATCCTGGAAATCAGTATTTTGGGGAATGATGAGATGTTGTGTTTGATTATATATATATATATATATATATATATATATATATATATATATATATATATATATATATATATATATATATATATATATATATATATATATATATATATATATATATGTATATATATATATATATCCAATGATGTACATGTAAGTCACGTGATGTCCACGTCAGATTTTTTGGAAAGGTTATTGTCTTTCGGCATCTTCCGTATTCTGTCAGCATCTTAGAGAGGTCTTGAACTAATCTGGATTGATCTCTTTCTTGTTGGTATTCATTGCATTCTGTAAGAAGATGTTTTACAGTAATTTGAGTGTTACAAGTTTCGCAAAGTGTTACTGGTTCTTTTGTGATGAGATGTAGGTTGCTTATTTTCGTATGGGCGATGCTAATTCTTGATATTAGGCACTTTTGAGTGTTGGGACAGTTTTCCAAATATTTTTGCGCACGTCGAGTGGTTTGGTTCTGGGGCCTAGCAACTATTTGCGGTTCCAGTATTTTCAACAGAGCCGCGGATATATTTGTTGGCTTTGTCAAGTGCTACCAGTGTTGGTAGCAAACCTTTTCTAGAGGTTGCGTCTTTTGCGGTCTGATCCGCTAATTCATTCCCCGTTTTTTTCTGGTGAGCCGGTATCCACACTAAATTGACTGTCTTTTGAAGTGCAGTAAGTTGATTCAGCTCCTGGTGAATGTTTTGAATGATAACCAGAAAATTTTGGAATTAGTTTTATGCACTACAAATGTATCGGTTGATCAGTGTCATGCCCCTCTTTCTAATGTTGATGTCCATCATCCACCCTTAAATATGCAAATCAAAACTGAAAATGTCAAACAACTACCTACAAATGCAAAAATCACTAACAACTTTGAAAAATGTAGTTATGAGGAAATAGTATACTAATTATCTATATAAATAAAAATCAATGTTTGTATGTTTGTACCTTATGCGTTCCGAAACCATTGATCAGATTGTGGTCAAACTTTGATAGAGTGTTCTGGGGCTGTACGAGACGGCTCGTGGCACAAAAAATCTATATATTGATGAGGTTTTTTTTTTAATGAATTTTACTGCTTTGGTGGAAGGAATGTATATTACTAATGACTCAATACACAAATAATTAGCTATTATTATAACTTCATCAAAGTTCATATAAAAAATTAGATTGATATCAGTATTATATAAAACAAAGTCGGGTTATTTACACCATTCATAAATCAAGAACGGCTTGACCGATTGTCATGATCTTTGATTTTTTGGATTTGTCTCCGTCTAGAATAGCAGAATAAATATTAAAGAATCGGAAAGGATAATATCATTCTCATATACATTTTGTGTAAAACAGATTTCTTGAAGATATCATAAGAACTTATTTATCGTATTCAGCTTATAAGATTTGCCCCAGGGTGGAACAAACAACAGTAGCCAATAAGACCTGAAAATGAATTTGGAAATTTCAGGTCCTATCAGCTGCTTTCTTTCGTCATGCGAGCGAAACGAGCTTGTTCAAAAATAAGTCGCCTTGCAAGCGAAGCGAGCTCCGTCAATGTTAAAACTCGGTTAACAGTAAGCTGCGGTGCCAGCGAAGCAAGCTCGATCAACGGTAAACCACCGTATGAGCAAATCGAGCTCGGTCAACGGCAGACCGCTGTGCGAGCAAAACGAGTTCGGAGCTTTGTAAGCTGCCGTGTGAGCAAAGCGAGCTCGGTCAATGCCAAGCTGCTATGCAAGCGAGAAGAGCTTAATTAACGGCAAGCTGCCGTGCGAGTGAAACAAGCTCGGTTGACTATCAGCTACCGTGCGAGCGAAGTGAGTTCGGTCTACTGTAGACTGTCGTGCGAGCGGAACGAGATTGGTCAACGGTAGGATGCTGTGCGAGCGAAGCGTGCTCGGTCAACGTTAAGACGCCGTGCGAGCATATCAAGCTCAGTTAAAGGCAAGCAGCCGAGCGAACGAAGCGACGTCGCTCAACAGTAAACCGCCATATGAACGAAGCGACTTTGGTAAACTTGGCTTATTCCCAGCACATGCATATTCATTTCGTTGTTACATTTTGGTTAGGTTCATATTCAAATAGGCAAGTTATGTCCAATATAATAATTACTTCCATATAATCACTTGAATAAGCATGTCATGTAAGATTCATATATTTAATGTATAATCTTCAATAAATTAACAAAAAAGGAAGTAATATGAACTCAAAAGACATTCAGTGGAAATGAAGTCTCGGCCAAACACAAAAATCTCCTATTTCGATTGATTTCCTACAAAAGAAGATCTTTTCACAGTTTGACATATCTTTATCATTTCTGGGTTATAAGGTCATGATATAAAAGGAAGGCTCAAGTACCTTGCAATCTGAATTTATTAATTCTGTGGCGTTACGAAGTACGCCAGGTCAGCTAGTCAGCAATAAATTGGGAAGATAAATTAAATAATAATAGTGTTGATAGCAATATCGAAACATTCTACAATATTCTTATGAGTCTAATAAATGAGTTTGTGCCTACTCAGCAAATCAACAATTCCGGGTATCCTGTATAGATCTCTAAATCGTTGATAAAAATGATTAAAGAGAAACACAAGATTCATAAAAAATGGAACATTTATAAAAGTCAATCCGATTATATTCTTTTTTCCATTTCACGTAGCAAAGTTAAGATTCCTAATATTGTAGAATACAATGGGGATGTAGCGCAAGTTGGTGCTGACATCTGCAATTCTTTTGCGGATTTTTTTCGTTCTGCATTTGTAGACAGAGTTTCTCATCACGACGTTGATGCTACTAATATTAATGATCAGCATTTTAATATAAATTTGAGCACAGTATACATTGGCCATGATGATATTTTAAATCTTTCAATAGTTTTGATGTTTCCAAAGGATGCGGACCCGATCAAATTCCTGCTGTATTCATCAAAACTTGCGCTAATTACCACACCGTACCTTTATACATCATATTCAACAAATCTTTGAAGTTAGGAGTTTTTCCAACTATGGAAATTATGCATTATACGTATTACCAATATTTAAATCAGGCGATGTTAATGAGGTTAGTAATTATAGGCCAATTGCCATATTATCTACATTTGGAGGAATATTTGAGGGTCTTGTAGTCAACAAGCTGAAAATTGATCTTCAGCATATTATTATTCCAGAACAAAATGGCTTCTGTCCTGGAAAATCTGTAGTAACAAACCTTGTTCCCTTTACTGAATTCGTAGCATCTAATATGGATAGAAGAAAACAAGTAGATATAATTTATACGGACTTCAGTAAAGCATTGCATCGGATTCATCATTCAACTCTAATTCATGAGCTCCTTGTTATGCTGGCTTGAATCATATATTGAGAATAGATCTGAGCTTGTAGTATGTAACGGGTTCAAATCTAATATGATCTATGTAACTTCTGGAGAACCACAGGGCTCTCATCTGGATCCTATGTTATTTAATTTATTCACAGTGATGTTGGTTCTTGCTTTTCTAACTCCCGTTTCTTGTTATATGCTCATGATCTGAAGTTTTTCAAAACAATTACAAATGATCACGATGCAAATGCGTTGCAAAGCGATCTTAACAAACTTATTGAGTTTTGTAATTATAATTTCTTAATCTTAAATTATCTAAATGCTACGTTGGTAATTTTACTCGCAACAAAAACATAATTTATTACAATTACAGCAATAATAACTTTCCTTTGTTGTCTAAGACAGTAATTGAAGATTTAGGTGCTATTTTTGATAACAAATTATTATTTATTGCATCTATTGAGTATATTGTTAATCAAGCATACAAAATGCTAGGTTTCTCACATAAAATAACCAAAAATTCCACGAATCCCAATACATTAATCGTTAGTTAGTAAGATCTAAACTCGAATATGTTAGCACTGTTTGGAACCCTGCGTACGACTCTAACATCAGATTAATTGAGAGTATACAGAAGAAATTTTTAACCATTGTATGCTACAGATTCAAGATAGAAACAGCTGATTACATATCTGGACTACAAATTTTCAATTTACTATCTTTCGAAAATATAAGAATCGGCATTGACATGATATTTCTGTACAAACATTTAATAACTAATTCAGCACATTTTTAATTATTGAATACTTGAATTTCTTCGTTGATGATTTCAACAACAGATCTTGTGAATTGTTAATTCTACCTCAGGCACGATCAAATAGTTATAAAAACTCCCCAGTCAACAGAATAATAATAATGTACAATTCACCTTTTTCACACATCGATTTCTTCTAACTCTCACTCAATAACTTTAAATGCTTGATACGGAACTCTTTGTGAAACTGTGAACTAGTGTGGATCTATAATTTGGGAATCTTAGCACTAATTCATTCCTTTTTCAATTTTGTTACTATTAATCAAACTACTTCAATTATATGATGCTTTTTTGTATTGCTTATTGGTGTGAACCTATTATTGGTCTTATAGACTTGGTTTACCTTTATTCTCAAATAAATAAATAAATAGGATTAGCGGTAAATTGATTGAGGATAGCTTGTAGACATGACATGGAATCAGAGTGGATCGTGCTGTTGATGTTATCTTTTCTGTTTCGGATTATTTCAAGCGTGTGGAGTAAGGCTTTGGGTGGTATTTCAAAATGAAATTATAATTGTGGGCACGCTGTGCTATCGTTATACTGGGTTTACTGACTATTGCGTAGGCTGTGTTTCCGTTCATGACTGATCCGTCAGTATGATATTCTGTGCTCTCACTGTATTTGTCACGCAATTCGGAGAGGAGTTATCTATGGGACTTCGCTGAAGTGAAAGGTCTGTCATATATGTAACCAGCTATGCGTATTCTGAGGGGTTTGGGTGTGGTTTGTTCAGAATATTACCTTAGCATTGTTTTCTTGGTGAGACAGTAATATGCAGGATTGTCCAGGGTTGATGCTATATTTGAAGCATACTTGAGGTATAGTTCTTCTCGTCTGAGATCGATAGATAGCTCACCAGCTTCGGCAAGAAGGCTATACCGTGAGCTGGCTCTGAATGCACCTGAACAAAGACGACATGCTGTGCCCTGGATGTCTTGTAGAGTGGCTAGGGTCGATTTACTCGCAGAATCGTATATTATAGCTCCATAATCGACTTTAGATCTGATTAAGCTATGGTATATCCTAAATAGGGCGTTTGAACTGCTTTCCCAGTGTTTCGAAGATAATACTTTTAGAATGGGCATCCTCTTTTTGCAATCATTCGTCAGGTTGTCGATGTGACGTTCCCATGTGAATATTTTATCGATAGTGAGCCCGAGTACTCCATTGGAATCTCTCCTTTCTAGCAGTTGATTGTTCAAGAATAGTCGAATATTGTGGATTCTGGTATCGCGTTTCCGACTGATTGTTATATATTCTGATTTTGTCGATGGAAATTCAAATCCGCTGTCATCTGCCCAGTTTCGCAGTTTATTTAGAGCGTTTTGAGCAATGTAACGAGTAGGCTCGATATTCTTTCCCCAGCATGAAATTGATAAGTATTCCACAAATAGATATCCTTGGAGAGGAGATTCAATGATTTGTAGTGCTTGATTTATTGCCAGGATAAAGAGTAGTACACTGAGTACTGAACCCTGGAGTAATCCACTGATGGAAACAAGTTTGCAAAAGGTTCCATTGATATACCTTCTGGTTAGGAAATTGGTCACAAATGCTATCAGATTGCCAGATAGGCTATGCGCGATCATGATTTCGATTATTCGTGATGTCCAAGTTCGCTTATAAGCCTTTGCGATATCAAGTGTGACAAATTAAAAATGTGCTTGATCTATTGGGGCATCACAAATAGCGGTTTCAATATTCGCCAAATAGTCAGTAGTTGATCTAAAATTGCGTGATCCAAACTGAAATGGTGAGAGCCCATTTTTCTCTTTTAGTATCCACCGGAGACACCTGCATACCGATTTTTCCCATAGCTTACATAAGTTACACGTGAGTGAAATAGGTCTATAGTTTGCCGCTTCTGTGTGGTCCTTGTTGGGCTTTTGAATAAGTATGACCATTGCTTCTCTCCACTTGTCCAGGAATGAACGCGCAATCCAGAGATAATTGTATATGCTTAATAGATACTGGAGATATGAGTGTATGAGATTTTTCATAATTGCGTTCGGTATTCAGTGAAGGCACTTGCGCATTACTTGGATAAAATATACTCTATGCTAGATAAGGGATATTACACAGCAGGAATTTTCTTGGATTTGTCCAAGGCTTTCGATTGTGTAAATTTTGATATTCTGTTGAATAAATTGTATGCGATAGGTATCAGAGGCAAATGTCATGAATGGTTGCAAACGTTTTTAACGAATCGAAAACAGCTGGTCGAAATACAAGATACAAAATCGAAAATATTAATTACTAAATTGGGGGTTCCTCAGGGATCTATTCTCGGTCCTATACTCTTTTTATTATATATAAATGACATAAAATCTTGCTTGAGAAGCAATGAGTTCGTAATGTTCGCCGATGATATCTCCTTGTTTTTCTACGACAAGGATCTGTATAATATTGAAGAAACAATGACTTCTTGCTTAGGACACCTTAGTGAATATTTTCAAAATAATAATTTGATTCTAAATGCAGAAAAATCGGTTTTGATCAATTTTGCTATTCGTACGAATGAATCATCAATAACAGTTCAATATAATGGTGAACCGATTCAACAGATAGAACAAACTAAAGTTCTAGGTTTATTGTTGAATAGAAATGTAAATTGTGGAGAACATATAAACCAGTTATGTAAAAAAGCATCAGTAGTATGTTATACTATAAGACACTTACGAAATTCATGTAATATTAATGTCATAAAAACATACTACTTTTCGCATTTCATGTCCATTATTTCATATGGAATTATGATTTGGGGATCATCATCTTCCCTGAGCAGACTGTTTGTGATCCAAAAACGAATAATTAGGACGATGTTCAGTTTGGATTATAATGAATCTTGTAGAACTACATTTATTACAAATAATTTATCAACTTTACCAAGCCTCTTTATATATGAAATTCTTGTCTTGATGAAAATTAATATTTGTACTTTTACAAGAACCAAAGATATACATGACTATGATACACGTCATAATAACCTTTTGATAACTCCAAAGCATAGAACCACTTTTTTTGAAAAAAATGTACTAAGTTTAGGCCCTACTCTTTATAATATATTAAGCTCTGAATTAAAAGAAATTATTAATATCATCAAATTCAAGAAGATTCTGAAAATGTCATTAGTTAATAAATGTTATTATGATATAAGAGAATTTTGTGAAAATCCTTGTTGAGAATCTATTGTAATACTTTTTTTTCCTTTCTGACATATCTTATATCATTCTGTATGATCTCTTAGATTAATAAATATTATTATTATTATTATTATTATTATTATTATACCATCTGGTCCTGGACTTCAGTTGCGGCATTTAGTAGTGGCTTGCAGCAATTCGTTGAAAGTGAATGGATTGTTGATTGGATCCAGGTTGTGATTACTTTTTCCTGCGATCTGATTAAGTAGTCGCAATCTGTTAGGTGTCTTAGTGGAATTGAGACCATCAGGATTCGTAGCAAGGTTATCTGCAAGGAGAATAACATAAATTATATATATATATATATATATATATATATATATATATATATATATATATATATATATATATATATATATATATATATATATATATATATATATATATATATATATATATATATATATATATATATATATATATATATATGTATAAGCGAACGACCGGACTGGAGTAGTAGTAAAGTAGAATGAAGTAAATATTTAGTGAGTGATCACTGTTATAATTTGTGGTTTCTTCTTTTGAAGTTAGATAGTAATAAGTGAGAGATAAGTTGTATAGTGTTTGGTTTAGTAATACTGTTATTTTCTTTTCATTTATTGAGTAGTTAATTGAATTATAAACAATTTCTCTTGAAGCAATAAACATTACAAATCAAATATTGGCACTGACATCTTTCAAGGATCTATATGCGGCCCACTATATTTCTCGCTCCACATATTTGGTCTTCACCAACAAGCTCTCTCAACTACACACATTATGTTGATGGTACCCAATTCAATTCGCATTTGAAATATCTGACTACAGAAACACAATCATTAAGCTCGATCACGACCTAGATTGCATTGTCGCATCACCTAAAATATCATTGCTTGGCTATAAATGCGAACAAATCTGTTATCATGTTACTTTAAAACAAAAGCTGTAGAAGACATTTGATTTTTAGTGACATAATTGATGTGAGAATCGCATGTCTGAGATTGAAACTTTGTGAATCCTACGGAAACCTGGGAGTGCGCTGCGTTTCACCAAATACATCACCTTGATTATCAAAAATGCATCGTTATTATTGAAGAACTCATGCATGAATAATTTTGATCCGTCGAGAGCACAAATAACTAATGATGGATTCATTTGGAAATTCTGGCAGAGTTGTGATCTCTATCATATGGCAGGTTTCACAGATACAGACAATGTCTCCGTCCAGGATAATGGGAACTAAGTTCATGTCTAGTATATGAAAATTGTTCAAGCTACTCACGTACCAGAAAAGTAGACGGAGGTATGTGTTTATTTTGTATTGAATTATATAATTTGAGGACTCACCCTTAAAATTGTTCATTGAATTAAAATAATTTGATGCTACTTGAGTGCTGGTAGGGATTGCGCCGGAGAAGAAAAATTATCTAATTCTTGTGAATCATACTTTGCTGGTCATCTTCCTTTTAACTTACAAGTTTTTTGTTTGGTTGCTTGACCAAAAAACTATCTGATGGTGGACAAGCTTTCTTGTATCGTCCCACGTTAGTAGGTTTTTGATCGTTTTGATTTGAATTTTGTTGTTAACGATTTTAGCTGCGATACTTCTTTCCTCCAAAGTTTTTAATGTTCCAACTGATACTTTTTGTCTGGCTAGTTCATCTCTATTTATGCCTAGCTTTATGAATATTTCCGCACACTTCAATTACGATTACATGGGGTAGATGAGTTCTCACTTATTTTTAGACCAAAATGTTATAAATGATCTCCATAATGAAGCCAGAATTAGGAGGAACCAATATATACACTTAAATTTGACATTCCACCTGGACGAAGAATGAATAGGAGAAATTTGTTATCAAAAGAATATGTGTTTTCACATTGTATTTTTAAGGGTGTACACAAACTCGGCACCAACGCTAATCCGATTAGCGTGGAGCGCACACGAGCTCGGCACTGTCAATTTTCAAATAAAGCCAGGATCAACCTGCAAGATTTGGTTTTATATGTTTCTATATTCAATCTCAAAATACATTTGGATTAAAAATAATACTACAAATATTATTAATGGAAACAAACAGAAATATTCAATATTATTTTGGATTTTTGACATTGGATTTTCTTGGAAACAAATTTTTTTGTCTACGATATACAAAACTTTCAAGTTGTTGATGTCACACGTGTGATTAGATTCGTTTAAAAATACGGTTGAATTTGAGTCTAGTCTATTATTAATATAAATCGCATGTGTCCAGGAAATCTAACTCAGGCAGAACGATTGAGTCACAAATCCTAATTTGTAGCATAGTGCCGAGTTCGAGTGGGAGATCGAGGCCGCCCATTTTTAAAGAAGCCAAATAAGACTTTTTTTTCGAGTTTTAAATTTACTAGTTGCATATATATGCTATTCCAGTATAAAATCTTTATCTTCATATTATTACTCTGCAATTTTGAATTTTGACTTGTCTTTTCCTCATTGTATTTTTTTCGCACAGTGCCTACTCCTCTTTCAATTTTATTTTCTGTTCCCTTTGACAATTGTAAGACGTGATGGAAGATTCAAGAGTTTCTTGTAAGATGGCATTAGTTTTTGATACCATATCTGTACAATCAATCAATTTCTCGGCCATGTCACACAAAGACTTATTTTTCAGATTCTTATTCTTCTAGAAATCTTTATGGGCTCATTTCCAGTAGAATCAAAAGTAGTAGATGCTGAAATCTGCGAGTGTAGAACATCATTCACTTGAATCTGAAGTAAAATATTCAAGTTTTGAAAGAATTGCTGAGAACAATAATTTCAACACGTCTGATATTTATTGATTCGCGTCTCCATTTACGCAAGGAGTGTTCATCAGAAATAATCTCTGTTTTGTTGCAAGCAATATCAAGACAAATTCCTTGGTAGCCTGTTACTTGTAGAGCTCTTTCAATAGCAGCACGATCATTAACAGCAAGTCCTCTCTCTTTCCAATATCACTGAGTTCTATATCTGAAGCAGAACCTCCTCCTGTTTTCTTACGTTCTTCACTCAATTTTCTATAATACGATCTTGTGGAGTACTCCCACTCGGCGAATCGCTGAATCAAAGCAATTTTCAAATTTTGGGTAAATTATTTTCCAATTGCATATTTTTATGGAGAAGTATATGTACACTTTCTAGACTACAGACTTTTTTCTATTCGCCTACATCTGAATTTGGACCTCCACTGATTGAATTCAATTTGGCACTCAATTCTTCCTACTTATTGTTCTAATAAATATCCTCTTATGTGGGACCTGATACTACGGAATGAATAATCATTCTTCATATAATCTAAATACAGTAGTAAGAGAGCCCAAGAGGGGATTTTGGGATCTACTCAAGCGCGGTAAATTGATTGACATATGGGGGGATACTTTGTACTCTGTTGAGTACCCCCACCAAATCCAAGTCCTCTATAAAGGGCCGCGGGTGTAGGGCAGCCGATCAGAATGGTAACAAAATCGATAGTTGGCAATACTCGAGCGCGGTAGACTTAGCTATAATGGGTTAATTGCGTGCTGATTGGTATGCACGCCAATAATCTGACAGATTAGGTGTGACGTAAGGGAGTGGAAGAATCACAAACTTGCAAAAAAAAACGTCACCTCGACATTCTCGAGTGCAGTCAAATATTTCTTTTATTCGGAAGGAAATCATTCAAGAATAACAGAAGATGTATAATCTGCCGATTTCTACAAGCCAAAGTAGCACAAACCGTCGATAAAGTTTACTAAGTGCAGCTGCAGTAAAGCGTGTATTCCCTACTTCGCGCCTTTCTCTTCCATTCCACTTTTTCTGCATCTCTTACTCTCTCGCACCGTCCTCACACTACTTTCCGTTGTCATGACGCCATCACAGTTGATCACACCCATTCGTGACTTGAATTGAACTGTTCACTTCCATAATATGTATAGTCAAGAAAAAAGAGACATTCCAGTTTGTATTAACTCCCAACAAGCGGGATTTTGGTATATGTCTCAAGAACGTTTTGGGTGTTTCTGGAATAATAAAGGCTGAAGTAAGGTTAGATGCTGGCATGAGTCATGATTTGAGACACAAAAGAAAAACAATAACACACAAAAATAAAAAGAAAAATCTGAAAATTAACTTCAAAAATTAACTGAAACAAATTCGGTCAGAGTAACTAAAGACTAACTCTCCCGATAGGAATATTCCGATTGCTCTAAAAGAGTTCGCTTAAGTACCAAAAATAGGTGGTATATTACCGCTAATACCTATTTTTGCAGGATTGAGTGCGTTAAGGGCTCTTACTGGGGGCGCTGCAGCAATAGCAAAATCTATCAATGATGCTTGATCGGCTAATAAGCAATTAAAAGAAAGCCAACGACATAATAAAATTATGGAGTCTGTAGCGTTAGGTGAAGAATTATATTTGAAATCATATAGAGAAGGATTGCGTCTCTACTTATCTCTAGCGAAAACACAACAAAAAAACCAGTAGTAAAGCTTCTAAAACATGCACTAAATAATATTGAATTATCAAAATTTGCAAAAAACCTCAAAATCAATAATTTTAGAGGAGTTTTCATGCAAAACAATTTACCTAAACAAATAGAGTCCACCGAATGTGGAATAGTTAATTTGGATGATTATGATAGTTCAGATACTCATTGGGTGGCGTATTGAATATGGTGACAATGTTATATATTTTGATAGTCTTGTGCCCAGTTGCATGAACGTTCATTAGCTAAATGGTTTTTCAAAAATGAACAATATCAAATCGAATTTTTGACAACAATACTAAGCAACTGATTTGACGAATATATTCGATTTGATATTGTTCATTTTTGAAGAACTCTTTAGTAATTGCATGTTCATGCAACCAAGCCTTGGTATCTTAAAACCACCAAAAGAATTAGTGAAATATTTTGGTAGCAAGTATAATTACAATCAATATCAGCAGTATGACACCATTAATTGTGGATACCTTTGCTTAAAATTTTTATGTGAAGAATAATGTATGAAAAATACTTCCAGTAATAAATAAACAATCATGTCGTACACATTTACTTTCTCTGACAAAAAGTCTTATATAACAGGTACAATATATCCTGCTATTGAACTTGATCCTAATTGTAAGTATGCGATGGATTTCATCAATTTTGAGTCATATAATTCTATCCTGAATATTGATGAGCGCAATAATGAATTCTATTTCGGTGATAAAACAATTACTATACCAAATGGATCATATGAGCTCGGGAATAGGAATAACTTCTAAGGAAGAAAAGTGAAGAATAGTAACAAAGATCTCAAAATTTCTATTGCTGCCAATAACAATACTCTGAAATGTGAAATGCTTGTTACAGAAGATGTTGATTTTCCAAATCAAATACCATCAGAGAATTATTGGGCTCCAATGCTGAAGTTTACCAGGCAAATACGCTTCATCTATCTCAAAATCCTATAAGCATAATTAAAGAAAATGCAATTTGTATTGAGTGTAAAATTAAAACTAGTTCTTACGCTAATTCCAAACCCGTACACCAAATACACCAGTTCTTCCCGAGCGTTGCTCCCGGGCTTGAGATTAGTGAACATCTCTCGCACGTTATATATTCACCAATCAACACACACACAATTGATGGTATTGAGCTTAAAATAGTTGATCAAAACGGAGAATCAATCAATTTCCAAGGAAAGCCTATAGCAATCAGATTACATTTGGAAAAATAGGGATAATTTATGATGATAGTATGCAATTATATGAAGAAGAACATGTTAACAAAATGTTCAATACTAAACGAGAAGTATAACAATCAGCATAGAAAAATGGAAAATTAGGTTTCCAGCATAAGAAAGAACAATTAACATTAGAAAATTGAGAGTACTTGAAGAATATGGGGCTCAACGTGTTATAAAAAATGGGTAGTAATATTCTAAATATATCGGAACGTATATATTTTGATGAGAGAATACAATATGCTGAAACTCATACATATCAACTCTATTCACCAACTTTATTGAGTAATAATGATGGAATCAGAATATCTATACAACAAGATCTATACACATTACCATCAAATAGTTATATATATATATATATATATATATATATATATATATATATATATATATATATATATATATATATATATATATATATATATATATATATATATATATATATAACTGGTGGAATCGTAATAGACTGAATACGTAATCCTGGAATTACCGCAACACTGAAACATTATTGCTAATATTCAGCCAATGAAAGTTCCGCTTCACAAAATGCTGGTTGGGCACCAACACCATCGGCTAATACTTATTCTCTTGATGAATCGAAGAAAAATTTGAGCTTTTGTATACCTCTTCGCATGCTATTAGGATTTTCTGAGGACTAGAAAAAAATTCTTCTGAACTTACGTCAAGAATTGATTCTATTGCGTAATAGTCATAATAAAAATGCAGTATTATCAACTAGAGCAGATGAGAAAGAAACCCTAAAGGTGAATTTAACAAAAATCCAATGGCACGTACCACACATCAAAGTTTCAGATCACGAGAAATTGGAACTTATTGAATACATGGAGAATAATTTAGAAATATCTATGCCATTCCGTGCATGGGAATAACATAGATATCCAGCTTTACCTGCAATTCAACATCATACATGGATTGTGAAGACAGCTGCACAGTTAGAAAACCTAGGCTCATTATTTTTGGATTTCAAACTGATCGTAGAAATAAATTTAACAAAAATATGAGTCAATTTGATCATTGTAATTTGAATAACTTCAAGGTGGAATTGAGCGCAGAGGTTCATCCCTATGATAGCATGAACTTTAATTTCGATGATAATCAATGGTCCATTTTGTATAACATGTAGAGCCAGTTTCAATTCGCCTACTATCAAAAAAACAATGATCCCGTTTTCACACCTGAGGTATTCTTCAAATATTGTTCCATTGTTGTTATGAATACATCCTATCAGAATGAAACTTTGAAGTCTGGACCTATAGATTCAAAACTCACTTTTCGAACAAGTAGAAACATTCCTGCTAATACAACTGCTTACTGTTTAATATTGTACGATAAAATTGTAAAATACACACCATTAACAGATATTGTACGAATAATGTAAGAAATAGTTCCTATTTTAAATAAACAAATGACATGTGAAATATATTATGTATTATACTGGATTTTAACCTTATCTATGTGTATCAATTTCTTGAATTTCTCTCATCGAGAACTCGCTTGCTATGTGTGACAGCACGTAATTGACACGTGATATAAATCAATCTCGGTTTTGGAATTTCGAATCTCACTGCACATTATTTCAAATTTATGTCCTCGTTGCGTGTCTTTCTAGAACAACAAACCGAAAACTCACATCATGACCTTCCACCGATAAAGGGTTTGAATTAGAATTATCAGTTCAATTCTATGGGGACTTTTGAAGAATTTATTGAATCCTGTATTGAAGAATTGGCATTGAATTTCAAGCATAAATCTCAAACAACAAACCAAGATCATGACCTTCTACTGATAAAGAGTTCAAATTAGAATTATCAATTCAATACTATGAGCACTTGGAGAGTTCACTCAGAATCTTGTATTGAAGAATTCAATCTTTCAAGCATAGATTCTAGAATATTGATTACTGTCACCATGCTAAGCATCAAATTTTCGCATCGCCAATCTCATCGCTGAGAATTCAAATTCGTCAAACCACCGGCGATATCTGTCAAAATCCAAATTTATCACCAATACTCAAATTTTACCACCAAAAGTCAAGTTTCCCTGCTCCCGCCACTGACACCATCTCTCATTCAAATGCACAAACATGCACCAGCGCAATCTATCATCCAAATCCTGAACCGCACCACAACGCCATCTATCATTAGAATGCCGAATTAAAGATACATACAGTATGTCCATGAAGAATTTTGCCGCTGCTGCGCTGCCGCCACCGCTATATACAGGCTGTCCACTAGGATTTTTTGGTCCAGAACTCTCTTATATCAACTACTCTCAATCTTTTCTAATACTCTGAATTTGATATGAGGTCTCACCAAAACTGGAACACCTCCATATATCTTATTTTTCGTGCAGTAAATTTGTATTGAAAGAGTATTGGAATGTGAGGGACAAAAATAAGGAATGGTTCGACGAAGAATGCAAAAGTGCAATTAGGAAGAGAGATATGGCTTAAGGAAGCCTACTACAGAATAACTCAAATGAAAATAAATTGGAATACAACATGCATTAAAGACGAACATAACAATTGTGTAGACAAAAGAAAATGCAAATGATGTAAGAAAAAATGATAATATTAGAAGAAGATTTTAGAAACAAGGAGTTGAGAAACTCTCATCAGGAGGCCAAGAAACAAAGAATAGAGTTTCAACCACCACTAGTGTACTGTAAAAATAAAGAGGGGGTACTAGTGACAGCAAAGGATAAACTACATGTATGGGCAGAATATTTCAAGGAAGTGCTAAATGAGAAGAATCTAACTTTGGAAACTACAAATGAAACCAAAACAGCTCAACAAGAAGGGAATAGGATGGAGCAAAGCCCACCAGCCATGAATGAAATTCGAGAAATACTGAACCAGTTGAAAAATAATAAAAGCCCGGCAATAAACGGAATAACATCAGAGATATACAAAAATGCAGGAGACGAAGTAATCCAGTATATTATGGAAACGATAGAGGATATATGGCAGACTGAACGTATGCCTGTGAGATGGAAGGAAGCACTAATATGCCCAATTTATAAAAAGGGGGACAGACTGAAATGCGAGAATTACAGAGGTATAGCACTATTGGACGTAGCGCACAAAATTTAAGCAGGATGTCTGGAAAATAGAATACAAAAACAAGCAGACAATACCCTAGGAGAATATAAAGCTGGTTTCAGACCGAACAGATCAACTGCAGATCAAATATTTGCACTGAAACAAACTATAGCGAATAGTTATGAACACAATCAAAGCCTGCAAATGTTGTTTTCAGATTTCAAACAAGCATATGACACAATAAGTAAACATAAACTGTATGAAGCACTCCCAGAACTAGTAATGCCCAAAAAATTGATAAGAATAATCAAGATGACTCATAAAGAGACAAAGTGTAGAATCCTGGTGGATGGAGAAACATCAGAGAGCTTTGACGTAAGCAGAGGACTAAGGCAAGGAGACCTAGTGTCACCCGTCCTGTTCAACTTGGCACTAGAATGGGTTATAAGGAAAAGCAGAATCTACACAAAAGGAAACATTTGTCAACTAAAACACCAATGTTTAGCGTTTGCAGACGACATAACGTTGATAACCACAACAAAAACAGAACTAAAGGAGGTATTCAAACGTTTAGTCCAAACGGCGGAAGAAATGAGATTAAAAATAAACGAGGACAAAACTAAATACATGGAGATAGAGTCGGATCATCAAGAAACACAAGAAGAGTCTCTTAAAATACAGGTTGGAGGAGGTAAAACCTACGCATTCGAGAAAGCTGAAAACTTTGTTCACTTAGGTGTTACGGTAACAAACAACAATAGTGAAGAGCGGGATATTATAACACGGATAACGAGAGGAAACAGAAGTGCGGGAACTATGGTGAAACTATTAAAATCTAAAAGTGTGTCAAGAAGTGCAAAAAAGCAGTTGTATAAAATTATTATAAGACCAGTGGTACTGTACAATAGTGAAATGTGGGTGCTAAACAAGACTATGCAAAATAAACTAGAAGTGTGGGAGAGACAAATTCTGAGGAAGATTTATGGTGGTAAAAAAGAGGGTGATGTGTGGTTAAGACGAACTAATACCGAGCTTATGGAACTCTATAGTGAGCCTGGAATAGTGGAAGTGGCTAAAGCACAAATGTTACAGTGGCTAGGACATGTGCTGAGACTACCAGAGGACAGAGTAGTAAGAAAGATGTTAGACGGAGGTGTTGTGAAAAAAAAAAGAAGAGGAAGACCAAAGGAGAGGTGGTATGATGCGGTGAAGAAGAACTTAGAGACACTAGGGATTACGAACTTTAAGCGATTAGCACAGGACCGTAAAAAATGGCGAAAAATTTTAACAGAAGCGATGAGCCTACTTGGCCTGCAGCGCTAAATTATATATATATTGAAATTTCACATTCACTCAACCAGTGTTCAAAAAAACAGAGAACGTCGAAATGATATTCATCCACAATAATATCCATTTTATCATAATTATTTCTCATCGATTGTAAATTGAGGGAAAAAATAAGAAAAGAACTATCCATTTCCAATTGAGGCTGATTTTCTGGAAATATAACGTTGTCCATTTCAATAACTATAACTGCATATTTTGGGAAAAGTTTTGTTTGAATTTACATCTTATACATTGCTTGATATAGATCCTTTATATTTTAAAGATTAGATTCAAGCTTAGCTTTAATTCAATAACTCATTGTTCAACTGAAGGATGCCAATTAATAAGTGATGTGTGTATATAATTTAGTATCAGTTATTCGTTGATAGTTTGATATATGAGGTGTCGCCAGTTACTCTGTTTAGTTGTTATTCTGAGCCATATTGTTAATATGACTATTTTTCATGAAATTAAACTACTATTCTAATCATATGAAATATTACTAGTATTTGAATTCAATCTGTGACGCTCTCTTCCGCTGGAGCTGAGTGTCGTGAACTCGGGCGCCTTTATCTGGGTGCTGCTTCCGCAAAGAAACTAAACAGCGGGGTAATTATAGAGAAGACTGGTGGGGCTCTGTTCCGTCGATTGACAAAGCTCAAGGCAACTGTTTTCAATATTTTATTCGAATTCAAAATATATTAACGAGAAGCACAACAAAAATAGAACGCAACAAAAAACGATCGGAAACTTACTCTAAATTTATAGGTGGTGCAACAAATGTTCGTTGGGCAGTGATTGTAAATAATACGTAATACATATGAAGAATTCAAACGCAATTGATAAAGGGAACTGAACTCATAAAATGATAATATCATAATACTGAATATTATCGATATGGGAAGTTGAAAGAGGTGGAAAGGAGGATTGAAATCTGCGAAAAGGTCCATGTCTATGAATTTGTTAAATCACTCCAATATGGAACAATGAAAATGTAAGTGAGTTGTAATCTAGATTATTATTGAGCAGAACCTTACATTATGACAATTTTTCTATATTTTACTTGAAACATGAGTTACAACCAGCAAATAACAATTCTAGTATAATTTTCAAACGTTTAGTACCAAATGAAGATATAAATAATTATGGTTCTAGAAACTATAAATGGATGACCCTGCATATGCATATGAATTGCGTGAGTAAAATAGTTTATATTAGTTATAAAATCAGTCAGTATTTCCAATATCACTTAATATCAGAATTTGTATTGCGTCCTTGATAATTTCTGAGGAACTCCTAAATTTTCTCCAAGATTTTCATATTTTTATTAGCCCTTGCTTCATTTGAATCATTATATTTAGATATTAACTACACTACACTAGTTGATAAGATCACTCACAGAGTTACAGAGTTACAATTTTCATTGTTTATTTCAAAATGATGAATCTAAACTATACTAAAAGGCCAAGTATAAGGATGACTGATTCGACTTTGCCCGAGGCTACAGCCCAAACGGTTCAGCCGATTTTTGAATTTTTTTTTTATAAATTTTGTATTCACGAGGAGGAGTGCCTTTTATATGTTTTAAGTTTATTACATGTATAGTATTAATAGGAAGAATCGAAAACCATACGTTAGAATTGTCAAAAGTGACAGTTCGAAATAATATCAAGCTATCAATGCTAGAAAATTGATGAACATCGGGTCCCTTCTGTCAAGTTTGACATAAAGGTATTGAAATAATATTCAAAATATTACAAAATTCACTATTGAATCAAGTTATTAAGTATTGTTATATGGATAAAACATTTAAATGAAAAATTTGTAATGTATTTAAAGCTTTCATTAAGCTTATTTCAATTAAAATAAATTTTTTGACATTCAATAGAATATCAGTGTTGCCAACTTATTTCCCAAACAGAAACTGCACATGCGTACTCGCGTTGACGCAAAATGTCAATGCCAGTTCACAACAACGTACACATATTATAAATAATGAGTGAGTGATTTAATTGAATAATATTAACAAAATGACAATTTTATGTTATATTTTTTAGGCTATGCTCAAACATTTTTTGGAATAAAGTATAATGTCACAATGCCCATGCATTTTCAGCACAAAATAGAAAACAGGCATATTTTGTACAACATTAATCCTCTCAAACAAGCGATCGCATAAGTTTCAAGATGATTTCAACATGTAATTGTTATAAGGAAATCGATTCTTATAATCAAGAAAATCTTAAAGTGTAACTCTATATAATATTTTTAAGGTTATGCCAAAGGATTTATTGGAAGCTGCTATAGCAGAATGCTTGATGAATACGATTCCAAAGTGATATTGTTGAAGAAAATTCAATTATTTGTAGGCACTGAAGAAGAATTAATAAGATTTCAAATTTTTGCTCAAGTGATATGAATTTAATTCACTAATATTGATTCATCCATCTTCCGACGATCCATCATTTGATCATACCTTTTTCAAGATACGATTTATACTCTAATTTACAATATTGTTTCCCTATAAAATAAGTATTGAAGATTAAACGCCACTTGAAATATGTCAAGTAACTATAATTTGGTACATGTGGTAAATATTCTGCGATGAAAAAATAAATATTCCGATTAACTTTGTATTTGAGGTTATGTGAAAGATAATCCTCCTAAAACCTGCATTGCGCTGATGAAACACGATAAGTTTGGGTGTAAACGATTTAAATAATAAAATGATACTCAGATGAACTGTACGTATATACCTGATCTGTATATCCACTGCAATCATTTAACAATATTGAAAATTTCTCAAAAAGTATAGGAGACACATGATATAAATAGATTAAAAGTAGTTATTCTAGAAAGAGTTTTCGCGGAAAATGTTGGTAGATTATACGGGTTACTGTAAGTTAGAATTTACTGTTGTAATCAGCTGATTTCAAACAATCAACACAGACATCTGTTCCAACAGTTGGTAACATTGTAAGGTGTGACATAGACGCTTGGGTGCGCATGCGTAATATAGAGTGGATAGAGATGTTTTGCAAGAGTCTGATATAATTGTTCTTTTATTGTTTGTTTATAATATCTGTTATTGAAATATATTGTAATTGTGAAGAACAAGAATGTTTTGTTGAATATAAAGGAATCGGATGACGAGTAGTCAGATGATAGAGCAGCTGTCAGCATTTTCATTGCTTCATTCATCGATTTCATTATTTTGATCAATCTCTAAATATTGTATTCGATTGAATAGGCACTTCGAACAACTAATATTGATTTAATGGATAATTTTGCTGTTCTCATCAACAAGACTGCAACAGCAATTTCTTTCAAACTAGTACTGTTATTGTAGTGAGTATTATGATCATATTATCAACAATAATTCCTGAGTAGAAATCATCGATTGTAGATTATTACGGGCAACAATCATTTGTTGTGATCAACTCAATTTTGATTTTAATTGTAAATTTATTGCTGATTCATTAGATAAACAATGAAAACTTGGTAAAAATTATTGTTGTCATTTACTCAATTCCAATTGCGATCAATGGTTGATTGTTGCAATCGGTAGAATGACTATTCAATAGATATTGTATTATCAACCACATACTATGATGGAAAAGTTATAAGTATAATCAACAAAAAATGTTACTTACTAGTCACTATCAACAATTGATAATCAGGATTACCTTCTCTATCATTGCTATCAACAAAATATTGTTTCAATCAGCCCATCTATTGTTGTGATCAACCAATCATAATTTATTGTTAGCAGCGAACAACAATAATCCCTAAATCTTATTTCCATCCACTCAATCATTATAGGGATGAACAAAATATTGTTGCAATCGATTGCAAACTGATAGCTGTGATCATTCAATGATCACTGAAGAGAAAAAACTCCAAAATACAAAGCGTAGATGATTTTATTCAACAACTCAGGATTGTTTTCTGATTTATTTCTATTGTAGTCAAAAACAACCGATTGGTTCTCTATTCAAGCAATTTATTCTTTATCTTTTAATGCTGTTTCAGATGTGAAATATGAGTCAGCATAACAACTGAGACGTTAATTATATTTACCAGTTTTTTTGAATAAATACATTCAGCCTACTGAGTTGAGTCTCAACTTCCAATTGATTTGGACAAATTCGCTTCGGATTTAAAATATCCTTGGAGATATATTTGGAGCCAATTTGCTTTTTGTAATGAAATTTCGCACAAATATATGAAAGTGTAGTTCATAGCGTTTTTGCTTGTCTGGAAATAAGCATCCCGAGAAAGGTTTGAATTCTCAAAATTACATTAAAAATGAAAACGCCCTTATTCTTTGTTCAGACCTGGAAGAAAAGTTTCTCATTGAACTCGATCATTGTGTCACATCGTATATCCTGATTTTGTTACAAGGGTCGAAATTGATAGGAAAATGAACTTATTGAATGGCTTATAAATCAGGTGTAGAAGACAATGGAGAAAAAATGTTATTGTAATTACTCTCAATTTTTTTTTCGCTATTGGTATGCAACTTCATTTAAAATTGAAATCAAAATCAACCACTGAGATGCATTCACAAAAAAGTATGGGGTCAGTTAACGCTTTCAATAAATCTCTACGTTTTAGACCCTACTGAACCCAAAAAAACATAATTTAAGAGAAAGTCAGTCGTTGTGTTTGTTTATTTATTCAAGTTTTTTATCAAAAAAATAGGTTCGTATTCATGAATAAGATATATTCAATTGGTGGTACCAAAACTTCTTTGATGGAACTTTGGAGTTCTTTGCGTTTATTTCATAAACGGTAGTACTTATTCAAGATTTTAATTGTAAATTGTGCAACAAGTGCGATAAGTTTTTGATTGCCCACGAGAGCAAAGTGGGCTATTGACAACACTGCACGAGTTGGGGATACTATTTTTTTTTTCACGAATGCAGGATTAGTACTATTTTGCACTTATTTTTCCAAGCGATGAATGGTTTGCGTGCGACAAGTTTACTTTGGCAATATTTTAAATATTATTGATATTGAGTGCTATATATCAATAAATTTTAGGATGTAAAATTAGATATTCAATCCAGACTTGAATTATTCGAATCGCTGTTTCTTGTCTTTCTGATGCACACTTTCTGTTTTCCTCGCACACTTATTTTGTCGATCGTAACGCCGTCTGTAGTAGTTTGAATAACTAATAAGCTGCTCTAATAATGGATACCCTTACTGGTCAGTATCAAGACCTATGTATAATATTGGAAATTGTGCGGAAAGAGTGGTTCTTTTGAAAAGATAGTTCTACTAGAGAAACAATCTCGCCATCTCGTCGCTAATCCTTAAAGGGAATGAAATCGATTATTTTCTTGAGGACTGTTACCTAAATATGATTGAAAACTGTCAATCAATGTAATCACGGGCAGAGAAAAGTGTAGTAGAATAATATGAATCAGGGGAATTACGTGAGCTCAATTCACATCCGAGATTGATCTTGTCAAGGGAGAATTCTTGTCAGAGAGGCGGTACATATTTGAAGCTACGACGCCTAGAGTCTCTGTGATTCGTGAAGAAGTTGAAATCAATAATTTTTCTCTAGATAAATACATGAAATAACATTGGGAATTTTCTATAAAAAAGAGTAAAATCACGAATAGGGAAAAGTGCAGGAATATAATATGGAGCAGGAGAATTCTGTACGCTGAAATTATGATTGGAACTAATCTTATTAAGAAATTATTTTTGCCGGAGGCGGTTCACATATGAAGCTGCGAAGCCTAGCGCTTAGACCTGCGAAGCAGGTCGAAACGCTATCCTATATACTAATTTGCTTAAATTTTTTGAATTACAACTGTCAGTTGTATGTTCCCAAAAAAATTTTTATCCATCGCTACAGCTTAAACGGTATATTTAATTTTGTTCATTTCTTCTCTATTCAATACATCTTAATGAGGACTAGTGCCTTTTATATATTTAAATACCATGACATGTATAGTAATCACAGGAGAAGGCCAAAACCATCGATTACAATTGTCAAAAATGACAGTTCACCGGCCGTCGAAATATTCTCAAGTTATCTCTGACAAAAAATTAATGAACATCGGGTCGCTTCTGTCAAGTTTGACATACAGGTATTTTGAATATTCCTCAGAATATTACAACATCACTATTTAATATAGATATTATGTATTGTTATATAGATAAAACATTCAAATGGATAATTTGTGATGTATTCGAAGCTTCTATAAAGCTTATTTTAATAGAAATAAATCTTTTGACATTTAATAAAACGTCAGTATTGCCAACTTATTCCCCAAGCAGAAACTGCACATGCGTACTCGCATTTGCAGTCAATGACAGTTCACATCAATGTACGCATCTCATAAATAGAAAGTAAGTAGTTTAATTGAATAATATTAACAAAATGACAATCTTATGTAATATTTTTTAGGCTATAATCAAACTTCTTTTGGAATAAAGTATAATGTCACAATACTATGCATTTTCAACACAGAATAGGAAACAGGCATATCTCGTACAATATAAATCCTTTCAAACAAGCGATCGCATAAGCTCCAAGATGATTTCAACATGTAATTGTTATAAGGAAATCGATTGTAATAATCAAGAAACTTATTTTTGTAATTTAAGTGTAACTTTATGTAATATTTTCTAGGTTATGCTCAAGGATTTATTGGAAGCTGCTATAGCAGAATGCTCGATGATTATGATTCCAATTGTTATCAGGAAATCAATTCTTTCAATCAAGAAACTTACTTTTATATAAGATGTCAACAATAGCTCTTTCCATAATTGGAATTTTTTTGTGCGCATGCCTGGACATCCGCCATGTTTCTTGGGCACTTAATACGTAGATAAGCCGTTAATACTATGTTTTCAATGTGAGATTTTAAGAAATTCATATTCACTACAATTTTGATATATATTTACAGTCAAATCATAATACAAGCTTTTTAATGAAAATATATATTGTTATTAGTTCACAAAGGGACAAAAAAGCGCTGTTGTTATGGAATATGTCACAGCGATATGCGTAGTAAGTGATTTTTGGACAATTAATATTATTTAGTTAGCTTCCCAAAGCCTTGTCTTGAATTTCGTCTAAAACTTATCAAATCAACGAAGCAAAAGTATCTGAAATTATGTCCAGAATGTGTTAAATGTGATCTTTTACTGAATTTTTTGATTATTACCCTCTGTATTCAGAATTAATATTGTATTGAATAATTTGAACCTAATATGAAAATAATTGTCATCCTAGCGTATCAATAAGTTCTGCTTTATTACCACCATGAGGACGAGCATAACATTTCAATCATCGTCGTTATTGTATACACACCATCAATTACTCTTTCATATTATTGAACTGGTAATAGTGGTAATGATCGTTGTTGCCCAGCCTTATTTATAAAAAGTATTCTGGCTTTTGCGACAAATTTTTTTAGATATTTCTCAAATCGAATATATCCATTCAGGATCATCAACGGAATAAGGTTATTCATTGGTATGTATTCATAATTATCCAACTAACTCCGTATTTTATATCGTAGAGTCGAATAAATCATTAAGAAAAGTATCTGAGATGAATGGACCATAAGCATGTATTCATGAATACACTAGACAATTTATCTTATATTTGAGAATATTTCAGAAACATGCATACAATAAATTCATAATTAGCGCTGCAGGTTGAAGAGAAGTTCAGTCAGTTTACTTGGTATCTATCTAATCACAAAATTATAGTTTTGTAGTGATAATATTGAAGAAAATTTAATTATTTGTAGGTACTGGAGAAGAATTAATAAGATTTGAAACGTCTGCTTGAGTGATATGAATTTAATTCACTGATACTGATTCATCCATTTTCCGACCATCCATCATTTGAATATACTATTTTCTAGATACGATTTATATCCTGATTTACAATATTGATTTCCTGTAAAATAAGTACTGAAGATTAAATGCCACTTGAAATATCTCAAGTAACTATAGTTTGGTACATGTGGTAAATATTCTGCAATAAAAAAATAAATATTCTCATTAACTTTTTATTTGCGGTTATGTAGGAAATAATTCTCCTGAAAACTGCATTGAGCTAATGAAACACGATAAGCTTGGGTGTGAACGATTCAAATAATAAAATAATACTCGAATAGATTAAACGTATTTATTCTGTATACTATAAAAAAAGTGACCAATTTGATATTTATTATGGATGTTCCTATTCACTGGGTAAATGGAATGGAAAATGATAAGAGATAATTACTTGATGATTCTGCTTTCGATCCCAAAAATTCGATCGATGTACATATACTGCAAATATTCATTCAAAGTTTGATATAAAGACAATTATATCATACTGCTATATACCGTTGAAAGATCTTTGGCTGTATCAAGTTCATTAGAAAGAGTAGCAAATCCCAGTAGTTCTAAGATTTTGATCTGAAGTTTCTGACATCTAATAGCATAGGCTCTGATGTTTATTCATGAGCTAATGATTCAATGCGTAGTAGACAGATCTGATGTATGCACTAGAGACTTGAATGGCATTGTTGAATTCAAGAGTTCATTGTTGTATACAGGTTATACACAACAAACGTAGCCTATATGGATTACAGAAGATATGTATCCAAAAGATACTCAACTTGGAGGAGTTCTTAATAATAATTTTGTACATAATATTCCATTAAAATATCAGTGAGATGCTCTTTCCACGTTTTAAATGTATGAATCAGACATTAACGCATATATTGCAAGGACCAACCAATCCAATCGTACATTTTGTTGAGGTACAACAATGAAACATGCAATCATCAGCAGATTATAAAATCCCTTTCAATCAATGAAGCCAATACATTGAGAATTCAATTGAATCAACGAATAGGAGTTTACATTGATCAAAATTGGTGAGAACCATCAGGCCATAACCTAACAATGGATCAAATAGAGTAATGACATTAGATTACGACAATGGGGCCATCAATCTGAATTTTTTATTTGTTTAAAAATATAAATCAAATATTTCTTGAGGAACTAATTGTACCTAAATATTTTGTACAATAATCTATGAATCATCAAATGGATCATGTTACAATAGGCGTGTTTCTTCGACAATCATACTGTGCATCTCAGGATCATATTTGCTGTATGTGAATCATGATTATTTTTTGAAACAAGAAAACAACGAATTACGAATCATGGATCATTTATTGCAGCGATCCTATAGTGAGAATACTAAATTAAATATTTTGATTTGAGAATATTTATATATTCGTTTTGAAAAATATATTTTATTGCTATGATTTTTGGCGATTTTTTTTCTTTTGATTGGATAAAATATCAGAATTTTTCTGTATTGATTTTTATTATAATTCATCAAATAGTCTGTTTTTCATGCACTATCTATTATTGTATGATTATTCCTATATTTATTCCATCATATAAGATGCGGAATGTGCACTCATTGTATTACCAACGATTTTCTTGTTCCGTTCTATCCGCCATTTTTTAAATTTACACAGTTTCTGCTATCGCAATCATCGTGAACATGCAAAAAGTCCGATTCAAAAGGGTAAGGGGATTGTCATTTTGTGATCACAAAGTGAAGAAGTGAGGATAACAAATAACGACCCAAGAAACATGAATCACTTAATCATTGTCACTTAGATCACATAGATTGCCTGAAGAAATGATGACACAAATTCATAATCAAGTATAAATAGTTCTATCAATTTCGTATTTGTAGTATTTCTATACTTCTCCTAAAAGCTGCATTGAGCTGATAAAACACGATAAGCTTGGGTGAAAACGATGATGAAAGTATCATTTGTCATTATTCATTCTTCCTCAAATTTTGAGATACAAACGGAACGTACGCATACACTTCTAAACCGTTTGTGCGCATGCGTCAGTTGTCAATTATTAATCTGTTGCTGCAAACTAATTTGAAATCTAGAAGTGATGTTATTCTATTAAACTTTCGTATGCGAATAGGGTCTTCCATTAGACCATAAGTAATTTGGATAGATTTTTACAATAGGAACCTAGTGGTAGTTATAAAAGTAAAAAGAGATAGCGCCACAGAGATTCGAAGAAATTTTCCAATGGCACTAGAACGGTGGGAACTAGTATTTTACATTCAAGAAAAAGAAACTTTAACATAACCTAAAACGAGCTTTCCAGGCCAATTAGTATTGGAAAACAGTAAATCAGTGTTTTTTAGTTCAAAAAATACAGAACCTAACCTAAACCGAGCTTTTTAAGGTCAAGTAGTATTGGAATACAGTAAATTAGTGTTTTTTCAGTTCAAAAAAAAAAACAGCCAGAATAAAACCTAAACCAAGCTTTATAAGCCAACTAGTATTGAAAAAAGTTCATTATTGTCAGCGAGCCACACACTTGTACGTATTTAGGTGGAATGCTCTTTGTTTGAAAGTCACTGACTATAGCAATACATGTACAAGGTACGCGCATGCGCACGTCACTAGGTTCCTAGCATAAAAGTGAGCCGTTATTTGTATTTGTATTTTTTTCTATCAAATATTCTACAGCTTTTACAATACTTATTGTTTTAGCGATGTGAGAAAATGAAATTTTATATGTTCACGAAAAATTAGAATGTCGTGACATGAGAATATTTTGAATTTATAATGAGACAGCAGATTCTAAAATATTGTATCAATCTGTATAATAGATAACAATGTATGAAATAGTATATTGCAGGGAAAGTATCAAGTTCAATGAATAATTGTTAGAAGTGATCAAAAGTATTTTTTTCTATGGTTCATTTATGTCATGAATGGTCCAAGGGCTCTTACGGCATTACGATTTAAGTCTTCCAATAGACTGAAATGCGAATATGATCCACTCACAATGAATATAGGTTTCACAACAAGTTTGCTAGAAATGAAGTCAAGAAATAAGAGCAACAAATATAGTCACATATTAACCGAATGGAAGCAAATTTGAATCTTCAAAATAATCTGTTTATGATAATTGATGAGCAACTGATAAATGATGCAACTGACACATAGCCAAGTGTTATTGTGCTTATGTGAAACTGGTTCGCATCATGGTCAATCGGAAGGCCAGAATCATAGTCCCAAAAGAATCTTTGGACCTTTCTTAACCGAAATGTATTATAGAATTATAGTTATTCTATGATCTATTTCAGTCAAAAATGTGCTACTTCGATTTAAGTTTTCTGGACCAGTCTTACAATAGCACAAAATTGTACTTTGCTATCAGACAGTTCCATCTACTGTTAGTCGTGCATCAGACATCAATAACATCATAACTGAATTCATGCAGTCAGAAGATTCAAATTAGATCTGTTCAGGTAGTTGATGTATATATTTGTTGCTCTTATAACTTGATATAATTTCTAGAAACAGTGTTTCAAATCATGTGTATTCATTGAGAGTAAATCGACTCAGTATTCCGATCAACCTGGAGGCTAAGATATTGGTCCCATAAAAGCTCTTGGACCGTTTTTAACTGGCATGTCGAATAAAAAGTGTATTATTCAAAGTAATTAGGAAAGAATATATGCTATTTCTAATTTGTGAAAACTCTCAGTTTGAATCAAGAAAAGATTGGTTAAAAACAACAATGGAGGTATCAATTAACATTATTCATCTGTTGAGAAATGTAAATTATGAAACTTCACTCAAATAAACTGTAAGCATATGATGAATTCTGTTTAATTACTCAACTAAATTTGTATTTTGTACCGTAGAATTGAATAAATCCTTAAGAACAGTTTTAAATGAAAATTGAACATGACTAAGTATTTATGAATGCACTAGACAATTTATACCACATTTACAAATATTGTAGAGAACATGCTCATAATGAATTCATTATTAGCGCTGCAGGTTGTGAAGAGGTTCAGTCAGTTTACTTGGTATCTAATTACTGCGTATGTCAGTGAAATTATACTAATCCTGCTGATTCATCCATCATCCGATGATCCATCATCCGACGATCTATCATTTGATTATACTATTTATTGGTACACTTTTGCGCACATTTCCAATTTCAATTCACAACAATGTACACATCTCATAGAAGAGAAAGTAGGTAGTTTAATCAAATAATAATAATGAAATGACAAATCTCTGTGATCTTCTCCAGGTTATGCTTAGAAATTACTAGGATAGGAGTAATATGCGACAATATTATTGCATTTTGAATACAAAATAGGAGACATGCATATTTCACACTATAAAATTCTTATCAAACAAGAGATCGTAGAGTCATGTAGTTATTGAATGAACTTCAAGATGAAATTACCATATAATTGTTATAAGAGAATCCATTCATATAATTAGGAAATTTATTTTTGTTATCAAGAGATATAATATTATTGTTATCAAGATGAAGTAACCAATTGTTAGAAACAAAGTATAGCATGAAATTTGAGTCCATCATCGTCAATTTACAATAATTTCAATCTCTTATTTCTAGCAACTTGAAGTGGAAGATATCAGCAATCACATAAAATTTCTTGAACGCAATCAGAAACTCTTCAACTGAATTCTGCCAAAGATGTGCCTGATTGATCTCCATTAAATTCATTTTGTTATCAAAAATTTCCAAGGGGCTCTGAAAGAAAAAGCTTGTGTTCATCGGTTTATGTCTATCATCTTGCAAATTTTCAGTAATTGGAGCAAATGTATATTTGAAATTTGATTATGAATACAATAGGTAACATACTCGAATATTATTGAATGTAACATATTCAATACTTGCTCTGCATAGCTTTCCTAAATATTTGGAATTTGAAGTTACAGATCTAAGTTTTCAATCATCAATTTTTTCGCTATTGGTGTGCAACTCCATTCAAAATTAAAATTAAAATCAATCACTGAGACGCATTTACAGGAAAGTATAAGGACAGTTGTCGCTTTCAATGAATCTTCACTTTTTAGACCCTACTGAGCCCAAAAACATAATTCAAAAAAAGTCAGTCGTTGTTTGTCTATGTCTCAAAACACGAGTACTTGAGAACGCCTAGAAATCTTTGACTGAAATTTCATATCCAAGTTTTTTATCCAAAAAATAAGTTCATATTCATAAATAAATAGGCACAACATTCACCTGGAGCATTTCCCAAAATTATTATCGGTTTTATTTTTTTGATTATGAAGCTGGATGAATTTTTTTAAAGTAGGGATATAATTATTATCAATGCAGAATTAGAATTTATTATACTTATATTTGGACGTGGCATGCCAAGGTTTGTCGATGGTAGCGTTGACGATGCGTTAGACGAAAAACGTTGCGAATAAGAAAGAACAACATGAATATATAAGTAAACAATTATGTTTGCTAACTCTTGGAATGTTGCAGACCTATTACTTGAAGTAAAGTATATTCTTAGTGGTATTGGCAATTTGTAAAACTTCTGCAGTTTCCCATGCAGAAATAGAGCATGTAAATTCACGCATCACGGTTTTATATACAGGTCTTGGCACTAGCGTCTCACTACCATTGGTAAGAGGTTGACTCTTATTGGAGTATTTAGCTATTATTAGTTCCTCAAGATGTGATATATTGTATTTGATGATTATATATCTACTTATAATAATAGTCTTAGGCCTGGTTGAAAAGATGGTTCTACTAGAGGAACAATTTAGCCATCTCGTCGCTAATCCTTAAAGGGAATGAAACTAATGATTTTCTCAAGGAATTTTACCTAGATATCATTGGAAACTGTCAATCAATTCAATCACGGGCAGAGAAAGTGTAGCAATATAATATGAATCAGAGGAATTATGTAAGCTCAATTCACATTCGAGATTGATTTTGTAAAAGAAGAATTCTTGTCAGAGAGGCGGTACATATATGGAGCTGCGACGCCTAGTGTTTCTGCAGTTTGTGAAGGAGTTGAAATCAATAATTTCTCTCCAGATAAATACATGAAAAAACATTGGGATTTGTCTATAAAAAACAGTGAAATCACGAATCAGAGAGAATGCAGAAATATAATATGGAGCAGAAGGATTCTGTAGGCTAAAATTATAATCGGAACTAATCTTATCAAGAAATAATTTTTGCCGGAGGCGGTTCACATATGGAGCTGCGAAGCCTAGCGCTTAGACCTGCGAAGCAGGTCGAAACGCTAGTCCTATATACTAATCCGCATAAATTTTTTCAATTACAACTGTCAGTTGGATGTTCCCAAAAAAATTTTTATCCATCGCTACAGCTTAAACGGTGTATCTAATTTTGTTCATTTCTTCTCTATTCTATACGTCTTAATGAGGACTAGTGCCTTTTATATATTTGAATACCATCACATGTATAATAATCACAGGAGAAGGCCAAAACCATCGATTACAATTGTCAAAAATGACAGTTCACCGGCCGTCAGAATATTCTCAAGTTATCCCTGACAAAAAATTAATGAACATCGGGCCGCTTCTGTCAAGTTTGACATATAGGTATTTGAAATATTTCTCAAAATATCACAAAATTCACTATTTAATATAGATATTATGTATTGTTATATAGGTAAAACATTCAAATGGATCATTTGTGATGTATTTGGAGCTTTTATAAAGCTTATTCTGATAGAAATAAATTTTTTGACACTCAATTAAACGTCAGTGTTGCCAACTCATTCCTCAAGCAGAAACTGCACATGCGTACTCGCTTTTACGCGAAATATCAATGCCAGTTCACAACAATGTACACATCTGATAAATAGAAAGTAAGTAGTTTAATTGAATATTATTAACAAAATGACAATCTTATGTAATATTTTTCAGGCTGAACTCAAACTTTTTTTGAAATAAAGTATAATGTCACAATACTTATGCATTTTCAACCCAAAATAGAAAACAGGCATATTTCGTACAATATAAATTCTTTCAAACAAGCGATCGCATAGGTTCCAAGATGATTTCAACATGTAATTGTTATGAGAAAATCGATTCTATTAATCAAGAAACTTATTTTTGTAATTAGAGTGTAATTTATATAATATTTTTTAGGTTATGCTTGAAGTGGAAGTTGAAGTTTCTGACATCTAATAGCCTAGGCTCTGATGTTTACTCATGAGCTAATGATTCAATGCGTAGTAGATAAATCTGATGTATGCACTAGAAACTTGAATGGCATTGTTGAATTCAAGAGTTCATTGTTGTACCCAGGTTATACACAACAAACGTAGCCTATATGGATTACAGAAGATATGTACCAAGAGATACTCAACTTGGAGGAGTTCTTAATGATAATTTTGTACATAATATTCCATTAAAATATTAGTGAGGTGCTCTTTCTACGTTTTAAATGTATGAATCAGACATTAACACATATATTGCAAGGACCAACCAATCCAATCGTACATTTTGTTGAGGTACATCAATGAAACATGCAATCATCAGCAGATTATAAAATCCCTTTCAATCAATGAAGCCAATACATTGAAAATTCAATTGAATCAACGAATGGGAGTTTACATTGATCATAATTGATGAGAACCATCAGTCCATAACCTAACAATGGATCAAATAGAGTAATGACATTAGATTACGACAATGGGGCCATCAATCTGAATTTTTTATTCGTTTAAAAATATAAATCAAATATTTCTTAAGGAACTAACTGTACCAAAATATTTTGTACAATAATCTATGAGTCATCAAATGGATCATGTTACAATATGATGACACAAATTCATATTATAGTATAAATAATTCTATCAATTTCGTATTTGTAGTATTTCTATATTTCTCCTAAAAGCTCCATTGAGCTGATAAAACACGATAAGCTTGGGTGAAAACGATGATGAAAGTATCATTTGTCATTATTCATTCTTTCTCAAATTTTGAGATACAAACGGAACGTACGCATACACTTCTAAACCGTTTGTGCGCATGCGTCAGTTGTCAATTATTATTCTGTTGCTGCAAACTAATTTGAAATCTAAAAGTGATGTTATTCTATTGAATCTTCGTATGCGAATAGAGTCTTCCATTAGACCATAAGTAAAATTGGGTAGATCTTCACAATAGGAACCTAGTGGTAGTTATAAAAGTTAAAAGAGATGGCGCCACAGAGATTCAAAGAAATTTTCTAGTGGCACTAGAACGGTGGGGACTAGTATTTTACATTCAAGAAAAAGCAACTTTAACATAACCTAAAACGAGCTTCCCAGACCAATTAGTATTGGAAAACATTAAATCAGTGTTTTTTAGCTCAAAAAATACAAAACTTAACCTAAACCGAGCTTTTAGGGGTCAAGTAGTATTGGAAAACAGTAAATTAGTGTTTTTTCAGTTCAAAAAAAAACAGCCAGAATAAAACCTTAACCAAGCTTTATAAAAAAAAATTCATTATTGTCAGCGAGCCACACACTTGTACGTATTTAGGTGGAATGCTCTTCGTTTGAAAGCCACTGACTATTGCAATACATGTACAAGGTACGCGCATGCGCACGTCACTAGATTTCTAGCACAAAAGTGAGCCGTAATTTGTATTCGTATTTTTCTCTATCAAATATTCTACAGCTTTTACAATACTTATTGTTTTAGCGATGTCAGAAAATGAAATTTTATATGTTCACGAAAAATTAGAATGTCGTGACATGAAAATATTTTAAATTCATAATGAGACAGCAGATTCTAAAATATTGTATCAATCTGTATAATAGATAACAATGTATGAAATAGTATATTGCAGGGAAAGTATCAAGTTCAATGAATAATTGTTGGAAGTGATCAAAAGTATTTTTTCCTATGGTTCATTTATGTCATGAATGGTCCAAGGGCTCTTACGGCATTACGATTTGAGTCTTTTGATAGACTGAAATGCGAATATGATCCACTCACAATGAATAAAGGTTTCACAACAAGTTTGCTAGAAATAAAGTCAAGAAATAAGAGCAACATATATAGTCACATATTAACCGAATGGAAGCAAATTTGAATCTCCAAAATAATCTGTTTATAATATTTGATGAGCAACTGATAAATGATGCAACTGACACATAGCCGAGTGTTATTGTGCTCATGTGAAACTGGTTCGCATCATGGTCAATCGGAAGGCTAGAATCATACTCCCATAAGAATCTTTGGACTGTTCTTAACCGAAATGTATTATAGAATTATTGTTATTCTATTAAGATTATGATCTATTCCAGTTAAAAATGTGCTACTTCGATTTAAGTCTTCTGAACCAGTTTTACAATAGCACAAAATTGTACTTTGCTATCAGACAGTTCCATCTACTGTTAGTCGTGCATCAGACATCAATAACATCATAACTGGATTCATGCAGTCAGAAGATTCAAATTAGATCTGTTCAGGTAGTTGATGTTTATATTTGTTGCTCTTATAACTTGATATAATTTTCAGAAACAGTGTTTCAAATCATGTATATTTATTGAGAGTAAATCGACTCGGTATCCCGGTCAACCTGGAGGCTAAGATATTGGTCCCATAAAAGCTCTTGGACCGTTTTTAACTGGCATGTCGGATAAAAAGTGTATTATTCTAAGTAATTAGGAGAGAATATATGCTATTTCTAATTTGTGAAAACTCTCAGTTTGAATCAAGAAAAGATTGGTTAAAAACAACAATAGAGATATCAATTAACATTATTCATTTGTTGAGAAATGTAAATTATGAAACTTCACTCAAATAAACTGTGAGCATATTATGAATTCTGTTTAATTACTCAACTAAATTTGTATTTTGAACCGTAGAATTGAATAAATCCTTAAGAACAGTTTTAAAGGAAAATTCAACAGGACCAAGTATTTATGAATGCACTAGACAATTTACACCACATTTACAAATATTGTAGGGAAACATGCTCATAATAAATTCATTATTAGCGCTGCAGGTTGTGAAGAGGTTCAGTCAGTTTACTTGGTATCTAATTACTGCGTATGTCGGTGAAATTATATTTCTGTAATGATATTGTTGCAGAAAATTTAATTGTTTGTAGACAATGAAGAAGAATTGATAAGATTCGAAACGTTGGTTCAAGAGATATGAATTTAATATACTAATCCTGCTGATTCATCCATCATCCGACGATCCATCATCCGACGATCTATCATTTGATTATACTTTTTATGGGTACGCTTTTGCGCACATTTCCAATTTCAATTCACAACAATGTACACATCTCATAGAAGAGAAAGTAGGTAGTTTAATCAAATAATAATAATTAAATGACAAATTTCTGTGATCTTCTCCAGGTTATGCTTAGGATAAGAGTAATATGCGACAGTATTATCGCATTTTGAATACAAAATAGGGCACATGCATATTTCACACTATAAAACTCTTATCAAACAAGGGATCGTAGAATCATGTAGTAATTGGATTAACTTCAAGATGAAATTACCATATAATTGTCATAAGAGAATCCATCAATGTAATTAAGAAATATATTTTTGTTAACAAGAGATATAATATTATTGTTATCAAGATGAAATAACCAATTGTTGGAAACATAGTATAGCATGAAATTTGAGTCCATCATCGTCAATTTACAATAATTTCAATCTCCTATTTCTAGCAAGTTGAAGTGGAAGATGTCTGCAATCACATAAAATTTTTTGAACGCAATCAGGTCCTCTGCAACTGAATTCTGCCAAA
Source organism: Dromius quadrimaculatus (assembly GCA_963989225.1). Classification (NCBI taxonomy): domain Eukaryota; kingdom Metazoa; phylum Arthropoda; class Insecta; order Coleoptera; family Carabidae; genus Dromius; species Dromius quadrimaculatus. The sequence goes on from OZ022330.1 coordinate 31,834,784, forward strand.
GATGTGCCTGATTGATCTTTATTAAATTTATCTTGTTCTCAAAAATTCATTTGGCCACTCAATAATTTGTAATCATCTAGGGAGATAGATCTGTTGCAGAAACGTGTTCTTTTTGAGGAGCTCTGAAAGAGTGGAGCTTGTGTTCTTCGGTTTATGTCTATCATCTTGCAAATTTTCAGTGATTGGAGCAAACGTTTATTTGAAATTTGATTATGAATACAATTGGTAACATACTCGAATATTATTGAATGTAACATATTAAATACTTCCTCTGCATAGCTTTCCTGAATATTTGGAATTTGAAGTTACAGATCTGAGTTTTCAATCATCAATTTTTCCGCTATTGGTATGCAACTCCATTCAAAATTAAAATTAAAATCAACCACTGAGACGCATTTACAAGAAAGTATGAGGACAGTTGTCGCTTCCAATGAATCTTCACTTTTTAGACCCTACTGAGCCCAAAAACATAATTCAAAAGCAAGTCAGTCGTTGTTTGTCTATGTCTCAAAACACGAGTACTTGAGAACGCCTTTATTTTATCAACGGTGGTATTTATAAAAAAGATATAAGGTAGCTTAGATTTATCCCCAAATGGATTGGCACAACATTCACCTGGAACATTTCCCAAAACTATCAGCGGTTCAATTTTATTTATCATAAAATTCGATGAATTTTTTCAAAGTAGAGAAATAATTATTATCAATGCAAAACTAGAGTTTTTTATACTTATATTTGGACTTGGCATGCCAAGGTTTGTCGATGGTAGCGTTGACGATGCGTTAGACGAAAAACGTTGCAAATGGGAGAGAACAACATGAATATATAAGTGAAAAATTATGTCCGCTAACTCTTAAATTGTTGCGAACCTAATACATGGAGTAAAGTATTTTCACAGTGGTATTGGCAATTTGTAAAACATTTGCAGTTTCCCATGCAGAAATAGAGCATGTAAATTCACGCATCACGGTCTTATATACAGGTCTTGGCACTAGCATCTCACTACCATTGGTAAGAGGCTGACTCTTATTGGAGTATTTAGCTATTATTAGTTCCTCAAGATGTAATATATTGTATTTGATGATTATATATCTACTTATAATAATAGTCTTAGGCCCGGTTGAAAAGATGGTTCTACTAGAGGAGCAATTTCGCCATCTCGTCGCTAATCCTTAAAGAGAATGAAATCAATGATTTCCTCAAGGAATTTCATCTAGATATCATTGGACACTGTCAATCAATTCAATCACGGGCAGAGAAAAGTGAAGAAATATAATATGAATCAGATGAATTATGTGAGCTCAATTCACATTCGAGATTGATTTTGTAAAAGAAGAATTCTTGTTAGAGAGGCGGTACATATATGAAGCTGCGACGCCTAGTGTTCCTGTAGTTTGTGAAGGAGTTGAACTCAATAATTTCTCTCCTGATAAATACATAAAAAAAACGTTGGGATTTGTCTATAAAAAACAGTGAAATCACGAATAAGAGAGAATGCAGAAATATAATATAGAGCAGAAGGATTCTGTAGGCTAAAATTATAATCAGAACTAGTTCTATCAAGAAATTATTTTTGCCGGAGGCGGTTCACATATGGAGCTGCGAAGCCTAGCGCTTAGACCTGCGAAGCAGGTCGAAACGCTAGTCCACTATACTGGAAGGCCAAGTGTAAGGATTACTAATTCGACTTCGCCCGAGGCTACAGCTTAAATGGTTCAGTCGATTTTTGTAATTTTTTTTTTATAAATTGCGTATTCACGAGAAGGAGTGCCTTTTATATGTTAGAAAATTATTACATGTATAGTATTGACAGGAAAAATCCAAAACCATCAGTGAGAACTGTCAAAAGTGACAGTTCGAGAAAATATCAAGCTATCAATGCTAGAAAATTGATGAACATCGAGTCGCATCTGTCAAGTTTGACATACAGGTATTTGAAATAATATTCAAAATATCACAAAATTTACTATTGAATCAAGTTATTAAGTATTGTTATATGGATAAAACATTTAAATGAATAATTTGTAATGTATTTAAAGCTTTCATTAAGCTTATATCAATTAAAATAAATTTTTTGACATTCAATAGAATGTCAGTGTTGCCAACTTATTTCCCAAACAGAAACTGCACATGCGTACTCGCTCTGACGTAGAATGTCAATGCCAGTTCACAACAATGTACACATCTTATAAATAATAAGTAAGTAATTCAATTGAATAATATTAACAAAATGACGATTTTATGTTATATTTTTTAGGCTATGCTCAAACATTTTTTGGAATAAAGTATAATGTCACAATGCCCATGCATTTTCAGCACAAAATAGAAAACAGGCATATTTTGTACAACATGAATCCTCTCAAACAAGCGATCGCATAAGTTTCAAGATGATTTCAACATGTAATTGTTATAAGGAAATCGATTCTTATAATCAAGAAATTCTTAAAGTGTAGCTCCAAGTAATATTTTTAAGGCTATGCTCAAGGATTTATTGGAAGCTGCTATAGCAGAATGCTTGATGAATACGATTCCAAAGTGATATTGTTGAAGAAAATTCAATTATTAGTAGGCACTGAAGAAGAATTAATAAGATTTCAAATTTTTGCTCAAGTGATATGAATTTAATTCACTAATACTGATTCATCCATCTCCCGACGATCCATCATTTGATTATACTATTTTCAAGATACGATTTATACTCTAATTTACAATATTGCTTCCCTATAAAATAAGTTTTGAAGATTAAATGCCACTCGGAATATGTCAAGTAACTATAGTTTGGTACATGTGGTAAATATTCTGCGATGAAAAAATAAATATTCTGATTAACTTTGTATTTGAGGTTATGTAAATGATAATCCTCCTAGAACCTGCATTGTAAACGATTTAAATAATAAAATAATACTCAGATAAACTGTACGTATATACCTATTCTGTATATCCACTGCAATGATTTAACAATATTGAAAATTTCTCAAAAAGTGTAGGAGACACATGATATAAATAGATTAAAAGTAGTTATTCTAAAAAGAGTTTTCGCGGAAAATGTTGATAGATTATACGGGTTACTGTAAGTAAGAATTTATTGTTGTAATCAGCTGATTTCAAACAATCAACACAGACATCTGTTCCAACAGTTGGTAACATTGTTAGGTGTGACGTAGACGCTTGGGTGCGCATGCGTAATATAGAGTGGATAGAGAAGTTTTGCAAGAGTCAAATATTATAATTTTTTTTATTGTTTGTTCATAATATCTGTTATTTAAATATATTGTAATTGTGAAGAACAAGAATGTGTTGTTGAATATAAAGGAATCGGATGATGAGTAGTCAGCTGTCAGCATTTTCATTGATTCATTCATCGATTTCATTATTTTGATCAATCCCTAAATATTGTATTCGATTGAATAGGCACATCGAACAACTAATACTGATTTAATGAATAATTTTGCTGTTCTCATCAACAAGACTGCAACAGCAATTTCTTTCAAACTAGTACTGTTATTGTAGTGAGTATTATGATCATATTATCAACAATAATTCCTGAGTAGAAATCATCGATTGTAGATTATTACGGGCAACAATCATTTGTTGTGATCAACTCAATTTTGATTTTAATTGTAAAGTTATTGCTGATTCATTAGATAAACGATGAGAACTTGGTAAAAATTATTGTTGTCATTTACTCAATTCCAATTGCGATCAATGGTTGATTGTTGCAATCGGTAGAATGACTATTCAATGGATATTGTATTATCAACCACATACTATGATGGAAAAGTTATTAGTATAATCAACAAAAAATGCTACCTACTAGCCACTATCAACAATTGATAATTAGGCTTACCTTCTGAATCTTATTCTCATCCACTCAATCATTATAGGGATGAACAAAATATTATTGCAATCGATTGCAAACTGATAGCTGTGATCATTCAATGAAGTGAAGTGAAAAAATTCCAAAATACAAAGCGTAGATGATTTTATTCAACAATTCAGGGTTGTTTTCTGATTTATTTCTATTGTAGTCAAAAAACAACCGATTGGTTCTCTATTCAAGCAATTTATTCTTTATCTTTTAATGCTGTTTCAGATGTGAAATATGAGTCAGCATAACAACTGAGACGTTAATTATATTTACCAGTTTTTCTGAATGAATACATTCAGGCTACTGAGTTGAGTCTTAACTTTCAATTGATTTGGACGAATTCGTTCCGGATTTAAAATATCCTTTGAGATATATTTGGAGCCAATTTGCTTTTTGTAATAAAACTTTGCACAAATATATGGAAGTGTGGTTCATAGCGTTTTGGCTTGTGTGGAAATAAGCATCCCGAGAAAGGTTTGAATTCTCAAAATCACATTGAGAATAAAAACGCCCTTATTCTTTGTTCAGACCTGGAAGAAAAGTTTCTCATTGAACTCGATCATTGTGTCACATCGTATATCCTGATTTTATTACAAGGGTCGAAATTGATAGGAAAATGAACTTATTGAATGGCTCATAAATCAGGTGTAGAAGACAATGGAGAAGAAATGTGTATTATTGTAATTACTCTCAATTTTTTTCCCGCTATTGGTATGCAACTTCATTTAAAATTGAAATCAAAATCAACCACTGAGATGCATTCACAAAAAAGTATGGGGTCAGTTAACGCTTTCAATAAATCTCTTCGTCTTAGACCCTACTGTACCCAAAAAAACACTATTTAAGAGATAGTCAGTCGTTGTGTTTGTTTATTCATAAAAGCACGATAACTTGAGAACGGCTAGAAATTTTCGACTAAAATTTCACATTCAAGTTTTTTATCAAAAAAATAGGTTCGTATTCATGAATAAGATATATTCAATCGGTGGTACCAAAACTTCTTTGATGAAACTTTGGAGTTCTTTGCGTTTATTTCATAAACGGTAGTACTTATTCAAGATTTTAATTGTAAATTGTGCAACAAGTGCGATAAGTTTTTGATTGCCCACGAGAGCAAAGTGGGCTATTGACAACACTGCACGAGTTGGAGATACAATTTTTTTTTTCACGAATGCAGGATTAGTACTATCTTGCACTTATTTTTTGGTTTGCGTGCGACAAGTTTACTTGTCGCACATAAATTATACCTGGCGCACTCAAGAGCCAAAGAGCTATTTACGTGCGCAAAGTAGTACGCATTCTGCATGAGTGATAAAAAATAACTCAGATTGATTCCTTCACGAATTGGCACAACATTCACCTGGAACATCTCCCAAAATAATTTGCGGTTCTATTTCATTTATTATAAAATTCGATAAATTCTTTTAAAGTAGGAGAATAATTATTATCAATGTGAAATAAGAGTTATTCATACTCATATTTGAACGTCGCAAGCCAAGGTTTGACGATGAGTTCGACAGAACATGCTGCAAATTAGAAGGAACAACATGAATGTACAAGAAATAAATGATGTTCGCCAACTCTGACATTGTTGCAAATTTAATAGATGTAGTAAAGTATTTTTACAGGGGTATTAGCAATTTGGAAAACTTTTGCAGTTTTCGATGCAAGAATAGAGCATGTTAATTCACGCACCATGGTCTTATATATAGGACTTGACACTAGCATCTCACTACCATTGGCAAGGGATTGACTCTTATTGAAGTATTTAGTTATTATTAGCTCCTCAAAATGTGAGAAGCTGTAATATATTGTAGTTGATGATTATAAATCTACTTATGATAATAGTTTAATACAGATTGAGGGAAACATTCATTTGTCACAAGTTCAAATATCCATTTTTGTGAATACAAAGGAATTAAATGTAATTATTATGGAATATTAGGAATTCTATTGCTATTTGATGGCAGTATTTTGAATATTATTGATATTAAGTACTATATATCAATAAATTTTAGGATGTAAAATTAAATATTCAATCCAGACTTGAATTATTCGAATCGCTTTTTCTTGTCTTTCTGATGCACATTTTCTGTTTTCCTCGCACACTTATTTTGTCGATCGTAAGATCGTCTGTAGTAGTTTAAATAACTAATAGGCTGCTTTAATAATGAATACCCTTACTGGTGAGTATCAAGACCTATGTATAATATTGGAAATTGTGCGGCAAGAGTGGTTCTTTTGAAAAGATAGTTCTACTAGAGAAACAATCACGCCATCTCGTCGCTAATCCTGAGAGGGAATAAAATCGATGATTTTCTTAAGGATTTATACCTAAGTATGACTGGAAACTGTCAATCAATGTCATCACGGGCAGAGAAAAGTGTAGTAATATAATATGTATCAGGGGAATTACTTGAGCTCAATTCACATCCGAGATTGATCTTGTCAAGGAAGAATTCTTGTCAGAGAGGCAGTACATATTTGGAGCTGCGATGCCTAGTGTTTCTGTAGTTTGTGAAGGAGTTGAAATCGGGCCCCCACAACTCTCATTACCGGTCTACTATAAATGTGTCCGCTGACTGCGTCAAGCATGTGGACGTGAGAGGTGAGAGGAAATGTTTCAAGAGGCGGATATGTAGGGCCTAGTTGCCAATTGAAAAGCGTTTGATTTTAGTGTTTGTGTCGTTGAATACAGTCAGATTATAGTAAATAAATAATAATTTAATAAAGTGATAGCCGTGTGACAAATGAACATTCAATTAAAATGCCTGGCAAATGTTTTGTCCCGAATTGTAATTCTGGATATGAGAGTTGTAAGATAAAATATACAGCCTTATTCATAGTAAGCATGATAGTCGGCGACTAGAACCGATCTAAGTAGTCCTGACTTAGTACGGAACTAGAGTTATGTATTCATAGTTCAAATTTAGACTAGTATTAACTAGTTCGAAGTTAGTTCGCAACATTCATTTGGTCTTGGTTGGTTTTTATACGGAACATGCGCATTAGTACATGAACTGTCAAAATATTCATTGCCAAGTACAATAAAGCAAAATATTCATGTGCTAATTAATTATTATTCTTCATTTTATTTTTTAATAAAGTTCATTTTTTCATTTTTTATCCATGTAATGAAGTAAATTTTTCTATTCTTTTAATATACGTCGTGAATAAAATGTATGTAGATTTATCTTTTCAAATAAAATTGATTTCCGTCGATACATTTATAAGTAGGCAATTAGACGGAAGTAAAACTTGTTTTTATTTTACGCACAATTATATTTTTCGCATGCTAAAAATTATCATACTGAATGCGTTATCAATACGAAATATGATCTATTTGAAAAACTAATTAAAAGAAACTTGTTATAAAAATTACGAAAAACTAAATACATCAATAAATCATAATTTATCGAATTTAAAGAATTATTAATATAAAACGAACTATCTAAATTCTAGAGTAATGAACAACTCATCTGTGAGGAATTTTGAATTCTGTTTTATAATATTTTTCAAACGGATTTACATGTATTAAATAAACTTTTTTTAGATTCCTACGATGTTCTAGAATATCATTTATATTTTGTATATCGTTTGCATTATTCATAATATCATCAATTTTCACAACAAACACGAAACAAATACAAAATTATAGGTTAGTCCGCGGCTATACAAATACGTGAATTAAACTCCTTTATTTGCTCAAAGAATTAAAGCACTCGCGCTGAACGTGCTCGTGATTTTGAACTTTCTTCTCGCAAATAAACAGTGGTTTAATTCACTTAGATAAATAACTATTAAACTAGGTCCAGTTTCATAAATGAATTTAATTCTCATTCAAATTTACTCACAAAGTAAATTTGTATCAAGTCATTCAAATGAAATCTAAATTTTGACAATGTTAATGAATTAAGTATAAGATAATTTAAAATAACGTGTATTTGTTAGAAATAAATATAAGTGCCCTTAATACAGAAAAAACTATTACGTTGTGAAACATTATGTATAATATAGAAATATAATATTTAGAACTGAATCTAATTTTTGTTTAACTTATGTTCTCATGTTTCCTTTATTGAAAGTTGGAACAATTTTCTTGTAATTGAAAACATATCATCTATATGTATTCTTGAAGATTAAACACATTGTTAATGTATTGTTCAAATATTTCTCAATTATTGTTAATCGCATGTGATCTCGGAATTTATCCAACTGAGTTTCTTGCATAGGTAATAATTAAATATTAAATAATAAATATTACTCAATGCGACACCAATTTAACAAGTATATCAATTTTTAATTGAAGTAAAATATATGCTGTAAACATTACATATACGGTTAGCTTCAATATATAAATGATTTCGTAAAATTTTGTAAGTTTAGTGTAATTATACATTAAACACTGTTGTAAAACAGGCCTTACTGACGTAAGCGTCTCTAGCGGCGACAGCGCGAACTATAACCATCTCAGCGGACGCATTTTCGGGGCGAGTTAGGTTACCTACTATGTCTTGTACCGTGGTTGAAATCAATAATTTCTCTCCAGATAAATACATAAAAAAACATTGGGATTTGTCTATGAAAACAGTGAAATCACGAATAAGAGAGAATGCAGAGATAAAATATGGAGCAGAAGGATTCTGTAGGCTAAAATTATAATCGGAACTAATCTCATCAAGAAAGCGCTTAGACCTGCGAAGCAGGTCGAAACGCTAGTCCTATATACTAATCCGCTTGCATTTCTTGAATTACAACTGTCAGTTGTATGTTCCCAAAAAAATTTTTATCCATCGCTACAGCTTGAACGGTATATTTAATTTTGTTCATTTCTTCTCTATTCAATACATCTTAATAAGGACTAGTGCCTTTTATATATTTGAATACCATCACATGTATGGTAATCACAGGAGAAGGCAAAAACCATCGATTACAATTGTCAAAAATGACAGTTCACCGGCCGTCAGAATATTCTCAAGTTATCCCTGACAAAAAGTTAATGAACATCGGGTCGCTTCTGTCAAGTTTGACATACAGGTATTTTAAATATTTCTCAAAATACACAAAATTCACTATTTAATATAGATATTATGTATTGTTATATAGATAAAACATTCAAATGGATCATTTGTGATGTATTTCAAGCTTTTATAAAGCTTATTTTAATAGAAATAAATTTTTTGACATTCAATAAAACGTCAGTGCTGCCAACTTATTCCTCAAACAGAAACTGCACATGCGTACTCGCTTTTACGCGAAATGTCAATGCCAGTTCACAACAATGTGCACATCTGATAAATAGAAAGTAAGTAGTTTAATTGAATATTATTAACAAAATGACAATCTTTTGTAATATTTTTCAGACTATACTGAAACTTTTTTTGAAATAAAGTATAATGTCACAATACTAATGCATTTTCAACACAAAATAGAAAACAGACATATTTCGTACAATATAAATTCTTTCAAACAAGCGATCGCATAGGTTCCAAGATGATTTCAACATGTAATTGTTATGAGAAAATCGATTGTAATAATCAAGAAACTTATTTTTGTAATTTAAGTGTAACTTTATGTAATATTATGTATTCGTTCAACTTGCTCACTATATTTAGCGTATATCGGATTCCATACAACAAGACAGTATTCCCAAGGTTTTGATTGAAATGTTACATATGAAGTGAACATGATGAGTGGAATGCAGCTTCCCAGATAGCAATAACGTCCTGTGAATATTCTCTAGTTGTCCTGTAAATGCCCTGGATATTCGAAATATTCATGGTATATTCCAACAGCCTATAAATCTTCTGGAAATATCCTATTTTGCTTATTCTTGGAATATTCATAATTAATAGCATAGCATATTCCTATATACTATGGATCATCTGAGAATAGTCTATCTAAATTATTCCTAGAATATTTGATACAAATATTTCAAAGATTATCACATTTTGTATATTCTTAGTAGAATATATGATAGATGTTCATGTTATATTCAATTTTGCTTAGCCTTATGAACTTTATTCATAACTGAAAACGATTGTTGGTGGTGAGGCCAATGGAGACATTTATGATTGTGTTATAACAGGTTAGGATGAAAGAGATGGACGACTTCAATTTTAACCAAAACAAGAATCTAGATTTAAACAAACCCAATATAAAAACAGATCTCAATTATCGTAAAATTTAATGAGAAAATTATATCTAATTTTTATTTCCGTACTTTATGTACATTTCTCGTCGGAGAAAAAAATATTTCCCGCTATTGGTATGCAACTTCATTTAAAATTGAAATCAAAATCAACCACTGAGATGCATTCACAAAAAAGTATGGGGTCAGTTAACGCTTTCAATAAATCTCTTCGTCTTAGACCCTACTGTACCCAAAAAAACACTATTTAAGAGATAGTCAGTCGTTGTGTTTGTTTATTCATAAAAGCACGATAACTTGAGAACGGCTAGAAATTTTCGACTAAAATTTCACATTCAAGTTTTTTATCAAAAAAATAGGTTCGTATTCATGAATAAGATATATTCAATCGGTGGTACCAAAACTTCTTTGATGAAACTTTGGAGTTCTTTGCGTTTATTTCATAAACGGTAGTACTTATTCAAGATTTTAATTGTAAATTGTGCAACAAGTGCGATAAGTTTTTGATTGCCCACGAGAGCAAAGTGGGCTATTGACAACACTGCACGAGTTGGAGATACAATTTTTTTTTTCACGAATGCAGGATTAGTACTATCTTGCACTTATTTTTTGGTTTGCGTGCGACAAGTTTACTTGTCGCACATAAATTATACCTGGCGCACTCAAGAGCCAAAGAGCTATTTACGTGCGCAAAGTAGTACGCATTCTGCATGAGTGATAAAAAATAACTCAGATTGATTCCTTCACGAATTGGCACAACATTCACCTGGAACATCTCCCAAAATAATTTGCGGTTCTATTTCATTTATTATAAAATTCGATAAATTCTTTTAAAGTAGGAGAATAATTATTATCAATGTGAAATAAGAGTTATTCATACTCATATTTGAACGTCGCAAGCCAAGGTTTGACGATGAGTTCGACAGAACATGCTGCAAATTAGAAGGAACAACATGAATGTACAAGAAATAAATGATGTTCGCCAACTCTGACATTGTTGCAAATTTAATAGATGTAGTAAAGTATTTTTACAGGGGTATTAGCAATTTGGAAAACTTTTGCAGTTTTCGATGCAAGAATAGAGCATGTTAATTCACGCACCATGGTCTTATATATAGGACTTGACACTAGCATCTCACTACCATTGGCAAGGGATTGACTCTTATTGAAGTATTTAGTTATTATTAGCTCCTCAAAATGTGAGAAGCTGTAATATATTGTAGTTGATGATTATAAATCTACTTATGATAATAGTTTAATACAGATTGAGGGAAACATTCATTTGTCACAAGTTCAAATATCCATTTTTGTGAATACAAAGGAATTAAATGTAATTATTATGGAATATTAGGAATTCTATTGCTATTTGATGGCAGTATTTTGAATATTATTGATATTAAGTACTATATATCAATAAATTTTAGGATGTAAAATTAAATATTCAATCCAGACTTGAATTATTCGAATCGCTTTTTCTTGTCTTTCTGATGCACATTTTCTGTTTTCCTCGCACACTTATTTTGTCGATCGTAAGATCGTCTGTAGTAGTTTAAATAACTAATAGGCTGCTTTAATAATGAATACCCTTACTGGTGAGTATCAAGACCTATGTATAATATTGGAAATTGTGCGGCAAGAGTGGTTCTTTTGAAAAGATAGTTCTACTAGAGAAACAATCACGCCATCTCGTCGCTAATCCTGAGAGGGAATAAAATCGATGATTTTCTTAAGGATTTATACCTAAGTATGACTGGAAACTGTCAATCAATGTCATCACGGGCAGAGAAAAGTGTAGTAATATAATATGTATCAGGGGAATTACTTGAGCTCAATTCACATCCGAGATTGATCTTGTCAAGGAAGAATTCTTGTCAGAGAGGCAGTACATATTTGGAGCTGCGATGCCTAGTGTTTCTGTAGTTTGTGAAGGAGTTGAAATCGGGCCCCCACAACTCTCATTACCGGTCTACTATAAATGTGTCCGCTGACTGCGTCAAGCATGTGGACGTGAGAGGTGAGAGGAAATGTTTCAAGAGGCGGATATGTAGGGCCTAGTTGCCAATTGAAAAGCGTTTGATTTTAGTGTTTGTGTCGTTGAATACAGTCAGATTATAGTAAATAAATAATAATTTAATAAAGTGATAGCCGTGTGACAAATGAACATTCAATTAAAATGCCTGGCAAATGTTTTGTCCCGAATTGTAATTCTGGATATGAGAGTTGTAAGATAAAATATACAGCCTTATTCATAGTAAGCATGATAGTCGGCGACTAGAACCGATCTAAGTAGTCCTGACTTAGTACGGAACTAGAGTTATGTATTCATAGTTCAAATTTAGACTAGTATTAACTAGTTCGAAGTTAGTTCGCAACATTCATTTGGTCTTGGTTGGTTTTTATACGGAACATGCGCATTAGTACATGAACTGTCAAAATATTCATTGCCAAGTACAATAAAGCAAAATATTCATGTGCTAATTAATTATTATTCTTCATTTTATTTTTTAATAAAGTTCATTTTTTCATTTTTTATCCATGTAATGAAGTAAATTTTTCTATTCTTTTAATATACGTCGTGAATAAAATGTATGTAGATTTATCTTTTCAAATAAAATTGATTTCCGTCGATACATTTATAAGTAGGCAATTAGACGGAAGTAAAACTTGTTTTTATTTTACGCACAATTATATTTTTCGCATGCTAAAAATTATCATACTGAATGCGTTATCAATACGAAATATGATCTATTTGAAAAACTAATTAAAAGAAACTTGTTATAAAAATTACGAAAAACTAAATACATCAATAAATCATAATTTATCGAATTTAAAGAATTATTAATATAAAACGAACTATCTAAATTCTAGAGTAATGAACAACTCATCTGTGAGGAATTTTGAATTCTGTTTTATAATATTTTTCAAACGGATTTACATGTATTAAATAAACTTTTTTTAGATTCCTACGATGTTCTAGAATATCATTTATATTTTGTATATCGTTTGCATTATTCATAATATCATCAATTTTCACAACAAACACGAAACAAATACAAAATTATAGGTTAGTCCGCGGCTATACAAATACGTGAATTAAACTCCTTTATTTGCTCAAAGAATTAAAGCACTCGCGCTGAACGTGCTCGTGATTTTGAACTTTCTTCTCGCAAATAAACAGTGGTTTAATTCACTTAGATAAATAACTATTAAACTAGGTCCAGTTTCATAAATGAATTTAATTCTCATTCAAATTTACTCACAAAGTAAATTTGTATCAAGTCATTCAAATGAAATCTAAATTTTGACAATGTTAATGAATTAAGTATAAGATAATTTAAAATAACGTGTATTTGTTAGAAATAAATATAAGTGCCCTTAATACAGAAAAAACTATTACGTTGTGAAACATTATGTATAATATAGAAATATAATATTTAGAACTGAATCTAATTTTTGTTTAACTTATGTTCTCATGTTTCCTTTATTGAAAGTTGGAACAATTTTCTTGTAATTGAAAACATATCATCTATATGTATTCTTGAAGATTAAACACATTGTTAATGTATTGTTCAAATATTTCTCAATTATTGTTAATCGCATGTGATCTCGGAATTTATCCAACTGAGTTTCTTGCATAGGTAATAATTAAATATTAAATAATAAATATTACTCAATGCGACACCAATTTAACAAGTATATCAATTTTTAATTGAAGTAAAATATATGCTGTAAACATTACATATACGGTTAGCTTCAATATATAAATGATTTCGTAAAATTTTGTAAGTTTAGTGTAATTATACATTAAACACTGTTGTAAAACAGGCCTTACTGACGTAAGCGTCTCTAGCGGCGACAGCGCGAACTATAACCATCTCAGCGGACGCATTTTCGGGGCGAGTTAGGTTACCTACTATGTCTTGTACCGTGGTTGAAATCAATAATTTCTCTCCAGATAAATACATAAAAAAACATTGGGATTTGTCTATGAAAACAGTGAAATCACGAATAAGAGAGAATGCAGAGATAAAATATGGAGCAGAAGGATTCTGTAGGCTAAAATTATAATCGGAACTAATCTCATCAAGAAAGCGCTTAGACCTGCGAAGCAGGTCGAAACGCTAGTCCTATATACTAATCCGCTTGCATTTCTTGAATTACAACTGTCAGTTGTATGTTCCCAAAAAAATTTTTATCCATCGCTACAGCTTGAACGGTATATTTAATTTAGTTCATTTCTTCTCTATTCAATACATCTTAATAAGGACTAGTGCCTTTTATATATTTGAATACCATCACATGTATGGTAATCACAGGAGAAGGCAAAAACCATCGATTACAATTGTCAAAAATGACAGTTCACCGGCCGTCAGAATATTCTCAAGTTATCCCTGACAAAAAGTTAATGAACATCGGGTCGCTTCTGTCAAGTTTGACATACAGGTATTTTAAATATTTCTCAAAATACACAAAATTCACTATTTAATATAGATATTATGTATTGTTATATAGATAAAACATTCAAATGGATCATTTGTGATGTATTTCAAGCTTTTATAAAGCTTATTTTAATAGAAATAAATTTTTTGACATTCAATAAAACGTCAGTGCTGCCAACTTATTCCTCAAACAGAAACTGCACATGCGTACTCGCTTTTACGCGAAATGTCAATGCCAGTTCACAACAATGTGCACATCTGATAAATAGAAAGTAAGTAGTTTAATTGAATATTATTAACAAAATGACAATCTTTTGTAATATTTTTCAGACTATACTGAAACTTTTTTTGAAATAAAGTATAATGTCACAATACTAATGCATTTTCAACACAAAATAGAAAACAGACATATTTCGTACAATATAAATTCTTTCAAACAAGCGATCGCATAGGTTCCAAGATGATTTCAACATGTAATTGTTATGAGAAAATCGATTGTAATAATCAAGAAACTTATTTTTGTAATTTAAGTGTAACTTTATGTAATATTATGTATTCGTTCAACTTGCTCACTATATTTAGCGTATATCGGATTCCATACAACAAGACAGTATTCCCAAGGTTTTGATTGAAATGTTACATATGAAGTGAACATGATGAGTGGAATGCAGCTTCCCAGATAGCAATAACGTCCTGTGAATATTCTCTAGTTGTCCTGTAAATGCCCTGGATATTCGAAATATTCATGGTATATTCCAACAGCCTATAAATCTTCTGGAAATATCCTATTTTGCTTATTCTTGGAATATTCATAATTAATAGCATAGCATATTCCTATATACTATGGATCATCTGAGAATAGTCTATCTAAATTATTCCTAGAATATTTGATACAAATATTTCAAAGATTATCACATTTTGTATATTCTTAGTAGAATATATGATAGATGTTCATGTTATATTCAATTTTGCTTAGCCTTATGAACTTTATTCATAACTGAAAACGATTGTTGGTGGTGAGGCCAATGGAGACATTTATGATTGTGTTATAACAGGTTAGGATGAAAGAGATGGACGACTTCAATTTTAACCAAAACAAGAATCTAGATTTAAACAAACCCAATATAAAAACAGATCTCAATTATCGTAAAATTTAATGAGAAAATTATATCTAATTTTTATTTCCGTACTTTATGTACATTTCTCGTCGGAGAAAAAAATATAAATAGAATGAATTTAACATTTTTGTCTAGTGAATTATTGGGAGCATATAAAGATAGTCAAAATTTTTTTTTATGCTCCAAAAGTCTTTTGTCTTCACTTTAATCATTTTATTTCTGTAAAAAATCAATTTTTTTATTTAAAATAATTTGAGACAGGAAAATTTCACATCTATCTACTTTAAATATGCATGTATTTTATTACTTGATCATTGGAATATGGCTTAAATAATTAATTGAATATTAGCCTAAGTCCAACCTAAATCATTGACTCATAAAATTTTCAAATGGATCAGAGTAGTTTGAGACATGACTAAATGGAAGTATTTTGAAAATGCAAATCAAAAGAGTCTCGTAGCAAATTAGAAAAATTTTTTTTTTAGGTTTGTAAATTTCCGTGACGTCCAAAGGTCTATTGTCACTCAAACGGTAGTCTTATTCATCATCAAACATTTTGAGATTATTGACGTAAAGTGAAATAGGCGGCGTAGTTATTTTTAATATTTTTAGTTAGATCGCGAGCTAGATAAATTATTAATTTCACAAATTTACTTGTCAAAATCACTCTTCTTTCGATCAAACATACTCAGTAGTTTGAAACTAGTTTTCTTTCTTTGCGCATGCCTGTGAAATTTGGAGGTTTGTCAAAATGTTTCTAAATAGCATTCAATAAATAGAAATGATATATATGTCAACTTTTTCCATACATTCCCATTGATTTATAAGTACATCAAATTATAACGCAACATATCTTTTCCATGAATAAGATCAAATTTTTTATGAATTTGTACAGCTATGGAGCCCACTGTTTGAGAAAAATAATAGACTTTTGGACGTCATCATGACGTTATATAAGTATTAAATCGACCTTTCATTAGAACAAAGCAATATTTAATATATTTTTATTACTTATATCTATTATTTATCTAATATTTTCATATTTTCATGGAAGTTTATCAAATTTTGATAGTAGTGGAGTATCTCATTCACGCAGTAGAAGAAAATAAATGAATAATGATAAATGAATGCATAAAATTTTCAGACACTACATTCATGACGATATATTATAAAATGTTTTGGTATGTATGGAATATTTTTGTCAAATCTTGACCTGTAGAAGATGCACAAAGTTATTACAATGCTCTGCCGATTTTAGTGAAAGTTTTACTGTTGAGTTATAAAGATGTGAGTCACCGTGTCGTATTTGTCGCAGTCACATGGTATCGGATATTTCTTTGTTTGCGTGAGGATTGGTTCTGAAAAATGTAAGTATTCTATTTTGTTTTCATTTTGGCTATTTATTGAACCAAGAAATAAAGATTTCTTAAATGGACATTATTGTTATTATTTCTCTCTCTTGAATGACTATTCATTTATTTCACTTGGTATTTGTATGAAACCCTGTGAATATACAGAATGAATGTGTTTCCAGGTATCCGATGGCTCAAATTAAAGAGGAAAATGTGGGCAAATTAATAAGAAGAGTGATGACAAGAATTCTTGCGAATGAGTTAGCCACTGGATATAGTTGGCAGGACTATAAAGAGGACAAAAAATTCAAATTGACTACTGCAATTATTGGTAAAGCATTGTTCTATCATAATTAATATTATCTGTTTCAAATGATTTCTCATTTAGGAATCTGCCAAGAAGAACCATACCGCCAGAAATGTCACAGGGAAACAAATTGAATTAGAAATTGCCAAACGGCTAAGCAAGGCTCCTGAACATATGAAAATTATAAATCAATAGATTATATAATGTATATCTACATTTGTATCTTGTTGTTATCGCAAATATGGTTTTATTTTTTTCATATCATATATATTTCTTCAACTCTGGAAGTTAAGTGCAATACGCAATGTATTTTTACATTTTTGTGAGTTTTATGAGTATGATTTTTTTTTCTCAATTGTACTTATATAAGAATAAATATTTCCTATTAATTGAATTTCTTGCCACAGATATGATTTTATTTCCCAAAAAAATATAGCTTCAATATGGTCATAAACCAGCCCAGAATACTCCAAGAATATGATTCCAATTATCCCTATAATATTCTTAGCATATATTGAACATTTACTTTATAGAGATTCATGGATTATTCCAGGAATATAACATCATATATTCATAGTATATTTCAGGATGATTCCTGGGATATTTATAGGATATGCAATATCGGGACATGAGAATATTCTATCAATATCCCACAAATATATACCGATAAAAATAGGATATTCCAACAACAGCTGCATATTCGGAAAAAATATTCTCTGCTTATTCTTGGAATATTTCTTTGCTATCTGGGTTAGGGTCAAATATGACTCCCAAATCTTTATTCTTATCGACTCTTGCAGTACGTAAATATTGAAGGACTGTATTTCATTGAGTATGTCATACATTTACATTTGCTTATGTTAAAATACAATAATGAGGAATTAGACTATACTTGAAGATCAGCGTATAGCAATAATCCAGAGGAATTCACAACAGTACAGATCTCATTAATAAATAGGTTGAAAAAGAGTGGTACAAGATTAAATCCCTGTGGAATACCAGAGGAGGGAGAGAAATATCCTGACGTGTAATTATTGCAATTCACAAACTGCTGGCGGTTAGTAAGGTACGACTTGAACACTATTCAATATTTCATAAAACCTACTAAAAGCAGCGCTGACATCTGGAAATGAGTATAGTACAGCCCATCAACTTCATTTAATTTTGTGTAGAGAATATCAAAATTAGCACATCGAAAATTGAATGTTGGCTTGTTATTAAAAGTAAAATTGTCAATAATATTGCAATTGCTGGTATCAAGCTGCATAAATAAAGAAGGATGATATTTGTCTTCAGGTGCAGAAGAATCTGAATAATGAGAGACAGAACAGTCAATATTATATATAACAATGTCTGAAATACGATTAGAGGCATTTTTTATACTATTGCACTGTTTACTATTTAAGTGGTTACAACAATTATTGAATCTTGTTATGCAGTTATCAGTATAACCAGAATTATAGAAATCAATCAGATTTGGCATATTGAGATCACCCAGAACGATAAAGTTCTTATCTAAAAATGAAGTTGAGGACTCGAGGCATTCAAGAATCATATCATGTTGAACAACAGAAATGGGATGAGGAGAATGAAGAACAGTAATAATTGGGATACTGTGATTGAGTTGAATCTTTACACAAACAATATCAGCAACTGAGTCAATATTTGTATCAAGTTTCAGAATTGATGAAGTAACTTCAGTGTTGACTGCACATAATACACCACCACCACGAGTTTTGCCTACTCTGGCATCATCACGATCCTGTCTATAGACCACGTACTTTTTACTATCAAAAATCTCATTGATATACACTAAATCATCAAGCCATGTTTCACTAAGAGCAATTACATCAAAGCTGGATAACAGACTGATATGATATATATCCCCAAGTTTTGATTCAATTCTACGCGTATATTGGTAGTATATTTGCATTGTGAATTCAATATTTAAATTTAAATATGAAGCTACAAAGATCCCTGAGAACGGAATCGAAAAATTTGAATTCAAGATGAACAAGAATGAACCTTATAAGTAGTACAGACAAGTGAAGTCTGCAGATAAACTTTGGTCTGAACAAACAGTCAAAGAAAACAAAACAAAGTAAAGTGAGGTGTTGCTCCTAAAAATGTAAATATTGGTTCCAAATTCAAATTTATATTATAGTACAATGAGCACTATGAAACAAAGTGTTAGAGACTGTCAATATTGTCAAACAAATTGACTTTATTGATCCATGGCCGCTTTTATAAAAGATATTACCATCGTTTGACCACATATTCCTCAAGCAAAATTTTTTACTAACAGTAATAAGCAAATTGAGACGATTTTTGGTAAGATCTTCCTTTATAGACATATTGGTATCTTTGAGTTTATTTCTGTTTCTAATTACTAAATTACGTGTTTTATATGACGTGAATTTAACTATGATGAATCGTGAATGTGGAGATGTTGAGCTAGAGGCAGTAATATTTGCACTGGCTTTTTCCTACACGATGGCACGTATCGATGGCTTCTGCAGGAACATTTAGTAATAATTTGGATATATAGATGCTATTCCATTGGAAAATGACAAATATTTAACAGTAATTGACAGTTTTTCAAAATTTGTACAAGTGTATGAATTGGAAAATATTACTTCCATAGAGATAACTAATAAATTGTTGAAATTTTTATCGCAATATGTTATTCCGGAAAAAGTAATATGTGATAACGAAAAAGACTTCAATAACATCGTGATAGAAGAGTTTTTAGCTTTGCATAAAACAAATATTCATTTTACAAGTATAGACAATCCAAATTCAAATGGACAAATACAACGTTTTCATTCGACTTTGATCGAACATTTAAGATTATTAAATTCACACAAAGAATATGAAAAGTTGGAATTAAAAGACAATATTAGATACGCAATAATAGGGTATAATAATACAATACACAGTGCTACAGACTATCGACCTATTGATATGTTATTTGGACATTTTAAGAGTAATGAATTGAATTTAGATTTAGAGAAACATATTAGTCAAAATTTTGTTCAAAATCATAAAGAAAAAATGCGAATGATTTATAATAATATAGAACAAAAGTTAGATCAGAAGAAGTTAAATATAGCAAAAAAGGCGTAATGAAAATAAGAATGGAGTTATTCCCGAGAGTTTAAATGAAGTAGGAATAACACAGAGCATGGGACATTCTGGCAAAAGACCTAAGCCTAAATATGTGTCACACAAAGTGGCTAGTATGCAGCCAGAATTTGGGACTTTGACAACTTCAAAAGATAAAAAATATAAATTCTCAAAAATTAAGAAACCTAGGAGAATAATTAAAGAATCTGTTGTTCCAGGTTCATCCTGCTCGGATCAGGATCGACAACAAAACATTTGATTGATATAACACATAATCCTGTTGCCTAAATTAGTAAGATAGGAGATACAAGAATTTATTCTAGTGCGCATGCTATTAATTTCAATCATGATTTTGAAGCATTGTATGTTGAATACTTGAATTTAAATGAGCAAGTTTATCTATCAAACTTGGAAATCGAATGAAAATGAGGGCAAAGATATTGTAGAATCTGATAATTATTGGAAAATATTGAGTTATTATCAAGAAGATATATAATCGTAATTACAGAATTTAATGTTCAAGTTAGTAAAAGATTTAAAAGAGGATTAATGAATGGTTTAGGTACTATATTGAAAAGTAATACAGGAAATTAGGATCATGATGATGCTCAAAGATATGATAATCTGATAGCAAGATTGAGTAAAGCTCAAGAAAATTTGAGTAAAAATGTTTTAGAAAATTTTAATACTAATACCCGAATGATAAAGCAGTTTAATGATACGATTGAAAGTTTGAAGCACAATCAAATAGTATTAAGGGATAGAATAACGATTATACAAGAGTTTTCGAATCAAAAGTCAACAAAAATAGATTATTTATCTATTAAAAATATTATGAATCAGATCATTCATTTATATAGTATCATACAAAATATTTTGAATGATTTAAATATTTCTATTAAGTTTTGTAATATGGGATTATTGCACAAGAGCCTTGCAATTCATTGAAAGAAAGTTTAATTGAAATTAATACGGATAGTAAATTTGGGTTTCAATGATTTGAAACAGTTAATTTGAACTCATTGTAAAGTAGAAAATTATTAAGTAAATTATTCAATTCTAGTGCCATTATATTTTGAGAATATATTCGAATTATTGCAATACTCCCCTGTATCTACTGCTCAAAATAGTGAAGTGCTTACAATGCAGTGTATACAGTTGCTCCCCTATCTAAGACGATGGACACATATCCGACTCTTATGCCCGATTTCATGACCGGGAGTTAAATTAACCTGGGTTAAAGTCACTGGGAGTTAACCAGTAAATTGGGTTCCGATTCATCCAGTTCATTTGATTGGCCGGTGATGACACAAAAAATAGAGAAATTGATATTGTTTCCTAGGAAATGAGCCATTTATACCGAACTAATTTAACTCGAGATCCTGAAATCGGCCATTAGGTTTGTAGTTCATTAGACATGTTTATATTATTGACAATATCCCCGAACTCTAATTTTATTACAATGTTCCCAGCTTAACAGAATATCACATTTGCTATATTTCTTTTCGAATTCATTCATAAGCCAGATATGACTTTGTGCACTAGATGGTGTTGTACGTAATTTCTACCCATGCAGGATAGATGACGTTGCAGACTATTTCTCTCTGTGAGATTAAACACTTGCAAGAAAATGAAAAATCGTTTTTTTTTTTTTTCAATTAAACTGCTATTGGATAATATCACCTAAAAATAATTATCATAAATATATATCATCCTCTGTCAGATAAATATCAACTGAATAATATTCTTCATTGCTAAAGTAGGTACTATATCGGTCACTACACCAATATACGTTTATATTTTGTTTTCCACTTCACTCTAATAAAACTAGTGTAAATTCTACAGAATGAATGAATATTCCATTGAATGCTCACATTAATTTTTTTTCTAGGTCACATTGCCGTTAAGAAGTGTAGCATCAATGTCTTTTTCATTCGGCGGGCAAGGAATAAAACAATGCAATTGTAAAATTACAAAAAAAGGATAATATGTCTCCAATAGTTTTAATTATGAAAAAACAATGTTTAATGTAACTCCAGGTGTCACACTACTCTCTCTTAGCACAAGTTAATAGTATTTTTGTCTCTTTTTTATTCCTCTATTCTGATTTCTATTTTCTCATAACATGTGTGGTAGTTATTGATGAATAATATTGTATTTTCAAACAATTAAATTTGCGTTTCATTTATTTTCAGAATTTCACGTGTCCTAGACAGATAAGCGATGGTTTGGATTCTGGTTGGAGTGGGGGAAGTGACTCCACTTGTGCATCCACTAGCTTTTCCCATTATATTTTTACTTTCATGGCACTCACCGACAGGATTCATAATCGTTTTGATTTCATCACTTGTAAAATTGTGAACCGTTTCTGATTGGTTGGTTTCAGCGGTAGCTTGTTCTGTGTTCAATTTCGCCGTTAGATTATGAAAACCGTTAATTTATGATCAAACGCGTGAGTTTGTAAACTGTCGATAAATTGTAAACTGCATTAAACTGCTTCCAATATAATGTATAAATTTTCAACAATTTATGATGTTTCTGTCAGGTTAGAAAACAAATATAGAAGGTAATTCTATATTTGTTTTCTAACCTGACAGAAACATTATAAATTGTTGAAAATTTATACATTATATTGGAAGCAGTTTAATGCAGTTTACAATCTATCGACAGTTTACAAACTCACGCGTTTGATCATAAATCAACGGTTTTCATAATCTAACGGCGTAATGGAACACAGAACAAGCTACCGCTGAAACCAACCAGTCAGAAACGGTTCACAATTTTACAAGTGATGAAATCAAAACGATTATGAATCCTGTCGGTGAGTGCCATGAAAGTAAAAATATAATGGGAAAAACTAGTGGATGTACAAGTGGAGTCACTTCCCCCACTCCAACCAGAATCCAAACCATCGCTTATGTGTCAAGGACACGTGAAATTCTGTTTGAAAACTGACGTCTATCCCTCCCTAATCGGAACCAGCAGTGGTAGTCGTCCGTTCCCTGTATTTCAATGAAACAGTAGAAGCAACACCTGGAATGATGAAACAAAAACATCATTAAAAATTTGACAATAAAATGCTCTCCAGAATCGGTAGTTTCTATAGAATTGCATAATTTCTTTACAATGAGTACTACAGACATCTCACTTCTGATTTAGAGTTTCCAGATGAAGTTATAGGGATGATTAAATCTCGGAATATCACTGACAATATACTAGCCGATGAAGTAGACAAATATGATTGGCAGCGGGAAAAATTTTCTTCTGTGACAATCTCATCTCGTGATTTAGTGAATATTCCAGAGATGACCAAAAAAAACTTGAAGCTTCTATTGACTGGTTCATATCAATTTATACAAGCTATATCATATTTTGTACAGAATGAAATTATTGGTTCCACATGATTTTGACGAGAGGAGAGATAATTTGAAAATACAGAGATCCAGAGAGTATTCTGATTGAGCAGGTGCTGGAGTAGAAAGGAAGAGTCTGGAACTTCACCTGATACACTTATCTACGCAGGGAGAAGCGCATTTTTCTAGGGAGTATCCTTTGAAAATTGTATTTTTAGAGATAACCTAAAAACGTTCAATATCTTTACTAAATCTTACATCGTCACACGGACCACTAGCGACATCTAGCAGCAGTTGGAAAAGGTGAAGATGCGCCGACAAGTGAGCAACCAGAATTAAATCTAAGTAAAGCGAAGGTATACATCAGGCGCAGGAAGGATGGGGGAAGCCAGGGGATCTAAGCAGAACTATGAGAAGACAGGAGAAGAGAAGGAAGTGGAAGATGGTAGAAGCAGCAGTAGCAGCGAAAGCAGTATTGGAGAGGCAGCTAATTTTAGCAAAAGCAGAAAAACATCAAGATCGCCTACACTCAAAAAGAAAACTGCAGAACCAGAAAATAATGTAGTGATACAGCTACTAATGTCTATAAACGAAGAAATGAGAACGATGGAAGAAGAAAATAAACAGGACAATGTTGAAGGCAGGAAAAATGCAAGAAACAGCATTAGAATTAGAAAGATATAAAATCAAGATCGCGGCAATACAAGAAACGAGATGGGGTGGGGAAGGAGCAATTAATAAAAAAGATTATACGGTGTTGTATTCGGGAGGTAGGAAACAAGGACAATATGGAGAAGCCTTCATAATCCTTAAGGAGCTTAAAGATAAAATACTAAAATTTAGAGCAATAAATGAAGGAATGGCTTATATAAGAATAGAAATCTCCCCTTGCAATCTATCGATAATAAATGTATACGCTTCAACAGAAAATTGAAAGGAGTAAGAGTAGGAAATCTTTTATGAAAGGTTAGAAGAGGAGATAGAAAAAGTACCAGAAGAGAACCTTATCATCACAATGGAAAACTTTAATGCGCAGATAGGAAAGGAAGACTACGTACAGTATGTCGGAGGAAAACAAACAATACATGAAGTAACAAATAACAATGGGCAAAGATTATGCGATTTAGCAGTAAGGACAAATATGATAATAAGAAGTACGAAGCATAAACATCGAAAACTACATAAAATGACATGGACGTCTTCGGAAAATAAAACACAGATACAAATAGACCATGTGCTAGTAACAAGGAGGAGACAATCATCAATATTAGACGTGAGAACTTTCAGGGCTGCATGCGCTGACTCAGATCAAGAACATGGTGGCACTGTCGATAAAAAACAAGATAAAGACGAATAATAGAAAAGAAACAAAAATAATTGGATGAAATATAGAGGGAATGAATAACGAGGATATAGGAGAGAAATACATTGAGAAATTGGAGAACAATTTGAAAAACAAAAATGAAAAAGAGGAGAAAATAGGGGAAAATGGTCTAAAATTGAAAGATGCATAAATGACGCTGCTCAAAAATGGATACGGAAAGAAAATGAGAATGCGAAAAATAGAAAAAATTGGTTTGATGATGAGATTAAAAATCCAGGGAGGAAAAAAGACAAGCAAAGTAAAAATTTGTGGCAACAAATAGAAGTAAAGATAAAGACGAATACGAAGGATTCGGAAACGGATGTAATAAAAATATTAGAAAAAATAAGAGAATATGGGTGGAGGAAAAAATTTGAGTCATTAAAGAAGAAAGATTGAGTAGAAACACAAAGAAATTTTATAAAAAAATAATCGAATAAAATAAAACATATAAAGCTAAAACATACGGAATAAAGGACAAAAATGGAATCCCATCAGAAAATGACCCCCAATACAGGTGTGGATGAAATACTTCAAGGATCTATTGGATCAGAACAAGAATTGATAGTTGATACCTCAGAAGAAAACGAAGTAGAATCAACAGAACTTACTCTAGACGAAGTAAATGAAATAATAAAAGACATGGAAAACGGTAGATCACCAGGAAAAGATGAAATAAGCATAGAACTAATAAAATATGGAGGCAAAATAGTCAAGCAGGAAATACATAAGCTTATACTAGAAATATGGAGAAAAGAAGAAATGCCGAAAGATTGGGAAATAGGAAAAATAATAACTATACACAAAGAAGGAGACCAACAAGTATGTCAAAATTATTATAGAGGAATCACACTTTTAAACACAGCTTACAAAATAATGTCGGCGTTAATACAGGGAAGGATAACAAATGTGACAAAAGGGACCATCGGGCAATATCAGTGTGGCTTTGTGAAAGGGGAGTCAACTACGGATGCTATACACACTATAAAACAAATAATTGAAAAAACACTGGAGTATGAACTAAAAGCTGGAATACTATTTATTGATTTTAAACAGGCGTTCGACTCAATTGTAAGAGGTAAATTAATGGCAGCTTTAAAAGACTTGCAAGTACCAGGAAAATTGGGAAGATTGATAGCTATGACCATGAGAGGAACAAAACTAAGCATTAGGACTCGGCATGTCGAAAAATAGTGGCAGATTAGGAAAAAATGCGAGCTTGATGAAACTTTGGTATATTGTTTTTGATCACCTAATAGTGTTACTTGTATATTTTCCGACCAATATTTCGCGAAGCAATTCCCAGGGGGAGGGAAAAACCACGAAATTTTGGCACTTTTTTCAGTTTTCGCCCTGTAACTTTTTCCCCTTCATTCTTATGCCTTAGACCATCAAGTTCAATTTCGTGAAACATCAGATTTTCGATAAACTTGATCCGTAAAACTGGTTCATGGACCCACTAAGTTCCAAGATACAGCACTTCAAAAAAGTGAAAATTTTCTGAAAATTCAAAAAAACATCAAGAATGGGGGTTCTCGCTTGATATCTTTTATATTACAAATTTTTTCATGGTACCTAGTTTAATTCTGATGTAGAAATCAATCAACAACCCACCCCTCAACCTGCCTACCTATGCCACTATATTTGGAGGCACGGTAGTGCCCCCACCAAGACCAGTTAAATGAAGCGCAAGAGCACTACATATCTTTCTCGAAGAGCTCCGTCGTTTTTTTGAGCCCTTATAACTTGGATTTGGATTATACCTACCAGATAGACAAAATTTTTGGAATATAATGTCGATAGTGGACTTATTGAATATATAAAGTTCAATTGCATAGTTCTTACACCTTAAATTTTATTGACATCTGAAAAAACTCCGATTTCGTCACTGACTCGCTCACTGATGATTATCAAAAATCTTCCTGAAGTCCTAAAATGCTGAAGTTTGGTATGTGAGCTAGTATTAGTACACAAGCAACAACAAAATTCTGAAACTTGAAACTTCTACTTACAACCACTTAAACTAGGGGATGGAAATTTGTATGAGACCACCACAAATTTTGATGCTAGAGGTCTGAATATTGATGTAGAGACTCCTTGTTATGAATCATAGTAAAATAAAAACTTACTAAAAGAAGTGGAATCCCACCAAAAACATTTTCATGTTAAATGTTGCCAAGACGAAGCCATATGGCCCAAAGTCAAAGGGGTATCAGATCTCATGTAGAGCCAAGCTTCTAACTCTACACGCTCTAATTCTACAAGCCATAACTTAACAATTCTACACCTCAGTAAAAATATGCGACCTGGCCGTTTCGATACATTCACATAGACATAAGGTGAGAAATGTATTCACTATCCATTAGTTTTCTGTTATACAATAGTTCTTGTAGTTCCCTTCTAAATGAGTAGTGGCTAGACAGGTAGATGGACAAGGAGGCTTGTAGAATTAGAGCGTGTAGGATTAGAGACTTGGCTCTCAATCTTGCAACTTTTTGACAGTGCGAGCCATATGGTCTCGTCTTGGCAACATT
Source organism: Dromius quadrimaculatus (assembly GCA_963989225.1). Lineage (NCBI taxonomy): Eukaryota > Metazoa > Arthropoda > Insecta > Coleoptera > Carabidae > Dromius > Dromius quadrimaculatus. The sequence goes on from OZ022330.1 coordinate 31,862,395, forward strand.
TTACTTGAAAATATATTTGGTGGGACTCCACTTCTTTTAGTGAGTTTTTATTCTACTATTATTTCTAAAAAGTAGTCCCTAAATCAATTTTCAGACCTCTAGCATCAAAATTTGCGGAAGTCTCATATAAATTTCCTTCCCTTAGTTTAAGGGATTGGGAGGTGAGAGTTCCAATTTTCAGAATTTTTTTGTTGTTTGTGTACTAATACTAGCTTACATACCAAATTTCAGCATTCTAGGACTTCAGGAAGTATACTAAGAATTCTGATGATCATCAGTGAGCGAGTCAATGACAGAATCAGGGTTTTCTTAGATATCAATAAAATTTGAAGTATAAGAATTCTGCAATTGAAACTTTATGGCTGGTACCACGAGCTCTATTTTTGGCGATACTAGGAGCATTGTGTCAAGATGTGTTTTGACGCAATTAAAATTTTCCAAGATACTTTAAAAAATAATCTTCAGATACAAATTACGAAAAACACATATTTCTACAAAATTTATTTGAATATACATAGCTGGTATAACCTGAAACAGAGCTTGTGGTACCAGCAAATATGTTTAATTAGTCCACTATTGACATCATACCCCGAAAATTTTGTTTATCTGGTATAATCCAAACCCAAGTTATGAGGATTCAAAAAACGACGAAGCTCTTCGAGAAAAGTAGGTAGTACTGTTGCGCTTTGCTTGGCTTGTCTTGGCGGGGGACTACCGTGCCTCCAGATATGGTGGCATAGAAGGGCAGGGTAAGGGGTGGGTTGTTGACTGATTTCTACGTCAGAATGAAACTAGGTGCCATAATACCATAAATAATTTGAGAAATGAAAGATATTTAGCGAAAACCGCTATTTTTGATGTTTTTTTAGATTTTCAGGAACCTTTACCTTTTTTGAAGTGCTGTATCTTGGAACTTAGTGGGTCTACAAACAAGTTTCACGTATCAAATTTATTGGGAATTTGATGCTCTACAAAGTTGAACTTGATAAAACTGAAAAAAGTGCCAAAATTTCGTGGTTTTTTTCCCCCTGAAAATTGCTTCGCGAAATTTTGGTCGAAAAACATGAAAATAATACTATTGGGTGATCAAAAACAACATACCAAAGTTACATTAAGTTCGCATTTTTTCCGACCCCAAAGTACATGTCGACTGAACTGAAGACATAATAATAAATAAAGAAGTAAGACAAGGAGATGCCCTATCAGCCACGTTATTTAATTGAGCCTTAGAGCACGCAATGAGAAATATAAATAAGGGAACATTCAGAACAAGAGGAGAACAGATAATAGCATACGCAGATGACGTAGCAATTGTAGCAAAGAATAGAAAAGTGATGAAAGAAATACTGGAGGAAATAATAAGTGAAGGAAAGAAAATAGGGCAAGAAATAAACGAAGGAAAGTTCAAAATGATGATAATCGGAAATAAGGTAGAAGAAAATTTAATTGAAATAGGAGAGTTCAAATACGAGCAAGTAGATGAATTTGAATATCTAGGAGTATTGTTAACGAACAAATGAGATAGAGAAATGGAGATTGAAGGAAAAATAACGGCAACAAATAAAGCTTTCCACGCAAATAGAAAACTTCTAGAAAGCAAAATTATATCAAAAATTACGAAAGTGAGAATATATAAAACCATAATAAGACCAATAATATTATACGCAGCGGAAACAATGTCAATGACAAGAAAAAAACGGAGAACAGTTGAGAATAACTGAGAGGAAAATAATAAGAAGAATATTAGGACTCATAAAAATAACAGATACAGAATATAGAATAAGAATGAACAACGAGATTGAACAAGAACTAAATGGAGAAGAGATAGTGAAAAAAATAAAACAACAAAGGATAAAATGGCTTGGGCATGTATGGAGAGCCAGCGAGCAAGATACAATCAAGTCAATAATGCAGTGGAGCCCTAGAAGCAAAAGAAGAAAGGGAAGACCAAGATCAACGTGGATAAAGGAAGTAGTAGAAGATTTAGGATCAGCGGGGATCAGAGATTGGAAACAAAAAACAGAAAACAGGAAAATATGTACCTCATTAGTACAAAGATACTCTCAAAAGATGATCCAGACATTTTCCTGGGGCCTATTCAATATGCTTATTGTCCTATGGCCTTTGGAACACAATTTCTTTGATTTTTCTGCTAGAATAATATTTGCTATTTGAAAATATAACTTCTTACATCAGAATAGTCAAATTATTCACATAAAGCAGATAACCTAGGATGAATTCAAACTTGAGATTTTACTCGGCCAGCTTTTACCAGCAAAACAAATTCTAAGAAGAGTGATGGTGGGATTCTGAACGTTCCTATAGCGTCTATAAGGAAGTTCATGGAAACAGACAGATTAGATAGGGAAAATGATATTCTGAAAGAATCTGTATCTCATAGATTTTTTTGAATATGTAATACATGTCTATAACGTTAAGATTAGATGAACTCTAACCATAAAACATATGAAATGTCAGAATGGATAATAATTTAGGTGTTTTGCGTTCCATGTACTTTTTGCTGGTAGAGGATCATGGAAGGTTAGCATTTATTCTCAATAATTTTATTGAGAATTCATGCAAAAATTATGTGAGATTGATAAGAAAAATCTAAGTGATGCAATAAGCCCATTCGAAGCTCCAGATAAACATTCCAAACAATAGTTCCGTCTGGATAATACAATTGCCTCTAATTTAATATGATTTTCGCATCATGCTCAAAAATATATTTCCAGGTTCTTGCCATTCAAAGTTTTTTCGTGAGTGGCTTCTCATTCACCTACAACTGAATTTGAAGCGTCTTCAATTGAATTCAATGTATTCTTCCCATTTATTATTCAAATAATTATCATCTAATGTTGAATTTATAGTGTTACTTTTGAATACGTAATCATATTCTTCATAATCCATGTACACTTATTGCACCCTGGCAATATTTCTGGTTCACTTTCGGGGACACACAATGTATATTCATGCCATCGAACACTTTTGTAATGTCAATAATCACTAGAAAACCTTCATGTTTCAAACCTTTCGCAAAATTCTCAAAATCTCAATCCAAATATGTCAAAATAATCTGACACATGACAACTTGAGTGAAAACTGATATGAATTTAAATTACAAGGCATCGTTATATTTGATGACTTTATTCACGTCGTTGTATGATTTATTCCCATGAGTGCATTAGAAGCTTGAATAAAATATATCAATCTGTATTTTTGACCAAAAAATCCAAAAGTAATAATTATTTCCTAACCTATTGACAACATTGAACTGTAAGTTCCAATGAACGGAGGAATCATGACGTCATAACTTATAGAGAACTAATGGGTCGATTCTGTTCACACTTTTACGATCTGTAACGCTAATCGTAAGCCCTATAGTATGCAACGAATAAAATCGCAATTCTGATCACCTCAGTAGCTTACAGGTTTTTCATAAACTCTTATGGTTCTCGTAAGTTTTTACAGTTGAATAGAAAGTAGCCATAACTGCTATAGATTTTGACAGTTCAAAATGAATCAGGGTGCAGTGCTTATGTTTATAGGTCTTTTATTAGAAGAAGATGATAAGAAGTGAGAGACAGAAATTGAGATGTTATTTCTTGGAATATGTACCTGTAATTCCAAAAAAATGTTAGGCTGAACAAAATTACAGTTTATGAATTAATTCAAAAACTTTAATCATTCATACAACAATTTCAGAGGGATCAAATATCAGTATATCCGAAAGAAGGCACCTAGTTGTCAAATAATCATTTATTATACCATAAGTACTTGAAGTATTATCGATTATTTTTGTTGTGCTATCACGAATGTTTATTGTGCTTGCGTTTGAATACCACGAGTGTGCAGCACGAGTGGTATTCTCGAGCACAATAAACATGAGTGATTGCACTACAAAAATAGTATATAATACTTTAACTAAAAATGGTATATGGAGGACTATTCCAGGAGTCAAACCATTTTTTCAAATTAGTTTTCTATGAATCTAGTAACAACTCACGTAGTTTTCATAGGAACGAGTAAACAAACTTCTGTCAAACTGAAAAATTAGAATTTTTTGCATTTTCTTTGAAGAATAATAGAGAAATATACTGCGTCTTGATATGGAATCTAGTTCAGAAAAGTTTGGTGATAGATCAGAAGATAAAATTGATGAAGTTATTCGGGAAAATATTCCATCAAATACGAAGAAAGCACAAATTGGAGGTATCCACATCTTTGAGTAAAATACTCGCTCTGACCACAAGTGTAATATCCGATGGTATTTCTACACGTCCAAATACGCACTGATATGCACCGTTTCTATGGCGATTTAGCATTGTTAACCTTGTTATAAATACTACGAATGGAATAGTCATTTTTATCCAAATTTTTACCGATATCGAATTGATTGATTCTAGGTTCTACCTACTCTGAATTTAAAAATATCATTTGTACCTGCATTAGTTTTTTGAATCATCAATGTTTCGACACTAACTATAAGTAATGATGCATGAAGAAAAAATATAGTAATAATTTCTCAGGCCATACTATAAATTACTGGGTAATTAACTTCCTCAAAATCACACGTATTATACAAGTAAAACAATACTTTTTCTCAATATGAGATTTGACGTTTGAACTTTGAAGTATTGAAACAATTGTTAAATGAATAGAATGAAGTTAGTCCAAGATATGTTTACGAGATAATCTTGATATTTGGAATCTGTAACAACGTTTCCCATAGATGTAGGAGCAGAATCGCCATATTTGTAAATTTGTAAATTGTTCTCTTACGAACGATCTGTAGCTTATAAATTTACAATTTTACAAATTTATAGGACAGTGAACAGAATCGATTCATAAGTATGTTTTATTGGGTATAAGTTCTGTAATTTATTAGAAACACAACGTTTCAAAAAAACATATTTATTTATAAATGAGTTCTGAAAAGTTTTTTCCTTCTTCATAGAGAACTGTTTGGAATACTATTTGAATAGAATCTATAAGATCTTCAGTTATGGACTACAATAAGGTTGTAGATCTGTAACGTTATAGAAATTTAAGATAATGCTCAGAATCCCACCATCAATTCAATTTTGTTATGAATATTCCTGATCATAAGTACATTCAGAAAAGCAATTTTTTTATCAGATTGTTTTTCAATAGGGAAGTTTATAGAAGAATTGTAGTAATTAAATGTCGAAAGTAAGTCAATACTATGCCCGGGAGTCGATGGCAGTCGCAGCGATTTGTCCTCCATCATCGGCGATTCATAGAACAGTTCTTTGAGTTTCTATTTAAATTGAGTTTTATTTTCAATTTTGAATTTTTTCACGATCACCTCAAACTCACTGTCACTTTCCATGGTTGATTTGGAACTGAGGCATCCCGACATTTGAGCCCTTACTGACCTATCTTCAAAATTTTCTATTGTTTTCTTTCAGTGGCGCAGTATTTTTTTGTTCCTCTTAAGGGCACTGGTCAGTGGTGGTATCGACGTAAGTTTGCTGCGTTGTATACATCTTCAATTTTTTTTGAAGTTACCTTCATAATTTGATCAGCGTCCCTTATATAGTAGTCCAAAATTTGGAGTTCTATTGTCAACTGGGTCTGTCATGGGGTTAGTTTTCAGGAGGACCAGCTCACCAGGTTGGTAACTTACAATTTTTCTCTTATTTTGTTTGTTCTTTCGACGCTCTACATTTTTCTTTGAATTTTCCTCAGCTTGCTGCAATTTTCCTATGAGACATTAGGCTCTCCTTGTTGAAATACGGTTTCAAAACTTTATCTGATAATCGTACAGGCTTATATCCTGTAACTGATTCATATGGTGAGAAATCAGTGCCGTTATGTTTGACATTGTTAAAACACTTCTATGTCATTGACTTATTCAAAACACTTATGCCTGGTTGCATGAACGTTCATTAACTAAACAGTTCTTTAAAAATGAACAATATCAAATCGAATTTTTGACAGCAATGCTAAGCAACTGATTTGACGAATATATTCGATTTGATATTTTTCATTTTTAAAGAACTCTTTGGTTAATGCACGTTCATGCAACTAGGCCTTAGTATGTTGATGATGACAATAAGATCTGAATATTCTTCCCAGCTCTTTTATAACTCTGTCGAAAGAGTTAGACGCTGGGTATCTTTTGCTAGAGTACGAATAACTAATGTTACTTTCAGTTAATTTCGATTTCCAAATTTTGCTAGTGATTTGTGCTCCATGGTCACTCAATATAGTTTTAGGTACTGTTATATTTCTGAACTGTATTACTCGGTTTGTACAAGCGGCTGCCGTAGCTCTTCTAAGCGGATACAATTTCACGAATTTTGAAAAAACATCCAACATCACGAATAAGTAGAAGACTCCTCCTCATCCCTGTGGTAGTGGTCAATATGAATCCACGCTACTTAATCCCCGATTTCCTGTGCCAATACTGGGTGCAGTGATTCATAAACTTCCTTGTTGGGCCATTTTACCTTTTGACAGATGTCACACTTTTCTATTGTTTTTCTGATTTGTTGGTCTAATTTTGACACGTAAAACAACTCTTTCCTAATCGCATACACTTTAGCCGGTCCGAAAAGTCTAATTTCTGCGTAATTGTGTTGAATTAGTGGTTCAACCAGAACTGTCGGAACTAATATAGTCATTCTTTCATTAAATTTGTCACAGTAGAATAAAATATTGTCCTTCATATGTAGTGATGGTACACGAAGCATACTTCCAGCGCCTCACTGCTGCGTATCCTTTGATACAATTGTGAGTCCTAATCTTGTTTCTCAATGAACTTTTTCAAATCTTGCTTGATTTCTTTCAATCTTGTGACTGTAAATGTTGCAATAATCGGATCCTTGTTTTGAAATTCATCGTTGTTAGGAATATTGGCTGGAAAACTCGAGAGTGTGTCCGCTACGATGTTATCTTTTTCCGGGATATGTTTGATTGTGAAGTTAAACTGTTGTAGAAATAAAACCCATCTAGCTAATCTTTCGCTGAGTAGGCGGCATTTTTGCAAGAATGTCAGTGCTTGGTGATCTGTTTTAATTGTTGGTTATGCTTTTTGTACATATGTCTGAGATTTATCTGGTGCAAAGATTACTGCCAATAACTTGTCTCGTGGTAGTGTAGTTTAACTCTGCTCCTTTTCGTGTTTTGCTCACAAAACCTATTACTCCAATTATACCTTCTTTATTTTCTTGAGATAGGACTCCCCCTATCCCATAGCTAGAGCTGTCAGTTTGTAAAACGAAAGGTCTGCCTATACGTGGATGTGCTAGAGTTACGCTGTCTAAGAATTGTTCTTTTAGATTTGAAAAGGCCTTCTCTTTCTCAGGTCCTCATCGCCATTTTGTATCTTTTTTTAACAAATGTAATAATGGTTACTAGAAATTGCTATGGTTTTGATAAAATTTCCGATAGAAATTACATACTCCTAGAAATGCTATTAAATGTTCAACTTCAGTCGGTGACGGAAAATCACGAATAGCTACCAGTTTGTTGGGATCCGAATAAACTGAAAATTTCATTTCTTGTTTGTAAAACGTAGTTTTCTCTAAATTTATTGTAATACGAGCGTCATGTAGACGCTTCAGAACCATTTCTAAGTACTGTAAGTGAGTCTTCTCGTCTGGGGACAAGATGAGTAAGTCGTCTACATCATTCACTGTAAATTTTCTTACTTCTGGTCCTAATATTATGTCCATGCATCTTGAAAAGCTAGCCACCGCAGTTTTCAGGTCGAAAGGTAGAACTTGGTACGTGTGGCTACGTCCGTTGTACAAAAATGCCGTATATTTTCTACTGTGGGGGGTTAATGGAATCTGCCAGTAAGATGATCGCAAAGCGATTGAGGTAAATACTCGTGCTATGTTAAAACGTTGTAAAGGTTCTTCAACAGCTAGGGGAGCTTCGCAGTCCGCAATCAGTCGGTCGCTTCAAAAAGATCAATAAAAAATTAGCGAAATTCAAAAGAGAGCAAAGTTCGAGACAATTTTTTCAATATCCTGGATCTTTTCTGGTAACCTGCCATTTTAAAATATTTTGCTGGCTACAACACTCCAATATATATCAAATATTATAACAGTTTTTCTCAACTTTCGTGAATCAAGTCAAAAATCGTAGGAAAATTCACATGATAAAGAGATTAATTCTGCAGATTGCTGCGAGATGTTCACACTATTTTTCGATTTTCCCTTCCAATATCATCAAATATTATCCCTCAGTATTTACATAGCCTGAAAATCGTCATTTTTTCAATAACTCAAGCCAAACTTTGTCAAAGTATAATTTTTTTTAAAATTTTCTCATTCACAAGATATATTTATTTTTCCAGATTGAACTATGTATACTATTCGGGCTCACTTTTTATTCTCATAAGAGAAACATATTTTCAAGTGATGAATGATGCATTTTAAGTTTTTTTTTGGGAAAAACTTCTCTCAAATATTTCTAAAAGTTAGAATGATATAATTAGATTGTAGAGGAAACTTATATGATGAATTTTATATTGAATTATCTTAATAATGACCTCATTTTTCAATTCTGTGAGAAATTTCTATTCATATTCCCTATATTTGACCAATAATAAGTTAATATTTTTATCGGAAACTATCATTACTCAAAATTATGACAGATGCACCAACGTTATTAAATTTTTGCACGTTTGGCGTTATCATGTCTTTGCCGACCCTCTTTTCGAGGTATTATGTTGATTTTACCATGCCAGCTATGGTTACTATAGTTATGCTGACTTATAGTCCTAAATCCCAGACCCGCCAGACCTTACTTATTTTCTGAGAAACAAAATTTGTGAATTAGAGTAGTGTTGGTCGTACCGAATATGCGTATGATCAAAGTACCTTTGATCATACGCATATTTGCTAGTTTGGGCCGACGGTCAATTTATAGATACGAGGTGCTGTAGGTACGCTAAGACATTATTCACTTTTCTTGAAGTCTAAGTGCTGATTTTCATGTATGTTCTAAAGAATATTGTTTGAAATTGATAATCAACACTGCCAGAAATTTCCCATCGGCAGTAATTCCTGCTAAACTATTTGAAGCTCGCAAAAAAATAATGTTACTTATAGTCTAAGTCCCAGTTTTTATATAAAATACTTAGGGAGCAATTTCAATACCTTTTGTGAACAGCCAGACCAAGGAAGAGTTGGATGCTCATAGATACTTCGCTTATTATAAAGCCTACAAATAGTGACCTCGCCCTTCTACTCACAGCGATATTTCAATTGTGTATGAAAGATGTAAAGATTGATCTAACTGTTAACAAATTAAAAAGTATTGAAATTGTTCACTGGGTATCAATTCATATATAAAAATTAGCACTCAGACTATTGGAAGATTACGATATTCTTTCCGAAATTTAAAGAGTCTAGCAGGAATTACCACCGATGGAAAGTGTCTAGCAATGTTGATCATCAATTTTTTACCATTTTCTCTCAAACGTACATAAAAATCAACATTCAAGACTTTAAGAAAAGTGAGTAATGTCTTGACATACCTCCAGCACCTTGAATCTGTGAATTGATATAAACAAAACTCTATTCCACACATTCTGTTCCTCAGAAAATAATTAACATCTCGCGGGCCTGGAATCTTGCTCTATTACCGTCCATGGGCAAAGGCGATAAATAAAAAATTGTAGATTCATACAAGAAATATTCATTAATTCATCTTTATTCGTAATCAAATATTCACGATAAAATGTCAAACTTGACATCTGACAGAAAATAAACAATCACCAGTAATAACTCAATTTGAAAATGGAAATTTGGATATTTCAGATAATCTTCCACTCGTGCAAAAAATTTTTTAAGCATCACGGTCAATAAATACACTTCCATTTTCGCATTATATTTGGGAGCCTCGCCAAGGCTCGACCTTCAAACTATTATTCTCAATCGGTGAACTGTATTCACTGACTTTAATACTTGAGTTAACTATTTACACAAAAGAAACTTTTTCAGCAAAATTTATTCATATTGATGATTCATCAACAGATATTGGTCAAAAATGTATTTCCTTTTTCTGTTTGTTATTTTCTTCTTAATAAGAAGACAAAAATATAAATATTCACAAGCCAATGATAACACAATAATTGTTGTGATTTATTTTGTTACCATATAAAATTTCACATTCAAGTTCTTTATCAAAAAAATAGGTTCATATTCATGAATAAGATATATTTAATTGGTGGTACCAAAACTTCTTTGATGGAACTTTAGAGTTCTCTGCGTTTATTTCATAAACGGTAGTACTTATCCAAGAATATAATAGTATATTTTGCAACAAGTGCGATAAGTTTTTGATTGCCCACGGGAGCGAAGTGGGCCATTGACAACACCGCACGAGTTGGAGATACTATTCTCTATTACGAATGCGAGATAAGTACTATTTTGCACTTATTTTTTTCGAGTGATAAATGGTTTGCGTGCGACAAGTTTACTTGTCGCACATAAATTATACCTGGCGCACTCAAAAGCCACAGAGCCATTTACGTGCGCAAAATAGTACGCATCCTGCATGAGTAAAAAAAATAACTCAGATTGATCCCTGAATGAATTGGCACAACATTCACCTGGAAGATTTCCCGAAATTATTAGCGGTTTTATTTTATTTATTATAAGATTCGATAAATTCTTCTAAAGTAGGGAAATATGTATTATCAATGAGAAATTCGAATTATTTATACTCATATTCAAACGCCCCATGCCAAGGTTTGACGATGGTAGCGTTGATGATGCGTTCGACAAAACATGTTGCAAATTAGAAGGAATAACATGAATGTATAAGAAATTAATGATGTTCGCTAACTCTTACATTGTGTTGCCAATTTAATACAGGAAGTAAAGTATTTTTACAGGAGTATTAACAATTTGCAATTTCGATGCAAAAATAGAGCATGTTAATTCACGCACCACGGTCTTATATATAGGTCTTGACACTAGCATCTCACTACCATTGGCAAGGGATTGACTCTTATTGAAGTATTTAGTTATTATTAGTTCCTCAAGATGTGAGAAGCAGTAATATATTGTAGTTGATGAATATAAATCTACTTATGACAATAGTTCAAGGGAGATTGAGAGGAACATTCACTTGTCACAAGTTCAATTATCAATTTTTGTGAATACAAAAGAATTAAATGTAATTATTATGAAATATTGGATATTCTATTGCAACTTGATAGCAATATCTTGGATATTATTGATATTGAGTGCTATATATCAATACATCTTGGGATGTGGAATTAAATATTAAATCCAGACTTGAATGATTCGAATCGCTGTTTCTTGTCTTTCTGATGCACATTTTCTGTTTTCCTCGCACATTCATTTTGTCGATCGTAACGCCGTCTTTAGTAGTTTGGATAACTAATAAGCTGCTTTGATGATAAATACTCTTACCGATGAGTATCAAGACCTATGTATAATATTGGAAATTGTGCGACAAGAGTGGTTCTTTTGAATAGATATTTCTACTAGAGAAACAATCTCGCCATCTCGTCGCTAATCCTTAAAGGGAATGAAATCGATGATTTTCTTAAGGATTTATACCTAAATATGATTTGAAACTGTCAATCAATGTAATCACGGGCAGAGAAAAGTGTAGTAATATAATATGAATCAGGGGAATTACGTGAGCTCAATTCACATCCAAGATTGATCTTGTCAAGGAAGAATTCTTGTCAGATAGGCGGTACATATTTGAAGCTGCGACGCCTAGAGTCTCTGTAATTCGTGAAGAAGTTGAAATCAATAATTTTTCTCTAGATTAATACATGAAATAACATTGGGAATTGTCTATAAAAAAGAGTGAAATCACGAATAGAGAAAAAGGCAGAAATTTAATATGAAGCAGGAGAATTCTGTATGCTTAAATTATAATTGGGACTAATCTTATTAGGAAATTATTTTCGCCGGAGGCGGTTCACATATGGAGCTGCGAAGCCTAGCGCTTAGACCTGCGAAGCAGGTCGAAACGCTAGTCCTATATACTAATCCGCTAAAATTTCTTGAATTACAACTGTCAGTTGTATGTTCCCAAAAAAATTTTCATCCATCGCTACTGCTCAAACGGTATATTTAATTTTGTTCATTTCTTCTCTATTCAATACATCTTAATGAGGACTAGTGCCTTTTATATATTTGAATACCATGACATGTATAGTAATCACAGGAGAAGGCCAAAACTATCGATTACAATTGTCAAAAATGACAGTTCACCGGCCGTCAGAATATTCTCAAGTTATCCCTGACAAAAATTAATGAACATCGGGTCGCTTCTGTCAAGTTTGACATACAGGTATTTGAAATATTTCTCAAAATATCACAAAATTCACTATTTAATATAGATATTATGTATTGTTATATAGATAAAACATTCGAATGGATCATTTGTGACGTATTTCAAGCTTTTATAAAGCTTATTTTGATAGAAATAAATTTTTTGACATTCAATAGACCGTCAGTGTTGCCAACTTATTCCTCAAGCAGAAACTGCACATGCGTACTCGCATTTGCAGTCAATGACAGTTCACATCAATGTACACATCTCATAAATAGAAAGTAAGTGGTTTAACAAAATGACAATCTTATGTAATATTTTTTAGGCTATACTCAAACTTTTTTTGGAATAAAGTATTATGTCACAATACTATGCATTTTCAACACAAAAGAGAAAACAGGCATATCTCGTACAATATACATCCTTTCAAACAAGCGATCGCATAAGTTCCAAGATGATTTCAACATGTAATTGTTATAAGGAAATCGATTATAATAATCAAGAAACTTATTTTTGTGATTTAAGTGTAACTTTATGTAATAATTCCTAGGTTATGCTCAAGGATTTATTGGCAGCTGCTATAGCAGAGTGCTCGATGATTATGATTCCAATTGTTATCAGGAAATCAATTCTTTCAATCAAGAAACTTACTTTCATATAAGATGCCAACAATAGCTCTTTCCATAATTGGAATTTTTTTGTGCGCATGCCTGGACATCCGCCATGTTTCTTGGGCACTCAATACGTAGATAAGCCGTTAATACTATGTTTTCAATGTGAGATTTTAAGAAATTCATATTTACTACAATTTTGATATATATTTACAGTAAAATCATAATACAAGCTTTTTAATGAAAATATATATTGTTATCAGTTCACAAAGGGGCAAAATAGCGCTGTTGTTATGGAATATGTAACAGCGATATGCGTAGTAAGTGATTTTTGGACAATTAATATTATTTAGTTAGCTTCCCAAAGCCTTGTCTTGAATTTCGTCGAAAACTTATCAAATCAACGAAGCAAAAGTATCTGAAATTATGTCCAGAATGTGTTAAATGTGATCTATTACTGTATTGAATAATTTGAGCCTAATATGAAAATAATTGTCATCCTAGCGTATCAATAAGTTCTGCTTTATTACCACCATGAGGACGAGCATAACATTTAAATCATCATCGTTATTGTATGAACACACCATCAATTACTCTTCCATTTTATTGAACTGGTAATAGTGGTAATGGTCGTTGTTGCCCAGTCTTATTTATAAAAAGTATTCTGGCTTTTGCGACAAATTTTTTTAGATATTTCTCAAATCGAATATATCCATTTAGGATCATCAACGGAATAAGGTCATTCATAGGTATGTATTCATAATAAGTCAACTAACTTCGTATTTTATACCGTAGAGTCGAATAAATCATCAAGAAAAGTATTTGAGATGAATGGACCATAAGCATGTATTCATTAATACACTAGGAAATTTATCTTATATTTGAGAATATTACAGAAACATGCATACAATAAATTCATAATTAGCGCTGCAGGTTGAAGAGAAGTTCAGTCAGTCTACTTGACACCTATCTAATCACAAAATCATAGTTTTATGGTGATATTATTGAAGAAAATTTAATTATTTGTAGGTACTGGAGAAGAATTAATAAGATTTGAAACGTCTGCTTGAGTGATATGAATTCAATTCACTGACACTGATTCATCCATTTTCCGACGATCCATCATTTGAATATACTATTTTCTAGATACGATTTATATTCTAATTTACAATATTGATTTCCTGTAGAATAAGTACTGAAGATTAAATGCCACTTGAAATATCTCAAGTAACTATAGTTTGGTACATGTGATGTGAATATTCTGCAATAAAAAAATAAATATTCTCATTAACTTTTCATTTAAGGTAATGTAGAGAATAATTCTCCTGAAAACTGCATTAAGCTGATGGAACACGATAAGCTTGGGTGTGAACGATTCAAATAATAAAATAATACTCGAATTGATTGAACGTATATATTCTGTATACTATAGAAAAGTGACCAATTTGATATTTATTATGGATGTTCCTATTCATTGGGTAAATGAAATGAAAAATGAGAAGAGATAATTACTTGATGATTCTGCTTTCGACCCCAAAAATTCGATCGATGTACATATACTGCAAATATTCATTCAAAGTTTGATATAAATACAATTATACCATACTGCTTTGGCTATATCAAGTTCATTGGAAAGAGTAACAAATCCCAGTAGTTCTAAAATTTTGATCTGAAGTTTCTGACATCTAATAGCCTAGGCTCTGATGTTTATTCATGAGCTAATGATTCAATGCGTAGTAGATAAATCTGATGTTTGCACTAGAGACTTGAATGGCATTGTTGAATTCAAAAGTTCATTGTTGTACACAGGTTATACACAACAAACGTAGCCTATATGGATTACAAAAGATATGTACCAAAAGATACTCAACTTGGAGGAGTTCTTAATGATAATTTTGTACATAATATTCCATTAAAATATTAGTGAGGTGCTCTTTCCACGTTTTAAATGTATGAATTAACACATATATTGCAAGGACCAACCAATCCAATCGTACATTTTGTTGAGGTACAACAATGAAACATGCAATCATCAGCAGATTATAGAATCCCTTTTAATCAATGAAACCAATACATTGAAAATTTAATTGAATCAACGAATCGGAGTTTACATTGATCAAAATTGGTGAGAACCATCAGTCCATAACCTAACAATGGATCAAATAGAGTAATGACATTAGATTACGACAATGGGGCCATCAATCTGAATTTTTTACTTGTTTAATAATATAAATCAAATATTTCTTAAGGAACTAACTGTACCTGAATATTTTGTGCAATAATCTATGAATCATCAAATGGATCATGTTACAATATGATAACACAAATTCATATTATAGTATACATAGTTCTATCAATTTCGTATTTGTAGTATTTCTATATTTCTCCTGAAAGCTCCATTGAGCTGATAAAACACGATAAGCTTGGGTGAAAACGATGATGAAAGTATCATTTGTCATTATTCATTCTTTCTCAAATTTTGAGATACAAATGGAACGTACGCATACACTTCTAAACCGTCTGTGCGCATGCGTCAGTTGACAATTATTATTCTGTTGCTGCAAACTAATTTGAAATCTAGAAGTGATGTTATTCTATTAAACTTTCGTATGCGAATAGTCTTCCATTAGACCATGAGTAATTTGGGTAGATTTTTACAATAGGAACCTAGTGGTAGTTATAAAAGTAAAAAGAGATGGCGCCACAGAGATTCAAAGTAATTTTCCAGTGGCACTAGAAGGGTGGGGACTAGTATTTCACATTCAAGAAAGAGCAACATTAACATAACCTAAAACGAGCCTTCCAAGCCAATTAGTATTGAAAAACAGTAATTCAGTGTTTTTCAGTTCAAAAAATACAAAACTCAACCTAAACCGAGCTTTTCAAGGTCAAGTAGTATTGGAAAACAGTAAATTAGTATTTTTTCAGTTCAAAAAAAAACAGCCAGAATAAAACCTGAACCAAGCCTTATAAGCCAACTAGTATTGAAAAAAATTCATTATTGTCAGCGAGCCACACACTTGTACGTATTTAGGTAGAATGCTCTTTGTTTGAAAGCCACTGACTACAGCAATACATGTACAAGGTACGCGCATGCGCACGTTACTAGATTCCTAGCTCAAAAGTGAGCCGTAATTTGTATTCGTATTTTTCTCTATCAAATATTCTACAGCTTTTACAATACTTATTGTTTTAGCAATGTGAGAAAATGAAATTTTATATCTTCACGAAAAATTAGAATGTCGTGACATGAAAATATTTTAAATTTATAATGAGACAGCAGATTCTAAAATATTGTATCAATCTGTATAATAGATAACAATGTATGAAATAGTATATTGCAGGGAAAGTATCAAGTTCAATGAATAATTGTTAGAAGTGATCAAAAGTATTTTTTTCTATGGTCCATTCATGTCATGAATGGTCCAAGGGCTCTCACGGCGTTACGATTTGAGTCTTTCAATAGACTGAAATGCGAATGTGATCCAATCACAATGAATATAGGTTTCACAACAAGTTTGCTGGAAATAAAGTGAAGAAATAAGAGCAACAAATATAGTCACATATTAACCGAATGGAAGCAAATTTGAATCTTCAAAATAATCTGTTTATGATAATTGATGAGCAACTGATAAATGATGCAACTGACACATAGCCAAGTGTTATTGTGCTCATCTGAAACTGGTTCGCATCATGATCAATCGGAAGGCTAGAATCATAGTTCCATAAGAATCTTTGGACCGTTCTTAAAAATGTGCTACTTCGATTTAAGTCTTCTGAACCAGTTTTACAATAGCACAAAATTGTACTTTGCTATCAGACAGTTCCATCTACTGTTAGTCGTGCATCAGACATCAATTACATCATAACTGAATTCATGCAGTCAGAAGATTCAAATAAGATCTGTTCAGGTAGTTGATGTTTATATTTGTTGCTCTTATAACTTGATATAATTTTCAGAAACAGTGTTTCAAATCATGTATATTCATTGAGAGTGAATCGACTCGGTATCCCGGTCAACCTGAAGGCTAAGATATTGGTCCTATAAAAGCTCTTGGACTGTTTTTAACTGGCGTGTCGAATAAAAAGTGTATTATTCAAAGTAATTAGGAGAGAATATATGCTATTTCTAATTTGTGAAAACTCTCAGGTTGAATCAAGAAAAGATTGGTTAAAAACAACAATGGAGATATCAATTAACATTATTCATTTGTTGAGAAATGTAAATTATGAAACTTCACTCAAATAAACTGTAAGCATATGATAAATTCTGTTCAATTACTCAACCAAATTTGTATTTTGTACCGTAGAATTGAATAAATCCTTAAGAACAGTTTTAAAGGAAAGTTGAACATGACTAAGTATTTATGAATGCACTGGACAATTTATACCACATTTACAAATATTGTAGGGAACATGCTCATAATAAATTCATTATTAGCGCTGCAGGCTGTGAAGAGGTTCAGTCAGTTTACTTGGTATCTAATTACTGCGTATGTCAGTGAAATTATAGCTCTGTAATGGTATTGTTGCATAAAATTTAATTGTTTGTAGACAATGAAGAAGAATTAAAAGAGATTCGAAACGTTGGCTCAAGAGATATGAATTTGATATACTAATCCTGCTGATTCATCCATCATCCGACGATCCATCATCCGACGATCTATCATTTAATTATACTATTTATGGGTACGCTTTTGCGCACATTTCCAATTTCAATTCACAACAATGTACACATCTCATAGAAGAGAAAGTAGGTAGTTTAATCGAATAATAATGATGAAATGACAAATTTCTGTGATCTTCTCCAGGTTATGCTCAGAAATCTCCAGGATAAGAGTAATATGCGACAATATTATTGCATTTTGAATACAAAATAGGGAACATGCATATTTCACACTATAAAACTCTTATCAAACAAAAGATCGTAGAATCATGTAGTTTTTGAATGAACTTGAAGATGAAATTACCATATAATTGTTATAAGAGAATCCATTCATGTAATCAAGAAGTTTATTTTTGTTATCAAGAGATATAATATTATTGTTATCAAGATGAAGTAACCAATTGTTGGAAACAAAGTATTGCATGAAATTTGAGTCCATCATCGTCAATTTACAATAATTTCAATCTCTCATTTCTAGCAACTTGAAGTGGAAGATGTCAGCAATCACATAAAATTTCTTGAACGCAATCAGGTACTCTTCAACTGAATTCTGCCAAAGATGTGCCTGATTGATCTTTATTAAATTCATTTGGTTCTCAAAAGTTCATTTGGCTACTCAATAATTTTTAATCATCTAGGAAGATAGATCTGCTGCAGAAACGTCTTTTTTTAAGGGGCTCTGAAAGAGTGGAGCTTGTGTTCTTCGGTTTATGTCTATCATCTTGCAAATTTTCAGTGATTGGAGCAAAGGTATATTTGAAATTTGATTATGAATACAATAGGTAACATACTCGAATATTATTGAATGTAACATATTAAATACTTGCTCTGCATAGCTTTCCTGAATATTTGGAATTTGAAGTTACAGATCTAAGTTTTCAATCATCAATTTTCCCGCTATTGGTATGCAACTCCATTAAAAATTAAAATTGAAATCAACCACTGAGAAGCATTCACAAAAAAGTATGAGGACAGTTGTCGCTTCCAATGAATCTTCACTTTTTAGACCCTACTGAGCCCAAAAACATAATTCAAAAGAAAGTCAGTCGTTTTTTGTCTATGTCTCAAAACACGAGTACTTGAGAACGCCTAGAAATCTTTGACTGAAATTTCATATTCAAGTTTCTTATCCAAAAAATAAGTTCATATTTATAAATAAAGTATTTACAATCTGTAATACCAAAACTTCATTGATGGAATGTTTAAGTTTTTGCCTTTATTTTATCAACGGTGGTATTTATCGAAAGATATAAGATGACTTAGATTGATCCCCAAATGAATTGGCACAACATTCACCTGGAACATTTCCCAAAATTATTATCGGTTCAATTTTATCTATCATAAAGTTCGATGAATCTTTTTAAAGTAGGGAAATAATTATTATCAATGCAAAATTAGAATTTTTTATACTTATATTTGGACGTGGCATGCCAAGGTTTGTCGATGGTAGCGTTGACGATGCGTTATACGAAAAACGTTGCGAATGAGAAAGAACACCATTAATATACAAGTAAAAAATTAGTCTTGGTCTTTCGTAACAGTCAGTTGTTGCCAAGCACAGTTTTTTAAATATTTTAAATCATTTTATTTTGAAATCGTGACCGAAAACATGTTTGTTTTCCTTATTTTTATTACTCCGACGTTTTAACTAACTTATTATTACACATAGATGTCATCACATACACACTTTGATTTTATTCACTCCTGAAGATGGTCCAGGTGAGACTTAAACTGTAGAGTAGATTAAGCTAAAACTCTTGACTGAACTCCCAAATTTCATTTTCTTCGTAAAAAATTATGTCCGCTAACTCTTAAATTGTTGCAAACTTAATACATGAAGTAAAGTATTTTCACAGTGGTATTGGCAATTTGTTAAACTTTTGCAGTTTTCTATGCAGAAATAGAGCATGTAAATTCACGCATCACGGTCTTATATACAGGTCTTGGCACTAGCATCTCACTACCATTGGTAAGAGGTTGACTCTTATTGGAGTTTTTAGCTATTATTAGTTCCTAAGTATGTAATATATTGTATTTGATGATTATATATCTACTTATAATAATAGTCTTAGACCCGGTTGAAAAGATGATTCTAATAGAGGAACAATTTCGCCATCTCGTCGCTAATCCTTGAAGGGAATGAAATCAATGATTATCTCAAGGAATTTTACCTTGATATCATTGGGAACTGTCCATCAATTCAATCACGGGCAGAGAAAAGTGTAGAAATATAATATGAATCAGAGGAATTATGTGAGCTCAATTCACATTCGAGATTGATTTTGTAAAAGAAGAATTCTTGTCAGAGAGGCGGTACATATATGGAGCTGCGACACCTAGTGTTTCTGTAGTTTGTGAAGGAGTTGAAATCAATTATTTGTCTCAAGATAAATACATGAAAAAACATTGAGATTTGTCTATAAAAAACAGTGAAATCACGAATAAGAGAGAATGCAGAAATATAATATAGAGCAGAAGGATTCTGTAGGCTAAAATTATAACCGGAAATAATCTTATCAATAAATTATTTTTGCCAGAGGCGGTTCACATATGGAGCTGCGAAGCCTAGCGCTTAGACCTGCGAAGCTGGTCGAAACGCTATTACTATATACTAATCGTCTAGTGTACCACTCTATGTATAGATTCATCACTTTTTTGTCTACCTCTACAGCCTGTATTTATTGATGGATTTTTCTAAATTTTTTTCATTTGATACATCTCCATTAGGATTAGTGCCTTCCGGGGGTCTCATATTTTTGGTGCTTATAGTATTTGCAGGAAAAATTAAAAACGGCGAAAATCTGCGTTGATCAGCGTGCCTCTATCTTTTATTCATCTATTCAACAGAGGTATACAGAATTTAATGTCATTTTGACATTTCAATTTCGAAAACATTTTCATAAATTTTATTATTTCTGTTATTATTACGTTAATTTTAACATTAGTTTAATGTTTAATATGCATGAGCAAATGTCCTGTTATACAATTCAATTGTTAAAAAGGTATTTTAAATAATTTATAAGTACAACTTTTATAAATTTTGTCGCTCTACTGTGATTCATGCTTTTTGCTGTATTTCGAAAACGTCACTTTGACATGTCAGGCTGAAAAATATTTTGGTAGATTACATGAGATCTACTATGTCTACATGAATTTGAATGATAGTTTAGTACATAATAGTCATGAGCAAATGTCATCTGATGCATTTTATTTACTGAAAAATTGTTTTAAATAATTTATATCTCCAACATTTATTTGTTGTTTCGCTCTAATGTAGACGTGGCTTCTGCGACAGCGCCGGATTGAGTCAGCCTGCGTTCGGTTGCAAATTCTATCTAGAGGCCCTACCTTGATTCGGAAAAATAATTTTATGGTCCCAACTCGATTGAGACACTTTTTTTTTACATTCTATCAGGCGTTTATGCGTAGATATCACAAGCTACGGAGTCCGTAGCATTTAATATCCTTCCAATGTGGCTGGTACTGCTCTGATCATTGCGACTTGATGTTAATATTCAATTGTTGAAATGACATTTCAACTTTTTAACATTTTTGAAAACTAATACATGAGTTTTAAGGATCATTTTGGATATATATTTTTCTTACGTGATTAATATAGTGGATAATTGAAGATGGAACCAAATAGGGTTATTTATGGGTATGTATACATAATCATTCAACTAAATTTATATCACATTCACAAATATTGTAGGAAACGTGCATACAATGAATTCAAGAGATTGAAGAAGTGATACAGACAGTAATTAATTTGTAATGATATTGTTGGAAGAAACCCAACTGTTCGTAGACACTGGAGAATAATCAATGAATAATAATAAACTGGTTTTTTTTTTCATTCTCTTATCCGATTGGACATGAATAAATAAGAGTATTAGTGAAAATGCGATTCAAAAGAATCTCGTAGTACTTGAGAAATATTTTTTTTCAATTTTAAAAATCTTCCGTGGCGTCCAAAAGTCTATTGTGTCACTCAAACGGTAGGTCTTATCCATCATCAAACATTTTGAGAATATTGACGTAAAGTAGAATAGGTGGCGAGAGTGTTTAGCTTATTTAACATCATCTAAATTATTTTTATTATTGTCAGTAAGAACACGAGCTAAATAAATTATACAGTTATCAAATTCACTTATGAAAATCACATTTCTTTCGACCAAACAATACCAGTAGTTTGAAGCTTGATTTACTCAATGCGCATGCCTGTGAAACTTGGAGGTCTCTCAAAATGTTTCTAAACAGCTTTCGAAAAATAGAGATGATACATATTTCAACTATTTCGATACGTTTCCAATAATTTATGAGTACATCAAATTGCAACGCAACAATATTTTTTTATGAATATGAACAAATCTTGTAGGAATTTGTACACCTATGAAGTCCACTGTTTTAGGACCACAATAGACTTTTAGACGTCATCATGACGTCATATAAGTATTAAATCGTCTTTTCATTGAAACGGAGCAATATTCAATATCATTTTCGTTACTTATACCTATTATTCATGCCATATTTTCATATTTTCATGAAAATTTCTTAAATCTTGATAGTGTTGGAATACCCTATTTCAAGGTGAACACCAGGTACCAGAGTGTGATTGTTGGAATCAAGAGTTAATTGTTGTACAAAACAAACGGAGAATTATGTACTCGGACAAATATTTTTTCCAAAAGATACTCTTCTTGTAGGAATTTTAATAATAATATCGTACGTTTTATTCCATTTGATCATTTGGAGAGTGCTCTTTCTACGTGTCAAATTGATGGATTAGTTTTTGATAAGGACATAAACAAATATACTGCAAAGACCATAAAATCAGAGACTAGAAGTTAGGACGCACATCACTGCCCGTAGTGGCAGGTTTTAGAATCAAATTTTTATAACTTTTAGATACGACCCTTGCAGTAATAGGCATATACGAGCTAGATCTCAGAATCAGATTCAGCTCATCAATTTATATATAGGTCTGTCATTCTGGTTAATGATGATGAGATTTAAGTCGGGCAGAATTAGCGCAAATACATGCTAAAATCAAGAAAATTGATAATTTGAAATCTATTTTTCCGTATTTGTTGGTTCATAACGTGACAAATAACATATTCCATCAGTACGCGGCTACAATGTCAGAAAGGCTGTCAAAAAAAAAGATCCAAATCTGCCAAAAACGGTTTTTTGCGTTTTACTAAAAAACCACGCATCTGACAAAAAATAGTGTTCCGCTGAAAAACGTACGCAATAGAAAGACGGATCGAATAAGTTCTCTTTAACCTTGATTAGTCCAGCTGCTTTTAGGTTGATTGCAAAAATCGTAATTATTATGCCATTTTTTCGGAAATTCATAACTTGCATTGTATCTGTTATTGGGACTTAAAATTCAGACAGAACGTAGGTAGAGTAGCTTCTAGCATACGCATCTAATTTTTCAGAAGATCGATTTGAACTTTCCAAGAAATGTTGAAAAAACTAAAAAAAGGCCCTGCCGAAAAACAGCTATAAAAAATGGTTAGTCAACAAAGATCAATTTCACAGATT
Source organism: Dromius quadrimaculatus (assembly GCA_963989225.1). Lineage (NCBI taxonomy): Eukaryota > Metazoa > Arthropoda > Insecta > Coleoptera > Carabidae > Dromius > Dromius quadrimaculatus. Next base: position 31,885,525 of record OZ022330.1, read on the forward strand.
GCATTTCCTTTGTCAAGAGTTACTCTACAAAGTAACTAGATGGCGTCCCTTTTAAGCGACTGCGAATATAGAAAAGATCGATTGCAAAAATCGCATTTCACCAATACAAGGAATATTTTCCGTAGTTTCTTGTGAAAAGTAATGTACTACTTGTATTTATTATATTATTAGAAGTCAAATAAGTGTAAATGAAGCAAGAGAATAATTTTCTTCAACAAAAAATTATGTAAAATTAAGAACTAAAATAAAGTTTGGTATATGTTACGATTAATTGCGAAAGAGCAGTATTATTACCACGCGTCATTCACTTGTTGTATTGGCCGCTTAGGTGAGAGGTAGAGAGAGGGAAACAACATCCAGTAGCAATATTAGAGGCAAAAGAGAGAAGAGAGCTGGAGAGCAGCAGTAGCAATCAAGACTGTCTGGTGAGGGGAGAAACGGTGTCGTTCGAAAATCAGTCAATCTTTGTCATTTTACTGCTCATGTGAAGAATCATAACATTGCGATAGAAGCTTTGCTCAAAAACTGCATTTTTGCGCTCTGACCGGTGGCAAGTGGTAGAATGCCGCTACGCTCAGGGGGCCATTTCCAATTCGCGTGGACCGATTACACACATTCTGACTATTGAGAATGTTTTTTGGATGGTCAATGTACAATAACACAATAACGACTCATGAAGCCTTCTATATAATTGTTGATACTCCAAAAATCGTTATCGCAGAAGTGCGGCTTTTTGCAATCGATTTCTTTCATACTCTCACTTGCTCAAAAAGAACGCCATTCGGTTACATTGTAGAAAATCTCTTGAGAAGATAAAAGCATTCTGTAAAATTAGAGTACGTTATCTAACAAATTCTCAATGGCCGTTTTCCGGAAGAGCCTTCTTTTAGTTTTTCCAACAAATCTTCAAAAATCCATAGTTGATCTTCTAAAAATTTGATGCATGTGTTAGAATCATTCTTTACCCACATTCTGTCAGAATTTGAAGTCTAAATAATAAATGCAATACAAGTTATGAATTTTCGAAGAAATGGCAAAAAATGACAAATGGGATATGTTATCTGTCATGTTATGAACTAACAAATGAATAATAGAAATTGATTTTCTCTAAGATATGGTAATTCTATTCGACTATTTATGGCTTTTCAAATATTATTCGCCTCAATTTGTATATAAACATATATCTTTGTATCCACACACTACAAATATGATAAGATATTGGATTTAAAATACGTTTTTTGACTGAACAATAATCTATTTTGATTGACTGAATGAAGCCAGAATAATAGTTCATCTCCATTCCAATAGATGGAGACTAGATATACATCAAAATATTGAAATATAATCATAGTGAATCGAAATTTAAGATCAGGGTACTGATTATAAGACTCAGAGACTCAGTCATTTTGAAGGCCTATGCTCCTGGACTGTTTGTGCGGATGCGTCAGTCGTCCATTGCAAATCGACTGCTGCAGAGGTATACGTAGTCTAGAAGTGAGATTATCGGAAGCTAATTTTATTGAACTTTTCCATGTGAATAGAAGTTTTGTTGATGTATTAGAGCGTAAGTTATTTCTCATTTGCAGTTTTTTCTATGGAAGATTTTATAGCTTATACAATGATTATTGTGTTAAGGATGACTTATGTTTTGTTAACGTGGTTCTTGAAGAATTGTTCATCTGCGGTAGGGATCCTGAAGCAGATATTATGAGCTTGCGGTAGGAGAAGCAGATGTTGCAGGATTCCATGACCAATAACGTTGTCAAGAAAAGTATTTGTTGTCACTTTTCGACGAATTGAATCTACAAACATTGGATTGACATTTTTCAAGGAATATTTCATTTCAGCTTGGATAAAAAGGCCGAAAATTGCAAAAACATCGTCTTTAGGAGAAGAAAATTTTATATATTCACAGATATCAGAATGTCATGGCAGAAAAACTGTTTCAAATTGAAAATGAGACAATAATAGATTCTAAAAGATTGTATCATTCTGTATAATAGGTTACAATGTATGAAATAGTACGTTGCAGAAAAAGTATCGAGTCCAATGAATAATTGTTAGAAGTTATCAATAGCACTTTCACCTATAGTTCATGTGTTTCTGTGACTGAGCCGCGAACATGATTCACTCACGATGAATTCAGAGTTCACAACAACTTTGCTGTGATTGAATCCAAGAAATAAAAGCAAGGATTATACTCACATATTACTTGAATGGATACAAATTTCAATCTTTGAACCAATCTGTTCATGATAAATAATGAGCAACTGACAAACTGAGTGCTATTATTGTGCTATTGTGAAATTAGTTCAACGCTTGGAGTCCCATAACAATCTTTGCACAGTTCTAAATCAAAATGACCATTAGAATAATGTTCTCATCAAAATACAGTCTATTTCAGTTGAGACCTGCTCAGGGCTCTTATAGGACTCCGATTGGAGATCTCTGATAGGCAGAAATGCGAACCAATTGTACATCAGCACAGAATCGTACTTGGCTAACATCAACTGTTAGTCGTGCATTCAATATTTTTATCATATGTATGCAGACGGAAGATTTAAATTGAATTTGTTCGAATGGTATATGTATATAACTATTGTTTTTATGACTTGATCCAATTTTTAGAGAGTGTGGTCCAAATTATGTATATTTACTGGGAGTGAATCGTGTCTGTATTTTTACCAGCATGGTAGATTGAATCGTGGTCCCATAAGAGCTATTGGACTGTTATTAACTGGCATATCGGATAATTAGTGTGTTATTCAGGGTGATCATGAAAGAATTGATGTCAATTCAAATTTATAATAATTTTTAGTTCTAATCAAGAAGACATTGGTTGAGAATAGATACTAAAAGTTTTTGTATTTGATGAAATAAAAGCCCTAGCAGCGTTGTTTTGGAAGAAATGGTGTGCTCACACTCAATATGATTTATTCCGTAAACATATCTTACATTCATTTGTGATATCATAAATTGGAAAATAATGAGTTGAGGAGTCAATATTATTGAAGAATATTTTTCCAGATTGTATAACTTTGGGAGAAATATAAAATACTACTTTGGTAAATCAGGTGGAAGGACCAAAAAAATATTTTTCTACAGTCACAATAGAATAATACTTATTCCGCATGCTCAGAAGTTCTTGAGTAAGCCACGGAATATCTCGAAAAAACTATTTCATTGTTGGCATAGTTTAATTTTTCTTGTAAATTTTTCATTATTTCTTCCAAAAGTGGAATCAATTCGAATAATTTCATCAACGTTTGATGAATTTGAAAGAGATTAATAAAGCATAGTTTCTCTCAGAGAACGGTATATTTTAAATATAATAGGTAAATGAATATCACTCACGCCTTTAATCTGGTAATAGTGCACCAGGCAATCTGTGAAATTGACTGAGAGTACTATTACCCTTCGTCAAAAAACGGGTACTCTTAGTTTTTACTCTTGGAGAGTACGCTACAGATTACATTATAATTCAGTAGAAATTCTACCAACTTCTTCTACGTCGGTAGGATTTAACCCCACGACTTCTAAATCACAAACTATATATTCCATTTCTCTCACACAACAATGTCCAATTTTGTTTGGACATTTTGGAGTTGTTATAACTATGTGCTCCCAACATTACCAAGAATCATGTAAGAAGTTCTAAAATTTGAATCTCGAGTTCTTAGCATCTCATTATCTAGGCCCCGATATATATCAATCTCTGGATCTTAATATTCTACTAATGTTCCAATGCGTAGTTAAGGATGAGATAAATAATCTGGTGATTGCATTTTATTAGCATAACAGTTTTAATTTTCTGACATTTCAAAAAAAAAATAATCGCATAACAGAAATAGTTTTAGGCTCTTTTTTGAGGTGGACGTACATTGCAAAGTAATTTGGAATACTTCATAGCTTATTCTAGCTAAGAACGTCGCAAAGACTTTTATGAGACCACAATTTAAGCCTACTGATTGGCGGAGATATAAACACAATTCATTTACATTATCATGATTGATGAACAGCTATGAATTAATGCAACTGTCGGATAGCCAAAGCCGATGTTTTCGCCTATGTTAGATTGATTCGTATACCAGTCAATTGGAATACTTGAATCGTGGACCCATAATAACATTGAAGTGCCCTCAATTAGAATAGAAAATAGTTGGAATTTATCCAAATGGATTTTTTGATGTTGTCTTTGAGGTTATTTCTTTCTTTATTAGCTATTTCGGAGGGAAAATCTCATTTTTATCGAAGAAGAATTTGAGACACATGTTGAATTGATTTTAAGACAAGTAATATCACAATTCCAGAGGAAATTGAATATTGTAGCTATATTTGAGGAGTCAAAACATGTAGCGTGGGCTTTTGAGTGCCAGAGTAGTCTCTGAATGAATGAAATACATGTCTTTGGAAGGCAAGAGTATATCAAAGTGCAATGCTCCAAAATTATAACTGGAGGAGCGTGGAGCATGCATGTTTCTTAGAATGCACAATTGGAGCTGAATAATTCAGACTAAGAATAGTGATTTAGAAGAAAATCTATGAGGAAAGAATATTACTAAGAAAATAGTCCTGCTTAATAGGCGGTCTATCAATCTCGCAATTTAGGATAATGGGAGTAAGTGATGGAAACACAAAATTTCAACTGAAATTATATCTTACTTTTCCATTCGATATACTCGGTTTCACCTGGAGTAACCATCTTCTTGTATATTCGATGTACATGCATCATTTCAGTCAGCATTATCAACCATATCTATTCAAAATAATATTGAGAGTTGCAAAGGAGACAGAAAGATTGTGATTACATACAAATTGACGAGCGAAGCGAATTGTAAAGATGTAAGTATGTCGTCGAGATAAAACAGAAGGATTACATGAGTTGTAATAACTTAAACTCTAATTTGTATTCAGAAACAGTAAAGCAATGACTGAGAATATGCGGAACATGGCACGGACATGTTATTTCGCCGTGAGGTTTTGAATTTAGACTTTGTAATTCGTAGAAGAGTAGGATTCAATTCATCCGATTGATGAATACATGAAATAATGTTGAGAATTGTCAATAAAAAATAGTGAAATCACGAGTAGGGAAAATTGCACAAATATAATATGGAACAGGAGATTTTGTGGGCTGAGAATATACTTGGAATTTATCTTATAGAGACAGAATTTTTGCCGGAGGCGGTTCACATATTGAGCTGCGAAGCCTAGGGCTTAGGCCTGCGTAGCAGGCCAAGCGCTAGTCCTATATACTAATCCGCATAAATTTTTGCAATTACAACTGTCAGTTGGATGTTCCCAAAAAAATTTTTATCTATCGCTACAGCTTAAACGGTATATTTAATTTTGTTCATTTCTTCTCTATTCAATACATCTCAATGAGGACTAGTGCCTTTTATATATTTGAATACCATCACATGTATAGTAATCACAGGAGAAGGTCAAAACCATCGATTACAATTGTCAAAAATGACAGTTCACCGGCCGTCGAAATATTCTCAAGTTATCTCTGACAAAAAATTAATGAATATCGGGTCGCTTCTGTCAAGTTTGACATACAGGTATTTTAAATTTTTCTCAGAATATTACAACATCACTATTTAATATAGATATTATGTATTATTATATAGATAAAACATTCAAATGGATAATTTGTGATGTATTCGAAGCTTCTATAAAGCTTATTTCAATTGAAATAAATTTTTTGACATTCAATAAAACGTCAGTGTTGCCAACTTATTCCTCAAGCAGAAACTGCACATGCGTACTCGCTTTTACGCGAAATGTCAATGCCAGTTCACAACAATGTACACATCTGATAAATAGAGAGTGAGTAGTTTAATTGAATATTATTAACAAAATGACAATCTTAAGTAATATTTTTCAGGCTATACTAAAACTTTTTTTGGAATAAAGTATAATGTCACAATACTAATGCATTTTTAACACAAAATAGAAAACAGGCATATCTCGTACAATATAAATCCTTTTAAACAAGCGATCGCATAAGTTCCAAGATGATTTCAACATGTAATCGTTATAAGGAGATCGATTCTAGTAATCAAGAAACTTATTTTTGTAATTTAAGTGTAACTTCATATTATATTTTCTAGGTTATGCTCAAGGATTCATTGGAAGCTGCTATAGCAGAATGCTCGATGATTATGAATCCAATTGTTATCAGGAAATCAATTCTTTCAATCAAGAAACTTACTTTTATATAAGATGCCAACAATAGCTCTTTCCATAATTGGAATTTTTTCGTGCGCATGCCTGGACATCCGCCATGTTTCTTGGGCACTTAATACGTAGATAAGCCGTTAATACTATGTTTTCAATGTGAGATTTTGAGAAATTCATATTTACTACAATTTTGATACATATTTACAGTAAAATCATAATACAAGCTTTTTAATGAAAATATATATTGTTATCAGTTCTCAAAGGGGCAAAATAGCGCTGTTGTTATGAAATATGTCACAGCGATATACGTAGTAAATGATTTTTGGACAATTAATATTATTTAGTTAGCTTTCCAAAGCCTTGTCTTGAATTTCGTCGAAAACTTACCAAATCAACGGAGCAAAAGTATCTGAAATTATGTCCAGAATGTGTTAAATGTGATCTATTACTGAATTTTTTGATTATCACCCTCTGTATTCAGAATCAATATTGTATTGAATAATTTGAACCTAATATGAGAATAATTGTCATCCTAGCGTATCAATAAGTTCTGCTTTATTACCACTATGAGGACGAGCATAACATTTCAATCATCGTCGTTATTGTATCGACACACCATCAATTACTCTCTTATATTATTGAACTGGTAATAGTGGTAATGATCGTTGTTGCCTAGCCTTATTTATAAAAAGTATTCTGGCTTTTGCGACAATTTTTTTTAGATATTTCTCAAATCGAATATATCCATTCAGGATCATCAACGGAATAAGGTTATTCATTGGTATGTATTAATAATTATCCAACTAACTCCGTATTTTATATCGTAGAGTCGAATAAATCATCAAGAAAAGTATTTGAGATGAATGGACCATAAGCATGTATTCATTAATACACTAGACAATTTATCTTATATTTCAGAAACATGCATAAAATAAATTCATAATTAGCGCTGCAGGTTGAAGAGAAGTTTAGACAGTCTACTTGGTACCTATCTAATCACAAAATTATAGTTTTGTGGTGATATTATTAAAGAAAATTTAATTATTTTTGGGTACTGGAGAAGAATAATTAATAAGATTTGAAACGTCTGCTTGAGTGATATGAATTCAATTCACTAATACTGATTCATCCATTTTCTGACGATCCATCATTTTAATATACTATTTTCTAGATACGATCTATATCCTGATTTAAAATATTGATTTCCTGTAGGATGAGTACTGAAGATTAAATGCCACTTGAAATATCTCGAGTGACTATAGTTTGGTACATGTGATAAATATTCTGCAATAAAAAAATAAATATTCTCATCAACTTTTTATTTGAGGTTATGTGGAAAATAATTCTTCTGGAAACTGCATTGAGCTGATGAAACACGATAAGCTTAGGTGTGGACGACTCAAATAATAAAATAATACTCGAATGGATTAAACGTATATTTTCTGTATACTATAAAAAAAGTGACCAATTTGATATTTATTATGGATGTTCCTATTCACTAGGTAAATGGAATGGAAAATGATGAGAGATTATTACTTGATGATTCTGCTTTCGATCCCAAAAATTCGATCAATGTACATATACAGAAAATATTCATTCAAAGTTTGATATAAAGACAATTATATCATACTGCTATATACCGTTGGAAGATCCTTGGCTATATCAAGTTCATTGGAAAGAGTAGCAAATCCCAGTAGTTCTAAGATTTCGATCTAATGCTCTTTCTACGTTTTAAATGTATGAATTAGACATTAACACATATATTGCAAGGACCAACCAATCCAATCGTACATTTTGTTGAGGTACAACAATGAAACATGCAATCATCAGCAGATTATAAAATCCCTTCCAATCAATGAAGCCAATACATTGAAAATCCAATTGAATCAACGAATAGGAGTTTACATTGATCAAAATTGATGAGAACCATCAGTCCATTACCTAACAATGGATCAAATAGAGTAATAACATTAGATTACGACAATGGGGCCACCAATCTGAATTTTTTATTTGTTCAAAAATATAAATCAAATATTTTTTAAGGAACTAACTGTACCTGAATATTTTGTACAATAATCTATGAATCATCAAATGGATCATGTTACAATATGATGACACAAATTCATATTATAGTATAAATAGTTCTGACAATTTCGTATTTGTAGTATTTCTATATTTCTCCTAAAAACTGCATTGAGCTGATAAAACACGATAAGCTTGGGTGGAAACGATGATGAAAGTATCATTTGTCATTATTCATTCTTTCTCAAATTTTGAGATGCAAACGGAACGTACGCATACACTTCTAAACCGTTTGTGCGCATGCGTCAGTTGTCAATTATTAATCTGTTGCTGCAAACTAATTTGAAATCTAGAAGTGATGTTATTCTATTAAACTTTCGTATGCGAATAGAGTCTTCCATTAGACCATAAGTAATTTTGGTAGTGGTAGTTATGAAAGTAAGAAGAGATGGCGCCACAGAGATTCAAAGAAATTTTCCAGTGGCACTAGAACGGTGGGGACTAGTATTTTACATTCAAGAAAAAGCAACTTTAACATAACCTAAAACGAGCTTTCCAGGCCAATAAATTTTGGAAAACAGTGAATCAGTGTTTTTAAGTTCAGAAAATACAAAACTCAACCTAAACCGAGCTTTTCAAGGTCAAGTAGTATTGGAAAACAGTAAATTAGTATTTTTTCAGTTCAAAAAAAAAACAGCCAGAATAAAACCTGAACCAAGCCTTATAAGCCAACTAGTATTGAAAAAAATTCATTATTGTCAGCGAGCCACACACTTGTACGTATTTAGGTGGAATGCTCTTTGTTTGAAAGCCACTGACTATAGCAATACATGTACAAGGTACGCCCATGCGCACGTCACTAGGTTCCTAGCATAAAAGTGAGCCGTAATTTGTGTTCGTATTTTTGTCTATCAAATATTCTACAGCTTTTACAATACTTATTGTTTTAGCGATGTGAGAAAATGAAATTTTATATGTTCACGAAAAATTAGAATGTCGTGACATGAGAATATTTTAAATTTATAATGAGACAGCAGATTCTAAAATATTGTATCAATCTGTATAATAGATAACAATGTATGAAATAGTATATTGCAAGGAAAGTATCAAGTTCAATGAATAATTGTTAGAAGTGATCAAAACTATTTTCTCCTATGGTTCATTTATGTCATGAATGGTCCAAGGGCTCTTACGGCATTACGATTTAAGTCTTTCAATAGACTGAAATGCGAATATGATCCACTCACAATGAATATAGGTTTCACAACAAGTTTGCTAGAAATATAGTCACATATTAACCGAATGAAAGCAAATTTGAGTCATCAAAATAATCTGTTTATGATAATTGATGAGCAACTGATAAATGATGCAACTGACACATAGCCAAGTGTTATTGTGCTTATGTGAAACTGGTTCGCATCATGGTCAATCGGAAGGCTAGAATCATAGTCCCATAAGAATCTTTGGACCGTTCTTAACCGAAATGTATTATAGAATTATTGTTGTTTTATTAAAATTATGATCTATTTCAGTCAAAAATGTGCTACTTCAATTTAAGTCTTCTGAAACAGTTTTACAATAGCACAAAATTGTACTTTGCTATCAAACAGTTCCATCTACTGTTAGTCGTGCATCAGACATCAATAACATCATAACTGAATTCATGCAGTCAGAAGATTCAAATTAGATCTGTTCAGGTAGTTGATGTATATATTTGGTACTCTTATAACTTGATATAATTTTTAGAAACAGTGTTTCAAATCATGTATATTTATCGAGAGTAAATCGACACGGTATCCCGGTCAACCTGGAGGCTAAGATATTGGTCCCATAAAAGCTCTTGGGCCGTTTTTACCTGGCATGTCGAATAAAAAGTGTATTATTCAAAGTAATTAGGAGAGAATATATGATATTTCCAATTTGTGAGAACTCTCAGTTTTAATCAAGAAAAGATTGGTTAAAAACAACAATGGAGATATCAGTTAACATTATTCATTTGTTGAGAAATGTAAATTATGAGACTTCACTCAAATAAACTGTAAGCATATGATAAATTCTGTTCAATTACTCAACCAAATTTGTATTTTGTACCGTAGAATTGAATAAATCCTTAAGAACAGTTTTTAAGGGAAATTGAACATGACTAAGTATTTATGAATGCACTAGACAATTTATACCACATTTACAAATATTGTAGAAAACATGCTCATGATAAATTCATTTTTAGCGCTGCAGGTTGTGAAGAGGTTCAGTCAGTTTACTTGGTATCTAATTACTGCGTATGTCAGTGAAATTATAGTTCTGTAATGATATTGTTGCAGAAAATTTAATTGTTTGTAGACAATGAAGAAGAATTGATAAGATTCGAAACGTTGGCTCAAGAGATATGAATTTAATATACTAATCCTGCTGATTCATCCATCATCCGACGATCCATCATCCGACGATCTATCATTTGATTATACTATTTATGGGTACGCTTTTGCGCACATTTCCAATTTCAATTCACAACAATGTACACATCTCATAGAAGAGAAAGTAGGTAGTTTAATCAAATAATAATAATGAAATGACATATTTCTGTGATCTTCTCCAGGTTATGCTTAGAAATTACTAGGATAAGAGTAATATGCGACAATATTATTGCATTTTGAATACTAAATAGGAAACATGCATATTTCACACTGTAAAACTCTTATCAAACAAGAGATCGTAGAATCATGTAGTTATTGAATAAATTTCAAGATGAAATCACCATATAATTGTTATGAGAGAATCCATTCATGTAATCAAGAAATTTATTTTTGTTATCAAGAGATATAATATTATTGTTATCAAGATGAAGTAACCAATTGTTGGAAACAAAGTAAAGCATAAAATTTGAGTCCATCATCGTCAATTTACAATAATTTCAATCTCCTATTTCTAGCAACTTGAAGTGGAAGATGTCAGCAATCACAGAAAATTTCTTGAATGCAATCAGGTACTCTTCAACTGAATTCTGCCAAAGATGTGCCAGATTGATCTTCATTAAATTCATTTTGTTCTCAAAAATTCATTTGGCTACTCAATAATTTGTAATCATCTAGGAAGATAGATCTGTTGCAGAAACGTCTTTTTTTAAGGGGCTCTGAAAGAGTGGAGCTTGTGTTCTTCGGTTTATGTCTATCATCCTGCAAATTTTCAGTGAATGGAGCAAACGTATATTTGAAATTTGATTATGAATACAATAGGTAACATAATCGAATATTATTGAATGTAACATATTAAATACTTGCTCTGCATAGCTTTCCTGAATATTTGGAACTTGAAGTTACAGATCTAAGTTCTCAATCATCAATTTTTTCGCTATTGGTATGCAACTCCATTCAAAATTAAAATTAAAATCAACCACTGAGACGCACCCACAAGAAAATATGAGGACAGTTGTCGCTGTCGATGAATCTTCACTTTTTAGACCCTACTGAGCCCAAAAACATAATTCAAAAGAAAGTCAGTCGTTTTTTGTCTATGTCTCAAAACACGAGTACTTGAGAACGCCTAGAAATCTTTGACTGAAATTTCATATTCAAGTTTTCTATCCGAAAAATAAGTTCATATTTATAAATAAGGTACTTTCAATCTGTAATACCAAAACTTCATTGATGGAATGTTTGAGTTTTTTGCCTTTATTTTATCAACGGTGGTATTTATCAAAAGATATAAAGTAACTTAGATTGATCCCCCAATGAATTGGCACAATATTCACCTGGAACATTTCCCAAAATTATTAGCTGTTCAATTTTATTCATCATAAAGTTCGATGAATTTTTTTAAAGAAGGGAAATAATTATTATCAATGCAAAATTAGAATTTTTTATACTTATATTTGGACGTGGCATGCCAAGGTTTGTCGATGGTAGCGTTGACGATGCGTTAGACAAAAAACGTTGCAAATAAGAAAGAACAACATGAATATATACGTAAAAAATTATGTCCGCTAACTCTTGAATTGTTGCAAACTTAATACATGGAGTAAAGTATTTTCACAGTGGTATTGGCAATTTTTAAAACTTTTGCAGTCTTCCATGCAAAAATAGAGCATGTAAATTCACGCATCACGGTCTTATATACAGGTCTTGGCACTAGCATCTCACTACCATTGGTAAGAGGTTGACTCTTATTGGAGTATTTAGCTATTATTAGTTCCTCAAGATGTAAGAAGGTGTAATAGATTGTATTTGATGATTATATATGTACTTATAATAATAGTTTTAGGCCTGGTTGAAAAGATGGTTCTACTAGAGGAACAATTTCGCCATCTCGTCGCTAATCCTTAAAGGGATTGAAATCAATGATTTTCTCAAGGTATTTTACCCAGATATCATTGGAAACTGTCAATCAATTTAATCACGGGCAGAGAAAAGTGTAGAAATATAATTTCTCTCCAGATAAATACATAAAAAAACATTGGGATTTGTCCATGAAAAACAGTGAAATCACGAATAAGAGAGAATGCAGAAATATAATATGGAGCAGAAGGATTCTGTAGGCTAAAATTATAATCGGAACTTATCTTATCAAGAAATTATTTTTGCCGGAGGCGGTTCACATATGGAGCTGCGAAGCCTAGCGCTTAGACCTGCGAAGCAGGTCGAAACGCTAGTCTTATATACTAGAAGGCATGAGATACACTTTCAGTTAACCACGGCTACAGCCTAAACGAGAACTCTGATTAACATGATTTTTTTTCATAAATTTGATATTCTTAACGAGCAGTGCCTTTTGGGGGTCTCAATTTTTTCAGTCTCACAGGTTTCGTATAAAAAATCAAAAACCGTCGAAAACTCATCCTGGTCATAATAGGCATGTACAAATAATTGTTGAACATCGATGACATCTGTTAGCTTTGACGTTTAGATTTCAATATTATTTCATTGAATATTGCAAAATGAGAAAGTTTTCCACAAATTTATGTATTAATACATCTATTACAAACATGAGCAAATCACTTGTGATACATTTTGAGCTAATATTATGCTTAAATATTGAAATTGCAATTTTTTTGACATTTCGATAAATTCAGTATTGCCAACTTATTTCCCAAGCGAAGAATGTACATGCGTACTCGCTTTCACGTAAAAATAGTAGCCATGTACAAATAATTGTTGAACATCGATGATATCTGTCAGCTTTGACGTTTAGGTTTCAATATTATTTCATTGAATATTGCAGGATGAGAAAAATTTTCACAAATTTATGTATTAATACATTTATATCAAACATGAGCAAATCACTTGTGATACATTTTGAGCTAATATTATGCTCAAATATTAAAATTACTACTTTTTTGACATTTCAATAAATTCAGTATTGCCAACTTATTTCCCAAGCGAAGAATGTACATGCGTACTCGCTTTTACGCAAAATTCCAATTCCAGTTTTCAACAATGTTCACCTCTAATAAACAGAAAGTAAGTAGTTTAATTTAATAATATTAACATAATGACAATTTTATGTAATATTTTTTAGGCTATGCTCAAACATTTTTTGAAATAAAGTAATATGTCACGATATTCATGCATTTTTAACGCAGAATATGCCTGATCGCAAAATGGATCAGTTGTTGGCTAAGTTATAGAATGATTTCAACATATAATTGTTATGAAGAAATCGATTCTCATAATCAAGGGATATTTTGATTCATGATGTTTCCCTGTTGTGGATAAAATAAGTACTGAAGATTGAATGAAGTTTGAAACATGTCAAGTATAGTTTAGCTGGTACATATGGTAGATATTCAACAATACACGAGTATTTATTTAGATTTTCAATATTGTTTAGTAATAGTTTAGTTTATGCTATTCTCACATCTCTTTCAGTTGAATAAATTTGAGTTGAAGACTTGATAAACCCAGCCAATCGAACATTTTGCTTGAGTCAACAATGAAACAAGCAATAATCAACTGATTATAATATTACGATAATGGAGCCATCAATCAATATTTTGTACTTGTTGAAAGATATAAATCATACATCACTCAATGAACATCTATTAGAGTATGAATATTTCCGATAACCTCGTATTTGATGTTATATACAGAGTAATTTTACTAGAAGCGGCATTGAGCTGATGAAACACACTAAGCTTGGGTGAGAACGATGATGAAAATATCGATTGTCATCATTTATTTTTTGAAAAATGTAAATTATAACATATAACTGAAATAAACTGTACGTAAATGTTCTGTATAATACATATCATTTTATCACAATATCAAAAGTCACCAATTTCTTATTTAGTGTGGATGTTCCTATTCAATTGGTATACAAAATTGGATATGAAATATTTTCTTGCTGACTCTGACATATTAAGTGCATTGGGGAGAGTAGCAAATCTCAGTGGTTCTGAAACTTTGATCTGTAGTTTTTGACATCTGATAGTCTAGGCTCTAATGTTGATTCATTTCATGAGCTAATGTTTTAATACGTAGTATAGGCAATTTTGATACATGCACTAGAGACTAGAGTGTGATTGTTGGAATCATGAGTTCATTATTGTACACAGGTTGTACACAACAAACATAGCCTATATGGACCACACAAGATAAGTACCTGAATAATGCTTTTTTTAAATGATTCTCTTCTTGAAGAAGTCTTCAATAATAGCGTTGTACGAATTATTTAATTCAAACATTTTTGCTCTCTTTACGTTTCAAATGAGTTAATCAGACATAGATATATATATATATATATATATATATATATATATATATATATATATATATATATATATATATATATATATATATATATATATATATATATATATATATATATATATATATATATATATATATATTGCAAGGACCATGAGATCTTAAACTGAAAGTTGAAACGTGCATCACTGCTATTAGTGGTACATTTTAGGACTAAATTTCAATAACCCATAGATAAGACCCTTGTAAGAATAGACATATACGAACAAGATTTTAGAACCAAATCAATTCATCTACTTACATACAGGCCTGTCAAATTGTTAAATATTAACGAGATTCATGGCTTTTTGGATATTCTTCGCCTCAAATTGTACAATTTTATTAAACGTCAACAAAATATATCTTTGTATTTAAAAACTACAAATACGATAAAATGGTAGATGACGTGAACGAAGATAAAACGAAATAAAAATTATTGGTTAGAACTTCCAATTCAATAATAATCGGTAATATCGATGAGAAAAATCATATATGGGATTGGAAAAAATTATTTTCTCAAGAAATGTAGGAGACACGTGATATGGATAGATTTAGTGCTTTATTCCCAGATTAAACGTATTCAAGAAAGGTTTTTTGCGGAAAATGTTGATAGATGATACGGGTTGCTGCAAGTGAAATTTCACTGTTGTAATCAGCTGATTTTAATGAATGTCATTGAAACAATCAACACAGACATCTATTCTAACAGTTGATAACATTATTAGGTATGACGTAGACTCCCGGGTGCGCGTGCGCAGGCGCGTGCGTAAGAAAGAGTGGATAGAGATATTTTGTGAGAATCAGATATTATTTTTCTTTTAGTGTTTGTTCATAATATCAGTTATTGAAATATATCGTAATAGTTGAGAGAAATCATATATGGGATTGTAAAAAATTAATTTCTCAAGAAGTGTAGGAGACACATGATATGGATAGATTCAATACTTTATTCTCAAATTAAACGTAGTTAATCAAGAAAGGGTCTTCGCGGAAAATGTTGATAGATGATACGGGTTGCTGCAAGTAAAAATTTACTGTTGTAATCAGCTGATTTTAATGAATGTCATTGGAACAATCAACACAGACATCTATTCCAACAGTTGGTAACATTGTTAGGTGTGACGTTGACGCTCGGGTGCGCGTGCGCAGGCGCGTGCGTAAGAAAGAGTGGATAGAGATATTTTGTAAGAGTCAGATATTATTTTTCATTTAGTGTTTGTTCATAATATCTGTTATTGAAATATATTGTTATTGTGAAGAACAAGAGTTTTTTGTTGGATATTAAGAAATCGGATGACGAGTAGTCAGATGATACAACAGCTGTCAACATTTTCATTGCTACATTCATCAATTTCATTATTTTGATCAATTCCTTAATATTGTATTTTATTAAATAGGCACTTTGAACAGCTAATATTGATTTGATGAATAATTTTACTGTTCTCATCAACAAGACTGCAACAGCAATTTCTTTATTATAATCAACAAGCCATTATTTTCATCAACATTGGTATTGTTATAATTGGTAGTTGCAAATACTATTTTTCATTACGAATGCGGGATAAGTACTATTTTGCGCTTATTTTTCCGAGCGATAAACGGTTTTCATGCAACAAGTAAACTTGTCGCACTCAAATTATACTTGGCGCACCCAAAAGTCAAAGAGCCATTTACCACCCAGAAATTGGCACAACATTTACCTGAAACATTTCCCAAAATTATTAGCAGTTTTAGGAAAAAAATGCTGCAAATTAGAAGGAATAACATGAATATATGAGAAAAAAATTATGTTCGGTAACTCTTTCATTGTTGCAATCTTAATACGTAAAGTAAAGTATTTTTACAGCGGTATTAGCAATTTGTAAAACTTTTGCAGTTTTCGATGCAAAAATAGAGCATGTTAATCCACGCATCACGGTCTTATATACAGGTCTTAACACTAGCATCCCACTACCGTTGGTAAGGGGTTGACTCTTATTTGAGTATTTGGTTATTATCAGTTCCTCAAGATGTGAGAAGCTATAATAAATTGTGGTTGATGATTATAAATCCACTTATGATAATAGTTCAAGAGAGATTATTATTATGAAATATTAAATATTCCATTGCTATTTGATGGCAATATTTTAAATATAATTGATATTGAGTGCTATATTTCAATGAATTTTGGGATATGAAATTAAATATTTAATCTAGACTTGAATGATTCGAATCGCTGTTTCTTGTCTTTCTGATGCACACTTTCTTTTTCTCGCGCACACCTATTCTGTCGATCGTAGGGCCGTCTGTAGTAGTTCAAATAACTAATAAGCTGCTTTAATAATGAATACACTCACTGGTAAATATCAAGACCTGTGTATAATATTGGAAATTGTGCGGCAAGAGTGGTTCTTTTGAAAAGATAGTTCTACTAGAGAAACAATCTCGCCATCTCGTCGCTAATCCTTGAAGGGAATGAAATTGTTGATTTTCTCAAGGATTTATACCTAAATATGATTGGAAACTGTCAATCAATATAATCACGGGCAGAGAAAAGTGTAGTAATATAATATGAAGCAGGGGAATTACGTGAGCTCAATTCACATCCGGGATTGATCTTGTCAGAGAGGCGGTACATGTTTGGAGCTGCGACGCCTAGAGTCTCTGTAAATCGTGAAAGTGTTGAAATCAATAATTTTTCTCCAGATAAATACATGAAATAACATTGGGAATTGTCTATAAAACAGAGTGAAATCACGTATAGGGAAAAATGCAGAAATATAATATGGAGCAGGAGAATTCTGTAGGCTGAAATTATAATTGAATCTAATCTTATCAAGAAATTATGTTTGCCGGAGGCGGTTCACATATGGAGCTGCGAAGCTTAGCGCTTAGACCTGCGAAGCAGGTCGAAACGCTAGTAACTATATACTATATGACATACTTTATTTTCTTTTGAATAATTCAATGAGCTATTTATCATCCAAATTTTATTGTATTTGGAAACAAAAAGAATTATGTATGAGGGAGGATATTCGTCTTTGTTCTCCATGATTTTGTATCTAGTCCTAAATTTTTAGGGTTGTGGCAGAAAAGAGACTGAAATTATATATGCAACCCACATCAAGGAAACGCCACCTTAAGATCAATGCCTGCTATTGTCATCTTTCCAAGCATATCATCTGACACGATTCCTCCCAAAATTTCTAGTGCTAGCATTATTGTGCTAGCTTTTTTACTTTTTATTTAATTTGCCCAACACTTTGTATGAGATTTTTCAGAATTAATCAATTCTTCGGACGTAATTACCTTTTTGTATACTTTAAAAACATCATAGTCCATGAGACAGGGCATACAGTTTTCGTTGATTACCGCTCACTTGAAACTTCGTGAGTGACTTCATTGTGATGAGTCCGACAGCTTTCACATTTGACGAAATTCTTGATTCAGGGGCGTTTTTCAGCGAGGGCTGATTAAACATGTCAATTTCATGAAGCCTTGAAAATGTATTACCGTCATATTGACGTTTACACTAATCGAATGATTTTTTGCTTATAGAATGAAGAATAATATTATTCGACATGAATATTGGGAGTCAGCGATGAGTCCGACAAACCGTACCTATCACAAGTACGTTGGTATGGAAACGGATAACCGCTAGTCTGAGACTTTGAGAACGTATTCAATTTTTTTTTTCAAATTCCGTCATTTTGTCCCACAACTTTTCGGGGACGCTTTCTCTGTCCGACACTTGAAATGTGTCAGGATTATAACAGCTCCTGCATCAATGACCGTTTGTCGAACCAAAATAGTCATAATTTGAAAACATATTACATGTCCAAAAAACCTATTGTCCGACAGAAATATTGGTTCTTATCGTCAGTCCGATAAGAGAACGCTCGCACACATATAACTCAGTTTTTCACGTCTTCAATATCAAGAGATAAGGTATGGACATTGTTTATAAGCTAGTGATGAATAACTAATTAACAAAATAATTGGAATAAAGTAAAGTAGAGAATAGAAAAAGAAATATTATTTTGCTAATTTAAAACGTTACTCACTTCAATCTTCAATCCTCGAGGGCCCCAAGTAGAATTAAATTGGTATTCGATGCTTCATCTAAATCTAAAATTAGGATTAGTGGTTCCCATTCAAGATTTCAGAGTGACTTTCTTCCCCGACTATAGGAAGGGAAGAGAAATCTTTGAAATTTTTCCAGCCATTGTTCCATTCGGTGCATATTTCTCCAGGTATACTTCAAATATGCCATATCTCACATTTTCCACACATACTTCAACTAAGCCAAGTTTCACATCACCTCGTGTGCGCGGTACAAAGTATTCTCTTCACGTCGTAAAGTTAAAGTGGGATATCTGTATATACTTTCAGCTTTCTGCACTCGATCATATAAACTTCAAGTATGCCAAATATCAAATTTTTCCGTGCGTGCAATATGCTTGAAAAGAGATACAAAGCTTCCTCTCCACGTATATATAGTCTAAGGTGGGACACTTGTTTACAACTTTCGCTTTCGGCACAACTTCTTCAAAAAAATTTTACGTATGCCAAATCTCACACTCCTTGTGCATGCAATATGCTTGAAAAAAGGTCGAAAGTTTGCTCTTGACATATTAATATATAGATATCACAGTTGAAGGTGAATTAGGATGATATTTAAGGTGGTTATCACAGTATACTGACTTTATATCATTTGATTACAAAATAATATTAGTCCATTGGTGCACAAGCCTTTTTTCATTATTTATAATCAATAATCATACCGACTTGATATACATTTCATATTTGTATGAGTATGCCTATGAACGCAGCCGCATTCATACCATATATTTTAGCTTTCTCTGAAGTATAGTCCCACTTAAATTGTCGGACATGTATACAGTAATGCTCTAGACACTATTTGAATGGAGAACAGAAAACATAGGGATGAGCGGTCATTGATGAAGGAACTATCATAATCCTGATACGTTTTCAGTGTCGGACTGAGAAACCGCCCTCGAAAATTTGTCGAACAAAATGACTAAATTTTAGAAAAATAAGAAATTGAACACGTTCTCAAATCCCTAAACTAACGGTAATCCGTTTTCATACTAACGTACTTGTGACAAGTGCGGCTTGTCGAACTCACCGCTGGCCCCCAATATTCATGTCGGATAATATTATTTTTCATTTTATAATCAAGAAATCTCTCGGTTAGTGTAAATATCAATATGACGGTAATACATTTTCAAGGTTTCATGAAATTGACTTGTTCAATTAGCCCTCACTGAAAAACGCACCCAAATCAAGAATTTTGTCAAATGTAAAAGCTGTCGGACTCATCACAATGAATTCACTCACGAAGTTTCAAGTGAGTGGTAATCAACGAAGAATTTATGCCCTGTCTCAGGGACTATCATGTTTAATATGTAGAAATCTGTAAATAAAAGAGCTAATTTCACAATTAGCAGACCTTTCCTAATTAGTAACAAAAACTAACAAACAAAAAACGCACTATGACACCTTCCCAAATGACAGCTCTGACCTTACCAAGAGAAATTACAGGTTGAACAAATGAGAAAACAAAAATTCTCTCGATTTCGCCGGAAACAAATGTGGAGTTGCTTCTTTAGCTATATCCAGAATTTCGCGAAAATCTGTAAATTCTGATGTTTCTGACAAATTAATTTTCAATATTGTTCGTTTGTTACTATGCTTTTGCTTGACAGTTGTCAGAACCGCTACTACATTCTTGCAAGAACACAATCTTAATTAGTATTTCTGTAGAAAATTTTCAACTCTCACTTTTCTCCAGTTGTCAAAAAATCTTCTATTGAAGACAGTTCTTGAAGCATACTTACGTCAATGGCTACATGAAAATTTCAAAAGACTGTCAAGTAAAGTGGCCTTTCGGCTTGGTGGATCTTAATAAAAATAGGATATGAGCAACAAGACGGTAAAATCGTCCTAAATGCTAAATTCTAACAATCTACGTTCAATCGTGTGGGATTTATTCGCAAAATTCAAAAAATATTTTGAACAAAGTGCTCTTCCGGCTTAGTCGATAGCAATCGTAATGCAAGGTGTACAACTAGATATTATAAAAGTGCCTAATGAGAAATTTAAGTATTCTACAACTGATTGCTTAGAATTTATGCGGAAAATTCAAAAGGTCTGCCATATAAAGAGCACTTCCGGCTCAGCCGATTGTTACAAAAATGGAAAATGACCATTTGGATGTCCAAATGCTAAATTCCAGTATCCTATGGCTGATCATTCTAAATTTATGCGGAAAATTGGAAAAAAGTTTCAGGTCAAGTGCACTTCCAGTTCAGCCGATCGCAATCATAATGCAAGATATACAATAAGATGTGATAGAAGTTCTTTATACAAAATTTCAATATGCTATGGCGGTTCATTCTATATTTATGCAAAAAATTCGAAAAAAGTTTGAAGTTAAGTGCACTTTTGGCCTAGCCGGTTCTTACAAAAATAGCAGATGATCATTCTGATACAACATCAAGTTCGAATACTGAATTTCTATATCCTACGATTGATCATTCTGGATTTATTAGAAAAATTCGAAAAAAGTTTATTGTAAAGTGCACTTCCGGTACAGACGATTGGAATCATATTCCAAGGTGCACAACAAGACCCCATACTTGTCTCAAATACAGAATTTTAACATTATACGTTCAACCAGTTTTGAGATTTGCGAGTTACGCACGCACGTACGAACATACGTACCGACATCAAGCCAAAAATGGTCAAAATGGATTCAGGGATACTCAAAACGGATATATCCATCAAAATCTCGAAAGGTGAGTTTTGTTGGTTCCACAATACTTACTTGTTACTTTTTACAAGTAAGTAAAAATGAATCGTTGTTCGTTAGTCTTGATAAAACTCAAAAACGGCTTGACCGATTCGAATTGTTTTTTCTTGTTCTGCTCGTTTTTATACAGTGGTGGTTTGAATGAAAAACGATCAACATACATCAAGTAGTGCACGAGCCGTATATGTTCGTTCGCGCACCGTTCATCCAAGTGTGTTAAGGTATTCTATAGTTGTTGACGGCACTATCGTGAAGGTTTTTATTATAGTACCATCTACATGCAATAAGTGACGCACGAGCCGTGTTTATTCGTTCGTGCATCGGTCATCTGATTGAGTTGAAACTTTTTATAAGTGCTGTAAGTACTTTCGTAAGGGTTCCTATTGTAGTGTCATCAACGTGATGCACGAGCCGTATCTGTTCGTTTGCGCATCGTTTACCCGATTGGGAAGAAACTTACTACAGTTGTTGTTGACTCTTTCGTGAAGGTTCCTATTATTGTATTATCAATAAACCTTAAGTGTCGCACGAGCCGTATTTGCCCGTCCACGCATCGGTCATTCGATTGAGTTCGAACTTTATGAAGTTGTTATTGGCACTTGCATGAAGGCTTTGTACAAACGGTGTTTGTTCGAGCATCGTTTAACCGATTGAATTGAAACTTTCTATAGTTGTTTTTGGCGTTTACGTAAGGACCGATTTTAAGAATTCTTCCACCAGTAGAATTCTATACCTATTATCAGTAAGTAACATGGGCTATAATTTACTCTCAGAAAAAGGGTTCCCTACGAAAACTTCAATAATATAGCCCAGGATATGATAAAATTGCCCGTAAAATTTCTTACATTGACTGCGCTGCAATATAATCTCTTATCTCCCGTAATTCATCTCATCAAACTCTGATGACGCTATCTATACATAGAACTACGCACTTATCAACAAATTTTGACAGTTTAGGTTATGTTTCAATTGTGTTACTCAAGCAAGAGATGTGGTATTATTCCTAATAATTATCTTATACCTTTAAACTATGCTTCAAATATCCGAACAAAAATGTTGGTTATTAATAAATGTTCACCTGTGCGAAGCCGGCACGAGTTGCTAGTCTATGATATGTATATGAAAAATTCGGTTTGTTTTCTATTTTTCCCTGAAAAAATCCTTCATATATTATTGATATCTCAGTTTATTCAAGTTTTTGACTATTTTATATTGTGAGAATACAATACCTTCACTAAAAAGTAATTCTTAACTTTGACGAACTTCGCCAATATTTTGACTTCAAGCTGGCTCACTATCCTTCTTCACTCTTTGATAACGCCGAGATAAGGAGAATGATCTGATGAACACTACATCTTAATGATGTCACTAAATTTTTCTATAGATTAAAATAGGGAAAAATTAAAATTTTCCAGATATATGTCAACAGTAAATTGGATATTTACGTAGTAACTATTGCACTAATGTGAAAGTTGTATTTGATGAATATAATCATGATTATATCAACTAACTAAACTAACTGAAAGCGTCCGAGAGATATCGTAGATATATAGATAATATTTCAATTGATTTACTTATTTGGAGAAGACATGCATTCAAATACAATGAGAGAGACATTCTCAAGAAACAACAGAGATAAGAATAGCTTTATTAATCTTCTATTCAAAAAACTGGCCGAAATTTATATTGAGTGGGGCTGAAAGTGATGCTGATCGTTTATGTGTACAATCAGCTGCAGACTGTTTCTTTCTTCATGTAGTTGTTGTGGCAGAGGACAATAATTTTTAGTTCTATTGATGGCTTTAGCACCTGATACTAGAGAAATTAATTTCCAAAAATAAAAATAATGCCTTGCAACGAGTTTATTCTACAAAATAGTATATTATGTAACAAGGACCGAACGACTGTCATCTTTGTCCAGGATAAATTTGGCTGCACTCGATGAAAACGAAGGCAAAGTCCGAGGCAAAGGCGAGGGTGAAGCCCAAGGCGTATCATCGTGCAGCCAAATTTGTCCGTGACAGTAATGACAGTCGTTCAGTGTCCGTGTTGCATACGATAATTTTTGTAACAAGTGCACCGAAGTACCCCTATAACTGAGCTTTTTATATAAATTAAGATATATTGAAACTATCTTATCAGTTTGATAAACAAATTTTTGCAATTGCGATCACATTACAGTAAGCTTATTCAATGAAACATTCTATTGACTGATATTTTTCACATTTTCTGTGTTATCCTGTTCACAATCAATGCACACACCATAACGAACACCTCCTCTGATACAAATTTCTTCCAAATATTAATTTGACATACACCAATAAGATAAAAGAACTCCAAGGGCATCCATGACCCACAATTTATTTATTTTTATCCAGCAGACAAAAATATTCCTCAACTCCCTGTCAACTGGGAATTAATTGAAGTTGTTGCCATGGTTTGGAGTAGAGAACTTTCGGAGCAGAATTTAGCTCTGTAATAGAGTACTTTCGGTGCACGTGTTACAAAAACAATATTGAAGAATTATGTAAATATTTGAGAAAATCATCTGTTCTTCATTCATGCATTCATTGGATGTGATACTACATCTACTACGCTTTTTATAACAAAGGTGAAAATAGTTTCATTCAAATTTATTATGATAGTCAGATATTACTACAGCAGCTGGAAATTTGATGGTTGAAGAGTAAAGTGAAGGAGTGCTTTCCAACAATGACAGTATTTGTTTTTTCACAATGTATGGTGCTAAAACAGCTAGAAACGCGAATGAATTGCGATATAATTATTAAATGAATTTTTTTTGAGGAAAAAATAGAGACCAAACTGAATTTTTCATATAAATATCATAGATATTTCCTTGCACAATATGAATTATTCCGTCGCCGCTTTAGAAGGCTTCTGATTCTGAATAATATGGAGTAACAAAATTGATAAAAAAAAAAAAATTATCAAAATCGGAACTTTTCTTGAGGACTCATGTGAATTGTCTGTTTTATGTATTCCATGACGCAATTATTATCACATGAATAAATTGAATGGATTGATATCTTCTGTCGGTTCCACATGAACACTGGAAGCATGCTCCTCAAATTTAGCTGCGGTTTGTAATATGTCAGCGTTTTTCTCAAAGCCTGATGTTTACAAATCAAAATGAACAATGATCAGATCATTTTGATTCACAAGATTTTGTGGATTAAATTGTAATGTTTCTAAAGATTGAGAATCTGAAGTGAAATTCTGCTTTTCAGAGTCAATATCAACACCACAGTTTGATTAATAATTAATTTTTTCATCGTTTTCTTTTCTTTGCCTCAAATTTTTTCTTTGTTGTCTCAATATATCTCGTCCAGTTTTTGATTGTAGTAATTTTGCTTTTTCAGTCCGTCCAAATCTTTCTTTATCTCTTTTTGGTATCAATGATTAGATATATTCACCTGAGGAAACATTAAACTTTCTTATCACATCAAGTAGATGATTTTCACTTTTATTTTTTGTACAAAATGTACTAGCTAACCGGAAATCATTAGATTCACTGAGACTGTAACAACAATTCTCATGTGCTTTCTGAGCCATAATGTTGTTAACACTTTCATTCGCTTGGCTCAACGCGGCAATTGGAAATTTAGCTGGGTTATTGGCATATTTAGAAAATATTTGTCACTACTGACCGTAACCTGCATGATTACCAAATGCATGCTTTAGAATTTGACGCAAAGCATCAGCTAGTTGATGAGCGTTCACCTTAATCGGAGCAACAACAGAATTTCTTCAAATGCGGAATTCTTCTTTTGGTTTCATTTCAGCAGACTATTTTTGTAATCAATATAATTCACTGATGAAATGTTTGTTCAGTTAGTTTCTATCAGATAGCTTAGAAAATTCTACTTTTGCAATGTTTGAGCTATCTTCATCCCCTACGAGCAGGTACACAAGCAGACACTGAAGCATTCTGGAAGATAGTACTATTATTGAGTGAATCAGATTCCATTGATTTCGCACTATCTTCAAAGATTTTCCGACAATCATGGTCTTTTTTTTATGACCTAAATCACACAGTTGACACTTACGATTGCGTGACGCAAAATTTTCCCGATAACTATATTATTACAGTTCCATAACCATTGAGACTATCGTAACCTTTCCCATTTCTACGCTTACTCCACCCCATATCATACAAAAATATAATATTGACCATTTCTCCTAGAGCTAAATCATATGTTGCCAAATTGCATTTCGTGGTATTATCATTAGAGTTTAACGAAGAGAGAGTTTGGTTACTTGAAAATTTTAAATCAGTCACAAGAAGGTGAGGAATTTGGTAAGGGCTTTTTTAATAAACAAAAAAAAACAAAAAATTTCTTAATCACACTGTCCTCTAGTTTTAATTAAGTAACCGGTATCGATCACTGGGTTACCTAATTAAAACTAGAGAACAGTGTGATTGAGAAATTTTATGGCTTTTTTTTTATTAAAAAAGCCCTTACCAAATTTCTTATAGCTGTAACACTTGAGTTACCCTATTTCTTATTATGAAAGGATAAACTTTCCTTGCTATCTCTGGAGCGCTGAAAGAACAAAAATTTCATATTCGGCAGCTCTTTGAAATTTCATTATCGTGAGCGCACATAATTTATATTATCACAGTGACTTCCATTATTTAGGTAGGTATATGATATTAAGGTACAGTTCTCTGCATCATTTTTTCATATAACTCCTTATGACTAATTGAAGCTATTCCGCAGCGGCACATTTACAACTTTCTTGAGCACTTGCTTCCAGGACAGGCCCAATTTCTCTTTCATATCGTTTGTACAGCGACAGTGATATTGCGGGGATATTTGAACAAGCTGACAATCTATTCAATGGTGTGTACTCCATGTCAGCATGTAAAGATTCAGTAATAAAATAAAATATCACTAATAAAAATACTTAAAATATAAGCATATGAAACTCTTAACCACAACAGCATTGGAATCTATATCTGGACATGCTCGACTATGGCATGCCGTACCGGAAAAATTGTGATTTGGAATATCTATATATAAGAATCGATTCTGTCATACTAAATTTTGCTGTGGAAATTATTTTTTACTTGTATAAAACATATATTTCAGTCGGTCAACATTAATTTTTGCATACATACAGAATTATATTCTTTTGCAATAATTATCTGCCACGTGATGAAATATAAAACATAGCAAGTGAAGGAAAATTAGTGTGCAATTTCCCGACAACAGATGGCACCACTATCGCGAATAGAGTGAACATAAGAAGCCCTTGTCCCTCTTTAATATACTAAGCAATGCTTTTGGTTGTTGATTGCAGCGAAAACGGTTGACGTCTTTGAATTGTACGTATATGAAAATTGAAAATGTACAGGCCCGTTCCTGGGTAGTGAAGCGCTTGCGTGTAAAATATTTTTTCCGGCCTTGTTCAATTTTGAAATGATTGTTAGAAAATATACACACTCGACAGAAGAAAGAAAAAACGCACCTAAAATACTGATTTTTCAAATCGTAATAGTTCGGTTGACTCTCTTCGGAAATGGATAAATCTTTAAGTTTTAGAAAGTTTGAAGTTTTCTCTCTCAGAGTATGTGAGTTGATCTGACGCCAAGTTCTTTGCACACCCCACTAAACCCCATAGAGACAAAATATTCTTGATGTCAAATAATGCCACAATTTTACAACTTGTACTGAGTGAAAAAAAATTGTAAACTCAACTCACGACCCAGGAAATCAAGTTTATTTCCTTAAAATTGCGCAAATACTCGAGTATCTACGACGATTTGGCGCAAGGTTATAAATTAAGCAAAAAAAAAATACCTTTTGCGCTTTCTTGGTCAAATCTGGGCTAAGTATGCAAGGAAATCGATGAACTCTTGAGCTTGAAACATATGGAGTTTTCTCTTCAATATTGTGCAAATTAATGTGTCATCGAATCAAATTCATTCTCTGGCACCAGCCAAAGAAAATAAAATCATCAATTTCCGTGCAGAATTAGCCGAGTTATAAAGAAATCAACATTTTTTTTTTTTGTCTTATTCAGAACTTTGCACCAAATTTTTTGCGTGATCCAAGGGAAAATGGATGAACTTGATTTCCTGGGTCGTAAATTGAGTCCACAATATTTTTGCATCCAGTAAAGGTTGACATCAAAGATATTTTCTTTATCAGGGATGTGGTAGAGAGTGCGATGAACTTGAAGTCGAATTAACTCAATTCACTGAAAGAGAAAGGTTCAAAATCTCCAAAAATCGAACATTCATCCATTTTGGATTAAAATCATCCGAGTCATGATGACTTGAAAAATCGGTGTTTTTGGTGCATTTTCAAGTGGTGCGTTCTTTTTGTCCTGAGTGTATGCACCTTATAATTTTTTGTATTAGGGTAAAATATGAAAACAGGAGATATTATGAAAATAATGGCACTTAAATTCTACAAAAACATCAAATAATGTATCCAAATATGTACACAAGTGTCGGGTTGCGCGTAACTTAAAAGGAAAGTAGTTATTTGTGACAAACTTCCGCTCCTAATTTTTGCCGCCTGCGTGCGGTGCATTCGCTGCATACTCGCCAGGAACGTGCCTGGAAATGTATGTTATCCATTGCAAACAGATATTTGCAATGGTGATCATATTCCCAGCAAGATGATACTACAAAACAGAATTTACACGACTGATTTTACTGACTGATATTTCATTCTGTTTTGTACATTTTCTTAGCTATCACGCTTACAGCAAATGCAGATACTATAACGCACACATCCTGTAATACAATTTTTCTACAGTCACTATAGAATGATACCCATTCCACAAGCTGTAGCGTGCGGAATAAAGGTCATTCCGCACGCTCAGAGGCTCCTTAGAAAGCCGTGTGGCGTCTCGAAAAGATTGTATTGTTGCTGTCATAGTTTCATTCTATTTTGATTTTCTCATCATTCCTCTTCAAAATAGAGTCAATAAAAGTAATTTTATCAATGTGTGATGAATTGGAATAAGATCAATGAAGCAAACTCTTTCTCAGAAAACGGCATATTTTTTGTTATAGATATTTCCGCGGACACCTTTGACTGTAGAAAAAAAACATCCGTCACTCGTGCGGATCGCTTATTCCATGCTCATGTGAATTCTACCACTCGACTTCGTCTCGTGGCTGAACCATTCGCATTCGCATGGAATGATATCCATTCCGCACTTGTATCGGAATATACTATTCTTTCCAAAGGTCAATTTTTTAAATGACGACAATAATAGAATAGAAAAGTACCCACTGCATCCATGATCCACAATTATGATTTCTATCTCCTCCCAGCAGGGAAATATAATCATTGATTTTCCTTCAACAGAGACTTAATGATAGATGTTTCCATGGTTTGGAATTAGGAATTTTCGAAGCTGAAGCTCAGGAATAGGATACTTTCGGTGGATGAATTACAGAAAAGCACTCCTTCATTACCATATCTTCATCACTCTGCTTTTATTGAATTTTTCTGGCTCTCCATCATGCATCATTATATAAATTTCACGATTTTTTGAGCTTCACTGCATGTGAAGATCCATTTGCAATCGTCATTTTGACAGATATGAGATATGTTATCACACAATATTTACATTAATTGTACAAATGAACCCTTATTCTAGGTTTAATAATTCCTCAGCCAGTTCTTCCCACAATAAAAGTTTTGCACACATCTTTCGCGTAATTCAAAGTAGCGACGGCACTGTACAGAAATCGAAAATCGCGAACATAACTTATCACGTAAGGGTTTGGAGTATGAGTCACATTCATAATACTTGAAGGTGGAAACTGAGCTTCATCCAATCTTCTCATCTATTTATGAATGCTGTAACTTCTTGAAACACAAAAGAATGGAAACTGGACCAAACTCATAATATATTCTATATATCCTGATAGTCGTTAGGCTTTTTCCGTTTATTCTTTTCTGTAATTATTTTTCTACTATACAAATGAGTCACTCCAGCGTTATCACTTTTACGCACCTTGAGCTTGTACAAAGAAATGGAGCTCATTAAAACTTTGTTTGTGTCTATCTCTTGATCTATCTAATTGATATAATAAATTTTTAAGTTCGTTGATTCATAAAAATGGCAATGACAATAAACTATGCACATGTCGATGCGAAAGCTACTAGTCCTAGCAATAAATTCCTTACAGTTAGACTTACTTGATCCAAAGACGTGTAATGCAAAAACAACGTGAAGTTGACTTGAGGTCACGTATATGTAAGAACTTAGCCAGAGAGGGGACTGAATCCCCTTAGAAACTCTGAAAAATTTGAAAGAAGTGATAATAGAAAACAACTGATTACAAAAAGCGCATAAGTTTTCTATGTTATCGAATTAGTCCTCCTAGAACAAGATTCCTAGCTACGTCTTTGCATGTATGGTGACGAGACTTACCGAGATACTGAAATTGTCGGCCGCATAACATGATACTGGCCTACACTCGTATTGCATATAAGACTCTTTCTATAGCCATAAATATGTAGTAACTTTTAAAACAGATTTTGATGTATGTTCCACTTCACAAACAATATAAATGTTCAGCCTATAACAGAGATGTACATAGAGTGGTTATTTTTCCCTTCAAACTCATCGATCTTTGAACCAACAGCACTGGGAAGAGCAAAAGGACACTCAGAGTTTGACTGCAAACAATAATAGATTGATGCAGAAATTAACAGATGACAGGCAGTGCTAACAGCATGACTTCTTAGAAAATTTCAATCATAGTTATATAGATCAGCTCCGTGTGTATTGATAGTGGCAGTTCAAGAATGCGTCAAATGGATAATATGCGAGATATTCATTTTACCCATAATAGGGTCTTCCTGAAAAAAGTTAATATAATCTTCTTGTGTCTCAACGTAAGGTTTATAACCTATAATTGAACATCCTGTAGATAAATCTTTCTTTTTCTGTTGCGTTACGTCAACAAATATAATACAAATTAGAGGAATTTTCAAATTTTGGTATGTTATTGATTAAGCGTCGCTGTGACGTCGTCACGCATGTTCGCGACAAAAATCAGTACATAAGGCTGTGCCATATTGAAGTTGTGTATTGGATGTCGTTTGTCGTAGGAAGTGGCCGACATTGGTTTCTACAACAAAGTCGGTACTACAGTCGGGACAATCTGTCATTTTAGTGCGGTTAAGCTATGTTATTGAAATTTGATATTGATATAGATACAAATGGTTGGAATAAGACAGTAAGTGTACGACATCCAACAACGAGCTATTGTAGAACAGACAAAAGCTAAGATGAACACAGAATTTCTGCTGAATGATCTGGATTCAATATCGGTATTTCTTTATTTTTATTTTTTGAAATTAAGGAAAACTTACAAGACTCTTAGTGTATATGATTCTAGTCACTTAGGTCTGAGATTTGTATGACTATAAAAATTTCGAGTGAACTATTCACATAGATTCTGTTATATATTATCCACAGAGAACAATAGAAAAAAATAACATACAAATAATTGATAAGTACAAAAATTTCAATATGGAAGTATCATTATCAGCAAGTAGTCAGCTTTAATGTGCTTTCATTGAATTTCATCCAGTTTTTTATTCTCCCGATAAGTGATTGATTTAGTTTTTTTTTTGTCGACGGGTAAACTGTTGAACAATTTCACTGAGTTATATGAGTACCATTTCTGACCTTTTGTCTTTTTGCAAATGGGTGCACTAATAATATTGTATTCCTCCCAGATCTCATCAGATATAGTTCATGTTTCTTGCCAAATCTTTTCAAGTTTTTTATCTCATTAAAATATTCCATAGTATCTGATGCATATAATTGAGTTATAATGAACACGTCAAATTCTAAAAATAAATCATACGTAGGAAATAATTTTGCTTCTCTAAGGATAACTTCAAGAATGAGTTTCTGAATTGAAGGCGAGGGTTTCAATACAGATTCATAAGCACCGCCCCATGATGCAATACCATAAGTGAGAAGTGATTGTACTACTGAATAATATGTTTGCTTCAATAATAGTTTAGGTAGTATGTTTCTTAACGTTTTAGATAGATACATCAGTTTTCTGATTTTGCTAACTAGAGCATTTATATGAATGTCCCATTTTAAGTGGCTGTCAATCATAACACCCAAATATTCAACTGATAAGATTCTTTCTACATCACAATTACATGAAAATTTACTTTTCAAATTGCAACACGGTTCATGAAATTTCAAATAAAGACTTGATAATCTATGAGCTTAGGAAGTAAATGCTATATATTAAGTTTTTTCGTGGCAGATAAATAAAAAGTTTTCATGGGCAATAAAAATAAAATAGGGTCTGAAACAGTGCCTCGTGGAACACCACAATGTATAGTCATTTCCGCACCGAATCCATATTTTTCCAACTTGAGAAGTTATTGTTAACTGTATGGCCAAGGCCAAAAAGACACCTAGCGAATGTTTGTATTTATCTAAATTATTATTAATTTTACTTGTCAGCTATTCGATTGCATTAGAAAGGTTTTTTCGAAAATCAAATTGACACTCTGATATAATTTCATGTTTGTTCATAAAATGTACTAAACGTTCTTTCGATAATTTTCTGAATAGCTTAGCTATATTTGAGATTAGCGAAATTGGTGGATAGTTATTCAATAATCCAACTGACAAGCCACTTTTACGTAAAGTTTTAATGCATGCATCTTTTAATGCATTGGGAAAACAGCTATTTTCAAATGGAAAATCCACTTCTGCTACTACAGGACAAGCTATGATTTGCTAATGACTTAAGGATTCGCACAAATATTCTATCTTGTCCGGCGGCAGACTTATTGTTACTGAGACTATTGATACGATTTGAAAGTTCTCCTTCACTAACAGGGTTCAGAAAGAATGTTGCAAGTAGATTTCTTCAATATTTTTAATCGCATTATCCTCTTTGACTGTTTTATTTGCAATAAATTTACGACTAATATCAGTGAAAAAAGTGATTCCAGCTATTAGCAATATATAATAATATTGTAACGTTATTCATTTGAATTTAGGAAGCAAAAGTCACTAAACATTATTATTTATTTTTATGATTTATTGAAATAATAAATTAGATAACTAACACTATTTTTAATAACTAATTCTAATTTAAACTAGAGATCATCATACACTACACTATAACTTAACTTCAATTATTTATGTCAATGTTGATTTATTTTAAATAACACAATTTAT
The DNA here is from genome assembly GCA_963989225.1 of Dromius quadrimaculatus. Taxonomy (NCBI): domain Eukaryota; kingdom Metazoa; phylum Arthropoda; class Insecta; order Coleoptera; family Carabidae; genus Dromius; species Dromius quadrimaculatus. The sequence continues at coordinate 31,918,504 of OZ022330.1, forward strand.
TTCAATCCATAGCATAAGGTCACTGAGCCGAAAATGAATAATGCTTCTCGCTGTCAGTTGCATATATATACCTCGAGTCTCTTCTTACAACGTTCCTTCCGCAACGTCTAGGCGTTTCTAGAAAAACGCTAGAAGGTGTCAGCAATTTTCTGGACAATAAATATATTCGCTTCTATTTCTTGAGGTAAAATAACCCCACAATAATTCTAAGCACTAGTAAAGCCAAAATGACTAATTTAGATACCTAAATTCGTTACACTGCCTCCTCTTCAGGACTGTTGCGTCCCAAAACGGTTCTTAACGAATTTCTGAAGAGTCATGTCGGAATCTGCATTGATCACCCTTGGTACATCGGCATGTTTTGTAGAAGTAGCAGTCGATGATCCGTCCATTATTCGACTGCTGTTTAGGGTTGTAGCTACAGACGAGAATTTCTATTCCGGTAGACCGGAAGAGGGTTCCCAACATATTCCTTACTACCCTCCAATCCATTTTATCTAGTCCACAACCCAACTTCGGTACTGCCAGCTTCATCACGTCGTTGTCCAATAGGTGCTTCCGGAGGCCGAGCAGAGCATTCCACATAGTGCGGTATGTCGGTTTCTTGTAGGAGCATGACTTAGTCACCATATAGTATAGGTATCGTTTGGGCTCCGCGCGGGTGTCCTTTAGGTGTAGTGTTTTCCCGACTGATGGATTTTGGTTGGCCAGTTCTTCTAATCTTCCATAATTCTCCTTGAGAACGGACGCTATTCCTCGGGACATCTTCAAGTCACTCGCCACACAGCCAGGGAATGGTTCAAAGGCACTGCGAAGAGTTCTTGTTGTTCTTCTTTCGTGACGCCATACCGCACTTTACAACCGTTGGAATAGTTGGCCATGAACTCTTCAAATGTTGGTTCTCGTTCAACAATTCGTCGAACCGTGGCTCCATGTCGGTCTTCATGGTTATCGCCGGCAAATGAGGCTAGCCGATTGAAGTGGACGACTCTCGGCTTTCCGTTTGGAGGTTTCAGTATCCGGTAGACGACGTCATTAACTCTTTACATCACTTCATATGGACCTTCCCAGTTTCGCTGAAGTTTTGGTGACAGCCCTCGGCGCTTCTGGGGGTTATAAAGCCACACAAAATCCCCGGGTTGATAACCACCTTTCTCGGCCTTGATGTCATAATTTTCCTTCATTCGATCGCTGGCATTTTGGATTTTTGAACGAACTCTGTCATGAATGTAGTTCATTCTTCTCCGAAGGTTGGTAACGTAGTCTTTTCCTGCTAGATCTTCACCTGGTTTACTACTAAATATCAGGTCGCATGACAAGCGCAACTCTCGTCCAAATAAGATGTTCGCAGGTGTCTGCCCAGTTGTTTCGTGTACTGCTGAGTGGTATGCTAACAGAAACAGATAGAGATATTGATCCCAGTCTCGCTGATGGTCGGAGACAACCTTTGTCAGATATCGATTTATTGTTCTGTTCATCCGTTCAACCATGCCGTCGGACTGCGGATGTGAAGCAGTGGTCCTGGTTTTGTGGATTCCCAAGATTTTACAAATGTTTTGGAAGACGGCTGACTCAAAATCTCTTCCCTGATCCGAATGAAGTTCTCGTGGTACTCCAAATCGACAGATACCTTCTTTTACCAAAACTTCGGTGACAGTGACAGCTTCCTGGTTGGGTAGAGCGTACGCTTCTACCCATTTACTGAAGTAGTCCATCACAACGATTGTGAATTCATTTCCGTTGTTAGTTTTGGGAAACGGTTTGGCCACACCGATTGTAATGCGCTCGAAAGGAGTTTTCACATTGTACTGACGCATTGGAGCTCTTTTTTTTCTCTGTGGCCCGTTATTACTGGCGCAGACCACACATTTTCCACACCACTCTTTAACATCCTGCTTACAATTTATCCAGTGAAATCGCTAGCGTGATTTTCCCAATGTTTTACTGATTCCAAAGTGTCCTCCACCAGCTTCATCATGAATCCCTCTCAGTACTTGCGGTACTCTGTTTCTAGGGATTATCAACTGCGTCCTGCTCTTATTTCCGTCCGTACTCTCTACGATGCGTTTCAGATGGCCCTCTTCAACCACGATTGAATTCCACTGCACCAATACGATTCTACATTCCGAGAGTGTTTTGCAACATCTTCCCAAGCTGGTCTGACATTATCATTTTTCCACTTCAGTACAATTTTCAAATTCAGATCATTCTCCTGGTCTTTGCGTAACTCTTCCGGTTGCCATCTCTCATCTACTACTGTTGTCCTTTTGACGGCAATAAGTTTTTCTTCCAAGCGACAACAGTATTTGCAGTCTTCATGACACGGTCTTCTTGACAATGCATCAGCATTTCGATGGGTGGTTCCTGGTCGATGTTCGATTACAAAGTCATATTGCTGCAGTCTTTCAATCCACCTGGCCACTTGTCCTTCAGGATTCTTGAATTGGAGCAATCATTTTGAAGCAGCATGATCAGTTCTGATTAGGAGCTTCCGGCCATACAAATACTTGTAGAAGTGTCAATAATTCCTTTCGGGTAACGCAATCATTTCTTTCTGGTCTTGATAATGTCTTACTGAAATAGGCTAATACTTTTTCTTGCCCATCTTGTACTTGAGAGAAGACACCACAAATTCCCACGTTACTAGCGTCTGTGTCCAGTATTAATCTTTCATTAGTTGAAGGATAGCTCAAGATTGGTGCGCTAGTTAGGAACTGTTTGAGTTGTTCAAAGGCTGCTTGGCAGGTGAATCTTATACCTTTTCCAGTAAGTCGTGTCAATGGCTTGGCTATATTGGCGAATCCGGGGACAAACCGTCGATAGTAAGTACATAAACCAAGAAAACTTCTTAATTCATGTTTGTCTCTTGGTACTGATCATTCTTTTACAGCCTTAATTTTGTCTGGGTCAACTGCAATTCCTTTTCCGGTGACTACATGGCCCAGGTAATGGACCTTTTTTCCGAAAAATATGACATTTCTTTGGACTGAGCTTGAGTTTGCCTATCTTCAATCTTCTAAAGCCTCTTCTAGATTCTTCATGTGGTCGTCGAATGTTTTATCGACCACAATAATGTCGCCGAAGTACACCAAACAGGTTTTCCATGACAGCCCAGCTAATACGTTTTCCATTAGTCTCTCGAATGTTGCAGGGGCATTTCGGAGCCCAAATGGCATAACAGTGAACTGCCAGAGCCCTATGCCAATAGTAAAGGCTGTCTTTTCTTTATCTTTGGGCTTAAAATCGACTAGCCAGTACCCGCTTTTCAGATCTAAGTTCGAAAAAATTCTTGATCCTGCCAATGTGTCCAGCGTGTCATCTTTGCGAGGTAGCGGGTAGCTATCCTTCTTCATCACATTATTGAGTAGCCGATAATCTATGCAGAATCGAGCAGATCCATCCTTTTTCTTTACTAGTACCACTGGTGAAGCCCATGGGCTATTTGAAGGCTCAATAACCCCATCGGTCTTCATTTCTTCCACCATCTTCTAGCTTCTTCACGCTTCGCCAGTGGTAGTCTTCTTGCCGCTTGGCGAATAGGTGTTGCTTCTCTGGTGTCAATTCTGTTTCAGACTACATTGTTTCTTCCCTTGGATCCTTTGTCATGTTCAAAAACATCTTGATACTTCTCGATTGAATGTATCGCCTTGGTCGTCTGGTCGGCTATTAAGTCTTGAAAGGATGTTGATATCTGGTTCAGAGACTTGTTCTGGATTTTACATGATGTGCTATCCTTGACACTCCCAGTCATGGTTCGGACAACCGAAGACACTGATGAACATTCCCTTACTATTGTGCCTTGTTTAATTATGACTGGATGATAATTTATGTTCATCATTCGAACTGGTATTACTTTGTTAATCTTGATTAATGATTTCCCCAGTACAACTCCAGGGTCAGTTCGGAAATCATCATTTCTGGGTTCCAGCACGATAATAGTCCCTTCACAAAACTTTCCTTCAAGCTGTGCTTCTATGATGACCTCACTGCGCACTGGTAATATCACATCTTTGGTTATAAGTGCCTGGGCTGCGCTATCTTCTCCTGGATTTAGTATTACCTCTTCTTCGTTGACTCTCAAAACGCCGTTTTTCAGATCAAGCTTGAAACCGTGCTTTTTCATTATGTCCATGCCAAGTATAAGCTCATCTTCAATTTCAGCTACCAGCACACGATGTTTAAAGGAAGTATTTCCAATAGACATGGTCAAGTTTAATTCTCCAGATGTAGTAGCTAGTTCACCAGTTGCAGTACGTAATCGCCGATGTGTTGGATGTAATGATGCAGATATTCCTTTTGCCAAATCAGATCTTATCATTGTGTTCGTCGCACCCATATCTAGCAGTATTTTATGAAGTCTTCCATTGATAAATTCATCCACGAGGATGCTGTTGGCTTGATAATACAGCGAGGCGACGTAACCGATGGATTGTGGGGCTACTAAATTACGGGTCGACGATGGTCCCTTCGCATCAACCCGACTTAGTTTTCCGACTCTTCTTCTTCTTCTTCTTTGGTTTTGATTGCCGTCTCTATCTTCGGTTTCTTACACAGCCTCTGCGGATGACCCAATTCGCCACAGTTCCAGCAGCGAAGTTGTCTTTTTCCTGCAGTAATTTTGGACTCGATACGCCGCAACTTTTCTTCTAGGCGAGTTTCTAAATCTTCAATTTCATCATGCTTGTTGGTACTCATTTGTCTAGCTCTGGAGTGTCCCTGCGATGCTTGTTTTGCTGCTTCATGCTCTAACGCATACGATTGCATCAACTAAAGACTTTGGACGATATATCCGTAGTGCCTGCTGTATTTCGCTATCTCGAACCTCAAAAATGAATGCTGTCTTTGACGTCATTTTATTCATTTGAATTTAAAAACATCACACCTGATCACCAATTGTAACGTTATTCATTTTAATTTAGGGACCAAAAGTCACTAAACACCACTATTTATTCTTATGATTTATTAAAATAATAGATTAGATAACTAATACTATTTTTAATAACTAATTCTAATTTAAACTGAAAATTAACATACACTACACTATAACTTAACTTCAATTATTTATGTCAATGTTGATTTATTTTAAATAACACAATTTATTTCAATGCATATCATAAGATCACTGAGCCAAAGGTCAATAATGCTTCTCGCTGTCAGTTGATTATATATACCTCGGGTCTCTCCCCACTACGTTCATTCCGCAACGTCCAGGCGTTTCTAGAAAAACGCAGGAAGGTGCCAGCAATTTTCTTGACAACAAATATATTCGCTTCTATTTCTTGAGGTAAAATATTCCCACAATAATTCTAAGCACCGGTAAAGCCGAAATGACTGATTTATAGACCTAAATTCGTTACAATATCATGATCTAATCTTATTTAGGATATGCTTGTAGTTTGTCTCGCCAATTTTGTGCTTGTTTCTTCATGACAAATTCTCCATATTTTTCTATCATTGTTTAGATTGTCATTAATAATTTTTTGGGACGATCAGATTTCGTTGTTTTTTTTATTAGAGTATTAATGAAATTTCTGAAAGTGCAGTTTCAGTTGTGCATCATTAGGACTTTCGAAAATTGTTTTTCTCATTCATTCCTTGTATTAATAGAAGTTATTATGCCTTTGAGTGAGTGCGGATGGCTGAGCGTGTTTGTTCACCTATACATGCTGTGACGTCACTCGACCAAGAGGTCGCAGGTCGAATCCCCTCACCGACAATGTGTGATTTGTCGTAAAAATAACAAATGCAGCTACTTGCATCATCACACTCGGGTGCTACAGGTTTCCAACCTATACACCTTAAAATATGTAGCAATGGCACGAAGTTCTGATCGGCAGTACGGCGATGTTATACCGCGGCTCGGTGATACCGATTAGAAAGGCCTAGGCCCTTACAAGGGCTGTTGCGCCATTGATGTTGATGATGATTATAACTTTGGTGATCCACGCTTTTCCCTCTCGAAGTTTAGAATTTACTAATTCAATAGTTGTGGCTCTATCAGTTAAAGATTTCCAAACATCCAAGAAGTTATTTATTGAAATATCGACATCTGGACCAATAATTATGCTTCCACGTCAGAGAGATGCACAGTTATCCTGAAGCGAGTTAAGATCAATTATTTTCAAAATGGATTGAGAATTCATGTCATTCTCTGGAACTAAATTTAAATTGGAGCTAATATGCTAATAATGATATGAAAATGGTCAGCTATACTGGGTTGCAAGACCACTGACCTGATGTCTTTTCTACTTGATTTTCTTCTAACACACATGTGATCATCCATGACTTGGTGTTATTAGAAACTATTTTGTAAGTATTTATGTAGGAAACAAAGTCAGATTCACATAAAATATTTTTATATTCTTTAGTAATTTCTGATGTCTCTGAAATGTGAATATCCATATCTCCAATTATGATTTCATTCTCATAATTACATATATCTTTCATGTGTGTATCAAATATATCTGAGAATTTCTGCATATTGTATGATGGTGGGCAATATAGTACATTAATTGCTGAATTATTGTTCTCAGTGCATAAGGCCAAACGTACTACTTGTTGCAAGACTAAAATAATCGAATATTAGGACCTAATTCTTCAAACATTCTTTGACAAATATTATTGCACCAAGTTTTCCTTCATTATATTACGTAACATATCCATCAATTTTGAGTATATCAGAATTTTCCACAAACCAACACCTCGTGCAAATGATATTATCAAATAGATTTTCACTCATAGAGTAAGTTTATATCGAAGATCTAAATCGGATTTATTCTAAATCGGATTTAATTGAACTTTGAATGTGGACTGTTCACATCGACAAATTTATAAACCGATTAAGTTCTATCGGATGAAATTGGATTTATTTATCCATTACTGGTACCATAGAAATATAACCATAACATCAAAACTCTTCTATTTTGATTCCCTCGTGTCATTTTTCCATCTAGAAAACTCATAATTTTTCTCTCTTAAATGCATTTTAGGAAGTATTCAGTTACTTTAATAGTCCAAGATATACTAAGACTTATTTTTACAACCTCGAATTACTATTTAGATGACTGATCTGAACAAACCAACGTCTGTCAGGGGAAACAAATAATTTGCATTATTTTATTTCAGTACCTACTATTGAGTTTTTCATTTAATCACTGTCTATCTCGGTAAAGTAAATCAGATTCATGAACAAATCTTGTTCATAAAGTCGATCAGGAATCCGATTTCAAATCTAATTCAAACCGTTTACATCCTTTCTTTGAATCAGATTTATAATCCTAAATCCAGTTAAATCCGATTTAGGTCCTCGATATAAACTTACTCATAGTTACAATAACTTCAAGCTCTTTAATCTCTTTTTGTTATACTGCGTATATTTGTATGAAATATGTAAAAATTAAACGATTCCAAAATATACTTAAATTTGCAAGGTTTTGGGCTGTGTACATTACAACACAATCATTTTCAAGCGTTCCAATTGAACTATGCATTTTAAAGGATCAGTTTATATATTACTATAAATACTTTATTTCTCACAAAAAAAAAAAACAAACAAAGCAACAGACTACTTAGATATTTTCCTAGATCTTTTCCGCAGTCGACTCCATAAACTGGACTTTCTTCATTTTTACGAATCAAAATTCTATAACTTTCATACCAAACATATTTCAAACCAAATTCTTGAGCCCAAACTCTCGAAATTCTCGGCAGATTTTTATCGTACAAGGTTAGATTCTCATTAATGTATACTCTGCCAGTGCGCTGGTGATCTTTTGTAGTCGATGTGAGGTACGTAGCATGTTCCTCTTGGCTAAAAATTATTCCCTTTTTCTTTTTGACAGAAGCTGCATAAGAGGTATAGGGTCTTCTGATTTTTATTTGGTAGATCACATGCCACTTCTATGTCAGCTCAATTTCGAGATGATTCGCAGCTTTTTTGAAAACTTTGTTGTAATTTTTGCCTGGTGTCTCCTCAATCCCATATATTCCAATATTTTTATTCCTCCCATATTGGTCCAGATGATTCAATCTTTCAGTTAGATCGAAAATTATTCTATATATTCTGAGCTATTATTGCACATCACACAAAAAAGGCTAGTGGAGATAGATTAAATCACTCTCAACTCACTCGAAACAGAGAGCTCAGATACATGTGCTGCTCAAAACAGAAATTTTGAATATGTATGGATACAAATGATTAGAATATAACAGTTACAAGTTCATATACACTTTAATTTTTTATCCCACAATAATTTGTATTATCACATTCGTTTATCAGTAGAGCACAAATAGTTGTGCTTTGCGGCAAATGACTTGATAACGCGATAATATTCAATTTATTGCAGCGATATCAGAGGAAATTAATCAGCTGATGGATAAATTGTATAGTAATAGACATTTTTCATTTATTAGTGCAATTTCATCAGAACTTACATATTTTTGCCATAGATTTCCACAAAATATATTTACTGTAACAAAAAAGTTGAATTCAAATTTATTGAGACTTGATAAATTGTTTCGAGTTATAATTCTGTACTTTGACACTTCGATCCTTTTACCAAGTTTCAGATAAATGTACATTGAAACAATCTGTCATTCAGTTAATTCTGGAAAAATATATGGATTATTAGGGAGAGTTGTTTGCAAGAAACCTAAAATTTATCTTATCGCTTCAGTTGTGGTCCTACTTATAAATTATGAATGTTATCCAAGTAAATACTCAATAGTCTATTTGGTATGATATGATAATAAATACAATAAATTATATTTCGTTTATTATATTCATATGGACATCATGTTTCTCTATTTCTTTCTAGCTCTCCTTTTGTTTCTCTCAGAAAAATAAGAGTGACCACAAAACCAAATAATCCCACAGATGCATACAAAGAAAATCCCACATACATTCCGTATCGTGCATATAAAACCTGAAAAATTTTTGTCACTATGACCGCTAATTGCGATGTGTACATAATCGAAAAACAGGATATTGTGTATCGCGAACTCATTGGAAAGATATCAATCGCAACCAAAGATGTTACGGATGAAATACCGGCCGTGTGAAACGCAACATATAATATCATCATTATGAAAGGAATCGTTGAGTAAATCTGATTTTCAAGTTTGTAATATAAATACGCAGCATGACTTGATGAAATAAAAATTATAACCGCAAGTGAGATGAGTATAGTTGGTTTTCTAGGAAATGATGGAGTATACTTTATTCCAATACCGGTTGATATTAGGAACGCTACACTGTAAATGATCGCACAAATTCCAGGTAGAGGGCAATTGAATTCTTTGTATACAATTTGAGAGTATACGATCAGAGAAGGGCTGCCAGTGAACTGTTGTATTGTTATGAGGAATGTTAATTTGATGAAAGATTTTCTTGTTTGTTTGTTCTTCAAAACTTGAAATATACTTTCATTTTCTTCTGTTCTTTCGATCATGTTTTTTATGTTCTCTATTTTGTCATCAACATTTTGCTTCCCGTGCATATTTTGCAAAACTTCAACAGCATTAGTGAATTTTTTCTTTTTGAATAGATTATAAGGTGTATCAGGAACAAAAATAAAAATTAAAAGGGTGATGCCAGGAACAACTGAAAGAATTATTGATAACATTTGGAAATTCACGATAGATCCGGCTGTAAAAGTAACTGTTATTCCAAAGCAAATGAAAAGTGGAAGGTATTTTTGTAATGGTGAATTCTCATGAAGATCCCAAATCTCTTTCCAGTAGGTTTTGAACTTGGCAATACCGAATCCTGCTCCAACTCCCACGAAGATTCTGCTTGCACAAAGACCCAAAACATCGGTTGCGGAGATCATCAGAAGCCACCCTGGAAACAATACAGAAATAATTTCAAATATAATAGGACTCCAGAAGCTCATGTTGAATATCAAATTCATAATAATTGAATCTGACCTACTGAGCATATATTTCATAGAATCGAGAGCAAATCCAAAACTTTGCAAAGAATGACTAATGCGGCAGATATTTTCTCTAACACTGTTTTGGAATGGTAGAGTTATGTTGAAACAAGTGACATTTTGACACATCGTTTAGAGTAATTTTGTATGACGTTTAGAATCATTTAATCATAATTTTAGACCAATCAGAAGCTGTTATTTCAGTACCATGGTTACGTCCTAGCAATTCAGGTATTCATTTCTGGTACTTCGTTTGACATTTCATAATTCCCAAGGTTTCTTCTGAAATATTTGTGAGTTTTCAAAATTTTATCAGAAGAAGTATAGTCTACAACATGTTTAAAATGACGTGTTCCGGCCCCGCAAATCGTTATCACCGCCTTTGGGTCGGGTTACAAACTTTCCGTTCGTTTGGAATAAGGACCATTCCAATACTTATTGTAGAATATATTGTTCCACACATGGGATGAATCTGACTCTCACAACTCGTAGGGCTGTCATTGTGCTTGTCAATAACATATCTCGCGATACCTATAGGATTAGCTATTGCAATCCTACAATAACTATTGGGAATTAAAAAAAAAATTGAGTTGGAAATTATGAAAAAAAATTATTTTAGCTCCATGAACAATCCCTACAGTGCATAAATTTCATATTTATAGATCGATATTTGAGATATTCATTCTGAGAGTTCATCATATGAAACTCTATTCAAGAATATTCACAAGAAACGAGATGGAAATAATCAAACTATTTTCTTATTCAATTCTGTTGACTATTCCATTCGTAATATTTATAACAAGGTTAACAATGCTAAATCGCCATAGAAACGGTTCATATCAGAGGGTATTTGGACGTGTTGAAATTCAATCGGGTATTACACTAGTGGTCAGAGTGAGTATTTTACTCAAAGATGTGGATACCTCCAATTTATGCTTTCTTCGTATTCAATGGAATATTTTTCTGAATATCTTCATCAATTTTATCTTCTGATCTATCACCAAACCTTTCTGAACTAGATTCCATATCAAGACGCAATATATTTCTCTATTATTCGTCAATGAAAATGCAAGAAATTCTAATTTTTCAGTTTGACAGAAGTTTGTTTACTCGTTCCTATGAAAATTACGTGAGTTGTTACTAGATTGTTTGAAAACTAATTTGAAAAAATGGTTTGACTCCTGGAATAGTCCTCCATATACCATTTGTAGTTAAAGTATTATAGACTATTTTTGTGGGGCAATCACTCATGTTTATTGTGCTTGTGAATACCACTCGTGCTGCACACTCGTGGTATTCAAACGCAAGCACAATAAACATTCGTGATAGCACCACAAAAATAATCGATAATACTTCAACTACTTATGGTATAATAAATGAATAATTTTTCACTTTGCACAAAATTTTTGCCACTTGGTGGCACTTCTTGCCCAAGATATTCTTCTTATTGCTCGGCAATTATCTATATCTTATCCGTTCTTAGTAGTCGACTGACACTGGCTAACATGCCAGCAGACACATCAAAGTATATTATTTGTGCTTTAAGACATGTACACCATCAATTTTGCAGCATGTATGAGTATATTGTCATATGAACTTTAATACGTACAAGATTTTTTGGCTTCGTTATTGTGGTTTTAATAGATGAATATATTTATATATATATATGTATATATATATATATATATATATATATATATATATATATATATATATATATATATATATATATATATATATATATATGTATATACAGGGTGTAACTGAAATAAGTTCATTAATTTTAACCAGTGAGAGTACTCGTCAAGCATCACAATTTCTCTTAATTTCTTATCCTCTATAATTTAACGAGTCGTTCAGGTGCATAATCATCGAAACCAAGAGCAGTTGCAGTAGAACAATAATTGATTTTGACATATTTGACACAGTTTGAGATTAGCTCAGCGAATTTATTTGGAACGATTTCCGACTTGTCATTTTTCACTGAAAATTGAATTACTGTGGTCATGCTTATGTATTTGATGTCAAAATATTTTGCACTCATACATTATGATGAGAATACATACATCTATAAATGAAGCACATGTGTATCAGTTTTTTCTCATATTAGTACAAACTTCAGACCCAGATTGTTTCAATAAAGTACGCCCTGTGTGAATTGATCTGCTGAATAAATAAAACATCGTATTCCAGAAGATATTTAAAATCAATTACCAAATTCAGTTTGATCCATTTATAGGCTATATCTTGTGTTCTCCAAAAATAGAATCTTCAAAATTTCATGTAGCAATATTTCTATTGAATTATTCAGTGAATTAACTAATTTAGAATTGCATTCCATTCAATATTTCAACGTTTTCTCTAAATTAATCGTTGAATGATTTCCTCTGTATGATTCTGATAAAGTAGGTTGAGAACAACAACTACTTTTCAAACTGCTCGTAGATGGCAGCACAGTCTGACACTCCTGACACAGATTCAGATTATTCAAATCAGCTGATTCAAGTGCAACAAACTTGTGCAGACAATCTTATGCTTAAGAAATGTACTATCCGAAAATATACGTGAAATCCCTGTATAAGAATCAGATTTCTTAACAATGACATATAAATAAGACTAAAAGAGCGAATTGTTGATTACAGAGACAAATTCAGTCTCTCTTCCAACATATGCAAGAATAGAATTATCGGGGTGAGCGAATATCAATATGTTAAGCGTGAATATATGCTAAGATTTCTCTATAAGACCAGCCTATCATTTTATATATATTTATATAGATATGAAATATGAATTTCATTTTCATTCCTAGGCCCACTTCACAATAATTATTTTGTATCATATTGCAAAAGCTTGCAAAAATTTGGGCAGAAAAATCAAAACGTCTTTTTATACCAATTCATATTGGAAAATATCTACAAAAAAATGTTGAGCTGGTATAAGATCACGTGATCTATTACCATAGAGCGATCACGCTACACCGGTTATCGTTGCTCTCAATCGCATTCAGTACTACTCGCAACGTATCTCTTTTTGTCCCGTGCAAGATTTTTCTTGATGTCTGCCAGTTATTGAATTTTGGAGAGAAAATTTCGACGTGCAAATATTCCCAAATTCAATTAAGATGCTATAACCATTTCAACTTGAATCAATCACATATCTCTCTATTTTTCAGAATACAGCTTTGGGGTATTTTGTTTCATTGTCAACCCCTCCCTGGTCGACACGATATTTTGAATGAAGCTATTGAATAAGTATTTCAACCACGTTATTACTATTGAATGATAAATTGTTTCTTTCTTGTCAAATATCACAGAAGTGACTTGTGTCTCTGTGTGAATATGTTCTGATATATTTATATGCTGAACATAATAAAACAAGACTCTGTCGTTAACAAAAAATATAACTTCATTCCATATAACACAAATACAACTATATCATAGAACCGCAAGATGTAAGCTTCACGCACGTCAGACCCACCATCCCACCGTACCAGCTTTCTGTAACAGATAACAATTATATGAGTTACATTCTCAATGAGTGAATCACGAGGTCAATCTCAAGCCCGCAAACGTAACTCTACACTCGAGCCCATAAAGTGGAACTCTACACTCGAGCCCGCAAAGCCGAATTCTGCACTTGAGCCCGCAAAGCGGAGCTCTACACTCGAGCCCACAACGTGGAACTCCACACTCGAATTAAAGCTGAAATAAATAGAAATAGAATAATAATTACAAAATACAAAAATGGCGCTAACAGTTCAGCTATCCTGACCTCTTGAGCATCCTTGTGAATTGATCTGTAACGTCAAGGATATCATCATATGACTGCTTGAATACAATCACCTGTTTCCTTTTGCAGCACATCTAATTCTATCAAGTTTTCCCTTGCGATGCAGGAATTCTGCTGGTTGCATCTATATAGTTTATTCCAGCACCGTGTCAGTATTCTACTGTGAATGTATATTTTTAAGTTTGTAGTAACCATCTGCCTATCTGCGGTATGAGATCTCTCTCAGTGCGAAGTGCATTATCACTTGAAACTATACTTCTAGAATATACATGATTTCCTTCTTCTTTCTTTAGGGTTGACGTCACTGTTGAAGTCTCTAATTCTTAAGAATGATATTTTTGTTCGGCGTCTTTTATTCGACGGTTTTTATGAGCAACCAGATTTAATTCACCATGTGCTTGTCGTTGCATTAACATTCTTCCTATATTTATTCTGCTGGCATTTTTATGCAGCTCTGTCTCCGTTGTTAATCATAAAGGGCAGAAACAGATCTCTAGATTATTTTTTGGCCCAATTTCTGATGAGCATCGTCTTGCTCTTCATCCTACTCATTTTTTATCATGGTTGGTCAACTGTATTGAAGCTTGTGCAATTTTGGCATCATTATTCACGAATTGTCGAGTATGGTTTGTCAGTTCTAGAAATTGCTGTACTTGATGAGCATTGATGAGTGTAAGGAATAATCTCACAGCTTCAGATTCCTCTTGACCTGGTCTTACCACTTCACTATGTATTTCAAATCTCAGATGATCAATTTTATTTTCAGAACGAAACATCGCTTCTCATTCAAGATTCTCTTATAGCTGTAAGATTCGATAACGTCTCCAAATTTTGCTTCTCCTTTGCAAAATTGCTCACAGGGTATTAGAATCATCCAGATAAACCGTAATAATAATATTCCAGTAATCTTCCTATACTTTGTTTACCATTCTTGGAAAAATCGCTGGTGCTTTAGTCAATCCGAAAGGTAACTCGTATCGTCCATGGTATTACCAATGATGTCTTATATTTGATACCGCAAGAGATATTTGATAATATAATATGGCAATATGCAGTTTTGTCAAGTGTTATGAAATATTGTGTTCCCTGTAAGCGGTTGAGCTGATCATTCATCTAGGTAAGGGAAATCGATCCCTGCCTGTAACCATATTCAACTTACAAAAATCGATGCTTATTTCATAGTCCCCATTTATTTTCTTCACGAACAAAATCGGTTATACAAGATTTAAGAATTATCCCTGGATTTAAAAGTTTTGTCATCATCTCGCGTACTTTTGATTTTTCTCCATGTAAGAGATAGTATGGCCTGTAGGTGGAAGGTGTATCGTCAATCAAAACTATATCAACCTCTGGTATTTGAACACATTTCATTTTCTTCTTGGAGTTTACAAAATACTCCTGATATTTTTCCTAGCAGATTTATCACTTGTCGTGAATAGATTTTTTTTTCTGTAGTCTCTAGCTGGAGCTCTGTCACGCTTCATCAGCAAATTAGTATCCGCAAAACTCAGCACTGATAGAACGCATTGGTTCTAATTTTCATCAATCTTCCGTCGGAATGCCTGTAGATACTTTTGGTAGATTCTGGCAAGTCTATTTCAGTCAACCAACTTGATTCTCGTAAGATTCTCGTTTGAGTCTCCTCTTTATGAATTATAATCCTTCTATGTTCCGAGCAGGACTTTTCAACTATCATCGGAATGATTCAAGTGTTCTCGAAAACGATGCACATAGAAACTGCAAGTTCACTCTAATCTACTTTTACTTTCTGACTGTTCATTTTACCCACAGTTTCATGAGCAGCATTTCTAAATTCTTGTAGATTTTGGCGTTAATTTCTATTGTACATCATTTTCAACCTCTTCCCTTCTGATTTTACCATCGTAATACATGTTGATCCTATGTCGATGTACACTTTTGTTCACAGCAATTTACCAGTTAGTGGCCTCTTTCACCACAATTCAAGCAGCGTAAGCTCATATAGACGAATTCTTCCAGACGGATAGAATCGCTTGTTGCGCGAAGGCTGCTGATAAGTTTCTCGTCTACTGAAATTGTATATTTTTTTCTGTGTTGCTGTCTATTGTTCTTAATGGTTCTTGAAAATGTGACTGGCTCTTCCGGCTTCTGCAATCCCGAGCAAGAGTTGCTGTTCGATTATTATTATCAGGTATTCCTTCGATTATGCAAGATACCGATTTCTTACTAATGATGTTCTAACCATTTTGGAGTGTTAATTTCTCATAGCAATATTGCATAATCAGTTCATCAATTCTTTCTGTTGATGCTATGACTCTTTGCGATAACTAGACGTACTTCTTTTGATATGAAAGATCTTCTCAAATCATATACTGCCATGCCAACCAAGAATGATTCAAACTTGTTATACCATTGTAGCAAGACTCTGCGTGTCCTCTGAGGAATGGAGCAATGGGCATAGTGGTAGTTGGTTTGTCCCATTCATGTACAAAACATGAGTCTTCAATTTCATTCAACCGGCTCGATAATGTTAAAAGAAAGTATTGCATCTTCATCTTCAAGTCTAGCTCGTCTAGTGGATGGCTGACCCATTTCTACCACTTGCATCTGTGTGAGCTGCAGCATTATCTCAGAAACTTGCTGAATACTATTCTTAGTAATGATTTATCAAGCTGTAGAATTCTTTTCAGATGCTTCAAGATAACAAAAAAGTACATTCACTGTCGTGATCGGTCATATTGTATCTCTATATCTTTTTTGCAAGTCTTTGATCTGGATAAATATTAACTAAAGATGTCCGTTCTTTATCCAATTCGACATTATTTTCAATCTCAATATCCGGAGTCCTCTATTCCACCTCTGATATGTTAATATGTTTGGATATCCTTATATACTGAACGTAATAAAACAAGATTCTGTCGTTAACAAACAAAATTACTTTATTCCATATAACACAAATACAACTATATCATAGAACAGCAAGATGTAAGCTTCACGCACATCAGACCCACTGTCCCACTGTACCAGCTTTCTGTAACAGATAACAATAATATGAGTTACATTCTCAATGAGTGAATCACGAGGTCAATCTCAAGTCCGCAAGCGTAACTCTACACTCGAGCCCCCAAAGTGGAACTCTACACTCGAGCCTGCAAAGGAGGACTCTATACTTGAGCCTGCAAAGCAGAACTCTACACTGGAGCCCGCAAAGCGGAGCTCCACATTTGAGCCCACAAAGTGGAACTCTACACTCGAGCCCACAAAGTGGAGCACCACACTCGAGCCTGCAAAACAGAACTCTACACTCGAGCCTGAAAAGCGGAGCTCTACACTCGAGCCTACAAAGCAGAACTCTACACTCAAGGCCGCAAAGCAGAACTCTACACTCGAGCCCACAAAGTGGAACTCTACACTCGAGCCTGCAAAGCAGAACTCTATACTGAAGCCCGCAAAGCGGAACTCCACATTCGAATCCAAAAAATGGAAGTCTACACTCGAGCTCACAAAGTGGAGCACTACACTCGAGCCTGCAAAACAGAACTCTACACTCGAGTCTGCAAAGCGAAACTCTACACTTGAGCCTACAAAGCAGAACTCTACACTCAAGGCCGCAAAGCAGAACTCCACACTCAAGTCCGCAAAGCGGAGCTCTACAGCTGAACTGCAGAATAGCTGTCCCTCAACACCACAGCGTAAGAGTATACACAACTGAACAATAGCACACCAAACAGTACAGATCCACTCACCAATAACCTCAACTCTCTACTTCATCAGTAGCTCGCACAATGTGATGTTGCCACTGTTGAACACCAAACAGAGCTGAAGTAATTAATAGTTAACTATCATCTCAAATGAGAAACAATTACGTGATTGGAACTATAGCTGGAATAAATATAATAGCTATTACATAGAACAAAAATGGCGCTAACATCTGTTGCCAAACTGAAAGTGTCATTCTTTCTAATTAGGCAGATAAAATATCACTTTATCTAACTTCATGTGCTTGATAACATGAAGTAAAAAAAATCTAACATGTCAGCAAAATAATTCAGTGAAATTTATTGTGAATGTTCAGTTAGGTACTGAAAATTGAGTTTTGAAATAAACCATTCACACTCACTTCACCTGAGAGATTATTAATATTAGCTAATGATGACATGAATGACAGTTTCAATTTATTTTTCATTTAAATTCTTTATTCGACTATTCCATTCGTAGTATTCATAACAAGGTTAACAATGCTAAATCGCCATAGAAACGGGGCATATCAGTGGGTATTTGGACGTGTGGAAATACCATCGCGTATTATACTAGTAATCAGAGTGAGTATTTTACTCAAAGATGTGGATACCTCCAATTTGTGCTTTCTTCGTATTTAATGGAATATTTTTCTGAATGTCCTCATCAATTTTATGTTCTGATCTATCACCAAACCTTTCTGAACTAGATTCTATATCAAGACGCAATATATTTCTCTATTATTCGTCAAGAAAATGCAAAAAATTCTAATTTTTCAGTTTGACAGAAGTTTGTTTACTCGTTTCTATGAAAATTACGTGAGTTGTTTCTAGATTCATAGAAAACTAATTTGAAAAAATGGTTTGACTCCTGGAATAGTCCTTCATATATCATTTGTAGTTGAGGTATTATAGACTATTATTGTGGTCACAAAAATAATCGATAATACTTCAACTACTTACGGTATAATAAATGATCATATCGTAACCATGACAAACTTGTATTGGGAATCATGATTTAGCTTGATCTTGAAGCTAATTGCATAGTACTGAAAATCAATATATTTCATTCATATGCAATAATTTAGGTATATATAGTATATACCATTCGGTGCAAAAATGGCTTCATGTGATTCGGACACTTTGATTGCAAACCTAAGCACATAAAGTTAAATTTTTGCTCCTCATAATATAATTTACTATTACTCTGGTATTATGTAATGATACCCACACTGTCACTGATCATAAAATTGAGTAGTTGAACATTGGTGTGGTTTCTCTATAAGCCTTCTTATTCCAATATTGGAATGGCCGATATGATTTTCATGTATGATCATGCTGATGGAAACGCACTTCAAGACGTCTTTATGAAGAAGCCTATCCAAATCGCGCATAACCTTCATCAAGAAATTTTTGAAGAGCTTCCAACGATCTAGGGATACTGGTTCACTACATAAACGTTCTGCCAAAAGTGGACGGCCGAGGATAGTAGTTACACCCGAAGTTGAAGAAGAAAGAGTATCAGATATTATTGAAAAAAGTCCCGAAACAAGTGTTAGAAGGATATCCGCTGAGGTGAGTATTAGTGGTTCCCTTATGTGGAGAACTCTAAATTCTCAGCTTCTACATCCGTACCACTTTCAACGGGTACAAGCCTTCAATCTTCCTGATTATCAAGTCAGAATGGAATTTTGTATGTAGATTTGAGACCAGAATGTCGATAATCCAGATTTCGCTTTGAATATTCTTTTTACACATTAGGTCGGTTTTACTGAAAATGGAATATTCAATTTTCATAATAATCATGTTTGGTCAGATGAAAATCCTCACGCCGTCGTCGAACCACATTATCAAGAGCGATTCAGTCTCAATATCAGGCTCGGTATTTTAGTAGACCTTTATTAGGACTAGTGCTCTTAGAAAATGTATTGATTAATCAAAAAATGAATATGTGGTCTATGCAAGATGGAGCTTCGCCTCATTTTACGCTTCGCATTAAAGAGCACTTAAACCACAGAATCCTGGAAGATGGATAGGAAGAGGAGGTTGCGTTCAATGGCCGCCTAGATCCTCGGATTCTACACCACTCGATTTTTTTTCATGAGGTTATCTTGAAAGCTTGGTCTTTGCAACACCAGTACGAATTTCAGAAGAATTGCGACAATGAACTGTGCAAAGCTGCGAAACAATTTAAAGAAAGTCGGTCATTTCTGAAAGAGTAAGGGCATCATTTTTCAGATGATGCATACTTGTGTGGAGATGAAGGAGGACATTTTGAACATTTATTATAGAAAAAGTTAATTAGATAATGAAAACAAAAAAATCTTGACGGATACCTGTACTCATTTGTTTATCTCTGTTCTGAAGAACACAACGTCAAAATATTTATTCTGTTATTCAACATTAATTACGTGGTTGTTACACTTACTCATGTGCTTTATTGAGAGTTTTGTGTCGACCAGTGGCACTAGAAATAAACTCATCTCAAATCATTCCTATGACTTTGTGATTTTTGGGAAGGATATTTCTGAACAGCAACGAACTAGCATTTAAATGTTCGACAACCGAACATCTTGTAACCATGGACTAGCGTTCACATGTCTGACAATTGGGCACTGACTGGATCGTTGGTCATTGCTAACTAGGATTCATAATCATAATAAATTATCGAATAAAACATGGATTGGAATGAGCAATAATGTGAACTGATATCTTATGATTGTTCACATCCGTGATACTGCTCCGCCTTTATGGCTCGTCGTACTCGGCGAACACAATCTCGTTCTCGGTAGGGACACAATCTGTCGCCTCAAGCTATGTTCAGTCTTCCATTTCTGTCTCTCCGTATTCGGTATTTGTTATTCAGGCACCTCACAATTTAGTACCGTCCCTCCCAGTTCTTCTGCAACTTGAGACTAGTGCTTCTTTTTCTCCGGGAGTTGAAGAGCCATACCAAATCATCTTGCTGGAATCGAGGACCACTTGCTCGCAGATCATATCGGACCTTTCTTCTAACGCTGACAACTTGAATATAGTGATAGGTGAAGACTCACAAACGTTCACAGCCATCTTCTCAAGCAGGTACTCTCTTTTGCATCGGTGCACCTTGTCATGTTTTAGAGTAGTGTATTGAGCCCCTTGCTTGATTCACAGCGTCCACAAGCACTGCAGTAATGTTCGATGTCTTCTCGATAGCCGACCCAGTATAATCCTTCTGAACTTTTTCCAGAGTCTTCTTAAGTCCACTGTTACCATCATGCATCTGCCTTATAACTTGTCTTCTTAATTGTCTCAACACTGTCAGTTTCCCACCGCCTCACTTCCATCAGGATTTTCCATAAACGGTATAAAATGCTGTTTCTCATTCTCGGAGAACTCCATTGTGCTGAGTAGGTCTTGATAATGGTGCCCAACTCTGATGCTTCTAGGTATCTTGGCTTCTTACCGGTATTCTTTCACTCTATGATCGACTTCAAAGCAAAGTCATCAAGCTGTATGTGCTGTTGTTCATTCGGTAACGACACGGATCCCTCTTCCTGTGAAATCTCTTCTGTTTTATCTTCTGGGCCATTGACTACTTCATTCTGAAACTCTTGCTCTGACCGAGATGAGATCTGAGAGTCTCTTGGAGCAACAGTATCCTCCATTTCTATTCTTCGCATTTGAAAATCGATGCCCTTGAGGCTCTCTATGAGGTAATCAACAAGATTTTGTTTCTCCAAACTGGCAGATTTAATTTTTTCTGACGAGGCATACACACCGCAATCAACGGTGAGCTTTGTGCAACAATCTACTTGAAGATGTCTTTCCTGGTCGCACTGCCAGCATCTTCTCCCAAATCTGAGCAATATTTGTTGTTTGGGTAACATCTTCGTTCCACAATCATCAGTGCGCTTGATACGACAATACATTTGAATATAACCCTCCTTCTCACACTGCCAGCGTCTAGTTCTTCTGCTTACTCTCGGAGATGTTAGTGTACAAAGAGAAGAAGTCTGCTCTCGTCACTAACTTCTTGCGAGAGTCGTGATCCTCCTCATCTTGGGCTCTTTCTTCTCTTAATGTTCCAATCACCCCAATTTCTACGCCATCTGTAACGCTTACGTGGCAGCTCCAATTTCAAGAGCTTTTTGTCGTTGTCGGAACCATGCATAAACTGTCTCACCGCCAAAAATTCCTGCATTGAGACAGGATAATCTGCAAAAGCTCTCCTGGACAGACACTGCACAGCATACGCAAACGTAGTCAGATCCCTCTTATGCATTTGTGTATGGTCTTGTAGCTATTCATGTAGTAGCTCTTTCATGTGCTCCTCCCCAAAGCGTAATTTTAATTCGTGCGTAAACTTTCCATGATCCGAACGTTCTTGCTCAGTCAATCTCGAGTGTACCATCAATGCTGTATACCAGAGCAATACAACCTGTACAATAGCTCTTTGCTTCATAATCCAGTCATTACTTTTCAAAACTGATTCAAACTTCTCTTAGAGTAGATGCTGGAACACTTTCTATCCGTAAGGCTGCATCATAACCTGAGGCACTGCAAATTTTCGGTGACAGTTGAGTATATTTTTGCTTTCATATCATGCTCAAATTGCTAAAATTCATCTTCGAATTGCACTACTTGACGCTTCACCTCAGTGATTTATTCATCAATTTTCTCTTCAATCTCTGGGATTCTACTTGTCATTTTCTTCTCAATCGATTGCACCTGCTTCGCTACAGTTTATTGCATGGTCTTCATCTCTTCAGCAACCGCCATCTTCATACCTTTCGTAGATACAGCTATCTTCTTCTCCATGGCATTTATATTTTCCGTAGATTCGCGCATTTTCTTTTCCATGGCTTTTGTAACTTGCCTCTGGTCCGTTGCGGATGCTTTCTGTTCAGCTGTCGTTGTTTTTACTGGTTTCATCAGCAGTTTTAGCTGTTTCTCCATCTTACTGGTAGCCATTCCTCTTGTTGTAGGTATTTACCACAGTCTCAACACAATTTTTGAACACTGCAGCATTGCAACCAAATTTAAGTTTTTGCGGTCCGGATCCAAAATTACTGTCACCTAATTTTTTAGAATCCCACTCCCGACACCAATTTGTTACAAATTTTATTGTGATTGAATTATTATTACAGGTTACAGTGCAAATATTCATTCTAAAAACGTGATCAACTCTATTTAAATTCACAGAAAATTGAAGAACGTCTCCTGTTCAATCCTGTGAAGTCCCAAGATCTTTGCAACCCTAGTTTTTAGAGACCTATCATGCTCAAGATCTTCAATTTCTGTATGCAAACTGGTTGGAATACTATCCAGTACTAAGAATTACTGATTCAGTTTCTTAATTCACACCAGAACCACTTTTATGCAACTCTCTAACTTGTATCAAGCTTCCTTTTCCGTATGTGTGGAATCTAAATAATCATCCACGTAAAGCTAGAGTCACACACAGCTACTTTTACTGCAATACCAATCTAAAAACTTCGCAACCAAAGTTACATAGCGTGTGAACTCTACTGCAACCTGAAAAGTAGCGATCGCAGTATAGTTGCAGGCAACATTTTAATGATGCGCGCAGTTCCAAAAGTTGCGGTGTGTGAACGGAATATTTCCGATTTGCAGCCGCAGTAAAAAATATTTGTTTGGGTGAAACTTTTGCTGCGACTGCATGTGCAGTTTTCTACACAAAGTAAGGTTATATAGGTATTTAAATTCAATAATTATTGGTTGGTAATTATTACAGATAATGCCACCGTATAAATGGAAACGTGAGGAGATTTTAAAATTGATTGAAATGGTGGAAGAGAGGAATTGTCTTTGGAATGTTGAGCTTGAAGATTATCACAATCAAACCAAGCGACGAACCGCTTTAATCGAAATTGCATCGGTTGTAAATATTCCAGTTGATGAAATTAAAAAAAAACTACATACTCTTCGCGCTCAACATTCAAAAGAACGTTCAAAAATGAAGGCGAATAAATCTGGTAGCGGGACTAATCAAATTTACGAAACAAAATGGGAATTTTTCAGTCTATTGCAATTCATGTTCCAGCACACTGGAAAAACAAAAACAATAGACTCTATGGTAAGCAAAAACTTATTTTATATTCATTGAAAACTTTATTAGTAGATACACTATTATTTATTTAAATAAAATTCTGTTGCCAAGGAACCTCTCCTTCGCGACAAAAATATTCTTTAAATTCTTCTCTAACATTTTTTGCCAACGTGGTCGCATTTCTTGACACAATATTTCTCCCTATTGGTTCTAAAATTGTAGCTTCATCACGCCAAGTACCCAAAGTCAATGTTCCATCAACATTTTCTACGTCGAATGTACCATTTGGGGCGTACACTGCAACTGAATGTTTTCGGGACATCAAAAAATTGTGTAAAACACATACAGCACAAACAATTTTCTGAACTTTAGCTGGAGAAAGTTCTATGGTCCTCCTAAGCACTCGGAAACGAGCAGAAGCAATTCCGAATACATTTTCGATGACTCGCCTTGCACGAGATAGCCGATAGTTAAAAATACGTTCGGGAATACTTTGATTTTTAAAAGAATATGGCTTAATCATGAACGGTTTCAACGCAAATGCGTCATCTGCAACTACAACATAAGGTACCGGCGATTTTCGACCAGGCAGCGGTTTTCCTTCCGGAATATTTAATGT
This sequence comes from Dromius quadrimaculatus, assembly GCA_963989225.1. NCBI lineage: Eukaryota > Metazoa > Arthropoda > Insecta > Coleoptera > Carabidae > Dromius > Dromius quadrimaculatus. The sequence goes on from OZ022330.1 coordinate 31,942,612, forward strand.
ATTTTTTTCGAGTGCTTGAGACAACGAATAATTTAAATAAACACCACCATCTGAATCACGACCTGATGCACCAACATTTATGTAGGTGAATTTATAATTCGCATCAGCTAGTCCCATAAGAACAATGCTATGTGTATGTTTATAATTGAAATAGAGACTGCCACTATTTGCTGGGGCCTTAATATGCACATGTTTTCCATCTATCGCGCCTATACAGTTAGGAAAATTCCATTTTTCAGCAAATTCATTCGAAATTTTCATCCATTCTTCATTAGTACTTGGAATCTGAAATTTATATTTATAACAAATTGATGTATATTACTCAGTTGATAATATATTCCTTAAGTATAGTAGAACTAGAAGCATATATTCAACTGATTAAAGAAATTCTACTATGTTCATGATTGAAAAGCACATTATACATGAATTTCTACATTTTTCAAGGGCGGTGAAATAACGACTAGTGAGATTTGTGGAACTGTCTCCGAAGAAGATACATCTGAAAGCCAATCATATGAGCAATCATCACGGCAACAATCAATTGCAACATAACAATTTTCTCAGACAAGCGAAGAATCGGGTCAAACAATTCAACCAAATTTTGAAACATCCACTCCAGCTACATCTATGCGTAAACCAACATCTAAAAAACGGAAAAGACTTGAAAGTCAGATTGAAGCGCAGGAGCAAGCTACTTTAGAACGTTGTATGACAATTTTATCGAAAGCAGAAGTCAAAGACGAGTTTTCAATTTTTGGCGAGCATGTGGCCAATGAACTTCGGCTGCTTAGCACTGCACCAGACCTACAATTCAAGGTCAAATATGACATACAGCAGTTGCTACTAAATGCCAGCTTTGAAAATCAATCAAGGCAATTTAGAAGGCCTTCATCTTCAACTTCTACGGGATCAATTCTCAACAGTCCACTAACTTCGCCACCGTTTCCTGGAAATTCATGTACGGGTAGCTCGTCAAATCAAGAATCACTTTGGGAAGATTCACAACAATCAGATCATACCCACCTATTACAGATTTGAAACGCAATATTGCAGTAAGATTTGATGCTTGATGTTTAAGAGTACTTTATATTTTTTTATTATTTCTACTTTGTATAATGTTTAATATTTTCTCATTATTAGCACCTGTGTTTACTATTCTAATTTGTTATTTTTTTTTTATTTGAATAATAAAGAATATATGCATTTGTATATCTGATGTCAACCTACCTGCAAAAATTCATCTTTCAATACATCATAAATTGCTTGGCAGACTTCTGGTATTATTGAAGAAATTGTATTAGCTGGTATTCGAAATGAATACATTAGCGATTTATAGCTATCACCTGATGATAGATACGAATAATTATTATTGTAAAACAAAATTGAGTAAGCTTACCAGTTGCTACATATCTTAAAGTCACTATTAACCACTCAACTGGTGTGATGGCTCGTCTCATAATTGTGTCTTGTCTTTTTATTAAAGGTGATACTTTTTGCAACAGATATTCGAAATCAGCTGGTGACATTCGTAAAAAGTTCTGATAAAATATTTCATCGCCGACACGTAATTCTTGTAGCAAATTGTTAGCCACCCCACAATTTTCTCTGTTTCTTATCCACTGCTTAACCCAAATCCTTTTTTTTGCAGACTGTCTTTTTCTCTTGGCTCTCATGATCAATACAACAGCTAGAGAAGCTGCAGCTACTATCCTATCGGTATTCATTACTATGAAGTAAATATAACTGACAAATTTATTCCATATAAAACTCGCATTCCAGTACTCAACGCAGAAAATTAATTGCAGCGTACGCTGCATTTTAGCACTGGGCCTGCAGTAAATGCAGCGGTGCGGTGTGAACAGCTCTGCAACTTTTTTATAGACTCGCAACTTTTGTAGCTGGCTGCAGCATAGAAAACAGCCAGCTGCACGCTACTTTGGGCCTATGTGTGAACTTGACCTGCTACTTTTGTTGCAGCAATTAAAAAACTGCGCAGTAAAAGTAGCTGTGTGACAACTAGATTAATGATGATATCCTATTGCGTAATGAGCTTTTGGACATTCATCTCCATGTTTCTTGGTTCTCAGCAGCTGCATCGAGCACAAATCTCAACTCTTCTAGTTTATTTGCATTACTTTTATTTCCAGGAAGAGTCGCAATTTTCTGCTCCCAGGATAACCAAACTTCCCAGGTTCTGTCAAATTTTATTGCAGGTTTTCCTATTAATTCCACAGTTTTTTTTTATCTAATAATGTAGAATATCAAAATTTTCCACAGAAAGTGACTCCTCAATTGATGTAGTTAGTCATTTTCCATTTCTTTCATATAACATATCCTTCCATTTGAATGAGTAATCCTGAAAATTTGTTCATGGAGTATCAAATCAAGATATAACTAGTTTAGTAAATGATTGTGTCCAGCAACAATTATATATTCGAAAAGATAATCGGATGATGGATTAAAAATGAAGGATAAAAAATTATTGGATAATCTCTTCAAGTTGCAAGCGTTGCGATCCATATAAAATCTTTATCAGTGCCTATGTGCAATAGAAAGAACGATAGAATTTCATAATTTATACAAAGTGCAAATTCATCTACAAAATGAACATTAAACCAATTGAAGAAATAATTACCTCAGAGATAAGTAGAACATAACCAATATTTTACTAGATTGTGCAGAACCATCATTACACTTCTACAATACAGAAACAACTAAAATACAAACGGAAATGTCACTATTACTGAAACTGAAAAAGATGCGCCAAAATTCAGCGATAGATATGATATAAAAACAAAAAACTCATAATAAATACTGCCTCTCACACACTGACAAATCCAAGATATTTTTATACGTTTCACTCAAATATTCAGTATCAGTTCTCAAATTATTCGAGTTAGGATCTAAATGTATATATTATATCATTTCCAGTAAACTCCTCTTCTATACATTCATGATCTAAAATTTTAACATTCGCAAAATCGAAATGAAGATTGTTAATAATACAGTGATTGGATATAGCTGTTTTTTTATCATCTAATCTCTTACAATCATTTTTGTGATTATTCATACGATTCTTAACATATTGTTCCATTTGACCTACGTAAACGCCATCACAGTCACTACAATTCATTTTATAGATCTTCTCTGTTGTTTAAAAATGGAGTGTGTAAGGTTCTAGTGTGCCCCTCATGAAATTCCAATATTTAAGTTTTGAAAGTATCAACTGATAAGTGATAAGGAATTAATCTCGCAGTAGTTATGTTGTGAAACTAATTTTTTCTCAACATTAGCTGGTGAAAAGCCGAATAAAACTAAATCGTCCACATAGGCTGAAAGAAGCAGTTCATCTTTGCTTTTTCACGCCTCTTATCTATGAGTTCTCATAAAATTCCCAAATATCGTTTACAAAAGTTGTAAATAGAAGTGGGGAGAGTATTTCTCCTTGTAAAACTCTTTTACAGATTTTCATGGGTTTTGATAACGTTTTATTCACTTGAATTTGTTGAAACGTTGTATTATAAAGATTTTGTAATAATCGAATAATTTTTGATGATACCCCAAAATTATATAATTAGTTCCGCAGAAGAGAGTGATTGATTGAATCAAAAGCTTTTCGGAAATCAACGTAGATTGCGTATAAATTTCGTTTCGGTAATCTGAGTTGAAGATGAGAAATTGAAGTGAGAGCAAATATATTATATGATATCCACCACTTCTAAAACCTGATTCAATTCATACCAGTGTTGAATTCCTTGTTATAATAGCTGAGTGAATATTTTACAGCATGAGTTAATTAATTAAATACCACGATAATTGTGTCACCTTTTTTATGAATTTAAAATGTTTTCGTGGTGGTCCAACTATTTGGGTCAATGTCCTGTTTGAAAATTGTGTTGAAGAAATTAAGAAAATAGTGGAGTAATTTCGGGGGTGAATTTTCATAAAAACTTGCATTGGGTCCATCCTCATCAAGAGCTTTATTTGATTTACTTTCTTCTAAAGTGGCAATTAGCATCTAATTCTTCTATAGTGAATTCTATATCAAAGAATGGATGTGCACAGTCAACATATTTCATTGTTACAGAATTAGTTTCAGATTGAGGAGAGTAAAATTACTCCCAATTCTCTATTTTTATCGGGTAGTTATTTGATCGTTCAAAAGTTAACTATTCAACAGTTTGCCAAACCTCCATATTAGCTTGACCATTATGTATTTTATTACATACATCTGTGTGATAGTTGTATTTCTTCTATTTTAGTAAATTTAAACTTATTTTTTAGGCAACAATAACAAAAAAGTTGTTTCTATGGCTCCTTTTATGGCCGTGAAGCTCCTCTTTTTGGTACAAATCTGTCAAATATCACTTTTTGGGACAGATCTGTCAAATGCTACTTTTTGGGACTGATCTGTCCAAAACTACTTCATGAACACTTTCTATCTACCTATATGGGAGATTTGATGAGATCTTTTAAGTCGTTTACAAGTAAAAATCTGCCGGTTCATATCCGTTTCAACTTTGTATCTCTTTGTTTGACATTTTCTCTATTCATATAGCAGGTTCAACATTAGTTCCTCAGCAAAATCGTTCCAATATTTAAACCTGTCATACCTGGTTTGAATGCTCAATATATTGTATTTGTACAAGAAAATTGTTCGCAAATATCATTCCAAAGGGACATAGCGGTAATTCAATAAATTTTCTTCTATCAAATCCAGAAATGATGCCGATCTTTTGGAAAATTATTACCGCATAACTTGAACATGGATTATTATTCAATTGCATAGAAATATGTACGTTATTTGAAAAAAAAATGCTATTGGGATGTTGATTATTTCATTTCTATTATATTTTTTTCATGATTTTTAGTATTGTAGGTTATACCATAGTCAACTCACCTAGAAAATTATTTTGGAAGGGACTAGATCAAATTTTCAGTTGAAGTATTATCAATTTTCACGTTTCATTCTCAATAAAATATTATTCAATTAATTGTTGTATATAAAATTTCAGAGTTGAGTTGTGAAGTTCAAAGTGTGAAGACGTGTGAGTTTTTCGATCCGATTTTGTTACCTAAACCAGGGCTAATCGATCAGATTTTTCTCACCCACAATAAAATAAGTATAAATAATCAAGCTAATCTAAAAGAAAGTGAAAACAAGTGAAACTCTGCCCCTATCTTAGGGATTAGTGTGGTGGAATAGTGAATTAATTGTATAAATAATAACAAAAAAATACTTGCAAGGAACGTGCAATAAAATTTATAGGTATCGTCATATTATTCACATGTGGTTTGGAAAAATTTTAGTGTGAGTATTGGCCCAAAGAACACATTATCTAACATCTGACGTGACGTCTACCTACGTCACGAAGTCCACGCGAAGTGAGTGACCGGATATCAAATATCAGCGGCTGCTGCTGACGTAGCGTAAGGTGAGTAAGCAAACAACAACTGTAAAGAGGGTCAAGCAACACCAGGCGATGCAGAAACAAGAAAATGAGTCGGACGGATCTTCAACAGATGGAAGTCGGAAAAGACAAAATACGAGTGAATTATTTGGTGCAAGAAAACACCGAGATCCCCCACTAAAGCCACCCAACAAACTGCAGTAACGGAAGATTTAAAAAATATGATGGTGGAAATGATGAGGGAAGTTAAAGAAATGAGATCGGAACAAGCAAAACATTTTACAGTTATAGAGAAAGTAAATGAAGAAACTGAAGAGCTTAAGAAAGAGAATAAAGAACTAAAAGAAAGAATTGCGCTAGTTGAAGGGAAGGTAGATAGAGGAGAAAAACAGCAGAAGAAAAATAATATTGTCATAAAAGGGAAAGACTTTAATAGTAATAGACAAGAAATAGAAAAGTTCTGCAAGGAGTTAGTCGGAGTACAAGTAAGGATAGAGTCGGCTCAAGGAGGGAATGTAGGAGCAACAAGCAATTTCATGACAGTAGTGAAATTAAGCAGTTGGAAGGAAAAAGAACTGATTATGAAGAATAAAAACAAACTTAAAGGCAGCAAGATATACATAGACAATGACCTGACTAAAGAGGAAATAAAAATTCAAAAAATCCTTAGGGAAAGAGCTGGAAAAGAGAGAAAGGAAAGAAAAACAGCTGAAGTAGGCTATAAGAAAATATACATCGAAGGGCAATGCTGGATATGGTATAGCGAAAGCAGGGCAATTGAAAGAACAAAAAACTGAGCCATGACAACAAAGAAACGGATGTAATAGGAAATGACCAAGCAATGACCAAGGATAAAAGAATTTTAGAATCATTTAAGAAACATAAAAATAAAACGCTAATATTAGGAACATGGAATGTAAGAGGAACAAATGAATCGGGAACACTCAAAAACCTATCAATGTGCTTAACACAATATAAGATTGACATACTGGCACTTCAAGAAACAGAGCAAAAATCAAACGACATAATAGCAGTAGATAATTATATATTTTTCAGTAGTGAAAACGACACCAAATATTTTGGCACAGGTTTTATGATAAAAAAAAGAATTGAAGCAGAAAGTTATAAAATTCGAACCAGTGTCCGAACGAATATGTACAATACGACTAAGAGGAATGTACCGAAAAATTAGTATTATAAATGTACATGCACCAACAAACGAGAAGGATGAGAAAGAAAAAGATAAATTTTATGAAGAGCTTGAGAGAATAATAAATTCGATACCAAAATATGACCTTAAAATAGTTATTGGAGATCTCAATGCAAAACTAGGCAAAGAGGAAATGTATAAGACTACAATAGGTGCACATAGCAAACATGATAAAACAAATGAGAACGGACAAAAGTTGATTGATTTTGCAGTAACTAACAATATAAAAGTCATGAGTACACATTTCAAAAGGAAAGATATATATAAAGGAACATGGATATCACCTGATGGGCGTACATGTAATCAAATAGACCATGTATTAATAGAGAGTAAGCATGCAAAACGAATTAAAAATATCACAAGCAAAAGAGGTGCAGTACTAGACACAGATCATTTTCTTGTAAAAATAGTAATGAAACAGGAGTTGCCAAAAGTAACACAGGATAAACACAACCGTTTGAAACGATATGACACCTCGCCACTAACTAATGAGAAAAGCAGAGAGCAATTTCAAAGTCTACTGTCGAAGGAGCTAGAGCTAGCAGAGCAAGTTTCAGAGGAAAGGGTGGATATAAAATGGAATAAATTGGAAGGAGCAATACTTAAAGTCTCAGAACAGATGCTGCGCAAAAATGTGAGGGACAAAAAAAAGGAATGGTTCGACGAAGAATGCAAAAGTGCAATCAGGAAGAGGGATATGGCTAAAAGAAACCTACTACAAAATAACTCAAATGAAAATAAATTGAAATACAGCATGCATAGAAGACGAACGAAACAATTGTGTAGACAAAAGAAAAGGCAAATGATGGAAGAAAGAATGATGATATTAGAAGAAGATTTTAAAAACAAGGAGTTGAGAAACTTATATCAGGAGGCCAAGAAACAAAGAACAGAGTATCAACCGCCACTAGTGTACTGAAATATTAAAGAGGGTGAACTAGTGACAGCAAAGGACAAACTACATGTATGGGAAGAATATTTCAAGGAAGTGCTAAATGAGGGGAATCTGACTTTGGAAACTACAAATGAAACCGAAACAACTCAACAAGAAGGGAATAGAATAGAGCAAAACCCACCAGACATAAATGAAATTCGAGAAATACTGAACCACTTGAAAAATAATAAAAGCCCGGGAATAAACGGAATAACATCAGAGATATACAAAAGTGCAGGAGACGAAGTAATTCAGTATATTATGAAAATAATAGAGGATATATGGCGGACTGAACGTATGCCTGAGAGATGGAAGGAAGCATTAATATGCTCAATTTATGAAGAGGGGGACAGACTGAAATGCGAGAATTACAGAGGTATAGCACTATTAGACGTAGCGTACAAAATTTTAGCAGGATGTTTAAAAAATAGAGTACAAAACAAGCGGACAATATCCTAGGAGAATATCAAGCTGGTTTTAGACCGAACAGATCAACTACGGATCAAATATTTGCACTGAAACAAACTATAGCGAATAGTTATGAACACAATCTAAGCCTGCAAATGTTGTTTATAGATTTCAAACAAGCATATGACACAATGAATAAACAGAAGCTGTATGAAGCACTCGCAGAACTAGGAATGCCCAAAAAAATGATAAGATTAATTAAGATGACCCATGAAGAGACAAAATGCAGAACCTGATGGATGGAGAAACATCAGAGAGTTTCGATGTAAACAGAGGACTGAGGCAAAGAGACCCAATATCACCCGTCCTGTTCAACTTGGCGCTAGAGTGGGTTATAAGGAAAAGCAGAATCTACACAAAAGGAACCATTTGTCAACTAAAACACCAATGCTTAGCGTTTGCAGACGACATAACGTTAATAACCAGAACAAAAACAGAACTGAAGGAGGTATGCAAATGTTTAGTCCAAACGGCGGAGGAAATGGGATTGAAAATAAACGAGGACAAAACCAAATACATGGAGATAGAGTCGGAACATCAAGAAACACAAGAAGGGTCTTTTGAAATACAGGTTGGAGGAAGTAAAACCTACGCATTCGAGAAAGTTAAAAATTTTGTTTACTTAGGTGTTACGGTAACAAACAACAATAGCGAAGAGCGGGATATTATAACACGGATAACGAAAGGAAACAGAAGTGCGGGAGCTATGGGATAACTATTAAAATCGAAAAGTGTGTCAAGAAGTGCAAAAAAGCGGCTGTATAAAACCATTATGAGACCAGTGGTACTGTACGGTAGTGAAATGTTGGTGCTAAACAAGACTATGCAAAATAAACTAGAAGTGTGGGAGAGACAAATTCTGAGGAAGATTTATGGTGGTAAAAAAGAGGGTGATGTGTGGTTAAGACGAACTAATACCTAGCTAATGGAACTCTATGGTGAGCCTGGAATAGTGGAAGTGGCTAAAGCACAAAGGTTACGGTGGCTAGGGCATGTGCTGAGACTACCAGAGGACAGAGTAGTAAGAAAGATGTTGGACGGAGGTGTTGTGAAAAAAAAAAGAAGGGGAAGACCAAAGGAGAGATGGTATGACGCGGTGAAAAAGGACTTAGAGACACTAGGGATTACGAACTTTAAGCGATTAGCACAGGACCGTAAAAAATGGCGAAAAATTGTAACAGAAGCCATGGGCCTACTTGGCCTGCAGCGCTAAATTATATATATATATATATATATATATATATATATATATATATATATATATATATATATATATATATATATATATATATATATATATATATATATATATATATATATATATATATATACATATATATATATAAAATTTCAAGAACGACAAATAAAATTTGAATATCTTGTCCAATATGAAATTTTGAACATTTTTTTATTTCTTTGGGTACGCTACTGATACTGCCAGCTGTAGTGCGCACCACAAATGACAAATTGCGCTTGCGCATGCTTCTTCAAGAAAATACCAAATTCGAATAAATGCAACTGATTTAGTACCGCGTACTGGTTTAGTTAGCCCCAATTCAAACTTAATGTAAATTCAACTATGAATAGGGCATTTCAGACACAGTCTAAATCTGAATTCTTAAAACCAAAACCAGGATTTTCTCGTGTACTATGGATATTTTCAACAAAATCTGTTTGCTACACTAATACTGCCGTGCAACCGTGGTTGCATAATATACCTAGCTACAATGTATTAGTTGAATCAGTCATGGAAACGAATTTGACAGACAGCCAAATAACGTGTCTGTCAACGGCTGTCAACACAAAATCAAATACTCTTATTTTGATGATTTTATCCAAGAGAAAAGTCTATTTACAACAAAACTACCTGAATCTAAGGTATTATCATCTTTTCAGCTATTCATAATTATGTAAGTTTGTCACTACTGTTGTGAATATTTATAGTGATTGTGCAATTGGTGCAGTTTGAGAAATGGGGGCCACTGGAAGAGCTTGAAGAAAATGCCTAATTATTTGTCGAGGAATTGTGACTATTGTCAACAAATTGCCCATTTTCTGTATTTGTAGTGGTGATGCTATTGAGAAAATCAGACGTTACAGGATCAGTACTGTTAATGGAAATATGTGAAGTTTAAGGGCCATCCCCGCCTGTCAGAGTTTTGTTCGAAATTTCTGTTTTACAAGACATAGAGCTTTCTATATAGCCTTAAACCACAGTCGAAGATTTCCATCCACCATGGCGCTTCAACATAAGGATATCACCTCCAGCTTCAATCAGTAATGAGGCTGAATTTCTTCGAAAAGCATGACCTGTATAATTACTGGCGTTTGGTGATTGTAAATATTATGCAATTAATGACGGCATTTTTCCAAATGTATGCACTCCTACCACTTGTGTTGAACATTTTCCATTGCGGTAATTCATAATGAAAGAATTATGTGCCATATGTGGTGGTCGTGGAGCTACATATTTCCTAAATAGCTGTAGAACATGTACAGTTCCAAGAATTTCATCAGTGACAGTAAATATTCTTTGTCGACGACTACCTTATAATATATACGTTATAAATGAGTTTTCTGAAGCAAAACGATAGTCATTTTTCACTGAGTGAATAATAGCAGTGAATAATCATTATTCACTGGTGTAGAGTTCCTAGGGTACGCGGTATATATTATGAATCTGAGAATCTGGCAAGCATTTATCAGTACGTCTAGGCAATAACCAGGCACTTTGGTTTACCATCTTTATACAAATCACAAAAATCTTGTTAAAATATCACTTTAATCTATTTTTCAATGCACTCAAAGTAAAAAGTTGACATTAAATAAACTATATTAAGTAAGCCATTGATATGACATAACAAGCGAAGTATAAATTGTTGTCAATTTGGAAACGTCATAATTTCGACCCAGAATACGTAAAAAATGAAAATTAATAGTGAGAAAGAGATATTGTGTACTTGTACCCCACCGAAGATAAGCTGCAAAAGTCATCTCCCTGAATTTTTTGCCTGAGAAATCCCGAAATCTTTACATTCTTGTGTACAACACCTTTATGGACTGAAGGGCGATCAAGAAAATTAATTCATTCTCCGGGTCAGTTTTACTAGTATATTCAAGGAATCAGCTGCAAAATATAAATCATTCACATTATGGATACATTGCTCTATGCATAGAAGTATGCTTAATATAAATCAAGGAATCGATATAGAAGACTATGCAAAACTGCGGTCACTTTTAAAACGAAGATCTCAGGGCTTTCATCCGAAAAAAGCTAATACATTTCCTTCCGAAAAAATTTACAAATTTCTCATTCAAGCATGTGATGAAAAATATCTTGCAATGAAGGCAAGAAATCAGAAGCATTTGAGAACTTGTTTGGAAAAAAAATTATGGAATTAGAGTCAATAGTAGTCGTGAACGAAGTATAGTATTCTACTCACATATAATAAGCTATGATTCACTCAGGTTAGTTATGCCACTCGCTACGCTCGTGACATAGACTTAACCTTCGTGAATAATCGCCTTCATTATATGCTCGTATAATAATATACTATTTTTGGCTGGTTTTCGTTCGCGGGACAGTATTCATCAACATGTTCTCCTTGTCTTCAATATCTCATATCGACATTTTTCGTAAATATCAGACAAACCTACACACATGAGGTGAGCGGAACCTTATTATGATATAACATAGCTGATCATACCTTCCATAATAAATAAGTTACATCAGGAGCTTTCAGCAAAAATTTGTTAATATTCTCTCTAGTGAATAAAGCCGATTTTTTTGCCTGATAGCCTTCATTTTGTTACTTCAAAAATGCGACTACTTTCGCAAATTCATTAATATCAATATTGTTTTCATTACTTACAGTTGCCTTTAACATTGAATAAACGGACCAAAGAGTTGAGGCCTCATATATTTTGGCCTTTTCAGAGAAAAATGCCAAGAAAAAATTTTTGGTTCAGTATCTTACGTGCTTTGTCCGGCACCACTCGACAAAATCTTCGTATCGTTTGAGATAAATTCGTTTCGATTTCACAGGGAGCAGACTTGAAGTCGCAACACTTGCTGCTTCTAGAATCTCACCGGGAGTGTCTGAACTGTCGCTATCACCCATTTTAGTAAACTCGAAACAAACTGAACGACGTTTAATATGAAATTCGACGAAAGATGCTTTAATTTCTTTATCTAAGGTAACTATGTTCTTAAGAAAAATGTTGAGAATATTAAAAATTTTCTGACTAATTTTTTTGAATTTTATTATTATGATCGCCTGAAAAACGTTGTCTGCACCTCGATCTATAGATCTTTTCTGGTCACAACAGATTCGACCAAGAAAGATTAACTTTACGGTCTCGATACACAAATAACTATTTTTATTCTCTGAATATCCCCTCAAATTTCTGATATAACTTAAGGCTAAGTTGGCAGATTGTTTCGGTTTTCTCCAGTCTTTATTGAACCAAGGCTTATTCAGATTGTAATAATGTTGAATCATAGATTTTATTGTGATCAAAACAATAAATGCTAATAATTATTTTATTGAGTCCAAAATAATGAATACTGATTATTGTATTACGCTTATGAACCTCGCGCAAGTGTAAACAACGAGCTGACAAAGTTTTATCGCGACCGGATGAATGGTACGGCAGTGCCAAAAATACGAACAAGCAAACTCTTATTTTTACTTTCTCGACCTATAAGTATATATTTGGAAAAATACGATAATCGTGATTTCTTCACAGTTCGATATTTTGTTGGATCTTCAAGTTTTATATATTATTATTTTATAGACGTCAGTTTTTACCATGAATTATGAAATAGCTAGAATTTATTATTGAATATTTTCTGAAAGTATCAGTGGTTCATTTGTCATTATCAAATTTTTTCATCAAACTCTTTATATTCTTCTGAAGCAAAGAAATAGAGAGAGTCATAATGTGAAATTGGCATTAGTATCACTAATATTTGGACATCACATTTTTCAAAAATAATGTCACAAATATGAAATATTTGTAGTAATTAGGTCACATATTTATTTATTTGAATTCGCTATAACTGTAATCTTAGTGAGTACTAACAAGGTCGATGTTCAATTGACAGGCTATGGTCACTAGATGTTTGGTGGCTGCCAGGCAACAACTGTTAAACAATTGAATGTTGGCCCATTGTCGGCTTAAGTATACAAGAGCGTAAGCTAGAAGAGGAAGTCAGTCATTCAGAGATTCAGTAGATACGAGTTCGTAAAGTGAAGATTTACGCTGTAACCTGTGTTAATTAATCATTCTGAATGAAATTTGTGACAAATTTGTGTCAGAAGTGGGATCCTGAGACATTGTGTGAAAAACAAATTTTTAATCCGGACGACAAAGAGTGGATTAGGCTGCGGTGTGGTGGAGTGTCTAAAATCAAGTTGGGACTGTTGCAAATGCCCAAGATAAGAAGCATAACCACCAGCGAGATGCAAGATGGGCTGAAGATGATGATGGAATTCATGAAGACGTCCGCAGTGAAACAGAAACAAGCAACGGAAGGTATTCCTACTGAGTTGAAAGCGGCGACGGCTGAAGAAATGCAAGCAGTAGAAGTTGCAGTAGTTGAAGAGATGCAGGCTGTGACAAGTTGGATCCAAGGGATTAAAGAGAAAATTGATCAAAAGAGCTAACTGGAGTTAAAAGTCAAGTCATGCAAGTTGAACAACAAGTTAAGCAAGTGAAACAGGATTTAGAAGCAAAATCAGACTCGATTGTCACCGAGAAACTGCAGAACCTCAGTCTCAATAGTGATGGCGTAGCCTCACGGATAGGAAGTACTCCAGCATCTACTCCAAGGGAAGTTTCAGCTAATTTCACTCTGAAACCGACGCCGTATGATGACAAGACTTTTTGGGATGAATATTTTGCTCAATTTGAGCTAATTTCTAAGAACAATGGCCGGAACAGAGATCAAAGAGCAATTGTACTTGCTGGAATGCTTCGTGAGACAGCTCTGACAGTTCTTTAGGTCTACATGAACAAGAACGCCTCGATTATGAGAAGCTGACGTCGGAATTAGAGCCACGCCTCGAGAAGTAGCACATGAAGGAACTGCTGCACGGACAGTTATGGAATCGTGCGCAACTTCACAAAAATGATCTGACTAAATTTGCATATGCTGTGCAGAGTCTGGCCAGAAAAGCTTTCACAAATTGTCCTGGCTCAACACAGGAATATGTAGCAGTAAGACAATTCATAGATGGTATCTGCGACGATGAGATTGGACGAGATGGATTAGTGAATCCAAAGACAGTGAGAGAAGCGCTAACAAAGGCTCTGAAAATTGAAGCGGCCATAAAGGCTTCAAGACTGGCGAAGAGAGTGAGGTGACTTGAGCGCGATGAGGAAAAGCCTAAGGTGAAAAGGACCACGATTTACACAGGAAGTCGCCAACGAGAGCGATCTTCCTCTCAATTTGTACCGACCTCACCTGGACAGAGAAAAAGATGAAATGTTGGCAGTGTGGCAAGGAGGGCCATCTTCGCGCAGATTGTCGTGTCAAGCGAACCGTCGATTGTGGCACGAGCACGTCGTCGGAAACCTAAATTTAGCAAGTCTTGGAGGGCAGAAGCTGGCTATATCTCCCATTGAGAGCCCCAAGGCTATCAATCTCCATGTTCTCAAGATAGAAAGTAATCCAGCTGTACAAGGTTTCGTGTGGAATGTACCATGTAGGATGCTGCTGGATACAAAGGCGAATATCACCATTGTACATCCAGAGTTTTTTGCAAAGATAAGACAAATTTCAAGAGAACGTGCACAGAACTAGCGGATTTTACTCAAAACAGAAAATGAGGAAAGAATATCAGTAATCAGTATGGAAGAGCACGAATTTACAATTGGCAATTCATAGAAGGAACATCAAGCTGTGATTGCGGCAATCATAGATGATTGCAATTTGGGCGTCGAGTTCTTGCGAGATCTTGGTTGTGTCTTGGATTTAAACGGCTATGTCCTACGAATTGGTAATAAAGAATGAGTACCTTCTCATTTTTGACATATGGAAATGGAAGTGACGGATGTTGTTGCTCCAAAGAATTTCCTTATACCTTCACGCTCAAAAAAGGTGGTTCCAATTAGGATAGATAACGTTCCAAAATGTACAACGTATACCTTTGAGCATGACAGGACTCTAAGCTGGTATAAATCTCTCATACTAGCCAGAGCTTTAGTAAAATCTTCACGATTGTTAGTTAGAATTCTAATCGTTCCGAATTGTCCAGTTCGTATTAAAAAAGGAGCACCGTTAGGTAAATTAGAGACCATAATATTGATTCCTAAGATTGAAGGAACAGTCATCAGAAAGCCCCATTTTCAAGAGAACTGTGTCACACAATTCAGGTTTTATTCAACAGAAGCAGCACTCACCTAACAGAAGAATAGAAGAAGAAGCTACGCAATTTGCAGTTGGAATATTAGAATATCTTTGCTAAGGATTCAAGTGATCTTGGGCGCATACATCTAGTCCAGCATAAAATCGATGTTGGAGATGCACAGCCGATAAAACAGCCCTCAAGGCAGATACCTATATCCCGGATTGACGAAGTTTAAGAACTGGTAACCGACATGCAGAAGAGAGGAGTCATTGAGCCATCGACAAGTCCGTGGGCATCTCCGATTGTTTTGGTAGAGAAGAAAGATGGTTCTACTTGATTTTGTGTAAATTACCGAAAATTGAATGAGGTGACAAAGAAAGAGTCATAGCCCCTGCCAAGGATCGATGACACCCTTGATGCTGTTGGGAATTCGAAATGATTTTTTACCTTAGACTTGCAGAATGGATACTGGCAAGTTAAAATGAACAAGAAAGATAAGAAAAAGACAGCATTCACGTCCTGTGTGGGTCTCTGGCAATTCACAGTCATGCCTTTTGGACTCTGCAATACTTCAAGTACGTTTGAGCGATTGATGGAGAGAGTACTACAGGGGTTGTCATGAAAAACTGCACTTGTTCACCTTGATGATGTGATAGTTCATGGGAGAGACTTTGAAGAAGAAATGACCCGACTGAGACAAGTGTTTCACCGGTTGAAAGAAGCCAACCTGAAATCAAATCCGAGGAAATGTCACTTGTTCCAGAAGACAGTCAAATATTTGAGACATGTGTTGTCCAGTGGTGGATTACAAACAGATCCAGAGAAAATTGGAGCTGTGAAAACTTGGAAGATCCAAAGCAGCATCCACGAACTGAGAAGCTTTCTTGGTTTGGCCAGTTATTATCGTCAATTTGCTGAGAACTTTTCATTGATTGTCAAGCCGCTGTTTGCTCCAACAGAAAATAATCGAAAATTTGAGTGGAACGGTGAGAGTCAAGAAACTTTTGAAGAAATGAAGAATGCTCTTACGTCTCCAGTGCTAGCGCATCCAAACGAAGAGGGCAAATCCTCGGAAACAAACGCTAGTTATTTCGGAATTCTGGACTCAGGGATGCCCAAAACGGATACTTCCATCAAAATCTCGATAGGTGAATTTTGTCGGTTTTACAATACTTTCTTCTATTTAGTACAAGTAAGTAAAAAGGCATGAAAAGCAGTAATCAGCTTATTAGCCACGAGATTAATATAAGGCTGCCAAGCCATGTGATTGTCAAACGATAGTCTTAACAGCTTTGTTGTCAGAAATATAGGTAAAGATGTACCTTCTGATTTTACCAATATGCTAACGACATTATTGTTGACATTCTGGTTCGAAAATTGTGATATGGTTGATTAATGCTCAGTATAATAAAGGACGAAGTGAATTAATTTCCAAAATGAATTCACTAAATTTAATAAATTGAATAAAGTCAATGCATTGTTGTCAAAAACTCTACTCTTATTTCACAGAGTCTATTTTATTTACTTTGGAAGTAAGTTTATTTTTTCTTTATAATACTAGGCATTAGAAGAATTCAATATCAACTTGTTTGCGTGACACAAGGAGTTCGTCATTGAAGCTGTGCAATTACATAAGACTGCTACATTAAGCAAATTTTCCGCCCGTGTAAGTACAGTAGTGTCATCAGCAAATGGATAAAGATTAAGATTGGACATTTTAGAGCTAGCCTGTGAAGGATCATCACTGACAATTGGTTTTGAGGTAATCTCCTTCGGAAAGTTGAGATGCATTGTTTGAAAATTTTATGATTTGAACCAAGCCTCAATAGGACCACAAATGCCCTAGAGTTCCAGTTCATCCAAAAGCAGATCAGATTTTACCAGGTCAAAGGCTTTAGAGGGATCAAAAAACGAATCTACTGTATTCATTCTAACATCTATCGAATTTAGGATAAAATTCGATATTTTGAATAGAGTAGTCTGAGTACTGAATCCTTTTCTGCGTACGCGTTGCGTAACGGACACTACATTGTTATTTTCAATATGGTATTCTAATCTCTTGAACATTGCTTTATCAATCAATTTTGCAAAAATGGATACATTTGAAATAACACGGTAATTTTCTATATTCAAAAAATGGTTCTTCTTATGTAAAACGCTGACTTTGGCAATTTTCAATGCATCTGGATACATTCCTGTTTTACGATGTTCTGTCATACTCATCTGATTGCGTTTTTTTCCCAAGAGTTCTGCAGCTCAGCGTCTGCTATTTATGATCTAGATAACCTAGATGACTGGGTAAGCAATAATAGCCATAAGATAAAAAAAATCTGAGGTGGACATCACGTGACTTGTACATCATTGGATATATATATATATATATATATATATATGTATATATATATATATATATATATATATATATATATATATATATATATATATATATATATATATATATATATAAATTAAATATTTTAACTCAAAATATTTGAAAAAAATTAATTTTATTTAACACGTGGTTACAATGTGTTGATACAGGAGAATACTTGAACAATGAACAATTTTTCTAGGATTCAGGGGTTTTTATTACATTTCTTATCATAATGGAAAAGTACTGTTAAAAGTGCTGACACAATAATAATTGTTGTGGAATAGGGATACAACCGTTCATAATTCCTCCCTTCTGAGATTTTACAATAATTATTATTCAATAGTACTTAATTCTGTATTTAACTCTTTATTACTATTGGATTCTTTATTTTTTCTACAAATTGTTAAGAGCTTAATTTTAAACTTATATAATAAAGCAAAGCATATTATTAAAAATAAAATAACATAAATAATATAAAAATGATGATCTTTAAAATTATTCAAACTCAACTCATTTATTTGTGGCAATTCTTTAAGTGTTATATTTACTCTATCTATTTTATTAAAATTTGTTAAATCCAATTATTGAAATGTATTATTGGAATCAAAAGCTTCGAATATTATTTCTTTATAAGTTTCTTGAATCATATCAAATTTGAAATTATTTATTACACATTTATTCATGAGTTTTAATTTAAATATACCTTTAATTTTTCTATTAGGTGTATTACTTTCACAATTAATTTGAATTTGTTGCTCTTTGGGACTTATTATAACTAATTCATTCGTATTTTGAATTTTTTCCCAAGTGTTATCTAACTCTAAAATATGATATTCACAATCATCATTCATTTGAACTTTCAAAATATTCACTATACATTTATTTAAACCTATAAATTCGGTTTTACAATAATAAATCTTATTAACTAGAATGCAATTGTTTATTTTAAAATTATCATTATTTTTTATAAAATACATTGTTTGTTTTTCTGTTAATTGTATAATTTGGTTATGTTTGATGGAAGGTAAAGGAGTGAATTGATATAAATCGTGAGTCTGGGAAGAGAAAATTGGTACATTAATAAGGAAATGTATCTGTTCGTTATCGTGTTGACAATAAGTCTCTATAATTTCGTTCAGTTGCCAAATATCTTTATTTTGTGTAATTTTTCTGAAATTAATTGGGTCAATAATACTTGTGTGTAGTTTTCTCAAAGTACAAAAAGTTAAACTGATTTCTATTTGCTTGATAAGATTATTCAAACTCTGAATTATAAGTATTAACTTTTGAAATTTATTCTCAACATCTATTCTTCCTTGCCAATTAAAATTTCTCTTTAACATCTGTTTAATATGCACCATTTGTGATTTCATTGAATTTTCATTACTCCTAATATTCTCAATTTGATTATTAAATTCATCAATCATTTCTTTACTTATTTTTAAATTTTGATCACTCTGATCCTGTAATATCTTTTCGTTATTTTTTATTTGTTCAAAAATTTCGTCATACCGTTCTCCATCTGAAGCATCTAAATTCCCTGAAATTGATTTAATAATATTGCCTATTCCATTAATTAAACCGCGTTTTGAAATTCTATAGAATATTTTATAAACTTGATGTTCTAGATCATTAGAATTATATATGAGAATATTAATATAATCTGAAACATTTCTTTCGACTCATCTGTTTGGGAAAGGAGAGTTTCTTTTAACGTGCGTAATTTCAAAAATTCATCATGAATCGGAGTTATATTATAATTGAAATAAATTATTTGTTCTGAAATTTTTATCTGTGTTTTACCTAATTTAACTAAATGAAATCCATTGTCATTTGAAATATCCGTAAGTTGAGCCGTACATCTGAAACAACAATTTACTGTTTAATTTTATTTATTCTGACATGTTTCTCGGCCATCTGATCTCTAATTTTTACTTTCCCTAGTATGGGATTGTAATTTTGAACTCTATATTTTCTGAATAACGGTTTTTTGAATTTCTTGATTAATCTTGGATTCTCTTTCACATAAATAGTATCTTTTATCTGTAAGGGATTATCATTCTCTTTATAACGCTTTTGTTTCTCGACTTTTATTTTTTCGTTAATAATTTTAAATAGCTCTTCTTGTTCTGTTTGATATTTTTGTATTATTTCTTCATAAATGAGTGGAATCGTTCTAAAAGGAATATTACTATTTTTGCCGAATAATATTTCGTTCGGAGTTAGTTTTGTTACCGTATGTTTAGTATTATTATAAGCTAAAATTGCTAAATCAAGTTTTTCCAAGAATGTTTCATTTTTGAAATGATTATTATTTTCTAAAAGCCTGAGATGTTCTATAAGGGTTGAATGAAATCTTTCAACTGCGTTACTTTTAGGATTGTTTACGCAAATTACGTGACTCTCAATATTTCTAAGTTTGAATAAGTCCTGTAAAACACTACCTTTGAATTCAGGACCTGCGTCCATAATTATCTTATTTGGAATTGTATAAATCTGGAAATATTGGGTTCATCTCTGTAATATATTATTTGAACTTTTATATTCTAATGAACAAACTTGGCCATGTTTTGAAAACTGATCAAAAATAGTCAAAAAATTCTTTTTATTCAAACAAAGTACGTCAATGTTTATTATATCAAACGTTTTTAAAGGAGTGGGTGTCAAATTATCTATGGCTGGAATCGGTTTTCTATTATATTTATTCAATTTACAAAGCTCACATTTATTGATATACTCCGTGATATTATTGATCATTTTAGGCCAAAAATATTTTTCTTTCAATGCATTCAAAGTTGCAATTATTCCTCTATGGTTGGTTAATCCTGTATGAAAATCATGAATTATTTCTACTTGTTCGTCTTCGCTTTCTATATCTTCAACCAACTTATTACAAGCAACAATATTAATGGTATTAAATTCAAAATTTTCTTTTATTATTCTTGAAAATTTAAGGTCAAGATCTGTTTCTTTGAAAATAGCTAAATACTTTATTTTTGGAACTATATTTTCTTTAAGAAAATTTAATATTTCGTTTTCGAGATTTTGCTTACTAAGCTTACAATGAATCCGCTGTTTTCGATTCCCGAATAATTTTGTAATTTCTATTTCAGTATCAAGATCATGAATTTCAAATATTAATTGATTATCAGCTATATTGATTCTATCTTCTATATATTTAATTCCGTTGACTAAATTTTCTGGATCTGAATGGATTGTGTTTTGATTTGACGAAACTGATTCGTTATTATTATTATATAGGTTGACCATAGGCAATGAATACACATTTATTTGTATATTTGTATCTTCAAATATTTTCAATATTTTTGCCGATACCTGATTCCATTCTAATTCATCTAAACCACATCCCAATAGGGGTAAATTTATTTCGAAATTTTCATTAAGAATAAGATAATCTCCAAGTTCTTTCAATGGTTTATCTAAACTCTTGATTGAAGGTTTATCACTAAATTTTTTCTTTATAATTAAATGAATAATTATTTGATTACTATAATTTTGAATAATAATGTTTTTATTGGTTAAATCTAAATCATGACAAAAATTCTTGCTATCAAATTTTTTATTAACTTGGTCTGCCAGGCCTTTACTCATCTCTAAATCTTCAGAAATACAATGAGCAAATATTTTTGTTTCTGTCACGTCACCGATTTTGTTGTGAATTTGTGTTTTCTCACGTTGGCGGGAGAGATTATCTGCTATTACATTCATTTTACCTTGTAAAAATTCTATTTCAAAATTATATTCGTTCAATTCTATTTTCCATCGCATAAGTCTTTGGTTAGGGTTTTTCATATTAAATAGCCAACATTATGGTCTGTGATCTGTTTTAATTAAAAATTTTCTGCCAAATGAATAAGATCTAAAGTTCTTAACGGATTCTATTATTGCAAATAACTCCTTCTCAATGGTGCTATAATTCTGTTCAGCATTGCCTAATGTTTTTGAAAAATAAGCTATTGGCATTCCTTTGCCTTGTTCATCTTTTTGTAGAAGGACTGATCCTATGGCATAGTCAGAGGCGTCCGTGGTTAATATAAAATCTTTATGAAAATTTGGAAATTGTAATATAGGAGATGAAGTGAGAATTTGTTTACATTCTTCAAAACTTTGCCTATAAGCTTCATTATAAATATCTATATTTTGTCCATTTTTCAGGCACAACGTTAAAGGTCTTGTAAGTTTAGCAGAATTTGGAATAAATTTACGATACCATCCAATTGTACCAAGAAATTGCTTAATTTGTTTCTTTGTTTTAGGAATATTAAGATTTTTAATTTTCTCTACTTTAATATATATATATATATATATATATATATATATATATATATATATATATATATATATATATATATATATATATATATATATATATATATATATATATATATATATATATATATATGTAATAATTAATCTCTAATATTTTGTACTTTTTCCTGCCCAGTTAGTGGATTTGTATCTGTTGGGTAGTATAATTTAATGATAATAATAATAATAATATACACAACATCTCATCATTCCACGGCTAGTCGGTTGCTATGGAAACAGTATGTCATCATTCTTATGTCACAACATCCCTATAAACTGATTTCCAGGATTCTACGGCTGACAGCTCTGAATTTATGCGCAAAATTCCAAGATCGTCAAACATAGTGCACTTTCGACTAGGTCGATTTGAATGAAAATAGGATATGAGCATCTAGACAGTACTATCATCTTGAGTACTGTATTCTAATATTGTACGTTCAATCGTTTTGGATTTATGCGGGAAATTAAAAAATGTTTCGAGTAAACTGCACTCCCGGCTTAGCCGATCACAATCACAATGCAAGCAGGACCGTTTTAACATGTTAGAGCGCCCTTGGGCTGAGAAATTTTGGCGCCCTAGTTCAATTATTTGAAAAATAGGCACATTACATAATAAAAAATTCATTGCAAAAAAAAATTATTTCAAAACAACATTACATTAAATGTTTTCCTAATTTTTTTTTTTTTTGCGACATTTGTCTTCCGAAAATCTCATAATAATTTCATCCACATCTACATAGTCTATTATATCAGATTCTATAGATAAGAGACTCAAATAATTTAATTTGGTTTGTCCTAATGATGATCGGAGGTAATTTTTTATCCTTTTTAATGTTGAGAATGATCTTTCCTCACTACAATTTGTACACGCAATACTCAAAAATATTCTTGAAGCTGTAGTTATGTTGGGGAACGTACATTCGATTTGAGACTCAATAATTGTCTTTAGAATGCGTTGAGCTTTTGAAAGTGTGTTATCACTTATTAAATTGATGTGCTTAAAAAGAAGACATTCTTCAACTAATCCTGGTTCTAAATCAGTTTTATATTCATTGGATAATGTATTTACATTTTTTCTTATCATCGTGTAAGGGTTTCCCACTTACAATAAATTTATATTTTGGTAGATTGGGTTCTTTGCTGAACTGTGAGGATATTATATTTGTACTTATTTACTCTTGGAATACTTCTGAAAAGGGAGAATGACTTGCACAGGAACTTGGAATAATTTGCACGTTTAACAAATAATAAAATGTATTTAAAAGGATGAAGAATATAAAGATCAAGTTACCAAACTCCGATTGCTCACCGGCTTTCAAACTACATCGATGAATATTTACAAACTTCTCACTTCTTAACACACGCACTAACTAACTTATCACTAACTACATTATCACTAACTAACTACATCCTCCTTGACTAACTCATAACTAACTAACTCACTAACTCATAACTTGACTATTGACTTCTATATATAAAATCCAAAATGCCAATATAACAATATTCGTTATTGACGTCAATCGTATTTACAAATAGTTCATATACCTCTATTGCTTGCTTGCAAGAAAAGCACATTCCTCAATTTCGTCAGAGTTCAGCAAACTGAGAATTTGCTGACTCTTACAATCGCTTCGTCACAATTTTCTAAATTAAGTAAGAATCCAAATTTGGAGGCTACACTATCGTATGCAGATTTCCTTTCTTTTATTTCTGCTAGAAGTATATCTACAATCACATAAAAAGTATTAACACGGAAATTTGTATTATTATCGAATTGTGTATCTTTTGATGTTCCTTCATCAAATTGCTTTTTTCTCTTGATGATTCTCGTAGTTTTGAATTCAAAACTTCCCGATAATTTCTTCCCTTCTGTTTTGTGATAATTGAATGCTGCTTTATTCCGGCGATCTTCAAGAAATTCTTCTAAAGTATTATATAAGTTTACGATTGTCACTATTTCTATTTCGATATTTTGTACGCTGATATTAATTTTGTCAATAATTTTCAATATTTCATTCCAAAATGAGAGCATGAAACCAATTTCTAAAGTTTTAAATTGTTTTTCCAAATTACCTGCTTCAAGCCTTGTGGCACATTTCTGTGTTGTATCGTTTGATAAATCATTGAGTGCATTTTTAAATGAGTCATACCCAACAACTAATGCATTCACCGATTCTGCTCGTACGGACCATCGAATGTTGCTCAATGTTTTTGGTACTTTAGATTTGTCATTGAGTTGATGCTTCAATATTTGCCAACGGCCAGTTGAAGCAGCAAAGAAATTATATATATTTTGAATGAAACAGAATAATTTCGTGGCTTCTGAACAACTTTCTGCAGCGCATTCACCAATCAAATTCAAAGAATGCGCAGCACATGGTACATATACAGCCAAATTATTCCTTGATTTTATTCTTGCCTGAAGTCCACTATAAATTCCTGACATATTGGACGCATTGTCGTATGATTGACCTCTACAATCTTGAAGATTTATGTCGAACTTTGTAAACACTTCCATTACACAATTTTCCATTTCTTCGGCTTTATGTCCTACGTTTTCCACAAAAGTTAGGAATCTCTCTACTGGAATTCCTTTAGTGTTGACGTATCGAACAACGATTGTTAACTGATCAGAATGTGAAACGTCGAGTGTGGAATCAATTATGATTGAAAAAAATGTAGCCTTCTTTAATTCAGATATAATAAAATTTCGGACATTGTTTCCTAAAATTTGAATAAATTCGTCGCAAACTCCACTTGACAAACATGAAACTGTCCCTTTGCCTTTATTTGCGTAATCATGTAGATGTTGTTGCAACAATGGATCGAATTTTGCTAATAGTTCAATACATCCTAAGTAATTTCCATTACTTTTATTCCCAATGATTTGATTATTGCCTCTAAAAGCTAGTCCTCTAGATGCTAAAAACTTCACTACTTCAACAATTCGTTGCAAAATATTTTTCCAATAATTAATATTTTTGTTCAACTCTAGTAGGCAAACATTCTTAAAATACCCACGTTGGCTATTTAGTCGATTCGCATAAAGTTTTGTATTTTCTTGATGTTGAGCAGAATTTTCGTGGTGTGCAATTATATCAGGATGCTTCCAATCGTTGAAACCATCAATAAAGGGATTGGATATTGCACTTCTATCAAAATTAAATAATTTGCAAGGGCAACAATAAACTTTTCCGGTTGAATTGGAGTACAACAGCCAATTTCTTCTCTCCTTCCTTCCACTCAATAGATTTCTATGAAAAATACTTGGAGTGGCATATCTATTCTGCGTTTTATAGCTAACTTTTGATGAACTGAAGTCCAAATTGTGAACATCCACTTGAATTTCTGTCACAGTTTTCAAAATCTCATTGATTTTCATATTGGTCAACGTCCCCCATTTTGCAGCATCACTGTAATCAGAGCTATTTGTAATCAAACTTTCGTATATTTTCTCTTCAGCCGCTTCCTCATCTTGATCTAAGTTTTGATTATGATCAGTGTTCGACAATTCCAAATTCTGTGTACCATTTTGATCTACTTTTTGAATTTGTTGTGCAACAAATTCATTGTCTTCATTCCCATCTAAATCTGGAGATCCACTAGGTAAAACTTGAAAATAGTTTCTTAAAGATGGTATGTTTGCTAATAATTCATTCTCTTTGGCTTTTTTTTCCTTTGCTAATTGTCGGTTTTCGAAACCAGACTTCTTTTTCCTTTGAGAATTCATTTCTGTATAAAAAAAGAATGAAAATAATAGTCACTAATTATCAGAGCTGGGCAATATACTTACAAAAAGTAATTAATTACAATTACTAATTACTTTGACAAAAAGTATTTGAAATACTTTAAAAATAAATACTACAAGAAAAAAAGTAATTGAATTACTAAATACTTTTGTAATTTCAATAAGTAATTTCAAATACTTATTGAACTGAGAAGGAAATATATCTTCATATACACGAATATAATGCAAATCAATTATGACTATAACAAAGTAAACATCTATCATTTAAATAATATATTTCTATTTCCTTTTAAAACTACCAATTTCTCGAACAAATCGTCGAATTATGCATGTCCACTAAAATAAAATTGTGAGGCAGAGAGTAATGTGACGCATTTGTTACCCTTCTCTCACATGAAACTTTTACAAACACGTAAGCTTACCCTTATCTACTTGCTGAAACTACTGAAAGTAACTCAAGTAATTCAAATACCCATAGTTTCAAATACTTTGAAATAATTTAAAATACTTTATGTAATTTAAATTACTGTAAGTAATTAAATCATCAAAAAACAATTCCTTTTTCAAATACTCTCTAAAATTCGAAAAGTATTTGAGTATAATTACTATTTTCCACAAAGTAATTCAATTACAAATACTTTTTGGGAAGAAGTAATTTAATTAGTAATTAATTACAAAAGTATTTAAATACTGCCCAGCTCTGCTAATTATGTATAACTTAGAAATGGCTCAACATTCAGATTAACTAATTAATAATGACAGTTTTGATTCTATAAAACGCGGGTGAAGTATATACTTACCTATGAATACCCTACACAAACACAATGACAATCAATCTAATAGAATAAAAATCTCTATTCAGTCAGAGATAGTCGAAACAAAACAACACACCATAATATTCACCATACCGTAATAATAAAGACAGTAATATCATTTCGCCAGGGACGATCTAACATCTCACAAAGCTTGGTTGTGCGCACATCCCTCGCGGACTCCCTCCAACAAATTGGCTTTAGTGCACGATGCACTTGTGGCCTGATAAAATTCTATCGTTATCATGAGAATATTTGTATAATTTTAAATAAAACCGATTAAAAACCTTATTCTCTGAATTCTTAAGCGCCCCTAGATCATTGGCGCCCTTGGGCTACAGCCCATTTAGCCCAATGGATAAGGCAGCACTGAATGCAAGGTGTACAACTAGATGCTATAAGAGTGCTTAATACGAAATCTCAATATTCTGCGACTGATTATTTCAAATTTATGAGAAAAATTCGAAAAGTCCGTAATATGAAAACCACTTCTCGCTTAGTCGATTGGGACGGAAATAGGAGATGATCATTTGGATGCTACAGCAATTTCAGATACTGAATTACAGTATCCTACGGCTGATAATTCTGAATTTATGCGGAAAATCCAAAAAAAGTATCAGGTCGAGTGCATTTCCAGTACAGACGATTGCAACAATAATGCGAGGTGCACATTAAGATCCTAGATCCTATACCAGCCTTTTATACAAAATTCCAGCATTGTACGTTTGACAAATTCTGAGATCTGCAAGTTACACACATACACACATACATACGTACATACGTACCGACATCGAGCCAAAAGTAGTCAAAATGGATTCAGGGATGCTCAAAACGGATATATCCATTAAAATCTCGATATGTGTCGGTTTCACAATATTTCCTTGTTTTTAGACCGTCAGATAGTTGTAGATTTCAGTGCTTCGGTATGTTTTTCATGCCTTCAAGAGGCTTGATAAGTATGTATATTTGGAGTTCAATAATACTGAAATTAAAGCTGGGCTGTGAGACCAACATAATGAAAATTAATTTTAAATTTGTATGAGAAAGCATGTTCTGATCCAATTTTGTCGCTTTTGTCATACTTACGAAATGACATTTAGGGAAAAATATTTTGACACGTAAAATGTCAAAAAAAATTGAAAAATTGATAACATATTGTCATTGTCTACCTTACTATTTCAATTTAATTGATAGTTTCATACCGCAAATTCTGAATGTCTGTTATACTCATAAATTGCATTTCCGGCTTGGCTGATTGATACAAAAATAGTAGATAACTATTTTGATGCTACAACAAGTTCAAACACTAAATTTCAATATGCTCTTGCTGATAATTCTAGATTTATGAGAAAAAATTTCAGAAATTTTCAAGAAGAGTGCACTTCTGGCTTGGCCGATTCATACAAAAATAGCAGATGACCATTCTGATACAACATCAACTTTTTGCAGACAAGTAAGATCAAAATGACATATTTAATTTTGATACACAAAATTTTCCCTGCAAGAACTACCCTCATACAAAATAACCGTACGAAGCACCGTACAACTTCCGTTCGAATAACCTACAAATTCCAAATTTCAGAACAACTAGAGGACCATTTCCATAGTTGGCACTTGCCCTATATAAAAGTTTACCCACAGAAATAGAGAACGTTTCATTGAGTTCATTCAAGCGTAAATTGGTTTATTACAACTCCCACAAATTTGAATTCACAAACTAAGTATTATATGATGGAGAAAATACTTTTCACATTTTTTTCCTGTAATAGTCTGCATCCATTTAAAAAAGCTCTACAAATGATGTGAATATAAGTTGGATGGGAGAGCCAGCCTTGGCTGAATCCAGCATTGGACATAGATGTCAATAAATATTAATAACATTATCATCATCTTATACATACGAACAGACATCCTTCTAGAAATAGTCAAAAAAAGCTTTCTAAGATCTCAAAACGTCGACTTCCACTGGAAATTGGAATTTCTGAGATTGGACTAAGAATCATAACATATTTTGAAGCATTTCCAATTTTCATAGCAGAAAGTTGGAAAAACTGCAGTTATTGATGAAAAAAACAATGTAAAACAGAATTATGGAGGTAGTGTTCAGACATTAGTCCGGGCAATGAATGAATGTGCATGGAAAAGTCGAAACCAGAAAATTCAACTTCGGAACTCTGTTTGTACTAATTAGGAGATGAACATTCTAAACGTCCCCACTTTTCGGAGGTGGGCCTTAGGAGAGAGGGTACAAAAAAGATCCTGTTTTTATTCTTTTGTTTACATCTCGAAAACGATGCGTCAGATGAAATTTTGCTATCATGCATTATGGAAGCTGATAGAATTATCTACAATTTGGGTTTCATGCACTTTTCACATATTCCTCATCGTTGTCTAGATATAAACTCCGTTAGAAAGAGTCAATATGTGAATATTGTCGGTCACTTTGAACAATTAAGTAAAAACGTAGGAAAACATTTCTGAAAATCGACCGCTTTTCGGAGCTCATATCTAGACAATGATTAGGAATAGGTAAAAATTGTGTGGAGCCAAAATTTTAGAGAGTTCCACTAGCTTCCATAATGCAGAATAACAAAATTTCCTTTGACGCTTTGTTTTCGAGATGTAAACAGAAATCCAAAAAACGGGATCTTTGTGCTCTCCCTTCTAGGGCTTACCTCCGAGGACTGTTAGTATGTTCATCTCCTAACTAGTCCAAACAAAGTTTCAGAGTTAAACTTTCTACTTTCAACCTTTCCATCCACATTCATTCATTGACTGGACTACATCAGTCTTATTTTGTCAGTGTTGTAAGAACTTTGGCGTAAACGAACTATCTATTATTCAATAATAAAATGAATTCTAGGTATTGCAGTTCTATATTCATTTTTAATATTTCATCTATGATATATCGGAAAAAGGGAAAGAAAATCGAATAGTTAATGAAAGCGATATAGCATAAACACTTCTTAATTTTTAATGTGTTTTTTAACAATTGGCTAGGGCTGCCACCTACCAGCTAACAGCATTATAAATACAGGTCTTAGATTTGTTTACGAGAGGCATCTAAAACAGCATTATCTCATGATAAAATCTTATATTTTCACTTGTTCAAAGTAGAAGAAAGTATTGTGGAATCGACAAAATTCAAGCTTCGAGATTTTGATGAAAATATCAGTTTTGAGCATTCCTTGATCCATTTTGACTTTTGCCGGTTTGAGTTCGATACGTATCTGCGTTTGTTTGTAACTTGCGAATCTCCAAACCTGTATGATGCTGCAATTCTGTACCCAAGAATAGTCTAGAGTTTAGCTGTGTTTATGTATCATGGTTGCAATGTTGCAATCGTCCGTACCGGAAGTGCCCTTTACTCACAATGTTTTTTCAAAATTTTGCATAAATCAGCAATGATTAGCCAAATGATGTAGAGATAGAGTATTTGAGATTGATTCAGTATCTAAATGGTTATATTCTATTTTCGTACCAATTGGCTGATTTAGAAGTGTACCTTATATAATAGTTGTTTGGAGTTTGCCTCATAAATTCCAAACAATCAGTCATAGAATATTGTAATTTCGTATTAAGTCCCCTTATAACATCTTGTTGTGCATCTCGCATTATGATTGCAATCGTCTGTACGGAAAATGCACTCTATTTGGAGCCTTTTTTTGCATAAATCCAAACCGGTTGAAATAGAATGTTGGAATTCAGTATCCAATACGATTGTATCACCTAGATGCTCATATTCTATATTCATTGAAATAGACTGAGCCAAAAATGCAATTTACTCAACAGTCTTCCCGAGTTTCTCGCATAAATTCGAAACGATCGGCCGTAGAGTATCGAAATTTTGTATTTCAGTCTGCTGTAGCATATGAATGATTGCCTATTCTTTTCATAACAATCGACTGAGTCAACAGTCCACAGTTGGCAGCCCTCCAATTTCCTTATTAGAGGTAACTGGCACATGGACTATCTAAACAATTATCGACTTCCTTATGAATTGTGATGAATAATGGAGCAGTAGATATTGTGAATTGTATACGAAGCAACGACGATTTCCCTATTTGTACCTCCATTTTCATCTGCTGAAGACCTGTAGGTATAGACTGATAAATAGAGAGCTAGAGCACAGGCAGAGAGAGCTAGAGCACAGGCAGAGCTCCACGGTCCTAAGAGTCAATATTTCAAGCTTATATGGTTACTATTTGTATTTTTGTTGGCTGGACGACTTATACATTCTCACACTTGAAAAAGGCAGAACTATGCTGTTGAAACGTTGTATCTTGAATAATTTATATACAGAACTCTTTTTCAAATAGAACATATTTATCAAAAAAATGAGATTCAAAAGAGTTTTCTCCCTTCATTTAACTGATTAAAATTCAATAAGAAAGAGTCTAGGCCTTATTTTGATAAGCAATCCGGAAGAATCTTATTCCCCTATTGATAATTATCTCCAAAAAAATTGTATTCCAATCAAAAAACAAGTGAGCAAAGAAATCACACGGTCAGATCTCGTACTATAATATTATTAGGAAAACTAATCAAACAAACATCACTAATTTACTCAATTAATTTGCTGATAAAATAACAATGACTGTCTTTCATGTATTGCAATCAATATAGAATAAATAAAGAATGCAGAATGATAAGATACCCAAACAAGTATATGAAGCCAGAGTGGTAGAAAACAAGAAGAGAGGCAGACCCGCAAAAACATGAGACGAGGATATCAGCACGGCGATAGAAATCAGAGGGTTCAAAAGCTAAGATGATTATGGAAGACACAAAAGCTTGGAAAGACTTCTGGAAAAGAAAACCCACGCAACAAGGTTAAAAAAAGTACCCAGGCTCACACCGAATGGTAGATAGACTTTAAGATTAAGTAAGTTAGTAAATTGCAATCAATTGAAACCTAAATGAATGAATATCATAATAAAAAATGCATGAATATATTAAAGATACAATTTACAATGTAAAATATGTAGGCTAAAAGCAGTTTGAGGCACATGCAATACTCCAATTATGTTTCACTTGATACAAAATCAAGAATGAGAGAGGAGGAACCATCCTACGTAAGTATATCTTTTTTCATTGAAAAATTCAATTGAGATATGTGGATGACGATCTGAATTATCATTGATTTCCTTATGAGTTGTAATGTATCATGGAACAGAAGATATTGTCTATTGTGTACAAAGCAACACAAAGGACGCATGGGCGCCGCCAGGATTATTTTCTAGTTTATGGTGTGAAAAAATATCTGGCTCATATAAGCCCTTAATATTCATATTAAACCGTGCTGCAAAGACGATACATTTCCCAATTAAATAACATGGAGTTTCGGGACGTTTTACATCTATCTTTTTCTCTCCTGAGCATCTGATATACAGCAATAAGCAATACATATAGTAGAAAATTCAACGCTCTACAAAAAAGTTTTCTTATGATTTTTGGATAAATTCACTGATTTAAAAGTTATTCAAAAATCAAGTTGAACTTATAGTAAATTTAAAATTTCTCACATTGACATCAAAATAATTATTATCTATTCAAAAATAAATTGTTTATTGTTCAAAATACTACATTTCAACTGTATTATAGGTAAAATTATTGTAAAAAATTCACATAACTGAGATATAATGTAACTGACGACTTGAGTTGAGTTCATATTTTTGCAATTTATCGGAAAAAATGTGGAAGATCACATAATTTTTTTGACATTGAATAGCTTAATTTATTTTGTTGAACATTCTTTGGTGGCATTTGGAGATTTTTGATCATACTCACTTACAATAAATATATTCTTCAGTCAATTTGACAGCTCTCTCTGCATTATCATTGACCACTCGTAGGAGTTTAACAATTTTTAACCCTTTTAAATAATTCGAATTAATTAATGCTTTTGGTGAGAAACCATTTGAAATCATCTGAATTAATAATAAAGCGTTTAGGAAGTCAAACTGATTCTCATCACTTGATCTCAAAGCAAAATTAGATATTTTTACAATTCACTTTTATATAAGTAATAATGATTTAGCTCAAAGTGAGAAAAATTGGCAAAATTACTCCAAGTTCAATTTGAGTCTTGAATAACTTTTAAACTGGTGAATCTATCGAATAATTCTACGAGAGCTTTTCTGCAGAGCGTTCAATTTCCTAAAAGAATATCTATCTTTCATTGCTGTATATCAACTTACTCAAAAGAAAGAGAATTAAATGTAAAAAGTGCCGGAACCTCATGATATCTAAATGGAAAATGTATCGTCTTTGTGGCATGATTTGAAATTGATGATAATCGATTTTTTTTTTCATTGAACAAGCTGAAGCATCAAGATTAAATTTTTGCGAAAATTCGGTTTTAGAGTAATCGTTTTCTCCAAATATGCGGTACTGTACCGATTGACCATACTTTAATTGAACTTTCTTGAGGGCACGTATGAGATATCTCTAGAAAGAGCATCAAATAATTGCTCCATATTCTAATTCACTCACAATGAAAGATACAAACAGAATAATATAGCAGGATGAATTTTTCAAACTGTTTGTAGTACGTAGTAGGAAGCCTAATAATTTTAAACATAAATTAATCAATCATTCTATGTGATAAATGAAATTCAATTTATCATATACAAAAATTCGTAGGTCCTTAATAAATGTAATTCTACCTAGAATGTTATCGTTCATAGTGTAAGTGAAGGTGATAGTTGTATTTTTCTCACATAAACTAATAATTTTGAATTTACTGAAGTTAAAATGTAAGTTATTCTGGACTGACCAGTTGTAAACAGAAACTAGTTCAGAGAAATTTACAGCTGCAGTGATGTCACTCGTTAAAACTATTACTGATAGGAGACTCAGTACTAATCCTTGAGGTACACCTGATGATTCTCCAGAATTGTAGTATTCAAAACCATTGCAATAGACAGCAAGATTACGATTACTTAAATAAGATTCCATCAGGCAGTTAAAGTTGCGAGAAGAACCTATGCATTTTAGTTCATGTAGTAAAACAGAATTTGTAACTGAGTCAAAAGACTTCGGAAAAGCTTATGTATACAACATCGACTTGTGTTCAATGGTAAAGACCTTGAAAAATAAATTAAAACAAATTTGTCAAATTGGTAGTAGTATATATGTGTGTAATGAAATCGTATTGATGGGGACTTATGAAATTCTTAGTTTGACCCAGAATTTGCTTGAATAGGATAAGTTCAAGAATTTTAGCAATTGAATTTAGGCAAGCTGTCAGACGATAATTGCTGATATCACTTTTTCTGCCGGGCTTGAAAATTGAACAGATTTTAGAATCTTCTCATTTATCCGAGAATGTGTCTTTTTCAATACTAAGAATGGATGATTTACCAAATGAAAGTGAGGAATAATCGGTATATCCTTTGTAAAGATAGGCAGGGATGTTATCCGGTCCAAGAGACTATATTTTTCTGATTTCTAATAGCATCGGCTACCACGGTAGTTGTAATTTTTTGTAATTGGTGGTTAAGTCACAATACATTGGAAATTGACTCTTACTTGTGTTCACTAGCATCTATTTGAGAGTCATTGTAGGTACTTTGAAAATAGTATGCGAAGGCAATAACTATGTCAGAATCTTTGATGAATGTTTTATTATTGAAATGCATAATGGAGGAAATTTTGCCAGCGTTACTTTTAGAGTTTACAAAATCCCAGAAATTGGTTCTATATGTAAATAAGGTCAAGTTGAATATGTAAATATTCAATGTTGAATCTGTTCCTGCCTACTGTACAATCAATAATAGATCGGTATGAGCAAATGAAATATCTCAATCATCCATATAGCTTACATTAACAATGAAATTAAGAATTCTCAAGATTTTTATAATGAAAGGCTATCATCCAAATAATTCTTGAGATTCAACAGCTCTTATATCAAATATCACTACAATTAAGAATAAAATGTTTGGGATATATTGTAGTGCGCTTTTAATTCTGATTGTATCTTATTCTTTTCAGGAGCAACAAGCAATTTCATGACAGTAGTAAAATAAAGCAGTTGGAAGGAAGAAGAACTGATTATGAGGAATGAAAACAAACTTAAAGGCAGCAAGATATACATAGACAATGACCTGACTAAAGAGGAAATAGCAAATCAAAACATTCTTAGGGAAAGAGCTGGAAAAGAGAGAAAGGAAGGAAAAACAGCTAAAGTAGGCTATAAGAAAATATACATCGAAGGGCAATGTTGGATATGGAACAGCGAAAGCAGGGCAATTGAAAGAGCAAAAAACTGAGGCATGACAACAAAGATACGGATGTAATAGGAAATGACCAAGTAATGACCAAGGATAAAAGAATTTTAGAATTATTTAAGAAACATAAAAATAAAACGCTAATATTAGGAACATGGAATGTAAGAGGAACAAATGAATCGGGAACACTCAAAAACCAATCAATGTGCTTAACACAATATAAGATTGACATACTGGCACTTCAAGCAACAAAGCAAGAATCGAACGACATAATAGCAGTTGATAATTATATATTTTTCAGTAGTGGAAACGACACCAAATATTTTGGCACAGGTTTTATGATAAAAAAAGAATTGAAGCAGAGAGTTATAAACTTCGAACCAGTGTCCGAACGAATATGTACAATACGACTAAGAGGAATGTACCAAAAAATCAGTATTATAAATGTACATGCACCAGCAAACGAGAAGGATGAGGAAGAGAAAGATAAATTTTATGAAGAGCTTGAGAGAATAATAAATTCGATACCAAAATATGACCTAAAAATAGTTATTGGAGATCTCAATGCAAAACTAGGCAAAGAGGAAATGTATAAGACTACAATAGATGCACATAGCAAACATGATGAAACAAATGAGAACGGACAAAAGTTGATTGATTTTGCAGTAACTAACCATACGAAAGTCATGAGCACACATTTCGAAAGGAAAGATATATATAAAGGAACATGGATATCACCTGATGGGCGTACATGTAATCAAATAGACCATGTATTAATAGAGAGTAAGCATGCGAAACAAATTAAAAATATCACAAGCAAAAGAGGTGCAGTACTAGACACAGATCATTTTCTTGTAAGAATAGTAATGAAACAGGAGTTGCCAAGAGTAACACAGAATAAACACAACCGTTTGAAACGATATGACACCTCGCCACTAACTAATGAGAAAAGCAGAGAGCAATTTCAAAGTCTACTGTCGAAGGAGCTAGAGCTAGCAGAGCAAGTTTCAGAGGAAAGGGTGGATATAAAATGGAATAAATTGGAAGAAGCAATACTTAAAGTCTTAGAACAGAGGCTGCGCAAAAATGTGAGGGACAAAAATAAGGAGTGGTTCGACGAAGAATGCAAAAGTGCAATTAGGAAGAGGGATATGGCTGAAAGAAACCTGATACAAAATAACTCAAATGAAAATAAATTGGAATACAACATGCATTAAAGACGAACAAAACAATTGTGTAGACAAGAGAAAAGGCAAATGATGGAAGAAAAAATGATAATACTAGAAGAAGATTTTGAAAACAAGGAGTTGAGAAACTTTTATCAGGAGGCCAAGAAACAAAGAACAGAGTATCAACCGCCACTAGTGTACTGTAAAAATAAAGAGAGAGAACTAGTGACAGCAAAGGACAAACTACATGTATGGGAAGAATATTTCAAGGAAGTGCTAAATGAGGATAATCTGACTTTGGAGACTACAAATGAAACCGAAACAACTCAACAAGAAGAGAATAGTATAGAGCAAAATCCATCAGACATAAATGAAATTCGAGAAATACTGAACCACTTGAAAAATAATAAAAGCCCGGGAATAAACGAAATAACATCAGAGATATACAAAAATGCAGGAGACGAAGTAATTCAGTATATTATGGAAATAATAGAGGATATATGGCAGACTGAACGTATGCCTGAGAGATGGAAGGAAGCACTAATATGCCCAATTCATAAAAAGGGGGACAGACTGAAATGCGAGAATTACAGAGGTATAGCACTATTAGACGAGGCGTACAAAATTTTTACAGGATGTTTAAAAAATAGAGTACAAAAACAAGCGGACAATATCCTAAAAGGATATCAAGCTGGTTTCAGACCGAACAGATCAACTACGGATTAAATATTTGCACTGAAACAAACTATAGCGAATAGTTATGAACACAATCTAAGCCTGCAAAGGTTGTTTATAGATTTCAAACAAGCATATGACACAATGAATAAACAGAAGCTGTATGAAGCACTCGCAGAACTAGGAATGCCCAAAAAAATGATAAGATTAATTAAGATGACCCATGAAGAGACAAAATGCAGAACCTGATGGATGGAGAAACATCAGAGAGTTTCGATGTAAACAGAGGACTGAGGCAAAGAGACCCAATATCACCCATCCTGTTAGACTTGGCGCTAGAGTGAAATCTACACAAAAGGAACCATTTGTCAACTAAAACACCAATGTTTAGCGTTTGCAGACGACATAACGTTAATAACCAGAACAAAAACAG
This sequence comes from Dromius quadrimaculatus, assembly GCA_963989225.1. Classification (NCBI taxonomy): domain Eukaryota; kingdom Metazoa; phylum Arthropoda; class Insecta; order Coleoptera; family Carabidae; genus Dromius; species Dromius quadrimaculatus. Next base: position 31,979,761 of record OZ022330.1, read on the forward strand.
AACTGAAGGAGGTATGCAAACGTTTAGCCCAAACGGCGGAGGAAATGGGATTAAAAATAGACGAGGACAAAACCAAATACATGGAGATAGAGTCGGAACATCAAGAAACACAAGAAGAGTCTCTTAAAATACAGGTTGGAGGAAGTAAAACCTACGCATTCGAGAAAGTTAAAAATTTTGTTTACTTAGGTGTTACGGTGACAAACAACACCAGCGAAGAGCGGGATATTATAACACGGATAACTAAAGGAAACAGAAGTGCGGGAGCTATAGGAAAACTATTAAAATCGAAAAGTGTGTCAAAAAGTGCAAAAAAGCGGTTGTATAAAACCATTATAAGACCAGTGGTACTGTACGGTAGTGAAATGTGGGTGCTAAACAAGACTATGCAAAATAAACTAGAAGTGTGGGAGAGACAAATTCTGAGGAAGATTTATGGTGGTAAAAAAGAGGGTGATGTGTGGTTAAGACGAACTAATACCTAGCTAAAGGAACTCTATGGTGAGCCTGGAATAGTGAAAGTGGCTAAAGCACAAAGGTTACGGTGGCTAGGGCATGTGCTGAGACTACCAGAGGACAGAGTAGTAAGAAAGATGTTAGACGGAGGTGTTGTGAAAAAAAAAAGAAGGGGAAAACCAAAGGAGAGATGGTATGACGCGGTGAAAAAGGACTTAGAGACACTAGGGATTACGAACTTCAAGCGATTAGCACAGGACCGTAAAAAATGGCGAAAAATTGTAACAGAAGCCATGGGCCTACTTGGCCTGCAGCGCTAAATTATATATATATATATATTCTTTTCACATTCTATTTATTTCGAAATAATCATATTGTAAGGTTGGGTAGAACAGAGTGTATCGTACAGAAACAGAACATCTTAACTTATATTATAAATGTGAATGTGAGTTTGTTTGTTTGTTTGTTTGTTTGTTACGCTTTCACGCGTGAATTACCCAACCGATCATCTTGAAATTTTGTACACATATGTGGGACATCCAATTGTTCACTAAACGACACTCTATTCAGAAAGTTTATGTAATGAGAAAGTGTAACGAGAAGGAGACTATAGCACATTGGCCGTCACGATGCTCACTGCATCCTCAGATTGCACGCGTCCAAAACCAGAATACAAAGTTTTGCTTCTATCGCGTATGAATAAAATAGTCTCGATTCATTGATAGGAACTTATACACAAGTAGTGTTCATGTATGATTTCTCTAAAACGTTAGGTACCTTTTACAATAGGCCGCTGTGCAAGCAAAACGAACTCGGTCAACTGTAAGCTGCCATGCTAGCGAAACAAGCTTGTCAATGGAAGGCTGCCGTGCAAGTGGAACGAGCTCGGTTAGCTGTAAGCTGCCGTGCGAGCGAAACGAGCTCGGTCAATGTTGAGACATCAACATTTGTTTTTCACAGAAAGCGATCTCGGTTAGCTGTTAGCTGTCATGCAAGCTAAACAAGCTTGATCAACAGTAGAACGCCGTGCGAGTATCGTAAGCTTGGTTAATAATAATAATAATAATAAATCAGCTCTGCAGGCCGAAAAGACCCATGGCTTGTTGACATATCTGTCTCCACTGTCCTCTGTCCTTAGCTACCGTTTCACACTTTTTTATACTTAATAGTTCGATGTCCTTCATCACCGAAACACACCACTCTTCCTTTGGACGCCCTCTTTTCTTCTTGATGTTGTCCCTTCCTTTAAGAACTGCTCTGACTGCTCTCTCTTCCGAAATCCGCATAACATGTCCCCACCACCTTAATCTTTGTGCCTTAATTATTCCCGTTATACTATAGTCACCATATAAGTTCATTATTTCTATATTTGTCCTACGTCTCACTATGTCTCCTTCTTTCCTACCTCCGTATATTTTTCTCAAAATTTTCCTCTCCCATATTTCCAGTTTTTCAATATCATTTTGTTTTAATGTCCACAGTTCACACCCATACAGCACTGTTGGTCTTATTACTGTTTTATATACTCTTACTTTCACTGTCCAAGATATTTTCTTTGACCTTAAGAAACCGTTTAAAGCACCCGCACTTCTGCTCCCTTTCTTTATCCTCGTTTCAATCTCTGTCCCTTCTTTATTATTGTTCGTTATAACTATGTATGATTTCTCTAAAACGTTGGGTACCTTTTACAATAGGCCGCTGTGCAAGCAAAACGAACTCGGTCAACTGTAAGCTGCCATGCTAGCGAAACAAGCTTGTCAATGGAGGGCTGCCGTGCAAGTGGAACGAGCTCGGTTAGCTGTAAGCTGCCGTGCGAGCGAAACGAGCTCGGTCAATGTTGAGACATCAACATTTGTTTTTCACAGAAAGCGATCTCGGTTAGCTGTTAGCTGTCATGCAAGCTAAACAAGCTTGATCAACAGTAGAACGCCGTGCGAGTATCGTAAGCTTGGTTAATTAAGGTTATTATGTTTTGCATAGACTTCAAAAAGTTCATTTTTATGCGGGCGAGTCTGCGGATAACTGATGGTTTACTATAAAAATAGTTCCATATAACTCAATCAGCAGCTTCGATCAACGATAATACTCCGATAATCAAGCGACACATCCAAGAGACACTAAATATAGCTGTAGCAGCTATAGTTCACGAAAAAAATATTTATACCACGTTACTTGTGAAATTTTAGTTTTCTGCAATTGGAAAATATCGTGTGCGTTATTGAAGTGATATCTCGTTGTTTATTACAGTTCGTTTGCGTAACCTAGATATAGCCAAAAAATCCTTCTGTCCCTGTGAAGAAAGCTGATGTTTCGCAGGATTCAACAATGTGAACGGGCAGAATCTGTTCTAAAATAACACTATCGAATCCGTTAAAGACCTACAGAACCATGGAAATGTTCATTCATTCTTAGCTCTGAAATTTCAAGAAATCTAAACGTACGTTTCGCTGCGCACCCCATTGGAGATTCATGTCTCGTACTATTTCTAAGCATTCTCCTAAATGCTACCAGTATCTCCTGGCACTTCTCGTCTTGTCTCAATTACATACTTGAAGGTAGTTATCGCTAGTACGCTACAGAGTATATTATAATTCAGTGAAAATCTCACTGACTTTTTGTCCGTGCACTGGGCTGATTTTCATTGAACTCTGAGGGATCATCAGAATGATAGATAACTAGGTTGAATACTTTCCAGAAACACCTATTTATGAGGGTAATGAAAATTATAAGTTGTCTCAAATTATTTCAACACCAAATGTCAATGATACAGAAATATTTATCATAGATGAGATAAAGAAATAGTTAATCTTGATTCAGAGAACGAGAATAATTTTTTTGTAACACGTTGTAGTGGTCTCAGGGTATTAATAGTAGATTCGTGAGGTTCTCTATTCAATTCAAAGGTGATTATTATTTATGGAAAAGAGAATACAAAAAAACGGAAACAAAATAAATGATCTGCTGCTTAATCTAGCTTAATCCTAACACTTATCTGTCCTTTAAGACGTACTGCTTCTGCTGCGTACACTTGCGCAGCCGTGGCCTCGGGAATTCACAGATAATTGATGAAGTTGTACAACGCCAAGATTCAGGTCGTTACTTTGACGCCTGAACCAGCCTGTCTGCAGCCTCTAATAATGTTTGCTTCGCCTCAACTTAGATACGGCATATGGGCCGGTAGACATCAGCACAACTGCTCTGCCTGACGCTCCGTACCACAGTCCCCGAACTTCTGTCCTGCAGCCGTCGTCGACCGCACATGTCCTCTCCTTTTCCCTCAAGCAACCGCACAATCCCCTTCCATTACACAGCACTCGTTACGTCACACACTAATCACACTTCATTTACCCCCCTGTTGAATAGGGTCCAATGATATTCAACACAATACCACATTACTTATAAGCTATATTTTTTTTCGTTACAACTTTGATCAGAAGCTTTGTAAGGCTTCAGATTATAAATATTTTGATTACTATATTACTATAAAAATTGCCTGCTGAATCAACAATAACATAAGAGTTAGATCCTTGTATCCTGTCGACCACAAATGGTCCTTCGTAGAGGAGAAATAACTTTGCAATTTCCTCATTCTCAGCTGAAGACAATTGGTGATTTCGGACCCAAACGCGGTCGCCCGGTTTCAACGTACAAACCTTTACAGCTCATCGTGCTTAATCTTTCGACGCTCTGCTTTGGAAACTAGCCTTTCTCGAGCCAAAATTAGTTTCCTCTCGTAGCTGGTATCAGCAGATGGCGGAAAAGTTATCTTTACCAAAATAGAATCTCGGGAAGAGTTACCAAAATGCAAATAATTCGGAGAACAACCCGTACTCTCATGGATTACGTTATTCAGGCATTGTTCCACGTCGCGCAACACACATGCCCATTTTGTATGTTTCTGATGACACCATAGTCTGAGTGATCGCCCGATTTCTCTATTTACACGCTCAACGGCGTTGCCTTGAGGATAATACACAGAAGTGTGACTAACTTTAATAATAATGCGGTTCAACTCTTCACATCACTTTTTGCTAAATTATGTCTTGTTATCTGACAATATACGATCAGGTTTACCCATTTTCCGTTTGTACGGATCGGTTATGGTTTTTAAAATAGCCTTGGTCGTAGCACGTCTTGAAGGATATAAGTTCACGTACTTTGAAAACATATCAACAGTAGTCAATAATTGAGTAACCTCCCCACGTGACATAGGTAAAGGTCCGACCAGATCTACTACACATACTAGTTCGTTAATATTTGTCTTGGCCCAAGACTTGTGTACGCCAGTGTCGTAATGCGAATAAAATAGCTAATGCCTCCAGTTCTGTAACCGAATAATTTTTCTCACTCCTGCGCAAAGTCCGACTGGTGGAGGCAAGGGTCATAAACTCACCTTGTTCTGTTTTCTGATATAACCAAGCACCTAGTCCTTGATATGAACTATCTGTTTGAATGTAAGACGGCCGTGATAAGTCCGGGTGCGCAAGAAACGTACACTTAAGGAAAGCTTGCTTTATTTTCACATAAGCTACCTCGTTTTCATCCTCCCATTTCCACTGGATATTTTTCTTTAATAACGGCAACAATGGATTCACCAAAGTTGAATAATTTCCGGATGTAATTACACATACCCAAAAATGATTTTAATTGTTTGGCATTTCGCGGCCGCTTGAAATCAGATATCGTTTTTAAACTTTCCGGGTCTACGCGAATTACGTCAACAGATATTAAATGCCCTAAGAATTGTACTTAAAGTCGGAAAAATTCACATTCCCTTAGTTTTACTGTAATATTCGCCTTACGGAATTTTCCGAATATTAATTGAATATGTTCTAAATGTTCTTCTATAGATTTCGAGAAAACTAGGAGATCGTTTATATATGGGATAGTGAAGGATTTAATTGAAACTCCCAAAATTTCGTCTAGCCCTGTTACAAATGAACTGATAGCTGTACTTAACCCGAAAAGTAGTACTTGAAATGTATACGTACGCTCATTGTACGAAAAGCCCGTATATTCACGGTGCTCAAATTTAATTGGTATCTGCTAATATGACGCAGTCAAATCGATCGTCGATAATACGAAGCCTTTTGATAGTTCATATAGAACTTCATCTGGATTAGGTGGCGTTGAATGTTCTTTGATCATTCTATTATTTAAAAATCTAGCGTCTTAACATACGCGAACAGATCCATCTTCCTTTTTAACGGTAACTAGTGGACTTACGTACTCAGTCAGTTCCTCTTTAATGAGCCCTCACTCTACCATTTCCAATATTTGTCTCTGAACTTCTTCCCGATAAACATATGCTATTTGAAAAGATTTTATATAAAAAAGCTCATAATTATTAAGTAAAATTTTATGTCCGTATAAATTTGTCCGACCCGGCTCTTCCTAAAATATGATTGCAAATTTATCTAATAAATCTTTCAATTTCTCATTATTCTCGTCATTCGGAATTTCAGAAGCATAAGCTACTCGACGCCTCTCCTTTTCATCATATGTTTCCCTAGTTCTACTCATGGGTGGCTCCTCTATTTCATTTTGTATTTCTTCCACAGATATCGTACAAAACTCTCCACTCTTAGCTTCCATAACTAACGTTACTTCCTTACATTCAACCTGTAACACAATTTGACCGTTTTCTGTTTGAATAGTACATTGTGTACAACACATGTTACCTGACTACCAGAATCAACTAATGCAACTACTTGCTTCTCAAAAACATTAATTTGAATTAACGGCGCTCTAAATCTTGGATCCTTCCTACTACAGTCCTCATTATCTGATAAGATATCCTCGAAATCTTGATTGAATACCACGGGTATAGCTGACTCTCCTGAATTATTTGAAGTCGCATTATCGTCACGCATACCTGACCGATTCATATTTGGGTGGCCCATTGAAGGAATTATTTCTGTTATTAGGATAATTTTGTGCTCCCGATAGATGTGTTCGATCAATTTTGCGTAAAAAACTTTCTACTTCATCCATACTCTTCGCTCCAGTACTCAAAATACTCCTTCGTATTTTGGGAGAAAAATGACCAGTTACTGATTCTATAATCTTTTCTTCCGGTAATTTTTCAGATAACAATGAAGCTATTCTTAAAAAATAATCGGCTCTACTTTCCGAATTACTACCTTCTTAAATTCCGTATTTTATTTTTTCATACACTTCGCGTTCTTCATCAATTCCCCAATAACGAGCTAGAAATGATTGTTTCAATTTTTCAAAACTATGAAAATTGTCCTCTTTTAGAACAGCCCAGTCCAAAGCAGAACCTCTCAAACAACTAATTGCTAAACTTACTTGACGCTCTACTGGTACGCTCGCTTCTGCAAAATTATTTGACAATTTCCTAATAAAATTGACAGGATGCAAGTTAGCCTTAGGCGAGAAACATAAATTATTTCCCCCTAACTCTTTCCAAATTGACATATAAGCTTTGTTCTCAACATACGCACTACTTACTTTTTCATCACTTTTTTCATCTAAAACCTTACACGCTCTCACATTTTCTGTATTTTGTGCCATCAAATTATCTAAATTACTGTTTATATTAGAAACAGCATCTGATAGCTTACACACAACATTTTCTAAATAGGCCGTTCTTTCTTTATCCTCTGTAGATTCATTTGAATCAAATTTGCTTTTATTAGTTTTACGTGGCATTTTGTTTATTTTGATATTATCATAAATAATAATTTGAATATGTACTCTAATTATTCGATCGTTTCTCTAACAATAATCATCTAATTGAGCCACTAGTTGGGTGCCAATTTGTAGTGGTCTCAGGGTATTAATAGTAGATTTGTGAGGTTTTTTATTCAATTCAAAGGTAATTATTATTTATGGAAAAGAGAATACAAAAAAACGGAAACAAAATAAATGATCTGCTGCTTAATCTAGCTTAATCCTAACACTTATCTGTCCCTTAAGACGTACTGCTTCTGCTGCGTACACTTGCGCGGCCGTGGCCTCGGGGATTCACAGATAATTGATGAAGTTGTACAACGCCAAGATTCAGGTCGTTACTTTGACGCCTGAACCAGCCTGTCTGCAGCCTCCAGTAATGCTTGCTTCGCCTCAACGTAGATACGGCATATGGGCCGCTAGACATCAGCACAACTGCTTTGCCTGACGCTCCGTACCACAGTCCCCGAACTTCTGTCCTGCAGCCGTCGTCGACCGCACATGTCCCCTCCTTTTCCCTCAAGCAACCGTACAACCCCCTTCCACTACACAGCACTCGGTACGTCACACACTAATCACACTACAACGTGCACCGGAAGTACTCTATTACTGAGCTAAATTCTGCTCCGAAAGTTCCTATTTCCAAACCATAATGCTCACTTAACAGGGAATTATTGGATATTAATGTCCGCTGGGTAAAAATTCAAATTGTGCATTATGGATGCAGTTGAATTTTTTTATTCCATTGGTATATGTCAAATTAATATTTGAAATTTTTTTCTATATTCGAGGAGGTGTTTGTTATAGTGTGTGCATTGATTGTGAACGGAATAGCACAGAAAATGTGAAAAATATCAATCTATAAAATGAATCAAGTAAGTTATGTTCCACTGAATTAGTTTAGTATAATGTGATCGCAATTGCAAAAATTTGTTTGTCAAACTGATAAGATAGTTTGAATACATCTAAATTTATTCTAAAAGCTCAGTTATGGGGATACTTCGGTGCACTTGTTACAAGAAGTATCATATGCAACACAGACACTGAACGACTTTCATTATTGTCACGGACAAATTTGGCTCCACGAGGATACGCCTTGGGCTTCACCCTCGTTTTCGCTTCGTGCTTCGCCTTCGTCCTCGCTTCCTATTTCGTCCTCGCCATTTCCTCGGGCTTTGTCCTCGTCTTCCGAGTGCAGCTAAATTCATCCTGGACACAAATGACAGTCGTTCGGTCCTTGTTACATAATATACTATTTTTTGAATAAATAAAACAGTATTGGGAATTCAGTAAATTTTTATGATTTTATCTCGTTCCTACTTCACAGTTTCGACTGTACCTCAGCCATCTTCAGAAATAAAAGGAATTATTTTCACTTCTGAAGATGGCTGGGGTACAGCCAAAACTGTGAGGTAGGAAAGGAGTAAAATCATAAAAATTGACCGAATTCCCAATACTGTTTTACTTACTCAAATTCACTCATCCAGTCAGCTTCATCAATTTTATCCAATAACTATTTTTGCACGACAAATTATACAGGAATTGATAAGTGATGCATTCATAGGATATCAGAATTTGACGCTTATGTCAGCACATTGGACAAAAATATAGAAATAAAATATGAGAATAATATGAAATATAGACTACCTAATTGAGGGAGCTTATAGACTTTTGACATATGGTCATTATGAAATAATCAATTATAATTCAAGAAATATGTAGAATGATTGAAGTGTATGAAGTACTATTTGAGAATATGAATTTAATGTTCATAGAAATCTGTTCAGTAACAAAGATGTGAAATTAGAACAAGTGAATAAAGAAAATGTAGTAATGAGGAACTCCAAAACTTGAAGAGACATTGATAATCGGGAATTATGATGGTCATAATAATTTATTCGTGATTATTATTTATATTGTTGTTATTGTGTTATCTTATATTTCTGGAATAGGAAAAGATAATAATTGAGACAAATGTTGAATCAGCAAATCTAGATTAGTGTAGAGTGAAGAACAGGAGAGTTATGTATACTAGATTCTGTTGAAAAATTCAATTCTCTTAGTCAGTATTTATTCTTCATATAAACTTCTGTATTCATTCAAAGTTGGTCAGTTCTCTGTTATCTGTCTTACAGTAAAATAATTGTTTCTCAAAAATATATTTTGAGGTTTCGATTATTCATTTCATATGATCATTTTTGTAACAAAGGCACCAAAGTACTCTATTACTGAGTCCGAGAAAGTCATTGTTTGGATTAAAAATAAATTATTAGAACTATTTTGTAGATTCGACAAACAATTGCAAAAACGTTTACAGCAAACTGAGACTAAGATAGCTTATGTAACTTTTCTGATTGATTGATATTACGTTCTGTTCTTCACATTTTCTGTGTTTACAGAGAGTGCAGACTATTTGAAAACACATTCCATAGTACACATTTCTCACAATTATCAACTTATTCAAAATACAAAAAACAGTGAATCTACTGATGAATCATCAAGTGCCAGAATAAATTTTGAAAGATAATAATCAGGTTAGCATCTACTACAGATAACTTGAGCAAGTCTCAAAGTGGTAAAAAGAAAGCTTGGTTCTGTATTGGACTAGTAAGTGCTTCAACAGCAAACGATTTGTTAAATTATAAAAAATCAAACTGCCCCGAAAGCGAATTCACATGGAAAGAACTATCATCCAGTGGACTAAATAAATCCTCAAATGTTAGTGGTAATATCTCCCTGTATAATACTCTCAACAACAATGATTTTTGGCCTGATCGTACTGTTGTCAAACGTTACTTTTTCTATCGAGAATCCGCAGAAACATTTTTTATTCAAATGTTCAAAGTTTAACTAATAAATGTTATTGGATTGATATCATGAATATGGATAATGATGCAAGTGTATTATGTCTGTTTGAACATTGGCTTAAAGAAGAACAGAATAATTCTCCCAATATCAACGGCTACTATAAAGTCATATGTCTTAGTGAAACTCAATCAATTCACGAATTAGTGATTATTTTTGTAAACAGAAAGTATATATTATGTTGAAATTTTAGGTATCAAATTTCAGTCTGTTCGACTGTGGGATTGTCTCTGTCTTTTCAGGTCAATTTAAATCGTATCGTTGTATTGAACTCCGGAGGAGACTTTAATAATTTCATAAATCAATTTGATCAAGTATTAGGAACATCAAGTATATTTGATGTAAAAATATTCGTAGAAGATGATCTTAGTAAAATCTTCAAGCATAAATAACAACGAGAATAAATTTGTCAATTTGATGACCAGTTATGGCATGAAAGCCACAGTCAACCAATATACACGTACCACTGATCACAGTATAACTAGCATAAATAATTTATCCACAAATGTGACATTCGATCATACATCTTCAGTAAAACAAACTTGGAATGTCAGGCCTCTCTGTCATTCTCAGTGACGTAGCGCGAGAGGGGCGGAGGGAGCAATGGCCTTGGGCGGCATACGAAAAAAGGCGGCAACAAGCATCGCGACTTTTAGCTTGACTTGTAGCTTACGGAATATTTGGACATTATTATTACCAACTTCGAGACGATTGTTTTACTGGAAAGTTAGCTTAAAGGACCGATAACAATACAATTATCTTACAACTTTGTCCTAATTTCCATCCAGGATCATGAAGAAATCATAAATCTAATAGATTTTTTCCATAGCATGGAATGTTTTACTATATTCTCGTGATAATTCTACTTTTATAAAATGAAAATGACTTAACATTGGATCTCAAGCAGGAGGAAGCATAAATTTGGCGACAGAAGTAAAGATGTTGAGTTTTCGTATGAAGATGACTTGAGGCGAACAATGATTTCTTCAACAGACAAAGTAACTGCTAAAATTCGAGAAATATTCCAACAGTTTCACAATCTAGCGCAAAAATATACTTCTTCAGGGCTTGCAGTAATATTGGGCGCAGACGAACTCATCTTGAATCAAGCTTTTCAAGACAATAATGGAGAAAAATTCAAACTTAACTGCATACGTCTACGAGCTTTTATAGCTACAATAGGTCTAGATTGTGTAATAGAGCTCATTACGTCCAACTCTCTGGGTTTATTGAAATATATATAGACCCAAACTTAAAGATGGCTTACCGAACATTGTCATAACGTTGAGAATTTTTGTGACATTGTGACAATGTGAGTTGCGGTCATTCTTTTGAAATATTAATTTGGGACGTAGATTGGGTTGGATGATGGACTCCTCAGAGAATCTTCCGTAATTGAAAAGTCATGTTTTGTTTGTTTATACTGTGTCAGCAGTTGCTGAGCATAAAAGATCATGGATCGGAGAAGCGGAAAAGATAACGCCAGAGCAATAGCAGAAGAGTGTAACATTCGGTAAATCGGGAGTGAGCAGTACGAGGTAGCAAGATATTTCGGTTGTCAAGAAGAATCGCTCGCTAAAACTTGGGGTATTTGGCCCACATTATCATATCGCCGGAGTAATTTTAATCATTAATATTCCTATTTTAACATATTTATATTCGTGTTGTGTAATTTTCTAGAGTTATTTAATAAATACATATTTAATCAATCATTCAACGCGCAGTGTTTTATTTGAACTCTACAAATTAAACTCAGTGAATAGTGGTGTTCCAGTGACATCGCAGCGTCCAAATCAGGCACGGGGTAAGCAAATATTCCTTATCCCTCACGCTCCCAACTCGCAAACCGCAATAGGTGTATGTGGCTTTCGCCAAAACCCTTAGCCACGTTAAATAAATTCCTTCCACATACACCGGTTATTACAATTGGCGCAGTCGGTAGGATTTAAAATTGTTGTTATTACAATTTTATTAGGATCGCTGTTAGTATTAATTCCAATAGAATCGCTGGTATTGCAATCTCGAAGAATTCAAATTCCGTTTAATTGAAAAAACGCAGGCTCATTCTCACGACCATTAAAAGAATAAACAAAATTCTAATTGTGAAAATTTCATGAAGTAAAGATGACAGACCAAACAACTGTTACTGTTACTGCGACGACAACAACGACAATTACGACGCAAGCTAATAACTACCCTGTAACAAATGTAGTTACCGTCACAGCTAGTAATTTACCAATATCTACTCCACACGTAACTCTTAGTTCACCTCTTCCGTTTACGCAATATCCATATTACGTGCCAAATCCCGCAACCACTTTACCTAGTATACCGTATTTTTACCCTGTTCAACCACCTGTAACGATGCCCTATACGCCATTTTCAATGGGTATGACTCAACCACAACCGTTTCCGCCAGCTCAAACTCCGGTGAGAGCTCCATTTAATTTCGGTCCTCACGAAAACTTCCATCAGGAACGTTTGACTCCGCCACCTTCTGTAGCTGACACATCAATACTTAACGCATTAAAATATATCGAAACGTATTCGGGTGGTTCTGAGTTAGAAAGTTTTTTTGAGAACGTAGCATCTATAGCTGATGCTTTACAGCTAAACGATGGGCAGGTAGTGAATGTTATCAAATTGAAATTACGTGGTTCCGCACAAGAAATGATTTACGCGCTTTCGTCTTTGAAAAGACCACGCACCACGTCAGATATTAAAAATTGGTTAAATTCTTTGTTCGGCAAATATACTGGTAAAGCCGTAGATGAACGCGATTTCCAAAAACTATATCGCAAGAAGGATGAATCGTTACGCGCATTCGCTATGAGACTCGAAATCGATGCAGAAAAAATTTATCCAAGTATAAATCTTTCTGGTTCAGACGCATATCGCACACAAGTAAAACAGGAAATGATAGTTATCAAGCAGTTTTTTGAAGGTTTGGATACACGTTTAGCAAACGAGATTTGTAGATATAAGAAATTTGAAACAGTGGAGGAAGCACTCCCATACGCCGAAAATTGTGAGAAAATTTTATACCGATTGTAAAAAGAAACGAGAGCTGACGCGAGTAAACATTCCATCCGTGCATTGAATGTATCAGATAAACAGAAACCTATATCTTTTAATGATAAACCGCATGATGATATAGAAACAAAGCCCTTCATTAGGAGAGAAAACAAATATAATAAAACTTTCAAGTCTCGTAATAGAACAATAAACGCTGATGATAAAAACCGTGAGAATAGGCTGACGACAGCACAACGCTTCCCCAAAATGCAAGGTCGATGTTATAATTGTGGTGACACTAGACATCTTCTAAAAGATTGCCAAAAACAAAAACAGATTTTTGCTATAAATGTGTGAAAGCAGGACATCGAAATTATTACGCAGATTGTCCTTCAAACTCTCGCGCTGTCTCCAAAAGGACCCTGACCGAGACAGCAGTACAGGAAACAAATTAAGTATACCGGGGGTCACTAGTATTAATAATAGTAATATTAGAGAAATTAATCTGGATATAAATAGTAGAATATGTACATTTTTAATAGATTCTGGCGCTGTAGTATCACTTATCAAAGACCGAGTAGTTCGTGAAAATAATTGGATAGTCGAAAAGTTATCAGAGTCAATAAATGATATATCTGGAAATATTTTGTCAAATTCAGGTCTGGTGATGATGAATCTACCAATTGATAGTTTTACTATCAATCAAAATTTTATTGTAGTATCAGATGATCTATATTTTGAATCTGATGGCCTTTTAGGTGCAGATTTTTTAGCGCAACATGAAGTAATCGTGAATTTCTCCAATAATAGTTTATCGGTATACTGCGCAACTATTCCTATGAGAAAGATAGATGCTAGTGAAAATATCAATGTAGATAACGGGGCTACGAAATCAACGACAAAGCCTGTGCGATTGATAAGGGGCAAAGAAAATATTGTTTGTCTGACTGAAAAACTTTCTATTCCGCCGCGAAGTCAAGTTTTCTCTCTCGCACGCGTAAGTTCTCATATAGAGCCTGGTGTGTATATTATCGAACCCCGAGACGTAAACATACATGGAGTTTTAATCGCTCGTGTCCTTGTAGAAAAGAGCACGGATTGTTTTGTATCTATAAATATAATAAACGTGAATCCAGATGAGGTTCGCCTCGACGCAAAAACGCCTATAGGCACAATAGTAAATGCTGAAAATTCTAGTGGTGATAGACCAGCATGCAAAATAATCGCTACATTGGCTAAAAAGGATGAAACTGTTTTGGACGATATCAACCTGAGCCATTTAACGATAGAAGATCAAAAAAAATTCAGGGAATTTTTAAAATCGTATTTTCGCTTCTAAGAAAATACGTTTAGGTGCTACAGACTTAGTCAAGCATCGTATCGACATAGGTTACTCAGTTCCTATCGCTCGCGCTCTATATCGCGTTCCTTTTGCTAAACGACAGATAATGAAGGAACAAATAAACGAGATGTTAGAAGAAGGAATAATTAAGCCATCAGTTTCTCCCTGGTCAGCGCCGGTGGTACTTGTTGAAAAAACAATGCCAAACGGTGAAAATAAAATAAGGTTTTGCATAGATTATCGTGGGTTGAATGCAGTAACCACACGTGATTTCTTCCCAATACCAAATTTGCAAGACACGCTTGATCAACTTGGTAAAGCTGCACTCTTTACAACGCTTGATCTGTCTAAAGGTTATTGGCAAGTAGAGGTCGATGAAAAAGATAAAGATAAGACCGCGTTTTCGATACCATGGGGACACTATGATTGTAATCGCATGCCTTTTGGTTTGGTAAATAGTCCGAGCACTTGACAGCGTTTGATGTACGCTGTATTATAAGGTCTTACAGAATCGCATTGTTTCGTTTACTTAGACGATATTATTTGTTTCAGCAATAATAATTATGACGAACACGTAAGAAAGCTAAAAGATATATTTGATCGAATAAAATCAGCTAATCTGTTTCTAAACCCCAAGAAGTGCACTTTTTTAGCCAGAGAAACTAAATATTTGGGTCATATTATTAGTGAAAATTGTATTAAGCCAGATCCGGATGAAATTTCAGTCATGAAGAATTATCCTGTACCAACTACGGTTACAGAAATACGCTCATTTTTAGGTTTCGTTAATTTTTATCGCAGATTTATAAACCAACACGCTTTAGTAGCTAAGCCCTAACAACACGTCTAATGCACGATTGGTTGTTAGCCAGAAATGTTGATGAGACTGGATTAACTAAAGTTGTTGTTCAGCCGAGCAGTGCACCCCCAGCTATAAGTAGCCCAGTGGATAATAGATTACCGATTAACTACCAAGTATCAGACCAGATACAAGTGTTGAATCCTGGTAGTATTTTGCGACAATCTTAAACAAAGATTCAATACGGGCCTGTTACTTGGTGGGCTAATTAGGAGAGAACTGTTTGTTTACATATTCGTTTAGTTTAGATGTTTAGATTAGGACTACTATTGTGTTGTTTCATTTTTCTTTCTGGTATAGTAACGAAGGTTGTCAATGAATTTTGAGTAGATTTAAGCTTATTTGAGAATACAATTTTGACGTTTTGGTCAAAGTTGTATCTAAACGATGTGAGTTGCGGTCATTCTTTTGAAATATTAATTTTGGACGTAGATTGGGTTGGAAGATGGACTCCTCAGAGAATCTTCCCTAATTGAAGAGTCATGTTTTGTTTGTTCATACTGTGTCAGCTAAACAGTTGCTGAGCATAAAAGATCATGGATCGGAGAAGCGGGAAAGATAACGCCAGAGCAGTAGCAGAAGAGTGTAACATTCAGTAAATCGGGAGTGAGCAGTACGGGGTAGCAAGATATTCCGGTTGTCAAGAAGAATCGCTCGCTAAAACTTGGAGTGTTTGGCCCACATTGTCATATCGCCGGAGTAATTTTAATCATTATCATTCCTATTTTAACATATTTATATTCGTGTTGTGTAATTTCCTAGAGTTATTCAATAAATACATATTTAATCAATCATTCAACGCGCAGTGTTTTATTTGAACTATACAAATTAAACTCAGTGAATAGTGGTGTCCGCCTGGCAGTTCCAGTGACATCGCAGCGTCCAAATCAGGCACGGGGTAAGCAAATATTCCTTATCCCTCACGCTCCCAACTCGCAAACCGCAATAGGTGTATGTGGCTTTCGCCAAAACCCTTAGCCACGTTAAATTAATTCCTCCCACATACACCGGTTATTACAACATCTGCCATCGTAGTTCAGGAGTCGACTCCACTTCATATTTCCTGATCGGACTTACGGCCAAATTGTATATAAATTGATCGGAAATATGGTAGTCAATAAGGTGCCAGACTTTATGAATCCTGGGCTCTGTCCTAAGTGTCGAAAAAAATACCGTTTCTTGTCAGTTTTTTCGAGATTAACTTCCTTGATAGAACAATCGATAGAGGTCAAGTATTTTAAAACAAAGCCAGGGTACCACCTCCTATTCCGCCCAGAAAAAAGGAAAACAATGATCATAGGGATTCTGTAACCAAGCGTTAACTCACGTTGAGCGTTCACGTGAACTTACTTTCTGTTTCGTCATTTTCGTATTCCGAACCTGAACGTAGTTTCAAGTTCATGCCGATGGTCATCGTTCAGTCACTCTAGCCATTCGACAGCGTTAAGTGTTACGTTTTCAGGTTATTCATATGAGAATAGTAGAAATATCCAACTACTTCTACAAAACAAGTCAAAGAAACAACACTCAGCGATGAAGATGAGCAAATTCGACATTGGTCTTACATAACAAGATCAAACTTTCAAGAATTGGAAGATTTCCTCAAGCTAAAGATTTGAACAATCACTCCAGGATCTAACGTGCAAAATCAAGATGTACGCCAAATCTTTCAGTGTGAGTTTAAACGTAGCTCGATGTTTCAATTATCTATCACATCTATTTGAATCGCGAACAAAGATCAGATATCTATATGAGTCTATCTCATTAATTGAACGGTATGTATTGTGGGGAGACAATTAAATTTGTCAACGTGCAGATATGACTGGGGTATCAATGAAATAAAAATGAAATCTTTGTTTTCAATCAAGATATTTATTGATGTCAGCAAGAAGTTGATTGTTGAAATGAAAATTTCAAATATAGATATCTTAACGCATATTTCTCACTTCATTGATTCCAGTCTTTGTGTTATTATAAAGAAATTTCACTTTCCAATCAAGATATTCACTGTTGTATTGAAGAGATTTTTTATTTTTTTTTTATTTGGATTAGTTTAGGGAGTGCTTCAACTTCTAGGTCATTAGCACTCCGGTACATTGTGTTACTTACAATCAGTAATTATATTTCATTGCTTACTCCTATTGCTGTTATATAATTTAAGGTGTTTTTGAGTGTGATTTTGTTTTTTCCAAGTGCTTTTGCAAGTGTATTTGCTACATTGAAAGTTGTGTATATTTGTTACATTCTGTTATAATATGTTTTATTGTTAGTGTTGCGTCACATACGTTACATTTTTCAGGATTTTGTCTTGTGAATAGATGCTTGTGTGTTATTTTTGTGTGTCCTATTCTTAATCGTGTTATTAGTGTTTGGGTTTTTCGGTCTTCGTGGATTGGCCAGGCTTCTATGTCTTCTTTGATAGTTCGTAATTCGTTATTTGTTGTTTCTTTCCAGTTTGTTCTGCATTGGGCTTTAATGCTGTTTGCTATGTAGTTTTTGAAATCTTCAGGTGGTGCTGAAGTGCTTATGTCAGGTAAGGTTGATGCTTCTTTGGCTGCTTTATCCGCTTCTTCATTCTGTCTTATGCCGACGTGGGCCGGGATCCAGATAAGAATTATGTTTTTCCTCTGGTGGACTGTAAGATAACTGTAGTTTTCCAAAAATTCTTTTATCCATGGATGTTTCGAGCTATGATGTAGAGATGTAAGGACATTAAGAAACTCGGTATAAATTACGAAATTTGTTTCGTTTGTATATGATTTTATGAGTTTCAGGGCTTGGAGTAGGCTGAAGGCTTCTGCTGAATATATTGTTGTGTATTTTGAGAGTCTGAATGTGATTTTGGTTTCGCCTTGGATTATTGAAGCTCCTACGTTCTCCTCTTTTTTTGATCCATCAGTATATATGGCTTCGAAGCTTTTATATACGTCCTTAATTTCGTTGAATCGACTTCTATAGAGTTCGGGGGGTGTATCGTTTTTGTGCAGTTGGGACAGGGAGAGATTGACTAGTGGTGTGGGTTGTTTCCAGGTTGGTATTGTGCAATTGTAATGTGTAATGGTTGGTAGGGAGATGTTGAGCTTGTTTAGTATAGCGTTTATTTTTTGTTGCAATGGTGTTGTACTTTCTAGTTCTTCTGGGTGTGTTGCTTGAAAAATGCTGCTGCATGTGGGATTTTCAGGGGATTGTGCAAGGTTGGTTATGTAAGCTAAAGTTTGGTAGCTTTGTCTGTATTGGAGAAGCTCTATACCTGCCTCTATGTGTAAGCTGTCAGTTGGGCTAGTCCGGAATGCTCCTGTGGATATTCGCAGTGCACTATTTTGTATTGTGTTAAGTATGCTAGTCCATTTAGTTTTTGCAGTGCTGTAGATGATACTTCCATAATCCATTTTTGCTCTTATCAGGGATTTGTACAAATTCATAAGAATATGACTATGGGCACCCTATTTTTGGTGGGCTAATGTTTCCAGAATATTCAGTTTTTTAGCACATTCTGTTTTCAATTGTTGAATATGATGTCTCCAGGTTAATTTTTTGTCAAAAGTGACGCCTAGAAATTTAACTGTGTTCTTATATTGTATTTGTTTATTGTTTATATTCAGTGGTGGGTCGTAATTCATCTTTCTAAGTTTTGTGAAATGTATTGCACTCGTTTTTTCCTCGGAAAATTTTAGTCCCGACTTTTTGCTCCACGTCTCAAGTTGTTTTATTGTTTGTTGTAAATGATTTTTCATAATACCTGCATTGAAACAAAGCGTTTCAACGCCTGTTTTGTCAGTCGAAACAAGACAATTGCGGACAAGTACGAGTGTAGCCGGGCCGGAACAGGCTTGTTTCTGCCCGCGAAATCAATTTTTTTCATTGTTTTATCCCTGGTAGAGTCGCATTTGTTCATTGTCAATCTCTAAATGAAAATCATATAACCAGCTAACCTTGGTTAATTTGACAGTTGTTGTATTCGGAACTGTAAATTGAATCAAGAAGACGATTAGTTTCAAGAAAAAAAAGTATTAATACGACAATTTCAAGTACACAACAACATCTTTTTGATGGAGCACAAGCAGCTTCTCTCGACTTGTTACCTTCAAAATCAAAAGAAAAATATTTACTTTGTAATGACAAATTTGTAATGTGGAAAGTTTCAATGCAGATAATATGAAAAATACAGTGTGTGGCACGGGACAAAACACGATTTCAGCCGAAGGTGATGCCGGACCTCGCTTCGCTCGGGCAAGCAACGCTCACCCTCGGCTGAAATCGTCTTGTTTCGTCCCTAGCCACACAATATACTATTGTATGTTATTCAGTTTTTTTTCTCTGTAAAAAATCATCAGATCTTCAGCAAATAGGGATACGCCAATATTTTGATTGATGTCGTCTGTAATTTTGTTCATAGCGATAAGAAAAAGTGTGACACTTAGTATTTCGCCTTGTGGTAGTCCATTTTTTCGTATTTTTTCTTCTGACAGGCATCCGTGCGTTTTAACTTGAAATTTTCGGTCACTAAGGAAGTTTTGTATGAAGTGCGGCAGGTGTCCGTTAATTCCGTATTCTTTTGCTGTTTTAGTTATATCGTATCTCCACGCTGTATCGTAGGCCTTTTCTATATCAAATAGTACTGCTATCAGGTGTTGTTTTCCTTTAGGAGCTGTGTGGATTTCTGTATCAAGGTTTATCAGTTGGTCAAGGGTTGATCTCCCTTGCCTAGATCCGCTTTGTACTGGGCTTATTTTTTGAGTTGATTTCAAGTACCATGTAAGTCTTTTGTTATTAATTTTTTGTAGAATTTTACTCAAGCAGTTTGCCATTGATATTGGGCGATAACTTTTTGGATCAGTTCTATTTTTCCCTGGTTTTAGAATTGGTGTGATAATGACCTTTTTCCATTGTTCAGGAAAAACGTTATTTTGCCAGATGTAGTTATTCGAGTTTGAGGAGGTAGAGAAGCGTTTCGTTTGGGAAATGTTTAATCATGTCATATGTTATGCCGTCTGGGCCGGGGCCTGTGTTGCATTTTAGGCTTTGTATTGTTGCTATTACTTCATCCATAGTAAGTATTGAGTTCATTTCATGATCATTATTCTCAACTAAAAGTTTATTTTCTTCTGTTCTATTCTTTAATCTTATGAACTCGTTGTTGTACTAGGTTATTGCTTGTGTTATGTTGAAATGTTTCGGCGATAGTATTTGCAATATTTTGGGGTTTTGTTATTATGTTATTGTTCTCCATGAGGCATGATGTTCCATGTTTTATATTGCTTCCTTTGATTTTTTTAATTTTGTTCCATATGGTTTTAGGAGGAGTATTTGGTGTTATAGTTGTTGTGAATTCAATACAAGAGTTTTTTTTGCTAAGCAACATCGATCTTCTAGCTTTAGCTCTAGTCTTTCAAAGTTCTATCAAGTTTTCTTGTGTTTTGTGTTTTTTGTATTTGTTAAGAGCTTTTTTATTATCTTTGATCGCTTCAGCACATTCCGGGTTCCACCATGGAACAGTCTTACGTTTATTTCCAGGTTTTTTTGGACCAAATGTTTCGTTTGCTGCTATAGTTATAATTGTAGTGAGTGACTCCACTGCGGAGTCTATAGAGTTAATTTCTGTTGATTCTATTCTCAATAAATTTGTAAACTTAGCTCAGTCAGCGTTGGTTGTCTTCCATTTGAGATAGTTTGGGTGACACTCTAGAAGGTTAGAGTTTTTGTTTGGAATGTTTATTAGTATGGGAAAGTGTCCGCTGCCGGGAAGATAGTTGAGAATTGAGAACCTCCCAATTCAAATCTGCTGCTATAGCGCTGTCGCTTAGAGTTAGGTCGATATTTGAGAAATTGCCTGTGTTAGTGCAAAGATGTGTTGAAGAACCGTCGTTTAGCAGGGTAATTTCGTCGTCTATTATACCTTCAATTTGTTTTCCTTTGTTATTGGTATTCACCATAGCATATTATAGGTGTTGAAATCGCCTGTTATTATGAATGGTTTAGGAAGCTAATTAATAAGGGCAGTTAGCTCAGTTTTTCTAATATTTTGGTTTGGGGGTAGGTATATTGAGCAAATGGTGAGCTTTTTTGGGAATGATGTTGTTATTGCTACTGCTTCCAGTTCGGTGTTTAGTTGTACTTCTTGTGTGTTGTGGCGGTTTTTGGCCCATATTGCCACTCCTCCGCTCGCTATTCTGTTATCGTCCCTGTCTTTTCTGAAGGCTGTATAGTTTGATAGGCTTGACATCTGGTGTAAGTGGAGTCGTGTTTCTTGTATGCAGATATAGTCTGCGTCGTGGTAGTTGATAATATTCTGTATTTCAGGGAGGTGTGCATGGAATCCGTTGGGATTCCATTGTAATAGGTTCATTCTCAGTTAGTACTCTGAAGTGTCAGAAAGAGCTTCTTGACTTGCAGAAGTTTCATTTTCAGCGTCTGTTTGTGCTATGAGGCTTGTTTTCAGTTTTGTTATCTTTATCTTCATCGGTTTGTGTTGTACGACAGTGTATGTGTCATTAAGAGTTTGTAGTAATTTGTCAGGATCTGGATGGTTGCGAATGTTGTGACTTCGTGGATTCTCTATGTATTGTTTGAATTCTTCATAAGATAGGACATATTTTTCTTTGTGTGTGTCTAGAAGCTCTTTAACTGGTTTCAATATTTCATCTGCTGTTGGTTTTGTATTACGTGGATTTGATTTTTGTTTTTTTTTTTGTGGTTTCATAAATATATTTTCAGGCGCATTTTTTGTTTCGTTATCGATTTTTTCATTGTCTTGGTTTGTTTGCTGATTGTTTAGGTTCTTTTTTTCGTGATTAATTTCTGACTCTGATATTGACGAGGCTGGTCTTTTCTTTTGTGATATGAGTTGGTTTAAGTTTGTTTGGAGAGTGATGTCACTATTTTTACATTGTGCAGTGGTATGGCCCGTTTGTTTGCATTTGAAGCATGTTATGTTGTCCTCTGTTATGAAGATTCTGTAATTAGTTTCTTCATAATCTATTATTATTGATTCAGGGATTTGTACACTTGTGTCTGGGCTTATGTAAACATGTCTTCTGAAGCTCAGAACGTGTGTGTATGCTGGCTCTGGAATTCCTACTCTTGAGAAGTTTATAGGGGATACCAATTTTATTCCTTTGGTTTCTAATACTTTTTTGATTTTGTCGTGTGGTATGGTAGGACAAACATTGGAAAGTATGATGCGTTTAGCAGGGATTATGAGTCGTCTTATATTGGTTCTTATTTTATTTATTATAACTTGTGTGCGGCTTTTTAAAAGGTTGTCGACAGTTTTCTTGTTTTTTAAATAGAGACATATTCTATTGTTGGCTATTCGTGAGGCGAAAATAACATTATTTGGTCCCGTGATGTTTCCTATAGCGATTATGTATTCGTTCACTTTCGCTTCATCCACTGCGTCTATTATTATAGCTTGATCTTTTTGAGGGAAGATATCAGCTGATTTTTTTGTAGCATTGGCAAAAGTTTGCTTCTGATGTATCAGTTGAGTAGTGCTGGTTGTAGGTAGCAGTTTGGTTGTAGTCAGCGAATTAACGGAAATTTGCGATGGTAGACGTTCAGTCATGTTTGATGTTTTGCTCATTAATATAAGATTGCTTTTTTGTTTATGCTTTGGATCATTGGATGGATCTAGTAATATAGTTTAGGATAAGGACTGGGATTTATTTTGGGAGGGTGTGGGGATAATATACTGCACAAAACTTACCGTTTCTATGGAGTACTTTCAGTATTGGTAATTGTCTTAGTTCAATTTAATTTGAATGTTCAATCTGATATCGTCACACTACATGCACTCGTGTTCAGGCTCAGTGTAAGACTGATTGAAGAGATTGATTGTTGAAATAAAGATTCAAAATATTCTGCATTTAATTTCTTTTGTCATGGTTTCACTAAAATCAATTCTCTGCACATATGAATACATAGGTACTACTTCAGCTTCATCAGAATGGAATGCTTTGTCTGTTTCAAGTTTTTATAACCGATGAGCTCAGCTTTCGTTGATCAAGTTTTCTATTTCAAGTAATTAATCAAGGTTTAGTTGAGACTCTACTTGAACCATTACTGAAAAATCAGCATACACTATGTATGCCTGACTTTTTTTTTTCTCTGCTATTTTCGTTTATAAAAAGATGCTGAATTATATGTTGCAGAATAAATGATTCACAGTTTGGAAGCTTGTGTAACATTTTATATAGATTGGAAATAGTTTTTTGAAGCATTTGATGAATATGACAGATAGTCTCCTTAATATCCACGGAACTGAACGACACTTCTTTCTCTCTTCTATTTCCTTCATAATAACCAAATCACACAGTACATTTTTCACACAGAAGATTAAAAAGTTTGAAATGTCATAATGAAATATGACAACAAATTGTTCAATTTGTTGTAATTTGATTGCCTGAATTTCACGTATTCTATAGAATTTGGAATAAATCATTTAACGCTAGCGTGATTCTAACGTCAGTGTGAATTAACGTTTGACTTTCACGTTGACATTTCAGAATACCATCTTCACGATACGGTGTGAAAACTATTGACGTTAAGTAACGCTGACATGACTTAACGTTCAGTTCTAGAATCCCTATCATTATCAGCGAGGTTGAATACGAAAACGGGTCACATTCAGAGCTGGCCGACGCTCCCGCTCCTTAGTTTTTTCTCAAAGTACTTGACCATCGCTATCGATTGGTACTAGTGTTATTCGTAAGTTCTATCAGGAAAGTTGACTCCGGAAGAATTGACTGGAAGTATCCTTCTTTTCGACACTCAAGACAGGATTCTAGATCTATAAAGTCTGGCACCCTATTAACCACCATATCATCGATCGATTCATACACAATTTGACCGTTAGTCCGATCAGGGAAGATGAGGTCCGGTCGGCCTCCCAACTATTAGTAATTCCAGTTGCGAGAAAAGCTTCTCTCAACCAAATTCAATCAAAAATTATCTCAGAGCGACCATGTCTATGTTAAGACTATCAAATTTAACTATTCTGGCAATTGAACATGACTTACATATTGATATTGACGATTATATAAAATATTTTGCTATGAAAAAAACACGGAAAGCACACTTTTAAATGATAAAAATATTTTTGAATGCCTTATTTGACTTTCACCAATTTTCTTAACTGATAATTGAAATAAAAAGGGCGGCAAAATCCCGATCAACCCCAGGCGACAAAAGCCCACGCTACGCCACTGGTCATTCCATCTACTAGTGGGGTTGGAATTGTTCATCATATTCCAAGGCTGATAAGGGATTATAACAATGAGAATAATATTGATCTTTGTTTACTTAGGTGTTATGGTAACAAACAACAATAGCAAAGAGCGGGATATTATAACACGGATAACGAAAGGAAACAGAAGTGCGGGAGCTATGGGGAAACTATTAAAATCAAAAAGTGTGTCAAGAAGTGCGAAAAAGCGGTTGTATAAAACCATTATAAGACCAGTAGTACTGTACGGTAGTGAAATGTGGGTGCTAAACAAGGCTAGGCAAAATAAACTAGAAGTGTGGGAGAGACAAATTCTAAGGAAGATTTATGGTGGTAAAAAAGAGGGTGATGTGTGGTTGAGACGAACTAATACCGAGCTTATGGAACTCTATAGTGAGCCTGAAATAGTGGAAGTGGCTAAAGCACAAAGGTTACGGTCGCTAGGGCATGTACTGAGTCTACCAGAGGACAGAGTAGTAAGAAAGATGTTAGACGGAGGTGTTGTGGAAAAAAAAGAGGGGGAAGACCAAACTTCAAGCGATTAGCACAGGACCGTAAAGAATGGCAAAAAATTGTAACAGAAACCATGGGATTACTTGGCCTGCAGCGCTAAATTATATACATACCGTCTGGATGCTCATATCCTATTTTTATTGAGATCCACCAAGCCCAAAGTGCACTTTACTTGACAGTCTTTTGGAATTTTTTGTATAAATTCGAAACGATCAGCAGTCTGTTGTAGCATCTGAATGATTGCCTACTATTTTCATAACAATAGACTGAACCAGAAGTGCACTTCAGTAGGAATCTAGTTTTCAGTTTTGCACATAAATTCCGATCTGTTGGTAGTCGTAGAAGTTTGGGAGTCAGTATTTAGAAATATTGTAGTATAAGAACAATTGTTTACTGTTCCCATAGCAGCCGACTTGGCTGAAAGCGCCTTCCACTTGACAGATTCTTAGAATCTCTTGGGTAAATTCAAAATGATTAACTGTGGAATGATGAGATTTTGTGTTTGATTATATATATATATATATATATATATATATATATATATATATATATATATATATATATATATATATATATATATGTATATGTATATATATATCCAATGATATATATGATCAAACACAGAATCACATCGTATTATATATACATCCAATGATGTACAAGTGGATCACGTGATGTTCACGTCAGATTTTTCCATTAGGTAAAACTGGATCACAAATATCGCGTAACGTCGTGTATACTTCTTAACCAATACTAGTTACTAGTACTGCCACTTTTCTATTTTTTTTCACAAAATTTGCCAGAGAAAACTGTTCCATACATTCCTCATATATATTCCAATCATCGTTGGGTTCAAACTCTCGTAGTGAACCAACATCTGCCCCAATATTCACGACAGGCTGCTGTATTGTTCTACGATTTATTTGCGTCAGCACTAAACTTACTTAGCTTGACTTCTTATCCTCGTCGCCAAATGTAATAAGTTGCGAAGGGCATTCGAATAATACACACATTGAATATATAATACCTCTATATCCCACACGTTTTACACAAAATACAAATCAGCATGAAGTCGATCACTGTCGTACATATCTTTTTCTTTTTCTTGTTCTTCCAGTGGCGCTCTCTACTATTTACTCTAAGTAACACCATATTACTTTACAACTCAATATCTTTCACTTAGTAATTAACCTCTGCGACCATTTGATTTTGGTACGAATACACAAACGGGAAGTTGTAGTTTACTTGAAGCGTGAAATGGCTTTTCGTCAAAATTTCAGTAATTTATGCATTTATTTGGAAGAAAACATTATTTGTTACATCATGCATCTTTAGCTGTATTATCTATCTGTTTGGTTTTGAAAATTACAAACTCCTTATTACCTCGATGTTACTGAAAATTATGTACATGTGAACCTTCTTCAAAAAAATTCAGTCTTAACATCTTTTAGATAATTATTTAAACTTGGCATGTTTGACGTATGCACATCAACTCTAGTTTGAATTTTGGGATGAAGCGATAATATCGTAAGATTTCTAATTTTTTCTTTACATTTTGAGGTTTCGCGATATCCGCAGTAATTTTTCATAAAAATTGGAGACAAGCAGAAATTATGAATTATATAAAATCCATATTCAAATGCAAATTACAAGACCACATTGATTTAAATATAGCAATTCCTATTGGTGGTAGGCTTGTTAAACCAAATCTTGCTGAAAATATAACACTAGACGGTCAAACAGTTTGTAGAATGTTTTACCAAAAGGTTACTCATGTACGACCAAATATTCAGCTTACTAATTCAACGGCTGTACAAGTTATTGAATATCACGAATGTAAAATTAATTTGAAGGTAAAGTATTAGATAATAGTGGAAACAATCCAAGCAAAACCGAAGTTTTACATATAAATAATGACATCGAAAATGATGAACAGCTGGATGAATATATTAAACAAGCTATTATAAGTAGTATGGAACCAGAAACAGAACCAAAGTCGTTGGGATCTATATTGATTGGATTAAATAAGAGAATAAACCCTGATAAAATATCTATATTTGATATAGGTTGAATTTGAAATGAGGCCCTAAGCGATCCAATCATTGAATATGTTATTTATTTGAAAATAACTTAGGACGTTTCGAGAGTCCCACTGCTCTCATCATCAGCTAAAAGCCGTTCATAAAAAAATTTACAATATGATTGTGCATCGCAAATCCATAGTCAGGGCCACATCCGAGGCAGTAATCCCGTCTTGATGGTAGGCGAACAAACGACGAAGCAAAACCGAACAAGTGGACAGCAAAAAGCGGAGATGAGAACAAAATGTTTTTCTTCAATATTTTTGCGTTCTGACTTTTGACAGAACACCTCGGTATACTTCATGTTGTTTTTGTAATCTGTTCGAGTATCAAAATTTTCATTTTTGTTCAAATTAATTTGTGAAGTTTCATGTTATAAACGATGTTGTTGTTTACTTATTTGGTTCACTATTTCGTTGTTTTGAAAATCAAATTCATGACCTGTATTTACTGTATGTTTTTTTATTGCGCTATGACCGTCATTCAACCTGGTCGCATGGTATTTGGGGGCATATAAACGTTTGTGTAAGGGCTGACATGTCTCTCCTATATAAAATTTGTCGCAAGGAATCCATTTTACCTTGTAGATGACGTTCCTGACATCAGTCTTCTTTTCCCTGTCTTTAAGGTTAGTATGTATATGTTTTGTGGAGCAGTTGCCATTGTTAACTATTTTAATGTTTGATGCTTTGATCATTTTTGTGAAAACATTTTGAATTTCTTCTACATACGGTATGACAGAATAAGTTGGAGTTACAGTTACTATCATCAGGTTGGTTTCCAGTCGTTTTGTTCCTCAAGATGTATAACCGTTTACTAATGTGTATATCAATGAGAAGTGATGAATAGCAGTTCTTTTGTAGTGTTTCTCGGATATAATTGATGTCAGCGTGAGATTGTTTATCAGGCAGCGAAATTACACGATCCACTGAGGCGTTTATGACACTGATCTTGTATTTTATATTTGTTTCAGAGAAATTATTGAGATATTTACCCGATGCGGTAGGTTTTTTATACCAATTAGTTGAGCATTTATCATTGATTCTGGATAATGTGACGTCTAGGAAATTGATTGAACTGTTTTCTTCCATCTAAATGGTAAAATTCAAGCGCAGATAGAAATCATTGAACTTATTAAAGATATGAAGAAAACGAAGAGTGAGAATTCAGTCAAGAGTTTTATTTTTATTCTACTAGTAGAATGAAAATAAGACTCTTGACTGATTTCCTACACTTCGTTCTCTTCATATCAACTAACAGTTAGCATTATCCACTACTTTTATTGAAGATGATCTCGATTTTATCTGAATGCAATCATCTATATAACGTTTATAATAGATTATCCCCAGTTTGCTGCCCGAAATTATATCATTTTCTAGTTTCTGTAAAATTATATCAACCAGTGAATTACTGATTCTACAGCCCATCGGGTTACCATCAATTTGTTGGTAATACACGCCTTGGAAAGAGAGAACTGCTGATTCAAAACAAAGTTTATGCCAGTAATAAATTGTTCGAGATTTGAATCTGTGTAATCACTGATATCATCCTATTTTTCAGTTATGCACTCCGAAGCTAAATTTTGTGGGATGCCTGGAAAAATTTTTGTAACATCCAACGAAAAAATTTCATAGTTCGAGGGGATAACTAGACCAGTGATGTCCTCTACAAGGCAAAACGAATTGGCAATAGTATGAGGAGACTGTTTTGTGACTTTACATAGAATATTGTCATAAAACTCAGCTTATTTATATGTTTATGTATTGTTGATGACCTGTCCCAAAGGTGTGCCCTGTTTATGGATTTTTGTAGCATACATTTCATCCAAAGATGGGTTTTGTAGAGTTCGTTATGTCCAACATTATTGCAAAATTCTGTCTTATATATTTTTTCTGTCTTATATATTCATAGGGTTCTTTTTTAACTCTTTATATGAGGTAGTGTCACTCAAAATAACATCAGCTTTTTCTTTGTGGTCGTTAACGTTTATGATTACAGTTTTTGAGCCTTTATCTGCCTTAGTTACGTAAATTTTGTCTTTATTCTTTGTGACAAATTTTCAAGTGTCATTGATCCAATCAATTAGTTGCTTTACAGCAAATGACATTTGTAAGAGGTCAATTAGTTTGTTTGATAACTCAAAAAGTTGAAAAGTCTATGTTTATTTTCAATATTACTATGATCAACAGTAAGACTTAGATTAAGGTGAATATCAAAAATAATTTTTCGAATATTCTATGGGTCAACCGATCTATAACAGAGTTTGGATCCCAAGGCTAGAAATATGCTCTGGTATGTCAATGTTACTTAAGTCTTCGACCCAGTTATGGTAATTTTGCAACAAAATTGAACAGAAACTGTTATGAAAAGCATTTTGTTTCAACTTATTTAATTGGGTTCTATCACGTATATAAAGTAATAATACCATATGAAAGTTTATTAAATTTTGTATTGTGATTATTTTTTACACAATTTTCTGATAATTATTCCATTTATTATCAATATATTGAAAGCCAGAAGTTTTAAATAGGTCGAAAATTGCCGTAAACGCCCGAGCGCAATCGAAGTACATGCAACGTCACTTCGGGGCTCAGAGCACGGATAACCTATTCACTCAGAATAATTAGTGAACGTTATTGCAAGAGTTAGGCCAAAAAAAGAATTATATAGAGGTGGGTTACTTCATTTTTATCCTAAGACACAGAAAAAATGTCCTCATAAAATTTTTGTAAGCAGAGTGGTGGTGATAAAATCTCATCATCGGAGATGTTTTGGCGTTTGAGGTTATGATGTTTGATATTTTATCTTAAAATGGATAAAATTTGTAGATGTGGGCTAAAATTCACAAGATTCTTGTGTATAAACCCACCGTGAGATAAAAACTCATGATAATTGAAAACATTTACGTCTAGTATGCAGGTAGGTCAATTTTAAATAACTGTAAATATAACGCAGCCTTATTTTCTCATTGATAAATGCTGTGAAATATGGATGATTATTACATTGTTTATATTTATAATATTATTAATATATCACCTCAAGTGGGTGAAAAATCATGAAAAATTATAGAATAGGTATATCCTGGAATGATTTATCCTTTCACAATACAAGTTTCATTTTCGCATCTGATACACACATAGCCTACAGCATTATCACCATATGATTCTCGGCTGGATTTCTATAAAAAACTGTAACTGCAATAGCATATTGAGAATATTATATTTAAAAACTGCTCACATTGATAACTTAATACCTTGTACTTCTAAAGCATTGAATTTTTTGTTCACCACTTTGTATTCATGAATAATAAATGGACTAGCTTCTATTATATTACTTGAATAAGCTCCTGTGAAATTATCTTGAGACACATTGCTTATGTTAAAATAGTTTTTCCAATGAAAAATTGGGGACATACAAGAAAACTACACTTAAGTATATCACTGATGGATTCTCTACTACCGAAGTAGCGTCACGTAGATGTCGGACCAATTAGAAAGTGTTATAACGCTTCTTTCATTTATTCAAAATTTATTGAATTTTGAATATCAATTATAATTGATATACTCATTATTGAATTATAACAATAATTTTTACACTCATATTTTGATATTATCTTTTGAGAACATAATATGAAATCACAACTTCATTTTCATGATACAGCCCAATTTAATGTCTTTCAAATGAATTACATATTATATAATTGGATCGCTTGGGGCCTTATTTCAAATTCAACCTAATACTGCACCGGATCCTCCAACAACTTTAGATGTATTTAATAATACGGAGAAGAAGATATTTTCCATTGTTGTTCAAGAGCAATGAATAGAAAAGGATTTTGAGCAGATAAAAAGATAAATGTGAAATTGAGTGATACTGATGGAATAACAGAAAGTTCCATTGATACTGTGGGACCAACCAGAGAAATGTTCAGACTCTTGATGAAGTGTTTCCGGACATGCCGTTAATTTGACGGAAATGAAAATTTTAAAACCATCTCTTCACGTAACGATGCAATAAGAAAACAGGAATATTATGGAGCAGGAATGTTGATATCATTATCTTTGGTACACGGAGAGCCTGGTCCAAGCTTTTTTCCCGAAACATCATTTGATTACCTTACGAACGGTAATAAGTGAATTAATCCATCTATACAAAAAGTCAGTGACTACGATATAAGAAATCGTCGAAGGATCGAAACGTCATAGTTTTTCCGTACATCTTTTTCTAATTAAAAAAATATATAGCATCTTATTTGAAGAGATGTAATTTGTTTCAGTTTGAGAACCACTAGTACAAAAAAAATATGTACTCCCATAATTGGGCGTCCCCCTTGGTCCTGCATAAGATTTCCACAGGGTATTTTATTGTATCCTTAATAACAAACAAGTTATTTGAGGCAGCTTGTTTCGCTGTTACACCCTGTATATATGTATAATGTGGCGTAATCCTCTCACTTTGCTATGGCGGCTTGTAAAATTTTTGAAGTATGTATCACGACCTACCTATATTTTGAGTTTGGTGCGATTATAACTTTTTTTGCTAAAAATGGCCTATTTCAGACTTTTTTGACTGGAGTATGACGTTCGGTTCACTTTGAATGAGAAAATTGTAATAATCAAATACACTGGGAAAAAACCATACTATGTGCAAGAAACCCCTTTTTCAATTATTATTTGTATTTCTTTTACCAGTACGAACATAAAAATTCTAAACCATAACAACTGAGGAAAACTTACCTATTAACTCGTTCTCATACAGTCTCCTCAGTTATTAGGATTTGAGAACACTACCTCTTGAGTAAAACAGTAAAATCTCTTCCCTAATATTCAAAGAACTATCAACTTATTTATTTGGAAAATGATGAACATTGATTAATGTAGCGAGTTATATTACGGTATAACTAGATACATGTTTAAAACTAGTTAATTCATTGCAAAGAATGAAATAGGATCAGATGAAGCCAGTTTGAAAGACATCTTAAGCTTTTGCACAGGAGCAGATGAAATACCACCTCTAGGATTCAAAGAACAAGCTACACTTAAGTTTTTACAGTCAGATAAATCTCTGTATCTTAAAGCTAGTACTTGCTCACTTGAATTATCATTACCTGTGAGTCATGGTTTTTATGATGCTTTCCGGAATCATACTGATTTTGGCATAAAAAACGGCATGATATTTGCCTTCACTTAACAATTCATAAATAATTATAGTAAGGAACTAGGAGAACAAGTATTCATATCCGACATTTTTTCTCCAACAGCTGATTCAGCATACTTTTTTCACCTGAATTATCTTTCAAGACTATTGACATACATTGTTTAAATGCATGCTTTCTGTTCTATGTTTTCAAAATTCATTCCCCAACAAATTGCTAACCAGCAGAACTTGGGATATGTTTTTCTTCGAGTTCATATGATCAGTAATCACATATACCAAAAAAGCCTACACTAAACAAGTGTTTTGTTTTCTCTGACACTAGCCGACGGTCTATAATAAATTTTTATGGACATGAAAAACTCCAAGTTTCATAGAATTGAACAAGTATCTTTGTTGAAATTTTATATTTTCAATATGATATTTCATTTTATTATCTGTATAAAATAGAAATATCGACATGCAAGTTGGCGTAAAATTCTACAAGACTTCTGCATTTTAACGGCTACAAATTAACTTCTCTTTCGATTTTTACATCAAAAATATTCTCATAAATGAATTTTACAAACGTTACTCGAAAAAAATATAAAACAAAAATATTGCAGAAAAATGAGAACTTCAATCGCTAAATATCAACATTTGAAATTGTTAATGTCCTTAAAAATTTATTAGCTCACTCCCTGATACCGAATTATAAAATAGTTGGTATTATTCAATCAAAACAGGTACCTCCTAGGTTTGAGTGCGCTAGTTTATTACCGGGACTCGTCACTTTCCCAGTAATCGGAGAGCTCATGACCCATGTTTCATGAAGTGTTTGATTCGGATAGAAATTTTGTACAATAATATCTCTAGGTGAGATGTATCGGTGAACACAATTTTGGGGTATTTTGGTTCAATATTGTATTTTCATAAATTGAAAAAAAATGATTGATTCCCGCTGAAATTTTTATAGCATCTTAATTAGATATATTTGAAAATATTTGCGAAAAGCCAGACACTTTTTCCAGGGATTAGGCAATGAGATAGATTTCTTACACCTTTCTTATATGCGCAGTAGGTACCTGGCGTACCCAGGTAGGTCAGGCAAACACTCATTCACCAATACATCTTACCTAAAGATACTATTGTACAAAATTTTTATCTGAATCAAACAATTCTTGAAATATGGGTCATAAGCTTTTGGAGTACAGCTACAGGCTTGGAGCCCTACGTTCCGATCAGCAAAAACACTCAATTATTGAATTCTCAGTCACTGTTGTTAAACACTAGTTTTTTATTGTATATATATATAACGGAAGCACTCCTGACTTCCGCCGTGTATTCATATGGCAGATATGGCTTGACAATTAGCTGTTGGAGAGAGAATATTGGATAGGAATACCTGTTTTTCTGATGCCCTAGTTAAAGGCGTTAGCACAAATAACTTCACAAATTTCACAATTATAATATTTATTTTGTATAGAATTTTATGATTTTGTGTTGTGATAATTTTTCGTTCTCATTTACTTACTAATGAAATATATGAGAATGAAGATTTAATTCAAGTTGAAGTTGACAGTATCTGTCATATAGTGAAGTATTCCATGAAAATTATCATCACTAAGAGAATCCGGTACAGTTAGATTGATAGTTTGTAGTCGATCCTCAGATGAATTTAAATCAATATTAGGAAGTACGACATGGTTCTCTGTTTGAATTTCTCTCAATTGACCTGAGTTTTCAATGCCATATACATCGTTATCTCCCAAGTATGCTTCATCTTCATTGTTAATATTGCTGTTTATCATTCCTAACTGCCATATTTGAAGGTAAGAATTTCCACCCACCGTTCTTAATCCATGAAAATTCTACTATCCTATAAATTATTTTGAAGTTCTTGTTATTCGAGAAAAAAAAAACAAATAATCAACAATATATTAGTCATATCGTTTTGATCCAAATAATTCTCATTTTGACGATCAACTTCAGCCCACAAACTTCCATTTCGCTGATTGATTATGAACCAATCGTCCGGTGATGAAGCTACCATTATCAAGACCTCTTCTAGATAGCTACTGCTATGTTTTTTATGCCTCTGTCACTCGTTTGGATAGACCAAAAAAATGTTTCACCTGTTCAAATAAATTAAGAACACTATTTGCTGTATTATTCGTAAGACATTCAGGATAAATTATAGTGCGACTATATCCATCGACGCAGCCACGATATACAAAATAATTCATCAATTTGTGATTTGAGTCTATATGCCTGAAATTTGAAATGAAACAAGTAGGTTTTATAATATTGGGTACGATGAATAGAGAACGGACCATAAATAATTTGGAGCTTTGACATTGCAAATTCGATGTACAATTAACCTCCGTCTTCTATACTCCCGACCTACTGGATCATGAATTCTAAGCCGTTCTCGTATTCTCCATCGAGGAACTTTCATATTCTTGCATGTGGAGTTTCAGAATGTATTTCTATAAATACAGTGTCAATTTCGTTATCAATCATTAGTGTTATTGTTTTATCTATCTGATTTTGGTGATTATTGCGAAAATTGAAAAGAGAACGTTTAGATATATTTGATGTTATAGCTATTTTAGACCAATTCATTCCTGTTCGTCTCAAAAACAACATTTGTTCAGCAGTAATGTTTAATATTGGCCTACCAACACTACAACTTGCTACAGTTGCACTTACAAACCTATTTGGAATGTTATTTGCATTTTCTGTAGATTCGTATGAGTATAGTGAGTCTTCGAGGTCGTTAAATGATTGCCACATAAAGTTATGAATCAAAACTAATATATCAATAAATGTTTGTTGGTGTACACTTTGAATTTAAATTTTCAGTGTGCGACAATGGTCCTTAACTTTTAACATACATTCTTCAGTAATTCGCTAGTCGTTTCCAAACAAATGTCTGCGCCCTCCTTCATAATCCCAAATGACTTCGATTGAATAATCTCTTATTAATAAATGATTATCCATATCTTTACCAGAACCAAGGTGACAGTTCGCGAGTAAAATTACCGATGGCGGCGCCGTTATCAACAAAAATGTCGGATGTAAGTTGTACTCGTACTGTCATTTTTAAACATGCTTGTTTGAATGTAAAAACCGCAATTTTCCAGAGAGTCATATTTTGTTCCTATAAAATTAATGGTGGGTTAAGTTTGAGGATCAAATTTCATTACTATTAACCCAATTTTATGCATGGACATTTCAAATTGTATTTATTTGCAGATAAATAACCATGTTCTTGGGGAATAGTCTGTGAATATTTTGTTGAAGATTTTGAATTCGAGCGCGCTTGCATGCTTGCAGAACCACTTATCAACTCGTTCGCAGTTCGCTATCTCTCTCTCTATCCGCTGTACTTTGCGCAGTCGCCAATCACTAGCCGTTGAATGCTCATATCATAACCTTTAATGTATTTATTATCTTTGTTCAAATATAGAAGCTGTGTCTTTATTTACGGTCTTGTGTCTTACTATGAAACTTGGATTCATGGGACCCTCATCCTGACAGGTTATGGACCCAGGAGCACGATCGTGAGAGCAAAAGAAAAGGTGATAGTGTGTGACCGCGTGTGAAAGTTTTGGGCCGCCATGAACTCGTTGAACGTGTCGAGAATCGAGCTACTCAATAAAGACAATTACGACACGTGGAAGCTGCAGATGCAGGCAGTGTTGATCAATCATGATTTGTGATATTACGTGAGCGGTGCTACTGTGAAGCCCGAACCATGTGAGAACAACGCGAACGTGGCCAACGTGCAGGCATGGATGACGGGAGATTTGAAAGCGCGATCCAACATTATCTTGTCTATAAGTCCGAATGAGTTTAAGCAAGTTAAAAATTGTCAAACATCGCGTGCCATGTGGCTGAGACTAGAGGATATCTTCCAATCAAAAGATCCGGCAAGAAAGGCAACGCTCCTGAAGAAACTAACGCTGCAAAAGATGGCAGAAGGAGACGATGTACGCGCGCATCTTAACGGTTTTTTCGACTCAGTCGACAAATTGAACGAAATGAACATTGAAATAAACGCGAATTTGCTAACAATCTTACTTTTGTATAGTCTTTCAACAAGTTTTGAAAATTTCAGATGTGCAATAGAATCGCGAGATGATCTACTTACACCGGCAGCTCTCCCAATAAAAATCATTGAAGAAAGTGAAGCCCGTAAAAGCGAATCGTGAAATACATCGAATGCTATGTTTGTCAAGAAGGCAAGTTGGAAAAATCGAAATGCGAAAACAAAAATTGTTAAAAGTGATAGTGAAAAACGCCAAACGGACAGAAACTTTCGATTCTTTGAATGTAACAAGCCAGGACATAAAGCTAATGTGTGTCGGAATATAGGCAGAACAGAGAGTGCGCGACGTGCTGATGACGTTTGCCTCAAGATTTCTGGAATCACGGCGTCTAACACGAAACAAAAGTAGTGTCTGGACAGTGGCGCGACATCTCACTTATGTCACGAAATCGAACATTTTCGCAAGAGTGATGATTCGAAACAAAGTTAACTTAACCTAGCCAATAACGCAACAGCTGATACGATCGGTGAGGGAACGGTTCATTTCGTCGCAAACACAGGCGGCGACAAGAAAGACGTGACGTTGAGTAACGCGTTGTACATTCCGGACTTAAGAGCAAACCTACTTTCTGTGGGAAAAATCACCGATCGCAGATTTACTGTTTGTTTTTGTCAAGATGGGGCAACCATCAAGAACTCGAGCTATGAAGTTGTGTCAACCGCTGTTAGAACCGATGATCTATACTACGTGCGCGAGATACAGAGTGCAAATGATACATGCGCCGTCGCATCAAATTCAAAATACAAAGTAGGACTCGGGGAATTACACAGACGCCTAGGCCATGCCGGCACGCGTGACTTTGTGAACGCTGTTCGTAGGGGATTCATATGCGGAGTAGACATAACAAATCCAACTGAGACTTTCGACTGTAGCATTTGCCTGAAAAGTAAGATGACCAGAATCCCGTTTCCTAAGAGGTCCGATCGACAATTGAAGATCCTTGAACTGATTCACACAGACGTCTGCGGGCCGATGAGGACCGAGTCCCTATCAGGGGCGAAATATTCCGTGGAGTTCATTGATGACAGTAGCAGAAGGTGCGAGGTCAGATTCCTGAAGGCAAAATCAGAGGTAACCAGAGTCACCTTCGAGTACATCGCCCTTGTCGAGAATCAACAGGACGCCACAGTCAAGTGTCTTCAGTTGGATAATGGACGCGAATATATCAACAGTGGTCTCGGTGGCTACTCAAAAAACCGTGGTATCAAACGCCTTTCTATTCCACAAAATCTAGAGCAGAATTGTGGAGCGGAAGAACCGCTCTCTGAACGACGTTGCTAGATGTTTGCTGTTGGAGTCGAAACTTGCCAGCACATTTTGGGCTGAGGCAGTAAATACTGCCAACTATGTTCGAAACCGTTTACTCAGTCTTAAAGTCTTAATGGACGTACACCTTATGAATCCTGGACAGGTAAAGTTCCAGATGTCTCTGATTTTAGAGTTTTTGGAAGTCAAGTTATCTACCTGGACCGAGACCATGGACACGGGAGACACGATAGCCGGAGGAAAGAGAGCATCTTTTCTGGATATGCTAAGGAGTCCAAGGCGTATCGAGTATGGTCATCAGAGGAACGCTGAATACTAATTACACGTGATGTAAAGTTCGTCGAACCTGGAAGCAGCTCAGAAGCCCATGAAGAAGGTGCAATCCCACAGGCTATAGAACTAGACAGACTAGAATCGACTTCTGAGCCAGCTATGCCAGCGCGTGAGCAGGAGAAGGATCAACAGAGTATGACCTCAGAGCAGAGCGATTTTCTGGGATTCGACTCCGACGATGAAGCCTTACAACCTAAAGAATCCAGCAACTGTGGAAATCAGAACAATACCAGAGGGATAAATGCCAACGAAGCCAGCGAACACGACATTGATAAGGACGAGAACAAAAAAAAAATCTTTCAAGAGCCCCGGGTCGGTCCAGAATTCCTAGGTCTGGTTCAAGGGGAAGACCTAGACAGCTTCTTAACACTGTTTAAGACCACACCAAGGGCTAAGGAGGGATTCAACTCCCCCAACTGTCAACCTCTACCTCCGACCGAGTACAGGCGGTATAACCTGCAACAATGATGGCATCTGACCCGGAGCGGGCGGCCATTCACGGGTAGACGGGACTCGTTAGCCGTGGTGAAGGCAACCCGTCTAGGAGAAGGCCACTCCAAAATCAAACCGAAGACCCCAATACCAAGCTGAGCTCGTGGCGAGGGGATGCATGGCCGGAGGGTTAAAGCCGGTCGCGCACGATGCCCTGGGGGCACCTGCCGCACCCCCCGGTACTTGAGGCTTACTGCAGGCACGGGGCGCTCTCCCTGCAGCGGACCTCCTCGTCTACGGCCGGTGGGTCTGAGGCTGTCAGCCTAAATAAGCACTGGCTGGTGAGCCTTTAAACCACCTACCATGAAAAGTTGTTCTAACGAGCCTCGGAATAAACCTGACGGATCAAACCCTACGACAACACGGCAAACGGATACGGATACGGGAGAGAACACAAAGGAGGAGGAAAGGATACGGGATGAAAAGGAGACACAAGATAAAGTAGAAAGGAAAGAGACTTCTCTTGATCAAATTTACGGCAGGAGACCCCGCTTAGTAAGGACATGTATCCGCAGGACTCAATCTTGCTCAAGACTAGAGGGGTTGTCTTCGGAGGAGGAGTCAGATGAGGTAGACTCGTCGTACGATGAAGGGAACACATTCGACAAAGTAGTGGATGTACTCAACAAAACGGCTAAAGAATTGGAAACGAAGATAGAGATGAAAGATGGGACTATCAGGAGTTTAGCTAGCTCTATGACCCATAATACTATATTGGACAACCTGATTGATACAAGAGGGACCTGTGAGGAGGATACGGAAGAGAAGGAAAGCTTCGATGCCGAGAAACCTACAGCAAATAGCACGCTACTGACAGTAGCGGTGGCAGAGACCTCAGGGCCAAAGCCCAAAAGAGTTGAGAAGAGGTATCGAAGTCCCAACACTTCTAAAGTGCTGCCAGACACAAAGAAAACTAAGATCCAATTGGAAAAGGACGATATGAAGAGACTCGCAGAATTGCTGACAGATCTTGACGAACTGGTAGAAGTCAAGTACAAAAATACAGCGCTAGACATAAAAAAGATTTAAGTAAAGTAATAGGCTCATTCAACACCCTAAAACAGGATAGAAAAGCCAGGGTTAAGGAATGGAGTGGTCGTCTGACACTTCTAGAGGATAGGGCCAATGATATCTCCAAACTTAAAGCTGAATGGGAGAGTCAACTCCAAGCAAGAATGGAAAAACACGGCCCAGATATCAAGGACCGTGTGGAAAAGGAGATCTCGGATATAAAAAGAAAAGCGATCGAGGACGAGAAAACCATTAGAAGGCTTGAAAAAAAAATTGACGAGTTGGAGGCAGGAGCTTCTAAGGTGAAATACGCGGCGGCGGCCCAACGAGACAAGGGGAGAGAATGGCTCGAGGAAAATAAGAGCACGCTGGACGATAAAGATAAAAGCTTCGAAAGAGTTTGGCAGCTCACCGAAGAAGAGTGGCCTCAAGTAGCTTTTGAGCCAATAATTATGAAAGGAGGTAACCCGTGTGCCCAGAAATGCAGCAACATAGTGTATATACACTGGCCTAATGGCAGCCCAGAAATTGGTAACTACATAAGAAACAGTTTTCCCGAAGGACGTGAGCTCCTGGATAGGGAAGTGGAAGCCATTATTGCAGCGCGTCTTATTGTCTCTTGCAATTTACAAACAGACGGAGCAGAGTCGAAAGACCGCAGCATGGAGCTGTACGGCATAAACGTAGATAAAGAAATAATGACAGCAACAGAATGGGAAAGACTGTATGAGGTGCTGAAGAAAGCTGTGGAAAATATACAGAGGGAGTGTCACATGGAGATAGCGGTGTGCATTAACAACCCAGAGTACGAGACAAGGATAAAAAAATTCATCCGTTGTCTATTGTCAGGGGAAGGCCCAAAATTTGTATATTATACAATGAGAAAAGATGCCCGTAGAGGCAGCCAGTCGGTGCAAACGGGCAATGACCATATACAGATGGAAAAGAAAGAAGCCGGAGGGCACAAAAAAGTGGTTAAAAAGACCAAAATGCAGAAAACGGATGATATAGTTATAGCAAAAGGCGCTCACGAAACATTTGCCGGAATGCTCAAAAAGATGAGGGACATTAAGAACGATTTAGATGATCGCAAGATTGACATCGGAAATGTCAGACAAACCACGAAGGGTGATATGGCGGTGGTCATGAAGAAAGGGTGTGAGAAGCTGGAAGAGCTAAAAACCATAGTCGCCGAGAAGATAGGTGGTAAAATTAGGGCGAGACCAGTAAGAACTACGAAAGTTGTGATCATGTCTGGGATGGATATAGTAACAACAGCAGAAGAAGTGAAAAATTCTATCGAAGCAGCCATAGGAGAGGCAGATGCATCTATAACCGTCGAGCCATTAAGAGACTCGATAGGTGGCAGAAAAACGACAACCATAAAAGCAGCGGTTGACATTGCGAGGGAAATCCTGAAGGTTGGAACGATTTAGGTCGGGTACAGTAGATGCAGGATCAGGGAGCGAGTTAGCATCCCAAGATGCTACCGTTGTTACTCCCTAGATCATAAGGAGGCAGAATGCAAGGGACCAGACAGAAGTAACACGTGTTACAATTGTGACGACACAGAACATGTAGCTAGAGAATGCAGGAACACACCAAAGTGTTTTTCCTGCGACAAGGACAGAGAGCACCGTACTGCAACGATGGCATGCCCGAAGTTTAGGCTACTGGTGCAAACCGAAAGCAAGAGTGGAAGTACGGTGAGCAATCGGAGGAGCTCCACAACAACGGCTACATAAATGGGTTTGAGAATACTGCAAGCAAATCTCAACCGCAGCAAAGATGCCCATAATATGAGCGAATGGGCAAGCGCTGAAGTAGGAATAGACATTTAAATCGCCTCCGAGCCTAACGAGGGGACGGTTAAGAATCAAAATGGATGGATTTGCAGCGCTGGTAGAAGCAATGCCTCCATTAGGATTTTCAATAGATATAAGAATGTAGTTAACAACTACTATGCAACAGACAGCATTGTGTGGGTGAAGTTAGTGGACATAAGAATAATAGCATGTTACATTGGCCCCAACTGCACAATGGGAGTGTTCGAGCTGTTTTTGCAAGAGTTAGAAGACGTTATCAAAGACACTAGAAAAAATATTGTCGTGGGAGGAGACTTCAACTCCAAACACGTGGAATGGGGGTCGCCTATAACAGATAAGAGAGGTGTTATGCTGTCGGAAGTTTTATATAAAAATGACCTCAGCGTGTGTAACACTGGAGGCACACCAACATTCAGTAATGCGAACGGATGCTCGTACATTGATATTACGGCATGCTCGGAACGACTTGCTACGATGATCAAGCACTGGAGAGTGGACGAGGAGGGGGTATCTATGAGCCCACATAGGCATATATTTTTCAACGTAACACGCGAAAAAGAGCCATTAAAAGTCAGGACTAGACATAGATGGAGCACAAAGACCCTGGATGTGAGAAAAGTTAAGGAGGAGTTAGTGCAGGTAGAGAGCGCGAAAGACGCAAAAAGCATAATCCAACAACTACAAGGATTATGCGACAAAACGATGAAGAAACGGAGTAATTGCGGGTCGCGGAAACAAGTTTACTAGTGGACTCCGCAGATAGGTGAACTAAGAACTACATGCCTACACACCAGGAGAATGTACCTGCGGTGTAAAGCCAGAGGGGCGAGTAACGCAATTGTTGAAGAAGCGAAAGAAAAATATAAAATGGTTAAGAAGACATTAAGTGCTCAAATTAACCGAGTGAAACAAAGCAAATGGGATGAACTCATAAGATCGGTAGAAGAGGATGTATGGGGAAAGCCGTATCAGATAGTCGTCAAAAGAACAAGACTGGCAATTCCGATAACACCGTCGGAAGAGGTAGCAAAGAAAGTGATAGAGGAATTGTTCCCAAAATGCGATCTCAAACCGTGGGTTCATTTGCCACTCGATAGATACGTCCCTTTTACAGAGGAGGAGGTTAAAAACGCGGCAACCAAGATGAAGCCAGGCAAGGCACCGGGCCCCGACGGTATACCTCCAGAAATGATAAAGCAGGTAGCGGCGGAAAACCCAGACTGGTTTTTGCCAGCATTTAATGATATTCTAAAGTCGGGGACATACCCGACAATTTGGCGGACAGCGGAATTGATATTAATTCCAAAGCCAGGGAAAACTGACATGACAATGGCATCGGCATATAGGCCACTATGCCTTTTGGATACGACCGGAAAGCTGCTAGAACACCTGATTGCTAGTAGAATAAACCGGCACCTGGAAGAGGGAAACCATCTTTCCGACAATCAGTGTGGCTTCAGGTCGGGTAAATCGACTGTGCAAGCAATGAAGGTAGTACAGAACCGCGCAGAAGAAGAATGCAGGAAGGGCAAATCCAGGAGCTTCTGTGCGCTGGTAATAATAGACATTAAAAATGCTTTCAATAGCGTACCATGGCACAGAATAATGGAAGCGATGACGAGAATGGAAATCCCTGCATATCTGCTAAATATTGTAGGCACTTATCTTGAAAATAGAGGGATTCACTATAATACAGCTGAGTACCGCATGACATGCGGCGTACCGCAGGGGTTAATTCTTGGGCCTTTACTCTGGAATATATTTTACGACTTCGTACTACGGCTGAATGTGCCAACTAGTGTACAACTAGTAGCATATGTAGACGACCTGGCAGTTCTTGCAACCAGTAAGACAGAGCAAACCTTGATGAACAAAGTAAATATATCACTAGATATGATACACGAATGGATTGAGGATCAGGAGATGAGGGTAGCGAAAGAGAAGACAGAGGCTGTTCT
The DNA here is from genome assembly GCA_963989225.1 of Dromius quadrimaculatus. NCBI lineage: Eukaryota > Metazoa > Arthropoda > Insecta > Coleoptera > Carabidae > Dromius > Dromius quadrimaculatus. The sequence goes on from OZ022330.1 coordinate 32,022,945, forward strand.
TCTTATAGGCAGGAAGAGATGCGGTCCAGTAACTTTCAGCATGGACAGAGTTACAATAGTACCCAAACCAAGCATCAGGTACTTGGGCCTGCTTTTTGATAGATGAATAACTTTCCTCCCACACTTGAGGAAATCTATTGAAAAGGCGGAAAATACAATAAAGGCCTTGAGGAAACTTTATCCCAGAATAGCAGGTCCATCGGAATATAAGAGAAGACTCCTAGCCTCAGTGACACACTCCATTATACTCTACGCTGCACCGGTATGGGGTGTTGCACTGAGGTACAAACAGAGCAATATGCTGCTTGGCAGAATGAACAGAAAATTTGCATTAGGAATCTGCCGCGGGTACCGGACGGTATCGACAAAGGTCGCCCAGATCTTGTCCTCACTGGCTCCGTTAGACATAATTACGGAAGAGCGAATGGACGGCTACAGTAAATCGGCAGCCGAGCGTTAAGATATACGGAAAGAGAGGAGTGCGAAATGGCAGAGTGCTTGGGAAGCAGACGGAGGAAACGCCTGGCTGCATCAGCTGTTGCCAGAAATAGGAGCTTGGGTAGACAGAGAGCACGGTAGCACTAGCTACCACATGACACAGTGCTTCAGCGGTCACGGGTGCTTTCAATCCTATTTGAAAAGGATAGGAAAGGCCGAACACAATAAATGTTTTTACTGTGATTTGGAAGATACAGCGGAACACAGTATCTTCATTTGTAAGAGATGGGACGAGGCTCGCTCTACAGCGAACCTTAAACTAGAAATGGTACTAAGCACCACAAACATAGGGGATGTTATGCTTAGCAGCACAGAGAACTGGTTAATAGTGGAAAGTTTGTTAACAACAATTATGGAAGACAAAGAAGAAGAGGAGAGAAGAAGAGAGAGAGAAGTGTAAGAAAGTAAATGGAAGAACAAGTCAACATAGGGATGGAGAAGTAATGCGACAAGCGGTGCCACATCCTGTTGGGCGGAGGGAGGGGGGTTTTAGTCGGTAAGAATCCGACACTACCTCGAATCAATATGAGGTCTCTTTTGAAGATTTCCCCCCTCCCATTGATAAAAAAAAAAAAAGGTCTGGTTCAAGAGGAGGACCTAGACAGCTTCTTAACACTGTTTAAGACCACACCAAGGAAACCCGCATAGTTGAAGAAAACTAATTTTTGAGGTGGCTATGAGGGATGCTCTCGGAGGACCTGACGCCAACAAGTGGCGTGAGACCATCGCAGAAGAGATAAATCTTGAGAAACGAAACATGGACATTAGTCGACCGACCTAAGGAACAAAAAATATTGGGGTGTCGCATGGTTCTGAGAAACTGATTTTGCGCTGACGGCATGTTTGTAAGAAAGAAGGCCCGCTTGGTCGCTCAGGGTTTCAACCAGAAATCACGCACTCATTTTATGGAGACTCTCGCTCCCGTAGCCAGAGTAAGCTCTATTCGTCTTCTTGCAACACTCGCCGCTGGGTGCGGCATGAAGATCAGGCAATGTGACGTTGAAACTGCTCACCTTGACGGACATCTGGAAAAGGAGATCCTGATGGAGCCACCAAGACACCTGGAAGAAATTTTGCAGAGTACCGTCAACGATAAACGTCACAAAATGACACTCACAGAGCAAATGATATGTTGAAGAAACTAAGGTCCCTATACGGATCACGTCAAGCTGGAAGAAGCTGGTACATCACACTGAGCACACGCAAAAGAAATTGGGTGCTATTCCTTCTGAATCCGATTCTTGTTTGTTCTATATCGGATCTGGAAAAGATGCGACTCTAATCGCTACGTATCTGGACGACATCCTAGCTGCATCATGGAATGAGGCAAAGACAATGAAAATCAAGAAAGGATTATCAAGAAGTTTTGAAGTCATAGATCTAGGAGAGGTAAGACATTGCCTTTGAATCGAGTTCGGACGCATCGGACACGAGATTACGTTGCATCAAGGAGGCTACATTCACGAGCTGCTGTCGAAGTTTGGGATGTCCAACTTCAAGACCGTGACAACCCCCATTGATCCGGGATCCACATTGAGGAAGAAGGATGTGCAATCGCCAAATGATCTGAAACTCCCGCATCGGGAATTGGTTGGTTCACTCACATACTTAGCGACGACCACATGGCCAGACATCTCAGTCACCTAGAACAGTTCAATAACTGTTTCGCTATCGAGCATTGGGAGGCCGCGAAACGAGTACTACGCTATTTAAAGGGCACCACCAAGATAGGGCTAACATTTGGCACAGAATCTGAAGCACTCGTGGGCTACACCAATGCCGATTGGGGCAGCAGTCCGGGGGATCGACGATCTTACACCGGCTACATATTTAAACTAGGGAGAAGTCCGATTTCCTGGGACTCTATAAAGTAGCGTACGATTGCGTTGTCTGCAACGGAGGCGGAGCACATGGCTCTGTCCGAAGGCGCTAAGAAAGCCATATACTTGAAACGTTATCTGACGGAACTGGGTTTTTCTCATCTCGGCAACATGAAAATATTTTGCAATTAGATGAGTACGCTGAAACGAGCCAAAGATTCAATGTTTCATTCCCGAAGTAAACACATCGATATTCGACACTATTTCTTGAGAGACGTGGTGAACGGCAAGGAGTTCGACCTTCTTCACGTGGCAACTGATGATCAGATCGCTGACTTCCTAACGAAGAATTTGCCGAGAAAGAAGCAGGAACGATGCTTGGACTTGGCGGGGCCGAGTTTCTGCAAATGAGTTACCGCGTTTAACCGGCTCGAGGGGAAGTGTTGGAGATTTTGAATTCGAGCGCACTTATCTGCTTGCGGAGCCACTTATCAACTTGTTGCCGCGCAGCTCGCTATCTCTCTCTCTATCCGCTGTAATCTGCGCAGTCGCCAATCGCCAGCCGTTGAATGCATATATCATGATCTTCAATGTATTTATTTTCTCTGTTCAAATATAGAAGTTGTGTCCTTATTTACGGTCCTGTGTTTTACTGTGAGACTTGGATTCATGGGACCCTCATCCTGACATATTCAAACTCATATTATTTACTTTGCTCAAAGAATAGCTCACGTTTAACTAAAGAAAAAATTGATAAACGCAGAAATAGTAAGAAAATTGATAGGCAGCAAATAGGAGAGCGCAGAAGAGGTTAAAATGAAACTGATGCTAATAGGGAAGCAGTCTCCAGAAAGGCTGATTTTATTCGATATACATATACTGGAATAGTGAATAAAAACGTGGAGTAGAAAAAATATAACGAGAGCTCACTGTTCACAAATAACAAACGATCAAAATAACATTAGCTCACATGACGTTTCAAGTAGAATACGACTTTGGGTAGTTCTCCGTTTTTGCCACCAGATGGCTACGGCTTAATTTCACTCGCTAGTAGAAGTCACTTGCAGTGTTTTCAACTCTTGAATCTTTTTCTCCCTTACAGTGATCTCAAAAACACCTAAGATCAAAACAAAAGTCTCCAAGCTGATTTTATGGAATTTTGAAATGATGTTTTATTATGTCAATTAGGAAAATACCGTTATGGCAGGCATTTCGCGATAGCGTCATCATTCCTTGAATTTTTAAAATTTTAAGAATTATTTATTCCTTTTCTTACCAAGCTGCCGTTTTTATATGTTGTAATTTACATATGTTTGAGTGTAAAAAAAAATTACAACCTATTTTGAGGGCTGCAAGTTTATGCCAGACGAAAGGAAAGTTGTCATCGGGATAGTAATTCACAGCCAGTTCCCACAAGGCCGAAATTTTGACGGCGCAATCTTTTAATAATTGAAGAAGTATATGTCAACAGCCAGCGTACTCTAGCGGTTGCAAGTGTCTGCCAGACAGGTATATAAAACGTTGAGTATCACCATGTAATAAAAAAAAATGGGAATTTTGGGCCAAAATCTTCTTCAACAATTAATTTCAAATTGTCTTTCGTATCTTAAGCGATAAGTTCTAGAACAATGTATGGAAAAATTGAAGTTGTAAGTTGTTGTGCAACAATGGAGAATTTTCTTTGTTCACTAGACGATAACTTCATATGTAAACACTGTTTGAAATGTCAGTTGCTTCTTGTTAATAAAGGGATAAGAAGTGGAGCTCGCGCGCGGCGTAACGGTTGAAAAGATTAGCAATGTTGGTTGTGTGAAAGTGGTTGTTTTAGAAAAGTGTGTGAAAATAAAGTTGGTCAAACAAAAGTTGCTCTTCATTAAACAAGCACAGCCTGGAAATTATTTAGTAACAGGTTATGGACCAAGACCCGTGATTCTGATATTCATCTAAAATTCAAAGAATTGCTCGCAAAAAGTGAGGTTAAGTAAAAAAAAAACGTAACTAGTGAAAAAAATTTGTTGCCGCACAAAAGTGATAAGATGGATCTGACGACATCCATAGCCTGTTTGAAGTTAAGCAATGAGAATTAGGATGTATGGAAGTTCCAGACAACCATAATTCTGAAAGGGAGAGATCTACTCCAAACAGTAACAGGTGAAATGACAAAGCCCGAAGAAGCTGCTGCTAAAGCCGAATGGATTGAGAAAGACGCAAAAGTGCAAGAAACTATAGTCACCAAGATGGAGCAGGGTCCCTTGACTCATATATTGACCTGTGATACTCCAAAAGAAATGTGGTCAAAATTGAAAAGAATCAACCGTAAGTGTATACCTTTTGCAACAAATTTTTTTTTATGTGTAGATTCAAAGATGATTCAGTAAGTGCCTTCATTTCGAAAGTAGAATATATCCGCAATTAATTAAAACTAGCCGGAGAGCCTATTTCAGACAGAGTGGTATGTCCAAAGATATTGATGTCTCTGCCAGGGTCCTATAAACACAAATGTGCCAATTGTGGAAAAATTGGGCATGCAACTAAGGACTGTTCTCAGAAAAATGGTAGATTTGAAACAAGGAGCTGTTTTTACTGCAAGAAAAGAAGTCACTCAGCCGCAAATTGCTGGTTTGAAAAAAGAAAGGACAAGTTGAAGAATAGCGCTTAGACACTGAGGTGAGCGAACATATGTGCTGGGACATAGATAAGTTGCACAATCAATCAGAAATTCACACGAGATAGCGTAATTTTTGGTAATGGTAATATATTGCAAGTAAAAAGAGTTGGAACAGCAGTTCTTTTTGCTCGTGTTGAGGACAAATTAATTGAAACAAGACTATCAGGTGTCTTATATGTACCCATACTGAAATCTTATTTTTTCTTTGCAGGTAGTGCTTCAGACAAGAGTTTTTTGCTGAACTCAAACAGTGAAAAATGTACAATTACGGACAAATCCCGGAATGCTCGAGTCATAGCAAAAATACATAATAAGCTTCACAAAATGGACTTCGTGTTTGAATATACGTCAGAAAATTCCTGTAAGCTGGCTAAAAAGTTAGAAACGTTATCAACATGGCACAATAAACTCGTCCATCTGCACTCAGAGCAGGTAAAGAGGACATTATATAATATTGTTCAGCTCTACAAGCCTTGTAGGCTCATGGCTTAATGCACCACGCCTCTCCACTGTTCTCGATTTGCGGCTTTTTTTTTCCCACTGTCTTATACCCATCCGAGCAATGTCCTTTTGAACCGCACTGAACCACTTTTCCTTCGGGCGCCCTCTCCTTTTCTCAGTCACTAAACCCTCATTAAAAACTGATTTAGTCACTCTGTCCTCTGGCATACGCACTATATGTATCAGCCATTTTAAACTCTGCTTCTTTATTACACATGTTATGTCCACTTCACTATACATTTCCATAACTTCTGTATTAGTTCTTCGGAAAAAGAGACCATCTCTGTATTTCCCATCATATATTATTCGCAAAATTTTCCTCTCCCAAATTTCCAGTTTCTTTTGATTGAGTTTGCTTTATGTCCACACTTCACTCGCGTATAAAACCGTTGGGCGTATCACTGTTTTATATACTCTGATTTTTGCTGCCCTTGACACCACTTCTGACTTTAGGAAATTGAAAAAGGATCCTACACATCTGCTACCTTTGGTAAATCTATTCCCAATTTTTACATCTTCTTTATTGTTGTTAGTAACAGTTTCTCCTGAATAAACAAAGTTATTCACTTCTTCAAAAATGTACTTCTTATCTCCTTTCTTAATTCTCAGATTTTTCTTTTCTTGATTATTGCCTCTTTTAACTTGCATATATTCTGTTTTTTCTTCATTTATTTTCAAGCCAATCTCTTTAGCCCTCTCTTCTAATCTCTCAAAGATTTGTTTCAGCTCTTTTTTTGTCCTTGTCACCATAGCAATGTCGTCTGCATAGGCAAGCAATTGGTGTCTTTGTCTGTAAATTGTTCCTGTTCGATAAAGTTTGCTTCTTCTTATTATGCCTTTCAGTACCAAGTTAAAAAGTATGGGTGAGATAGGATCCCCTTGTCTAAGTCCTCTTTCCATGTTGAAACTATCCGATACTCGACCATCTACTACAACTTTGCAATTTATTTTCGTTAGCTCCACTAATTTTCTTGGAAGTCGTTGCTCTCTTAGAATTTCTATCATTTTCGCTTTATTGATAGTATCATAAGCTTGCTTAAAGCCTATTAATAATATGTTAATTTCAAGGTTATATTCAGGGCTATTAGCTATTAATTGTTTTATTGTAAATATCTGGTCAGTGGTGGACCTATTTTTTCTGAATCCCGCTTGATATTCTCCAATAGTTTCCTCCGCGAAAATTCCCAGCCTGTTCCTCAAACACATTGCAAAGATTTTGTACGTCACATCTAGCAAAGCGATGCCTCTATAGTTTTCGCACTTCGTCTTGTCTCCTTTCTTGAGGATTGGACAAATCACCGCTTCTTTCCATCGTTCTGGCATTTTCTCTTGTTCCCAAATCTCTTCAATCAAGCGAAATATTTGAACCCGTAACTCCTCTCCTCCGTATTTGTATACTCCTGCTGCTAATCCGTTTTCTCCTGGGCTCTTCTTATTTTTCAATGTATCAATAATTTTGTTTATCTCTTCTGAAGTAGGAGTTTCTATTGGATCCTCGTATTTTGCATCCATTGTATACATTATTTCTGTTGCATCACTCGCTAGTTCTTCATTTCCTTCCACATTAAGCAGCTCTTCGAAATGCTCTCTCCATCTATTAATTTTTACGTCTCCTGTCACCAGTTGTCCTTCTTTGTTCTTGCAATAAACCGTATTGCTAAATGTTTCGTTCTTTTGTTTTCTACCGTCCTGATAGAAATTCGTTATCGCTTTGTTTCTATAGTTTTCTTCTGTTTGATCCAGCATTTCCTCCATTCTCTTCCTCTTTTTTCGCCTGCAGATTGTTTCAAAACATTTCTTCTTCTCTTCATACTGCTTTGCGTTTTGTTCGTTCTCATTTTGTGTATACTGCTGTCTTGCTTTGTTTTTCTCCTTCATTGCGCTTTTACAATCCATGTCAAATCAGTACTCTTTTTGTCTTACTTTGGTTTTCTTAAGAACTTGTGTAACCGTTTTTTTCATTGTGTCCTCTAAATCTTTCCATTTTTCATTTATTGTTTCCGTCATTTTTTGCTCTGAGAGATACCTTCCTACTAAAAGTTCATATGTTTGACTCATATTTTCCTCTTTTAGTTGCTGTACTTCATACCGTTCCATCCTGTAACACTTGTTCTTGGCAACTTTTCTTGCTGGTTTGAAAAGAGAAAGGATAACCAACGTAAAACAAATGGAGAAAGAGGCTCGAATGAAACTAATAAGAGAGGCGGCGGAGAAAATGTCGTATATAATGCGTTTATTGGGGCGAATCAAAAGACACAAGTTGATGAATAGTGCTTAGACACTGAGGTGAGCGAACATATGTGCTGGGACATGGATAAGTTTGGAATAATCAATCAGAAACTCACACGAGATAGCGTCATTTTTGGTAATGGTAATATATTGCAAGTAAAAGGAGTTGGAACAGCAGTTCTATTTGCTCGTGTTGAGGACAAATTAATTAAAACAATACTATCAGGTGTCTTATATGTACCCATACTGAAATCTTATTTTTCTCCGCAGGTAGTGCTTCGGACAAGGGTTTTTTGCTGAACTCAAACAGTGAAAAATGTACAATTACGGACAAATCCCGGAATTTTCGAGCCCTAGCAAAAATACATAATATGCTTTATCTAATTCCGTTGCGAAAAGTCAAACTTTACATTAATTTCTGACGTTATGCAACGTCCCATTTTTCATAACTGCAATGAAACAGTTGCATAAAGTAGCATAAAGTAGTTACGTAATGACTTTACGTAACTGGCCATGTTTCAGAACTAATCAATTATACTTATCTGCGTACAATTAAAAGAAATATTTATTATTCACAGTATGCAGCATTGGCAGAGTCTTTAATATCAAAGAGTACTATATCACTCAGGATATTACTGCTTGAGCACATTTTGAAAAATTATTTTGACGTTTTGTGAAAATTCGATATTTGTTTATTTCAGTGCACTCTTGTTTCTGTAGTAACAATAGATGGTCATGAATCACAGTCATCTGAATTTGGTGATGTGACGTGACAGATGTGCCCATTGAAAAATATAGTTAAAATTATTCTGACGGAATTAGATAAAATTTTGTACAGAATACGTTATGAAAAGCCATATTGTTTAGCTCACGTAATTTGCAAAACTCGCTTCGCTCGTTTTGGCAAATATCACGTTTCGTCAAACAATATGGCACTTTTCATAACTAATTATGTAAATAACTATTACAGACTGGACTTCGTGTTTGAATATACGTCAGAAAATTTCTGTAAGCTGGCTAAAAAGTTGGAGACGTTATCAACATGGCACAATAAACTCGTCCATCTGCACTCAGAGCAGGTAAAGAAGACATTAAATAAACATAATATAAAATATATAGATAATGGAAGTGTCACTAGCGAGAAATGCTTGTCAGGTAAACAGCACTGGAAATCTTTTCTAAAAAGTATCAATCGTGCAAATGGAAGGCTTGACCAAGTGCACGCAGATTCATGCGGTCCCATGGAAGGGAGATCGCTGAGAAGAGCGAGATATTTCTTGTTAATTGAAGACGATTACTCAGCGTATAGATTTATGTATTTTCCATAACTCAACTTCGAGACAAAATCGTGTATTGAAAGATTTATAATAACAGCTGGAAGAGACACTGGGTTTGAAGTCAAGATTTTTGGATCAGACAACGGTTTAGAATTTATAAATAAAGAAGTAAGTAGCATTTTTGATAGTCGTGAAATAATTCATCAGAAATCAGTCAAATATACTCCAGAGCAAAACGGGAGATGCGAACGAGAGTTGAGAACTCTTGTGGAAGCCGCTCGGTCCATGATCTATGGTTGAAACAAAAATCTTCGGGCGGAAGGCGTAAATATGACTGCTTACGTACTTAATAAGACAGGTCCAAGTCCAGTTGCAGGACAATCACCATACGAAATATATCATGATAGCGAAGTAGATATAACAACTTCACAGGAATTTGGTTTAGAAGTTTCTGTACATGTACCAAAAGAAAAACGCTTAAAATGGGATCCGAAGAACCAAAAAGGACTACCAGTTGGGTATCGAGAAAACGTCAAAGGCTATCGAATTCATCTCCAGTTTGAAAATAAAATGAAAGTAGCATGAGATGTAGAATTCCTGCCAGTTAAAGAAACATTAGATCATGAAGAAGCGATACAAAAAAGTAACAAGGATTTTATTGGAATCGATAATGGGGTTGAAGAAAGTGATGAAATTAATCAAGAAATTGTTGGAGAATACACACAAGAAAAGGATGAAGATGAAGCTCAAGAAGAAATCAGAGAAAATTTTCTGAATGAAGAACAATCTGTACCAGGAAGATTTAATTTGAGAAATAGAGACCAGTTAAAGGAACCAGTTCATCCACACGATAACGACACAGCCCTAATAACGATAGACGAAGAACCGGCAACATAAAATGGAGCAGATAAATGGGACGAAGCAATTAAGAAAGAAATTCAAGCGTTAGAAGAGAACGAAACCTGGGTATGTGTGAAGAAACCTAAAGACTATCGTGAAATAATAGAGTGTTGATGAGTTTTCAGAAGGAAAAGATGAAACAGGTAAACCGGCTACATATAATGCCAGATTAGTGGCCAAAGGGTTTCAACAAACAGGTATAGACTTATCAGAAATATATAGTCCAGTGGCAAAATTAACGTCTGTAAGACTATTCCTCGCAATTTGTAATAAATATAATTCAAAAGTTGTTCAGTTAGATGTGTTCAGCGCCTTCCTCTATGATGACATAGAAAGTGATGTGTATGTGTCGTTCCCAGAAGGTTTTACGTGTAGTGAAGTTGAGAACAAATACGTTTTGAAACTGAAGAAGTCACTATATGGACTCAAGGAGTCCCCGAGAAACTGGAACAAGAAATTCAACGAGGTGATGTTGTGTACAGGGTTTGAAAGATCTGAATATGAGTATTGTTTGTATACAAAAATGGATGAAGGTGATCGTATCATGTTCTACTTTATGTAGACGATTTACTTTTGGCTGGTACGGATTATCCAAAAATTTAAAATATTGAAGATACTTTGATCAAACACTTCAAAATGAAAGATCTTGGTCTAGCAAAATACTTCCTAGGCATAAAAATAACCCAAGATTTGTCAAAAAGTAGAATCATTTTGAATCAGACAGAATACTTGGAAAATGTAATTTAGAAATTTGATATGCAGAAATGTAAGCCAGTCACGAACACCTATTGATGTAAATCTAGAAAGTGGTTGCTTAAAACAGGAAGAATCGGAAAGTCCTGAAATTGAGAACAAATGTAGAAGATTAATTGGTGCAATAATGTTTGCTATGCTATGCACCAGACTAGATCTGAGTATATGTATTAGCATTCCAAGTAGATATCGGTCATATGCAAGTCATGAATTATGGTTAGCTCTAAAAAGAGTGCTAAGATATATACAAGGACCAATGGATTCAAGAATAATATTCAGTAAAAGTGATAATAATGATATAATTTCTGGTTATGTAGACTCAGATTGGGTCAGCGATAAAGTAGACCGTAAGTTAACTGCATAATATCTATTCAAAGTTTTTAGTTGATCGATTTCATGGAGTTCTAAGAAGCAGTCAGCGGTTGCGTTATCAACGACTGAGGTTGAGTACACAGCAATAAGCCTAGCGGTAAGTGCAGCATGCTGGCTTAAATATTTGATGAATGATCTTGAATTAGTTGAATATGATATCAAAGTAGAAGTCTTCAAAGATAATCAGGGTGCTATAAAAGTGTGTAAAAGTCCACATTTTCATGATAAGCTCAAACATGTAGATATCAAAATTCACTTCGTGAGAAATAAAATTGAAGAAAATTCAATAGAATTGGAACATTTAACCAGCAACGAACAAATCAGTGATGTTCAAACTAAACCATTAAGAAGACCATCATTTGAATATCTCAGAAAGAGAATGGGTTTGTTATACTTCTGAAAAATCTGACGTCACGTGACTCACTTGTACATCATTGAATATATATATATATATATATATATATATATATATATAATACGATGTGATTTTGTGTTTGATCATATATATCATTAAATATACAGGGTGTAACAGAAATAAGTACATTAATTTTAACCTGCAATAGATTTCTTCAAGCCTAACAATTTTTCTTGATAACTCTTTTCTGTAAGTCTCCTGGATATCGGGTGAAAATTAATCAAAGTTTGGTCAAAAATTTCATAGTGCGCCTATGGTTAGAACTGCATGTTTCTCATTTGTTGGAAGAATGACAGCTGTCGATTCAAATGATTATTTTAAAACTTTAAACCATCATAGTCTTATCAATCATTGATTTGAAACTGAAAGAATAACAGTATTTCAATAATGCACTTTTATTCGCTCACCTCGATAATTTTATTTTTGTATATGTTGCAAGGAAGATCAAATTTATCTCTGAAACCAACAATTTGGTATATTGGTCGTATTTATATGTTATTGTTGAGAAATTTTATTTTTATTTAAGAATTTTACGTATATTTTCAAATAGTTGGTACATTTCTGGAACATTAGATTGTCAGCACGAGTTCATTATACTTGGATCAGCTGATTTGTATAGTCTGAATACAGCCTGTAACACAGTTAGAATATGGGTCAGATTGTGCTGCCATCTACGATCAACTCAAAAAGTAGTTGCTGCTCTCAGATCACTCCATTACTGTTGGCTCTCAAACATAAAGAGATAATCATTCAACGATTTATTTAAAGTGAACGGTGAAATATGAAATGGAATGCAGTTTTAAAATAATTAATTTAATGAATAATTCAACTGAAAATATTCCCGCAAAAATTGTAAGAGCTTATTCTTGAAAAACAGAAAACCTAACCTACAAATGTGTCACACTGAGTTTGGTAATTGATTTTAAATATTCTTCAAAATATGAGATACAATATTCTATTCATTCAACAGATCAATTTACGAGGCATACTTCATTGAAACGACCTGACTGTGAAGTTTGTAATAATATGAGAAAAAACTAATTCACAGCCGCTTCATTTATAAATTAATGTATTTTATTCATTTCATCTGGTGTTTTACGCTCCAGGTAAACGATAAGTTCTCAATATCTCATAGTATTCTCATATATAATATCATAAGTGGTTAAATTTTACCGGAAAAATTTTTAGATTGTCACGAGAGCTTGTTGCTTAGTAATTTATTGTGTGATATGGACAGAAAAATCACGAGCTGTCAAGCGAGTGATTTTTGATCAATATCACGAAATAAATTGGTAGCAAGCTCTCGTAACAATCTGAAAATTTTGCCAGGCTAAATTTAATCACGAATGGTATTCGGAAGATTATTTTTCCCATCCAAATTCATCAATATATTCCAGAGACTCGACTCTGAATCTGCTCATTTTCACATTCAATCTATCTGTCAGTTTGACAGATGCTGAATCAACGCGGCTAAATATTCTTTGTTTTGTATATATAACCAACAGACAAAATTTCCAAAAAATTTCCACTTGAAAACCGTGTTGGTTGCACCACGTGACATCGAATGGTGCAATTCTATTGGTCGAAACTTAGATGGTAAAAATAATCATCATTATGTATAAGTGCACAATATTTTTACATTAAATACATGAGCATAACCACAATAATTCAATTTTTAGTGAAAAATTACATTTCTGAAATCGTTCCAAATAAATTCGCCGAACTAATCCTACACTGCCTGCGAAATCGCAGATAGGAGAGCTTGACATTTTCACAGGTTTTAACTTTTGTGACAATGATAATTAGACAATTTGTTCCAATATTTATTTGAAGGAATTGATCTGGAATTGATAGCTCACATATGTCGAAATCAATTGTTTCATTGTAACCAGAGTTGTCACTGCGACTGGATCCGATAATTATGCACCTGAACGACTCGTTAAATTATAGGGGTTGAAAAATGCCAAAAAAAGATGAGAATGCGAGAAAAAGTTATTAGGAAAAATTGTTATGCTTGACGGGTTCTATCACTGGTTGAAATTAATGTACTTATTTCTGTTACACCCTGTATATAATCAAACACAAAGTCTCATATTTCCACAGTTGATCGTTTTGGATTTACCCAAGAGATTCTAAGAAACTTTCAAGTAAAATGTGCTTTCAGCCATGTCAGTTGCTATGGAAACAGTAGACTATCATTCTTATACTACAACATTCCTAAATACCGATTTCCAAAATTCTACGACTACCAACAGATCTGAATTTATGCGCAAAATTAAAAAATAAATTCCTACTGAAGTGCACTTTCAGTTCAGTCTGTCGTTATAAAAATAGTGGGCAATCATTTAGATGCTGCAGTAGACTGAAACACCAAGTTTCAATATTCTACACTTGATCGTTTCGAATTTATGCGGAAAATTCCAGAAGACTGTCAAGTAAAGTGCACTTCGGGCTTGGTGGATCACAATGAAAATAGGATATAAGCATTTAGACCATATATTCGTCCTAAATGCTGAATTTCAACAATCTACGTTCTATCGTCTCAGATTTATGCGGCAAATTCAAAAAATGTTTCCAATAAAGTGCTCTCCCGTTTTAGTCGATAGCAATCATAATGCAACATGCACAACTAGATATGAAGTGCCTAATACAAAATTTGAATATTCAACGACTGATTGTTCAGAATCTATGCGGAAAATTCAAAAAGTCTGTCATATAAAGTGCACTTCCGGCAGAAGTTCTTTACATGAAATTTCGATATGCTGTGGCGAATCATTCTATATTTATGCAAGAAATTCGAAAAAAGCTTCAAGTAAAGTGCACTTCCAGTACTGACGATGAGGACCATAATGCGAGGTGCACAACTAGACCCTATACCAGTCTTTAATACAAAATTTCAACATTATACGTTCAACCAGTTTTGAGATTTGCGAGTTACGCATGCACGCATGCACGCACACACGAACGAACATACGTATCGACATCAAGCCAAAAAGAGTCAAAATGGATTCAGGGATGCCAAAACGGATATTTCCATCTGAATCTCGATAGGTCAATTTTGTCGGTTTCACAATACTTTCTTGTACTTAGTACAAATAGGTAAAAAACAAGAATATATACATTCTTCAAGAATTTCCATGGATGCGTTCATTTATCCTTTGATATGATATCGGTCTTTTAGTCTGTGAATTGTTTTTTCTCTACCTGTTCAAATACACTCGTCCTTAAGGAGTAAACTCCAGTCGTACGTCGGAGCTGACACACACAATTTTATTTTATGATAAATATGTGTTAAATTTGTTTTCCTGAAGAAAATATCCATTGACGGGGTGTGTTTTGTAGCAATGGAGAACTTTCTTTGTTAACTAGACTGGAAGATACCTTCATGTTTAAACACTGTTTGAAATGTCAACTGTTCCTTGTGAATATAGGGATAAGTAGTAGAGTTCGCGCGCAGCGTTACGGTTAAAAGTGTTAGCAATGTTGATTGTGTGAGAGTTGTTTTTTCCAGAAAGGTGTGTGAAAATAAAGTAAGTTAAAGAGAAGCTGTTCTTCTTGAAGCAAGCACAACAGCCTGGAAATTATTCAGTAACATAAGTAGAAATAGAAATGGTGACACACTGGTTTCATGCGACCACGTCGACCACGAAGTTACAATTTGGTCTTGAGGGCCAATGTGCCATCAACAATCTGTTGCTCAGCTGCGAGTGAGACCTGTTATGTGATTCTTTGCGTTCAGTTAGAAATGAGTACTTATAAAAAAGATCAATACCATTTACAGTGTTTATTGCAAAAATGCCTTCTTTGTGAAGCATATAGGAATATAATTTATCATTCCATGAAAGTTATGTTTGATAGCTGGCTGTTCACATATACTTTGCAAATTATTAAAATAATATGTCCTAAAAATTTTCAGCCTTGTGGGAGCAAGTCATATATTACTATCCTGATGACCACTTTGCTATCGTCTGGCTCATATTTGCGATCCTCAAAATAAGTTGTGAATTCTTTCTTACGCTCAAAAATATATAAATCATGAAATATTGGAGTTGTAGCCTTGTGGGAGTCGGAATCCAAAAATAATTCATATTGACATTTTTTAAAATTGAAGGGATGATGACGCAACCGGCTTGCCAGAACGATATCTCCTGAATTGACTGATAATAAAACTACAGTTAAAAATTCTCTAACCTTGTGGGGAACAAGTTAGTCGGATGTTTGCTAGCTCTTAGATCAATAAGAATATCGGTCATATTTATTTGGTATTCCAAGGTTCAACTCTTAAACGAACGCAGGTTATCACCTAGCAATCCTCGAAAAAAATTGCATAAGTTCAAATTAAGCGGTGAATTCGAATAGATGTCAACTATTCACACTCATAAATCTGTATGTTAAAAGTCAGATGTCATGAGCTCATTTGAGGTCGAAAATATTTCTATGAAATACTGTTCATACAATGTGATTACTTATGCAATCACGTAATAATATAATAAATATTTGTGAAAAAAAATTATTCATTTTCATCAAATAAATCGATCATTTTTTAGATAAATATGTCGACAACAATTAAAAAAATGATTTCTCCCAAAAACCAACGCACAGCAAGAGAGAAAGAGCGTCTGTCGGCGGACCCGCGACCGCTTCCATTTTTTATCTAACTCGATTTTGAAAAGTCAGACTTTACGTCAATATCTGACGTTATGAAACGTCAAATTTTTCATAATAGTTATGTGAAGTAGTTACGTGAAGACTTTACATAACTGGCAATGTTTCAAAGCTAATCTAATATTTCTGCGTACAATTGAAAGAATAATTTATCAATAACAGTGATTAGACTCTTCATTTATGATTTATAAATATTAAAAACGAAATTATTTCAAACACAAATTGTCAGATTCACTCCATATTCTTGAGGAATATTTTCTTCTTCTCCTTGTGTGTTATCAAATACTTTTGGTGCCACTGATTCTATTACATTATAAGTTTCACCCAGAATATTTTCAGAATTTTTTTTCTTATTTTCAATTGAATTTTCTACATAACCTTCTGTTACGATACTGAATCTCCAGCCGATCCATTTTTAGCAAATCTGCTCCCATGTCTGCAAGGACAGAATCTGATGAACGTTAGAATCAATGTCCTGCGTATGCTCTGTGGTTTGACAGGCCAAGATACTGTGCGATCGTTGTAGGTAGTTTTTCAAGGTATTTATACCCATAGGTTGTACTACACATTTTTCATTGAAATCTGACAAAAAATCGGTCGTGATTTGTAATAGGCGGCCTCATAATTTTGTACTTTCTGAAGAGATCAACAAAATATTCACGAATAAAATGTGTCTCTGTCTCCGGTATGGTGATCTTGAACAAAATGCCTTCATCTGGAACTTCTCTTTCTGGTAGAGAAGTCAATTCATTCTTCCTATAAGTCCCAGCACTTTCTATTCTAAGGCGCAGCTTTATTTGATAAATAACATACAAACACAAGAATTAAATCATATGTACCTCTGCAAATAGAAACGTGTTGTCTTCAGCCTGTTTTACAAAGTTTTCTACATTATCTTTTGTGAAAATTTCCGATTTCCTGCAATTGTCTCTTCAACTATGCTATTAGCATGGTGTACCTCTTCATATCAATATTTTTGCGAATAGTGAGCTAAGCAGTACCATCGGTACAAAATTAGACTTTGAACATATCTTCTAATATTTGAAAATTGAAAATGTGTTCTCGCTGCAATCGACAACCAACAGCGTAGCCAAGTATATTAGAGAGTGACAAGGGATACTAATGTTTACTCTATTTGCGATAGTAGTGCCATCTGCTGTCAGAAAATTGTACAATAATTTTCCATCACGTGTGTATTTCATCACGTGGCGAATAATTATTGTTAAAATATAAAATTCTTCATGTACGCAAAAATTAATATTATCCTACCTAATAAAATGTTTTATTTTTTCATTGACTTATTTAACCAGAAACAATATATACTCACATCATGAACAAAATCAAAAGTATGACGATGAGAACTATACCCTACAAAAAATCATCTGTTCATAGGACAGGTTCACTATAACTAGATAACATCTATATTACAAAAAAAAATGTTTTTTTTTGATATCACAAATTTGATGAAATAAAACTAGAAGAATCCAGTCAAAAGTTTATGAAAATTATGGAAAAAAAGATTCGGAATTCATAAAAAAAAAAATAAAAAGAAATTAAAAGATGACTCAATCAATCCAAAGTATTTGTTACAATTGGAAAATTGGACAAAAAAATATTGGATAAAATCAAATATGAATACACAACAGAAAACTAAAGTGTAAGGCACACAAGCATACAATTCAAAACTTATAGTTGAGAAGTCAAAAAATTCAAAATTTAGAACAAACAAAATATAACCGAAAATCACATCCCAGCTCTCAGCCAATTTTAAACTTCTTTCTCATGTTATATCTGTTGCAGCTAATATTTTCCAATTCATTTGATTAGCCGTTAAAGGTCTTAATAGCAACAATCTTGGTATTTCTATTACTAACAGTTTTTAGTGATTTGGGCAAGATAATACTCTTATTCCTAGTATTACTCTTAGAGTTCAAGAACTCTTCTTTCAATGAGTTATGGTGAAATAATAAACATTTAAATATGAAAGATCATGTCAGGCTGAATGGTGTGGAGACCCATGCGAACTAATAATGTTTAGATAACATACATATAAATATAATATAAGTTATATAGAAGATTAATCCCGCAGATTACGGAAGTTATGTTTTACCAGCGAATATAAGAAATAAAATACGAGGAGATGCTACAAAAGCAATCTCACATTTCACAATTGATAGCTGGGCAAATCTAAAAAATGTTTTATTAAAAGCTTAAACGAGATTGTTATACCCTGGCAATCAAAATTTCGAATTTACGCCAGGGCATTGAAAATGCTTTCGAATATTATGATAAAATGCTGACATTGCTAAGCGCGCACACTGCATATGTTGAAACTCAAGTAGATGCAGCACATCGACCTTTTGTTATAATGTATGGACAGAATTTAGCGGTAAGAGCATTTTTAAGAGGATTACGCGATCCTTAAAAATATTAACAAATGACTATCAATTAGAAGCTAGTAGATCGTCATCTACATTTAACCGGAAAAAACTCATAATTTCAAATATACAGGAACTATTCCCAGAAACACACAGCTTGTGCAACCATTGCATGTACCCCAATTCACACAGCCTAGACCATCAAACTCATTTCCAAAAGGTCCTGTACAGGCAAAATAAAATTTACCAAAACCAACCCCTATGTCGATCTTTAACTAGACAAACACAGTCTACGGGACAAGCACACTCAAGAAACCCATATCAGTCTAGACCAAATTTTTACAATACAGAACTGAACAATGTTGAAAATATAGGTCAGGAACAGAGCGAAAATGAAATTGCTTCCACTGATGATGAACAAAATTTTTATTTTGATCATGAACCACAAGAGGCGGAAGAAATTGAGAACGAAGAAAATAATTCTTTTTTAGAACTAGGCCATCAGAACCAAAAAATAATACGTATTGAAAATCCAATGCAATTACCATTTTTACAGTTAGGTAATTTCAAATGTTTGGTAGATTCAGGAAGTACCAGATCCTCTATTAATCCAAAATATATTCAAAAATATCCTGAAAAATTTGAAATATTGGAAGAAAATTTTACTTTATCAACGGCACATGGCATTTCTAAAGGAAAAAAATATGTTATATTTTAGTTTGATAATACAGCTGTAAAATTTTATGTTTTCGATTTTCATAATCAATTTGATTTGCTTATTGGGTTAGAAGATTTGAAATTATTACAAGTTCAATAAGATATAATGAATGATAGGATATTTTTATTAGGTAGAGAGTATAAATTGAATTATTATAAGAGAGAAATCGAATTTTAACCTAAGGAAATGAAATTTGTCAGTTATTTTATAAATAAAGAGGATTCTGAAGTTCTGTTAGAAAATAATAATATAAATACATGTTATGAGATCCCAGATAGTTCAGTGAAAATAAAAAATGAGAGATTGATAGTTCCAATAATCAATAAGACCGATAAAGAAATTGAAATAAATAATTTAAATATTCCGAATTTTACAATGAATTATAAAATAAGAGTTCCACCTCAAAAACCAATTCATTTGAAAAATTTTCGTACTGATCACTGATTCGAATACATTCGAAAGAACCAATTCATTGAAAATAATTCAAGAATATAGAGACATATTTCACGAAGAATATGGCAATTTGACGTTTACAAGTAAAATAAAACATGAAATAAAGACAGTAGATGAAATATCTGTTCATGCCAGGAATTACTGATATCCCCATTGTTATAAAGAAGAAATTCAAAATCAAGTCTCAAAATTATTAAAAGACAGGATCATTAGACCGAGTTTTTCTCCTTGGGCCAGTCCAGTCTAAGTTGTTGGAAAGAAACCGGATGCTTCAGGGAAAAAGAAATTTTGTATGGTAATTGATTATAGAAAGCTAAATGAGAAGACCATCAATGATAAGTATCCGATTCCGAATATTAATGATATTTTAGATAAATTAGGAAGATGTAGGTATTTTCCCCCAATTGATTATTTTGGGCAATAGTTTGGAGGAACATTTAAAAATATAGAATAAAATTTTTAAAACGTTAAGAGAAGCAAATCTTAAGGTGCAGTTGGATTAGTCAGAGTTTTTATGGAGAAAAGTCGAATATTCAGGACATGTAGTCACTTCTAATGAAATCAAACCAAATCCTAACAAAATTAATGCAATTCAAAATTTTCCGATCCCTAAAAATCAGAAGGAGATTAAATCATTTTTAGGATTAATAGGTTATTATAGGCGGTTTATAGAACATTTCGCAAAAATAACAAAACCTCTTACTCAAGCTTTGAAGAAAGATTCTGTAGTAGATATGAATAATGAGGCATATAAAGAAAGTTTTGAGACATGCAAGAGACTCTTGACGAATGACTCAAAATTACAGTATCCCGATTTCAACAAACAATTTATATTGACAACCGACGTCAGCAACTTTGCGCTAGGTGCCGTACATTCTCAAAATTTCAACGGAAAAGAATTACCAATAGCGTATGCGAGTCGAACGTTGAATACTCATGAATTCAATTACTCAACATATGAAAAGAGTTACTTGCTATAGTTTGGGCGACAAAATATTTCAGGCCCTATATTTATGGAATAAAATTCGAAATCATAACAGACCATAAACCATTGGTTTGGCTTTTTAAGTTGAAAGAACCAAATTCTAAATTACTTCCTTGGAAACTCAAATGACAAGAGTACGATTATGAGGTAGAATACAAGAAGGGAAAGTTAAATACAAATGCAGATGCTTATCAAGAGTAAAAATAAATAATTTTGAAATATTAGAGAAAGAAGGAAATTTATTGGAAGTGAATGATAATTTAGCTCATTGTATAAGTGCGGATAGAAAATTTGGTAGAGGAATAGCTGCACAAATTAATTCAAAATTTGAAAGCAGAGAGTATTCATTGGAGTTCGAGACCCCAAGAATTACAGATGTATTATTGCAAAAATTACCGAATGAAAATTTTTTATTTCAATTAGTCACGAAAGAAAAATATAGTCATAAACCTACATATAAAAATATTAAAGATGTTTTACAGAATTTGAAATTATACTTATTACAGAATAATTTGGACAGTATATCAATTCCTAAAATTAGATGCGGTGAGATAGATTATCATGGCGAAAAGTATAATTGATAATAAATAAAGTTTTTCCAGACTCAAACATGAGAATAATTGTTTATTCGCTACCTATAAATTTTGAGAATTTTGCGATTCACACTGATAAAGAGAGTAATAGGGTAAATTATCCTTCAGATTCACAAAATACTGGTCACTCAGACAATGAAAGCCCTGTTTCCGAAATAAAATTTTCAGAATCACCTATAAGTACAGGTAAAAATCAAATAATATTTAATGTTACAGATTTTCCGAAATTGAAAGTGAATATAAGTGAGCCGTTTGAGCGAAAAACAAGATTGGACGTTTATATACAAAAAATTAGTTTGATGGAGAATATTATATCAATTTTAAGAGACTATTGCAAACCTAACACAAGATATTCTTGCATCTTCAATGATAATCTTTACTTTAATATTAATGAAATATTACAAAAGTATTTTTTATATAAAAGTGTAGAGTTCATTAGCTGTAAGAATAAACTTGAAGATACCAACAATCAAGATCAGCAAATCGAAATAATCAATTTATGCCACGAAGGAAAGACCAACCATCGAGGAATAACAGAAACAATAAAAAGAATTAAAGAAAAATATTATCAGCCAAATCTTCATATTTTAGTGCAAAATTATATTAATACGTGTGAAATATATTTGAATTATTGCAATACACCCCTGTACCTACAGTTCAAAATAGTTGAGTGCTCACAGTAAACATTTGATGTTAGAAGAAAAAAATAAGTTGTATTCAGTGACAAATAATTGTAAGAAAGTAAGCGAGTTGTATTATTGTAATCAAGTTTATCATGATATGATCAAATAAAGTGAATGTGACTATAAGATAGTGTTTAATAAAGAGCTGCGTGATTGTAGTTATATTAGAATGAATAGTAATATTATAAATATGATAGAAATAAAAAATACCAATAAATTTGTTTTATGTTATCCTTATGATAATTCAATTACTATAAAATGTAAAAATGAAAATGGAGAGTTTAAAATATTGAAGGGAATATATTTATTGGAAAATAATGAGTGTAAGTTGAATAATAAGTTAATTTTGGATGATAAGATGAATGGTGAACCGATAATAATTTCAAATTATAAATTTATTGTTACAAAATCACAGAAAATTGATTCAGAAATAGAATTACAAAATATTAAAGAGATGAAAATAATTAGACATGATTTGCACTCTATAAATGATGTTTTGGAAATAAATAAGCATAATATAATTAATTATGTTATTATAGTTATAGTTATTATTTTTATATTATTAATTATTCGTAAGAAGATATTGAATTGTAAAATTTTTGAGAAAAGTGAAAACGTTAATATTCCTTTGTCAGTACTCCACCTTCCGGGCGATGCCCAACTTTAATTAGGGAAGGAGTTATATAGAAGATTGATCCTTCACCGGACATGGGAAGACACGTACTTTTATGTCTCGTGGGAAAAACAATCTCAGCAATAAGTAGTTTATATATAGTGGTTTTAAGATAGTTTAGGGCATTCTGTATGTAGCTTCTGTCAAATAAAGATCTTTTCAAAAACAATACTCGACGTTCAAATATTATAATTTATACAATCTGTAATTGAATCATGTAATAGTTTGAAGTTTTGTGATGTAGAATATAATAAATGGTTGGCAGTCAACGTGATTGAGTGAGAGAGAGTGGTCGAGGGTATTGTGAGGTGATTGAAGATGTTTATAAGACTGTGTATCAAACAGAATAAAGAATAAATAGTTTGTACTCTACTCCGGTGTATTTATATAAATTGTGGGTCAGCACAAACTGGCGACGAGGATTGTTTCGGAACCAGGCGGTAAGAAAATAGGAGGCTGTAAGCCACGTAAGAAGAGAGAAGGCTGTGAGCCATTAACGAAAATAGAAGGCTGTGAGCCCCATAAATGAAAACAGAAGGCTGTGAGCCATATAAGAGAAGAGAAGGCTGTGAGCCATGTACGAGAACAGAAGGCTGTGAGCCATGTAGATGGAGAAAAAGAAAGCTGAGGCTGAGAGCCATAAAAGAAATTAGACTCTGAGCCACAAACATAGAGAAACATATATACATATTGAGATATCTGAGATAGAATGACAGATACTGGTATTAAAACGTTCCCGTGTGGTAACATAGATAAAGCGCTAATCAGAGGAGAATGGGAAAAATGGCTACGATTTCTTGAATTATACTTGGCCGCAGAGGATATTACTGATGTGGTGAAGAAGTGAAATAAACCCTTACATTTGGGAGGCACACAGCTGCAAGAAGTTGCGTATAACCTTCCGGATGCCGTAGAAACGTTCAACCCCTCTGAAAATAACAACATATCCAAGATTTTGGTGGATAAATTGACAGAATATCTTTCACCGAAACAAAATTCTATTTCTGAAAGACATATTTCTCGGAATCTCAAGAGAGAAGAAGGGAAAAATTTCCATAAATTTTTACTCAAAATGCGACAACAGGCATCAAGATGTACGTTTGGAAATAATGCTCAAGAAGCGACAGAAAGAGATAAACTGATTGATACCTGGGCCCCCATCTAACTAAAGAAGAAGTTGTTAGAGAAAGAACGATCATTAAATCAAACAATAGAATTATGTTTGATTCATGAACAAATTGGAATTCAATCAGTAGCCATGAACATTCCTAATGATGAGCCAAGCACATCAGCCGCATATATCAACAAGATCTCCTTCCACAACAAAAACCCCAACGAGGAGTGTACAAGATGCGCGAAACCAGATCATCCTGGAAAAGTAAGAAACTGCCCGACAAGAAATGCAAAATGTAGAAAGTTCGGCTTACAAGGACATTTTGCGGCTTACTGCAGAACAAAGTCTGGGAAAAAGCGGAGCACTTATATGACCAATGATAACCGCTACAAACGATTCAAATCATTGGTTAATTGAATAGAAGCAAATGATAGTGGAGAGATGGCTTCTGACACAATGAACGATTTAAGAAACTTCGAATGTTTTCAGATAAATAAAACGAATCAATCAAATATCGTAACAAATAACGACGACTCAGTGGAATGTTCAGTGGATGGAGTACCGATCATATTGCCGATTGATTAAGGATCAAAAGTCAACATCATCAGAGGCGAAGATTGGAACTTATTGACTGAAAGAAAAGCAGTAATTTAGAATATTGATACACATGACCCTAATGTTTTGAAATCATACGCTGCTAATCAGGTACTTAAAATAAGAAATAAATTTCAAAAAACTATCAATATTCCGAATGGACCAGAAACCATTTCTTCTTTTCACGTAGTAGATGATGGTGATATATCATTACTAGGAGAAGAAACAGCTAGAGATCTAGGAATTCTGAAGTTAGGGTTAAATATAAATCAAGTTAGTGAAATAGGCACCTTCCCAAAAGTCAAAAATGTGGTCGTGAAATTCTCGATTAATCCAAAAATCAGACCAGTGCAACAACCGTTAAGAATAGTGCCGATATCCGTAGAAAAACAAGTAGAGACATAATTATTGGAAGCACTACAAGGGGATATAATAGAAAAAGTAACTGAACCGAGCCCGTGGATCTCGCCCATAGTGATGATATTCAGAGCAAACGACGACATAAAGATATGCGTAGATATGCGCAGAGAAAACGAAGCAATTCTCAGAGAGAATTATCCGCTCCCGACATTCGATTATTTTATAACCAAATTGCGAGGTGCGAAATATTCCTCATGATTAGATCTAACAAGTGCCTATCACCAGCTAGAATTAGATGAAGAAAATCGCTCGGTAACGACTTTCATAGCTCACAAAGAAATGTTCAGGTATAAACGCTTAATGTTTGGCGTTAATTCAGCGCCCTAAATCTTTCAACGAGTCTTCGAAGGATTACTGACACAGTGTAAAATTTGCTTGAATTATCTGGATGATATAATTGTATTTGGTAGTTCTGAGAGATCACGATGAGAGTTTACAGATAGTATTACAGGTATTGGAAGACAATAACGTACTTCTATATAAAGCAGAAGGCCTGTTTGAATTTGAAGAACTAGATTTTCTCGGACATAAGTTGTCATTTAACGGTATAGATGCAGACGAGAGAAAGATTAGAACTGTTTTAGATCTCCGCACTCCAGCAAACAAAGGAGAAGTGCGAAGCTTTTTGGGCTTAGTTACATATCTGGGAAAATTCATTACCGATTTAGCAGATACAACCGATTCGTTCCGCCAACTTACAAAAAGGACGTGAAATTTTCCTGGACATCCAAACATCAAGAACATTTCGACATGCTCAAAGCATCTCTAGCAAAATTACTAACACTAGCATTTTCTGATACGCAACAAAGAACACGACTGGTGGCAGACGCAAGTCCCGTAGCATTAGAAGCAGTCCTTCTACAGTTTGACGATAACCAATGCCCTAAAGTCATCTCAGACACAGAACACCGATATTCACAAACAGAGAAAGAGAGCTAAGCCCTAGTCTGGGCTGTGGAAAGATTTTATTACTACCTGGCGGGATTAGAATTCGAGCTTGTCACAGACCATGAACTATTGGAAGCAATATTCAAACCATCATCTAAATCACCAGCACGCATATAGAGGTGAGTTATTCGACTGCAGTCCTTCAAATTTAAAGTTATCTACCAATCAGGAAAATCTAATATAACAGACTCATTATCAAGACTATGCCAGCTATCTGACGAGAAATCATTTCATATAGAAAGTGAACAACATATATTCACCATTGTGGAGCGAAATACACCGAAAGCCATGCGAACCTCTCAGATTGCATCAGAGAGTAAATTAGATAACGAAATAGCTGAGGCAATTATTGAAATTAAAAGCGATGCATGGGAAATAATAGACAAGAATATATACTTCCCATTTCGGTTTGAATTGACAACACTAGATCCAATCATGCTACGTGGAAATAGAATAGTTATTCCACAGCAATTGAGAAAGGAAACCTTGGAATTGGCTCATGAAGGACACCCTGGTGAGACAGTATTGAAAAGACGCTTGAGAGCAAAAGTTTGGTGGCCCTTAATAGACAGATATGTGAAACAATTTGTGAAGCAATGTCGAGACTGTTTACTGGTCTCACAACCTCATAAGCCACCCCCGATGATCAGACATAGATTTCCAGAAGGACCATGGCAATGTCTGGCAATTGATCTTATGGGACCTCTACCAAACAAGGATATGATCCTGGTAATAGTTGACTACTACTCAAGGTATCAAGAAATCAAGTTCCTAAGATCCACCACATCAACCGCCATAATCAGCCACCTAACGGAAGTATTCCCAAGACTTGGAATTCCCAAATCAATTAGAACTGATAATGACCCACAGTTCGTAAGCAAGGAATTGAGGGAATATTGCAACGATAGCAATATTGATTTAATTCAAACACCACCATACTGGCCCCAAGCGAATGGAGAGGTAGAGAATATGAATGGATCAATTTTGGAACGCTTGAAGATAAGCCACTCCAATGGTGCAGATCACCAGACAGAATTATGTAAATTTACGTTAATGCACAACGTGACACCTCATGGAACAACAGGAAAGACTCTTACAAAGCTCCTGTTTAATAGAAATATTCGCGATAAAATACCGTCATTAGTCGACCTAATTGGTGAAGTAATTGAGCAAGAAGCTGCTGACAATGATTTACTCAACTAGCATAAAGGGAAAAAGAAAGAAAATAAGATAAGAGGCGTCACGGCCAGTGCTATCAAGATAGGAGATCAAGTGGTAACTCAAAACATGCTTATCTCACATAAGTTGACTCCTAGATTTAACAACAAAATTTACGAAGTGATTGGAAAGAACAGGACTGAAGTAGTATTAACTGGTAAGGATAAGGTCATCAGGCGTCATGACACCCATGTGAAGAAAATTCCAGAACCTGCGGAGGAACAGCTAAAAACCACAAGCCGAACTACCGTGGCTATTTCTGGAGGGAAAAACAGACTCCCATATGGAGAAGAAGAGAAAAATGGAATAGCACCCCAACTAAATAGGGATGATAAAGCACCTAGGGTTACACCATTGAGATTGAAAAAGATGGAGGGAATGTAAAGACCCAACGAACTAATAATGTTTAGATAACATACATATGTTAGAGATGGACGACAAGAGAGGGATGTGATTTAATTGTTTTATCAGTTTAGGATATTGCTATCAATTAAATTGTTAACATATTTCTATTAATTGAATAATTATCAGGGTAGACAAAGGTGTTACATGAAAGCATTGGGGAGATTATTATTAAGTCAGCAGTGAAGCAAGCTGGTTGTATTACAAGGGAATAAATAAGAGATAAAAACAGATATTAGTAGTTTTGAAATATTAGTGATTCTAATAGTTTAGAAGTGGGATTACTCTAGCCCTAACCATGGCAAAAAGGAATAGATATAGATCGCGGTCCAGTGATAGTGATGTTAGTGTTGGTAGTGTAGTTAGTACGGGTCAGTTTGTGCGAAATAGAACACAGGATGAATTAATTGAGGGTAAGGTAAACCAGATTTTGAACAAAAATTTGAGGGAGAAACGCAGGGGAGATGAGTATTCAATTAGTCAGAATTTGAAAGGAAGTGACCTGATACCACCTTTCGATCCCGAAAAATCAAACATCACAGTATCGAATTGAATCAATAAGATCGAACAATTAGCTAAGATCCATGGATGGGAAGAAAATATATGCGCATACTTTATGCAATCGAGATTGGAGGGCTTAGCAAAGCTTTGGTATGGAAATTCAAACTTTTACGATGAATCCTGGTCAGAATGAAAGTTTGAACTTATCAATTCTTTCCCTATGCAAAACGATCATGCAACATTGATTAAGGAAGCAATCAGTCGTCGTAAATTGCATAACGAATCAATGGCTACCTATTACTACAATAAAAATGCGTTACTTACAAAATGCGAACTATATGGCACAAAAGCAGTTTCGCTGATCATAGATGGATCACCAGAGCAATCAAAAAGTAGTGCAAAGGCTGGGGCATACGAGCAACCAGAAGAACTTTTCCGTAACTTCCTATCTATGTTAAACGATAACCATGAAGCGGGAACAAGTGGCACTCAGAAATTGTCAAGACTTTCAGAATGTTACAATTGCAAGCAACCTGGACATGTGGCTAAGTTCTGTCTGAGAAACAAGACAAACTATGACGAACCGGAAATGTGGAATGTCAAATATGTAAGTGCAGCGGACATTCGACCCAAGAGTGTCGTTTTAATAAGGAAAAGATACAAGGAAACGGACCAGTTATCTGTTCTGTATGTAGGAAGCCAGGGCACACTGCTAAGATATGTAGATTCAAAAACCAGGGACAAGAAGTTAAAACTGTGCCATCAGTTGCAAGATGTGGAGTATGCCGTCGCCTCGGACATACAGAGGACAAGTGTTGGAGGTTGGAGAAGAACAATAAAAGGTAAGTATCTTTCATTTCTTGTTTCTTTATTAGAGTACTAGTCAATGATAATTTAGCAGTAGGGTACTTGGACACAGGAAGGAATATACAAATTAGTGATACCGAAGATGGCACGGTGGAACATAATGCAGAAATATCACGACGATATAGGACACCCAGGACTGAAGAAATGTGAGGAAATCATTAAACGACAGTTCTGGTTCACATCAATGAATAGATTTATTCGTAAGTACGTTAATTCATGTATGAATTGTACATACAAAAAGGGGCAATATGGCAGACAGCAAGGTATGTTATTTCCAATAGGAAAACCTAAGGAACCCATGCATACGATACACGTAGATCATCTGGGACCATTTTGTAAAAGCCAAAGAGGAAATTCATATTTGTTAGTAATTGTAGATGCATTCACAAAGTTTACATTCGCACGAACAACAAAAACCCTGAGTTCGGCAGAAGTTATTTGCGAACTGAAAGACATATTTTCTATGTTTGGAATACCAAAGAGAATGATAGCAGATAGAGGTAAAGCCTTCAACAGCAAAGTTTTTTAAGACTTCTGTACAGATAAACAAACAAAACTTGTTTTGAATGCAGTGGCAACACCAAGAGCAAATGGTCAAGTTGAACGCTACAACAGGACGCTATTGAACGGGATTAATACGAGTACTGTGGACGAGTGTGTTTGGGACTAGATATTGAGCGATATATTGTGGGGAATGAATAATACCATGCATAGTAGCACAGGGTTTACACCATATAAATTGATGTTTGGCTTCGTGAAAAGCAGACACCAAGACATAGGTACAGATGAATTCAACGAAAACATTGAGACATGTAGAAACAATGCGACAACAAGATTAGCGAAACAAGCGTCAGAAATGAAGAAAAGAGTAGATAAAAAAAGAAAGGAAAGCACGAAATATAAGAAAAATGATTTGGTGGTAGAGAGCGGGGCAGAGAGTACGGAGAAAAACGCGACAAGAAAGTTGAAAGTGAAATACGGAGGACCTTATAGAATAACAAAAGTATTAGACTATGATAGATATGTTATTCAGTCCTTGAAAGGAATTAGAGGCTACAAGAAATTCAAGGTTATCGTTGCAGTCGACTCAATTCGGAAGTGGACAGGGGGTATTTTGAAGACTCCGATAGTAGCCAAAGTGACGCTAATAGTACAAATGAGTTAATAGACCTTTTAGAGAGTTGAATGAAAAGGTGACCTGTCACAGGGATGACAGTAAGGGATCTATTGTTATAAAAAGGTGACCTGTCACAGGGATGACAGTAAGGGACATATTGTTAGAAAAATAGGTGACCTGTCACAGGAATGACAGTAAGGGACCTATTGTTATAAAGAGGTGACCTGTCACAGGGATGACAGTAAGGGACCTTTTGTTATAAAGAGGTGACCTGTCACAGGGATGACAGTAAGGGACCTATTGTTATAAGAAGGTGACCTGTCACAGGCTGACAGTAAGGGACCTATTGTTATAAAGAGATGACCTGTCACAGGGATGACAGTAAGAGACCTATTGTTATTAAAAGGTGACCTGTCACAGAAATGACAGTAAGGAACCTATTGTTATAAGAAGGTGACCTGTCACAGGGATGACAGTAAGAAACCTGTTGGTATGAATGAGGATAGATATTGGTAGAAAGTAACTTTATCCATTTATTCATTCATTATTTTTTATTTAATTTTTATTTCTCTCCTTGTTTTCTCTACTTCAGCAGGAACTAAAATTTTTTCATTCTTTTCATTCACATTCATATGTTACAGGAGCAGCTAGAAGAGTTGCGAGGACGCAAACTTGGTCAGGATGGACGACTGTTAGAGATGGACGACAAGAGAGGGACGTGATTTAATTGTTTTATCAGTTTAGGATATTGCTATCAATTAAATTGTTAACATATTTCTATTGATTGAATAATTATCAGGGTAGACAAAGGTATTACATGAAAGCATTGGGGAGATTATTATTAAGTCAGCAGTGAAGCAAGCTGGTTGTATTACAAGGGAATAAATAAGAGATATAAACAGATATTAGTAGTTTTAATATATTAGTGATTCTAATACATATAAATATAATATACAATCTGTAATTGAATCATGTAATAGTTTGAAGTTTTGTAATGCAAAATATAATAAATGGTTGGCAGTCAACGTGATTGAGTGAGAGAGATAATGGTCGAGGGTATTGTGAGAAGATTGGAGATGGTTATGAGACTGTGTATCAAACAGAATAAAGAATAAATAGTTGGTACTCTACTCCGGTGTATTTATATAAATTGTGGGTCAGCACAAGTTGGACTTTGTTAGTGTCCAATTTACTGATTCTGATCAACTTAAACATTTTACGTTGGACGTTTTGGATTAAACTTAAATTATTTTCATAAACTCCATCCCAGGTTATTATTCCATAGGTTATAAGTCTGTCAACTGGAGCATAGTATATCAAGAATAAATGAAGAAAACGAAGTGTGGGAGTTCAGTCAAGAGTTTTATTTCAATCCACTCTACAGTTCCGGTCCCACCGGGACCATCTTTACGAGTGAATAAAATTATAGTATGTATGTGTTGACATCTGTGTGTTATAATAAGTTGATTTTATTCACTCCTGAAGATGGTCCAGTTGGGACCGAAACTGTGGAGTAGATTAAAATAAAACTCGTGATTGAACTCCCACATTTCGTTTTCTTCATATCATCTAACAGTCAGCATTATCCACTACTTCTATCAAGAATAAAGTTTCAGTACGCATGAATTTACAGATTTTTGAGAAAATGAGAATTAGATATTTTGTTTGGGATACTAAGTATTGGATATGCTTTTTCCAACTCATATTAAAGTCAAAATGTAGTCCTAGATATTTATAGGTATCAACTCTAGTTATTGAATGGTCATTAATTTTTATGTTTAGATCCGTAGGAACGCTGTTACAATATTTACAAGTGAATAATATCTTTCACAGCAGAATCAAATACGATAATGTTGAATTTTATTGATATTTGAAAGCATAATTTTTGCTGAAACGGCGTGCCAAAAATGTTCGTCAATTTTTACATTCATTTGCACTGCAGAAATACTGGTTTCACCATAATTCTGGTAGTTGATATTACTCTTCTTCTCAATTATAAGATCAGACTGTAGATAAGGAGGCCTAAAGACAATCTAAAAATCGATATTGCTCAGGCTCACATAAAGATATAAGAATATTTCCAATACAAAAAATACAATTTTATTTCATGTTTTCAACTCAATCTAAAAGCACAAATTTTTAATATCATTATTATCAATCGAAGACAATATTGCTTATTCAATTCTCCCGAAATTCAGGCTATATGTTATCAGATGCGTTTGGACTGATAAACAATATTTGTTTTCTATATGTAATGAAATGAAGATATGTGAAATTGATACGGAATAGCAGCAGTGATGATTAATGGTGGTTCATAAAGTTAATAGTTATATAATAAAAGAAATAAAAACTGTGTCCTCATGCTAACAGTAGAGCCTTGATGTTCTCTTGATTTTTTATAGTCAATTATCTCTCAATAGCACCCCATTTGGAGCAACTTGCTTCTGCGACCTCTTCTATAACTGGTTTAACTTCCCTTTCGTGTATTTTGAATAGTGTTGAGTCCACTGTTGGTACATTTATGTAATCGAATAATTTATTCGAGTGATTGTATCTCATTACCGTATATAGAACTTCTTGAATAGATGAACATAACTTTATAATTAATCACAATCCAAATTAATAATTTATTAATAATTATTTTGACCGACTTATAATTACTCAGTGCAGCTTCAGTATTAACATTGAAATGTCTCTGTTATGTTTTGTTAAATGATCTCTGTCAAGAGAAACTGTGTTGCATGTGATACATTTATTACATTTCACAGTTAATAATGGAGCAAGACCACATCTTGTTTCATCTGTGATGTTACATGATGAAAGTGTATTTTCACATGAAGAACACATTGAATTTTCTCCGAGTGCTTCAATGTCAACAATTCGTCGACCACCAATACAGAGTTTTGGGTGCTCATTTATTTTACGCCTTCGTTTACCAACTATTTGTTGACTCAATCTTTGATTATAAACTGCTTCAGAAATATGTTTTCTCTTCCATATGAAAATTTTTCTTCCGTTTACCTCACAATTTTTTGATTTTTGCGCATCAGCCATTTTTGAGAATGAATATTACATCCGCTGACAATGAGCATCAATGTTGCAAACTCTCCAATTCCACGCAACATTGCCACTTGGATAGTGTTTAATTCCTTCATTCTAATATACGATTTTCAATGGATTCCATGATTCTCTATTAATTGAACTATAAAGTTTAAATGTTTCTGATTTTCATTTAATAATTTACTGCAGTTATTCATTAATAATCGTTGATTGTAATAGATTTTAGTCTAACATTTTTTCTTTCAAGTTTGGACAAAACATCCAATAGTTAATCCATCAACAGGAAATAATTGAATGAAATTAAGTAATTGATTTATGATGATAAAAAATTATTCAGATGTATGTTTATCACAATAATAATAAATTCTACAAACGTTACAATCATTTGCTATAATTAATTATGAATCAGCTCCGACCAAAAGTTCAATTTACTTTTCGTTGAGACTATCCCACCTCAATCTCCTTAATTAATAATAATAATCATACACATTTATCTACAGATATTCAATTCTTTCTCAACTTTCCAAAATATCAATGACTACATTTCGGTTCTTTAACAAATAACTTGAAAACTTACCCAAAAATATGGAGGCAATGCCTAGTAGTACTCCAAATCTGCTTCCTATACAATCACACCCAGAGAAAGGTGTAGCAACCACGAATCCATTCAACAGCATCCCTGCAATCATTGCAGATTGATCTATGCTGATTGGTATGGGGATCCCTGGATCTAATAGACTAGGATACGTTGGACTGGGCCAGCCTAACATTGTGCCGAAAGAGACACAGAGAAGTGAGCCTAAAAATAAATATATATTCAAATTGGTTATAGACTTTGAAATAACCTTGGGATATTTCTTATCTTATTCTCAATTCATACAAGTCTTCATCAAACCAGAACTCCAATTCGACAGTATAGTGATGTGTAACTGATAAAAAAAATTGGATACTCTTATACTATTATACTTCGCAAAAGAAATTTGAATTTATCTCTACTGAAACCAAATTTGAAGTGAGACATTCTAGAGTTACGAGGTTTGGAATCCAATAAATGAACTTAATTCCTGACAGAACTTAATTGAATCAATAAATAAAGAAAATCTAGAACAATATTTCAAAAGCAAAATGCTGCCTTCCTCAAAAGGAATGAAAATAAAATGATAATTCATGATAAATTAATAAACAAGCTGTCAAGACAACAAAAATAAATGAATAGTGAACCAATTGTTCTCTTTTGCTAAAAGCTTCTCGCAGAAGAGAACAATTGGTTCAATCTCAGAAATTATATTGTTTTCATTTTTAAGAATACCTGATAAAACACTGTTTTTCTATTCAGTAGAAGAATATATGGCACAGTAAAATGGAATTAGATATATATATATATATATATATATATATATATATATATATATATATATATATATATATATATATATATATATATATATATCTAATTCCATTTTACTGTGCCATATATTCTTCTACTGAATAGAAACAGTGTTTTATCAGGTATATATATATATATATATATATATACATCTTTTCTCCCTGTGAATTCTAGTTAATTTCATTTATTCAGATTTTTTCCATGATTGTGTCATCATTTATTATTTATGTTATCCTTAGGACAAATCCAATATCTTGTATTGATCAATGGAACGAATAAATATTAAATTAAATTAAATATTCAAGGTAAATTATCAACCAGTCTTACAAACTCCAAGCTTTAGTGGAAAATAGAATAAGAGAGACTATTCTCCCCCAGAAATGGATTTTTTATTCCTATTCTTATATTCTACAGATTTTTCATCTTACAAACATCTTTGTCTGAATATTACCGAAACGTTCTTTCCCATCTCCAAATAACGGCACATATATTCAACAACAATCAGCAGTGTTTGACAGATTATACAGCGATAAATATTATTGACATTGATATTAGTAGACAACAGGTATCATATCAATAAAATACAAATAAATAATAAATTGTGACATTTGTAAGAATGCTTTGAAACATTTCAATTAAAAATTGAAATTGAAGAGATATCTGTCTCACAAGAGTTTAAGTTTATGAATCTAAGATTTTAATTCTTGTGGGACACAAATCTCTTTGATTTTATATTTTTACAGATATTGTTTTTGTCCGGTAGATGTAATCGCTATCAATTTATGAATTAAAACATAAGCTAGGAATGATGAAAAACATAATTACGTTAGCATTTATGCGTTATCCACTATCTGTTATCCATCAGAACAGTAGCTAGGAACAAGGCTTTAGCTTGCTACGTTCGCGGATTTGAAAATAGTTCCTTAATATTATCGCGCGCCTGTGGGACTAAATTTGAGAGGAAATCACCTCAAAGTGTAAACTAAACTCTTATGCGTTGAACTTAAATCTATTGTATTAAATGAAAAACTCTGAAAACAAACATTGATTACTAGGTCATCCTAGGATTTCCCACACTTGCCAATATTTTTTCCGTAATTGAGATTTTTCCGGTGAATTTTGCAGAAAGTTCAATCAATTTTGGACGTGAATTTGACGCTCATTTTTTTTCTCATTTGGTATCTACTTCTTATGATTACTGTCGATATGCTTCGCAAACGTAAATCTTATGTAACACGTGGATCTACCCCGAAGGGCTGCTATAACATTAAAGAAGACTCAAGCCGCTGCCGTGCTAGCGAAGCGAGCTCGGTCAACAATAGACCGCTGTACGAGCGAGGTAAGTTCGGTTGAAGTCGATCCCTTGCGGGCTGCGGTAGCCCCAACCAAAAGTTACATACCGTCTGCATATTAAAACGGTTGATAATTCGTTCGAATCATTCATTTTGTAAAGCCCATATATACTTACTAGGTGCCAGTAGATATACGATAGATATCATTTGCTTCTGTAAAATTTATTCTAAAAGTCCTTTTGATCGGGTATTGCGAGTGAACTTTGTGCCAGAACTAATTGGGTTATGCCTCAACACAGAAAAGGTACTTATACGGACAATTTTCTAATCCAATCATTTCGTGGGAAAACCACCTCAACTACAATTTGCCGTGCGAATGAAGCAAGCTTGGTTACCGGTAAGCTGTCGTACGAGCGAAGCGACTTTGGTAAACAATAGGCCGCCGTGAGTGTGAGCGAAACTAATTTGGTCAACTGTAGGCCGCCGCGCAAGCGAGCTCAGTTAACGGTAAGCTGCCTTGCAAGCGAAACTAGCCTGTTTAACATTAAAGCCTTATATTTTTTTCCGTAGATTTGAGAATTTTATTTCCTTATGCGGGCGGAACTGCGGGTAACTGCTAGTAGAAATATGAAATTACCGAATAACATGAATTTGAATACTAGTTATGAACTTAGTCGATCGTGGCTACCAGTCATTTGTTCATAATTTCGAGTTATTTTTATCTATGAATCTACATTGCAAGAGTTACTCCATCACCACTTTCTGAAGACTTGTTGATGGTTCAGACTGTGAATGGTCTGATGAGATCAATGACTTTATTTATGTACTAGTCATGGACAAGACTTTTAGATTTTTACCATGAATTGGACATAAAACTCATATACTGAAAAGGACGATAGACTTCTAATCACTGACACTAAATAACGAGACTGAGTTAAGTGTACTATTCTCGTATGGTGCAAATCAAGAGACAGATACTCATAATAATATTATTAATAATAATTAAAATTTATTGTCTGTTAAGTACAGAAGGTACAAGACATTGTCAACATA
Source organism: Dromius quadrimaculatus (assembly GCA_963989225.1). Classification (NCBI taxonomy): domain Eukaryota; kingdom Metazoa; phylum Arthropoda; class Insecta; order Coleoptera; family Carabidae; genus Dromius; species Dromius quadrimaculatus. Next base: position 32,059,499 of record OZ022330.1, read on the forward strand.
GTTGTATTACCTAGTATTACATAAATTCACTTATATTATAGTAACATTTTCGTATGAGATACTCTCGTAGAGAATTTTTGGGAAACGGTATACCCGTGATGTTTCTAATAGAGTTTGGTAAGTTATTAAAAATTTTCAATGCCCTGTAATACTGACTCTAAGCGTTTGTGCTATGAGCAAGTATACTTATTGAATTTTTGCTTCTAGTTTGCATACATACATATCTTTATTCAAAGTAAGAAGTGAGAAGTTCTTCTTGACAAATATAGCCAACTCAAAAATATATAAAGATGGAACAGATATTATTCTTGATTCAATAAAAATTTCTTTGCAATGAGCCCGCAAAGAGACTCCTTTGATGCATCTAATAATATATTTCCGTAATGCAAAAATTTTGTTCGAATGACTGAACTTCCCCAAAACATGATTAAATATCTGATTCTGCTTTCAAAGTGAGCCAAATAATAAGTCCTCAAAGTGCTAATATGTACACAATTCCTAATTTTATAGCAACTTTAGTATATCTTGGATAGAGTGGCATGCAGATTGGTTATTTCAGGCAACCAGTTAAAATTTCAATCAACAGTGCGTCCCAAAAATGCGGTCTTAGATAAAGTTGCTGAAGATTTACTTTTCATTTTGACCAAATAGCTGCATATGATATTTTTTTTTAAGTTGAATATGACTAACTTGGTTTTTTCAGTATTTAATTCGAGACTGTTCCCACTACACCATTTCGACATTAAATATATGACTGAATTTGCAGACTCTGCAAATATTTTCAATGTTTTTCCACTGATTATGCAGGAAGTGTCATCAGCAAATTGACAAAACATCAGTGTCAACATGCCTTTTTAGTTCGTTTACATATATGACAAACAAAATTGGTTCCAATATAAATCCCTGGGGTACCCTTTTTTCTATTGGCAACAATCCAGATGATGCACATAGATTTGTATTACCTTTACAGAAATTAGCCGCATCAAATTGTTGTCTTCCAGTTAAGAAGGAGTCGAGCAGTTGGTGCCCTAAATCCTTAATACCTATACTTTCCAGTTTTGCAAGTGAAATTCCATGATCGATAGAGTCGAACGTCTTGCTTAGATCAAAATATATCGCTCCGACAACTTTGTTTTATCCAGACAATCATTGATGTAAGATATTGTACTGAACATTGCATCAACCGATCCTTTTTTTGGTATGAAGCCAAATTGATGTTTTGATACAATACTGTACTTTTCTAAGTATTTTTTAATGCGCACATATACTAGCTTTTCAATGATGTTGCTAAATACTTATAATAGAGAGACAGGTCGGTAATTTTTCAGATTGTTACGAGAGCCTTTTTTGAAAATTGGAATTATTTTTGCCAGTTTTAGTTCTTCGGGAAAAGTTCCATTATGGAATAGGCTATTAATAACATGACTTATGACTTCTGCTACAACTGTAGCCACTGATCGTAGTAGTGAGCACGGAATGGAGTCAGCCCCCGAAGATTTCTTATTGGTCACCGAGAACATTGCTGATAGCACTTCGTGCTCATCAGTAGGAAATATATGCATACATACTCTGTTGGGTTGGACCGGCATAGTCTAAGTTAAAATTAGTGTGAGTTGAATCATTGGAGCTCGTTATGTCGCTAAAACATTCAATCAAAAGGCAAGATATCTGTTTTGGATCGTCTATATCTACCCCAGTTTTGTCTTTTACTATTATATTATAGTGGGTATACTACCTCCTGTTTCCTTTTCCATTATATTCCACATAGTTTTTGATTTATTTTTTGCTGATAGAATGAGACTATCATAATAGTACTCTTTGTTATTTTGCATTTACTTCCTATATTTCAATGTTTGCGCCTCATAGTACTCATCTGAGTTAGTATCTTGATACTCAGCACACAAGATTCGCAAAATATTTAATTTATCCGCAGCAAACTTAGTATGCCTATTCATCCAAGAAATACTATTATTGTTTTCTTCAATTGTAACAAAAGGGAAAGCTATATGGAAATAATGTGAGAATGTTTTTATTTGGGTCACTTTCGGAAAATATTTTTGACCATGTTTCAGTGCTCAAGAGATATGTGAAATAAGGATTATTGAAGTTACTGAATACTCTTGTATATTTGTACAGGATATGATTATTGTGAATATTGTGAAGTTGGCGTGTACGGTGGTGTAGTGAGAAAAAGTGTGAGAAAAAGTGTAATTACTGTGTAATTCAGTGGAAATTAATAGTTAAAGTGGATTGTGAGTGAAGCTAAGACAAAAGACTACAGATAGTGTCACTAGGTCTTCCGGTTAGAAGCGAAATAAACGTTAAAAAATAAATCGCAGCCGGGAAGGTTAATTTCAGTAAGGTCGAGAATCGCGCGCGATACAGACACAAACGCACGTGTAGCTTAGCGGCGAGCCGGGCGAATCCAGTGTTGCAAACAATAGCAAAAATAAAAATAAATAGTTTTTTCTTTTAAGCGTAAAACTTAGAATCGCAATTAAATAATAAAAGCATAGGCAGTATTTATTATAGAGTTAGAGCGGAAGCAATCAAATGAATGGTAGAGAAAGAAGCAATAGTACCAGTTGCATTAGAAAGAGAGAAGAAGAGGAAGAAGAAAAACTAAGAGAATCTAAAAGGAGCGCGATAGAAAAAAGATTTACTGTTAAAAGAAGTACAACAGAAGAACAGAAGAAAACGACAAAAATGGAGGAAATGTTGAAGAGGATTTCGGAAGATCTGAAAAAGCTTACAAATAATTATGAGGAAATAAAGGGAGAAGTAACGAAAGGAAGGGAAGAAGTACGAAACGGGAACATAGCAATCAGAAAAGATATGGAAGAGTCGTATAAGAAAATTATAAGCAATATTGAGGGTATAAATAAAGAAATAGATCAAATAAAGCAGAAAGAGAAAATGTGGGTGAGAGAAAATGAGGAAATGGGCGAAAGAATAAAAAGACTTGAGAATAGAGAAGAACAAAGAGAAAAAGAAGCAAACAAAAACAAATTTATAATAACAGGACTAGAAATAAAAGAAAACTTAAAAGAAGAAATTGGAAAATTCATTAAAGATGAACTAAAGATCCATATAAAAATCGTTGAGGCGTACAAGGTTAAACAGATAACGGAAAGACAGAAAGTAGTGATAAAAGTAAACAACGAAGAAGATACACAGGAGATATTTAACGCGAAAAATAAATTGAAAGGACAAAAAATATATATAGACAAATTCCTAACGGTCAATGAAAGAAAAATACAAGGAGAGATAATAAAAAGAGCTAAACAGGAAAGAGAGGATGGAAAACAGGTGAAAATTTACACTAATAAACTGATGATAGATAACAGCATGTGGCTGTGGGACAAACAAAGAGAGAAATTAATCCCAAAAAACTAAGCCGCAAGAAAGGAAAGGAAAGAAGAGGTACGACGACCGAGCAAGAAAATGGATATGAGGATTTATTGAATAGAAACATAAAAGTGAAAAATAAAAACAAAAAAGAATCAAAAAAGAGGAACAGGCGCAATGAAATAAAAATCAGTACATGGAATGTCCGTACGATGCTACAACCAGGGAGGATGCAAGAAATAGTATCAGAAATATCAAGATATAACATTGACATAGCGGCAATACAAGAGACTCGATGGAAAGGAAAAGGAGTAATAGAGAAGAAAGACTTCTTACTACAATATTCAGGAGATGAAAAACAAGGGCAATACGGCGTGGCTTTTTTAATAACGGGTAAATTAAAAGAGAAAGTGATAGAGTTTGAAGCAATAAATGAAAGATTAGCCTATGTGAGAATAGAAACAACTCCTTTCAAGTTGTCAATAATAAACGTATACGCACCAACAGAAAACGCAAAGACAGAAATAAAAGAAAAATTCTATGAAAAATTAGAAGAGGAATTAGAAAAAGTACCAAAAGAAGACACCCTATTGCTATTAGGAGATTTCAACGCTCAAATAGGAAAAGAAGATCATATAAAGCAGGTAGCAGGAAAATATACACTACATGAAAACACAAATGACAACGGTCAAAGACTATGTGGTATAGCGGCAAGAAACAATATGATTATAAGTAGTACCAAACATAAACATCCAGAAATACATAAAATAACTTGGGTATCGCCAGACCAAGTAACCCAGACACAAATAGACCACGTACTAATCACAGGAAGAAAACAATCAGATATAACAGATGTAAGATCATACAGAGGAGCATGCGCGGATTCAGACCACTTTATGGTAATAGCAAGTCTTAAACAGAAAGTAAGAAGAAATCAGAAAGACAGAAGCAAGAAAACTAAATGGGACATAGAAAAACTTAGCAATGAAGACACAAGGAAGAAGTACGAAGAAGAAATAGAGAAGCACATCAAAGAAAAATATGAAGAAGAAGACAATGTAGAGAATAAGTGGCATAAGATACAAAACTGTATAAACCAAGCTGCAAAAAAATGGATAGGAGAAGAAAAACAAGAGAATAAAAAAACATGGTTCAACAAAGAGTGCCATGAAATAGTATTAAAAAAGAAAAATGCAAGACTGAAGTGGATGAATACAAATAGGATAGAAGACAGAGAAGATTATAAAAAAATAAGGAAGCAATGTTGTAAAATTCTAAGAAAAAACAAGAGAGATTGGATAGACGATAAAATAACAGATATTGAAAAAGAAAGTGTGAATAGAAATTCAAAACAGTTCTATAAAAAAATAAATGAACAAAAAAGAGCATACAAACCAAAAGTCTACTGTATAAAAGACGCAAAGGGCAACAAAACAGAAAACGATGAACAATATAAGGAAACATGGGTAGAATACTTCAAAACCCTGCTAACAGACCCGCAACAAAACGTGGATATTACAACACAAGATGAAATTGCGGACGAAGGAGTATCAGAAGAACCAACAAAAGAAGAAGTCAGAGAAATAATAAGAAGCAGGCGAAATGGGAAGACTCCAGGCAAAGATGGAATAAACACAGAACTAATAAAATATGGAGGAGATGAACTACACGAATATATATATAAACTTATAATGAAGGTGTGGAGAACAGAAAAAATGCCTAAGGATTGGGAAAGAGGACAAATAATCACAATTCACAAAAAAGGAGACCAACAAACATGCGAAAATTATAGAGGTATAACGCTACTGAACACGACATATAAAATAATGTCAACACTAATACAAAAGAGAGTTCAGAAAGAAACAGAAAACATAATAGGACAGCATCAGTGCGGATTCACGCAAGGCAGATCAACAACAGACGCTATACATACAGTTAAACAGATAATAGAAAAAGCACATGAATATAAAATGAGCATAGACTTATTATTCATTGATTTCAAACAAGCGTTTGACTCGATCAAAAGAGAAAAACTTATGAAAGCCCTAGAAGAATTTGGGATAACAGCTAAACTAAGACGATTGATCTTGATGACATTAAGTGGAACAACAACCACAATTAAAACACAAAAAGGAGAAACTCAGGAATTCGAAATAAACAAAGGAGTAAGACAAGGAGATACACTATCAGCAACTCTGTTCAACATAGCGTTAGAATATGTGATGAGGAATTTGAACAAAGGAACACTCAGAACTAAAGGCGGACAAATAATAGCATACGCAGACGATATAGTATTGGCAACAAAAAATAGGAAAATATTGAAAGAAATGATCGAAGAAATAGTAACAGAAGGAAACAAAATGGGTCTAAAAATCAATGAGAACAAAACTAAAATAATGAGGATAGGAAAAAAATCAGGAAGTAGAAATATAAAAATAGGTAGCCTACAGTTTGAGGAGGTTAATGAATTCAAATACTTAGGGATTATGCTATCAAATAATGGAGACAGGAAAACAGAAATCCAAGAGAAGATATTGACAGCGAACAGAGCCTTTTACGCAAATAAAAAATTACTCAAGGATAAAAACCTAACAAAGAAAACAAAATTAAAAGTTTATAGAACAATAATCAGACCAATAATAATGTACGCGGCAGAAACAATGACAATGACCAAAAAAGATGAAGAAGATTTACGAATAGTAGAAAGAAAAATAGTAAGAACTATTACAGGATTAGTAAAAACGACAGAAAACGAATATAGAATATTAATGAACCATGAAATAGAACAAGAGCTACAAGGAGAAGATATAGTAAGGAAAATAAAACAACAGAGGACGAAATGGTTAGGACACATATGGAGAAAAAGGGAAGAAGACACCGTAAGGGCAATTTTACATTGGGAACCAGGCGGAAACAGAAGAAGAGGCAGACCCAGGTCGAAATGGCTACAAGAAGTAGAAGCAGATCTGAGTAAAGCAGGAATAAAGAAATGGAAGGAGAAAACAGAAAATAGGAAGACATGGAGAGAAATATGTCAGAATATTTAGAACAAGGCGATGAGGACTGATCCCCCTCAAATAAAGGATCTAGAGAGCTTCAGTAGAAGCGGCGCAACCCCACCTGGGGTGTCCAAGCCACTATATATAATGATTATTGTGACATTTTGGTATGGTTACCATCTTACTAAACTGGTCAGATAGAGTTGATTTTGATACTACGCCTTGTAAATTGTTAGGGATATTTGAGAATACATAATCAAGCAGAGATTTACTATTATCATGCACTCTAGTGTAGCATGGTACACGCGACTCAAACCCGTGAGGAATATGTTTTGCAACCTTATAAAATCTAAATTTGTATTATTGCCATGGATATTTAGATCTCCACATATTACATACAACATCTGGTGTATCACTAATTCCATGAAGTAAATCACAAAAATTTTTAGAAGATTGTTCTAAGTTACTTTTTGGTGATCTATATATATATATACATGCAATTATATATGATTTATTATCAATACTACAGATGGCTGCACAGTATTCAAAGATTTGATCTATTTGTTTTACTTACATTGCAAGTTCTGTCGCATTTGTACCCTTATGAGCAAGAATGCATGTGCCACCACATTTTATATCTTTTCTACAATAATAACTGATAATATTGCAATCAATAATATTGTTAATACCACTTTCCTCATTGTATAGTCAGTGTAGACAGAACTATCGTCTTTATGTTATCTAAGATCCCATACAATGACTTGCGGTTGAGCGCTTAAAAGAATCATTGAAATATATATATATATATATATATATATATATATATATATATATATATATATATATATATATATATATATATATATATATATATATCTATATATAAATTATGAAGTTCAACTACCCGTAGAAATGCTGACTTAAGATATAAACTTTCCACAAGATCATGTAACATAGAATATTATAAAAACACATGTAATCCCTGAGAACGACGAGTTCTCTTATCATAGCCAAGCTTGTATCTTGTATTGCACAGTTTTTAGCAACAATAAAACTTTTCAAAAACTATTTCGAAAAGTCTAATATCATAATTGGTGCAGTCGGTAGGATAGCCAACAATAAGTTTGTAACAGTGAAAAACACAAAAGTTACTCATCTAATTGTCGTATTTTTATACGGGAATTGGCTATTCGCAACAATATAAAGTGTGTAAATAAAGTTATGCAAATCCCGAACACTAATAATATAATTATTATTTCCCCAATCAATCAAGAATTAGTAATTAATTGTAAGCATAAAAATATAAAGAAGAATTTTCAGGGAATTTTTAGAATAATCAATGATGGAGATTGTAAAATCAATCAATGGACATCTAATGGGATATCAAAAGTTTATAAAGAATTAGAAATGAATAATGACCAATTGCAAAAGGCAAAACTTACTTCCTGACTTCGATATGAGTATGATAGTCCGAAAGCTGGCTGCAAGGAATGTTTTTCAAACGCTAGTACTCACCGAGACAATAGGAAAAGTCATGATGTGCCTAGGCAGAAGCTGTGCATAAGTATAGTATGATTTCTTTTATGGTACATTTTTCGTAGAGCAACTATACCAATGGTGTAGCACTATGAAATTATCCTTAAAATTCAGGTGATACTTAGTAAATAAAAATTATCTGTGTGTCTCGTCAAATCTTGTTGCGGCCGTGCAACTTCCTTTTAAAATAGTTGATTTTCATGCAAAAACTGGTGGAAATTTTTTAGAGAAAGTGTCAACGGGATCAGTTTGGTTCGATGATTGTCTGAGCATTTTCAAGGGAGTAATCATTGGAAGTGGTCGACCGCGCGATATTTGGGAACTCTGTCAAATCTATAGTATTAATGTAGTGTTGTGAACTCAGTGAAATTTCATTTGAACGTTTTTTTCACTGTATCATAGTAATTGGGTGATTTTTATTTGTAACCCAATTTCTATTTCGCCTAACTTATTATATAAATGAATTATTATCATTCAGTTAATCAGATTCGACGCTTTCCGCTACCATCACAGAACTACAAGATTGGTGCAGTGGATGCAGGTAAGTATAATTTCTATACTTAAATATCTAGATCATTCCGCACAGTAATTCGGTACGTGAACAGAGGTTGTGCTTCACTGTCGCATCTTTTGTTATGATTGATGCAGTAGAATAGGTTGAATATTACCCGGTGGAATGGAGTAGTATTTTGTTGAACTGTTCGACTAGATTATTTATAAACGCCTTTAGTTCTGTAACAATTGAAAATAGTTGAGACAACAGCTCAGGTAACTATCCTTCTGACAATCACGACTTCCACCATAGCTCCCTCAACCGTCCCCTACCAAGTACGATAACCGACACCACAGAGTCCCGAATGCCCCTCCTGTTCCAAATATTGCCATGTCACCGTATCCTCTCCATTATTTGTTCCCTTCTGGGCCCTCACGCGTTCCGATACATAACTCTTTTGATCCGTTCTCTTATCATTCACCGAATCTCCAAAATCAAGCAAAGGATCATAATAATTCTCAAATTTCCGCGCCACTGGTTGATGTTTTTGACGATCCAACATCTATGTCTGCCCTTTAAACTATGAATACTTACTCCGAAGGTTCTGATTTAGAGGTATTACTAGATAATGTAGCTGCTGTGGCCGAATGTTATAAGTGGAATGGTAGTCAAGTAGTAACAGCGATAGAATTAAAACATGAAGGTCATGCGTTGATGGCTGGTGAATTCATTTGGGAGGAGAATAGACTATGCAGTTGCAGAGCAGGAATTTTCCAAAATTTATGGACGAAAAGACGAATCTCTGAGAAAACTCACGTTCCGCTTGGCAATTTGTGCTGCAAAATTGTTCCCTTCGATGGATGGTCCGGAATTTATAGGATTATGTAATAAATGATCAAAAAAATTTTTGAAGGCCTTGATACGAGTTTAGTGAGCGGAATATGTTGGTTCAGGCAATTTGAGACGGACGAAGAAGCATTGGCCCTATGCGGAGCATTGTGAGGAAGTTCTAGCTAGATTATTCAAGGACACTAAATTGGATGCTTATAAGGCCCATGTACGATTATTTACAAGAGCTTTTTCCTCTTCGGCTATAGAAACTTATGACTCTAAGCAGAATGAAAGCAGAAAGGTCACGCTGCGTACTAACCAGCCCTGTCACAACATGAAATTGTGGTAGCACTGAATACATAGGTAAAAAGTGCCCGATCGCAAAGCAGATGCTTTGTTATGATTGTGAAGTAGTCAGACACAATGTATATGACTCAGCGTGTCCATTAAACAGTAGATAAACGTATTTATATTGTATCAATGGTCACAGATTTTGATGAAGATAGAACAAAAATTGTTCAGTTTCAGATCAATAACGAAGAGGACTTATTTTCAGTAGATTCTGGTGTTGCTGTTTCGCTATTATAACTAAAAATTGTGTTTGAAGATAAGTTATATACCTTACCGTCAGATGATGTGCTGGTCGATGTTTCTGGTAATCAAGTACGTAGTGACGGATAGCTCGATGGAGCGTTTGATATTGGATTCGAAAAATAGCCACATTAGTTTGTAGTATGTCCTGATAATCTGTATTTGCCGATTGATGGACTGGTTGAAGTAGATATCTTCATGAAGCACAAAGTAGATTTTGAAAATAACCTCTTCAGAATTAACAGAAGAGCTCTATCCATATTAAAAATATTAAGGAACGACAATACAAATGATGTAGTCGTAGTTTTTGCTGACGTTGATTGCAATGTGAGCTCAAGCATTGGTCCGAATGTGCAAAAACAAAATAATGTTCTTCTTCTATCGCTCAAATACGTCAAAAACAAGAGTAATTTATTTTGGTATTTCAACAAGTTGCCATGGCAACTTTACACAAAGCATTGATCAATTTGGACAAGTACAAAAAGTTAATCACGTGACATATGCCCGTATTCTGTAACTCAATCAATAATTTTTTATTGATCGATAAGTTTTTTGATGAATGGAAACGATTGTGACAAGCAAATATTCAGAACTTTTATCAGTGCTACCTATGTTCATTGACTGGAATAGATAATGATCGATAATGATTCGTAAGATTGCTGTACTCCGCTTCGCATCGTACAACGAGCTGTCTTACTCATACCAAAATCTAGCATTATTTGTACTTGTTAAACAAATAGCTATTTTGCAGACCGTGATTTGAAATATACAATCCAGGATCAAACTTGTAGTTGTACGGATTTTCAAATGATGGATGCACAATCAGAATCATATTGGACGTTTGGATCCTCTACCGTTAGGACTCAATCAAAACGATGAGTGCGAGGTTAGTCGCTGTCAAATTATGAAAGATCTAATAGATGAAATGTCAGCCAACAAAATTATACAACCCTTTGTTAGTCCATATTCTGCTCCAGTAGTCCTCGTAGAAAAAAATCATCAAATGGAGAGAGCTCATTTAGATTTCGCATTGAATATAGAGAACCGAGCAAGATATCTTGGTCGTATAGTAAGTAAGAACGGTGTGAAACCTGATCCCGAAAAGGGAAGCGCCGTACAAGCATTCTCAATACTTGGCGAGCATTTCGTGGCCTATTGGGTTTTATTAGAAGATTTATCTCAAATTTTGACACAAATGACAAGAAAAAAAACAGTAAATTGAATAATTTGAAGAATTTATCAATAGAAACACCTATTCTTGAATATTTGGATTTTGATAATACATTCATTGTTTGCCCTGATGCTTCATCATATACCCTCGGTATGACTCTTTGTCAAGAACACGAAGGTCTGTCACTTACGCCAGCCGACAACTTTCGCTTGCCGAACGCAATTACTGCACGACGGAACGAGAATGTTCGACTCTAGTCTGGGCAATTAAACATTCTAGGTGCTACTTGTATTGTCAGAAGTTCATCGTTCACACCGATCACCAACATCTAAAATAGTTGATGAGCACTACCGAACCATGCAATCGACTTATCAGGTGGTCATCGTTGCTTAGTGAGCATGATTTTGACATTCATAACATGCAAACGCTGTCACATTCTCGCGGATCAAGCAAGTGCGGATCATGTTTCAAAACTCGCATGAATATGATACCATCATTATGGGACCATGACGCAATGAAGGCAGCACAGCACGATGACGCGCTAGTAATAACGTATGCCAAATAACTGCGACATTTACTTTGATGATGACGGATTGATTCATGAGAAATCGAATAATGAACGATTTGAAGATAAATAAGTGATACCTACGAAGTTAACAGAGCACATTTTACGAGCTTGTCATGATTTTCTCTGATCTGGTCATGGCGATTCAGGGAAGATCCCCGAAAAAGTCAATTCACGATTATTTTGGCCTTAATTACGTAGCTACGTCAAAGAATATGTGAAAAATGTGTTTCATGTGCATGAAGTTGAACTTTGCTCTATTTGCAGCCTGCCCCATTAAAGGAATTCAATTCAGCCACTCGCTTATTCGAACGCATTGCGATGGATGTTGATGATTCCTTAATCGCGATGAATAGTGGAAATAAATATTGTCACAAATTTTATTTAGAATAGTTTATTACACAGGTAACAGTAAGAGTCTCTACTTTACAAACTCGTGTGTTCACAATATCACTCATCGTTACTCGTACTGAATCACTGAATGAATCACTGACTGACTTCCTCTCCTAACTTACGCATCTATATACCTAAGCCGACAATGGGTCAACATTCAATTGTCTAACAATTGTTGCCTGGCAACCACCTGTAGCAGTTACGTATTTTGAATCTAGAATACTGCTACATGACTCCTCGACCAGGAAATATTTACTATAACGCTATAGTGTTTTTTTGACTTGTTTGGTATTTATCACGATACTTTTTGTTAGTTTTTTACGCTTCAAAAAGATAAATATTTTTATTCCAAATAGTTTCTATCAATGAAAGAAGTGCTCAAATTCCTTATATATTTTATTATTTACTCTACGATCTTACTGCTCTTAGTTATTATTCAAAGTTTATATAACAGATAATATCTGCTTTAAATTTGGTGACCCCGACGTGATGAAACTGCGTGAGGTTGATTTTGAAACAGCCAGCGGTTTGGAGAATCTTATAGTGGCTTCTGCTACAGTACAATACAAGCTTCGAGAGTTCTGGCCAGATGATTCGGAATTGTGGTTTGCTCAAGTATAAGCAGCATTTGATAGCCAACAGAAAACTTCTGAAGTTAGTAAATACAACAAAGTCATTACCTCATTACGTTCAGATCAAGCATTCATCATCAGAGATTTGCTACTAAATCGTCCTGTTACAAACCCTCACTCCACTTCAAAATCTGAATTAATAAAGCGTAGTACTTTGATTGATACGAAAAAACTTCAAAAGTTATTATTAATTCGTAAATTTGGTGACAATAAACCATGCCAGTTGCCTCGAGAAATGGAACAGCTTTTGGGAAATCGAGTTCTTGATCCTCAAATATTGGAAGAGATCTTTTTACAAAAACTACCGTCTCATGTGCAGATCGCCCTAATTACCTCTAACATCAACAGTCTTGAGAATAAAGTAGTCCTAGCATACAAGATTATGGATGTTTCAAGTTCATCGCTACAAACAAGTTTTAGCAGCCGGTTTTCTGTCAACACAGAATTGGATGAGCCTTGTACCGAGGTTCGGAAACTGCATGGGAAGCTGTTGCAGCACGAATCAATTTTGCGACAGAATAGAAGTCCTATAACAGATTCCACCTACTGTTTCGGCTCTCGAGCAAAGAAATGTGTAGCTCCTTGTTCGTGGAGTTCCTCTTCAGGAAATCTACCAGAAGCCTCAAATAAGAATGTCAGTCATAATACTATATCAGATGTGTCTAAAACGTATCCCCCTTTATTAATTTCTAGTAATAAGCTTGTCTCTCCTATTCCGTTGTTCTTCATTACTGACAGAGCTTCTGGTCATTGTTTCTTGGTGGATTTAGATGCGGAGGTGAGTGTTATTGTTCCAAACATATTCCAAAGGCAAAATAAACAAAAACTCAAGCTGTTAATAACACTACTATTGCTACTTACGGAAAATTGAATTGTTCTCAGATTTTGCACTAGAAATTCCATTTACCTGGACATTTTTCATTGCTGATGAAGAGCATTCAATCTTAGGGACAGTTTTTCTCTGTTATTATTGTTTGCTGGTAGATGTTAGAAATGAACGACATTTGATATATAATTGCCAACAATTGTCTACTGTTATGAGTTCAAAAGAATTGCCATTTGTCAAAAATGACACCTGTCAAAGCTGTTTTTTGAATTTATTGTCAGATCTCCCAGCTTCAACTAATCCGTCTAATGCCAGACGTCAAATCAAACATATTGTTGAACATTGCATTATTACAACTGACTTGGCTGTTTCCGTTAGACCGCGCAGATTACCTCCAGATCGCCTGGCTTTAGCAAAAGAAAGAATTTGATAATCTTCTACAGTTGGGTGTGATAAGATCTTCTAAAAGCATGTCATCTTTTTCTTTACACATGGTACAGAAAAAAGAACCAGATGATTGGCGTCCTTGTGGCGATTACCGGGCTTTAAATTTCATTACAGTATCAGATCGTTATCCTCTACCTTATTTGCAAGACTTTGCATAGATTCTTTTAGGTGCAACTATATTTTCTAAGATTGATTTAGTCAAAGCTTACCATCAGATTCCAGTGGATGGATATTCTATTAAAAAAACGGCCATAACAACTCCTGAATACGTTGTTATGTCGTTTGGATTAAAAAACAGTGCACAAACCTTCCAGCACTTCATTAACGAGGTTATTAGGAATTTAGATTTTTGTTTTGCTTAATCAGATGACTTGTTTATTGCTAGCAACACACCTGAAGAACGATTGGTACATTCGAGACAAATTTTTACACGCTGAGAGGAATTTGGTATTCTCAATTACACAGACAAAGATTTATTTGGACAGATATAAAAAGTTGGACAAAAGCATGTAGCAAGTGTCAATGTTACAAATTATATAAACATAATCATCCACCCACTGGAAAATTCCCATTATCTTTCAAACGTTTTGAGATGGTACATCTTGATATAGTAGGCCCCTAACCAGTATCAAATTGTCATTCATATTTACTAACAATTATTGATCATTTCACGCGTTGGACAGAGGTCATCTCTCACAGAGATACTAAAGTAGAGACAATCACACACTGTTTTTAAGTGGTTGGGTTTCAAAATTTGGAATACCAATCCAAGTTACAACTGATAGAGGCGCCTAGTTTGAGTCACATCAATTAAGCAATTTCTTATCACAACTTAACGCTAGAAGAATACTTTATACCATCCAGAAGCAAACAAGTTGATGAAAGATATTACAGACAATTCAAATCAGCGTTAAAATCGTGTAGCAGATCAAATAACTGGTATGAAAATTTGCCTCTAGTGCTCCTTGGTATCCGCACTTCCTTCAAAGAATCTCTTAGATGTAGTTCGGACGAACTAGTCTATGGTACAAATTTAAGATGGCTAGGTGAACTCTCATTCCATTCAAGTAACCATTGTTTTGAATACTCTGACCCAACACATGTTTTCAAAGACCTCAAAATTAAAATGGAAATCTTAAAACCAGTTCCTTCTAAAACATCAAATAAAAAATGCTACTTACATCCGGATCTATTCAAAACTTCTCACGTTTGCATTCGTTTCAATATAATCAAAAAACCCTTACAGCCCTCTTACAATGGTCCTTATCAAGTTATCAATAGGAATTAGAAATTGTTTACCTTGAATATAAACTGTAACATTGACACTGTTGCCATCGACAGGTTAGAACCAGCTTACTTGTAATTTCAGTTTTGCCAAAACAATAACGCTAATTCCTTTAACCTGTACTTTTGGGGGAGAAAAACTTATTTTTTTTTTTCTGAGGAAGGAGTAATGTAGCAGCTACGTATTTGGGATCTAGAATACTGCTACATGGCTCCTCGACCAGGAAATATTTTTTATATCGCTAGAATGTTTTTTTTGACTTTTTTGGTATTTATCATGATAGTTTTTGTTATTTCTCTACGCTTCAACAAAATAATCATTTTTATTCCAAATAATTTTTATCAATAAGAAAAGTGTTTAAATTAATTATATATTTTATTATTTATTCTACGATTTCACCGCTCTTAGTTGTTATTCCAAATTTATATAACAGATGATATTTGTTATACACCGAGCATCTAGTGACCATAGCCTGTCAATCATAAGCGACAATTAAACATCGACTTTGTCTATACTAACTGGGATTATAGTTACAACGAATTCAAATAAATAATTATGTGAGCAAATCACTACAAATATTTTATATTTGCGACACTGTTCCCCCCTCATGGGTTGTCGTCCTCGTCGAACTCAGAATCTCGTCCATGGTACGACCACAACCTGTTTCCCTGGATGACTTTCAGTTTTCCGTTTCTGCCCCTCCGTATCCGGAATACAACGTCGTTTGGGAATTTTATGACCTCGTATGGTCCCTCCCAGTCTCTCTGCAATTTGAGACACTTTCCTCTCCTTCTTCTGGGATTATAGAACCACACCTTATTGCCTTGCTGGAACTTGGGACCATTTGCTCGCATATCATATCGGGCCTTCATTCTGTCGCTGGTAACTTGTATGTTTTTCCGTGCAAACTCATGGACGCTCCAAAAGTTGTTCTAAAGATGGCTGACCCATTCCGGCAACTGTTGCTCGTTGTCTTGAGGTGGATGCCCAAAGACCAGATCAACCGGTAACCGCAGCTCTCGATTCATCATCAGCTTGGCTGGAGTGTACTGAGTGGATTCATTGACTGCCGACCTGTACGCTAATAGGCACAGGTTATTCTTCTTATCCCAATCACCTTGGTGCTAGTTGACGAATTTTGACAGATAATCCAGAATTATTTTAATGCAACGTTCCACCATGCCATCAGACTGTGGATGTAGTGCTGAATTTCTTGTTTTGCTAATGCCTAAAATCTTCATTACGCATTTGAAAAGTTCAGACTCAAAATTCCTGCCTTGATCGAAGTGTAACTCCAATGGCACCCCAAATCTTGAAATCACGTTCTCAATAAGAGCTTGTGCAACTGTTTCAGCTTCTTGATTCCTTATTGGTATTGCTTCCGGCCATTTGGTGAATTATTCCATGACAAGCACCAAGTACTTGATTTCCCGTTCAGTAATAGGCAAAGGTCCAAGTATGTCCACGGCAATTCTCTTAAACGGAGAGCCCACGTTGTACTGCAGCATCTTAGCGCGCTGCCGAGTGGCGAGCCCTTTTCTTGAGTTACGGCGTTCACAAGTCTTGCAATATTGTTCTACGTCTTCTTGACACCAGCCCAGTAGAAACGTTCACAGACTTTATCAAGTGTCTTCTTGATGCCAAAATGTCTACCGCTGTTACCGTCATGCAATTGTTCCAAAATTTGCTCCTTCAAATTTTTTGGCACTATCAGTTTCTCTTTCGTTATCTTTCCATCGGAGCTATCCCATAGTCGATATAGTCAGTCATTTCTGACTGTCAGAAAATTCCAATGTGTCAAGTAGACCTTGGTGATCGAATCCATATAGCTGACGTTTCCTGGGAACCAGGTTGCTGACCAGTCTTTACCCACTCCAAGATCGGCTTCAGTACAGAATCATTCAGTTTAGTCTGTTTCATCGATAATACGGATCCATCTTGCTGAAATTCTTCCACCCTGGTGATGTTTATGGATCGTTCACGTTCCTCCTGCTTACGGCAGTTATTACAATCATCATCCTATGGTCGATGGAACAAAGAATCTGCATCAAATTGAGTTTTTCCGGGTCTGTGACGAATCTCGAAATCATATACCTGAAGATGCTCCAGCCATCGCGCGGTTTGTCCTTCAGGATTTTTGAACTTCATAAGCTATTGCAGCGCCGAATGGTCGATCTGATGGCAAATTTTTGGTCGTGAAGTTAGCTGTGAAAATTCTTAATTGATTTCATCACAGCATAGAGCTATTCTCTTGTAACGCATCAATTCTTCTGAGCCTTATGTAAAGTTTTGATGTGATAGCCAATCACTTTCTCAACTTCATCTTGTTCTTGAGAGAGAACAGCTCAAATTCCGAAATAACTAGCGTCCGTATCCAAAAAGAATTTGCCCTCTTCGTTTAGATGCGCCAACACTGGAGACGTCGTAAGAGCATTCTTTAGTGTTTCGAAAGCTTCCTCACTCTCACCGTTTTACTCTAATTTCCGTTGAAGCAAACAGCGGTTTGGCAATCAATGAGAAGTTCTTAACAAATCGGCGATAATAACTAGCCAAACCCAAGAAGCTTCTCAGCTCGTGGATGTAGCTTGGGATCCTCCAATTTTCCACAGCTTCAATTTCTTCTAGATCTGTCTGTACTCCATCACTGGACAACACATGTCCCAAATATTTGATTATCTTCTGGAACAAGTGACATTTCTTCGAGTCTAATTTCAGGTTGGCTTCTTCCAACCGATGGAACATTAGTCTCAGACGGGTTATTTCTTCTTCAAAGTGTCTCCTATGAACTATCACGTCATCAAGATAGACGAATGCAATTTTCCATGACAACCCCTGTAGCACTCTCTCCATTAATAGCTCAAACGTACTTGGAGCATTGCAGAATCCAAAAGGCATGACTGTGAATTGCTATAGACCCGCACAGGACGTGAATGCTGTCTTTTCCCCATTTTTTTCTCTTATTTCAACTTGACAATATCCACTCTGCAAGTCTAAGATAGAAAACTATTTTGAATCTCCAACATCATCAAGAATGTCATCGATCTTTGGCAGGAGGTATGAGTCCTTCTTTGTCACTTCATTCAATCTCCAGTAATCCACACAAAACCGAGTAGAACCATCTTTCTTCCACACCAAAAGCATCGGAGAGTTCCACGGACTTGTCGATGATTCAATGACTCCTCTCTTCTGCATGTCGGTTACCAGTTCTTGAACTTCGTCAATCCGAGATATAGGTATTCGCTTTGGGGGCTGTATTATCGGTTGTGCATCTCCAACATCGATTTCATGCTGAACTAGATGTGTGCACCCAAAATCACTTGAATTCTTTGCAAAGCTATTCTGATATTCCAGCAGCAAATCGCGTAGCTTCTTCTTCTGTTCTTCTGTTGAATGAGTGCTGCCTTTGTTAAATGAATCTTGAGTTTTGTGGCTCAGTTGCCTTGAAAATGGGTCCTTTTCAATAGCTGTACTTTCCATCTTGCAAATCAACTTGACGGCTTCCAATCTAACTAACGGTGTACATTTTTAATTCGAACCGAACAATCCAAAACGTTCAGAATCCTGATCACCAATTGTGAAGAGTTCACCAGAGTTCTGGCTAGTGCAACGGATTTATTCCAGCTAAATTCCTTGTCAGGTACAAAGACATGCCTTGCACCTTTAGGAATGTTGTCCAGTTTGAGTGAAACCACCTTTTCCAATCGAGAAGGTACCAGGAAATTCTTTGGAGCAACAGCATCTGTCACTTCCATTCTCATTTGTCGATAATGAAAAGGTACTTCTTCCTCATTACCAATTCAAAGAACATCGCCGTTCAGATCCAAGACACAACCAAGATCTCGCAGGAACCCGACGTCCAAAATACAATCATCCACAATGGCAGCAATGAATGCTTGAAGTTCTTTCTTCAAATTTCCAATTGCGAATTGAAGCTTCTCTTCACTGAGTACTGGTATTCTGTCCCCATTTGCTGTCTTCAGTATAATCCGTTGGTTCTGGGCACGTTCTCTTAAAATTTCTGTTTTTTTTTGCAAAAATTTTCTGATGCACAACGGTGACATTCGCTCTGGTATCCAGCAGCATCATGCATGGTACATTCCCCACGAAACCTTCTACAGCTGGACTACTTTTTATTTCAGATACCTGGAGATCTATGACCTTGGGGCTCTCGATGAGAGATACAGCCAGCCTCTGCCCCTCAAGACTGGCCAAGTGCAGTTATCCGACGACGTGCTCGTGCCACAATCAACGGTACGCTTGGCACGACAGTCTGCGCGAAGATGGCTCTCCTTGCCACACTGCCAACATCTCATTCTTCTCCTGGTGAGGTCGGTATAAATCAAGAAGAAGATCGCTATTGTATTGTATAAGTCATGGTTCTCTCCACCTCAGGCTCTTCCTTATCGCGCTCAAGCTACCTCACTCTCTTCGCCAGTCTTGACGCCTTCGTGACCGCCTCAATTTCCAGGACATTCGCTAGCGCTTCTCTCACCATCTTCGGATTCGCTCACCGGACAACTCGCTCAATCTCGTTGTCGCTGATGCCGTCCATAAATGGCCTGACTGCTACATATTCCTGTGTTAAGCCAGGACAATTTGCAGAAGCTTTTCTGGCCAGACCCTGCTCAGCATACGCAAATGTAGTTGGATCTTCTTTGTGTAGTTGCTTACGACTCCGTAGTTGTCCATGTAGCAATTACTTCATGTGCTTCTCCCCGAAGTGCAGTCTCAATTCAGATGTCAGTTTCTCATAATCCAGACGTTCTTGTTCGGTCAGTCCTGACAACACCGCTAATGCTGCATCCCAGAGCATTCCAGCCGGTACAACAGCTCTCTGTTCTCTGCTCCATCCATTATCCTTCAAAATTAGCTCAAATTGAGCTGAATATTCAAGCTTTGAAATCGTACGGCGTCGGTTTCAGAGTGAAACTAGCTGAAACCTCTTTTGGAGTAGATGCTGGTGCACTTTCTATTCGTAGAGGTGCGCCATTGCTATTGAGACTGAGGCTCTGCATCTTTCAGGTGACAATAGAGTCCAATTTTGCTTCCAACTCACGTGAAACTTGCATGACTTGATGCTTCACCTCAGTGAGTACTCAATCAAATTTCTCTTCAATCCCCTGAATCTTACTCGTCATACTCTCGTTCTGCTCCGAAAACATCTTTTTCAACTCGGTAGCCATTTCATCTGTTGATTCTTTCACTATTTTTATCCCTTCAGCCACTGCACCTTTCATTGCTTGCATCTCCTCAGCTACTGCGCTTTTCACTACTTGCATCTCTTCAGCTACTGCGCCTTCCACTGCTTGCATCTCTTCAACCATCGCCACTTTCAGTTCAGCAGAAATATCTCCTGTAGATTCAGCCATCTTTTTCTCCGTGGACTGCAACTGCTCCGCTAAAGACTTTGTTATTCTCTTCTCCATGGGCTTCATACCCTCCATAGATTCGACCATCTTTCTCTCCATAGCTTCTGTAGATTCAGATATTTGATTCTTCATGGATGCCGCCAATGTCTTCATGAACTCCATCAACATCTTCAGTTTATCCTGCATGCCATTGGTGGCCTTGCTTCTTGTCTCCGGCAATCTGAACCCCTCACAACACTGCAACCTAATACACCCTCTGTCGTCCGGATCCAAAATTATTTCCAAGAAATCTCCCAGGATCCTACTTCTGACACCAATTTGACACAAATCTTATTCAGAATAACTTATCACACAGGTTACAATATGAATCTTCACTTTACAAACTCATATGCTCACAATATCGTTGTGTTAGTCGCACTGAATTTTCGTCTAATATAAGAAGCACGTAACTTGACAAAAAAAAAACAATAAAAGATCTGGTTATCACTTTTACTTTCAACTTCGATTTTTCGGAGCATAGCAGAAATGTCTGTTCACCAGCTAACAGAATTCTTGGCTTCATTATCCGCACATCTGAAACATTTGATGATATCTCTCTGAAAACTCTTTTCTCTGCCTATGTACTAAGTGAACTTGAATATGCAGTATTGATATGGTATCCAATATACAACTACCATTCTCAAGCCATTGATCAAGTTCAGGGAAAATTTTTAGAATTTATGTCATTTAAATCCGATGGTATATACCCCGAAAGAGGAACTGATCAAGAAGCTCTATTACAACGGCATTCTATGCCTCCACTAATTCATAGGCATGAAACTAGCTGCGCCAGATTTCTTTGGCTACTACTTCACGACAAAGTCGACGCTTCATATCTACTCTCCAGCGTGCCACTGCTTGTTCCAAGGATATTATCCAGAAACTCGATTACCTTCTATTTACCAAGATGTCAAGCTGACATACTCTCAAGGTCTCCATTACACATAATGTGTCGCTACGCGAACAAAATTCATGAAGTTATATTCGTCTAGTTTTGTACTACTTCCATAAGTATTTAATTATTGTAATCTCTTATTCAGTGTTTTCTTTATCTCTTATTCATGTTGTATATATATATATATATATATATATATATATATATATATATATATATATATATATATATATATATATATATATATATATATATATATATATATATATATATATATATATATATATATATATATATATATATATATATATATATATATATATATATATATATATATATATATATATATATATATATATATATATATATATATATATATAATTGTCCTGTAATTGGTCTACTGTTTGGCAATAAAATTATTATTGCTATTATCATATCTCTCACAGTTACCCGTACTGAATCACTGAATAAGTCACTGACTGACTTTCTCTCCTAACTCACGCACATATATATCTAAGCCGACAATGGGTCAACATTCAATTGTCTAACAGTTGTTGCCTGGCAACCACCGAACATCTAGTGACCATAGTCTGTCAATCATGTCCGACAATTGAACATCGACTTTGTCAATTCAAACTGGGATTATTGTTACAACGAATTTGAATAAATAATAATGTGAACAAATTATTAGGAATATTTCATATTTGTGACCATATATTATAACTGTGCAAGACGCTGCTACAAGTTATCTGTTAGCCTTCCCTATCAGAGATCAAACCACTGTAACTGCGGCGAAAACATTAGTAACGAGAATCGTATTACGACACGGGACCCCTGACAGTTACTGTCAGACCTTGATACGAATTTTTTTGCAGAATTAATGAAGAGAGTTTGTAAAATCCTTAATATTGAGAGTTTACATATGACATCATACAGACCACAAGCCAACGCATGTCTCGAACGAAGCCATCGAACTCTTAAAGATATCTTGTCACATTGCATACAGCATACGGATTACGATGTGTGGTTACTATTTGCTGTATTTGCATATTGTGGTACCGCTCGTTCAATGCTGGGTGACAGTCTGTATTTTTTAATGTATGGCTGCGACATTGAGTAAGTTGCCCTTCGACGAGATATTCAGACTTTGAAAAGCTCGATACGATGCTGACTCGAATCATGTTGCTGAATTAATGCAACGTTTGAAGATAGCGCATTATAAAGCTAGAGAACAAATTATTGGAAATATTGACCGTGCTCATCGAACTTTTGATGAAAAGACCGCTGATATTGAATTCCAGTTTGGAGATCATGTGTATCTTAAAGGCGGTCGGACACGGCGAGAAACTTACAATAATCGTGAAGCGAATGCTCAAACGGTGAATCAACATTGAAACTCATCTTCAACGCTTGTGAAACCAAACTGTTTTCCAGGTACGGACTCTAAGTTAAGCTTGCTTAACGCTGTGAAGCCAACAATGACCTCCTCAAGGGTGATTCTACGTTAAAACAATCTTACGCTGCGAGATCACGAAGACCCCGTCAGCGGCGACGCTACGTTAAGTGAATCCAACACTGTGAAATCAAAAAAGACTACTCTAGCGGTGACGCTACGTTATTCCAAACAAAAATTACTCAGAGTTAAAACAGCAACAGCCAAAATAATTCTAAGTTCAAAACAGCAAAAGCAAACAAATCTAAGTTCCTTTTACAGACTTCTAAAAGACAATCGGACTTACAGATCGTATCGTACAATTGTGCTGGACGGTCTCAGCCACAGAACTCTACTTGGACGATAAACAGTGAACACTTCAAAGATGAAACTCGGGATTGGAACTAGAAGCGCACTTTGGGACAGCTATTCAGAAGACTGGACTTTCAAAGAAGTTATCGCGAATCATATTGCGATTGTCAGACCGTGGAATACTTAAAATTGATTCTCTAACCCAAATTCAGATTATAACTGGTTCAATGTCTGATCTAGTGCCAACCCAACTCGCCACCCACTGATGTCGTGTTAGATTGAACACTCTTACTGATTATATAACGAAGTAAACACTCCCCCTGAGCTTACAACGGAGTAAACACTCCTTCTGATCTGATACCGGAGTAAACACTCCCTCTAAGCTTTGTAACGAGGTAAACACCTCTTTCTGAGACTACGACGAAGTCAACACTCCTTCTGTTCTGATACCGGAGTAAACACTCCCTCTAAGCTTTGTAGCGAGGTAAACACCTCTTTCTGAGACAACGACGGAGTTAACACTCCTTCTGTTCTGATAACGGAGTAAACACTCCTAGTGGCCTCCTTCCTCCCCTTGTAGCCACCCCTATCCTCTCAGATATGCTCATCTCAACTGATATACTAATAACTAATACTAACTACATTTACATGATTTATTGTTTAATCTGTCATTGGTTTCTGATACATCTAAACTCATACACAGTCTAAGACATTTATAAATACTTACTAAAGATGGGTTGAACGCCCTGGAACCTGAAACGAATCAACTGCTCCTCCTGCCTTACTCACACCACAACAACTTTCTTCACTCCCACTCTCTCTAGCGAAACTATTACCACTTCCCTTTTGCTGTGAGCGGTGCGCGCATGCACTGATCACAATTGTCAAACAACAGTCAACTTACTTTACTATTTGTCAATACTATACATCTTCTTGCATAGTATGTCATCACTGATTTTACTTTATTTCGTGACTTATCGTGACACATGCACTGATCACAATTGTCAAACAACAGTTAACTTACTATACTATTTGTCAATACTATGCATCTTCTTGCATTGTATGTCATCACTGATTTTACTTTATTTCGTGACCTATCGCGACAGAAGTGACTAAAGTTGGTTGCAAGGCCTTAACTATACTTAGAATTCAATGAAACCTTATTTAACTTTTGTTTTCCAAATTGATTCCAAATAAGCGCTCTCGGAGTGAGATGAAGAAGAGGAATTTTGAAAACGAAGAAATTATATCAAAAATACTAACTCCTTTTCACAACTTTGGAAGAAGAATTCGTCACAGTATCTGTTTACATTGACTATCAGAGTCGGAACAATTGCAAAGTACATGTAAACCGCTTAAAGCCATGTTATTTGTCTACGGAGGACTTTGAAACTGAGATCTTGAATGATACACTATTGACGTCCGAATTGTGCGAGAACGAGAGAATTTTTCCTATAATACTCGGGTCTCTAACAAATAAGTTACTAAATATTCACGATCAGGATCCTCATGTCCATTCAGTTTCAGATACCACTAACACAAGTTCTAGGGCCGGTACCAATCGAAGTGCCCACAATATACATCACGAGAATCCTAGTTCCTCAATCCTCGACACAACCTTAGGTGACGCCAATACAACTAAAGCCCAGTTGTACAGTCTAAGCTTATCCAAAGTTTAGTAAGACCAAGTTTAATTTCTATGGTTACAATTGCTGAAATAATTGTAACCATAGAAATAAAACTTGGTTTCACTAAACTTTGGATAAACTTAGACTGTACAACTGGGCCTAAACAGTCTTTATTAGGAAAGGATTATCAGGCATGATATCACACTAGAAGTCACGAAGCCGTTCCCGAATTGCCGTGAGTAAGAGCCTCGCCCTCCTAAATTGAACTATAAGTGCCGTACATAAGGACGATATCGTTTAACAATGGGTAAAGAACCATTACTTAGTTTAGTAGTTTGAGAAATTGTGTTAGCAGGGATATATGCTGAGCTGATAGCTTTCGATTGCGCGGATCTAGATGTAAAGATATCAAAGATATCTCTACTTGATATTTAACTTTGCCAAGACCCAAAAAATCAATTCTCACAGTTTGAAGTGAGAATTCAATGGTTGCAAGGAAGAAAGAATACGGCAGTTCATGTCTACAATTGTCTAGGGTCAGTCTAAAAAATCAGCAAACATTGTGATATGCACTTAAACACTAGTGCTCCCAGTCATGTTCCACCTCGAGGACAATTGGGTTTTATCACGTATATAAAGTAATAGTACCATATGAGAGTTCATTGAATTTTGTAATGTGACAATTTCTTACACAGTTTTCAGTGAACATTTCATTTTTATTAGTTAATTAGAAGCTACAAGTTTTAAATAGGTTGGAAATTGCCATAAGCGCCCGAGCGCAATCGATTGACATTGCGACGTCACTTCAGTGTTCAAAGCACAAATTACCCATTCACTCAGAGTAATAACTGAACGTGAATGCAAGAATTATGTCAGAAGAAAAATTATATAGTAGTCGCGTCAATGAATACATGAAACAGACAATATTCATAAGTTCTCAAGAACAGTGCCGATTTTGATTATTTTCTATTTTTTTATTATGTTATTCCATATTATTTGAAATAAGAAACCATCCCGAGCAAGGACGGGATTATTTATATTGTTCAAGCAATATCTATGATATTTTTATGAAAAATTCGGTTTGGTTCCTCTTTTTCCCTTAAAAAATTTTCATTTACTGATCATATCGCAATTCATTCAAGTTTTTGGTTGTTTCAGCACCATACATTGCGAGAGAACAATTGAAATCATTGATGAAAAGCACTTATTCACTTTGATCCTCAGCCATAAAATTTTCAGCTGCCGTACGTAACATCTGATTATCATAATAAATTTGATGAAAACTATTTTTACCTTTGTTATAAAAAGACGTAGAACAAATGCTCTTTTTCAATATTAATATATTTCTTTGGTATTGTTTTTGTAGAATAAACTCGTTGCAAGGCATTATTTTTGTTTTTGGAAAAAAAATTCTTTAGTATCAGGTGCTAAAACCATCAATTACATTAAAGAATTGATATCCTCTGTTACAGCAACTATATGAAGAAAGGAACAGTCTGCAGCCGATTGCATAATTAAATGATCAGCTCACTTTCAGCCCCACTCAATACTAATTTCGACCAATTTTTTTGCAGAGAAGATGAATGGACCTATTCTTATTTTTGGAGTACTCTTGAAATTAATAATTAATCAAAGTATCATCTATATATCTGCGATATCTTTCGGACGCCTTTAGTTTTATCATCATTATACCCATCAAATACAACTTTCACATTAGTGCAATAGATATTACGTAAATATCTAATATACTGTTGGCAAATATTTGGAAACTTTTTATTTTCCCTCATTTTATTCTGTAAAAAAATTTAGTGACGTCATTAACATCTGTTCCGCATTGTTCGAAAACATCATATAGTGTTGACTAGGTCATTTTCCTCATTCCAGCGTCATCAGAGAGTGAAGGAGGATAGGGAGCCAGCTCGTAGTCAAAATACTGGCGAAGTTCTCCAAAGTTGAGAGGTGTTTCTTAATCAAGGTATTGTATTTCTTAAAATGGAAAATAGTCAAAAACTTGCATGAACTACGATGTAATCAATATATGAAGAGTTTCTTCAGGAAAAAATAGGAAACAAACTGAAATTTTCTTATAAATACTATAGGCTAGCAGCCCGAGCCGGCTTCGCAAAGGTGGACAGTTATCAATATTCAACAACTTTTTTTGAATCTTCAAAGCATAGTTTAATGAAGTAAGGTAAATATCAAGAGTAATGCCACATTTTATGCTTGAGTAACACCATTAAAAAATAGCTTAAACTGTGAAGATTTATTGATGAGTGCTCAGTTCTATGTATAGATAGCGTCATCAGTATTCAATATTCGATAAGATAAGAGATTATATTGCAGCGCACGCAATGTAAGGGAATTTATCGATTATTTTCACACATCTTAGGTTATATTTTTGAGGTTTTCGTTGGCAACCCTTTTTTTGAGAGTGAATTATAGCCTATGTTACTTGGTAATAAAAAGTTTAGTATATAGGAAACATTGGGTTTTGACAGAAACATGAAAGTGCCGTGTATAAGTACAAGAGTGTTAAAATAGGAGTATAAAACGAGTCAGAAGGTTCTACTCACTAAATGTAACAATAAGTACAGATTTATATAAGTGGAAGAATTATTCTTGAAATTGGTTCCCACGTAACAACTATAGAAGGTTCCAATTCAATCGGTTGACTGATGCTCGAACGAACAAATACAGTTTGTACAGAGCCTTCATGCAAGTGCCAACAGCAACTATATAAAGTTCCAACTCAATCGGATGAACGATACGTGAACGGACAAATACAGCTCGTGCGACACGTGAAGTATATTAATGGTACAATAGTAAGGACCTTTCGAAAGAGCCAGCAACAGCTGTAGTAAATTTCAACTCAATCGGGTAAACGATGCACGTACAAATAAATACGGCTCGTGTGCGACGTTAATGACACTACAATAAGAATCGTCACTGAGGTACCAACAACAACTATAATAAGTCTCAATTCGATCAGATGAGCGATGCACAAACGAACAAATACGTCTCGTGATCCATTTATTGTATGTCAATGGTACTATAATAAAAACTTTCACGATAGTGGCACTAACGATTATAAAACGTTGTAACCCATTTGGATGAACAGCGCGCGAACAAACAAATACGGCTCGTGCACTACTTGATGCATGCTGAAAATTTTTCATCTGAACGACCACTGTATGAAAGCGGACAGAACAAAAGAAATGTATTCAAATCGGTCAAGCGGTTTTTGAGTTTTAGTGAAGCAGACGAAAAACGATTCATTTTTATTATATAAATATTGTTCAAGCAATATAAATAATTCCGTCCCGGGTCTAAGGGGTCTCTGATTTCCAATAATATACAAAAACAAGATAAAATGAAAAATCATCAAAATCATAGCTGTTCTTGAAGACTTCTGACCATAAGACTTCGTTAACGCGACTAGAGAGGTTGTTTTGTTCATTTTTGTCCGAATTAAATTTTTGTGAGCAGAGAGTTGGTGATAGAATCTTATCACCGGTATGTTTTGACGTTTGAGGTTATGGTGTCTCATATTTTATTTTGAAATGGATTTGATTTTTAGTTGTGGTCTAGTCAGAGTACACAAAATTATTATGCATTGGAAACTCATAATAATTGAAAGCAAATATCAATTTGAAATCTTATTCACGTGAAGAATGCAATACATCAAATGTAAATAGCTGTGAATATTACGCAGTCACATTCTAATTCTCATTGATAAATGTAGAGAAATATGGATATTCATTATATTGTTGATATATGTGATAAATTTCCAAACTATAGGTGCACCAACACAAATAAATATAACCAGAAACTAGACGAGTACCTTCAGATGCTTTAAAGGTGGAAGTTGATATGACGTCATCAATATATCACCTCGGGTGCGGTCTGAATCATGAAATGGCTGCTCACAACGCTCACATCTGGTCCGAATCAATTAAGCGCGCTGATATTGCCTAAGAGCCTCACCATTTAGACCATTCGTAAGCACGCTTACATTTTTGCTGTCATTAGACTTAGAGAGTTGATAGAAGAGGAAGATTTATTCAATATCAAAAAATGTAGGATAAAGGTGCGACCTCATGCGATCGCTCGACGCTCGTTTCCAGCGACAGATTCGGTCAAGTGGTACTATTCTAAATTTCCCGGCACTTCAAAATATTCAGCGACAAATCTGAACAAGTTGAGCTTTGTTGCTATGGATGAAGTGTATAGAAGAAGGGTTATCTCTAATGGACAACACTTTAAAATGTAAAATTTTGTAGGTGAATAAAAAGTACATAGAGTATCCTATGTGATGCTAATTTATCCAAGTAGAATGTTGCATAATAATATTTTTCTACAGTTACTATAGAATGATACCCATTCCACACGCTGTAGCGTGCGGAATAGAGAGCATTCCGCACGTTCGAAGGTTTCCAAGGAAGCCGCGTGGCGTCGCGAAAAACTGTTTCATTACTGTCATAATTTTAATTGTTTTCGATTTTCTAATCATTCCTCTTCAAAACTGAGTCAATATGACAATATGAGTAATCTTATCAACATTTGATGAATTGGAATAAAATTAATGAAGCATATTTTTTATCAGAAAACGGTATATTTGGGTTATAGATATTCACGCGGACATCTTTGACTATAGAAAAAATAGCATCCGTCACTCGTGCGAATCGATCATACCATGCTCATGTGAATTATTCACATTCGCACGGAATGATTTCCATTCCGCTTTTGTATCGGAATATATAATTCTCATTCGGTTCAGTCAAAATTTCCGGTTTCTTTATCTTTTATTGATTATTTCAGATATAATTTTTTTTTTCATTGATAATGCGATTATTTGAACGGTAATAATTGCAGGATGCTTTGCACCCAGAGTCAGTTCACAATTTCCAGCCCTTCATCCCTCCATTTATACATCCTCACTTCATTATCGTTGCTACACACTTCATATTTGTTGCCCTGGAGAAGATTAGTCGAATAAATCCGCGTCGATTATCTATTATTTTACCTTCAAATACTCTGAATAATAATTGATTGCACATCAATGGATTCCGATGAGGTAAATATTTCAAAAACTTATAACATTATAACCTATTTTTTTTTCTTTCAATGAAATTTATCAGCTGAGAAAAATTATATTTTCTTTTTATAGGTCAGAGCTGTCTGGTGCTGTGGACAGTGCGAGGTTATTGTCGAGGAATATATCGGTCATCCGTATATTCAAGGATATGGTACTATATCCCTCGACAAAAATAATTATCTGTATCCGGTGACAGGTAAATAATTTTACAATTATCTAACGTATTTTATTAGATGATGGAAGACCTGTAACTCGTGGAAGTAAATTGGACGATGGTACGGACGCCGTTGTCAAAGAAGAAATACCCGGAATATACTCGGAAGTTGATGAAAATTATTGTCCTAACACTCGTAAGTAAACATTGACGCCAATATATTTTTTTGATCATACATATATATTTCTATATTGTTACCAGCAAAATCTTCTAAAATTCGTTCGAACCGAGTGCTATCGCAGTCCGCTAGGCGACTGTATCCTGCCAATAGATGTATTGAAAAGCTTCACGACTTGGACATAGGACTGCTGATTTTGGAGGTAGAAAAAAGAATTCCTCTATAGAACTTTTCTATCCCTATAGAACAAAGAAATAGGGAAACTATTGGGATGCTGTGAAAGGAAGTTTCAGCAGCACTTGATGGTAAAAATATTCAAATGTTTAATATGAATCCCTATCTTGGGGATGAAAACATATTTTTTTTTTAAGTACGGTTAACTCCTATGACCGTAATGACATTTTTTCTATGTCAATAGGCACAGTGGAATTCCATATATCCATTTTTGAAAAATTCCAAGTTCATTTGTGAGGTAGATATATATTCCTATTTTTATCAGTAATATATTTTGAAATTCAATTTGAACAGGAAAAATTAACGAGACAAACTAAACAAAAAAATTTAAGCCTAACGTACGTGTACAGACGTATTCTACAAGTAGAAAAATATCTCAGTGGCTCTGGATGTAGTAGTAATAAAAAAGTTAAATGGAAGTTTTACAATCAGATGGGGTTTTTGCGGAATACCTGCCTTGTACGACTGTAAGCGACAATCATATTCACTTGATTTTCCATATCTTTCAACCTTGTTCGTTTCGATTTAATGTAGCACATGCAGTAATGTCAGCCGGTCAACCATTGAAGAGGATAACCAGGATGAGATCAATACATCAGCACTCAATGGAAGTGTTGATGAACAAATTGATGAAGAGAGCAGCCAGATGTCAGGTAATTAATGTTAGCGATATTTTTCATAGGTTTTACGTAAGATTAATAATCATATCATTTTTGACAGTTTCAGCCAGTTACACAATACGTTGGTTATTTAAACGGTCCGACATCCATTTGTTACCTCAGTTTGTGTTATTATTTAGGAGAGTGAAGTTACGTGTCTTATTGTATCTTGAAGAGTTTAGGGTGAGTTAGTCACGTGTGTGTATTGGAGAGTGTTTGTATATTGGAGGTGTGTAAATTGCAGTGGTTGTATGGTATGTGATTTGAATTCTTCCTAATCCTTATCCTAATGGCGCGTAACACCGTAATGGTGGAGGCCGAGGCGTCCAACGATGTGTTACGTTTTATTCTCAGTTTCCAGATTTTTTCATCCTTTTTGATTCCTAATCTTTGAAATTCCAAATTAAATGGAACACTCCACTTATTTATTCACTATTAGTTTTTTGTTGTTTTAAAATGCAATTAATAATTATCACCCTATATTTTATTTTTTGTTGACGTTAGCTGTAGTCATACCAAGCTACAAACCCCTGTCTCGGTGATACGCACGATATCGGTCACGGCGTCTCTGCTACAAGTGGTCGTTGACAGAGTCATAACAGAACCAGGGATATTCTGAAATTGAGTAGATTTTTACTCTTAGAGATACAAATCAGTCATGAACTAGAAGTCGAGACGATCAAAGTGAATTAAGTTTTTGTGAATTTTGACCTTTTATTCTTGTTTTATTACCGTAGTGTAATCCGCAAGGGATCAAAAGAATTAAAGGCAAGTCGCTTGCAAAGTTAGTGTTTTGTGCCAATTTAGTGCGTTAGTTTTGCTATTTTGGAAGCCCTCAATCACAGGGGGATTATTATCACAAAAATTTGATTATCGCCTACCACCAGCGATCAAACAAGTTGAAATCGCGTCTTGGTTCGACTCAAAGGTGCCAAAATCCATCCAGGTACTGGCCCTCTGACCAAGCTTTCCATCTTCACTGTGACGTCATCATTTCTCCTACACCTGCTGGTTATTATCCGCCCGGAGAATAATTAGTCCGATGCGTCAATCTTGGTGCAAGAAGCCATCATCTGTCAGCTCCAACAACTACTGGAAATCCAGCTTAGTGGACATATCAAACCCTGCCCCTTTCTATATTTTATTGTTCGTTTTTTACTATTTGCTGTTCGCCTATAGCTCATTGCTGGATTTATATATATTTAGATTATCATATTTTTTTTGATTTGCTATCACTTAAGCGTGGTTAAACTAGCTTCCATTTCTTCAATATTATTTTAGTTTGTACCATTTGTTACATATATATATTATTACATTCATTTTACTACGCGTTGCGTAGAGCGCTCGACAATTTGTTTTCTTTCTCTTGTTCACTACGTTATATGCGGAATACGTTTCTGTGAACCGAAATCGATCAAGGAAGGGCCCGTTATAGTTTTATCATCGCTTTAGGTATCCGTATAGGCGTTGTTACCTGTTGGTAGTATTTTTGAAGTACCTACGTACGTCGAGTACTCTATGTTCAAGCGCATTTACTATCTCTACTTTTCTTGTACTTTTTAAGTCGCAAATTTTGATTATTATCTGCATTATCAATTTCATATTGTCTTAATCAAACTATATTCACATTATTACGTGAATCCTGATAACTGGTTTTTTTGATTGCAAATTGCCTATCCCAATTATTTATATTTCAGCTTCGGAGTACGGTAGGTTGTTGTGTTAGAGTATTTAAATAATTATTTTTATGGTCAGCCATAAGATCAACGCTGACAGACTTATCGGGAAATAGCCTTCCCATTTACCTTTGTCCCACAATATCTTATTTCAGGCATCTTCGCAGTTGTAGCCTGGGGACGAAATTTCAACTGTGTGGCGCCCAAACGGTAGTTTTACTACATTTATTTTTATTCATTATTTTGAAAAAGCTAGTCTCACTTTGCCCAGTCCGGCCCTGGGATTTCGTAACTGATCGTTATCACTGAGCTAGAGATACGGAGTTTGACTTTGGATTAGATTCCTATTTGTTCATATTTTTAGAATTATTGAATCCTTCATTCAAAGTTCACGTTATAGATGTGCCAGTTTCCGGTCTGGTACCAACGGTGCACTGCTTAGTACAGTTGTCCAACGTTCGCTTACATCTGAGTGGGGAGGTTGAGCTTCGGTTTGTTCTCGGCTCTTACTGTATACCTCTAATGCCTTGTTTAACCCACTGGTGATAGATGCTAAGCTACTCCATCCGGGATCGAGTGTTCTTACCAGGTCCAGGACCTGAGGCGAGTCTGGGACTCGCTGCAAGCCTGGGGTTTGCGTGTGAATCTGGGACTCACAAAAGCGTCTGGGAATGCTCAGTTCGAACTTTTAACCTTATTATCCTAGTCTACTTACCTGAACTTAAAGTGGTGTGGTTGTGTGTTGATGATGTCAAGTATATACCCCGTGTGTGTTTGTGATTCCTCACTAAGCAAGTAGTCTGCTTATGTTATGTTTCACTCTCAGAATTCATGAGATCAACACTCTAAGACTGGTGGCCACTGTACATCAGTTATAGATGAATATTGTTCTATTGTAATGTTCAATTGTAATTTAATACCAGTGTTATATGAAATCATGCTTTGCTCCATTTATCCTCTAATATTAAGGTTCTCTTAATTTAAAAGATATAATGATAATCACTA
The DNA here is from genome assembly GCA_963989225.1 of Dromius quadrimaculatus. Taxonomy (NCBI): domain Eukaryota; kingdom Metazoa; phylum Arthropoda; class Insecta; order Coleoptera; family Carabidae; genus Dromius; species Dromius quadrimaculatus. The sequence goes on from OZ022330.1 coordinate 32,093,292, forward strand.
TAAATTTTTATTGATTTATTCGAGTTTTGAACTAATCAGAAGTCCAGCCAAATAAAAAGGTGCCAGACATTCTAGTCATAAAATGTTGAGCGTATAAAACCGCATCACCGATGCAATAGATAAAGAAGAACCACTACAAGCACTACCTCTATCCCCATCAATCGACGATGTCGATGGATTTTTTGTTGGATTGAGTACATTGTTACGGTGATTATCGCATGCTGAACGGATGGAAACTTTAATCGGAATAATCAATTCAGCTCAATAAAAATGCCGACAATCTGCCGCTAATTATTTAGAATTATTTTTTTTGAATGTATAACGAGAGTTGAAAACTTCTTATTTCCTCACGTTATCTAAATTTTTTTTACTTACTTGTTCTTGTGATAAGAAGATACAATATTTGTTTTGAATATTTATAGAAGCCAATTTTTCCTATAGCTGTTGTAAATATAGTAATCTGAGAGAAATGCTATAATTCATGTGACTATGGTGCCAAATATTCAAATGAAAATTTAGATATTTTAATAAATAACATTTTATTGTTGTCAATTTTTTTGGATCTATTCAACCCCTGCTCGATATTCCAAAATGAATGATATATTTCTTACAATTATTTCTCCTCAAAATTTGTGTTTGCAGAAAAAAAAAATAACGAGTTTTTAATAATAAATTTTGGAGCTTTTTTTTTATTGGAAACAGTTTTATTTCGGTGCGCACATATTGGTGATACAAAATCAAGAACTTGTTTCATGATACAATCCAGTGAATCCAATTCTATAACACAATTTAAGTTACCACTAGTAGAACATGAAGATATATTTATAGTATAATATTCCATTAAATCTACCATCTTTAAGAGCTGAATCATTTCCGACCTGCTTCCAAAGTTCCTCACCCAAACTATTCGGGACATCTTCGCTATCAATGTTGGATAGAATGTAGGTATTATCTTCATCTTTCTTACGAAGCCTATTATGGAGACTTATCATTGCTTGAACTGTACTTCAAATATTCTCAACGGTATCTTCCATAGGTTTTTTCATTATTCACCACTGGCTTACCATTATGCCAAGAGCATTTTCGATATTTCTTCGAGCACGACTTAAACGATAATTGAAAATACTTCTTTCTAAAGGATGGTAAGGTTTTCAACAAAAAATTGAAAAAGTCTTGACTATATAGTTCCATTTTAGCTCAAATAGCAATTTAAGCTAAGATAGAACAGTGTAGACAAGACTTTTAAATTTTTTTGTTGAAAACCTTACCATCCTTCATTCATTTCTACACTTGGGCGTTTCCCCTCTTTCAATTACTTCTTTCTAAACTAAGACCGTTTCTGCCAGGATACGATCGAAGTAAGTAATCTCTTGATTGGGATGCCTTATCACCGACTAATACGTATGGTGAAGGCATTCCATCAACATTAGGCTGTTTTGGATCCAGTATATTCATTTCTCTCTTTGCGAATTTCTGGTCCATTTCTGAATCTCTGAAAATGCCACCATCGCTACGTCTACCATATGCACCAATGTCAACAAATTTAAATGGATAGTTAGCTTCACATATAGCCAGCAACACGATACTATGATGATTTTTATAATTATAATACGACGAGCCAGCGTTGTCTGGACACTACAAAAATAGTAATAATCGGCAAACATTTACATTTTACTCATTGAAATTCCATTATCTAATACATATGAAAACTCATATACCCTTATTTGTATATGCTTTCCGTCAATAGCGCCTATGCAATGATGAAACTGCCATTGCTCTTTGAACTCATGGGCAACTCTTAGCCAATCGGACGTTTTCAAAGGATATGATAGAACCTCTTCCTTCAGACAACTCCAAAGCGCAATGCACGTTTCAGCAATTATGTTGGCTGTAGTAGTTTCCCTAACAAGATACTGGTAGGATAAAGATGTAAAACAGTCACCAGTGGTTAGATATCTGTTGAAAAATTCAATAATTTTTAAAATATTGCTAGCCAAAGCAAACAAAATTCTCATATCCTACCGTAGAGTTGAACGAAGTCGTGCTGCAGCAGAAATAGGTTCTCTTAATGCGTTTTCTTTTGTTATGAAAGGGTCAACTGACATAACAGTTTTTCGAATTGAATTGTTGACATCCGTGAATAATTTTCGAATTTATCTGTGGGAAAAACTGCTACAGTAAAACCATGCTATGTTTTTGATTCAAATAATGGATGAATCCTAAAACATTTTCTATTATATATTTTTTTAAATTTTTTAGCAGCATAATCTCATTTGTTACAAGAGCTGCTAAAACTCTTTTTCTTCTAATCTGCTGAATTTGCGAATTGCCTATAATCTGTTGACACTCGTAAATGTACAGAAGACATTATGTTTTTCTAAATAAGCACTATATTTAGATTCATACGAGAAGAGAATTATCTTTATAATTTTTTTAAATTTTATTTCACATGTAGGTATAAGTTTTCTTGATATATCGCTCGCTATGCAATACAAACTATGATCTTTTATAATTGTTATTCAAGGAGGTTGATGATGTTGGTTAGAGACGTTATGTGTAGTTCTCTTTAACTTTCTGCAAGCAGCTATGCTGACGTTGCTGTTTGATGCAGCGACTTGTCGCTAAACAATTTGAAGTGCCGGCAAATTTAAGATAGTACCACGTGACCGAATTTGTCGCTGGAAACGAGCGTCGAGCGATCGCATGAGGTTGCACCTTAAGGTTGAGGGTCTTTGCATCACGGATAATTAGATAGTGAGAAACAATTAAGATATACATGACGCATACGTCAATTGAAAAACTGAAATAACTTTTTGTATTGTGTATATAAGTAATAAATTTGAGAGTATTCAGCTTAAAGAGTGTTTTGAAAATCTTCAATAACCGAATGCAAGGAATTTATTAATTGTTCTTCAGTATTTTGTGAAGTAGACAATTTTTTTATATGAATCAAAATGAAACACTTGTTTCTGATAAAAATGGAAAAAACGATCAAATAAAGAGGAAATTCATATATAATATGTATACAAAATATTTACAGAATATATAAGAATAAAATAATACTCATTTTGATAAACTTTGAAAGAATATTTTGTATATACACTTTTAGTCACCACGTGTTCTCACAGCGCTTACAGTGCTTATTTTTTTGACTGTGAGTGTTAATGATGACATCATCTTTGAGTCACAACACTTCACAGAGCAAAATTTGAGCACTCATTGTGTGAATCGGACCGACTGTATGTGCTGTAATCGTAACTCGGACCGCACTACTCAAGTGGGTGAGAAGTCATGGAAAGTTATAAGGTTCGTGCACCTACGTCACAAACATGACGCTCATCAGCTGATTGTAGAGCGAAAATTTTTAATTCCACATATAAGAGTGTGTTATTCTGACCTCTTTCTGTTTATCATATAAACACTATTGTGCACACATATCATGACTCTTACCCTATAACTATGTTCCCTTGATCGCCTGAATCTATTATTTTTGACGGCACTAAGAATTGATTTTATTAGACATTTTATTGTACTTTTTGATTTTAAGAATTTACTAGGAATCCAATCCGCATGCGTTTCGCAATCTTCAGCAAATGATTTGTCTATCAAAAAAATGTGACGATAGTACATTATTATGTTCAATGCATATATTATGCCTTGAACAAATTCTCGTGGTTTTTGATTTGGTACTTTATAAATCTTCTCGTCCAATGACTTTTAACCAAGTCTGTTGCCTACGTTTTTTCGTTCGTTCTTCCTTCCTCGTTCGTCACTTATAGCTGGTATCTGATAAGAACTTATAGAAGTGTCTCTGAATGCTCGTCTGCCACATCGAGCAACACAACAATTGACGGGCATATTAATAATTAATTAATGTTTTGAAGACAGAATTCACAAGTTACAGGAAGAAATACAAACGACTACTTTTTGAGATGTTCTGTTTTGGTACTCAGTATGCTGTGTGCACGCCGGTGAAACGCTATGCTGTCTCTCTATACCAGCTGTGTCTCAATATCAAGCCTCTGTCAGTTAAATGGCAGAAAGTTTACCAAGTTGTAGTTCTGCCCAAGAGACGCTAGTCGAATGCATGGCGCTACTATCGCGATTCGAAAATCTTCGTTATTACTCGGCTTAAGTCGTGCTCGGAGATTTAAAATTTTGTGTTAACCGTTATTACCAAGCATCAGTCAAGCCAAGCCAGTCTTGCTGTCCTTGCTGTTTTCGTTTTATTTTTTGTGTTGCAGTACTGTTAAATTCAGTTGTTGTGTTTGAAGGTTTTGTCATCATGAGAACTGTGAGTATAAAACATTTATTTCATAAAGTACTATCTATTAAATTTTGCTATGTTCATTGATAAACTGTAATTTGTTGTTCTCAGATAATAAAGTGTGTTCATCATGGTTGTCCCACTAACAATTTACCAAAGGATGAACGGGGCAATATGTTTTGTTTCCGGAAAATCTACGACGTAAGTGGATAGTCCAAATGAATCGTCTTGATTTACTGGAGCTCAGATATCAGCAAATATTAGATCGGGGACTTCGAGTATGTCATGTTCATTTTGCTGACAACCAGTTTCAGACAGCCGAAAAAAATTACATGCTTTATCTCCAAATAAAATTGTTGAATAATTTATTAATAAATCTTTGTGAATTTGAAAATTATATATATTTATCATTATATACTATTTTTATTCATCTATACATTTTTTTTAATTCAAAAATAAGATTATAATTGATAGGTTTTTTTTAAAGTCAAATCATAATTGGAAGGTTTTTTTGCTTTAAATTCTGCATATTTATTTATAATTAAAAATATAAATAAATATAAAGAATTTAAATTTAAAAAAATCTTACAATTATGATTTAACTTTAAAAAAAACCTCCCAATTATAATCTTATTTTTGAATTTCGAGCCAAAAATTTTAAATATGCAGAAACCTACATTATCGATTCTCCGATTTCCCACTATTTAGTTCTGCCCAAGAGACACTAGGGCGCGCCACATACTTGATAAATTTTTTTTGTACGTAGTTGACGAGTCTGATAGTATAGATGGTCTGTGCTCAATATCTTATCGCGTTAGAGAGAGAGGATAAGTGTGTGAGATGGAAGATTAGGCATGTTTCTCAATGCATTTAGCATTTGCCACCATTGATTTTGCAGCTAGTTTTGTGATTTGAAGCTTGGAATTTTCAATCATTCAACTTGGAATGGGAATAAAGTGTTTCGTTTTCAATTGCAAAAGTGGGTACCCAAGTTGTAAGAAGAAAATATCTATTTTTAGTGCTCCGAAGGACGAAAAGACAATAATGAAGTGGAGACGTGTAATACCGCAGAAAGATTGGTTACTTTCATTATATTTTTTTTTCTTTTGATATATTTGATTACTATTATTGTTATCTTTTGTATTTATTTGTGAATATGTGAATAGAAAAAATGATATTTGTATATGATACTTTTCACTATTTCTTTCATTTATTCCTTCTATGTCAATCGCATGCTGATAAATGATTACTTCGAGTAACGTGAGACACCTGGATTATTTTGAAATTTAGATCATTGATATTGAAGAAAGTCAATCATAAAAAATCCAGCACAATTTATTAATTTCAACTAGTTTTGTATTGCAAGTAGTGGTTGGAATTATTAATAATAGAATCAGCTGTGTGAGTGGATTTTCTGGAAAATTTTATATCTAAAATTATGTATTACTTCTTGTGATGTGTACTTAGGCTGAAGAAATTTAACGAGTTGTTAAGTCTTAATTTCAATGCTGAATTTCATGTTACTGTGTAGCGCGTTGAGTTTAGTATGGAAGCTATGCAAAAGTTCCCTTTATTCCGAAAAAATTAACTATTTCAAAAATAGAATAAGTTAGTATTTAAAAATGATTTTCAGCCATGAATAAATCATTTGATAGCAAGATGTATGATAATCGTGATAATTGAAAAAATGAAAAAGTATTTATACGGAATTTAAATTAAAAATAATTCATTATACCTTGAAATTCTGAAAAATGTATAGATTATTGTTTATTAATTTCACATAGGAGGTTTCAGGTGTCAATTTATTTGAGTGAATCAAGATTTTCCACAAAATGCGCCTTTGTATCTTTGCTGGAAGTAAAAGGAATTTCTGTATTTATCTGAAGTAAATCCATGATTTTATTTTAAAAAATCGCAGGAAAAATCATTTGATCTGAAAAAAATACAACTAAATTAATAATAAATAGACTAAAGATTTTAAGTGATTGTCTAGAGTTGTTCCATCCTTATACATGCCTACTATCTTCCATCTCTCTCTTCGTTCGGCGATAAGAATCTGTGCCGTGTACAAGCGCTTCGTTTCAACTCCTATATATATTATACTTCGTGGCTGTGTGCCACACAATCAGCTGTTCAACGCCATGTTGTGACGTAAGCTGCACGAACCTGGGAGGCTGGCTATCGCGTGATACTTATGACGTAGCTGGTGTTCAACTGTCAGAATGACATTTGTCGGCCATTGTTTTTGTTTACGTTTTGTACTGTCAAGTGTTTGAGTTATTTTTATCTTGTTCTGCCACCTCATCAGTGTGAATTATATGTGAATTTTAAATTTTCAAGGCAATCATGCCTCTTCTCGTATGAGATGTTGTATATCAGAAAGATGAAATTCGATTATTTAGAATTACTTCTGCGAATTTTTATCAGGGAGTATTCTGATGATGAAAGTTCTTGAATATTATGAATCAATTTTTATTAATCAATAAGTCAAATAGATCCCATCCAACCAATCCAAAGATTGCAATGAATTGAGGCTATCAATGTATCAAACTATTAGAACAGAAGAAGTACACGCGTATGTGGAATACATTTAGAAAATGGTAATTATCCAGAGTATTTGAATTTCGCGTATTTCATCAGAATATACTTGTTTTGGCATTTGTTGTACAATATCATCCCTTTTAAAATATTTTCACTTAAAAAATGTAGGAAATTGTCGTTCTGGTATAATAAATTAATGATATAAGTCATTAGATTGTTATATATACGAATGACATTGTGAGTTTTTGACTTTGAACAACGTTTATTGGATAATATAGTAGATTATATACTTGGACGAATTGCATATCGCTCTTGAGAAACTATCGATTTGAATTTTGACTCTACTCATTAATAACAAGTACAACAGATGAAATACCCAAACCTGCTCCTATATTCATACCAGGAGTACTAGAAATCAAACCTTTAATAGAGACATCGAATAATGTAGCTTCGCAAGGTTACAGCCTCAAAGCAATAAATAACAACACGCTGAAACTACAGCCCAGTACAGTTGAAAACTACAGAGAAAAAGACACATACTTTCACTCTTATCAGCTGAAAGAAGAACGCAGATTCCGTATAGTGATATGCAATCTACATCCCTCTACAGATCAGAAAGATCTCAAGAAAGAAATAGAAGGAAATCGACATAAAGTAGTCAACATCTACAACATGAAACTATGTATCACAAAGAAAGCTCTTCCTCTCTTGGTCGTAGAGCTAGCCCCAAATTCCAACAACAGGAAAATTCATAATATAGACTCTCTTCGATACACAAAAATTCGAATCGAACCACCAATTCCAATGAAAGAGATTCCTCAATGCGCTCGTTGTCAACGATATGGACACACAAAATCGTACTGCTTCAAACAGTCACGTTGTGTTAGGTGTGCAAAAAATCATCTAACCAAATAATACGTGGAAGAAAACAGCCTCAGCTAAATGCGTTTTATGTGAAGGTACTCATCCAGCCAGCTACAAAGGTTGCATCATCTATCAATAGATATGTCGCAGAAAATTTCCACCAATGCGTGAAGGATTCATAGCCGAATCTCAACTCAGCTGTCAAAGACCCGAAAATAATCAAGAGGAAATACGTAGAACAACTCCAACTAGAACATGTGCACAAATAGTAGGAAAAATACAAATCATGATAATCTGGAAGCAACCTCACAAAAACTAATGGAAAGAATGGATACTTTGTAAATCCTCTAACCTCAATCATATCCAAACTAATGTAATGTTTCAAATCCTTACTATTGTAGTCTGGAACGCTAACGCCAACGGCCTAGCTCAGCATAACCAGGAGTTGAAATCCTTCTTAATCACCAACAATATTGATATCATTCTCATCTCAGAAACACACTTCACCAACAGAACGCATCTCAAAATCCTGACCTATTCCCTCTATCATACGGATCATCCAGATGGTACTGCTCATGGTGGCACTGCTTGAACACAGAATGAAAGTAGAAATAGAAGAATTAGATCTAATACCTGACCATCAATTCGGATTCAGAGAGGAGCACGGAACAATTAAGCAAGTCACAGAGTAATCAACAAAATCAAAGAAACACTACAAAACGAAGAATACTGCTCAGCTGCTTTCTTAGACGTTAGCCAGGCATTCGATGAAGTGTGGCACAATGGCATTTTATATAAACTCAAAGGAATGTTATCCAGTAATATTTACCTACAACTGAAGTCATATATTTCTGATCGATACTTTCAAGTGAAACTAAGTTACGAGCAATCCTCCTTACTGCCTATCAGATCCGGTGTACTGCAGAGAAGTGTACTGGACCCGATACTCTATCTGCTGTACACGGCGGATCTCCCAACATCTCCAAATATCACAGTTGCGACGCCGACGTACGCAGACGATACAGCAGTCCTTGCGTCCGACATAAGTCCTCAGCTAGCCTCCGAGACTTAACAATCTCATAAAAAAAAATCTGAAACATTCATACAAATAATTTGTGACATCTACTTTATTAACAATCTCAATTGATAGAATTTGGAAACTGGGCGAAAAGATGGAGTATTAGGTTGAATGAAACAAAGTCAGTATATGTGACGTATACAATGAGGAGAGAAACATGTCCTCCAATACATATAAATAATAGTCCACTTCCTCAAGCAGAAAGCGCCAAATTCCTAAGAATACATATAGATAGACACGGGACCTGGGGAATACACCCAAAAGCATGAAGAATACAATTAAACCTGAAACTGAAAAGTATGTACTGGATGTGAGGTGAACATTCTAAACTATCATATTTCACAATTTCTGTGTGAAATTTTTATTCCTGTGATTTCTTCTTTATCTTGTCAGCCGTGCAATCGGCATTTGTAATCGATAGTTTGTGTTGTTTGTACCTTTTGCTACCTTTTATCGCAATGAGTTTATACACTCTGGGATCCAACTCTTGATTATCTTGGGCTTGGTTATATCTTCTAGTGCTCGATAGAAAATGTCGTAATTCTGGTGTTTCGCCACGAAGCCATGAATGGAATGGCTCAGGTGGGAGAGGCAATAATGATAATTTTACCTTGCCACTGAGACAGCAGAGTCCAGGCGTTTCTCCAGCGAATTTCAATGCGTCGCAATGGTCGCACACAATTTCCATAGGGCCAATTCGAACGGAAGGTTGCGAGCTGTAGTCAGTTTTGCAATCGTATTGAAACGCTTCTCGATTCAAATCAACACTTGGAGCATTCCTTCTTGCACGTCAAAGATTATCACGTTGTTGATCTGTGTGATAAGCTCGACGATTTCTTATTGCCAACTGAGCCGTTTGACGTACTGTCTCCCTTCGTTCTTGTGATTGTGTTGCACAAAATCGGGCCATACTAACGCGGCGCTTTTCTCGTGCGTTTTCTTGTTCATCTGCAGTGGATTGGTTCGCAATATTCCGTAGTCTTATTGCATTACGGGTTCTTCATGAAAGATTAGATCTTCTAGCTCGTGGCATTGTCAATAACACTATTAAATGAATCACACAATACCTCACGCAGCAAACATCTTCAAAGGTGACATTGTTTGAAAATATAATTCGATAGAATTACAAATTAATTTGCATGTGACATCATATACAGTCCAAAATTAACGATTGGCTTGATTGTCGATGCGCGCACAATGACAAAAAACATTAGCTATAACAATATGCACTTGATCAAACTGAATTCATCCTATGTGTGAGAAATGACGTTCACTGTATTGAGACTGACATTTGTACATTAATTATTTCTCGTGAATTTTCTCCAATGTTTTAAAACTTAATCTGCTATTCTCGGCGGAGACAAATCCAAAAAATCAAAGATCATGAAAATCGGTCCAGCCGTTCTTGAGTTATAAATGGTGTAACTAACACGACTTTGTGGTATATATACAGAATATATATATATATATATATATATATATATATATATATATATATATATATATATATATATATACATATTTTAATTCTTTAATTTTTTTATTACTGTCTTCATTTCTTCCTCTGTAATATTTTCTTGATTTACTATTTCTGTGTTTTTCAGTTCTGTACTTTCTTCTTCTCTACTGACATTGTTAATGTGTATTCCTTCCAATAATACTTCTTTCCATCTTTCTATGATTTCTTTGTCTTCTTTTATTATGACTCCTTGCTGGTTTACTAGCTGTTTCAATGTTATGTGTTTTTCTTTCTTGCAGTTCTTAATTGTCCTGTGAGATAATTTTAGATTATCTTTAGAGTTTTCCTCAATTTTGTCTCCAAATTCTTCCCAAGTTCTCTGTTTTGATTTTCTCATTCCTGTCTTTGTTATCTTCCTTTGTCTTTAATAATCTTCATATTCCTCCTCTTTTTTGGTATTGATATATTTTTTCAATTTTTGTTCTTTTTTTCTTGACTTCTTCCTTTATTTTTCCATTCCACCAGTGTGTTTGTCTTCTCTTGTGTGAATTTTTGACTATTCTGCATGATCTTTTTGTTGCTTCTGTTAGTATCTGTTTGAATGTACTCCACATTTCTCCTATATTGCTTACATCTGGCTTTGGTGTGTCTTTCATTAATTCGTTAGTGCAATTTTGATATTCTGCTTTATCTGTCCATCTTTCAGTTTTTCTACTCTAAGTTTTACTGTTTGTTTTTTGTTGGAATTAATCTCTTGGTTATGTTTTGTCTCGTTTCCTAACGCTATGACTACCGCTATTACCAGGTAATGGTCGCTACCAATTTCACCATCCCGTTTCAGTCTTACATTCTTCCCTTTTTTTGTCGCGTATAAGTTGAGAAATAATCTATTATTGACTTTTCTTCTCTGCTTTTTTCTTCCCTAGTATACTTGTGGGTTTCTTCATGCTCAAATAAAGTGTTTAATATAATCAATCCATTTATGATCCAAAAATCGATGAGCCTCTTTCCATTAATATCTATAGTCGGCTCCCCATGTCTTCCCATTATTCCTCTAACACCCCTATTTTTATTTCCCTCTCTTGCGTTAAAATCTCCCATAATATATATTGGTTCTTTCAGTTTTTCGTATTCGGTTTGCATTTTGTCCCAAAACTCATCTTTTCTTTCTTTGTTTCCAGCCTAATTTATTGCATACACTATCAATATATTTGCCTCTAAATTTGTTTTGTCTTCTACTTAAGGTATTAGTAATCTTCCGTTTACGTATTTCCAGTTTGCTATTGATTGTTCCAGTTTTTTATTCATTATACATCCTACTCCCGCTGTAGCTCTATCCATGTTTTCCACTCCGCTATATATCAGTAAGTGATCATTTTTCAATTTTGTTATTCCTTCACCTTTCTTTTTTGTTTTGGTGATGGCTAGTAATCTAATTTCGCTCTTTCAAATTCATCCACTAATTCTATTTCCTTTCCATTTATGCTTCTAATATTCCGTGTTCCTAGTCATATAGTCCATTTTGTTTGCTTGTTCGCCTCCCTGTTGCATTTTTCTGTTTTCTTATTTTTTAACCGTTTTTTGATATTATTCCTCTCCCTTTTCGTACAAGTCCCTTCTCGTATTTTGCCAATTCAAATTCTTCTCCATCACTTGTTAATTTTTGATATCCAATTTTGACTTTTTTCCCGGTCGCCTTCATTTCTCTGGCGATACTTCTTATTTCCCACTGAATTTTTCTGTCTTCCCATGTCAAGTCGTTTTCGATGTTTATTTTTGTTTCTCGTAATTTGGTTTTTCACTGCCATGCTTTTCTGCTTTTGCTCCCAGTTTGCCATTTCTACTATTATAATTCAATTTTTTTTCCCTTCATTCCGCATGTATACATTTTTAGTTTCTGCTTGAGTTTGCAACTGTTCAGAGAGTAGTTTTTTCACTCCCTCTTCCAGATTGTGCGTTGGTCCTAGTCCTTTTATGACTAGATTATTTGTATTCTTACGCCTTTCTTCTAATTCACATTTGGTCTCAAGACTTTTGATTCTATCTATCAAAGTTTCCTTTTCTTTTCCCCATACAGCTTCTTTTCTCTTCATTTCTGATTTTATATATCTTATCTCCTGTTTTAAATCATTTGTGTTTTGCTCCGTGCATAATACCCAAGAAGCTAAAAATCGGCATGAACGTTAGAAATACAATTATAATGAAGTTGTGAAAAGTCCCCATCGATCCCATGTGTGCAAAAAAATTTATACAAGGTCAAAGTTCACAAAAATGGATTTTTTGGGTTTTTAAGTGAAACGGTTGATTTTATGATAAAAGTAGTTGAGATAAGAATTGTAGATCTTTCAATTTTCTACAAAAATTGTCTTCACCCCTTTTTTCCTAAGACTTACCATTTCTGAGAAAAAGCCGTTCTAGAGTTATATTCCTAATAATATGCATGACCACGCTGCCTATGTACATTATGGACGTATAATATAGATCAAACTGTTGGACCGCGTAACTAGTACTCGTACATTAATATTGAATGATAATTCTAAGAATATGAAATGAAAAGAAACCCAGGCCCTCATTTCACTTGTGACCATGTGGCCTTAAGCAGCATCTGTCTGCTGTTTAATTGTTAACGTAGCAGTGTCTGTCTATTACTTACTTTAAATTACTTGCATAGATAAATTACGCTTCATATATTTTGCAAAACATACACGTAATAAATAACGTGTTCAATCAGCTTGTCTTCATCCAAGCTCGGCTTTTTGTTTTCTAATTAATAACATAAAGAAGAAATCATATAAATGAAATTTCACAAAGAAAAAAAAATGTGGAATATGTGAAGTGCTATGGAACATTCAAAAAATTGATAATTCTAAAAAAGAATTGTTTTCCATAGAAATTTCAAACCTAAGAGTCGGGACTGAAGCCACCATCATCTTAGATCGGGGATGCAACTGTAGACATATGTTTCGTTCTTATTAGTACTCATCGATACAGTATAGCCAAGCCCAAAATAGTCAAGACTTAGATCCCGAAGTCTAATCAATAATATATTGGAATTAATCCACACTCTACTTCCACCTGCACCAGAAAAGCTCCTTAATACTATTTTTTATAACTGTAGAAAGGGGTGTAATTTGCAATGCGGCTACAAAAAAGTAAACTGACTTTTTTCACCAGCATGCACCAGCTGTCAATGCCAGTCGCGTTAAAATACTGAATCTTCAACAGAAGATAATCCTCACATCAACGATAAAACAACTGTTGTATCGCTATTTGAACAATTTACGTCAACTCAGGAGGATGAAGATGAAGAAGAAGTTGAATAAGAAGACCTAATTTTATATTAAACTTTAATAAGAAGACCGTGAGTAGGCCTTCCGGGAAAACCACATTGAAAATTACGCGCCAAGTACACTTACTCATAGGTAGCGTGGAAACGTGTCCATATTACGGAGAATATAACTTGAGAATGGCTTTTTTCAGAAATGGTGGATCTTAGAGAAAAAGAAGTGAGGACAATTTTTGTAGAGAATTGAAAGATCTACAATTTGTGTTTGAGCTATTTATATCATAGAACTGACCGTTCCGCTAAAAAAATCAAAAAATCCATTTTTGCGAACTTTGATCTCGCATAAAATTTTTTGCACACGCGAGATCGTTGGGGACTTTTCACAACTTCATTATAATATTATCCGTGACGTTCATGCCAATTTTCAACTTCTTGGGAATTTATGCAAGGGTGAATGTCTATTTTGACTGGACTATTAGATTTTTATGATCTATGCTATGCAATGTTCATCTAAGGGAGCTCATCAAAAACAAGAGGGGCGTCTTAATCTAGCTAAATCTGCCTCTGCATTTAATCATATTTAATCCAAGATAGATGGAACTTTTCTAGATTGAGAGTTCATTCTAATTTCTAATAGTTATTATAATCAAAGATGCCAGGATGGCGATACTGTTGCAACGTGTGATAATAGTTTGACCAAGACAAAAAAAATCATCGCAGTAAATATCATACCACTGTTTTCCGACAAACAAGTGCATCAGAAAACAATGGGTGCAACGATGTAAGAGAGATGGGAAATGGAATGCAAATGCATGTCATATTTGTTCCGAACATTTTTCGGAAGAAGATTACACCCGCGATTTTGAATCGGAACTATTGAATGTATGTATTTTTCAAACATTTCTGCTTTTTAAAACAGTTTAGAATGAAATTTACTCGTATATCATTCGAATAGTTTCTGTTTTCAGTGCGTTTCGTATTTTTTGTAGTGTGAAATAAATATCTATTTACAAGATACCTGCGCTCTGTTTCACCGCTTCCTTATAAATTTGCGATGAAAAAGGCCTCCGATCTTTGAAATCAACACATATTTTCTGGTTCAAGTCATAATAATTTGAACAATATAAATAATCAAGATAATTTTGGGTGCATATTTCAATTTTCAATATCTCTATTGCAAACTAATATCATAAACTCTGAATTCGTAGTTATTTTTAGTGAAATATGTGAATTTCAATTATTTTAATTATATTACTTTTTGTAACACGTACACCGAAAGTACCCCATTACTGAGCTGACTTCTGCTTCGAAAGTTCTCAATTCCAAACCATGGTAACAATTTTCATTAATTCTCTGTTGACTGGGAATTAATGGATATTTTTTCCCGCTGGGTAAAAATGAAATTGTAGATCATGGATCAGGATGCCGCTGGATTTTTTTATTTCATTGATATATGCCAAATTGATATTTGAAAGAAATGTGTATTATAGAATGTGTTCGTTATAGTATGTGCATTTATTGTGAACGGGATAGCACAGAGAATGTGAAAAATATCAATCAATAAAATAAATCATGTAAGTTATGTTTCATTGCATTAGTTTACTGTAATGTGATTGCATTTGCAAAAATCTGTTTGTCAAATCGATAAGATAGTTTCAATACATCCAAATTTATTTGAAAAATTTAGTAATGGGGGTTCTTCGGTGCACTTGTTACAAAAAGTACTGTATGCAACACGGACACTGAACGACTGTCATTATTGTCACGGACAAATTTGGCTGCATGGAGCTACGCCTTGGGCTTTGCCCTCGTCTTCGCCTCGTGCTTCACCCTCGCCTTCGCCTCGTACTTCGCCCTCGCCTCTGCCTCAAGCTTTGCCCTCGTCTTTACCGAATGCAGCCAAATTTATCCTGGACAAAAATGACAGTCGTGCGGTCCTTGTAGCATAATATACTATCTATTTCTTTGTACATTATTATTTATAGAACAATTTATATTTCTAAGACTAAAACCATTTTACATTCTGCAAAATATACTCTTGTTTCTCTACACAAAATGACAGACATAGAAATTTCACAAAAATGAAAGATTATCCAAAAATTCAATTCAGCGGCATGTAACTGTGTTTAATCCTATGCAGATAATGTTCTTCTAAAAGCGGATGGTCTAGCTACAGCACTAGATAGTCATAGCAGACTCGTCCGCCATCTTGGAGCCCACTGACAAGTCTGTGAAACGTTTAATATCCTTATTTTCATAATTTTGTGACAAATATGTAGGTTTCTATGTGAATATTAAATTGTAGGTACCTTCTATTTTAATCTTGTTCTTTAATAAATGTATCTGTTCACATTAACTGGCCTTACCTACTCTAGTTCATTCAATTTTAAATGAGTAATGAATAAGTTTCTACACAAAATCTGTGAATATTTACTATTTAAATTATGAAGTCAAAGTAGGTAGTATGGAGATGCAAATAAATAGGTACCTAGGTAAGTAAGTAGATACTTAGATATTTACTTTGGTTGAAGCAAGTGAAATAATTAATGATGATAAACGAAAAGAATGAATTATTTTATTAGGTATAAGTTAAAGTAATTAAAGAGAATATAATAAAAACTTAAAGAACAGTTCAATCAGATAAAACACAATTACTTGCTCTTTTTATTTTTTTGTTAACAGATTTGGAGCCGTAGCTGCTGGTTTCATTTTTGTTCGATATTTCGAAATTCTTGATTCCGAAACCTCTCACAACGCTGTAGTGCTCCAACAAATAACTTGCAATGCTACAACACTTCGGGAAATCATGACAATTCAATCGTAAATCGTTGAAAATATTATTGAAGGATATAGATTTCTGCAATAATGCTGGCATATTGCTCTGAATAATACATTCAGCCTCTTCAAACAACCTATATGTTGAACTTGAAATTTTTTTCAAACCTCCACAGTCAAGATATCTGTTTAAAGTATTGTTTTCGGAATTTAATAGCCCGTCACCATCATTATCACTATCACTACTGCTACTCAAAAATTGTTTTTATCTTCACAAATCTTTTTCTTTGCCAGAACATGATTCACGCAACTACCAGCAATATAGAAAATATTGACTTTATCATCAGCCGTTAGGGTTGCTCTAGAGGAATGCGAAGTTAAAATTTCTTCTACACTACTTCCTTCACCATCTTCACCTAAAATCAATTAAATACCAACATACATTATTACAAAGCAAATACTAAAAGTTTTAAGCTCAATTTCAACCTTCGCTAGAGTTAAATTATGATAATTATTATTACTACTGTGTCAAATGTTGAAATTGAAAATTTTATTTTCAAATATAAAGCTTCATTATTACTACCAACCGCCAACAGAGGAATAATCCAAAAGATTAAAGTCATCATCTGAACAATAGTTTGTGTTTTTTATGTCTGACATATATTGAGACATGCAAATGAGCTTTATCACCCTTAATGCGGTTAGAGCAGTTGGTCTCATGCCTGCTCTTTTTCTTATTTGGGAAAAGACGTTTTCAAGTGTATCTTGACTTAAGCGTGATCCCAACAGAAATTTGTAACTTCTTTGAAAACATTTTCTTGCAATATTCATAAATGAAATGGAAGTTAAAATAGTCCCTGTATTTAAAGGTTTCCACCCCTTGCCAATTTCTGTTTGTTGTATCATTTGTACGAAATAATCCATAAACTTTTCTTTTTTCTCCATGTTCTTAGAAGTAATAGAAGTTATTCGTCGTCTTGAATTTATCAAATCATACCATTGTCGTAGCAAACGTATAAACCATGCTGTGGATAAAGCTTGAGGGGGTAGTTTTTGTTGTGTTACAGCTGTCTCTAAAGCAGCAGCAGTTTTTATAGAGATGTAACGCATTGCAAATCCCACATTCATTTTAGAAAAATGTCCTGGTATTACAATTTCTTGTGTTAAATGGTGTAATGTACGTAATTTTGTTTTATTGTTTGATTCCATTTTCCACAGATCATTTATATATTTTCCACTTACTATGTTTGTGATCAGATGGTTTCCTTTCGTTACTTCAGCTGGTAAATAGATAATATTATTTTGAATTGCCGATTTCCAGTTCTTAAGCTGGTGAGGCCCATCCGCAATCACATCAATTTCGTAATTTTCTATCTGAAAACTTGTATCTCGCTGATCCCTACTAACGCAAACTCCAACAGACACCCATAGAGCTTTATTATTGCTTCCCATATCAGAAGAAATATTTCTAACTCTCAAACCAGCAGAAGTAGCAGCGTGGATGACTTCTGAAATTAGACTTTCCATGTCATTCCCATTAGTCGTTTGAGCGGTCACATGGCAAGCAATTATCTGTTTCCAAGGGGTATTTAACCCTTGAAGAAGAACTAATGTTAGATGATTGCCTCTCTTGGTTTTATCACCAAGTGTAACGTGGCCAATGAACGTTTTCTTACATTTGTCAAAATCTAAATCACCTGAAATTTCCATTTCATCTATCGATAATGAACAATCCTTTTCATTATCTGACATTGTTTCCACCTTTTTGCCTAATAATTCCACGATTGAATGCAGCAGCCCAAAATTGATCGTGACAGCAGCAACCCTTTTGTTAATAGTACTGTACGAAGGTGCAGGATATCCGGTTTCTCGCAAAAAATTGTAGCCATTTTTGCCTAGAGTGAACCTTAACTTTAGACTCTTTATAACTGCTTCCGAACTCCACTTTTTTATACATTTTCTTTCAATTTTGAGACTATTTATTTGTTCAGGCGTTAGAAATTTGGAAAGCGCATCATTCATTAGTTTTGATTCCTCTTCTAGTTTCTCAATTTTCTTTTTAAGTTCGAAGACGTAGTTCTGTGAATCCTGAAAATTATATTTAAATTGATTATATTCGTAGAAGGTATTAATTTCTTATTTTTTGATGAAGAATATGTCTCTTACGTTTACGTTATTCTGGCATAAAGTCTCATGGATTGCAAAATCTAACGGTGCCGGAGAGCTGGCCAATTCCGTGGTTGAAGAATCTGATTTCAGACGTTTCGCAGAATGCGAGTCACAATATTCAGTATCATCTCTACATCTCTGAAAATAAATTTTTAGTTACCTACAACATAGTGTCATGTGTTCTGATTAAGCACCCACTTTGTACACACTCTTCCTTGTATTAACTAACTTTGGAGCATTTGGTACATTAAATATTGTGGGCACAGCAAACGGTATTAAACGTATTTTTCCATCAGTCCGTTGTTTTTCAAATTGTGATGGTTCAAAATGGGCCTGCAATTTAATTTAAAAGATTTTTCAAAAATTCTTAATTTTAATCTGAGTCAAAAACTCACTGAACATAAGCGATCATTTTGGGTAGGATTCCAATTGTCCCTTCTGCAATTGATTGCCCATCTTTTCCTCCTTTCGCAGTCTGCAGGGAACCTAAGCCACATTGTTATTGCAATAGCACGTCAAAGTTTAGATGTTAAGATCGCCAGAGTGTAAAAGTTTAATAATTTAATATAGGTGAATAGCACAAAAAGTTGAGGTTAGGGTAAGTAGTCCGAAATATATTCATGTCTCCACATTCAAATGATGTATTGAGAAATAAAAATTACTCACCTGTAGAACCTGAACCCGTGCCTAGAATGATTAGTACAATTAGGCCCAGAACAGCCCGTCATTTGCAATTATTTTGTTGAATTATATTGAAGCTCATACACCGGTAAATGGCGAACAACTGTCAGTGGGCTCCAAAATGGCGGACGAGTCTGCTGTGATATATCTAGTGCTATAGGTCTAGCGCTTACGTCATAAAGTAGCGCATGCGCATATTGAATTCATTGAATGAGGCAAACTTCCATATTTATGAACCTTGCCTCCTACCTGTATTGCACTCGCTCAACGCGCTGCTGCCTTGAAGAACTGTCACTCAACTAGCTGTCAAATATTACTATGACCGTAACTTTTGTTCATCTATTTCTATGTCTATTATTACTTGAATTGGTCTCACTTCACTTTCACTGCACCGCAAGTTCCTTATTTAACCAAAAGTATTGATTTGCTTTCCGGCAGAGCGATATGTTCCGTAAAATCAAATTTTATATAGGCTGCACCGAGAAACACGTATCACTTTCGAAAAATTGTTAGTGAAATTTTTCGAAAGTGATACGTGTTTTTCGGTGCAGCCTATATAAAATTCGATTTTTTTCGTAGAATGGTTTTAGTCTTAGAAATATAAATTGTTTTATTAATAATAATGTTCAAAGAAATAAAATAAATATAATAAAAATAATTGAAATTCACATATTTCACTAAAAATAACTACGAATTCAGAGTTTATGATATTAGTTTGCAATAGAGATATTGAAAATTGAAATATGCACCCAAAATTATCTTGATTATTTGAAGCAGCTTTTGTATGTATAAACCTTGGGTGGGAGGGACGTTGAACCAAGGACCAAGTGTTGCCAACGATAGTAAGAATAGAATTGTCACCGGAACAATGAAAAAGGAGAGAAGAAAGAACTAAAACAGAAACTAGTGAAGAGGTATAAGTGAACAAACAAAATAAGGAGGAATTAAAACAGATGATGCAAACTATAATGGCAAAAACGGAGCAAAACACAAATGATTTAAAACAGGAGATAAGATATATAAAATCAGAAATGAAGAGAAAAGGAGCTGTATGGGGAAAAGAAAAGGAAACTTTGGTAGATAGAATCAAAAGTCTTGAGACCAAATGTGAATTAGAAGAAAGGCGGAAGAAGACAAATAATCTAGTCATAAAAGGATTAGGACCAACGCACAATCTGGAAGAGGGAGTGAAAAAACTACTCTCTGAACAGTTGCAAACTCAAGCAGAAACTAAAAACGTATACATGCGGAATGAAGGGAAAAAAATTGAATTATAATAGTAGAAATGGCAAACTGGGAGCAAAAGCAGAAAATCATGGCAGTGAAAAACCAAATTACGAGAAACAAAAATAAACATCGAAAACGACTTGACATGGGAAGAAAGAAAAATTCAGTGGGAAATGAGAAGTATCGCCAGAGAAATGAAGGCGACCGGGAAAAAAGTCAAAATTGGATATCAAAAATTAACAAGTGATGGAGAAGAATTTGAATGAGCAAAAACGAGAGGGGACTTGTACGAAAAGGAAGAGGAATAATATCAAAAAACGGTTAAAAAATAAGAAAACAGAAAAATGCAACAGGGAGGCGAACAAGCAAACAAAACGGACTATATGACTAGGAACATGGAATATTAGAAGCATAAATGGAAAGGAAATGGAATTAGTGGATGAATTTGAAAGAGCGAGATTAGATTACTAGCCATCACCAAAACAAAAAAGAAAGGTGAAGGAATAACAAAATTGAAAAATGATCACTTACTGATATATAGCGGAGTGGAAAATATGGATAGAGCTACAGCGGGAGTGGGATGTATGATAAATAAAAAACTGGAACAATCAATAGCAAACTGGAAATGCGTAAACGAAAGATTACTAATACCTTAAGTAGAAGACAAAACAAATTTAAAGGCAAATATAATGATAGTGTATGCAATAAATAAGGATGAAAACAAAGAAAAAGAAGATGAGTTTTGGGACGAAATGCAAACCGAATAAAAAAAACTGAAAGAACCAATATATACTATGGGAGATTTTAACGCAAGAGAGGGAAATAAAAATAGGGGTGTTGGAGGAATAACGGGAAGACATGGGGAGCCGACTGTAAATATTAATGAAAAGAGGCTCATCGATTTTTGCATCATAAATGGATTGATTATATTGGACACTTCATTTGAGCATAAAGAAGCCCACAAGTATACTAGGGAAGAAAAAAGCAGAGAAGAAAAGTCAATAATAGATTATTTCTCAACTTATACGCGACAAAAAAAAAGGGAAGAATTCAAGAGTGAAACATGATGGTGAAATTGGTAGCGACCATTACCTGGTAATAGCGGTAGTCATAGCGTTAGGAAACGAGACAAAACATAACCAAGAGATTAATTCCAACAAAATACAAACAGTAAAACTTAGAGTAGAAAAACTGAAAGATGGACAGATAGAAGTAGAATATCAAAATTGCACTAACAAATTAATAAGAGACACACCAAAGCCAGATGTAAGCAATATAGGAGAAATGTGGAGTACATTCAAACACATACTAACAGAAGCAACAAAAAGATCATGCGGAATAGTCAAAAATTCACACAAGAGAAGACAAACACACTGGTGGAATGGAAGAATAAAGGAAGAAGTCAAGAAAAAAAGAACAAAAATGGAAAAAATATATCAATTCCAAAAAAGAGGAGGAATATGAAAATTATTAAAGACAAAGGAAGATAACGAAGACAAGAATGAGAAAATCAAAACAGAGAACTTGGGAAGAATTTGGAAACAAAATTAAGGTAAACTTAAAGACAATCTGAAATTATTTCACAGGACAATTAAGAACTGCAAGAAAAAAAAACACATAACATTGAAACAGCTAGTAAACCAGCAAGGAGTCATAATAAAAGAAGACAAAGAAATCATAGAAAGATGGAAAGAACATTTTGAAGAATTATTGGAAGAAATACACATTAACAATGTCAGTAGAGAAGAAGAAAGTAGGGAACTGAAAAACACAGGAATTGTAAATCAAGAAAATATTACAGAGGAAGAAATGAAGACAGTTATAAAAAAACTACAAAACGGCAAAGCACCAGGTCATGAAGGAATGAGAGCAGAACAATTGAAATGTATGGGAGAGGGAGGAGGACAAATATTATTAATAATGCTGAATAGAATATGGGAAATAGGGCAAATACCAAAAGACTGGGAAATGGTAGTGATATTCACAATACACAAGGAAGGAGAAAATAAAATATGCAGTAATTACCGAGGAATATCACTGCTATGTACAGCTGCAAGAATTTATGAGGCAATATTAAAAAATAAATTAAGAAAATTAATAGAGACAAAGATGGAGAAAGCACAAAGTGGTTCTAGAAAAGGACACTCGACACAGGATCACATTTTTACCATAAGAAAACTAACAGAAGAGACCGTAAGAGAAGATAGTAAACTGTACATAGCATTTCTGAACCTGGAAAAAGCTTTTGACAGGGTTCCGAGGGAAAAGATGTGGGAAATCTCAAAAATAAGACAGATTTACAAACAGCTCACGCAAGCAATAAAAAGTATCTATAACAAGACATCCAACTATGTTAGAACAGGAAACGAAATTTCAACGGAGTTAATCACAACACAGGGACTAAGGCAAGGAGGAGCATTAAGCCCATTATTATTCATTATATACCTAGACAACATCTTGAAAAGTATAAAAGACGAAACTAGAAAAATTGAAGTAGGACACCATAACTTAGAAAGGATTATGATAGCGGAGTGCGCCTTTGCAAATGACCTTGCAATACTTGCAAGAAAGTGAAAAAGACTTACAACGTAACATTAACTTGTGGAATGAGGAATTAAAAGAGCACAATATGACTATAAACATACACAAAACAAAAATAATGGTAATAGCGAAAGAAGAAATAGCAGCGGAGGTAAAAATAAATCAGAGATAAATCGAACAGGTAGAAACATTCACATAATTAGGACACACATTGAACAACAAAGGTGACTTGAAGCAAGAAATAAGCAACAGAATTTTGACAGCAAACAAAAGTCACTACGCAATGAACAAAATAATCCTAAGCAATAAACAAGTTATGAGAAAGACCAAAATGACACTATTCAAAGTATTATACAGACCAATACTGTTATATGGGTGTGAAACATGGACGACGAACCAGAGAACGAAGAGTAGAATACAAGCTGCGGAAATGAGATACCTAAGAAAAATAGAAGGGGTAACAAGACTGGATAGAATAAGAAACTAAGATATACAAAAAGGTTACGAATAGAGAGTATTCATACTACCATGGAGAAAAAACAACTTGCTTAGTACGGCCATCTTATAAGAATGCCACATGATAGCCAAACAAAGATGGTATGGAAGGCTAAGACGACACAAAAGAAGTGTAGAGGAAGACCACAGAAGACAAGAGAAAATAATACACAAGAGATACTGGAAAAGAACAATATCAGCTTTCAAGAAGCAAAAAGAATAGCATCAAACAGCAAAGAATGGAAAGATTCCACAAATAACATAGAATAACAGAGGATAGGGAAACTAATCTCGACACCCGAAAGGGTAAAATGAGACTTGAAGAGATTATATATATATATATATATATATATATATATATATATATATATATATATATATATATATATATATATATATATATATATATATATATATATATATATATATATATATGTACTCAATGGAAGCTGCTGTTTTGTAAGTTTGCCGAAACTGCTTGATTTCAAGCTCAATAATTGTGGGAGATAGTAATTTGCGAAATCTTTGAAGTAACAAGCATTCATGAGCTGTCAAAAATGTGCTTCCATCATCTAAATGATTTTTCAATTTTTTTTTTGATTCTACTAAAATTAAAAGCAACTAATCTGTTTTTTGAATTTCTGTTCAAATTCCCACCATTGGACCAGTAACTTTCTTTAGGGAATATTTTGTCTCATTTATTTTCAAAATTAATTTTTTCGAACCAAACATTGTCTTGTTGAATCTATTGAATCTTGCTGGTTCAACATGTGACTGAATTTTACTTTCTGAAAACAAATTGTTCAAACTTTTCAACATGTATTTCCATATTTCGTTCAAATAATGTTGATCCGTGATGATATTCTATATATTTTTGGAGTCTCACATTTTAAAGTCCCGAGGATGGTTCTAATTGAAGACCGAGAGCTTGACTTATCTGAAAACGTGATTTTCACTTGAGCCCACTCACAAAAAAATAAAATCTGTAAATACTGTAGTTCCTGAGAACTCAGCATCACGTCAGCAAGCCAGCCAGCCGGATAGACAGCCAGCCAGCCAGTCAGATAGCCGAAGCGCGTATAATAGCATATTTTTCTGCAAAAATGCGCTAGAATTTACTCAACAATGATAAAGATTGAATTGTTGAAGATACCTGATTGAGGATTCAATGTGTGTTCTTTATTTCTGTTCCAATTGAGGAAAATTGCAAACCGAGCAAATACGAATTCAACGAAACTGCCTCTATATACCATATTAAGAGTCAATGTCTCCAATATAATAGAAGTTATGCAATTATCAAAGAATCAGTGTGGTACCTTCTCGTGGACAGATTCTCAATCGAACGCTACTACTGCATATATACACCAAATCTAACAGACTGGCTTCACTCTGAAAATGATCTCAATCAACTCAGAGAAACTCACAATGGATCCTTCCGTAGTTTTTGGAAGAAAAAATATTATCACAAATGCAATACTTGGGTATTTCGGAAGACTAAAAGTGTAAGGGTCATAGCACAAATTCACACTGCTGCATTTTATTCTCATAGTAATATAATCTCAGCAAAACAAAAGGATCAATAAATAACTGCCTTGGTCTCCATTTTGAGTTTATATATCTATTATATTTGGTATTATTCAGACATATTTGATAAACCATTGAATATAAGATTTCCAAGATAAAAGAAATTATCACCAAACAATGATTGTTTCCGCATTCTTATACAAGAATCAAAAGATTAAGATAAAGATCAAATATGAATCATCAATTTCTCTGTTCAACTTGTAAAGTAGACATCCGCTATATAAATTTCTTTGGGCAACATTTGAGGTGAGCTCTGATGTCATACTGTAATTAATCAATAAGTAGTTCATCAAGATATACATTTGTACACATGACCTACTTTGTTTTTATTCATCCCCATTACTATTTGTACTTGTACTTGGAGAATGACCAAAATATTTGGAAACATCAGGTTGAATTTCAAGCTCTGAAGCGGATGGAGAAATAATTGTATGAAGTACATACTTGAAATATGTATAAATTCTCTAAGGGGCTATAGAGATGTGAACAAACTGTCGAAGTAACATGATTAGGAGGATATTTTCCAAAGATTCTATTTTGATATGATGGTTGATATTAATATTATATCATCAACTGTAATAGAGCTGTTTTAGTGAAATATCAATTTTATTCGTCAGTTTTGCTCATATGACTACAGACCGATCTTATTAGATGTACGTAAATATTTTGCGCATATAAAATTCCAATAAATAATTTTAAAATAGGATTATACGTTGAAAAAGGATAATAGAAATGCTACGATATATTCACAAGTATAATTAAATTTCGCTTACCTGACAAAAATATGAGCACTGTATAGATCTTTCTCCATTTTTCATAGCTTTCCTCATTCTTTCCACTTTCGTTTACCATCTTTTTGATTCGAGCTCTCTGGATAGACTGCATCGCTCTCGAATTACCACGTGTGAAGAGTTCACATAATTCGCCATCTGTCAACAAAGAGTGTTATACACGCAAAACCAATACACATATTGCAATCTATTAATTATGAACAGGATCGTATTACAAGTTTTCTTTGAACAAAAATAGTTATGCGCTTCCACAACAGAGTTGTAATTTGTTCAGTGAGGAGTGCGTCTATCATGTAAATCAAAATCAACAAATCGCTGTAAATAATGACTACAGTGTAACTTGAATATTGAGTATCTTCAGGATATAACATATTACTCTTATTTTCTTGCCCCGATATACATACTTCATTTGAATGATACTTGAAATATTGGCGGCAGTGCTGCCACCCTTTAGATTAGTCACTGGAAAGATCAAAAACACTGATTTGCATATAACAGTTTTCTTCTACCAAATTATGCACAAAGTAGTGAGAACTAATATTAAATGATAACATGGTAACTCAATGGGACTCAAAGATTAATCGCGGTCAAATTCTAGAAAACATTTCAGCTTCATCCAAAATTTTAGCTTAGTGTATTCCATTCTTATCTAAAGTGTCAACTTTATTCTGAAATAATGTTCCATATTGAACAGGATATAGATATACATTACAATAAAGTTAGGTTTATGTTAGATGTCCAAATAAGGAAAAAAATTAATAATGCAAGACTATGGATCAGTTCTAATTGCATTAAGAATCATCATACATTAATTAAAAATAATAAGCTACATAGTAAAGATCTTTAGCAAGGCAAGATATCCTTACATTCTATAAGCAATTATAAGAATATTGTGATATCATAAATTCCTTCTGTCGAATGCATCAAAAAAAGTGATTGCCCAAAAACAACTCAAAATTCTTGGATTATCATTTTAAGCTGAATTTTTTGACACAAGTTGCAAAAAGCTTGAAAAGCACAACCTGAATATTTATAATCATTACTATTCGGGAAAAACACGTGCGAAGTCCTAGAAAGAGTTTTTTAGTCATACAATTTTTGAAAAATAAATATTGGAAAAATATAAAGATGCAAATCAACCAGTTGATCCAGAAAAAAAATTCTTGTTACCATTATGATATTGAACATAAAATGGTACATCACTGGATATAGTTTGCATTAGTATCTTCCACTGTATTGGAAATTGGAGAAAATTTCTATAACTATTCCCGATTATGGAATATACATACATTCGCTGGCCAAGACTGGAAGCAGAATTTGAGGAATTATCAAAGCAGCTTAAGATTTATGTATTCGACTTTTGAATATTTTTAAGAACAATAGCTGCTGCCGATGAATCATATATAAAAATTAAGGCTCAATAAAACCAGCAGAATAGTTATAAAGATGAAAATGGTAATCATTCAGTTAGTTTAATAGCAATGTGCTCAAACATGAAGTCAATCACATATGTATCTGCCAGATATCTCGATTCAGCATATGATTCAAGATTATGTTCATGCTCACAACAAATTTTACTTCAAATTGGTATTACACGTAATTTCATTGCAGGCTCTCTTAAATACTGTCTGTTCTCTTTCTCACAAAAATATTTAAATGCATGGTTTTAAATATGACTCATCTTCTGTTGATTATCATTTCACTGGAGACAGTGTTTTCACTTCCACAAACTAGGCTATCATCCCGTATAGCAGATCAGAGAGTCTGAATGATATTGGAATATATCATGATGAATGTTCGAAAAATGATAGAGAAATAATAGAAAATTCCTTTGTCTAATTGAAAGGACGGTGGCGTATATTGGAATTTGTGAATGTATAATCAATGAGGGTTGTTACTTTAATAATTGTAGCTTGTTGTGTACTCCATAATTCCTATCAAATCAAGAAGAAAATGAACAAATGATTGAAGCAGAATGAGTGAGTTTTCGAAAAAACTTGGAAAAAAGTTTTGCCCATATTTTTCTTCAATAAAAATGCTGACTGGTTCCGATTATTTACATAATCATCAACAAAGCAGACTTAGACTACAATAGGAACGACTAGAAAAGAAAATTTGATAAGTACAAGAATTCGCACAAAACGAAATTAAGAAAACTTAAAAAGTATATTTACTATTCAATTACAGGAGTACTCTTATTGCAGAAAATATCATTTCAGAATGTAGCAGGTGTAGGGATAAAATCTTAAAATAGAAGAGTAGTGTGTTGATGCATCGAATACGCACGACTATTGAAATCTTTGGAGAAGAAATAGAAATGTACCGGAGAATCAAGTGTCAGCGCCAAAATTCAATGAAATATCAAGAAGTGCGATACTTCTTGAATCCAACTGGTCGTCAAGATTAAGGGCTTTGCAAGTTGATATAGATCTTTTCATTGACAAATTTTCCAAGAAGTCAAGGGCCTTACCGTTGTTTTTTATGTGTAAAATTTCTACGTTGATATCAATGGTCAAATTGTGCCCTGTCTCTAATATACAATCCGCAAAATTTGACTGATTATTACCAATATATTTGACATGTCCTTCACACTAGTGATGAGAGATCTCTCAGTCTTCTCAACATAATTACTGTAGCAAAACAATTTCAAACGATATACGCCAGATTGCGTTAGTAGTGATGTTTTGTCCACTTTTAAACAAACTTCTCTTCCCAGACTTGCCAATAATTCAATCACGTGATTAACGTTGTATTGATCGAGCATTTTCCTCATTTGATAGCTTATATTACCTAGAAAAGGTGAGATAATACACAATGGTACATATGAGTCATTCAAGCCGTATGATAGCATCCTATGTGTGAGTGACTAGAAAATTTGGTTAGAGTAGAGTCATTCGGGGCAACTGTGCGCACTTTTATCTTCCAAACCATACTCTATTTTGGATATTGAAGCTAAAAGTCTTAACATGTTTTTCTCATTGAGCATTTATTTGCCTATAAATTGAAATATAAAATTGAACAATTTAAAAGAACTTTTTTTATAACAAATATTTGAAGAGGAAAATTCGGAGTGCGTTCACTTGCCTGGTATTGCAAGTGAGCGTGCGCAGTCCTACTGGGTGAGTAAACGCATTTCTTCGTGAAGCACACAAACAATTACAAAACTACGATATTGGAATGTTTCTATTGCCAATATTTGTCGATGCAATTATCACAGACAAAGATACCTATTTCATATGTACTGCACTGTTCGTGCCACCATTCCTCGCAAACTCTACACTTGATCCATTCTTCTGTTGGTGGCTCTTTATATTTCTTTTGATGAAGGGGACAATAATAATTCCTTCCTCGCTTTTGAGGTAGAGTGCTTCTGTTTGTTTTCACAGTGATTTTTTTTCTTATTCTTCCTATTTTTCTTCACTGTTGAAGCTTGAATCTTCTTTGTAGCAGAAACAGTTAATGACAAAGCTGGAACCTTCCTTCTACTTGTTCTCTTTTCCTCTTCTTGACGCTTCTTTTCTCCTAGCTGTTGTTCATGAGGACTATCTGTAATAACTTCTGATTTCATGAAAACTTCCACGTCCTTCTTCTTTCATCCGAGGAAGAGGTGAGAGAAGGGACCGGCACATATTGGCTGATTGTTGGTTTTCGATTTGAATTATGGTCGCCAGGAATACGTCTTTTTCCGGTTCATGAGTCATAAGACGGTTTTATTGTTGATGAATCCTTCATCGCAGGCTCTGCTAATGAGTGAAATCCAAGACTTATGTGAATCACATCAATTATTTCATCTGCACCGCGCCTATTTTCAATGCAAGGATCATTAGATACTCTACCTATCGATTAAGCTTTGGCAGTAGACTTTTCCACCACGGCATCAAGTATTAAAGGACTTGAAGAAGTAACTTCTCTAAAGCCCGGTTCTATAAAAGGCGAAGTAATTTACTTCCATAGTGAATAAAATTCATTCTGTTAGATGACAGTCGATTATTTGAGAGCAATGATTTTGTTGTCATGAGAAAACACAAACTGATTAGAATTTGTTGGATAATAGTTATTTTCACAACAAGTGAATTGAACCACTGTTTTTTTGCGGGAAGAAAGTTCAAGACCAAAAGCGCGTTTAGCGCGAGTGATTCAATTCTTCGAGCAAATAACGAGGTTTGATTCACGTGTTTTGATACATAATTTTATTTAATTTTGCGTAAATTTCTGGAACATAAAACTGAGGAACAAAATTCAAAAAAATTAAATTGCAGTTGCAAGGTAGCTTCGTTGATATCGCAACGTGTGTTTGTTTTCCAAATATTCGAAAATGTGACTGTCAGCATACTGTCAGCTCTGTGAATTTTCAATTAAAGCGTTATAATTGCAAAAAGTATCGTCTGAAATAATGGAAGGAATGGATCAAAACGTTCTCGTCCCCGATACCATTTTGAACGAAGCAGCCGCAGCAGTTGGAAAAATTATCTCTCAGGAATCGAAATCTTTCTATGACAAGGAATAGCAACAGTGATTTAAATCTTTTAAAATCACTAATAAAACATTTCAAATCACTTGTGAATAAAGATTTACTTATGACTGTGGCTATAGATTTGATAATTTAGTTTTAAAACTTCAAAATTGAACAAAACAAAATTTTCTCAACGAGTAAATTTACTTGGTCGTTCATAAAACTGGTCATAAGAAGATCAACTCCTCAGGTATTGTTAGAAATTCCACATTCCACAGAAGAGGGGTTGTCTCCGTTTGGTACATCTTGTCTGTTGACTATCAGTAAAAACTGGTTTGTCTCCTCCAGCTAATTTTGACTCGCATCAAAAGGTTCTACTTCTGGGGGTTGGTTATTCTCAGCTTCGTTTCTTCCAGGATAGTTCACTTCAACAGTTTGGTTTGGTGCCTGTTGTACATCTTTTTGCATCTGATTTGTAATCAATGATTGTGCATAATCTGCTTCGTGGAATAGATCATCGTCGTAGGGATATATCCCAGTCACTTTAAAGCCAGACTCAGCACTTTCCAGCGTGGCTACTTTTTTATACGCTTCGTTAAACAAGCGAACCACTTTATATTTGGTAATAGCTTTTAAATTTGTTACATTCTTTTGAGTATTTAACTTTCAAGGAATTGTGAAGGCACCGGTGCAGGGGCTGAAGTTTGTGATTTCCATGCGGAGAAAGTGTCAGAATCAAGATCTTATTTTCACGAGCATATTTTACCACCTCTGAGTTGATATGGGATGAATGATTGTCAAGTAAGAGTAATACAGGATCTTTCTGTGTGGAATAGACCAAATATTCAAAGTGGTGCAGCCAGTTTACGAAGAGCTTTGTGTTTACAAACCCATTATCAGACACCATGCAA
Organism: Dromius quadrimaculatus; assembly: GCA_963989225.1. Classification (NCBI taxonomy): domain Eukaryota; kingdom Metazoa; phylum Arthropoda; class Insecta; order Coleoptera; family Carabidae; genus Dromius; species Dromius quadrimaculatus. The sequence continues at coordinate 32,124,414 of OZ022330.1, forward strand.
ATGCTTCGTGATGAGCCTCCGTCTAATGAATCGTCACAGGGTCTTTTGCGAGGGTAGATCAATACTGGTGGGATATGATGACCATTAGCACTCATGCAGCAGATCGCTGTCACGGTAATACCTCTTTCCGCACACACAACTCTGGAGATGATTTTTTTTCCTTTTGTAATAAGATTTGACATTTTCTTTGGCAAGGTGCTCATACCTGTCTAATCTACAACACAGAGTGTAACAGAAATAAGTACAATAATAAGACCTGTAATGGGACTCATCAAGCATATCATTATCTTAATATCTTTTCTCTATGAATCTTCTGGATATCAAGTGAAGATTCATCAAAATTTTGACAAAAAATTCATATTGCGCTTATGGTTCAGACTGGATGTTTTTTATTTGTTTGAAGAATAACAGCTGTCGATTGAACTTTAAACCTGGTAGTCTTGTCAATCATTGGGAATTCAAAGAATATTAGTATTTCGGCAATACATTGATATTCACTCACCTCGATAATTCTATTTTTGCCTATGTTGAATGAAAGACTGAATTTGTCTCTGAAACCAACAATTTGGAAACTTTTGTAACAATAATTGATGATCGATCTCTTTCCAGAATTTGTTTGAAGGAATTGGTAACTCAAATATGTCAAAATCAATTTTCCCATTGAAACTGCTTTCGGGCTTGACGAGTTCTACCACTGATTGAAATTAATTCACTTATTTCTGTACATCCTTTATAAGCGACCTGGCTGGAATTTGTATATCTCATACAAGTCTTCTAAGTTTTTATAAAATCTTGAACTTTATTGGATCTTGTAACTTTGAGCCAGACTGGTCGCTGCAGATTGTCGGATGACCAGTTCAGGATGACGTTTTAAAAACATTCGACCCATTCACGTCCTATCATTTTTGAAGACTGATCAAATCGGTTATCAATCTTAATAGCGGAAGCATATTCATACTCCAAGCGCCTGAAGTCATTTATAGTGAGACCGAAATATTTTCAAGTCGATTTCCTGAAATGAACTATGAACTCTTCCTTTTGTACATTACTGAATGTTGACTTGAAGAAATCCATTGGATCTGCACCTCTGTCTAGTTCAAGTCTGCTGCGCACACAGGATCTACTTATGACAATGGATTTGCCGGGCTTCTCTCACTCTTCCCATTTTCGATGAGCTATTTAGCTTTGTCAATCTGTTGCTCTAGTTCTAGTTTTTTCCCTAATATATGCTCGCGGTAGGATGATACTGTAACCTAGGAAATCTTTATGCATACAAGAGGTGTAAGAGAAGCTCAACCAGCAAATTAACTAAGTCATTTTCAATTTTTTACTGAAATATTAGTCAAGGAGGTTAGAGTACGCCTGCGCACACTGACCAACGCACACTTTTTCAAGGGAGCCACAATACATATTGATGTTGATACTGGTTCAGGCAACAAACATAGCTTTAATATTATTTCTCACATATCTACAGGAATATGCTCATGATCAAACAGAACATGACTCATAATCTAGTCGAGGAGTGAGTATTCTCAGAAAAATAGTTCTAAGAGATCAAAAAATATGAGCAATTGCTCATTCGATTTGGAATAACTCTTAGAAGAGAGGGTTTCTAGGATTTCTTTCGCCAATATAAGTTGCAATTATTATAAACAAAAAAATGAGAACAAAAAAACGTCGCCTAGTTTTCTTCCAATGATTCAAAAGCAATAAGGGGTAGTGAATATTCAAGAAGAGATTTTCAGAGAGGAAAAAATTTTTGAAAAAAAAGTCGTAATTCTTATTTTCTGTATTTTTTATAGTTTTAATTTGATGTTGAAAATAGGGTTCCAGGTGATCATTATAGCACAAGCGCACCGGCTGTTGAGAGAGTATACCACATATATTATAATTTTCTGATAGTCCAATATAATAAAAATTAAACGCTATTCGTTAGTCCCGCTAAAACTCAAAAACGGCTTGACCGATTTGAATAATTGTTTTTATATTCTGTTCGTTTTATTACAGAGGTGGTTTGAATGGAAAATGATCAGCATACATTAAGTAGTGCACGAGCCGTATTTGTTCTTACGCGCACCGTTCATGTAATTAAGTTATAGTTCTTGGTAGCACTATCGTGAAGGTTTTTATTATAGTACCATCAACGAACAGTAAGTGGTGCACAAGCCGTATTTGTTCGTTTGTGCATCGTGCATCTGATTGAGTTGAAACTTATTATAGTTGTTGTTGGCACTTTCGTGAGGGTTCTTATTGTAGTCTCATCAACGTGGCGCATGAGCCGTATTTGTTCGTTCGCGCATCGTTTTTCTGGTTGAGTTGAAACTTACTACATTTTTTGTTTGCTCTTTCGAGTGAGTTCTTAGTATTGTACCATCAACATACTTTTAGTGGCGCACGAGCCATATCGGTCCGTTCACGCATCGTTCATCAGATCAAGTTGGAATTTTATATAGTTGAGGTTGGCACTTGCATGAAGGCTCTGACATAATACTACTAACGGTGTTTGTTTGTTCGAGCATCGTTCAACCGAATAAATGGAAACTTTCTATAGTTGATGCTGGCGCTTGCGTGGGGACCGACTTTAGGAATTCTTCTACCAGTAGAATCCTATTCCTATTATCACTAAGTAACATGGGCTATAATTCATTCTAAAAAAAAGGTTACCTACGAAAACCTTGATAATGTAACTCAAGATGTAAAAAAATGACTCATAACACTGCTTACATTACCTGCGCTGCAATATAAACTCTAATTGCCCGTAATTTATTCAATTAAATACTAATGATGCTATCTTTATATGGATCTACGCACTTATCAACACATTTTGACAATTTATATTACGTTTTAATTAAAATGTGCTTGGCTATACTACACTGATGAGTCTTGATAAGTACGAAACATATATCTACAGTTGTATCCTCGATCTAAGATGATGGTGGCTTCAGCCCTGACTCTTAGGTTTGAGTTTTTATGGAAGACAATTATTTTTGAGAGTTATACATTTTTTGAATGTTTCACAGCAAGTCACATATTTAACAATTTTTATTGTGAAATTTCATTCCTGTAATTTCTTCTTCGTTTCAATTGTGTTACTCAAGCAAGAAATGTGGTATTATTCTTGATGATTATCTTATACTATCGAACTATGCTTTAAAGATTCATACAAGAACGTTGAATATTATTGAATGTCCACCCGTGCGAAGCTGGCACGGGCTGCTAGTATTTAATAACAATCTATTCTTGAGAAAGTGAGGCTATTGTGAACAAACTAATTTTTTTTTAACCTTCGTTCCATTGAGAGCTTCAAATAATGTTTGAGTAACTCGTCCATGAATTTTTTGCTTCTTGGAACCTTTCTTACATCATATATGTGTACCAAAACAGTAATCTTATTCATAATAAGTTTTTCAAGTCAACAAAAAATAAAAAATCCAATAAATCGTGTTGAAAACTCTTTTATGTATATGTTATGCTATTGCTGGTTCAATGTCTAGCAAAGGCAATGGAAACCTTGTCTTAATCATTTTAAGCCATTTGTTAATATTTTTTTGTCATGAACAAACAGATATGCTTGATATGTAGATGATAAATATTCTCATCATTCAATTCTTTGGAGTTTATAAGATTGGAAGAATTTTTGTTTTCCAAAAAATAAATTCCCACGATTCATTATCTTTTTATATATATTCACCATTTAAATCATGAATGGAGATGGTTATTTTTGTATTAAGTGTGCAAAGTGATTGTTTTTTTTGTTGCGCGTGAGAATGTCAATTTTAACCGAGACCGTAAGGTCGAGGTAACGAATTCATTCGAAAGCGCAACAAAATACAGTCACTTCGCACACGAAATACAAACTATATTTTTTCGCCAAATGTCAAAAAGTAATTGATCGACAATAATTATTGTTTTATTCAGTAAAATGTAGGAAAAAAATACAAACTATGATTAATTTGCAGTCACCTGGGTATTGTAACCAAAAGTATGCGCAATTGTTGTTTGATAAATGAAGAACTGTCAACAATTAATTTTTATATTCAAAAATAAGTGGTTTTGTGTACAAATTCATATTTCTTTTCCGTTTAATACCTGTCTGTTCCTACCCTTGTAGCATCACTTAACTGATTTATATTAGATTAGGTGAACAAGAATATGTTTCATTTTTTTACTAGTGGAAAAATCACGAATCTTGCGTATCCATAACAATACACATATATCATGTTTTTTTGACAGTTGGCGAATAAAGTATCTTCTCTCTGGGAATAATACCTGGCAGGTCTCTATAGAACAGCAAAAATAGTATATTACATCTGAGGTGGAGAGTATTTCATTACAGCCAAGAGCTTATTATGACCGAGAGGCGAAGCCTCGAGAATCAGATATAGCTCGAGGCTGATATGAAATTCTCACCGAAGTATGTATAATATTTTATTCACAATCATCCCTAGTATTCCGAGAGATGATCAATCCAATTTGGTTCTTTTTTCAACAAATTAAATTGATGTAGTAGTCTATGAAAACAAGAATGTTCCGAAAAATTCAATTAATTTGACATTTGTTGGATTTATGATTCATACATCAAGTTATATATTCGTTATTCCATCGAAATTGTGATAAGTGCAGATATATATATATATATATATATATATATATATATATATATATATATATATATATATATATATATATATATATATATGTATAAGTTATAACAGTGAAATGGAGCTATACACTTGCCCCGAATCGAACGAAAATGCTACGGATGTAAGCTCATAGCCATTTTGTTCATAATTTACAAATTTATGAATTTATAAGACAGATTTACACAGAATTGCAACATAAATACGCTTCTTTTCAATATTAATTGATTTATTTGACTCATCAGATGATATAATCAGTTTTTTTGACAGCACGGATTATTATACTCCAACGGAGATTTATGACTGATGCTAGGCAACTCTGCATAAACATTTTCCACCCAAGAGATGGAAGTATCGCTTCCGACCCGTGAGATAGTCATTGCATTTGGAAATTACATATTTTCTAACCTCCAAAAGGTTAGGAGTTGCAATAGTACAATAATGATTGTGAATGAAATATATTCTTTATTCACTTATAATTTTATTGTATATCAAGCTCCCAATAAGTTGTGAACAACTTCCAACATTCAGTACTTTTTTTTTTGCTAAAGCAACATAAAGTTGAAGTTAAACAGCTATTTGCAACTAAGTGCTGGATTTTTATCTTCAAGTTTTCAAAGCATTTGAATATACAGCACGATATCAAAATTGGAGCGACTAGTGAATATGTCGAGTAACAAACGGCTATATAAATGCAAATTCTGTCACAAGAATCGATATACAGGGTAAACAAAATTTTTCTGAACAACTTTTTCTCGTAATATTTCCAAAATCTCAAACGCGAAGCAAAATATTGAGAATCATCAGTATCTGTCAACAACAACAAAAAAAATATTCCGACATGAATATTGGAGCTGACGGTGAGTCCGACAAGCCACACTTGTCATAAGTACTTACATACTTACCATGATAACCAGAATACTTATGACAAGTGCAGCTTATCGGACTCACCGCTAGTACCAATATTCATGTCGGACAATATTTTTTTTCAATTTTATTATCAAAAAATCTTTCTATCAGTGTGAAGATCTATAATACGGTATAATATATATAATTTCAATTAATTAGCCCTCGCTTAAAAACGCCCCCAAATCTAGAATTTTGCCAAATGAAAAAGTTATCGGACTCCTCACAATGAAGCCTGTCTGTCTGTCTGTCTAAAAAATTTGTCTCGGAAAGGCTCCCAAATGACACAACAGATTTCAATGAGAATCTCTGGGATTCGAACAGAAATTTCAACTCAAATATTCGTGAATTTTCCACTGAGGTATCTTGCAGTGTTTAGAAGATATTATGAGCATTAAGTATCAGTATGCTTCGTGCCTGCGCCAGCTATAGATTTGCAGTGTCAGCGTAACTGTGAGAACGATGAAAATTATGCGCATGGATAAGGTGGGGAAGAAGAAAATACTTTCTACCTCAACGTAAAGTAAGCGAAATCTTCGTACCATTTGCGAGAGCGACTTAATGTGCAGCTCTGTCATAGAATTCAATTGCTCCCCCAAATGATCATAATTTTTAGAAATATTTATTGTCAACAACGATGTCACTATTCACTCAATCTTTACAATTTTATTTATTCCGATTATGGTGATACACGCCTACGAAGTTGCTGACATTGACTAGTCTCTCATAGAACCAAATGTTATATACAAGTATTACGAACAGTTTATCCGACACGATCTGTTTCAGATTACAGTCACACGGTACATCGACCGAGATGTAGTTATCTCAAAAATATTTAGATTAAAAGATTATCCAGGAAAATGTCTTAAATATCATCTTTTTGATTCTCATAATCAATTTGATTTAATTCTTATGGACATGATTAACTTGAGAATTCGGAAAATTTTATTCATACTTCCAATAACCTGATTGTAAGGTGAAAATTAAATACCACGAGTTTGCACCCAAATCGAATACAAATAGTCTATCAATTGAAAGTATTGTCAAACCTAAAAGCTTCATAAAAATGCTATATGTTATAGAACCTAATCAAGAAAAGCTTATAGCGATAAAAGTTGATGTAGAACAAGGTATTGTTTGAATTCCACAAATAAAATTTATTTTATTCGAGAATCTGTTGCTGGAGTTGAAACCTTCTACGCTTTGTGTACTGTGGTCAATTCATCTCAAGAAGAAATCAAGTATGATCTCCTTGAATATATAACTGTTGAAAAGATTGTTACATTTTATTCTCAGTTTTCAGATTTTTCTATCCATTTTGATTCTCACTCTCTGAGATTCTAAATTAAATGGAATACTCCACTTTCTCAATTACTATTTGCATTTTGTTGTATTAAAATGCAATTGATAATTATGACCCAATATTTTATTTTTTTGTTGACGTTAGCTGTAGTCATAAGCAAACCCTTGTCTCGGTGATACGCAGGATATCAATCACGGCGTCTCTGCTATGAGTGGTCGTTGACAGAGTCATAACAGAACCAGGGATATTTTGAAATCAAGTAGATTTTTACCCTTGAAGAAACAAATCAGCTACGAACTAGAAGTCGAGACGATCAAAGTGAACTAATAAATAGACTTTTTTGATTTAAATTCTGTATATTTAATTTTATTTTTGACGTTTCGACTCTCTAACCGAAAGTCTCCATCAGAAAAAATGATACAAAAATAAACAAGGCAAGAAGGTATCTAGATAATTAAAAATTAAAAATTGAAAATATGCAGATAACTAGATGTGAATACGTGGATTCCACATTTAGTGCAAAAAGAACAAAATTCCTCTGGCATTTACCCAAAGTCTGAGGAAAAACCACGTGAAAACCTCAACAGAGGAATCAACGATATGAGTCTTGACAATTATTAAAGAGAAAAAGATTTAATTGATATAACACATTAGGACGATATCCCGTTTCTGCAAAGCACACAGTTCCAAGGTCCAAACATGTCATAAAAAATTTTTTAACAGAAAAACTGAATTTCAATAATCTACATCTATATGGAATATAACAAAAACAAGTGTCAAGACAAATAGTTCACAAATCAGGAATAACTATTACAAATGAATAAAATAATATGAGTCTTGACAATTATTATAGTCAAAAATGAATGAATTAATATAACATACAAGGACGATGTCCCGTTCTTGCGGACGCACACAGTTCCAAAGTCCAAGCATGTCATAGATTTTTTTACAAAACTGAGTTACAATTATGTACATGAACGTAAAAAAATAATAATCAAGACAAATATTTCACAAATTATGTATGTCTATTATTGATTATTGGAAGCCAAACATTTGCCAATTCAAAACCATCAGTATGGTTGAAATTATTCGGATCTTTAATTATTTCAATCGCTTCCCTGACCAATCTACCATGAATGGATGAGCATCTTGCAATTACTTTTGTTTCTTCAAACTTGATGTCGTGCATAACTCAATGGCATGGTCAGCAACCGAAGACTCATCTGGGTTATTGAGTCTTATGCATCTTCTATGCTCAGCAAACCAATAAATTCGTGCAGAATCACATCACCATCCTTCACAGAAGTATGAAACAATTAAATGTCTTTTCCAAAGGGCCAATGATATCTGTCACCCTGATAAACTTGATGAAGAGAATAATAGTCTAGAAGTAATTTTCCAGAAAAATGGTTTTTCTCATCATTCCATCAGGAAAGCACTTCGACCAAAATCTAACAATGCTACCGTTGCGGATAATGGCGTGAGTGAAAATTATGTTTCTTTACCCTATGTCAGTAATGTTTCAGAGAAGATCGGAAGGATCTTGTCTCGACATCATTTCGAAGTTTCCTCCGCTCCTGTCACAAAAATCAAGCAGTTTTTGAGACCTGTCAAGGACATGATCCCTTTACAATCTTCGGGAATTTATAAGATCCCCTGTACCTGTGGGAGAGTCTACGTTGGACAGACGAGCCGAACTGTAAATACTCGCATTGCTGAGCATAGAAGATGCATGAGACTCAATCACCCAGATAAGCCTAACATCAAGTTCGAACAAACAAAAGTAATTGCAAGATGCTCATCCATTCCTGGTAGATTGGTCAGGGAAGTGATTGAAATAATTAAAGATCCAAATAATTTCAACCATACTGATGGTTTTGAATTGGCAAATGTTTGGCTTCCAATAATCAATAATAGACATACATAATTTGTGAAATATTTGTCTTGATTATTATTTTTTTACGTTCATGTACATAATTGTAACTCAGTTTTGTGAAAAAAATTTATGACATGCTTGGACTTTGGAACTGTGTGCGTCCACAAGAATGGGACATCGTCCTTGTATGTTTTATTAATTCATTCATTTTTGACTATAATAATTGTCAAGACTCATATTATTTTATTCATTTGTAATAGTTATTCCTGATTTGTGAAATATTTGTCTTGACACTTGTTTTTGTTATATTCCATATAGATGTAGATTATTGAAATTCAGTTTTTCTGTTAAAAAAATTTTTATGACATGTTTGGACCTTGGAACTGTGTGCTTTGCAGAAACGGGATATCGTCCTAATGTGTTATATCTCTTTAATAATTGTCAAGACTCATATCGTTGATTCCTCTGTTGAGGTTTTCACGGGGTTTTTCCTCAGACTTTGGGTAAATGCCAGAGGAATTTTGTTCTTTTTGCACTAAATGTGGAATCCACGTATTCACATCTAGTTATCTGTATATTTTCAATTTTTAATTTCTAATTATCTAGATACCTTCTTGCCTTGTTTATTTTTGTATCATTTTTTCTGATGAAGACTTTCGGTTAGAGAGTCGAAACGTCAAAAATAAAATTAAATATATAGAATTTAAATCAAAATAGTCTATTTATTATGATATAATTCTGAAAGTATGTATAGATCATTAAAGTGAATTAAGTTCTCGTGAATTTTCACGTTTCATTCTTGTTTTATTACCGTAGTGTAATTCGCAATAGATCAAAAGAATCAAAGGCAAGTCGCTCGCCAAGTAAGTGTTTTGTGTGAGTTTAGTGCGTTAGTTTCACTATTTAGGAAGCACCCAAATTACACGGGGGCTATTATCACAAAAATTTGATTATAGCCTACCACCAGCGATCAAACAAGTTGAAATATCGTCTTGGTTCGACTCAAAGGTGCCAAAATCCATCCAGGTACTGGCCTTCTGATCAAGCTTTCCATCTATACTGTGACGTCATCATTCATCCTACACCTGCTGGTTATTATCCGCCTGGAGAATAATTAGTCCAATGCGTCAATTCGCTATGTGCAGCTGCTTGGAAGAGAAACACTGAACGACCGTGCGCGCTTAGCGGCGAAAGTTGGCATTTTTAGTGTACATGTACTGATGTAAAATCAAAAATCAAAAATGACAATTCGTGAATGCTACATTATCATTTGTAATAATTCATCGAAAAATAGTGATGCTAGCTTTTATTGTTCACCAAAATATATATAAGTATGAGTTTATTCAAAGAGAAAAGTGGATTTCCGTCGTAAGAAAGCAAAAGTAGGTATCACAACCTTGATTGTACATTTATAATGATGTTTCCAAAAATAAGTGCGAACGCAATATGTAAATATAGTTTTAGTATAAAGTAAATATGAGAATAATGAAATTCAATAATTTTTATGGTATTGATAAAATAAGACATATATTTTTATTTTTTAGTGAATATACCTACAATTGGAATCCTACATCAAGATATCTAATTTGCAGTGCACATTTCATTGAGAATAAAAAGGAAGAAGAGAAGCTGAGTCCAAATTTCGTACCCAGCCAATTTTCTTCACTTCATTGGAAGCCAAAATTAAATGACGAAACAGTTTTGACAAGACACCAATGTTTCATTAAGCGTAGGCTACAGAATACTTCATTAATGGCTTCAAGTTCCAAAAATATTAAAAACTAAAGTTTTCATTCAAAAAGGGCTGCCAATACAGAAGTCTCAATGGATATAAGTTCAATAAATAATATAAGTTCAATATAGGAAAATGACTGTGACAGAGCACATGACAATTTAATGATAGTTGACTCGAGTACCAAAAGCATAAGTGATGTAGAATGCCAAGCTGATATTCTTGCTTATTGTGATAGTGTTCAAAAAATACTGTTTTGTAATAACATTATTGAAAAAGGTTTTAATACTTGTGAGCTTCACCCATGGCACAGTTTGAGTTTGAGAGCTGATAGTATGACTCATTTTTTCAAAACCCATTCTTAATATAGGATCCATACTTATTACGTTTATGATTAATTTTGATTTCAACTAGTTGTCACATTTGACAGAACATATAAAAGTGGCAGTGGGTTTGCCGATCAATGCCGCTAGTTGTCACCACTTTGATGTTGCACATAGCGAATATTGCTGCAAGAAGCCATCATTTGTCAGCTCCAACAACTGCTGGAAATCCAGTTAAGTGGACATATCAAATCCTGCCCTTCTATATTTTATTGTTCTTTTTTTTTACTATTTGCTGCTCGCCTGTAACTTCTTGCAGGATTTATATATATATATATATATATATATATATATATATATATATATATATATATATATATATATATATATATATATATATATATATATATATATATATATCATCATATTCCTTTTGATTTGTTACCACTTAAGCGTGGTTGAAGTAGCTTCCATTTCTCGATTATTATTTTAATTTGTACCATTTGCTACATAGATATTATCACATTTATGTTATTACGCGTTGCATAGGGCGCTCGACAATTTGTTTTTTTTTTCTCTTGTTCACTACGTTATATGCGGAATACGTTTTTGTGAACCAGAATCGATCAAGGACGGCCCCGTTACAGTTTTATTATCGCTTTAGTTATCCGTATAGCCGTTGATACCTGTTTGTAATATTTTCGAGTTACCTACGTACGTCGAATATTCTATGGTCAGGCGCATTAGCTATCTCTATTTTTCTAGTACTCTTTGAGTCTCAAATTTTGATTATCATCTATATCATCAATTCCATATTTGCTCTATTAAATTGAATTCACATTATTACGTGAATCCTAATAATTGGTTTTTGTGAGTGCAAATTGCCCATCCCAATTATTTATATTTCAGCTTCAGGGTAAGGTAGGTTGTTGTGTTGGAGTATCTGAATATATATTTTCATGATCAGTCATAGGATTATTGACTCCTTCACTCAAAGTTTACGTTATAAGATTCATAATTGTATAACATATGACCGAATCCGAATTCAAATAGTTTTCTAGAATAAGATATGATCATATGAATTCGGAAGAGAGAAATGAAGTATTTAGATTATCGAAAAAATATCAAAATATATTTTATAGAAGAGGTACATGACTCACTTTCACGAACCAAATCAAAAATAGTATAAAAACAAAAGATGAACGGCCAATATACACGCAATTATATTATCATCCAAATATACACTGACAATTAGGTTAAATCCCAAATTGATAGAATACTTGATCAAAATATAATTGGGTCGTCCGTGTCACCGCAGTCTGCGCCTATTTGGATGGTCGCCAAAAAAGCAATCGCATCAGGTAAAAGAAAATGGCGTTTACTCATAGACCATTGCAAATTGAATGAGAAAACCATATCCCCTACCAAACATTTAATATTTAACCGCATTGACGAAAAATAAATTACTCAAATAATCACAAACTATCATCAGGGTAAAACAAATCATCGAGGATCAAATGATACAAAAGCAGTGATCAAGCAGAATTATCACTGGTCAAAATGAGAGAGTCTATTCACACATTGATAAGAAAAAAGCGAAAAATATAAGTTTATGAAATACGGGAGACAGCCATCAAATATCCATCTTACAGCCATCAAAATTTTCCAAATCATACATATTGATACGATAACTTTAGAAAATGTGAAATCGATAACGATAGTCGGTTCTTTCTCAAATTTCGCGTAAGCACACGTGAAATGTCCTAGACAAACTACTTACGAACTTTAATCACCTTCAGGCTGTTCACAATGGGACAAGAAACAATGATAAGTACGATAACCATTTATCCACTGCTACAAATTGATTCGCTTTTCACAAAATACGATAGTTGAAACTCCTTATACTTACCCTTGAAATTAACCTTACATTACAAATCATATATTTCACAATAATTTGATGACTACAATAAAACAATTCCATTTGTAATGATATTGAATCAAGTTCAGCAACATTGGACTGAATATAATAAGATTGAGAGATAACCCCAGTCTCATGAATGGACTAGTAACAATATCCAAAGCAGTAACAGGTAATCTAGATCAATCTGGATGCAGAAGATGAAGAAAAATATGATAAAATCCTAGAAATTTGCAGCAAAATGAACATAAGTTGAAGAATCGAATAAAATAAGCCTGTCCAATTTATTATCAGATCATGATACTTTTCTGAGTATTCAACGTAATGAAGCGATTTTAATATCTAAAATTTCACAGTTTTTCGATATTTTGAACAAAGCACAATTCCAAGATATGTTTCATGCTGAAGTTATATATGATCAACTGATCATATTATATAATTCAATAATAAGTGTTTAACATGATGTTGAAAGACTTGCCACTATATGTTCCAGTTATGCTCATATAGTCAAATATTTGATCACGTGTTCCTATCCTTTTTTTGACATCTGTATAGAACTTATGATATTCTCATCTATAATTCTTCAACAAATACAGTTCAAAATCGTTGGTTAACCGTTATAAAAAAATTAATGATTTACGCGATCTATTCTTTCCAGATGAACGTCACTAAAGAAGACAGTTTACAGCATGTCAACTGACAGCCTGTTGATTATTTTCATGCAACTAGTAGCGCCATTTTTGAATTACGTGATAGCTCTTCTATTTATTGCAGCTATAATTCCAATCACGCAATTGTATCTTATTTAAGATGATAGTTAACTAGCAATTACTTCAGTTTTTGTTTAGTGTTAAGCAGTGGCAGCATCACATTGTGCGAGCTAGTAATGAAGTGATTAGAGAGTTTGGGTTATTGGTGAGTGGATCTGTACTGTTTGATGTTGTGTTGTTCAGTTGTATATATTCTCACTCTGTGGTGTTGAGAAAGAGCTATTCTGCGGTTTAGCTGTAGAGTTCCGCTTTGCGGGCTCGAGTGTGGAGTTCCGCTTTGCGGGCTCGAGTGTGGAGTTCCACTTTGTGGGCTCGAGTGTAGAGCTCCACTTTGTGGGCTTAAGTGTAGAATTCCGCTTTGCGGGCTCGAGTGTAAAGTTCCACTCTGTGGGCTCAAGTGTAAAGTTCCACTCTGTGGGCTCGAGTATTAGTCCGTGAGACAGGGCATACATTTCTCGTCAATTACCGCTCACTCGAAACTTCGTGAGTGACTTCATTGTGATGAGTTCGACAACTTTCACAATTGACGAAATTCTTGATTTGGAGGTGTTTTCCAGCGAGGGCGAATTGAACATGTCAATAACATAAAGCCTTAAAAATTTACTACCGTCATATTGATATTTACACTAATCCAAAGATTCTTTGATTATAGAATGGAAAATAATATTGTCCGACCTGAATATTGAGAGCCAGCGGTGAGTCCGACAAGCCGCACTTGTCACAATTACGTTGGTATGGAAACGGATTACCGCTAGTCTGAGACTTTGAGGACGTGTTCAATATTTTTTTTCTAAAATTTGTGACGCTACAAATGGTGCGTCTCGCTGGAGCTGCTATCGGTCGGTGATGCTCGGGCGCAAATACGGTGCAGCTCTTTGGCGATGCTGGTGCTGGGTAGCTAGCGGGATGGAAAAGGGTTTGTCGATGAAAAAAACTTAAACGTATAGTGAGGACAAACAGTGTTATTGAACACACAAAAACACATAGACAACGGTTTGAAACGAAACGGATGATTCAACTCACACGGCAGCAAAACGAGGATGAAGCAACCACGGTACGGTCAAAACGGGAATCCGGTAACCCACGTTACGGGGGCCACTCAAAAAGGATTTCTTGTAACCCACGTCACGGGGGTACTCAAAAAGAAATTTCTTGTAACCCACGTCACGGGGATCACTCAAAAAGGGGTTTCTTGTAACCCACGTCACGGGAGTCACTCAAAAAGGAGCTTCTTGTAACCCACGTTACGGGGGTCACTCAAAAAGAGGTTTGTTGTAGCCCACGTTACGGGGGTCACTCAAACGGAAGGTTTTTGGTAACACAAGTCACGGTTCACTTACGGTACGGTTCGGACTTCGGTCGAACTTATAACTTCGCTGGATAATACACTGGGCTCAAGTCTCAGAATAGAGTGCTTCACTGTTTGATTTTGGGCTGTATTTATATCCCGATCTTAATGGATCCTTACTGAGCAGGTTTACTTAGGTACTTTTAGATTCGCTTTAACCTTGTCAATGTAAAAATCATCCGTTCAATAATATACATTTTTTTTACATTAATAAACCATTTACAAATAATATTCATAACTTATTAGAAGGTAAATCACAAACAAGAAAAATTTCTCTGTGTAACGTCTTTCTTCACATTTTATTTAATATTAATAACGTCGACCGGTTTCGGATATTGACATATCCATCATCAGGACCGGTAAAGAAAACTACAAACAATAATGGATATAAATTATACGAAAAATACAGATCACAGGCGTTAGTTATCTCAGAAATATAAATACTCATAAATAGTGAACAAAGTTCATACAATGTAAAATATTAATAAATTCAAGTAAAATGCGTTCACATAATATAAAATCTGAAGCAAATAAAAATAGTCACATATTGAAAGTTTAATTAAACAAGTAAATTGTAAAAAGTGAATACAGATTAACAGGCGTTAGCCATCTCAGAAATACAAATAGTCAAAAATAGTGAACAATGTCCAAATAATTGTAAAATATCAATAAATTAAAGTAAAATGCGTTCACATAATATAAAATCTGGAGCAAATGGAAATAGTCACATATTGATAATTATAATTGAACTAGTAAATTGCAAAAAGTGAAAAAAATCTTTATTTTTAATTTTTATAAAAACGATCAACAAACAAAAGCAGAGGGTAAAACTTACTGAAAGTAACAGAAGCTACAATATGGAAAACCAAATCGACATATTATCAAGAAACAGGAGACCCATGTGGTGAAAAAATCAAGCAACCTTCACCAAGAACAACACTGCAACATGACCAGACAGTGACTGACCGGAAATGTAAAAACAAAAATTGTCAAAAACATTCAAATCACAATATTGAGGAGAGGGGATACTTGCTCTGCCATTTGATCATTTAGGGATATTTTTTGTTTGAACAATTTTCTTATTTCAATATTCTCTAGGGTGTTCAAAATTTTACTTTTATTTTTAATGTGCAAGATTTCGAAATTATCAGAATTAAAATTATGTCTTGTATCCAAAATATGTTCCGCAAAGTTTGAATGTCCTCGATTGAGTCTAATTACATTTAAATGTTCTTGATATCAAACACGGAAAGACCTTCCTGTTTGACCTACGTAGGCTAAATTGCAATCCCCACAAACCAGTTTGTAAACTCCACATTTGTCCAAAGGATCAATTTTGTCAACTTTTTTACAAAGCTCTTTTTTAATACTGTTGAGTGGCCTATGAACACAATTAATATTCAGATTATATTTACGAAAAATGTTGTTGATTTTATAGTTGATATTCCCTACAAACGGGAGGCTGACATACAGTCTTCGTAAATATAATCTGAATATTAATTGTGTTCATAGGCCACTCAACAGTATTAAAAAAGAGCTTTGTAAAAAAGTTGACAAAATTGATCCTTTGGACAAATGTGGAGTTTACAAACTGGTTTGTGGGGATTGCAATTTAGCCTACGTAGGTCAAACAGGAAGGTCTTTCCGTGTTTGATATCAAGAACATTTAAATGTAATTAGACTCAATCGAGGACATTCAAACTTTGCGGAACATATTTTGGATACAAGACATAATTTTAATTCTGATAATTTCGAAATCTTGCACATTAAAAATAAAAGTAAAATTTTGAACACCCTAGAGAATATTGAAATAAGAAAATTGTTCAAACAAAAAATATCCCTAAATGATCAAATGGCAGAGCAAGTATCCCCTCTCCTCAATATTGTGATTTGAATGTTTTTGACAATTTTTGTTTTTACATTTCCGGTCAGTCACTGTCTGGTCATGTTGCAGTGTTGTTCTTGGTGAAGGTTGCTTGATTTTTTCACCACATGGGTCTCCTGTTTCTTGATAATATGTCGATTTGGTTTTCCATATTGTAGCTTCTGTTACTTTCAGTAAGTTTCACCCTCTGCTTTTGTTTGTTGATCGTTTTTATAAAAATTAAAAATAAAAACTTTTTTCACTTTTTGCAATTTACTAGTTCAATTATAATTATCAATATGTGACTATTTCCATTTGCTCCAGATTTTATATTATGTGAACGCATTTTACTTCAATTCATTGATATTTTACAATTATTTGGACATTGTTCACTATTTTTGACTATTTGTATTTCTGAGATGGCTAACGCCTGTTAATCTGTATTCACTTTTTACAATTTACTTGTTTAATTAAACTTTCAATATGTGACTATTTTTATTTGCTTCAGATTTTATATTATGTGAACGCATTTTACTTGAATTTATTAATATTTTACATTGTATGAACTTTGTTCACTATTTATGAGTATTTATATTTCTGAGATAACTAACGCCTGTGATCTGTATTTTTCGTATAATTTATATCCATTATTGTTTGTAGTTTTCTTTACCGGTCCTGATGATGGATATGTCAATATCCGAAACCGGTCGACGTTATTAATATTAAATAAAATGTGAAGAAAGACGTTACACAGAGAAATTTTTCTTGTTTGTGATTTACCTCCTAATCTCATCCACTTCACGATTTGGGCATCTCTAAATTTATCAATATAAATATTCATAACATTTCTTCCCTCAAATATATTTTATTTGAATTCAAATATAAATCATGGTTTCCTAATTACTCGCTAGATGGCGACTGATATTCTGGCTCTTTATTGGAACATTTAAACTGACAACCAACGCAAGTGAACAAAATGATAAGCAAACGTAGCTTTGACAGGCAGAACAAAACTTCTCAAAATAAACAATGAACTATTATACATAATGGATAAAATGGTTGACGCTGACTGGATATGTAAATAATGTAAGATATATATTCTTGGGATTTCAGTCAATATTTTAATTTTATTTCTTTTCTGCTCTACAGTTTCGGCTGCACCTCAGCCATCCTCAAAAGCGAAATGAATTATTGTTTAAAAAATTGAAGTTATACATATGTTAAAACTGTTATTAATATTAATAAGCGGAAAAAAGAGAAATTTTCTCTTGTCCTTTGCCACACCCGACATCTATGGAAGGCGTTGGCTAACTGCTAACAGTTAGCCAACGCCTTCCATAGATGTCGGGTGTGGCAAAGGACAAGAGAAAATTTCTCTTTTTTCCGCTTATTAATATTAATAACAGTTTTAACATATGTATAACTTCAATTTTTTAAACAATAATTCATTTCGCTTTTGAGGATGGCTGAGGTGCAGCCGAAACTGTAGAGCAGAAAAGAAATAAAATTAAAATATTGACTGAAATCCCAAGAATATATATCTTACATTATTATACATAAATTGCTGAACGGTAAGTTACATTTTATTTCAAACTATAGTACGGTCTTATCTAATGTCATTCTTCTCTAGATTCGGCATTCCATATCACCATGTGGGATTTGCAATTTAACATCAACTGACTAATGTTGTAGAAATTCGAATAAAACCTTAACTGGGGTTTCATACGGAACAGAGAATTTCTACACGGCGGTGAGTTGATTATTATTCCAATTCGAATGTGATACGGACTGTTATTTTGCAGAATGAACTTGGATTGGTTTTCGATGTTGTGACTTTATTAGGGCAACTTGAGTAAGTTAACAGGATGAACTTGTAGAGATCAAACAGATGGAACAGAATTACAGATAAAAAGGCTCAGTGAGTTGAACTGTCGTGATGACAAGTTAAATCAAATAATGACTTCTTAGTACGGTATTTAATATTTGAAAAATTGTAGATTATACTTCAGAACGAAGACTGTTTCGTCACAAATTTTGTCATTCTGTCTGACAAATTTTCGGGGGTGTTTTTCAGTCCGACACTAAAAACGTGTCAGGATTATAACAGCTACTTTCATTTATTCTGCCACAGCATATTTTATCTTACGTAGTTTTATAGTTAGTAAGTTGGTCTGAATCTGTTAGTTATTCAGTAAACATTAGAATTGAAGTCCTTGTGACAATAAATTGATTCTTCAGAAACACAACGACCAAATATGAAACTATGAATGACGCAATCGGTAGGATTGCCAAAACAAGATTACTGGATATAATTTTGTTTCGTATTAACTATAAGTTATAACAATGGAATTTCTAAAATTGTGTCGAGATCATTAAACTAAATTTGCCCAGCAGTTGTTTTTGTCCTTTGCTCAACTGTTATTACCAGAATACTTGTGGTCTCAATACTAAATGTGATATTTTCATACAAATTGTTGTTCAGCGTCTTTTGATATAATTTTCCTTACTGAAACATGGCTTGATTATGCAGTTTTTGATTCAGAGTTATTTCCTAGCAATTATTCGGTTATACGCATAGATAGGCAGTTTTCAGTTGTTGATCGTTCTGAAGGTGGAGGAGTGCTTATTGCACTAGCCGATCACATTTCTTCCAAACAGCTTGATTTGTCTCATATAACGAATCTAACGCCATTGGTAGATATTGCTGCTTGTAAGTGCCAATATGGTAGTCTAAGTATGATACTGTGTGTAATCTATATACCTGGTGATATCACTTCTGATGGGTTCGGAATATTTTTCGATGCATTGCAACTTTGTCTCATTGATTAGTATTTAGTCTTAATAGGCGATTTCAATTTAGCCCACCTTGAAAACACATCTGTGAACTCTTTTAAATCTTTAACATTCCGTAATTTTTGTCATGTGTTACAACTCACTCAGCACAACAATGTGCTCAACTCTTTTTCGAACAACATTGAGCGTGATATCTTCTAACAAAAACTGAACTATTCAAGTTTTATCAGCATTAAGGAATAAGCCATTATTAGTGCACGAAGACTGCATAATGTCGACAGGTTCCTGTATCTTGTTGTCAATATCATGAACGTTAGAAGTTGATACTATTGAAAAAGTATCATTAGCCAAAAGGAAAATATTAATATTTGAGAGAAAGTCAGGAAGATCATTAATATATAAAAGAAATAGGAAAGGTCCAAGAATACTCTCTTGTGGAACACCAGTGGAAGGATGTAAAATATCTGAGCTGTATTTCCTACTACCAAAATCAATTTGAACTCTTTGTGATCTATTACTAAAGTAAGATTTAATCCAGTCCAGAGCAGTGCCTCTTATACCGTAGCAAAATAATTTATCATACAATATGCTGTAATTCATTGTGCCGAAAGCTCCAGCTAGATAAAAATAAATACCAGCAGTTAGGTTCTTATTGTCAAGATTATTTAAAATACTGCAGAGACTAGAATATAGAGCATGAGAGGTGGTCTTGTTCTTGCAAAACTCGAATTGCCTGAAAGGTAAAATATCATTGGCGGTTATAAATTTCAACAATCTTGGATACATCACTTTCCTAAAGACTTTAGAAAACGCTGGCAAGATGAAAATTGGTCTATAATTTTCTATAAAGTTTTTCTTATAATAGTCAATTTTCCGCAACTGAAACAGTTTTTGCTGATTGTTTTTGTAAAAAGAGCCAAATTCTTCTTCTCCGAGTCGCTCTCCTCCAATTAATAACCTAGCTGTCAAGCTTCCAAAAGTCAGCTCATCTTCTGAAGCCAACTGCCACGCAGATACAAAATTTTTGTATTTTTCAGGAAGTGACATCAGCTTTTTTGCAATTAACAATCTGTCATCTATTTAAGACTCCAGTTGACCTACTTGATTCTGTATCTTACTCACTCCAAATAAGAATGATTACACATATTTATACTTACTTGTACAAAGTAACAAGTAAGTATTGTGAAACCGACAAAATTCACTTACCGATATTTGGATGGAAATATCCGTTTTGAGCATCCCTGAATCCATTTTGACTATTTCTGGCTTGATGTCGGTACGAATGTTCGTGCGTGCGTTCGAGCGTGCATTCGTGCGTGCGTAACTCGCAAATCTCAAAACTGGTTGAACGTATAATGTTGAAATTTTGTATTTAAGATTAATATAGGTCCTAGTTGTGCACCTCGCACTGTGGTTCTAATCGTCTGTACCGATAGTGCACTTTACGTAAAACTTTTTTCGAATTTGTCTAATAAATCCAGAATAATCAACCATAGGATGTTGAAATTCAGTATTTGAGCTTGATGTTGTATCAGAATGGTTACCTTTTGAATTTTTTGCATAAATATAGAATGATCCACCATGACATATTGAAATTTTGTATAAAGAACTTCCATAACATCTTATTGTATATCTTGCATTATGATTGCGATCGGCTGAGTGCACTTTACTCGAGACTTTTTCTTAATTTTCCGCATAAATCCAGAATGATTAGCCGTAGGATACTGGAATTTAGCATCTGAATTGCTGTAGCATCTCAATGGTCATATTCTATTTTTGTACCAATCGGCTGAGCCGGATGTGCACTTTATATGACAGACTTTTTGAATTTTCCGCATAAACTCTAAGCAATCAGTCGTAGAATATTCAAATTTTGTATTAGGCACCTCTATAATATCTTGTTGTACACGTTGTATTATGGTTGCTATCGACTAAATCGGAAGAGCACTTTAAGCGAAACATTTTTTGAATTTTCCGCATAAATCCAAAACGATTGAACGTAGATTGTTAAAATACAGTATTTAGGACGATTATACTGTCTAGATGCTCATATACTATTTTTATCGAGATCCACCCGACCGGAAGTGCACTTTACCTGACAGTCTTTTGGAATTTTTCGCATAAATTTGAAACGATCAGGTGTAAAATATTGAAATTTGGTATTTCAGTCTGCGGTAGCATCTGAATGATTGCCTACTGTAGTCATAACAATAGACTGAGCCGGAAGTGTCCTTCAGTAGGAATTTATTCTTTAATTTTGCGCATAAATTCAGATCTGTTGGTAGTCCTAGAATTTTGGAAATCAGTATTTAGGAATTTTGTAGTATGCGAATAATGGTCTAGTGTTTTCATAGCAACCGACTTGGCTGAGAGCGCATTTAACTTGACGGATTCTCAGAATCTCTTGGGCGAATCCAAAACGATTAACTGTGGAACGATGAGATTTTGTGTTTGATTATATATATATCCAATAATATATATGATCAAACACAAAATCACATCGTATTTCATATATATATATATATATATATATATATATATATATATATATATATATATATATATATATATATATATATATATATATATATATATATATATATATATATATTATATATATATATAATATACATCCAATGATGTACAAGTGAGTCACTCGATGATCACATCAGATATTCCGAATTCAAGTTTTGAAGAAACACTGCTGTACAATATGCAAACTTGCATCAGATTTTTGTTCATACACACTAAGTAATTTTTCCCACATTTTCTGTGCACTAGTGCATACAACTAAGTGCACCAATACGTTCTGTGATACTCGGCTAACAATAAAACTTTGGGCTATTATATCCCATGTTATCCATTGTCGGTTTGATTCCGCATTTTCACTCGATAGTGTCGGCTCTGCGTCATTCATAACACCAAATATTTCAAGTGCTTCCAGTTGTATGCTTACCTGGAGTTTCCATACACTCCAGTTTTGGGCTGCTCCCAGTTTTAATGAAACTGTATTCAAATTTCCCATTCTTTCATATAATTTTCACTTTTAACTTTCAAGAAAGAATTGCGACGACCGCTGTTGGTCCAGAACAACGTGGAAGATAGACATCAACCGCCCGACAATATTTACATTTTCTGCTTTATAACATTTTAATTATTATTATCATTAATATATTAGGAATTTTGGCTTAATTTATTCATTAGAATAAACAAGCAAAAAGAACACACTACACTAACGATTTAAAATTTGACAACCAGTAAAAACAATAAACTATCACAACTGACTTTTACTTTTTCTTAACTGTCATTAATCATTGACAGTAAATTATAATATTCACACATGATACAGATATGAAAAATGTATTATATTGTCGATGCTTATCATATATAGAACCTGGTTTCAGAATCATGAGTTGCATTATTCCGAGTCAAATAGTTCAATTCTTTAGTGACAATATGAATTTCCTAATTTTTCATGAAATCACTGGCTGAATAGATTCACTGAATGAATCAGAGCTTATTCCATTAATTGACTCATCATCACTTCATTCCACGTAAATTCAACTCTCTGCCATGGAATCGGGTCCAAGTCAACCTCCGTGAATTTATTGGTTCACTACTCATTACTTTGGCCATTCATAGTATCTAGATGGAGAATTTTTTGAATATATCATGATCATTGTTTGTTAGTGCATTATTTCATTCAATTTCCCATTATTTATTGACTTCCTTATGATATTTACGAGTAATAATTCGGTTAAATCTATGCAATTAGTTTGACTTGAAAACAAAGTTCTCATGCTGTCAAATTCGTATTCATGAATAAAAAATGTTTCTCGTTGAAATAAAATCAGGGTATAAAATTCAAATTTCACATTTCCATCTGGATATTTGAAGGATTATCTAATTGTTTTTCCATTACCCATGAATAATATTCGTTTTTGGAAGAACAGCTGAAGCTGTTTCACTAAACACAAACAACTGAATAATATCCAAAGTCGTACAGCGCAGCTGAAGATAACTGAACTATCTAATCGACGTATTCTCTTGATACTCTCTTTCTTTGTACTACTATCGGCTTAGATATTTATTTGAGGGTGTAGAACAAATATGAAATAGAAGGTTCATGATAAAAATATATGTGGATGTTATTGAAATTATAAGATTGCTTGAACATCAAAGCTTGTATTTGGAAAACCTGTGAAATCTGCATCCCAGCGTAGAGAAAATGCAAGAGAAACAGCTTAGTGAACAAAACTTTATTCAGTAATGTTCATTATATAATCTATTCATCTAATGTGTCACTGTCATACTTATCAATAAAATCAGCTAAAACTTTTTTTTTTCAATAAAGCATTCAAATCAAATTTATCTAATATATGAATATGTGAATGTGTGAATGAACAATTTCAACAGTATTAATAGGATTATAAATTTTAATTGTGTGGAAAACATGTGTTTGCAGCGTAATGCCTGACAAAGAATTATTGCTTGTTGAATACTGAATGGATCTTATACCAATCTCATTAGACGAAGGTGTGATTCTCGTGTCCGTATTTGTGAGAGACTGATACCGATCACTCACATACATGGACAAATATTTTCGCGAAGCATGCGTAAAAGCAGCTCTACTATCAGAGATAGATATGTGAAATACGTCTCATATTCTATTCTATTCCTACGAGTAAGAAACTATCATTTTGCACCGAATAATTATTCAACATTTTGAGGTAGGGATTGTTAAATATTCAAATTATTCATTACCGAGAGGTGAAACGAACTATCTTGTAATGGGCACACTCTCATTAAATTCAAATAAGGAGATGTATCATCTGAACTCTGGAGTATATATAAAAATCAGTTTTGTTATTAACATTCTGGTTAATATGCTCAGTCAAAGAGTTAGGCTAAGGATAAGTGGCTTTTTCTCAACGATCAAGAGAGAAGTTTATGCTAAGAACTACGATGTCAGTATCCATCCAAACATGATTTGGAACAGAAAAATGAATTTTGTGAGATAAAATAAGAATTTAGATATTATCTTTTCTCTTATTCACATGCAGAAACCAAGCTGCCGAAGCATGATGATTAATTTCTCGAATCACAAAATCTTCATTACTATAATGTGGATACAGGGCTGCGCCGACCCCTTGGCAACGCCTGTGTGCGAAATCTATGAAGCGCCTCATTTTTTCGTCGCGTTTCACCGCGAAAAACATTTTCTTCCAATTTCAATGGAAATGTATTCTCTAATTCCATTTTATTCTCGTAAATAGATCAGAAAAAACAGTTCGCTTCCACTTGGAAATTACTGAGAAAAAGATACCGCGAAATAAATTATTCCTCATATAATCCTTTCTACTACAACCCTAAACATAGTCTCGAATTACCTATATACTAATATTTCCTATACTATCTTGAAAATGAAAAGTCAAATACGTACAATGAATATAAATAGATATTGAATATATCAAGAAGGTTGCTGCCATAAATTTAATGTAGACGAAATATGTAATATTTGTAACCAACAAGAACCAAACAACATAATTGTTGTTCCAGTATCCCATATATGCAGCCTATAGGACTGATTTTTTTTAAAAAACATGCCTTTATTGAAGAATTACCAAATCCTATTTGCAAAACATCAAAGCTTAAACTGTCTAAGTAGCCTTCATTCTTAATCATTAAAACTATACTATACAAATGTCTATGTTATTATTTATCAAAATGTTTACCAGGACTAATTTATTTCTATGTAACCTTGTAACCAATCAACTTTTGTAGATATATAATTTCTCTTCGCGAAATAAATTTATTATTACAATTATTATTATTATTATTATTATTATACTGGGGCCTCACTTAAGTATAATGTCATTGATTGAGGCGCTATTCAATAATGAACACATTGTCAATGACAATATGACAATTGTCATATAACACCTTACTTTACGGCATTAGACATAAGTGTGGCCCCTGCATAACGCGGAATAAATTATTTTGATTTTCTATTCAAGATTACAAAACAGCTGTCTATTGTTTCCTAATAATACCTCATAATGATTTATCTATGTGAGTTATATCTTGCAAAAGAAGCATGAAGAGTCGAAAATGTCGAAAATGTGAACCTAATTATATTATTCCCACCTTTCTCGCCTTTCTATTCGCGAAATCCTTGATACTTTATTGTATACTTATATGGCCTCCTCTATAGATATTGTTGCTAAATTTAATAACTTTTCCTGACTCATTATTGAGCGCAGGTGATTTTCTGTCAGTTTTAATTCAGAAAACGACTTTTATGCGCTGTCTACTGTGAATGGCATTGTTAGCAATATTTGTGATGACATAGTTAGAGCAGACGACTGTCAAATTGTTTAAATGTATAAATTCGAGAACTATCATCTTATTATCTAATTTTTGGAAAAAGACTGAAATGACATAATTTCTTCACGCAAATCGTCGGCATTAATATCCAATGAATCATCTGCTGCAAGTTCCTCCCAAAAAGAATTGCAGCTGGTTCTTAGTCGACTTTGATTTTGATTCTCGATCATTGCTCAGTTTGAATGAAAAATTGAAGACGCCGTTGTGATTATTAACCAAAAAAATCTGTAGTCTACGGAAAATAAAGCTTGGTCCAATATATAAAAAAATCTGACCTGGACATCAACTGACTTACTTGTACGTCATTGGATATGTACGATCAAACACAACATCTCATCATCCCACGGCTAGTCGGTTGCTATGGAAATAGTATGTCATCATTCTTATGTCACAACATTCCTTAATATTGATTTCCAGGATTCTACGGCTAACAGTTCTGAATTCATGCGCAAAATTCCAAGATCGTCAAGTATAGTGCACTTTTGACTCAGTTGATCTCAATGAAAATAGGATATGAGCATCTAGACAGTACTATCATCTTGAATACTGTATTCTGATATTCTACGTTTATTCGTTCTGGGTTTATGAGGAAAATTTGAAAATGTTTTGAGTAAACTGCACTTCCAGCTTAGCCGATCACAATCATGATGCAAGGTGTACAACTAGATGTCATAAAAGTGCTTATTACAAAATCTCAATATTCTGCGACTGATTATTTTGAATTTATAAGAAAAATTCAGAGAGTCTGTAGTATGAAATGCACTACCGGCTTATTCGATTGAAACAAAAATAGGAGAAGATCATTTGGATGCTACAGCAATTTTAAATACTGAATTCTAGTATCCTACAGCTAATCATTCTAGATTTATGCGGATAATTCAAAAAAAGAATCAGGTAAAGTGCACTTCCAGTACAAACGATTGCAACCATAATGCGAGGTGCACATCAAGATCCTAGATCCTATACTAGTCTTCTATACAAAATTTCAGCATTATACCTTCGACGAATTCTGAGATTTGCGAGTTATGCACATACACACATACATCCGTACATATGTACCGACATCAAGCCAGAAATAGTCAAAATGGATTCAGGGATCCTCAAAACGTATATATCCATCAAAATCACGATATGTGAATTTTGTCGGTTTCACAATATTTCCTTGTATTTTAGACCGTCAGATAGTCGTAGATTCCAGTGCCTCATTTTGTCATTCATGCCTTCAAGAGGTTTGATGAGTATGCATATTTGGAGTTCAATAATGCTGAAATTGAAGCTGGACCGTGTGACCAACATAATGAAAATTAATTTTAAATTTGTATGAAAAAGCATGTTCTGAACCAGTTTTGTCGCTTTTGTCATGCTCACGAAATAAAACTTGGGAAAAAATATTTTGACATGAAAAATGTCACACAAAATTAAAAAAAATTACACCTGATTTTCATTGCATACCTTATCATTTCTATCAAACTGATTGTTTTATACCGGAAATTCTGAATGTCTGTTATACTCATAAACTGCACTTCCGGCTTGGCCGATTGATACAAAAATAGTAGATAACTATTTTGATGCTACAACAAGTTCAAACATCAAATTTTAATATGCTATGGCTGATCATTCTAGATTTATGCAAAAAAATTCAAAAAAAGTTCCAAGTAAAGTGCACTTCCAATTTGACCGATTCATACAAAAACTGCAGGTAACTATTCTGATATTAGATCAAGTTCAAATACTGTATTACAGTATCTCACGGCTGAGTATTCTGGATTTATGCCAAAAATTCAAAAAAAGTTTCATGCAAAGTGAACTTTCGGTACAGGCGATTGCAACTATGATGCGAGGTGCAAATCAACACCCTATACCAGTCTCATACATGGAATTTCAACATAAAACGTTCAACCAGTTTTGAGATTTGCGAGTTACGCACGCACGCACGTACGAACGCACTAACATTAGTACCGGCATCAAGCCAAAAATAGTCAAAATGGACTCAGGGATGCTCAAAACGGATATTTCTATCAAAATCTCGATTGGTGAATTTGGTCGGTTTCACAATACTTACTTGTTACTTTGTACAAGTAAGTAAAAACTGATGTGGATATCACGAGGTTTACGTGTACATCATTGAATACATTTTAAGCATATACGGTAATTAAACACAGAATCGTATTTTTCTACGGCTAATAGTTTTGGATTTATCCAAAAAATCTAAAAATTTGTCAATAAAGTGCACTACAGCCCATTCAGTTGCTATGGAAACAGAAGTTTTTCATTCTTATGCTACAGCATTCCCAAATACAAGATTTTACGCCTAGCAGCTCTGAATTTATAGGCGAAGTTGGAAAAAAACCTACTGAAATGCAGTTTCGGTACAGTCGATTGCTATGAGAAAAATAGGCAATCATTCAGATGCTACAGCAGATCAAAATACTGAATTCCAATACTCTACGGCTAATCGTATCGAATTTATGCGAGGAGTTCTAAAAAACTGTTAGATAAAATGCAGTTCTGGCTCAGTCGATCTCAATAAAAATAGGATGTGAGCATTAAGATGATACAATCGTCTTAAATTCTGAATTCCAATATTCTACGTAAAACCGTTTTGGATTCATGCAGAATTTCGAGTAAAGTGCACTTCCGGTACAGACAATTGCAATCATAATGCCAGGTGCACAACTAGATGTTATAAAATTGCCTAATAAGAAACTTCAATATTTTGCGACTAATTGTTCTGAATTTATACGGAAAATTTGGAAAATCTGTTATATAAAATGCACTTCCGACTTAGCCGATTGGTACAAGAATAGGAGATGACCATTGAGATGCTACAACAATTCCAAATACTGAATTTTAGTATCCTGCGGCTACTCATTCTAGATTTTTTTATGCGAAGAATGCAGAAAAAGAAAACAGTCGAATTGCACTTCCGATACAGACGATTGCAACCATAATGCGAAATGCACATCAAGATCCTATACCATTCTCGAATACAAAATTTTAGCATTATACGTTTGTCGGGTTTGGATATTTGTGAGTCACGCACATACGCACGAACATACCTACGTACCGACATCAAGCCAAAAGTAGCCAACATGGATTCAGGGATGCTCTAAACGAATATATCCATCAGAATTTTGACATGTACATTCTGTCTGTTTCACTTTGTACAAGTAACTAAAAATAATATATTATGCTACAAAGACCAAACAGCTATCATTATTGTCCAAGATGGAGATGATTGCACTCACATAAGGTGAAGGCGAAGCACGAGGTGAATGCGAGGTCGAAGTCCTAGGCGTAGCTTCGTGCAGCCAAATTCAACTGTGACAATAACGACGGTCATTCAGTGCTTATGATGCACACGATTTTTTTTATTACGAGCTCACATGAAGCATAGCTTACGTGATTTATTTTATCTATTGATAATTTCCAAACTTTATGTGCTATCACGTTTAAAGCAAATGCAAACACTATAACGAAGACATCATTTCCATGATACAAATTCTTTCTAATTATCAATTTGACATATAACAGATAAATTAAAATATAACCAACGGCATCCAGGATCCACAATTATCATTTTTTCCCTCTCCGCTGAGAATCAATATTCATTCATTCTCTGTCAACAGGGAATTATTATTAATTGTCTCCATGATTTGGAACTGAGAACTTTCGGAGCATTCAGTTCAGTAATAGAGTACTTTCAGTGCAGGTGTTACAAAAATAGTATCTAATATTTACTGCAGACGTAAATATTGTCTTGGAAACTTGTACATGTACACGACCATGATGATATGAATATTATAAGCCTGTTGGTTTATCCAAACAAGATTGCAAACACGTTGCCGTAGTATGCGTTTATATCAATGAAAAGTGTACTATTTCAAAAACCGATCAGCCTATTGTCTAGAATAAGCCTAGTGTATCTCAACGGGCGAAATATAAGAAAGGATGTATTACAAATAATTCAATCTCACAAAAAATCAATGCCCTTGAGAAGAATTATACAATTGCTCAAATTGAGAACGTTCAATTATAATTTTCGACTACTCTTGGAAATAGTTGGAAATTGAATAATATCTATACATTTTCATAGATTATTGCATTTAATTACAGTCGTTAAATTGCTGTTATCCACGTTTCGTATACTAACCTATGAAAATGTAATTTGGGGCTGTTTGCTTCAGTATTAGTACATCCAACAACACAACTTCTAAATAAATGATTAACGAATCATATGACATACAAAAATTATATTTGACAGTTTGACTTTTTTGACTATGATAGTCAGATAGAATGACTATATTCGAGAAGAAAATCGATAACTTGACTTTTCTTCTTCTATCGCTAGTTTATAATGTGACAAATAAAATATCTCATTTGTACGCGGCTTTATTGTCAGACAGATTGTCAAAAAAGTTGACAAGAACTGTCACAAACGGTTTTCCGCGTTATACAAAAATTCATACGTCTGACGGATGGAAGTATTGTGATAGAAAAATGCGCAATAAAAGGTCGAATCAAATAAATATTTTTGAGCCCGGAATAGATGTGGTCACGGTAAGCGCTTTCTTTGCGAATAATTCTGTTTTCGTTAGCAAAGGCAACAAGGTAAGTGGAGTTCATTTTATCGTATTGAAATAATCCAACTGTGTTGTATATCATTAGATCGGCAAGAACGACCTATAAAGATAATGCGATAGGTTATTTTTAAGTTAAAAGAGAGGGTCTCATTTGCATTTTGAAAGCGACAGTCACACATGGACACAATATTCGGAAGAAAGCTCATAACGATCAATGCATTTGCGATGAAAGTACGAATATTATAGCTTTCGTGCAATGTGAGGACTGTGCAGCATACTTAGGTGGGTACCTAAGTTTAGTAGCTATTTAAAGTAACTTCACGTAACCATCATACTTCGAATTGTTAAAATTAGATGTACAGATATCTGAATCAGTTATAACTGGGGAGAAATGTAGGATATCAGAAATCCAAGTGAATTATAATGATATTCATCGGGAGAAGGATGTTTCGAGTAACAATGCACCCATCATCAGCTGCATAAAAATTCAAATAATGAAAAAGAAATACTTCTTACCATATGTTATGAATTCTTAATAATTTGTAAGGAGGATGCAAGCATACTTATAGCAAGCCTTCATAGTGTGATTACACAGACGAAGCGAAGAGCCTTCGAAGAAGTAATGTATATAGAAATGTAGTCAGATGATTTCATTCTCTCATATTATTCGTGTCAGCATTAAGTTAGTATAAAGACCCTGTATTCTAACCATTCTAGTTTAGTTAAGTTTATATTCCATTTCTGCAACAATAAAACTTTTTAAAAATACTTTTCGAAGGACGTATTATTTATTTGGCGCAGTCGGTAGGATCCGTAAACAGTATTTCGGTCGAAAGCTCAAGTCAAGAGTTCAATTCGTTAATACCATTTCGCTGTTTCGTTTTTACGATTTATTACGGTCCAAAACTATAATCAAGAAGAATCTACAGAGCTGCTAAACGCAAAGCCCAGGTCTTCTGAAAAGCAGAAAAACAAAACTTCGAACTACAAATTATTTAATACATACAGTTGCAATAGAATAAACAATAATTATTTTTGTAAAACAAACTACGCAGAAACTAGCAATTGTGTTAGAAATATTATTATTCATCATAACAATAAAGAATGTGAGTATCATAAAATAAATGACGCATTTTTGATCATCGAAATAGAAAATGAGAGCTTAGCAATAATAGCCAGTGCAATGAATAAGGATATAGAAATAAAATGTGAAAATAGGATTAAACACCAACAAATTAAAGGAGTTTATAGATTTCAAACAAATGGACATTGTAAAATTGATAATTATAATCTAGGAAAGAGAATCACAAAAGCGACAGAAATAGTTTTTGAAAATATAAATTTCGATTTTGACGACAATCAATTCACTAATAAAACTTTAGAATTGAAACAAGTTAGTAAAGAAAATATAATGGTTAAAGAAGTTCCCAAATTACAAGAAATAGTAGTAGAGGAAAATTATCACGGATATATCAACTCTTTTGTAATCACTGTATTATTTGTTATTATTTTAATTATGCTAATTATAGTTTTTAGAAATAAGAATAATTTAAAATGGAAAAGGAATTCTAACTTGAAACAAGAAAAAGAATTAGAATTAAAAGAAATAGAAACTCAAAGTAGAAATCCTTTTTGAAAGAATAAAATCCTCTCTTAAAGAAGGGAAGAGTTATGTATATAGAAATGTAGTCAGATGATTTCATTCTCTCATATTATTCGTGTCAACATTAAGTTAGTATAAAAACCCTGTATTCTAACCATTCTAGTTTAGTTCAGTTTATATTCCATTTCTGCAACAATAAAACTTTTTAAAAATACTTTTCGAAGGACGTATTATTTATTTAAGACGTCTGTTGAGTGCCATAGGAAGAAGCCAAAACTTCCATCTGTGGGCACATCGATGAAATTCTTCACGTGCAAAAATGTTTCGAAGTCTACATACAAAAATATGTCGTCTGCAGACGAGAATTATTTTGTTTCGGTAATTGACTACAGTCATGAAGTTGACAGATTAGACATCACATTAACAAAATACTACAAAAATTTCAATGATACGGAGAAGTTATCGATAAAATATTCGGTAAATAAGTATATTTCCAATCTAAATGACCGTACAACTTAGAACTTTTCCAACTTTCTCAGGTTAAACATCACAACCATTGCATGTGAACGCGCATTTGAGG
Source organism: Dromius quadrimaculatus (assembly GCA_963989225.1). Classification (NCBI taxonomy): domain Eukaryota; kingdom Metazoa; phylum Arthropoda; class Insecta; order Coleoptera; family Carabidae; genus Dromius; species Dromius quadrimaculatus. The sequence goes on from OZ022330.1 coordinate 32,157,040, forward strand.
CAACGGTTGACCAAAGTTCATGTTCATTGTAATTTGAGCTGACATATGTCGGAATCACAGCGTCTAAGGCTGAACCTACACTGAGAACTGAGAACGTGTTCTGTCAGATTCGGTGTCGGACGACGTCTGTTGAAAAACAAAATTATTCCATTGTACACCGTCTGTCTACCTAGCGGTAAATTCACGTTGCCAAGCGATTTGTTATTATAAATGACAATATAACTAATACAGATTTTGTCAGTATAATTGACATGAGTGGAATAATTAACTTGAATTCTCTACGAGAGTGATAATCCTGCAAAGTAATTCTCAACAAATTTATCGGGATGAAATTAATTTATTATGATGATTTCAATCAAACATGATTCTATTAGAAATCTGAACCATCCGTATAATCTATAATAATTGCCAAGTCCAGGCCGTAATGTGGATAATAACCTAATTTGATAAACCATTTTATAAGACATATGCAAAAACATTTTGACATTTCTTTCTTATTAGGAAAAAGAGAAACATTAAACTACGTGATTATATAGTTTTATATGCTATTGCCAGTGTCCTTTAATATTTTTTGATCTATTTTCTTATTTGATTGGTACAAGAAAATGGATACTATCTATCATGCTATAATAAATATTCTGATGTCATTTATTTGGAGCTCTGCACCAATTTTCACTTCCCCGACCTATAATTTAATAGAAGTAATGTAATCGTGATTTTTTGACAGTTCAAGATTTTGTTGAATCTTCACGTTTTAGACCCTACAGAAACCGAAAAACATTATTTCAAGAAAAGTCGGTCTGTCTGAATGCACGATAACTTGAGAACGAATTTTCGATTGAAATTTTATAATGAAATTTTTCATCAAAAAGCTAGCTTCAAGCTCGTAGATGAGCTTCTTCCGACCAGTGGTACCAAAACTTTATTGACGGAGCTTTCTAGATTTTTGCGTTTATTTTATAAACGGTAGTATTCATCATGAAATATGAAATAACTAAAACTAATCCTTGAATGATTTGGCACAGCATTCACACAAAACATTTTTCAAAACTACCAGCAGTTCATTTGTCATTATCAAAATTCAAATAGTTATAAAATTTGTTATATTTTTTTGCAACAAGTTTTTACGTTCATCTGAAATAACAGTGGAATAATTGAAAATTAGAGTAGTACGTTTCATAGACTATTCTTAGAGGTATGTATGTGTGAGTTCTTGTATTTTGGAATATGATAGAATGTGACAAAATCTCATTTGTTTATTTCAGTTAAAGTGCTTATTCCTCAAAAAATATGAGCAATTTCAAGATTTCGCCCACATGGTTCCATAGATAAAGTGATGTACAATGTACTGAGAAATAATTTTTGAAAACAGTAGTCTCACAGAAGCGAAAATTGGATATCCGTGTGAAGCTCAATTTTTCGGTTATTTGTTTATATATTCATAAACAAATAAAATTCAAATGACGCATATTTCTTTTCATATACTATCAGCTTATATACAATATATTATTCAAGACATATCTAATAGAATATTCATTATATGCAATTTACAGCGGAATTATTGAATTTCAATAAGAAATATGTCCGTGAAAATTGCGCAATGTGTGACTCATTTTACAAAAAAAAAGATGAGAATTTCAAAAATCGGAAAAGCAGGCACTATGCGTTGATAATTCATCTATCAAATGCACTGCTTGATCATGGAAAATAATTTTTGTGACAAGAAATATTTAGATATGCGTAAACCATGCTTTCATGATTCAGGTAAACGACACCCTTGTTTTATGAAAAATTACTCAAAATGACGCTTCTTTTGCAATTCGTTCAAAAAGCTGAAAGATCGGTCGAGACTATAATTAAAAGCAGTACCATCGGCTGATACTATGGGATCTGTTCATGAATGTGCCAGTAGCGTTGTGTCAAAGAGAGTTCTAAGATAACTAAAATTTACCCAAATACTTTAGAAAACAGCCTTCACATACAAATTGCAGGAAATAAATATGTTCTCAAAATGCATCTTAATATTTGTCATTGAGATAGTATAATATATTCACATTGTTTTGAAATTCTTCTTGAGATAACATTATTATTATAACCAAAAGCGGAGCTTGTGGTACCAGCCATTGTCATGAAAGTATTTGAGTTGGAAAGCTGCAAATTCAAAGTTACATCTAGCGGCAGAATATAGAGCCAATTTTTAAAAGTATATTCCGATATTTGTGTGGAATGATCGATCCGCATGGGTGATGGATGTGTTTTTTTCTACAGTCAAAGGTGTCCGCGAAAGTATCTATGATCAAAATATACGATTTTCTGAGAAAGAACTTGCTCCATTGATCTTATTCCAATCGATAAAACTACTTATTGATCTATACTTGTTTCTCAGAATCAAGTTATAATGAATGGATTTGTGGATTAAACTCTGTACATTTATTCATATTTTTTGACGTTTCGAGTCTCTTTCCGAAAATCTTCATCAGAAAAAATTAAACAAAAATAAATAAGGCAAGTATCTTGCTACTCATATTGATTATATTTTGAAGAGAAATGAGGGAAAATCAAGAAAAAAATTATGACAGCAATGAAATAGTTTTTTTCGCGATGCCACACGGCTGTCTTTGAAATTTCTGAGCGGGCGGAATGACCCCAATTTCGCACGCTACAGTGTGCGGATTGGGTATCATTCTATAAGTGACTGTAGAAAAACACTATTTCATGCGTAACTGTTTACTACTGTCTACTGAAGCTGTAAATATTACCATAAAAAAATCCACAATACCAAACTTTCTCCAGATGAGAAGTGGAGAGAGTTATTTCTAGATTTTCATCCATACTGTAATTTAAGAAGGCATCAAATGAAGATAATATTTGGAGTGCGAGCCTTGACAATGTCTACAAATATTATTGAGAAATCGGTAAAAATATGGTTACTAACCGTAATGTACACAAATATTTTGCACGACTAGAAGATCTACCCAAAACATGAACTCATATTTCAAACAAAAGCTTAGTTGTTGTTGTATTGATAGTCCCAATCACATTCTAATAAGAATTTGTGACAATTCCAACAATCACGAATATTCTAAGCAATCAGAATGCCGGCAATCAATGATCGAACCAATCGTAACATTTATATTTTACAACAATGAGCTAGCGATCAAATGTCTGACAATTGAACATTCTCTAGATTGTTGGCGAACGCTTGCTTGGACCATAATTGCAATGAATTGATCAATGTGAAACGAACCCAATTAAACATTAGTGTTAACTAATAACTTGAAACATTTAATATTCGTGACAACATTTTGTGTGAGAATCTATCATTTTCTACTTATCACCTTTCCCCGTTGGCGGTGAGTGAACATAAACATGATACCATAGATTCCATGATGAATACAACATATCACCTTGTAGACAGGGCCCGTAAACTCATGAAAACGTCCAATAGTGCAAGAAATATAACATAGAACTGAGGCTCATAATGGAGACCATTGCACATTTGGTATACAATTCCCAATACAAGTTGATAATGGTGTCTATTGATATTTAATGTGTTATTTATTCCATGTTGATTCAAAAAATGAGGTCATCGATTTGTGCTGCTTATCAAAAATAATAATCTTATGACAGGGATTCATTCAATAAATATAACGATCTTCAATTAATGATAAAAGATTCACGTTATGTTCCAATTCTATCCTTATTTTTGAACTATGATCAATTCGACCTTCGAGTTTCATTACATTTCAATTCTATTTTTATCTTCAAATTGGGATCATTTAGAACTTCCAGCTTTGATATGTTCGTCTGTTTCTTGAGTGTTGCAGCCTTGTAATTTCTTTTTCTTTGCTGGAAATGCAGAGCCGTTTGTTTCGAAAAATTCTCAATTATTATCGCATTGTTCGCAATGCATCAGCATCTATATTTGTTCATGACATTCATTTCAATCTTCCAACTGAATACTTAAAAACTTCGAATAGAAGTACATTTTAAGTATCTGAACAAAAAATTCTACAGTTCATATCCATTGACAAGTTGAAGAGTTCAAGAAGCAATACATACATATAATTGAATACAGCGTGTTATAAAATGCTTGAAAAGTTTCTATGGCATATACATTTTGATGTGCCAATTCACAATCAAGAAGAATTTTCCCAAAATTCGCAAAATTATGGAGGTGCTTCAAGAAGAGTACATTTCTAGTGCCACTGGTTGACACAAAATTCTCAATGAAGCTAATAGATGAGTATTTTAATCACGTAATTAATGTTGAATAACAATGATTCAATTTTTTCCAGGCGTTTCGTAATAACGCTACATTGTCACTGATCATAAAATTGAGTAGTTGAACATTGGTCTGGAGTCTCTGTGAAAGTAATAAAACATACTTCCCCATTTCAATATTGAAATGGCCGATTTGATTTTTATGTACGGTCGAGCACTATGAAAAAGCCTATCCAAATCGCGCATTGCCTTCACCCAGAAATTTTTCAAAAAGTTTCCTACGACTAAGGGGTACTGTTCAACTACATAAACGTTCTGCCAATAGCGGACGGCCGAGGACAGTAGTTACAGAATAGAATCAAATTAATTTGTTATCCAATATTAATTACATAGTTAAAATACTCACCTATTATCTTCATTAAAAATTTTTGTTCCAACTAGTGGCACTGGAAATATACTCTTCTTGAAACACCTCCATAATCTCACAAATTTTGAAAAAAAAATATTTTTGATTGTGAATCAGCACATCGAAATGTATATGCCATAGAAATTTCGTAATCATTATTTAAAACCATATATATATATAAATTATGTTATAGCACTATTCGTGTATTTTGCCATATTTTCTAAGTTGTTTCCCACAACTCAGCAGAATATTGTAATATGATAAAAGCACGTAGGCTAAGGGATATTTAGTAGAAAAACGTGTAGAATCTAGTATTATGTTGTTCATTCTCTGTAGCAAGTTCGCTCGTAACCATATTAATATTTGAAGATAATAAAACTTAGTTTGTGAAAATTAACTTTGTTTTTTTTGACTACAACAAAAGTCAAAAACATAATTGGCGCAGTCGGTAGGATAATGTCGTCACAGTAAAAATCAATATCATCTGTGGTACTTCTCAAAGTTTAACGACGTTATCTCCAAAAAACATCTAACCTACAAGACTTCATCAAACGGCTACAACCTAAGCCGCACCAGGGCCTAACCACGGCCCATCTTTAAAAGCAACAATCAATTGGCAACTTGCTGTTCCATTGTTGGATCACGTCCTCTTCATAGAACGAGTACTTGCTGTTCCTACAACTGGTCCACGTCGCCTGCAGTTGCTGTCTTCACAACATATATCCGAATTCCCAGAGCGCAGAGAACCCGGTGATGTCCGTGAAGCATCTAATTTGTATTGTATTATTGCAGTAAGTTATTTTTATAACATTATTATTTGTTGCTGCTTTAATTAAATAATATTTTATTACAAAAAACACTGAAGGGGTAAACCTAGTGAAAATACTAGTAATAAGTTTACCGAGAGACCGGCACAGTCTCAAACACAACATTTACACATTTTTATTTATTTCTTACAAGTTAAATAAATAATTAAATATTTTAAAATAAATTATTTCATGAATACTATTCATGAATTCTAATTCTGATACTGCTAACTCAGGAGAACAGAATCCGAATTGCACAGGTGCAATTCCTAAATCAAATAAAATTATTTTAACTCCTAGCAGATTGCCATCAGTCAATACAATGGCAACTATTACTTTGGGTGAAATTAAAAATTTCACAGAAATGATTCCTCAGTATGAAGGAAATATTAAGTTATTGAGTAACTTTATAAATTCTGTAGACGAAGTCTACATCACATTAAACACCTTAGTAATGACACCATTACAAAGAACATATTTATTTGGCCTAATTAAAAACTCATACATAAAGCCGCTGAACTTTTGTCAGAAAATAATTTTCGTACTTGGGATGATTTAAAATTATATTTAGCAACAAATTTCACTGACAAAACTTCCGCAGAAACAATATTGCAAGATATTATGTATTGTAGATTTAAAAATAATGCTGAGAATACATTAAAATATATTGTAGATAAATTTTTACATTACAAATCCAAAATATTTTTAACAAATTATAGTACCGATCAGAAAAATGCAATCATTAATGAAATACAAAAATTAGTAGTGAGTCATTTCATATCTCTTTTACCAATGACAATACGAGGCTCTTTCATTGTTAAAAATCCTAGTACAATAGAACAATGTGAAATATTGCTCAAAAACGAATTTAATTTCGCGAATCAGCATCAACATCGTTCTCCTCTCCTACAAAATCCAGCACCACTACCAAAAAAAATTCCAGCAGATAATTTTCCTTCACAACCTATAGCGTTGAGACAGAACTTTAACAGAAATAATAATTCTAACTTTGCACCAAAGCAAAACAGACAAAATGTGGTACAAACAACCCAAAGATTTAAACCACAACCAATGTCTTTACAAACAAGACAAACACATCTATGTCATTCCAAACAATTAGACAAAACTATAATATAGAAACCGATACAGATTCACAAGAATATAATGACGAAATTATTGAAGACGAAACGATCGAAACAAACGATGATTCTTTTTTAGAAATAGATTCGACACATCACGAGAACATCACATAATGTCCTCCATCACTACAAATCTACCGTCTTTACAACAGAATTTTAATATACTTTTCGATACTGGCTCATCCATAAATTTAATACATCCAAGTTTAGTAGAGCAAATGAAATTGCAAACATTTGAAACAAGATTGACCTTTAAAACCGTAAATGGAAAATCTACTTGCAAAGAATATGTAAATATTTTTATTAATAAAATTCCAATCAAATGTTATATATTTAAATCTCATAAAAATTACAATTTATTATTTGGAATAGATGCATTTCGCACACTTGACATAAAAATAGATTTCAAAACAAATAATGTTTCAATAAATAGTAAAGATTATAAATTACATGATGGTAACAATAGAGCAGAAGAAATTAATTATACAGAAATTCGAAATTCCCATTTAAATACTATCGAAAAACAGAAATTAAATAAATCAATCAAAGAATATGGAGATTTGTTTCCTAAAGAAAATGAATATTTATCCTACACAAATGTTATTAAACATAAGATCATAATGTCAGACGAAACACCAATTTATACAAAAAATTATAGATTACCCCAAATTTATGAAAAAGATATAGAAGAGCATGTAGAAAAATTATTAAGTGAAAAAGTAATTCAAAAGTCATATTCGCCATGGGCCTCACCCATTTGGATAGTACCAAAAAAAGAAGACGCGTCTGGTAAACGAAAAACTGGAATGGTAATTGATTTCAGAAAAATTAATGCAAAAACAAAAGACGACAAATTTCCTGTCCCTAACCCAGATAGCAAAGAAATATTCCAAGAATAAGCAGAGAATATTTTTTTCGAATATTCAGCTATTGTTGGAATATCCCATATTTATCGGTATATATTTGTGGGATATTGATAGAATATTCCCATGTCCCGATATTGCATATCCTATAAATATCCCAGGAATCATCCTGAAATATGCTATGAATATATGATGTTATATTCCTGGAATAATCTATGAATCTTTATAGAGTGAATGTTCAATATATGCTAAGAATATTATATGAACTATTGAAATCATATTCTTGGAATATTCTGGGCTGGTTTATGACCATATTGAAGCAATATTTTTTTGGGAAATTAAATCATATCTGTGACAAGAAATTCAATTGATAGGAAATATTTATTCTTATATAAGTACAATTGAGAAAAAAAAAATCACACTCATAAAACTCACAAAAATGTAAAAATACATTGCGTATTGCACTTAACTTCCAGAGTTGAAGAAATATATATGATATGAAAAAAATAAAACCATATTTGCGATAACAACAAGATACAAATGTAGATATACATTATATAATCTATTGATTTCTAATTTTCATATGTTTAGGATCCTTGCTTAGCCGTTTGGCAATTTTTAATTCAATTTGTTTCTCTGTGACATTCCTGGCGGTATGGCTCTTCTTGGCAGATTCCTGAATGAGAAATCATTTGGAACAGATAATATTAATTATGATAAAACAATGCTTTACCAATAATTGGAGTAGTCAAATTGAATTTTTTGTTCTCTTTATAGTCCTGCCAACTATATCCAGTGGCTAATTCATTCGCAAGAATTCTTGTCATCACTCTTCTTATTAATTTGCCCGCATTTTCCTCTTTAATTTGAGCCATCGGATACCTGGAAACACATTCATTCTGTATATTTACAGGGTTTCATACAAACACCAAGTGAAATAAATGAATATTCATTCAAGAGAAAGAAATAATAATATTAATATTCATTTAAGAAATCTTAATTTGTTGGTTCAATCAATAGCCAAAATGAAAATAAAATAGAATACTCACATTTTCCAGAACCAATCCTCACACAAACAAAGAAATATTCGATACCATGTGGCTGGGATAAATACGACACGGTGACTAATAACATCTTTATAACTCAACTGTAAAACTTTCACTATAATCGGCAGAGCATTGTAATAACTTTGTGCATCTTCTACAGGTCAAGATTTAACAAAAATATTCCAGACATACCAAAACATTTTATAATATCACGTCATGAATGTAGTGTCTGAAAATTTTATGCATTCATTTATCATTATTCATTTATTTTCTTCTACTGCGTGAATGAGATACTCCACAACTATCAAAATTTGATAAACTTCCATGAAAATATGAAAATATTGGATAAATAATAAATATAAGTAATAAAAATATATTGAATATTGCTTTGTTCTAATGAAAGGTCGATTAATTACTTATATGACGTCATGATAACGTCCAAAAGTCTATCATTTTTCTCAAACAGTGGGCTCCATAGCTGTACAAATTCATGAAAAATTTGATCTTATTCATGGAAAAAATATGTTGCGTTATAATTTGATGTACTTATAAATCAATGGGAATGTATGGGAAAAGTTGACATATATATCATTTCTATTTATCGAATGCTATTTATAAACATTTTGACAAACCTCCAAATTTCACAGGCATGCGCAAAGAAAGAAAACTAGTTTCAAACTACTGAGTATTGTTTGATCGAAAGAAGAGTGATTTTGACAAGTAAATTTTTTAAATTAATAATTTATGTAGCTCGCGATCTAACTAAAAATATTAAAAATAATTACGCCACCTATTTCACTTTAAGTCAATATTCTCAAAATGTTTGATGATGAATAAGACTACTGTTTGAGTGACAATAGACCTTTGGACGTCACGGAAAATTTCCAAACCTGAAAAAAAAATATTTCTAAATTGCTACGAGGCTCTTTTGATTCGCATTTTCAAAATACTTCCATTTAGTCATGTCTCAAACTACTCTGATCCATTTGAAAATTTTATGTGTCAATGATTTAGGTCGGATTTAGGCTAATATTCAATTAATTATTTAAGCCATATTCCAATGATCAAGTGATAAAATATATGCATATTTAAATTGGATAGATGTAAAATTTTCCCGTCTTAAATTATTTTAAATAAAGAAATTAAGTTTTTGCAGGAATAAAAGAATTAAAGTCTAGACAAAAGACTTTTGGGAGCATGAAAAATAATTTTGAGTGTTTTTATATGCTCCCAATAATTCACTAGACAAAAATGTTAAATTCATTCTATTTTTTTTTTCTCCGACGAGAACTGTACATAAAGTACGGAAATAAAAGTTAGATATCATTTTTCTTATGAAATTTTACGATAATTGAGATCTGTTTTTTCATTGGGTTTGTTGAAATCTAAATTCTTGTTTTAGTTAAAATTGAAGTCGTTCATCTCTTTCATCCTAACCTGTTATAACACAATCATAAATGTCTCCATTGGCCTCACCACCAACAATCGTTTTCAGTTATGAATAAAGTTTATAAAGCTAAGCAAAATTGAATATAATATGAATATCTATCATATATTCTGCTAAGAATATACAAAATGTGATAATCTTTGAATATTTGTATCAAATATTCTAGGAATAATTTAGATAGACTATTCTCAGATGATCCATAGGATATAGGAATATGCTATGTATATTAACTATGAATATTCCAAGAATAAGCAAAATAGGATATTCCCAGAAGATTTATAGGCTGTTGGAATATACCATGCCTTTCGGACTCAAAAATTAGGTAGAAACAAAGAAAATGACAATCCTTTACAATTAAAGAAAGAAGTATATGTAAAACAAAATCCCCGGCTTATTAATAAAATCCAAAAACCTCTGTTTAAAAAAGTATTTGTAGAAAATTATGACCCTTTGTTAGGTAAAATAAAAATTAAAGACCTACATGGTGACAAAAATGTTAGAATTGACAGAATTAAACAATAAGAAAAAATATTGTTACAGACTATGCCACAGACAACTGACCGACATTTCTCACAACAGTCCTTTCCGTTACTCAAATTCAACCCTATTCCTATTTACAACAATAAAAATAAATAATGCAAACTAATGAGAATCAAAACCCAATTTTCAAATATAAAAATGACAATTATGTAATAAACAATTGTATCTTAATTCATAAAGAATTTATGTGTATTATTAAACATTTTGAGTTGAATAATTGTATATTAAATTTAGTTTATAAACAAAAGAATGATAATTGTTCTTATTACTATTTAACTTCAGATAATGGTATTGAGCAGATTCAATTGATTTAAATCAATTGTTTAAACAAAAATACATTCAAAAAAAAAAAAAAATTCCTACAAATGAGAATTGTTGAATAAATTAAGTAATTTGATATTCAATAGCAATTATCACTGCTTTATAATATATATAATATTAATCATAATCATTGTAATTTTTATTGTTCGAATGGTGTTAAAACATAAAAGTAAATTATGTAACAAAAGCAAAGATATGGAAATAAATCCATTGGCTTAGAAATGTAAAATATCGCAAAATCTTGCGCGGGAGGAATTATGTTATAGCACTATTTGTGTATTTTGCCATATTTTCTAAGTTGTTTCCCACAACTATTGTAATATGATAAAAGCACGTAGGCTAAGGGATATTTAGTATAAAAACGTGTAGAATCTAGTATTATGTTGTTCATTCTCTGTAGCGAGTTCGCTCGTGACCATATTAATATTTGAAGATAATAAAACTTAGTTTCTGAAAATTAACTTTGTTTTTTTTGAATACAACAAAAGTCAAAAACATAATTTATATATATATATATATATATATATATATATATATATATATATATATATATATATATATCCAATGATGTACAAGTAAGTCACGTGATGTTCACGTCAGATTTTTTCCTAAAATTCTGTTGAAGGTTTTGTTATTTTAACAAAATTTGAGGTGAATTTTTTCTAATTGCCAACCAAGGCTAAAAGTTGTTTGACCTCTTTGCTTTCAGAATCAGAAAGTTTTCAACGGCGTCAATTCTATTTGGATTGGGTTTGACGCCTTCTAGTGATATATGGCCTAAATAAGCAGCTTTCCTCAAGAAAAACTCAGATTTGTTCGACTGTATTTTTGAATTAAGATTTTGTTAATGTTTTCAATATGTTCTTGTGAAGTATTTCTCAAAATTATAATGTCATGGAAATAAACAAGACATATTCTATTTGAAGTCCTTTCAGAACCTAATCTATGGCACGCCGCCGTTCCATCAAAAATTATGCTCTCAAATATTTATAAAAATCGACATTATCATATTTAATTTTGCTGTGAGAAGTATTATTCACTTGCACAAAACATATAATTTAGTCGGTCAACATTTATTTTTGCGTACATGAAGGACTCTATTTTTTCACAATAATTATTCGCCACGTGATGAAATATAAAATATACCACATGAAGGAAAATTTGGGTACAATTTTCTGACAACAGATGGCACAACTATCGCAAGGAGAGTCAACAATAGTATCCCTAATCACTCTCTAATATTCTTGGCAACGCTGGTTGTTAAATGCAGCGAAATAGGTAAGCGTCCCTGAGTTGTACGTATTTGAATATTAAAAATGTGCTTTCGCTGCAATCAACAACCAACAGCGTTGTCAAGTATATCAGAGAGTAACAAGGGATACTAATGTTGACTCTATTTGCGATTGTGGTGCCATCTGTTGTCAGAAAATTATACCCTAATTTTCCTTCACGTAGTATATTTTATATTTCATCACATGGCAAATGATTATTGTGAAAAAATAAAATCCTTCATGTACGCAAGAATAAATGTTAACCGACTGGATTATATGTTTTATACAAGAAAATAATATTTTTCACAGCAAAATTAAATATGATAATGTCGAATTTTATGAATATTTGAAGGCATAATTTTTGCCGGAACGGCGTGCCATAATAATCCATCATGTGTTGAAATGTGAAGGAGACATTTTTTAAGCCAAAGAGCATTCATATAAAAACTCATCTGTACTTAGCGCAGTTTCAGAAATAGAATTTGGATGCATGTTTATTTGATAAAATCCGGAAATAGGACCAAGAGTTGTATAATACATATTTTTGCCTAATTTGTCTAGAGCTTCTGTTATATTCTGTATCGGAAATTTATCGCTAATTGTTTTTGAGCATAATTTTTTATGTTCTATTACCATTCTGAATATTCTTTTGCCAGATGCATTGGAATTTTTAGGCATCAGCCATAGTGGAGGTAACCAAGCAGGAAAGGAAGATCCGATAATTTTATCGTTCGGTAATTTATCAACTTGTTTCATCTCATATAAAAAAAACACAGCTTCTAAAAACATTCTCTGAATAAAAAGATAGGTTGTAGAAGAAACTGCGATGGGAAATTTATTATACACTTCTATTGCCAGAAAAGTCAATGGAAACTTGAACTATAACAATTTCTTCACATTATCGTTACTTCAGTCATACTAATAGCGGTCAAAGCGACATTAACATAAAATATATTTTCTCCAACACTGTTTTGGAGTTTGCATATTCCATAACCAAAAATTATGTTGGAACGAATGAAATTCCAATGAATCGCTTAGAATGATTCCGTATGCCGTTTAGAATGATTTTGACGAATCAGAAGCTGTTAGTTTGGTTACTACCATGGTCACTTCCTAACAATTCAAATATTTCCAACTGGTTTTACGTTTGACATTCAATAATTTATTCAATTTCTTGTGAAATATTGGTGAGTTTCCAATACTTTGTTAGAGAAAGTATAGTCTACAACATATTCGGGATGACGTATTCCACATTCGCGAACTGTAATCCTCGCCTTCGGCTCAATTTACAAACTTTTCGCTCGTTCAGAATATAGACCATTCCAATACTTATTGTAGAATATACTATTCCCTAATACTCTTCCGGAATTTACATATTTCATAGTCAAAAATTATTTTGGAACCAATGACATTCCAAAAAATCGTTGAGAATGATTCCGTATGTCGTTTAGAATCATTTCGACAAATCAGAAGCTGTTAGTTTGGTTTCTACCATGGTTACTTCCTAAAAATTCAAGTATTCATTTTTAGTTCTACGTTTGACATTTTATAATTTTTTTATTTTCTTCTGGAAATTTGATGAGTTTCCAGAATCTTGTTAAAGAGTAGTATATTCTACAATCAGTATTGGAATGGCCTATATTCTAAACGAGCGAAAAGTTTGTAAACCAAGCCGAAGGTGAGGATTACGGTTCGCGAGTGTGGAATACGCCATTCCAAACATGTTGTAGACTATACTTCCTCTAAAAAAGTCTTGGAAATTCACTAATATTTCACAAGAAACTTAAAACATTATTAAATGTCAAACGTAAAACAAGATATGATTACTTGAATTTTCAGCAAGTAACCATGGTAGTAACCGAACTAACAGCTTCCGATTGGTCGAAATTATTCTAAACGGCATACGGAATCATTCTAGACGATTTATTGGAATTTTATTCTTTCCAACATAGTTTTTGGTTATGGAACATGCAAATTCCAAAACAGTGATGGAGAATGTATAGTCTACAACATGTTTGGAATGGCGTATTCCACACTCGCGGACCGTTATCCTCGCCTTTGGCTCGGATTACAAACTTTTCGCTTGTTCAGAATATAGGTCATTCCAATACTTATTGTAGAATATACTATTCAAGAAATGGCATATTACTTACGATCACGATCATTGTTTACAAAGATCCTTACTAAAAACCTTCAACACTCTCAAGAAGTAACTAGTATTCATAGAGGAATCATCAAATTGAATCTGGCTTCGCTCTCATATTGTTATCTATAGGAAGTGGTATTATTCTATTTTTTGACAGCTCAAGCATATTGAAATTCAACTAGGCAGACAATTAATCCGGACCAATCAAACAAATTCAACTAGCACATAGTCTCAAATCAGTCAATTACATCCTCATTTTGTCATTTTTTACATTAAAACTTATTATAATTTGTCTTTATTGCTTCTACATTTTCACAAATAATTTGAGATTGAATTTAGAGTCCTGGATCAGAATAGAACTTGCTAGACCAGAATTGCTCATTATCTTCAACTATTGAGTACCAAGCTGTCAATTAACTGATAACTCCATAAAATGAACTTTTTTGTGCATAAAATTGTGCAGATATCTGTGCAAGTAGATATTCTTGTTCTATACAATTTTGAATAATGAGATTTTCATAGAATCTTGATCCATTGATCTACTGAAAATATGACAATAAATTCCACCCAGGAAGAATTCATGAAATATTGTATAAAATATAGTAAGCTCACAACTCACTTGCAAAAATATACCTCAAATACATAATTCTGTGAATATTTCTTTTCTGTTCCATGTATAGATAAATGTCTTTTCATTTCATTCTTAATTGTCATCATATATTTACTAATAGAATAAGTAATCCTCACAAATGGTTTCACATACCTTCCAAAGTATTATTCATAGTTTCATCAGATGTTTCCAAACATATATTTTTTATCCGTCACATTCACTGCTACACGAACTAAAGCACAAATTGACTATGCGTGATTCACAAAACTGTAACTATTGAATTATTTTGTAGTTATTTACTTTGGAATGAAGTTATAATAATGTGAATTATATAATTCTGTGAATATTCCATAGCCAAGGTTATTCTCTGCTGAGAGCAATTACTACTAAATTGAAATGAAAAATGATGCTCTATTGTTTTCTCAGTTCACTGCAATTGCTTTAATGATTCTACAATAACTAGAGTTGCATGTACAGAAAACTGTTGAATCAAATTCAATCTAACGATTGTATCCGAGTGCTTTGTTTTAATTCCAATCAATCTGAAATCAAAATGTATATCACCACACATGTATCGCGAATATTCAATATACATTCTCCTCGAGAATCCAACTCTCACAAAAACTGTTGAAATACTGGTTTCAAAGTTCACATCAGATGTTTTCCTTCATGCATATGACTCATTAACAAGTATTCATCCCACTATTCACTAGTTTTTCTTTTATATCCCCAAATTTCACTCTGACCGCTTCAATGATTTCTCTGTTCAATAAAAAGTATAGAACACAATGAATTGACATCGTAATGAATCCATGGAACAGAGTTAATGAAAAATTTCAGTCCAAAACCCCTGAATATATTGAAATATCGATATTTGTGAAACAACAGAGGGGCGGTTAAGGACCCTAAGGAAAATAGGAGATATTGAAGCGGTTCAGGGCAGCTATAGCTGATTTGTGTTTTTTTAATATTTGAAGCTAAAATCAAAACCTGAGTACAAAAATATATGATTTATATAGCTCTTACTTCTGCCAGTTTGATTGTTAAAATACAATTAATAATTCATGATGGCTTCAGTAGATAGCCTGTAAGTGATCCGATTTTAAAAAACTTTTTATTAAACAACACGATTTGTGCAATCCTATATGAAGCGGTAAAATCATCGATTTTGTTCGAAGTGCTCAATACAAATTCAGTCGAATGAGGGGATAAACAAGTTTGTGCATGTTTGTCTTATTCCTGTAGGTGCGGACCATACTTTGAACCTATATAAAAGTGCGTAATTGTTTCTTCTATTTTTATTGACGTTTTCGCGCGTAACCGTTAGCTAATTTTTGAAACTTGATACTCTACTTACGTATTTGGGGAGACAAAACTATGTCGGAAGCAGGAAAATAAGAGTAGAGAATGTTTGTTGGGAATCCTACAAATCCATCTTCACCTATGTGCCTTCTTAGTCAAAAACATTTCAGAAAGAAGCGATTAAGCTTTCTTGGTTACAAAATCATTTGAGTAAAAAGCATTCAGATAAGAAAGACAAAAATGTGTCCTGTTTTCAAGACCTGGTAAAAAAGTATATAGGTCGGCCAACTTATCAAAACTTTTTTTAGCGGCTGCTAAAGAAGACAATGACGAACTTAGAGTTCCGTAGCTGCTCAAACAGGAAGCCCCCACACTATTAGAGAAAAGTTAATCCCATCAATAGTCAAAGAAGTAATAACTACGGTGCTCTGTAAACCAGCTGCTGATATCTCGAAGAATCATTTGAAAATTAGCCCTGTATGATTGCGCAATCATCTAAAAACTAATCAATTAAATTGAATGAGTCCACTTCACCAACTTATGCAGCATTGTTGTTGTTATACCTGAGGTTCGTTGAAGATGAGGAAATATGTCAAGAGCTATTATTTTACAGAAAGTAAGGAACAGAATGAGAAACCATATTCTATACACATAAAAAGTTCTGTGATGAGAAAGAAATTCTCTTGAAGTATATTATATCGATCGCTATGGATGGCGCTCCAGCTATTACAGGGCACAAAGACTCTATAGCATGGTACTTAAGAAATCAATAGATGTATCAGATGACGCTAAGTTGAATGAAGATGATGATCTAATATTCATTCTTCTTGTCACAGGAGTGGCAACAGTGAGTTAGCTTAAATATCAGTCTGATATAGCATTACAGAATAAGTTAATGTATAAGTAAGAATGAATATTAATTTTGATGAATAAGTGATGTTGATGTCCTAGTCAAGCTCCTATTATTATTACAGTGTATATTTCAAACGCTGTGAGTAAGAATTCCATTTTTTCTTCTAACTTTCTCTGGTAAAATCGTATGTAGCTGACTTAAGCCTTACGAACTTAAACGTGTCTAAGTATAATTAACTCAAGTCATGCAGTGTTCTCAACTGTATTGACATGATAATAACAAACATTTTCATTTGCTTTAGAAAAATATCCATACAAACTCATTGGTAACAATGACAAAGAAATTATATTATTTATTCAGTATGAATGCTCGAAGTTGTAGAGGTGATTTGACATATTTGTATATGTCCCATATCTTCTCTTCAGTGGGTACTGCTAAGAGGACGTTTGAGCCTTGATCTTGGGGTATATATTTCCGTAAATACCTGTCACGAGCGGGATTGTATGAAGGACAGTTGAAGATAAAATGATTTATTGGATTTTTTTTGAATAGATTGCTGATGTTTCAGGTTTAGTCTTCTGTGAATGTATGCCGTAATCCATCTTGGTATATGTGGGAAGATATTTTTTTTTTATAGCTCGTAACTATCCGAATAGCTCTAATATGGGTAAAGGAATATCAAGAGCTAGGTAATTTTGACTTGTCAAATAATTTCATAGATTGGGATTATAGGAGAAGTTTAAGATTCTGCTGGTATCACTCTCGTACAATAGCTCGTTATACGCCGCACAAATATTATCTATTTCTATGCTCAAAGTGAGATGATCTTGTTCTTTTCAGACATCTTCAAAGTTGACTAATGAGAGAGTGGATTGAAGTCTTCTGATTCAATTGTAATCACTTTGTGTCTCGCTCGATATTTTGTGGTATGAAATATAATTTATCATCAGAAGCTTATTGTGCCATATTTTTACATATCTATATTCTTGCATGACCAATATTTTCAGCCAATAGCGTAATTTTTTCTCAATAATTGTAACCTTTAAGTGGCTAACTCCTGTTTCTCTCCGAATTGAATATGCTGGGGTTGTTTTCTGCCAGCGAAACACGATTTTTAAGAAATTTGTTAATCCTTTTTCTATACTCTCAGCTTTAATAAGGCCCAAAACTTCTGCATGATTACGTCCGAGTCCTCAACAAAGTGTTCCTCATGGCTCTTCTTCTTGCGTTTAGTTTATCATAATTCCTGATGCGAAAAAAGTTATACCTAAATATGAGTATTTATTTGTGAAACATATATCTTGCCCCTGACAGTGATGTATCAAGTGAAGCTCAGGTAGCCTTCCTATGTGAAAATGAATAATTTTGTTTTTTTTTCGCTATTTATTATCAGTTGATGAGAGTTGTAATATTCAGTAAGCGCATTAAGTTTCCTTTGAATGTGTGGTTGGGAATGAGCAAAAAGTACGATATCGTCCGCGTACTGTAAGGATAAAATATCATGTTGGTTCTCTATAGCATATCCAGTAAAGTTTTCTTCCACTTATGCCAAGCTGATATATTTGATTCCAAAATGTGAGTGTGAGATACTCTCAAATGCTTTTTTGAAGCCTGTGAAAATGGCGAAAGTATCCTGTCTGTGCAGGAGAAAGAGTTTTGTATCATGGTTTCAAGAACGAATATATTGTCTATACAGGATATTTTTTTTCTGAATCCTACCTGTGCTTCTGGTAGCATTTGTTTACTTTCAGCCCATGTTTGCAATTTGCATTCATGATAAAAGTGAAAAAATTACTAATTGCATCAATTAGGGCTGTTTCTCTGAAATTGTTCTCGTCTCTTATGAAGCAGGGTTTGTTCAATTGCTTTTAATCCTTGTGGAAGATTCTCATAATCAAAAAATGTATTCTACAAATTTTCAAGATGTTCTATCCATGATATCGGTGAATTTTCAAGTTGTTCGTAGATTATCCCATCAGTTCCAAATGATTTGTTAGATTTGAGTCTATTCGATGCATGATTAATTTCATATATTGTTATTTTTTAATCCAAATATGGATAAAAAATGTCAAAAAATGTAATTTCATTTATTAATTTATTATTGCACCATTTTTTGCAGAGGTCTTTCCATTCCTCCAGCGGAATTGGATTCATATATGAGAATTTCAGCTCAAGGTACCTAATCGTCAGCCAAAATTGTGTTGGGTTCTTAAGGTTTTCTAGCTTATGTTTAATTTTCAAGATATATTTCCTATTTTTCCGTTGAGTATACTATTTTAGTAGTCCTTTTTTCATTGTAAATATAAATTGAGCTTTATTTGTGAGTCCATGCTTTCCACAGTCTTCAAGATGTTTTCTAGTTTTCAGCTTTAGTTCTTCACATTTTGCGTTGAATCATAATTTTTTCTTTGGTTTATAAGTTATGTTTGGATCAATTTTGATGTTATGTATAATTTCAATTTTGTTACATACAGTTCCAATTCTATTCAAAATTAATTTGTGAATTTCTTCAGAGTTCAGATCTTAAAAGTTCAAAGCAGTCTTCTGAAATTCCTCTTTATAATAATAATGATAATAGAAATAATAATAATTCACCAAAATGCGGCAAGACTCCACTAAAAGACCAGAATTCTTTACAGAATGAATAACCTATCTATTACCAAAAACACCTACTTACACAGATAGACCAGATAAAAACTGACCGATAACCTGCCTACCGGACTATCTACAAAATACTTACAACATTCCCAGCCAGAAAAATATACGAATACCTGAACAACAACAGCTCACTTTACGAGGAACAGAAAGGATGTCAAAAAGCTTCCAGGGGATGTAAAAAACAAAAGTCTAATAGATGCTGTGATAACTGAACGAGTCAAACAACTGGAACGCAATCTCTACGCGGCTTACATAGACTACATGAAGGCGTTTGATCGCGTACCGCATTTATGGCTGAAAGAAATGTTAATAGTATACCAAGATGACGACAAAATACGGTAATCCTTCAGCCATGCAATGCATAATTGGAAAACATCCTTAGAGCTCAGAACAGAGACAGATGTTACACATGCAGGAGACATTAACATACGCAGGGGCATTTTCCAAGGTGACGCATCAAGTTCTCAATGGTTTTGTATGGCTCTAGCACCTTTATCAACTTTACTGAATAACACAAAGAAAGGTTGTAAGTTACAAAATACCCAAACACAAATAAGCCATCTGCTGTATATGGACGATATCAAACTGTATGCAAATAACAGAGAAGACCTTAATGTTCTCCTTGACACCACGCGGAGATTTAGTGAAGACATTCACAAGAATTTTGGCTCGCGCAAGTGCAAAATGAACGGAATTAGAAAAGAGAAGTGAGAAGAACAAGAGGGTAATCCCATACCTCAAAACAATGACGAAGTACAAGGGATGGAAGCTGACAGGACCTACAAGTACCTAGGATACAAACAAGCAACTATATCACACACAAAGACATAAAGAAAACTGTTACGGAAAGATACAAAGAAAGAGTACAAAGAATAATGAGAACACAATTAACAGCAATAAATATTAGAGTAACGCAATTAACATCCACGCAACGCCAGTACTAGAATACTCATTCGGGATCATGAAATGGACATGTACGGAGCTAGACCATATCAATATAACAATACGTACAGTCCGCACGAAATACAGAAGTCACCATCCGCGCAGCGCCATACAGGGGGTCCATTTACCTAGGAAAACTGGAGGCAGAGGCATTCCTCGAGCAAAAATGAGGCACTACAAACAAGTAGAGAATCTGAGAAAATACTTCTACAAGAAAAAAGAAAGACCAGCGCATTACATGCAGGAGTCATTATGGCAGACAAAAAACTAACACCAACAAACTTAGAGAACGAAGCATACTCACTACTGGACAATGCTCAATCCAATGAAGAACTTTTTGCAGAGTGGAAGGCGGAAGAACTCCATGGAAGATACCCAGAAGTTCTGAAAAAAAAAAAACATAAATAGGTCTGCATCATTAGAATAGCTAAGAAACAGAAACATCTTTTCGGAAACTGAGGCACTCGTCTGCGGTATACAAGACCAAGTCATCCCAACTAGGAATTACAAAAAATATATAATGAAACTACCAGATAGGATAAGTGCCGGGTATTCTAGAGACGATCGACCGTGTTATTGCCGGATGTTATAAGCTTGCATCTACCCAATATCTAGAGCAACATAATAATTTAACAAAACTAATTTTCATAGAGCTACTCAACCAGTTCCAGGAAGAAAAAACCACAACACCGTACTATATATACAACCCACAAGCGGTAACGGATAATGAAAGCTTCAAACTCTACTGGGACAGAATCATGGCTACAGCGGCATTAATCAAACATAACAAACCAGACATTGTACTCTAAAATAAGAAAGACAAGGCAACCTACATTATAGACATAGCAGTCCCTCTACCACACAATATTGAGAACCAACACAGAGAGAGAATTGACCTCTACTTACCTCTGGCGGATGAGATCCGAAAGATATGGAAACAAGGGAAAGTAATGATTGTCCCGATCATCATAGCAGCAACAGGAGCGATCTCAAAAACGCTGTTTCAGTTACTTGAAAAGTTGGAGATTAGGAAAAAGTTAAAAATGAAGAAGTTCAGAAAGCGGTAATACTGAAGACATGCAACATTTTCCGAAGAATACTCACCGACTGATCCAGACCAACAGGAACCAAACGCCCCCAACTACAACTCTTCTATTACAAACCACCTGGAAACCTAGAAAAACAAAGAAAAAATGAATCATTCATGTTTATTATTCTGACACGTATATAAATTATGTTATACTAGTTTTCATACTTTGCTATTGCGCATGATTACCCCCTCCTAGGATGTAGGTGTGACCTATGATAGTAAGAATTTATAAATGATTGTAAAATGGGAAGAAAAAGCAATCACTACTTTGTCGAGCTGTTATCATGACAACTAATTAAAGAAGTTCATGTAACTCAACCGTATCTGAAGACAGAAAATAAATTTATACTTCCAAAAATTAAAAGTCCTCAAAACTTAATTGGCGCAGTCGGTAGGATATTGAAGACACAGAGAAATAAGGTACAAAAATTTTATTTCTGGCACTTTTTCAAAAGACTCACTTCAATATATTCAAAAACCTACAAGAACTTCAAACCAGCTTCAAGCTAAGCTCATCAGGATCTAACCACAACCCATCTTTAACCGACGACTACACCAAATCGACAGCTTGCTGCGCAGGTAACCAGACCACGTCCTCATCATAAGAAAGAGTACTTGCTGATCGGTACCAGTTCACGTCGTATCGAAGAGAACAGTCATCCGCAGAGGTACAACTCATACGACAACTTGTAGATTCCGGAGATGTCCGTCAAACTCACGATATATAAATACAGTTAGTAATAAATTTACCGAGAGACTGGCTTAGTCTCACACACACACATTCATACTTATTTGTTAGACTTTGTACTACTTGAAATAAGATTTTGAAAAATCTATGAGTAATAACTCATCAGAATCAGAGGATTCACAGGAATTAGACTCCGATCTAGAAATAGGAACTTCCAATCCTATTCAAATAAAGTTAAGACCAAGTCAACTTTCAAAAACCATAGCAATGGCAAACATTACATTAGCCGAATTGAAAACTTTTACTGATGTAATTACTCAATATGAAGGAAACATAAAATTGCTCAGTAACTTTATTCAAACCATTGATTAAGTCCATGCGACCACAAACACTTCAGCTTTATCTCCTTCACAAACAACATATTCATTTGGAATAATCAAAACAAAGCTAGTCCATAAAGCTGTAGAGCTTCTTTCTGAAAATAATTTCCAGAATTGGCTAGATTTGAGAATATATTTAACAAATAATTTTACAGATAAATCATTAGCAGAAACTATACTTTTGGACATAGTCAATAGTAAATTCAAAACAAATGCAGAAATTATTTTGAAATACATGTTGGAAAAATTCTCGCAATACAAATCAAAAATACTTCCAACCGAATATAACTAAGCTCAGAAAAATGCTATTATAATTGAGGTGCCAAAATTAATAGTAAAAAATTTCATATCTTCACTACCTAGTATAAGAGGTTCATTTGTTGTTAAGAGTCCTGATACTTTAGAACAATGTGAATTATTGATAAGAAATGAATTCAATTCTATTATTCAAAACCAACATACTTCACCACTTCTACGAAACGTAACTAATAATAAAATACCACAGCGAAAACTCCCAGCTGACAACTTCGTTTCACATGTCGTAGACATAAAATCAAATTTTTATGGGAATAATATCCCTCTTGCACCCAAGCAAAATGTTAAAAACGCCGTAAATTATGATATAGATTCAGTCGAACAGACAAACGAAGACGAAGAGATTAATGACCAAGAAATTGATCCAAATAATGATTTTTTAGATTTGGGAACAATGATAGACGAGAATATGACATAATGTCATCCTCAACAAACGATTTACCTTCATTACAGCAACACTATTTCAATATACTTTTCGACACAGGATCTTCAATCAATATAATGCACCCAGATTTAGCAGAAAAATTAAAATTGCAACAAAAAAATTTAAAATTGACATTTAAAACAGTAAATGGTAAATCTACCTGTAACAAATATGTAGAATTTGAAATCAATAAAAAATATTTCAAATGTTATATATAAAAATTTCATAAAAATTATAATTTATTATTCGGAATGGAAGCATTTCGCATACTCAACATGAAATTGGATTTTGAAAATAATAACGTGATAATGGATGAAAAACAGTATAAATTACAGGGTAATAAGAATGCATCAGAGATAAATTCAATAGAAATTCGAAATTCTCATTTGAGCCCCGTAGAAAAACGAAAATTAGATGTATTACTTAAAAATTATTTCCAAAAGATAATGAACCTTTATCGCACACAAATGTTCTCAGACATAAAATAATAATGTCTGATGAGACACCCATTCATACGACAAGTTATCGTTTACCACAAGTATACGAAAAAGAAATCGAATCACATTTAAATAGATTATTGGAAGAAAAAGTTATTCAAAAATCATATAGCCCCTGATCCAGTCCTATCTGGATCGTTCGAAAGAGAGCAGATGCGTCTAATAAAGAGAAAAGTAGACAGGTTATCGATTTTAGGAAAACCAATACACGAACAAAAGATGATAAATTTCCCATTCCAAACATTGATATACTTTTTGATCACATTGGTAAATCAAAATATTTCACAACTTCAGATTTACACTCGGGATTTCATCAAATAGTCATGGATGAATCAGATAGAGAAAAAACAGCTGTCTCCACACCATCAGGACATTACGAGTTTTTGAGAAGGCCTTTCAGCTTAAAAAATGCCCCAGCCACGTTTCATAGAATGATTCTTGTATTCAAACCTTTGTCTTGTATATTTGGATGATATAATAATTTTCGGAAAAACTTTAGAAGAGCACATAATAAATGTAGGACGAGTATTTGAAAAATCACGAAAAGCAAATTCAGAAATTCAGAAAGATAAGTCAGAGTTTTTGCGACCCGAAGCGAGATAATCACGTTATATAATAAATCAGAATGGACTAAAGACTGACGAAAGAAAAATTTAAAGTATTGGAAAATTAAATATTTCAAAGACAAAAAAAGAGATGAAACAATGTTTAGGAACCTTGGGATGGTACAGAAGGTTCATTCCAAATCTCGCGAAATTAACAAAACCGTTCACCAAGTGTTTAGAGAAAGATTCCCATATTGACATTTATGATCACGAATATCGCGCTGCATTTGAAACAGTAAGAAGATAATAGCTGAATCATCATTGCTACAAATACCAGACTTTAACAAAGAATTTATACTGACGACTGATGCTTCGGATTATGCAATCGGAGCCGTAATCACTCAAACACATGAGAATCAAGAAAAACCAATCTGTTACGTTTCAAAAACTCTGAATTCAGCTGAACAAAATTATTCACTTATAGAAAAAGAATTGAAGTCAATCGTTTGGGCAACCAAAAATTTTAGACCATATTTATATAGGAGGAAATTCAAAATTAAAACGGATCATAAGCCTCTAGTATAGCTTTTCAATATGAAAAATCCTAATCGCAAACTTATGCGTTGGAAGATTGAGTAAGGAGAATATAATTTTGAAATAGAGTATTCAAATGAGAAACAGAATGTGATAGCTGACCTCTTATCAAGACAGTGCGCAGAATCAAAGATAACAGAAGTAATTGGATACGTGATAGAAAGAAAGATTATAGCACATTGTGTGTCACGCGACTTCAAAATGTCAAAAGGATTTGCTACACAAATAGTAGAGAAATATGAAAGTAAAAATTATTGTGAGAATTATGATTCATCAAATAAACATTTAGTGTACAGAAGTTAGGTGATAAAACAATAATCCATTTAATAACAAGACAAGATCATTCTGATCAACCTTTCCTTAAGAATTAGGATAAGCCTTTGAAAGAATTGAGAGATTATATTGAATGATTCATATGAAATTGACATCCCTAAATTAGGTTGCGGTTTAGATAGATTATCATGGACAGATGTTGAACAAAAATTATTTAAAATATTTGAGGACACTAATATCCAGATAAATGTTTTCAGTTTACCAGAAAATTATCATGTAGAAAATGTTAGTGATAAACCAAATAGTGAACAAGATGATATTAACACAGTGCATTCAGACAACGAGAATATTATAGCAGGAATTGAATATATGAATAGCAGATAATCAACTTATATTTGACTGACAAAAGCAGAAAACAAGTATCCAAATTACAAAATTATTCAATCATAAAAAACAGGGAATACATGTGAAAATTAAAGAAGATAATTCTGAGAAAGAAACGTTAAAATTTTCAATAGACTATATTATCCCAAAAATCAGATATTTTGGTATTTTCAATTAAGATCTTGACAAGAAGGTAACAAAAGATATATCTGAAAATTTTGTTCTGGATTCAATCAACATAATTGCAGTAGATACATTGGTTTCTAATATCGAACAGGAAGAAGAACAAGTAGGAATTATTCGCGATTTTCACAACGGCATTACAAACCATAGAGGAACTAGTGCTACTGTCCAAGCATTGGAAGAAAAATATTATTGGCCTAAAATGAATAAAGATATAATAGAATATATTAATAAATGTGAGATATGTAAATTGGACAAATATGATGGGAAACCGATACCCGCAACAGATAATATCACTCCAACTCCTGAGAAAACTTTTCAAATAATTAATTCAGATTTAATAACTCAAGAAGATGAATATTTTTTGACTATTATGCATTAGTTTTCAAAACATGCGCGAGCATATTTTTTTGATAACAAAACAGCCAAAACCATTTGCGATGTTTCAATCAAATATCTTCAAACTTATAGGATACCTGATAAAATAATAACAGATAGTGCAGGAGAATTCCAAAATTAATTTTGACAAGATTTATTGAAAAGATACGGAATCAATATTTATTTTATTTGCGTGAATAATCCAAAGAGTAATGCAATTGAAAGATTCCATTCTACAAAAATAGAACCATTACGGATAATTAATCAAAAAGAGCGGATTAAAGACAAAATATCAATTCAAAAGTTAGATTTAGCGTTGATAGCATATAACAATACAAAACACAATACTACCAAATTAACACCCAATGAGACATTATTCGGGCCTGATCAGAATAAATATTTTAAACAAGAAACCACATTAGAACAAGTATTGAATGAACATCAAGATAATATTAATATAGTAAATGAATTGGTGAAAATTAGAATTATGAATGAGAAATTGAGTAGATTCAAAGAAAATCATAACTCATTACAACTGAAGAAGAAAATATTTATTGAACAAAACCCAAGATTGATTGGTAAAGTCAAGGAACCTTTGTATAAGAAACATTCTGTAAAAGCTTACGACCCGATATTAGGAAAAATTTAAATTGGTGACGAACATGGTGATAAAAATATAAGAATAAATTAAATCAAACAATAAAATAATATTGACCACTATTACAGACTATGCCATGGACCACTGACTGACATTTCCAAAAATAATGGATTCCATTCAATTGAATTAGGCGAATGCAAAATAAAAGAGTCTGAACAATTAGTTTATTATAACTATGATATATCCCAAGTAGAAATAGAATTTACCAAAGTTACAAATACTTTTACCAAGATGTAAGAGCAATTGAATAGTAAAGAATATTCTGTCCAAAATATGTTAAGTATATTAAAATCTAATTATGATGATTCGAAGGATCAAGTTATGAGGTTAATCATGAGGAATAATAAGAGATTTAAACGAGGTTAGATAAACGGACTTGGATCCGTAATAAATGCAATTACTGAGAATTTGGATTCAAGTGATGAAGAATGTTATAATGAACTTTTCGAGAAGATACAGAGTTATGAAATAACATTACAAAAACAGAACTAAATAAATTTACAAATTTCAACTTATACGTCCAAACAATTCAACCAACAATTAGAAAATATTAAGCACAATGAAGAGCATCTTCAAGAGAAATCATCAATAGTTATATATAAATTAAATAAGAATCAAGATTGGCAGAGTATGATGGGAGTGAATAATTATTATTAGAGTTAATATTGATAATTGAAAATCTCAATTAATTTTGTGAACAAATTGAGGTAAGTCTTACTTTTTGCTCTTTGAATAAAATACATCCTAATATTATCACGTATGATAATTTGAGGAAAATTTCCAAGATTAAAAATATATGGAATTTCAATGAATTGATTGAAACTCATTGTAAATTTGGAAATAAGCAGATTCATTTCTTAATTACGATACCAAACTTTTCAAACCATTCTTATTCATTATTCCAGTTTAGTCTTATTCCCACATATGATAAAAAAGAGAGATTGATAACAATAAATGAAAATCAAGAATAATATTCCAAATGTGGGAAAGAAAATTATGTAATTAATGAATGTATATTGATAGATGATAAATATATGTGTATTACCCAATATTTTCAAATAAGTAAATGTATTTTGAATTTAATTGATAAGAAGAAGGATGAAAATTGTTTGTACCATTACAAAAGTATGTAGAATGATTTTGAACAAATAAAAAATACGAATGATATTATAATCATTAGCCCTAATAAGCAGCCAATATAAATTAATTGTTTGAATAAAAATATACATAATGAAATTGAAGCAATTTTTAGAATAAAACCAGATGAGAATTGTCAAGGAGATCACTACTTTGTCGAGCTATTATAAACTAATTAGAGAAGTTCATGTAACTCAACTGTATCTGAAGACAGAAAATAAATTTATACTTCTAAAAATTAAAAGTCCTTGAAACTTAATTGATATAGAATGTACTTACCTCAGTAAAATATTCAATTTATCGTATATTTTTGCCCCAAAGGCCAATATTATAAAATTTAGAACAAAAAATATTTTCAGTATTTTAACAAGGAATTAAAATCAATATTCATAGATATAATTTATAGATTGAGAAAAAGACAGGCATATTTCATACATTTAGAATGGAGACTTATAGTTTTAGTGCGGATATAACATAATTGTAAATGCTATATGAATTTGGGACAGATGTGTCATTCAGAAGCAGTTCCACCGAGTTTATTGGGAGTTGATACCTCATGGGTGCATGAGGACATCTGCATATTGAGCAATATTTCCCAGCGTCTAGAATGTGTGCTTCATCTTGATTGAATAACTTCATATTTTTCATATTACTGATTCTTAATTGCGAGATGACTTTTGCAATCTTGTACGGTATATCGGTTGATATGTATCCTCTTCCATTCATATAATATCTGTAATGATTATATGTTGTAATTTCTATCCTTCCCAGATCTTCCTTTAGGCAATAATTCTTATATGTAGTAATTACATTGCTTATTTCTTCTTTCACAATTATGAAATTTTGGGTTTGCCGTAGCCAGTCATAATCTTTTTCATTAAGGATCTTGATCAATCTTGTAACACAGTTATACTCGATTCTTTTTTCTTCTGATATCGTATTTCTATCGTTTATAGTCATCATTTTCCTATAACATATTTTCACATATCTATTTCCGGGCATTAACAAAATTTTATATCCGAATTAAATCATTTCCTCTATTATGGTAATTTCCAATTTATTTTGGTTGCTCTCGTATCTCACTATGTAATTCGAAGTAGTTGATCAACATTCCCAGGAAGATTCAAAAAAATTTGGCTGGCCTTCTTCTACAGCTTCTGATTGATTAATACAGTAGCGATGGAATTATCACGGAATGATATGATTTTCTTACAGTTTGGAAATTGTTTGTACTAGATCTTTTCATTGTATTTTCAATTGCCCCAATTATTCTGCCTGCTTTGTTCAAACTTTCTTGGGTATACAAATTGTATAGACCTGATGTCGTAAAAGTAATTCCTAGATAGTTATATTTTTTCGTTGAATATATTTCTTTGCCTTGACGGTAGAAGCGTCTCTTGGTATTTGGTGGACGTCCAGTATAAAAATGCGTTATTTTTGCTTTTTCACTATTCATCTCAAGTTTTAGTTTGTCACTGTGATCATCTAATGCTTTTAATTCACAGGGTCTTTGCAAATATAACTATATCGCCTGCATACTGTAAGGTTAATATATCAGTTGTATTACTAGATACCATCTAGTTGTTTTGCCCTGAATATATATATATATATATATATATATATATATATATATATATATATATATATATATATATATATATATATATATATATATATATATATATATATATATATATATATATATATATATATGTATATATATATATAGAAAACAAATATGTAACGGGTTTAAGCAGTCTTGAATTTTGGCTAAATTGAATCAAATATTACTCATTTGAAATTTACCAAGCTTTCGATTTTAATGTTCAAATCTTCATCAGGGTAATTACTTTTGAGAATTTATAATAGAATTCCATCTCTGATAAATTTAGAATATTTTGAGTTTTCATTTTGTAAGATATTATCACAGTTCAATACATTTTTAAAACATTTTTAAAAGATAAATAAAATGAAACGTTTCTTGTACAAGTTCATTGCAACACACGTGTGTTTCGTTTTGACAACGGTTGTCAAAACGAAACACACGTGTGTTGCAATGAACTTGCACAAGAAACGTTTCATTTTATTTATCTTTTAAAAATGTTCTAAAAATGTATTGAACTGTGATAATATCTTACAAAATTAAAACTCAAAATATTCTAAATTTATCAAAGATGGAATTCTATTATAAATTCTCGAAAGTAATTACCCTGATGAAGATTTGAACATTAAAATCGAAAGCTTGGTAAATTTCAAATGAGTAATATTTGATTCAATTTAGCCAAAATTCAAGACTGCTTAAACCCGTTACATATTTGTTTTCTTAACTAATCGACCAGTCGCGATTACCTTAAACTACTATATATATATATATATATATATATATATATATATATATATATATATATATATATATATATATATATATATATATATATACATATATATATACATATATATATATATATATATATATATATATATATATATATATATATATATATATATATTTATATATATGTGCATTCTCCTTGGAGTACACCTTTTGTGATTGTGATGAAATTTGATCTAATTACTTGTTTTCTACTATCATTGTCGCTTGACTATACATATTTTTTAAGAATCGCTTCATTTCTCCGCTCACCCCATTCTCACACAATTTTTTCCATGGTGTTTTGTGGCAAATGGAATCAAAAGCTCCTTTGATAGTCCACAAAAATAGCATTTAAGACATTTTTATTTGTTTAAATCTTTGATCGATGTATTAAGTACGAATATATTGTCCAAGCTAGACCTGTTCCTTTGAATCCACTTTGCGCTTCTGGAAGGGCACCATAGTTTTCGATCAATACTTGGAATCTAGTATTTAATATGTATGTGAACAGCTCCATTATTGTACTTCATAGTGCTATCGCTCTGTAGCTATTAGGGTTGTCCTCTATACATTTTTTGTGTGTAAGTAAAAGCCTAATTCGCATTAGTTTTTCTAGCACTCTTTTGAGTGATAGCATATTATTGTACATACTTGACAAATATTCCTCCCATGTATCTGGAAACATTTTTAATTGTTCATTTGTTATGTTGTCCATGCCTAGACTTTCATTTAGTTTCAGGTGATATAACGCATTGTCTAATTAATTATTTGTGATATCTGAATCAGGGTAGGGATGTCTGACGTCAATGGAATCGTTGTTCATGGTGACCCTGACGCCAAACCATAATTTGAAGTGTTGTTTCCATACTTCCAATTCTATTGAGTTACGTTCTGTTATATTTGGTGTTAACAGTCTCATAGTTCTCCAAAATTTACTCTGAATATGTATATTCTTCAATTTCTCTTCAATCTGTTCATCGAATTCTTTTTCATTATTGGTTTTGAGCATTTTTTACTCCTTTTTCTTTTGTATATACTGCTGTACTTCGACTTGAATAAAGTTACATTTCCTACATTCTTGGAATCAAGATCTAGTTCCTTTTTTCAAATTTTTACATGTCTCGTTAAACCATGGCTTGTTGCAATTCCTTCTTCTATCATTAGGGATATATGTTATCGCTATTTAAATGTCCGCCTTTTCTGATGCAGTTTTTATTGATTTACATATTTGTGTATACTGTGTTTCCAGCTCGTTGTTAGCTTCTACAGATTTTTCATGTTTTCCTAATTCATTTCTATACTGTTCTATCTTCACCATGTTCTAATCGTATTTAGTTTTTTGCATCGCTCTATTTTTTCCTATTTTTACATTATATTCAGTTGATGTGTTCTTCAGGATAATTGAGCATATAAAATGGTCGGAAATTAATATAGTGGTATCCACACTGAAATCTTCAACTACAGGTAATGCAATAATATTTATCCAAGCAAAATCTCTTACTCTTCGAACCCATATGTGTATATGAAGCAGGGGAATCGCTGTTCTACCATTGATTAGATAAAAACCACCCGGCTCCAAACCTTCTAGCAGCTCCTTTGTTTTTTGTCCGTTCTGCTATCATTTGATTATCTGTAAGCAAACATAGATGTGTTCGTAATAGATCTTTTTCTTAATAGTTCTCTAATCCAGCTTTGGAATTGAAATCGCTGCAGATTATTATACTATTGTTGAGATATCCAGTGTATTTCCCTCAATATGATTGTATACTTTATTGATTTTCTCCGAAATATAATTAACTCACCACGCCAGGTTTGGTTTAAGGATATAATTTCGTGAGTGGTGATGAATTTTTCTTCCTGTTTATCTAGTTCGAAAACATGGGAGAATCCTTGAACATTCCAGAACATGATTGAAGGGTTGGTTTTCAGTTGTAAATTTTGGTTTGTTTTTGATCTTAATTTTTTGAAGCTGTGTAGGATCAGAGTCTTGTTTCACGTAATTTATTAGCATCGCTAGGAGTATTGTTCGCTGGTTCCACAACTCGGAGTTTTGGTGTGTTAACT
Organism: Dromius quadrimaculatus; assembly: GCA_963989225.1. Lineage (NCBI taxonomy): Eukaryota > Metazoa > Arthropoda > Insecta > Coleoptera > Carabidae > Dromius > Dromius quadrimaculatus. The sequence continues at coordinate 32,189,598 of OZ022330.1, forward strand.
ATCCCCTTATAATTCTTGTCATTCTCAGTTATCTTATCAATATTGTTCTCTTCTGTAGGATTATCTCTTAGATGAAGAAAATAGAGTGTGAGAATTGAGTTTCACTTACTATTTAACTATACAGTTCCGGTCCCATCTGGACCATCTTTAGAAATGTTACATCATACAAAAGTGTGAAAATGAGGGACAAAATAACAAAGGAAAATGAAAAGTGTGCTTACAATTGAATTTATGTGTGTATGAGTCAACATCTTTGTGTTATAATAGATTATATAGAAGCCGATGTCATAAAAATAAGAAAAACAATCCATGATTTTGGTCAAAAAGTTTGAAATAAAATATTTAAGATATTTAAAAAACTGTGCTTGGCAGCAACTGACCCTTAGGAAAGCCCAAAACTGATTTTTTCTTTGATGTCTTCCTTGGTCTTCGTACATTTTGATCATCGTTTCAGCAGTTTCCTGTAGTTTTTCATATGTAAGTATTTTTATCCAATTTCATTGAATAAACGCTATGTTACTATGGTGTTTTCAAACTACTATAGCTATATAGTATATATTACCCACTGTTATTCTATTACCCACTCGTTGCTCTGTCATGAAATACAAAAGTAATTATAGGCTATGTCAAGATATTACAACCAGCAAAATACAAAAATCTCATATTTCGATTGTTTTTCTACAAAAGAGGATCTTTTCACAGTTTGACATGTTCCAACCATTTCCAGGTTATAAGCTCCTGATATAAAAGGTAGCAATCTAAATTTATCGATTCTAAGGCAGTACAAAGTACGCCGGGTCAGCTAGTTACCTATGTATCTATGATTTCTCTCGGACGCCTTAGTTTCATCATTATTTTATGCATCCAGAGGTGGGCAAGTACCAAGGTCAAATTACTTGATGTATAAATACAAGTACAGAGAGCGAAGTACTTGCACATTGAGTATAAAAATTACTAATTATTTTCCAAGTATTTTTTCAAGTAGTGCAGAATTTAATTAATATTTTCTTTAATAACTCACAAGGCCTCTATATATATTTTTTCGAATTAGAACCTATATTTTTGAACTAGTGTGAGAATATGCTGAACGTATTATCATATGCAAGAATCAAAAACTTTAAATAGGTACTAAAAATAAAATAGATGATTCATTTTCTACAACTGTCGTACTATTTTTAAATATATCAATCAATTATTTAAAATAATACAAGTCACATCTTACATGCAGATATATTTAAATTGAAACAGCGTGGTAATAGCGATTACAGAATACGAGTCGCTGGATTACACCTAATTTTCGAAGGAAAAAAAGACAAAGACGTACATATTTCGTAGTTTATCATATTATAATATCTTATACTCCAGTACTCATGATGTACTGAAGTATTTTTCAGAAGTAATCATTACCATTTCAAGTATTGAGTACAAGTATGTTTGTTTTGTATTTGCCCCTCCCCTGAAGAAATAGCTTATCAATACAAATATATTCTAAAAGTCAAGCAAAATTATAATTCATTTATGGTTGCGAGCTGCGGGTACGAATGCAGTATAGCCATTCATTGTGAACTCTATGGAATGGTGGCATTTGAAAAATATCTTCGTGCGGCTTCGGGAATGTTCGTCTAATGTCGGCTCTGGCTCCTATGCTGATACGTTTACTGTGCCGAACCAAAATAATAGTACTTCAGCGCACTTCAGCTCCAGAAGTTACCAAAGTGACTGCGAAGATCTTGTAAAGTCGTTAAGGACCTCTTACTTGCTACATAACATTATATTGAGCTGATATTTTGTTAATTTATATCATCTTCAATAGGTGGAAGGTAGGTGACTGTGATTATTTTATGCAGTTAGTTCATGGCTTCAGCTTTGAGGGCGATTCAATTTGATTCGATTTTTTAGTTTGTGCATGAAGTATGGATATCAAAAATTTTTTCAAGAAATATAAGACTGAAGACACCAATATTGAAACAAGAGAGAAGAATCAAGCAGCGAGAGCAATCACAGTCGCTCTTCCTCATGAAGAATGTGATATCAGACTATATTTGAATAAGAAACAATTACTTTCGTTTGAATCTAGAAGCAGATTGTTGAGTACATGCTAGACACCGTCAGAGTCATATGACTTGAAGAAGGATAAAATTGGTCCCAGTGTTTCTCGTCATGCCTGGTTAAACCAGTACACACCATGGCTAGCTTATTCTCAGCATTTGAAAGATGCTGTGTGCAAATTTTGTGTACTATTTCCCCAAAATGTAAAACGAGGTTATCAAGGTGCGTTTATCACTACTGCATTCACGAAATACAAAGATTTCAATGAAGCTGCACGATCGCACAGTGATTCCCAATGGTATAAATGTTCGACAATCCAAGCAAATAGTTTTATATCAATTTTAAAAGCTGAAAGCCTTCCAGTACGAATGCAAATCAATAAATCTGCTTTAGATGCAGTTGAGGCAAATAGAAAAAAACTATATTCCATAGTTTCGAGTATTATTTTTTGTGGGACAAGTGATATTCCTCTCCGAGGTGAATCAAATAGTATGGGAAATTTCCAAAATCTTTTGAAATTTCGTGTTGAATCCGGAGAAAGCATATTGAAAAATCATCATGAAACATGCAGTGGCAATGCAATATATACTTCTGTAAGAACGCAAAACAAAATAATTGATATTTGCGGTAACATTATTCGAGAAAATATTATATCTTTAGCTAATGCTGCTGCTGGATTTTTCATTTTGGCTGATGAGACAACGGATATCGCATAGATAGAGCAATTGTCTTTAGCGATAAGATTTCCAGATTTTAGTAATGGTAACACTCGTATAAGAGAAGAATGCCTAGGGTCTATACCTATAACTGACCGCAGCGCAGAAGGCATATCCCTTGAAATACTAAATGCATGCTCTTCATTTAAACTGAATTTAAATAATTTAGTTAGTCAGGGATATAACGACTGCTTTGCTATGGCAGGAAATGAGGGTGGTGTACAAGCAAAAATAAGAAATATGTATCCAAAAGCAATGTTTGTACATTGCCCTTCTCATCGTCTCAATCAATTTGTTAATGACTTGAATAAATTGTGTGATATCCGCAATACCATTGGTACTATCAAAGCTGTTATAAACTATTTTCGGCAGAGTTTTATAGGAAGATCTACTATACCAATGACTCCATTGCTGTGTAAAACCAGCTGGACACAAAAATTTAAATCTATCCGCATATTTGCTGAAAACTTCATAAAAATAATAAACGAGCCAGAAATTTTTTCCATGAATGGTAGTTCTAAAGCTGAACAAACTGCGTATCAATTGTATTCCGCATGCACAAATCCAAGAGCTATCATTTCTTTAGTGATAATAAGTAAATATTCCTCAATGTTGGATCCAGTCACTCAGTCTTCACAGGCCATTGAACTTGATCTTTTGGAAGTTAATAATCATGTCAAAGATATTTTAATGATTGTACAGGAGCACAGATATAATCCAGACACTATTTTTGAGGATTTGTTCACTCAGGCAAATAATTTGGCTGATGAACTAAATGTTGAGATTTCGATTACACGGCAAGCTATGTAAAAAACAAACAATGAGGGCAAATCATTAAAGTGACTCTGTGATTGAATACTACAGAAGAACTATTCTAATTGCGTATCTAGATTCGTTAATTCCATCTTACCGGAGCCGGTTTTCTGAAGAACACAAAGAAACATTAAGTTTATATTGCATCCCAGTCAAATGATAAAAATTAGTAGTAGAGACTATGGAGAAGTATGTAAAAAGTTTCAAAATTTTCATAATGTTGATAATTTTATTGTTGAATCATCAACATGGTATGATTTATAGACAAAGGTATCATCCAGTGATATTCCAATGGATATACCAATAAATGAAATTATTGATATGTATACACAGTTATCGCCTGCAATAAGAAAAGCATTATTAATTGCACTTACTTTGCCTGCAACAACATGCTTCATCGAAAGATTCTTTATTACTCTTCGGAAAGTGAAAACATGGCTTCGATCGACAATGACCGAGAACAGATTGACAGAATTATGCATGCTTAGTCTACACAGGAAACAGATTTCAATGTCAGAAAAGAAAGTTCAGTTCATAGAAAAAGTATTGTGACGTGCAAGAGTGAGGGGGGAGCTCGTAAAGACGACGTAGTATGGGGCGGAGCTTCTTCGGCCGCTTACGCCGCACCGCGTTGCAGGCCATCCCCCCTCTCAATGGAAGCCTCTAGTGATTTCTAGAAATGGAAAGAGTCGAGAAATGGAAAACTCGAGAACAATATTTCTGTATATAAGGCCAAGCGAAAGACGTGTAGGACAGTACAGTAATAAGAGTAGTAGTGTGAAAATAAATAATGAACAGTGACTAATAAAGTGAATAGTGTATATAAATAGTGAAATATAAATATCTGTGACCTTGTTTAAATTAGAATTAAGTGATTAATATATAAATACAGTATTATTAGTGACATAAGTAGAATAAACCTTTTATTTCATTTAGATTATTAAATAGTGACTATTATTTAATTAAAAACCGATTTTGTCAAGCAATAAACATTACAGTGGTGTCAGGTGTGGGGTTGTTATAAACAATTTAGTATTTTGTTTATTGCTGTTTTGTAAAATTGGAAAATGGCGTCTACGAAGTTGTTGAAAGATTTGAAGGTCGCAGAGTTGAGATATTGATTGGAAGAGCGGGATTTGGAAACCAGTGGCCGCAAACAAGTTTTGATGGAACGACTTCGAGAAGCTATGACTGAAGACGGTGAGGACCCTGATACGTATTTGTCTGAAGTTCAACTTTCTTTAACTGATTTGGCAATAAATTTAAAAGAAAATTGTACAAATTTAGAATTAAAATTGAAAGGAAATTGTTCACTTTTAAAAGAAGATTTAGAATCAAAATTAAAAGAAAATTCTATAAATTTAGAATCAAAATTAAAAGAAAATTCTACATTATTAGAAGCAAAATTAGAAGAAAAATTTGCAGAGAGCTCTAAAATTGTTAATGAAAAATCAAAAAAATTAGAAGAAAATTCTAGAAACTTGAGAGAAGAACTGCATGGAAAGATGGAAGAAAATACGAAGAAAGTTGAACAGCAACTGGAAAAATTTAGAGAAAATTCAAAGGTATGGGAGGAAGTATTTGAAGATAATTGTAAAATGTTAGAAGAATTGGATGCAAAATTGGATTCGGAATTGGATGAAAAAATGGAGATTTTTGAAGAAAAATTCAAATTTGGTGTTTCATCTCCGGCAAAAGCTTCAAAAGCAGAGACAATTGAATTATCCACACCAAATCTGTACTCAACCACAAAAATGCGTGTCAAACCTCCAACCTTTGATGGTCAAACATCTTGGATTAATTACCATAGGCAATTTGAAGCCGCTGCTAAGGCTAATGGCTGGAATGATACTGAGAAAGTTTCAGCACTTACAGTTGCTCTCCGAGGAGATGCGGTGAACATTTTACAGGCTATTCCACCGGAAGAAGACAACAATTACGAAAAATTGGTCAAGCGACTGGAGCTGCGATACGGCCATGCACACTTGGAGGAAGTGTATCACACGCAGCTCAAGAACCGATACCAACGTCCCAGCGAGAGTCTACAGGAGTTCGAAGCTGATGTGGCACGCCTAGTTCGACTTGCATATCCAACTGGCCCGGATGATTTCTTGGAAAGCTGGGCTGTGAGAATATTTGTGCATGGCATCAGAGACCATAAAACGCAACAAGCCCTGCGTTTGGCGTGACCGAAGAAGCTGGTGGAAGCATTGGCTCATGCACTGGAATACGAAGCGGCAAAGCAGGCGTCCAGAAGCAGTGCTCGAGTGCGAGAGGTTACCTGCGACTCCGATATCACGGAAAGCTTGGAAGCCCAGGTTCAGCAGTTGGTCCAGGAAGCAGTGGAAGATCTCAAGAATTCCAGACAACTTCGGTGTTGGAACTGTGGAGAACTAGGTCATCCAAAAAGTCGATGCAAGAAACCCTTGAAGACGTGGCCCAAGAATAACTCCAAGCAGGAAAACTAAATCGGGTCGATGTGCCGGGGCAAATATCGATCCAACCTAAACCTGCCCCACAAAATATTGCAGTCATCGCTTCGCTACGTCATCAGTTTGATAGCTTATTTGTGGATGGATACATAGACGACAAACCATGTAGTATTTTGTTGGACACAGGTGCAACGAAGACCATAGTAAGACCCGATTTACTGTGTCCGAACAAATCGTGCATGAGGACAAAATGGCGACTTCGAACAGCTACAGGTGACTCAGCTATCACACATGGAGAAGTTGACGTCGTCATCATGATTGGAGGAACAAAAATTGGACACCGTATCTTGGTAGCTGACATAGAAGAAGACTGTATCCTTGGGATGGATATAATGAGAAGATACGGATTCGATCTCGATATGAAAAACGGCGTGATTAAAATCAATAATGAAGAGGTCGTCCTACATTATCAAGAAGATTCTTCAGCTTGCTTAATGCTGGCAGAAGACTTTGCGATTCCTGAGCGATGCGAAGAAATTATACCAGCCACAGTAGGTGGTGAGATTCGAGAAGGAAGCGTCGCAATGCTGGAACCAAACGATAATGTTCAGCAGGGGATTTTGGTTGCTAAGGCCCTCATAAGTACCGGTAAGAATAATAAACGTTAATTATTATGCAGTAAGACTGTAAGCCGGTACTATTTTAGGACGCCTCGCAAGAGTGTCAACTATAAAAACCACCGGACAAGACGTAGAAATAGGACCCAACTGCGACAAACTTTCGAGAGAACTATCTAGCTCAGTGCTATCGAAAGGACAACAATTAAACAATCGGCAACGTGCACAAGCAGAAGATCTGATACGCCGATTCCAAGAGATATTTGAAACCAGTGAGGGGCGAAAAGGAAGAACAAATATTGTCCATCACAAAATTGACACAGACGATGCACGACCAATTCGACAAGCACCACGATGACTCCCGATTGCGAAGAGAGAAGACGCTGAAGCCATCATCCGAGATATGGAGCAGGACGGTATTATTGAACCCTCGAACAGTCCATGGGCCTCTCCGGTGGTACTTGTGGAGAAGAAAGACGGGTCTACACGATTTCGTGTCGACTATCGCCAGCTGAATAACGTTACTAAGAAGGACAGTTATCCTTTACCCAGGATTGATGACACCTTGGATACTCTGGCAGGGTCGAAGATCTTCTCAACCTTAGATCTCAAGAGTGGGTATTGGCAAGTAGCGATGGACGAGAAAGACCGAGAGAAAACTGCATTTACTATCGGCAGTGGATTGTGGCAATTTACGGTCATGCCATTCGGCCTTTGTAATGCTCCTGCTACTTTCGAGCGACTGATAAAGACCGTACTCAAAGGACTATCATGGAAAACTTGCTTGGTGTACCTGGACGATATAATTGTGATGGGAAAGTCATTTGAAGACCATTTGAAGAATCTGGAACAGGTATTTCAACATTTGAAGAAAGCTGGTTTGAAACTTAGTCCAAAGAAATGCCAGTTATTTAAAAAACGGGTGAACTATTTGGGACATGTGGTCTCCGAAGTAGGCGTAGCAGTTGATACAGAGAAAATTAGGACAATTCAAGAATGGCCAGTACCTGCGGATAAACATCAGCTACGTAGTTTCCTCGGACTTTGTACTTATTACAGAAGATTTGTTTGTGGATTCGCCAATATCGCAAAACCATTAACCAGACTAACAGAAGAAAATCGTAGATATAGCTGGGATGGAGACTGCCAAGTCGCCTTTGAGCAACTGAATTAACTCCTAGTTCAAGCACCGATACTGAGTTACCCGAAGACGGAAGGACGTTTTATTTTGGACACGGATGCCAGCGATGTCGGAATTGGGGGAGTCTTGTCCCAATTACAGGATGGTCAATAAAGAGTCATCGGATACTTCAGTAAGGTTTTATCGAAGCCAGAAAGAAACTACTGCGTCACAAGACGGGAATTACTAGCAGTAGTCAAGTCCATCGGGTATTTTTACAAATATTTGTATGGCAGAAAGTTCCTGTTGAGAACTGACCACGCTGCTCTAAAATGGTTACTCAAGTTCAAGAATCCTGAGGGTCAGGTCGCTCGTCGGATCGAGAGACTTCAAGAATACGACTTCGACATTGAACATCGAGCCGGTACAGCGCATAAGAGTGCGACCATGTCCCAAAGATTGTCAGCATTGTTCCAAGGCTGGAGCAAAAGCATTCCGGACAACTGTCATTGACGATGCTTGGCGACCACAAGAGATAGAAAAGGACATAGATGGCGATTCAGAGTTGCGAATTATTCAAGAATGGAAGAAGAAAGGAACAAGACCGACATGGCAAGAGGTGGCACCATACTCCCCGACGGTCAAATCATACTGGGCGCAATGGGATTCCATAATCCTGGATGAAGGCATCTTAAAGCGTGTCCTGAAAGATCCGGATGAAACCAAGAGTAGAGAACAGCTGATCGTTCCTAGAGGTCGGGTTCCAGAGGTCTTGAGACATCTCCATGATGGAGTGAGTGGAGAACACCTTGGGGTAACGAAGACTCTGCAGAGAGTTCGTGAGCGGTTTTATTGGCTAAACTGCAAAGAAGACGTCAGGGAATGGTGCAGGAAATGCACTACGTGCGCTTCAAGCAACGGACCGCAGAAACGACCAAGAGCTCCGATGCGACAGTATAATGTCGGCAGTCCATTCGAGAGGATAGCCATCGACGTAGCAGGGCCATTTCCTGAATCAGATGTCGAATATAAATACATTGTTGTCGTCATGGACTATTTTAGTAAATGGGCGGAAGCGTATGTCCTTCCTAATCAAGAGGCCGCTACTATTGCAGACGTCCTAGTAAAGAACTGGATCTGTCGTTTTGGCGTACCCTTGGAACTTCATTCTGACCAGGGAAGAAACTTTGAATCCACACTTCTTCAAGGAATATGCGAGGTACTGAACATTCGTAAAACCAGAACTACTGCATTACATCCGCAGTCTGATGGAATGGTCGAACGGATGAATAAGACCATCAACAGACACCTGGCCAAAGTTGTCTCTAGTCACCAGAGAGACTGGGACAAATATCTCCATCTGTTCCTTTTGGCCTACCGCTCATCCATACACGAAACAACCGGACAGACCCCAGCAAGAATTATTTTTGGACGGGAACTTCGGCTACCATGCGACCTGTTCGGCTGCAAACCTGGAGAAGACTTGGCTGGTGAAGATTATGTCATTAATTTAAGGCGTCAGATGGACGATATCCACTCCAGAGTCCGTATAAACATCCAGAATGCCAGCGACCGGATGAAAGAGACCTATGACGTCAAGGCACAAGACGGGGGTTTTCAACCAGGAGACTCTGTGTGGCTTTATAACCCAGGGCGGCGACGTGGCCTGTCTCCAAAATTACAAACATCTTGGGAAGGGCCTTACGAAGTCATCAGAAGAATTAACGACATAATCTACGAAATCAGACGCAACCCCAAGAGCAAATCAAGAGTGGTGCACTTCAATCGGCTAGCACCATTTGCAGGAGACAATAATGAAGATCCCAACAACGCACGTGCTCGTAAGATCCATGCGCAGGAAGATTCATTTGAGGAGTTCATGAAGACATTTTCAAGTGGACGTCGGGCTCGATTCGGAATAACTACCGAAGTGCAGCAGGACCTATTTAGAGTCCCGGCCGACTACTCCTTGGCCCATTGTGTATCAGGAGATTTGAAGATGACCCGAGGGATAGCAGCAGTTTTCAAGAAGAAGTTTGGCAGGCCAGAATACCAGAAGCCTATAGTAGGGAAGACCATCTGTCTGAGGGACAATACGACAACCAAGGAACGCTTTATTGTCCACATGGTAACGAAAGATAAATTTCATCACAAACCAACCTACCGTTCCATGTGGGAAACGCTGCAAGACATGCGAGGCCATCTAATGCAGAACGACATCCTGAAACTGGCAATACCAAAATTAGGCTGTGGTCTGGATGGATTAGATTGGAAGATCGTTCGAAATATGATTGAGGTAACATTCCAGAACAGCGGAATTCAAATATTGGTCTGCTGTTTCCACCCAGCAGGCCCGATCGAACCAAAAACTGTCGACTGCTACTTCTACCAAACTACTGGTTGCACCAAGGGCGGCGAGTGTCGATTCCGGCATAGACATGAAGGTGTGTTTCGGGACGAAACATTCTTAAGAAGAGGGCAGTGTGACGTGCAAGAGTGAGGGGGGAGCTCGTAAAGACGACGTAGTATGGGGCGGAGTTTCTTCGGCCGCTTACGCCGCACCGCGTCGCAGCCCATCCCTCCTCTCAATGGAAGCCTCTAGTGATTTCTAGAAATGGAAAGAGTCGAGAAATGGAAAACTCGAGAACAATATTTCTCTATATAAGGCCAAGCGAAAGACGTGTAGGACAGTACAGTAATAAGAGTAGTAGTGTGAAAATAAATAATGAACAGTGACCAATAAAGTAAATAGTGTATATAAATAGTGAAATATAAACATCTGTGACCTTGTTTAAATTAGAATTAAGTGATTAATATATAAATACAGTGTTATTAGTGACATAAGTAGAATAAACCTTTTATTTCATTTAGATTATTAAATAGTGACTATTATTTAATTAAAAACTGATTTCGTCAAGCAATAAACTTTACAGTATTCAACCGCTTCAGGCAGAGTTTCCAAAAATTATCATTAGTTTTCAGAGACGAATAATTTAAAGTTCAAATCAACATCAAAATATATAAGCTTATAATATCTAATGATCTCTTTATTCATTATATTCGAGGAGTGTTGATTTATTTTTGTATCTTTCTCTTGTTTTTGTGTAAAAATAAAGGCTTTGTTTCATAAAGAGACTTCCGAAATTTTTTTTTCAATCTCAGTTTTGAATATTTTGCCCCCTCCTGAAATAATTTCTTCGGATGCCCATGCTCAGCTCTACCATCAAATACAACTTTAACATTAGTGCCATAGTTATTACGTGAATATCTTATGTACTGATGACAAATATCTGAAAACTTTCCATTTTTCCCCCCTTTTAATCTGTAGAAAAATTAGTGACAATAATAACATCTGTTTCACATTGTTCAAAAACATCATATAGTGTCGATTTGGTCGTTTTTTTCATTCTAGCGCAGCGTTATCAAAGACTGAAAGAGGATAGGGAGCCAGCTCGTAGTCAAAATATTGACAAAGTTCATTAAAGTGAAGAAGTGCTTATCAATGAGGGTGATAATTGTATTCTTACAATGTATGGTGATAGAACAGTCAAAAATTTAAATGAACTACGATATAATAATGAATCTAGGGAAATAAGACCCCGGAAAAAAGCCCTAAAATAAACCCCCGAAAAAAAACCCTCAGAAAAAAAAACCTCGGAAAAAAAAGGTCTCTCTGATAAAAACCGAAGAAAGTTCATATAACGAATATTATAAATTAAGTACTTAGGAGTGTTTTCATTATGTTTGATGATAAAACCAAGAGTTATAAGCAACAATTCTATATAACGTGTAATATATAATGTAATACAATGTATATAATGTAATACATACATTTAATTCTTGTGTATATTCAAGAGACGATCTCAAGAATCTTTTTGTTTCTTGAAAAGTTTCCAGAGGTCACTAGGTAATGACGAGAAACTGATTTTGGTCGATTGTTTATTCTTTAAATGATTCCTGAACTGTCACAAATGGGAGAAGAGGCTTCAAATGAAAAAGTTGAATATTATTATCACACAGACGCTGATATACGTGAATATTTTCACTTACTTGTACAAAGTAACAAGTAAGTATTGTGAAACCGACAAAATTCACCTATCGAGATTTTGATGAATATATCTGTTTTGCGCATCCCTGAATCCATTTTGACTATTTTTGGCTTGGTATCGGTACGGATGTTCGTGCATGCGTGCGTAACTCGCAAATCTCAAAACTGGTTGAACGTTTAATGTTGAAATTTAATATTTAAGACTGGTATAGGGTGTTGATTTGCACCTCGCATTATAGTTGCAATCGCCTGTACCGGAAGTACACTTTGCATGGAACTTTTTTTGAATGTTTCGCATAAATCCAGAATGATCAGCCATAAGATACCAAAATTCAGTGTTTAAACTTGATCTAATATCAGAATAGTTACCTGCTATTTTTGTATGAATCGGTCGAGCAGAAAATGCACTTTCCTTTAATTTTTTTCGAATTTTTTGCATAAATATAGATTTTAAAGTTATAAAATTCATTTTCTTTGTGTTGGTACAACAAGAGAAATTTCACAATTTCTGTATTTTATGTTGAATTATATTTAATGTCTCAACTTATGCTAATACCCAGCTTTTTTCTTTTCAATCAAAGTAACAAGTATTGTGAAACCGACAGAATTCACCTATCGAGATTTTGATGGATATATCCGTTTTAAACATCCCTGAATCCATTTTGACTATTTTCGGCTTGATATCGGTACGTTTGTACGTGCGTAACTCGCAAATCTCAAAAACCGTCGAACGTATTATGCTGAAATTTGATATTCAAGACTGGTATAGGGTATTAATTTGCACCTCGCATTATGGTTGCAATCGCCTGTACCAAAAGTGCACTTTACTAGAGACTTTTTTCCATTTTCTGCATAAATCCAGAATGATCAGCCGTAAAATACTGAAATTCAGTATTTGAACTTGATCTAATTTTAAAATAGTTATCTGCTATTTCTGTATGAGTCCGCCAAATCGGAAGTGCACTTAACTTAAAACTTTTCTTGAATTTTCTGCATGAATCTAGAATGATCAGTCATAGCATATTGAAATTTACTGTTTGAACTTGTTGTAGCATCAATATAGTTATCTACTATTTTTGTATTAATCGGCTGGGTGCAGTTCATATTTTCAACAGACATTCAGAATTTGCCGTATGAAACAATCAGTTTAATTGAAATGATAAGGTATGCAATGATAATCTGTTGTCAATTTTTTGATATAGTTTGACATTGTAAGTACAGGTCAAAATATTATTAAAATTATATCAAGATAGTTGTAGCGTGGAATAATTCAATGTAAGAGTTTGATAAGGCTTCTCTTAATTATTATTTGATTAATTATAAATAATATAAGCCCATTTTGATTGGAATTCACCACGTCAATTTTATGAGAAGCACTATCAAAATTTTGGAATTTTAATGTAAGCTCTTAGGAGGAATAGAGGTTTACACGCAATCTTTTTTTATTAAAATCGAAACGCAATGTAGCGATTTATTCACAAACAAATATGTTATGAACAGAGAAGTTGTAAGCCATATAGAAAAGAATCCAAGTTATTGATCATGCGGTTTCTGTTATATAATTACTTACTAGTACTAAGTACAAGAAAGTATTGTGAAACCAACAAAACTCACCTATCGAGATTTCGATGGAAATATCCGTTTTGAGCATCCCTGAATCCATTTCGACTATATTTGGCTTGATGTTAGTACGTATGTTTGTTCGTTCGTGCGTGCGTAACTCGCAAATCTCAAAACTGGTCAAACGTATAATGTTGAAATTTCATACTTAGGACTGGTATAGGGTGTTGATTTGCACCTCGCATTATAGTTGCAATCGCCTCTACCGGAAGTACACTTTGCATGGAACTTTTTTTGAATTTTTCGCATAAATCCAAAATGATCAGCCGTAAGATACTGAAATTCAGTATTTGAACTTGATCTAATATCAGAATAGTTACCTGCTATTTTTGTATGAATCGGTCGAGCAGAAAATGCACTTTCCTTAAAATTTTGTATTAAAGACTAGTATAGAGTCTAGTTGTGCACCTCGCATTATGGTTCCAATCGTCTGTACCGGAAGTGCCCTTTACTTGAAACTTTTTTCGAATTTTTCCAATAAATCCAGTATGATCAACCGTAGAATGTTGAAATTCAGTATTTGAACTTGATGTTGTATTAGAATAGTTATCTGCTATTTTTAATGAATCAGTTAAGCCAGAAGTGCACTTTACTTGAAACTTTTTTTGAATTTTTACCATTAATCTAGAATCATTAGCCATAGCATATTGAAATTAAGTGTTTGAACTTGTTGTAGCATCAAAATAGTTATTTACTATTTTTGTATCAATCGGCCAAGCCGGAAATGCAGATTATGAGTATAATGGACATTCAGAATTTGAGGTATAAAAAAATCAGTTTAATTGAAATGATATGGTAGGCAATGATAATCTGTTGTCAAATTTTTCAATTTTGTTTGACATTTTACATGTCAAAATATTTTTTTCTAAACTTTATTTCGTAAGCATGACAGAAGCGGAAAAATTTGATTAGAACAAGCTTTTTCATACAAATTTAAAATTAATTTTCATGATGTTGGTCACACGGTCAAGATTTAATTTCAGCAATGTTGAACTCCAAATATACATACTTATCAAACCTTTTGAAGTCATGAGAAACGAAATGAAGCACTGAAATCTATGACTATCTGACGGTCTAAAAAAAAAGGAAATATTATGAAACCGACAAAATTCACATATCAAGATTTTGATGGATATATCCGTTTTGAGCATCCCTGAATCCATTTTGACTTTATTCTTGGCTTGTTGTCCGTACGTATATACGTATGTATGTATGTGCGCAACTCGCAAACCTCAGAACTCGTCAAACGTATAATTCTGGAATCTTGTATAAAAGACTAGTATAGGATCAAGGATCTTGATGTGCACCTCACATTATGTTTGCAATCGTCTGTACTGGAAGTGCACTTCACCTGATACTTCTTTTGAATTTTCCGCATGATTTCCGAATGATTAGCCGTAGGATACTTGAATTCAGTATTTGGAACTGCTGTAGCATCCAAATGATCATCTTCTATTACCGTCCCAATCGACTAAGCCGGAAGTGCACTTCATATTATAGACTTCTCGAATTTTTCTCATAAATTCAAAATAATCAGTCGCAGAATATTGAAATCTCGTATTAAGCATTTTTATAGTATCTAGTTGTAATTGCATTATGATTGTGATCGGCTTAGACGAGAGTGCAGTTTACTCGAAACATTTTTCAATTTTCCGCATAAAACCAAAACGATTGAACGTAGAATATAAGGATACAGTATTCAAGATGCTAGTACTGTTACTGTCTAGATGCTCATATCCTATTTTCATTCAGATCGACTGAGTCAAAAATGCACTATACTTGACGATTTTGGAATTTTGCGCATGCATAAATTCAGAACTGTTAGCCATAGAATCCTGGAAATCAGTATTCAGGAGTGTTGTGACATAAGAATGATGACCTACTGTTTCCATAGCAACCGACTAGCCATGGAATGATGAGATGTTGTGTTTGATTATATATATCCAATGATGTACAAGTAAGTCATGTGATGTCCACGTCAGATTTTTCAATTATATAAAACAATTGAAAATAATAAATGTATGTGAATGTTTTACTCCACTATATTATTGTTGACGCTAATAGATAAATAAAACAGAAGACACTGTATTCATGTCTGTATCACAGTATACATTACGCATTGTTTGAAGTTGTTATTTATCATCAAATTTAATAAAAACACCCTTATATACTCAATTTATGATATTCGTATATGAACTTTTTTCGGTTTCTATCATAGGAGGTTCTTTCCAGGATTTTTTTTTCGGAAGTTTTTTTCTCTAGGGCTTCTTTTCCGGGGTTTTATTTCCTTGGGGTTTTTTTCTGTTACTTATAATAATATATGAAGAATTTTTCAGGTAAAAATAGAAACCAAACTGCATTTTTCATATAAATATCATAGATATTGTTTGAGCAATATAAATAATTCCATCCCCGCGCCAAAAGGTTCCTGATTCTGAATAAAAACAAAACCAACAAAAATAAAATAAAATCAAAATTGGAGCTGTTCTTGAGGACTTCTGACCAAAAGACTTCTTTGGCGCGACTATTATTGTTGTTCTTATTCAAATAAATGAGTTGTTAAGATCAGCAGTGATTCCATTTCAATGTCTCTCGATTTCCGCGAGACTTGTGTATATTTCATTCTCTCACGAAACATAATTTGGTCCCTCAAGTCGAGTCTCCACATAATTTGAGTTTCATCATCGTATCGCAGCCAAGTACTCCATCTCTAGAGGGTTTCAGCTTTATTAGCCATTATTCAAACATAGCAAACGCCGACAGTCAAATTGAAGAATTGAAAGCAATGTGTGGTGTAATTAAAGCTAGATTGACTAGATTTCCAATATTTTTCCAGAATCCTGAAAATAAAAGCGAAATTCTAGAGATCAAATCACGTCTTGATGGCATCCAGAGTTGTTTAAATGAGTTTGAGGATGCTTGTTTCAAACTGCAGCTCTTAGGTGAAAATTGTGATTAAGATATGACGGACTTCGAAAATTGTTCCTATCAAATTACAACCGAAGCTAGAATGCATATCGAGCAAAGTCAGTAATCAAATAACAGAATCGGTAGCTCACCAATCTCATCAAATTCTGTGGATTCCAATCCAAATGTTCAAATTAAACTACCGAATATGCATCTTCCAGTTTTTAATGGTTTGTTCACTAAACGGATCACCTCTCGTAATTCATTCAAATCTCCTATTCACGACAACGAACAGCTATCCAACATCCAAGAATTCCATTATTTGAAAAGCAGTGTGAAGTCAATAGCTTCTAAAACAATGGAGCATTTAATTCTATCAGACGATAATTATATGGGAGCATGGAAATTATTGGAAGCAAGTTATTGAAATGAGCGTTTACTAACTCAGCAGCATATTCGCTCCACATTTAATTTACCATCACAAAATGAAGACGTTAGAAGCTTACGTCAGTTACTGTATGGTTTCATTTTAAATCTCAAGTCATTAGAATCAATTGGAAGGCCTGTAGAACATTGGGATGATTTGATAGTTTATTTAATAGCTTCTAAATTTGATCAAAATACAAGAAAGAAGCTTGGAAAAATCAATTAACGATTGATCCACCAAACATCGAACAATTTAAAGAATTGATGACACAACGGTGTCAAACATTGGAAACACTTGGAATGAATTTATTGCACAGGAAAGCATCTCAATCACATAGTACAAATACGTCAAAATTTCAGACTAAAATCTCTACTTCTCATATCAGTACAAAAAACCGATCAAATTCATGTCCATTCTGCAAACAATCACATAAGATATACAGCTGTCAAGGATTTTTATTTCAATCGGTTGAAGAAAGAGTGAAATTGGCGGAGAATAGCAATCTATGCAAAAATTGTTTGAGATTAAGACATTCAGCTCAAAAGTGTCTTTCAGGTGGCTGCAGAACATGTGGTAATAAATACAACTCTTTGTTACATTCATTAGACGTTTCTCTAATAAAATAGTTCTAACTCGAATAATATCATGAATGATCAGGATCATTCAAGCATATAGTTCAGGGAAGCCTCTGTTTGTATCTCTAAACAATATCTTAAAAATACCCGTTGATACATGCGCCGCTGAAAATGTTATGTGGGGTCAAAGGTCAAGATAAACGGTTTTTCGCAAAAGTCATGCTCAAGGTAATTTCTATCAAAAAAGGAGATTGCCTACAAAAGGCATAATCTACTTTTATTCATGATTTAAAAATATTCATTTATTGAAGAAAATGAACAAATTATAAACTATTTTCATAAGCAAAATGATTATTTATAGAAAAATTATAATCAGTCAGTTTTCTTTCTATTTCAAGAAAGATTGTTTTTTCTTCCAATTATTATTACTACAAATTTTGTCTATAAGAATATGTTCACTTGAATTATGAAAATTATTATAGAACAGTTAAATGATTGATTCCTCATTGATGAGACCAATTATTATGGTTCTTCTTCTGACAATTTCAAATACAATTTCCAACTCTTCATCTTCTTCTTCCGTTGCCTGTCTGTCCATAGTTTCAATCAAGAAACACAATGGATCTACATTTTCAGTAGGCTTATCATTATTAACGCTCTTAAACGCATACATTTAAACAATCCTGCCCTGCTACCACATCGAGTCGACATTGACATATTTCTATCTCGTCTTAAACTCCCAATGCAATCTGGATCATATTTTTGTAGAGGGATAACTAGATCTAGTCCTTGTCATGTACCTTTGATAAATACTAGTCGGAAACATGTCCAACTTGCATAGTTATTTGACAGAAAAATATCAAGTTAATGTCAATGTCAAGTCGTTATAGTTCCACCACTGTTCGTGACAATTGCCGCAAACAGGTGAACAGTATCACCCAGCTTTTCTGCAATCATAGCTTAAGGTATATCCCTTAATACAATTACAAAAAACAGAATTGAGTAGACAATCAGGTGCGGGTGAAAGAAGAGTTAACTGGCCCCAAAATTTGATCTTGCAATAACCATCTCCAGTCTAGAAGGTCAAGCTCGTCACCGAACCATGCTTGCACTTGGTAGTAAACTTGATATGAATGCTACCGAGCAGCACTAGATGTTGGCGGAAGAGAAAATAGTTATACTGGATTTTGAAGATGTGTTAATTTTGCAAACGTTAAATAACTGTGGTTATCGATGGACATTTCTTTTATTGGTGCTTCATATATAGTCTATTACAGGATAAAGTGGACACTATTGTGTAATCTATATGCGTTTGTTTGTATTATTATGGACTTTGAATTTTCACGAAAGTGAATTTTTAAATACTCACTAGTGCCATTATGAGATTCATAATGACACGTATTTTGTAACAGGAATAATAAAAATAGAGATTCTATCAGGTTTCAAGTTTCTTTTATTATGAATAACTATCAATACACCCACATCAATTCATGCTTTATAAACATTTACGACAAGATCAGGGACAAGATTTTCACAATTAGATATGTTTATTTTCTTTTATCTACGACAGTGCGCTAATAGGAGATTCGCCCACTAACTTGCGTGTCATTATGAATCTCATAATGGCACTAGTGCCATTATGAAATTCATAATGACACGCATTTGTAAGGGAAATAATAAAAATAGAAACTATCAAATTTTAAGTTTCTTTTATTATAAAACTATTAATACACACACATAAGTTTATGTTTTATAAACATTTAAGACAAGATTTTTACAATTAGATATGTTTATTTTCTTTATAACTTTGTCAGCTGTCAAACAAACAAATAGTTGCCATAACAATGAATAAAATGCTACTTGATCAAACTATGAATTTCACAATAAATGTTTTTCGAATGTTCACAAATGAAAAAATCTAGTTCAGCAGCAATTAGGGCCGTCGTAGATAAAGTATTGAATGATACACGTTTGATATAGCTAGTGTAATGAAACTTGAGTGATAAAAACATTCGGCTAATCGCCTCGTGATTTAACATCACACACGTTTCATTACAACGGCTATATCAAACTTGTACCATTAATATCTATAAAACTTTGATAGCTGTCAAACAAACAAATAGTTGCCAGAACAATGAATAAAATGCAACTTGATCAAAGTATGAATTTTACACTAAATGTTTTTCGAATGTCAAACATGAAATAAAAAAATCTAATTCAGCAGCAAATAAGGCCGTCGTAAATAAGATATTGAGTGATACACGTTTGATATAGCTGATGTAATGAAACTTGCGTGATAAAAACACTCGGCTAATCGCCTCGTGATTTACCATCACACACGTCTCATTACAACGGCTATATCAAACTTGTATCATTAATATCTATAAGGCACATCTATCGTTCAATCACAAATATTTGACACACAGATACAATAAAGAGTGTATACTCAACGTAAAAAAATTTGAATCGAATTTTCCCAAAAACCGTTAGTCGTACAAAAAAAAATAGAGAAATATTTTTCTCAGGCTATCTCCTAAATTACAAATTTGCTACTGACTATTTATCAATAAAAATTTTCGTCAGCTAGATTTCTACGAAAAACCTGATATTTAACCCCGCGTAACACGTTTGGCGGCGCATATATCGACGACGATATTTGGGATGTTGCTTAGAACCACAAGAGAAAGCTTCTTGCGCAAATCCAGCTTTCCCTTATTTTTTCCACAGTGCAATGTCTTTATTCCCTGTATTAATAGAGAAAGTAGTGAGTAATTTTTGTGATAATCATGTGCCAAATAGCGTTTTATTATTAACTGCATTAGTTCACATAAAAGTTTGCAATAATGAATTGCATACTTGTCGTGCTCTGCTAGATAGTGGATCTCAAAGTAGTTTCATAACAACTCAACTAATCACAAAGCTAGGCTTAAAAGTGAACAATGTTGACATTCCAGTTTTTGGTATCAACGAATCATGTAGAAATATAATTCACAAAACAAAAACTACAGTGCAGTCACGAATCAATGACTCTGCAACAGAAATTGAATTCTCAATTATTGAAAGAATAACAACTGAATTGCCCCTTTCAAAATTTATGTTATCAATATCCAAAATTCTATCCAATTTAGAATTAGCCCAAGTTTAATCTTCCCGCGCAATTGACATTTTATCAGAAGTAGGCATCTTTTAGCAGTTACTGGGTACTCAAAGAATTGAAACTAATGTAAAACATCTGAGCTTACAAGAAACTGTTTTTGGTTCTATTGCGGGTGGCACATTAACTTCCAATAACCATAAATCCCCTGTTGTTTGCAACACAACAGTAGAATTGGAATAACATTTCACAAAGTTCGAGGAACTTGAGTAATACAATACTAAGAAAGACTCAACACAAGACGAAAAGACCTGTGAAGACGGAATCCTAACGGACAATTTCAAGTAAAATTAGTCTTCAAGAAAGACCCTCTAGAATTGTGGAATAGTAAGACAACAGCAATAAAACGACTTATAAACTAACATAAAAAATTTCGCAGAAATCCAATTATTTTTCCACATCATAAAGACAGCACAGCAACTAAGCTAGGTCGTTTTTGATACATCAAGTAAGTCCACTTATTGTCCAGTCAAAATAGATATTCAACCTTGCAAATTCCCAAGATGCTGAAAATTGACAAGAACGTTAGGGATATCATTAAAGTAGTGGTTAATCTCAGTTCTACCCAGCTTTCGGATTCTGCTGTTTCTGTTTTGTCTAAAGATCAAAACTTTGCTGTCGCTATTCGCCGTGTCCCCATAGAAGAGATAATTACGGTTGTTTGAACAGCTGTTGAGAAACTGTCAGAAAATGAAGCTTCAGAGGTCCGTCTTGAAACAGCGAAAGTTCTAAAGAACGCGATCCCACCCAAACCAAATTTGAGTAAAGAGGAATTAGAAACATCAAGAGATCCACATCGTAATGAAGATCTTGTCATCTTGCCAGCCGACAAAGGAAAAGCTACTGTCATTCTCTATAAAGAAGATTATATTAGCAAGGCTGAAGATTTGCATGATGATCCAGCATATGAGAAAGTCAGCAGGAATCCTTTAAGTTCGATCAAGTATCAAACCACTAAACTTCTTAAAGAATCTTCTTTAGATAAGGATGTTATCAAATATTCACCTCCTAGTGATCCACATGTACCTGGATTTTATGGTTTACCTCAGATCCATAAACAAAATGTCCCTCTTAGATCAAGAGTCAATTGCATCAGTCCGCCAACTTATCTGTTATCTAAATACCCGGACAGTTTACTGAGACTATTTATTAATAATTTTCCCTCGTATGTTGAAAATTCTAAACATTTTATTGAAATGATTGATAACATTCGGTTGTGTGATAATGACATCCTTGTTAGTTTTGATTTTCCTTCTTTATTTACGAAAGTTCCAATAAAAGATACCTCAGAACTTTTGGAGAGGAGTTTCTCTCCAGATATTATTCAATTATTCCACCATTATTTGACGTCGAGTTTGTTTATTTTCAATGATTATCATAAACAAATTGATGGCGTTGCAATGGGGAGCCCTATTTCTCCATCAATTGCGAATTATCACATGGAATTTTTTGAAGAGAAGACAGAAGAAACTGATAATCATAAACCATTCTTATGGCCTCGTTACGTAGACGATATTTTTGCCATTTGGCCTCATGGTCGTGATAGTTTGAATGGTTTGTTGAACCATCTGAATAATATTGATGAAGATATCAAATTGACATCAGAAATCGAAAATAATGGCTTTCTACCATTTCTTGATGTAAATTTAAAACGAACCAACAAGGGTAGACTTTTGCTTACTGTTTATAGGAAGCCTACACACACAAATCAATATATTCATGCTGATTCACATCACAATCCTTCACAAAAGTATGGAACAATTGAATGCTTATTCCGAAAGGCTAATGATATTTGTTATCCCGATGAACTTGATGATGGAATCAATAATCTAGAAGTGATTTTCCAGAAAAAAGGCTTCCGTTATCACTCCATCAAAAAGGCTCTTCGACCCAAGTCTACCAATGCTACTGTTGAGGATCCTAATTATGTTTTTTACATTATATGAGTAATGTTTCAGAGAAGATCGGAAGGAGTTTGTCAAGATATAATTTTAATGTTTTCCTCGCTCCGGTAATGAAGATCAAGCAATTCATGAGACCTGTAAAGGACGCGATTCCCCTACAATCTTCGGGCATTTGTTAGATCCCTTGTACATGTAGGAAAGTCTACGTTGGACAGACGGGTCGAACTGTGAACACTCGGGTTGCTGAACATAGGAAATGCATGAGATTAAATCATCGGAATAAATCTTCTGTAGTCGAGTTTTTGCATGACATCAAGTTTGAAGAAACAAGAATAGTCGCGAGATGCTCATCGATTCATGGTAGATTGGTCAAGGGAGCAATTGAGATACTGGAACATCCAACCATACTGATGGTTTCGAATCATCAAATGTTTGGCTTTCTATAATCAATAACACACATACATAATGACTATGATTAGGATGATTCAATCCTAGTGTGATGTAAATAATATTGAAATCTGGAGGAAAATCAGAGTCTTGAATCACACTGTTCAAAAATGTATTTTTATATTTTGTTAATCGGTTTCGGCTACTGAGTAGCCATCTTCAGAGCCGGAAGACTACAACAAGAAGATACATGAATACTCAAAACTATAATTTGAAACATATACAAATACAAATGTAATTTAATGATTATACTCACACTATATAAACATGATTCAAAATATGGTTTATAATCTATAACATAGATAAATAGTCCAACGTATTACTAGTATAAATAAAATTAAATAGAAATAGCTTTACAGAAATTGGAATGTATATCTCGAAAAAATTCTCGAAATAATCAATATACGCCAATGAAAAACAAATTGATTAAATTTTTTTAAAGTAAAAACTAGATTAAAACACTGTATAATTTTGATGTTAAATTTGTCCCATGATTCATACATGAATATTTATCATTTTTAATCAATCTTCCAATTCTCAAAACCTCCAAAAAGTCTGAAGTTGAATCATATTTATGAATCTAATAAGCTTATCAATGATGTTAGGGTGGAGATTATTTGCAAATGCAATTTGTCCAAAATCTTAGTTTCAGAAATAATTTCTTCATTACTCACACAATAAGTAAGCATGCGATATATGTGTTTGGAGTATCGCAAATTCATGTTTTGTGTAATGATTGAATTCATTATCAATTGAATCGATCGTCTGCGTCGGTTTTCTGAAAATTTTAAATGATAAGTGGTTATTTGAACGCGTAATCCTAATGTCCAAGGAATTAATACTCTTATTTTGTTTCATTTCGATTGAAAATTTCATATTGCTATGTATTTAGTTTATCATAAAATATATGAAACATATCTATAGAGCCAGTCCAAAGACACAAAATATCGTCGACGTAACGATACCAAAAAGTTATATTTTCAGAAAAGTCCGAAAGATCTTGAAATATTAGGTTCTCGAAATGTTTCATGAAAATTTCAGCCATTGTCTTCAATTTGCTTCTAGTATTTGGAGTTGAGAATAAAGAAATTCTGCTGTAGGCAAATATGTAACAGGTTGTATGAACTGTCAACCATATTGTTAGACCAGTGCGAATTGAACAACATGTCCTTGATTAAAACTTCTGTTTCTGCCACATGAACGTTTGTAAATAAATCTGTAACATCAAAAGAAACCAAAATACCATTATCTACGTTATTAACAAGTTCTAGTTCACCAATCAAATCTGTAGTATTTTTCAATGAGTGACAAGAGCTCGTGTTAAAGTTATCTGTCAAAACGGTATTAAGTTATTTTGTAAGGCTATATCTAGGAGAATCAATGAAAGAGACAACTGGTCTGATTGGGAAACCTTCCTTATGTAATTCAGGCAAATCATAGAGGACAGGAGTTCTGGGGTTCATTGGTATCAAACTTTCCATACTATAAAATGAAATGAAGTCATTGTATAGTTTTAGTTTTTTTTTGAGTATAGTCACAAAACTGTTAAGCGGGTTACATTCGAGCTCTTTGAACGTGATACATCTGATGAATGATTCTACGTTACTGATATAGATAGTTTCATTCAAAATACTAATGCAGCTTCTCTTATCTGATTTAGTAAAAACGAGTTGAATAAAAACGACGTTTGATTTTAAGTTCTGTATATCTATTTGAAACTTTGACGTTTCGATCCTTTCACCACGGATTTTCTTCAGGAAACAATGATCATTCAATCCTTTTTTTTTAATTCTCAATTGAATGTATGTAAATGTTCTATTCCCCTATATTATTATTGACGCTTATAGATGAATAAAACTGAAGTCACAGTATTCATGTCTGTATTACATTATATATTACACGTTATGAAGATTTGCTGTTTATAACTCTTGGTTTTATCATCAAACATAATGAAAGCACCCTTATATACCGAATTTATAATATTCATTATATAAACTTTATTTTTCCCGGGGTTTTTTCTTCCTGGGTGTTTTTTCTTCCTGAGTGGTTTTTTTCCGGTGGTTTTTTTCGGGGCTTATTTCCCAAGGTTTTATTTTCAGAGGGGTTTATTTCCTAGATTCAGAATGAGGGACTGAGTTTTTTTTCATTCCATACTCTCAGAGTTATCATTCAATATTATTGTACGAGTACTAGTCACGCAGACTGATAGTTTTACTCATATTATGCGTCCATAATGTACATAAGCAGCGTAGTCATGCATATTATTGAGAATAAAACTTTGGAATAGCTTTTTCTTAAAACCAGCAAGTCTTAAGACAAAAATGTTGATACTATTTCTGTAGAAAACTGGGAAATCTACAATTTTTGTGAAATTTAATCTCATGATAAAACTAAACCATTTTGCTAAAAAATCCAATATATAGACAAATAAATGTACATCCAGATCATTCAAATTACCAATTGATTTTATGACGTGATCAACCTCACGAACCGATACAAGTGTCAAGTGTTCCGCTTGAAAACTGTAACGTACGGACTTCCATGTTCTGCTTATTTGGCAATAAAAAGGCTACTTGATTTAGCATTGTTTCATGCCACGCAATTTCCAAGCACGTACAAAATTCTCCAACAAGATTTTTATGTTGACGATCCAGTTTCAGATGCTACTTCAATCAGTGAAACGATAAAAACTCGAGATGGATCAACGACAATGCTAACAAATAGAGGACTCTAATTACGTAGATTCATATCAAATAGTCTCAAGGTATTACCACAATATAACAATAGCCATGAACAAACACAATTTATCTCCTTAGGTATGCAAGATCAAAATAAACTATCAAGGCCCGGTTTCACTAAAGTCAGTCAAATTTATCCAGAGGTTATTCTGAGTTAGTAACTCTAGCTACAATTTTATTCTATAAAATAGCCTCTGGATAAATTTAACTGGCTTTGGTGAGACTCGCCCTAAGTGTTTCTTGATAACATAAATTCGAATCAAATATCAAGTGAATAATATTGTATTCTCAGAGAATGCCACAAAACGAAGTATATTAAGTGTAATTGCACGTTTATTTGATCCCTTGGGATTATAAGGCTCTGTTACTATCGAAGCAAAAATTATTTTGCAAGATCTGTGACTATTGAAGATTGAATAAGGATTGAGCCACGTGAAAGTAAATGTAAATAAAATCGAATCACTGTCCTTTCCTTCACCAAGTTCAATAAAAACTTATGTACATTTCGGTTGCAGTGCAACCATCCTCAGAGTACAACTAGTTAGATTAAAAACTAAACATCAATTTATATACATAAGTTTACAGGCAGAACTCAAATTAACAAATTAATAACTAATCAAAAAACAGTAATTGTAGTGGGTGTGGTTACTAAGTATAGATTTACAGTTCTTATAATCCTAACTTAGCCAGACTCTATTGTTTACCAGATGTTCATGACGTAGGAAACAATTTTCAACCTATAGTGAACTACATAAACACACCAACATACTAATCTAGTAGATGGTTAGTCCAAGAGTTTACGCAATTAAATTTGGAAATGGAGTCAATTATTTAAAACTTATATAATTTGATAGATAAAATCAATAATTTTGATTTTAAAGGAAATATGAAACTAATTCTTTTTGACATAGTGTCACTGTTTCCTAGTATACCGATTCAAGAAACTATAGACACCTTGAAACAAACTTTGAAAGCAAAAAATCCAAAAGATCCGGCCATAGAAGGATACATTACTCTAACTGAATCATGCATGGAACAGAACCCATTTTCATTTGAGAACAAATTGTACAAACAAACTTTCGACACAGCAATGGGAGATCCTCTATCTCCTTTTTCAGCTAATTTATTCATGAACAACTTAGAAAAGCAGCTGAAAAATGAAATAACGAGCTCTCCGAAATCTTGGGCCAGATTTGTGGACGTTACATTTGCCATTGTAGATTCAGATTCCAATGTAGAACAGTTCCTAGATGAAATTAATTCCGAGTATCAATCGAATTGATTCATCTATGAATTACAGAAAGAGGATAGGCCACCTTTCCTAGATTTGTTAATGAATAAAAATGACTCAAAATTAGAATATGACATATATAGAAAACCTACACATACTGAAAATTACATTCACAATACAGCATACACTTCCTCACAAAATAAACTAACAGCTTCTAACTTTCTTATCCATAGACTGAATACCATCACAAGAAACAAAATTAGATATGATACAGAATTAGAGCATGTTATTAAAACAGCCAGTTTGGATGGTTATAATCCTTCAATCATTCACAAATCATTGGATGAACACAAATTCAAAATGCTTAAACAGAATTCTACATATTTGCAAAATTTAGAAGAAAAAGTTACATTCTCCAAAATGTTATATATAATGAAATAGACTGGGAGCTAGTGAGAGGGGGGGCTCTCCGATTTTATACCGCTTGCCTTTTTGAGGGTTGATAATTTATCTCCTAATAAGAAAGATAAAAATGTTATTGAGCGATGCACGCTTTCCGGTCATAGACCAATTAAAGGTCTGAAAAAAAAATAGTTTTTCCCGTGATATCATACTGCATGCCTTTGTAATGTTGAATAATTGAAATAAATCTAAAGCCAAGTACTGAAAGGCAAGCATTTCGCAACAGCCCAAATGGTTCAAAGGGTTGCGTGAACTTGTGAAAAAAAAATATGAAAAATGCCGTGTTTCCAAATTGCATGCCAATGAAAAGAATTGAAGTTAAGTCATAGAACCTTTGTAAAAAAATTGGCAAGCATTCCTCGTAGGCGCAAGGGTTTGTAATTTGGGGGTAATCTTGCATAAATTTTGAACCAATTAGCCGTGATTTCAAATTACCCCAAATGGAGCAAAAACTTTATTTTATAGTGAAATAATCATAAATTTTAAATGGCATGCATGTTGCTCAAGCCCTTCATATTTTAAATAATAATGAGAGTTGCATAAAAAACTCGCAAAATTTCTAGGACTCTATTCTGTCTGCCATTTTGTATTACATCAATAAATTCTGTTTTAAATTTATTTGGACAATGGCAAGCATGTTGCTCAAGCCCTTCATATTTTAAATAATAATGGAAGTTGCTTAAAAAACACTTTTTCTCAACCCTTTCTCCAAAATTTATCAATGATGAGCCTAAGCAGCATGCTTGCCATTCTTTGGATCGTCTAAAAAAAATAATTTTGAACGAGATTCACAATTGCATGCAAAATAAAATGACGGAATTTTTTTTTTTTTTTTGCAACTTCCTCAATGTATGCCTGCATTTTGAGACATCCTGAGGTGCATGCCAATTTCCTCAATAACAATTCATCGAACAAATTACCTATAGTTGAAATGGCATGCAATTTCAAATCACGGCTAATTGGTTCAAAATTTATGCAAGATTACCCCCAAATTTCAAGCCCTTGCGCCTACAAGGAATGGTTGCCAATTTTTTTACAAGGGTTCTATGACTTAGACTTCAATTCTTTTCATTGGCATGCAATTTGGAAACACGGCATTTTTCATATTTTTTTTTCACAAGTTCACGCAACCCTTCGAACCATTTGGGCTGTTGCGAAATGCTTGCCTTTCAGTACTTGGCTTCAGACTAATTCCAATTATTCAGCATTACAAAGGCATGCAATATGATATTACGGAAAAAAATATTTTTCTTTCAGACGTTTAATTGGAGTTTGAACTATGACCGGAAAGCGTGCATCGCTCAATAACATTTATACCTTTCTTATCAAGAGGTAAATTATCAACCCTCAAAAAGGCAAGCGGTATAAAATCGGAGAACCCCACCTGTCACTAGCTCCCAGTCTATAACAATTTCCACGAAATGGGACACAAATTTACTACTAACAATCTTCATCTCCTTAAGAGTGGCAATAGGAAAAATTATTTGAATACTTCAGAAGCAATATGTATGTACAAAAATGAAAATAATTTGTTGAATTCCGAATTATCTCCCCTAAAAAAAGTCACCTTGAATTTGCAAAAGAAAAATGAATTTGTAATCCGTTCATAGGATTTTAATTGTTATTTCCAGCTAATCTTCTCCTAAGTGTATGATATCCACCTAATTGTTTGTTTGTTCTGCAAGTCTATACTTATTAACCACACGCACAAAAAATTCTGTTTTTAAATTGGTTATTAGTCTATTAATTTGAGTTCTGTCTGTAAACTCATGTATATAAATTGATATTTAGTTTTTAATTTTATTAGTTGCATTGCAACCGAAATGTACATAAGTATTATTTAACTTGGTGAAGGAAAGGACAGTGATTTGATTTTATGAATTGAGAATTGGTTGGGATGATCCTTCATCAATAGACATTCAAGTGCAATGGTCAGAGTTTTTACATGATTTTATTGGATTGGAGGAATTATCGACACCGCGTAATGTAATACACAATTACATTTCCGCTATTAGAATAGAACTGCATGGATTTTGTGATAGTAGTGAGAAAGCATATGATGCGTGTTTGTATTTACGAACTATTAAAAATGGCAATAAATCCGACGCTCATTTATTATGCTCAAAAAGTAGAGTAACTCCTATTAAAACTCTCACGATATCAGAATTAAAATTATCAGCTGCCGTTATATCATGCAAATTAGCTGATAAAATACAACAACAAATTAATATCACAATAAATCAAATTATATACTGGACAGATTCAAAGATTACCTTATCGTGGATTGAAATGGAACCAACTCAGGATTGGAGACACATACGCAGCTCAGAAAATCACGCAGATATTCTGTCACGAGGAGCTACTTCTCAAAAATTAAATAATAATAAATTATGGCGCGGACCACCTATTCTTGATGATGTATACATATCTAAAGACAACTTATCCAATGTTGTGTATGTTGACAACATACTAGAATTGGAAAAAAATTTGTTGTCTAATAGTTACAGCTCACATCAATTTATTGTCCAAAATAAAAACAAAATATTTCCCATTCCTAAAAATTGTTAGAATCACAGCATTTATTTACAGACTCATAAATAATACAAAAATCCAACAGATAAAAATTCAGATAATTCCACATAACATGATTATTAGGCTAGTGCAGGAACAATCATTTCACGAAGATATTCACTGCTTGAAGAAACATCATGATCTATCCAAATCAAGTAAGCTATTGCATTAAAATCCATACCTCGACAAAGAGGGATTATTAAATGTAGGTGAGACATGCCCTCTTGGATTACAACCAAAAACATCAGCTGATTTTACCAAAATCACACCATATCACAAATTCAATAGTACCACAATACCATTTGCAGACCCTCCATGCTGGTTTCCAAGCCACTAGTCTCATTGCGTCAAATATATTGGATTATATCACACACCTTAGCAACAACCAATGAAATCAAGTGATTTTGCATGGTAACGTTGTATATCGCGATAATATTTTCTCCTAACTCGATATACCACAGTAGCTTTTTAAAAAATAATAAAAAATATAACAATCAATAAATTTTATGGTTTGTGAAATAATCCTTGCAAATACACCTCAAGATTCGGTGTATTATCGCATATACCTTGAATTTAACTCAAATACTTTTTGTCTTGGATAATTTTTTACTCGGCAAATTTGGAGATTTATAATCAACGATAATATACCTCGAGCCAAAGCTCTCGGGTATTATCAGATTATGAATCCCCAAATTTGTCTCGTAAAAAATTCCCCAAAAGACAAAAAGTATATTCGTGAAATTCTTCGGTATATCGATAATACACCTCTCTATCGGTATATTACCGTTGATAATCTCTTGTCGTAATACAGTAAGACAAATTATTTTCAAATATATCACATGTTTCAAATATAGAGCAAAATCTATGAGTCAATTGATCGCAGACTTACCAGAAAAGCGAGTCACACTTTCCAGACCGTTTAATTCCACTTTCATTGATTACGCCGGTCCAATTATGATAATAATGGCAGAACAAACAAAACTTTCAAAAGCTACATAGCCGTTTTTGTATGCTTTGTCACAAAAACTGTTCAGTTAGTGCTTGTATGTGATTTCACAAAAGATTCATAGCCAGGAGAGGTACATTTTTAATGTTATATTCGCATAACGGCACCAACTTTATAGGCGCCAATCTGGAACCCAAAGTTTTATTTCATTCCAAAAAAACTGGAACTGATGTTTTAGATTCTCCAGCGAATCAAGAAATCAAATGGCAGTTTTTTCCGCCAAGATCATCACATTTAAAAAGTCTTGCAGAAGCCACAGTGGAATCTACAAAAACCCATTTAAAAATAATTTTAGGCAAAAATCTTCTAAATTATGAAGAAATGTTAACAGTTTTAACGATGATTGAAGCATATTTGAATTTCCATCCTCTTACTCCACTGTCCAATGACCCAAACGACATTAGTGCACTAACTCCAGGTCATTTTCTAATTGGGGAGACTATGACGGAGCCAGAAGAATCATCTGTAACATCGTAGAGACCAACAGGCTCTCCAGGCTCCAAGTTTTGGAGAAATTGAGCCAGCATTTTTGGACACGGTGGTGTAAGAAATACTTGCACCAAATGCAGCATAGGGTCAAGTTCAAATCATCAGGTCAACAGGTGGAATTAGGCAGCCTAGTGCTGCTTCAGGAAGACAACACACCACCGCAGCAGTGGGCACTTTGTAGAGTGCAAACGTGTCATCCAGGAGTGGACGGCATCACCAGAACAGTCACTATCAAAACAGTGCGCCGAATTACGAAACGTGTAGTGTCAGAAATATGTCCGTTGCCCTTAAATGTGTGAAACAATCAACAAACTTGTGACAATATCACGAATTATCAATTAATTGTGTTAGCCTTAACTCGTATATTTTGTTTTTACTGTAACATGCTTATTTTATTGGATATATTTTTTTGGTTTTTATTTTGATGTTTCGACTTTCTATCCGAAAGTCTTCTTCAGAAAAAATAATACATAAAAAACAAGGCAAGTAGGTATCTAGATGATTACAAATTAGAAATATACAGATTACTAGATGTGAAAGCGAGGATTCCACATTTAGTGCAAAACGAACAAAATTCCTGTGACATTTTTTTTTTCTCTATGATAATTGTCAATACTCATATCATTGATTCCTCTGTTTGAGGTTTTCACGTGGTTTCTCCTCAGACTTTGGATGAGTGCCAGAGGAATTTTATTTTTTTTGCAAATGTGGAGCCCACGTTTTCACATCTGGTAATCTGTATATTTTCAATTTTTAATTTGTAATTATCTAGATACTTACTTGCCTTGTTTACTTTTGTATAACTTTTTCTGAAGGTCAAACGTCAAAATAAAAATAAATATACAGAATTAAATAAAAAAAAAAATCGATTTATTATAATATAATTCTGAAAACATGCATAGATCATGCTTATTCTAATTATTTTCTCTTGTAATATGTTAATCTTATATTCATGTATATTTTACTTTGAAAGCTGATACTTTTAAGGAGGGCAGTATGTTAAGGCTGGAAACATAACCCTTGTGAACAGAAACTCCGCATTTATTCTCACCGCATCCCGAAATATTCCAAATGTTTAGACCTCGTTAATTCCAGTTATACACAGCTGTCAGTTGATCAGCAGTCAATACACTCGTCACTTGACCATCAGTCAATGTTGTCACTTGATCATCAGTCAACCAAAGTATTAAGTTCATCGACATTCAGTTAATTGTATTTTATTGTTGTTCTTATTTAAATAAACAAATTGTTAAGAACAGCAGTGGTTCCATTTTAATGTCTCTCGATTTTCGCGAGACTTGTGTATGTTTCACTTCCCTACAAAACACACTCTCATACTTCTGAGCTACGTTCCTCATGGTTTTAATATTAGAAGCACCAGCGGCTTTATCAATCTATGAGTAATGATTACAATCTTTTGTACGATCAAAATTAAAATACTGCGCGATACTATGGCTCCCATTGTACGAATACCAAAATAAATGTGTTGAATCCGTACAAAAGAAATTTTCAAATCTTCTATATTATGAATTAATGAATTATTATCTATCTACACATCTCTCTTATAATACTCCATTGCAAATATTTCAATTTGATTCTTTACACACTTGCAGAGGTAATATTAGTATGATTCAGTAATTTAAATTGACTATTGACTATACTGATGACTCTTATTTCATTATCTTTAATTAATTTTCATGCACCAACTAAAAATACAAGTAACACCAATACATTATTTTACCTTTCAATCGCAAGTACCAATATTCATATATAATATCATAAGTGGTTAAATTTTACCGGAAAAATTTTTAGATTGTTACGAGAGCTTGTTGCTTAGCAATTTATTGAGTGATATTGACAGAAAAATCACGAGCTGTCAAGCGAGTGATTTTTGATCAATATCACGAAATAAATTGGTAGCAAGCTCTCGTAACAATCTGAAAATTTTGCCAGGTTAAATTTAATCACGAATGGTATTCGGAAGATTATTTTTCCCATCCAAATTCATCAATAGATTCCAGAGACTCGACTCCGTATCTGCTCATTTTCACATTCAATCTGTCTGTCAGTTTGACAGATGCTGAATCAACGCAGCTGAATGTTCTTTGTTTTGTATATATAACCAACAGACAAAATTTCCAAAAAATTTCCACTTGAAAACCGTGTAGGTTGTACCACGTGACGTCGAATGGTGCAATTCTATTGGTCGAAATTTGGATGGTGAAAATAATCACTATAAATCTCCTCTCCACAATATGTCTCATCAATACAACAGTAACGCATCAGTATTCAGTAGATATATTTCACAAAGCATTTGGAAAAATATCAAAGCTGTAAATATGATTAATTATTTCAGTTACTCCTTATTCACCTGTTCTTATTTTTCTAGTTTGTACTCATATGTTTTCAGGATTATTTCAGTTATTATTACAAGGTGTAACAGGAATAAGTACAATAATTCAAACCAGTGATAGAGCTCGTCAGGCATAACAATTTTTCTTAATAACTTTTATTTCAAATTCTCATCTTTTTTGAGCATTTCTTATCCCCTATAATTTAACGAGTCCTTCAAATGCATCATTTTCGGATCTAGTAGCAGTTACAATGAAACAATTGATTTTGACATATGTAATTATGTGAGTTATCAATTCTTTCCAAGACATTCTAGAAAAAATCGATCAATAATTATTGTCACAATAGTTGAACCTGTGAAAATGTCAAGCTTTTCTGTCTATGATTTCGCAGGCAGTTTAGGATTAGCTCAACAAATTTATTTGAAAAGATTTCCTGATAGTCATTTCTCACTAAAAATTGAATTATTGTGGTTATGCTAATGTATTTAATGTGAGAGAATTGTGCACTTATACATCATAATGACAATACTATGAGATATTTAAATCTTATCGTTCAACTGAAACGTAAAACATCAGATGAGTTGACTGTGATACATTAATTTATAAATAATGCACCTGTGTAT
Organism: Dromius quadrimaculatus; assembly: GCA_963989225.1. Taxonomy (NCBI): domain Eukaryota; kingdom Metazoa; phylum Arthropoda; class Insecta; order Coleoptera; family Carabidae; genus Dromius; species Dromius quadrimaculatus. The sequence goes on from OZ022330.1 coordinate 32,223,901, forward strand.
CAGTTTTTTCTCATATTATTACAAACTTTACACTCAGGTCGTTTCAATAAAGTATGCCCCGTGAATTGATCTGCTGAAAAATTAGAAACTGTATCTTATATCTCAGAAAATATTCAGAATCAATCACCAAATTCAATCCGATACATATTTGTAGGTTATGTTTTCTGTCCTTCAAGAACGACCTCCTACAATTTCTTTGCGGCAATATTTTCAGTTGAACTATTCAATAAATCAATTATTTCAGAATTGCATTCCATTAAATAAAATCCACTGTTTACTTTAAACAAATCGTTGGATGATTTTCGCTTTATGTTTGAGGATCAACGATAATGAAGTAAGATGAAAGCAGCAACCAGGGCATTAACTACTTTTTGAGATGCTCAAAGATGACAGTACAGTCTGGCACATATTCTGACTGTATTCAGACTATTCAAATCAGCTGATCCAAGTGCAATGAGCTTGTGCAGCCAATCTAATGTTTAAGAAATGTACTGTTTTAAAATATACGTGAGATCCCTAAATAGAGATGAATTTTATCAACAATGACATATGAATACGATTAATAGACCAAATTGTTGATTTCAGAGATAAGTCCAATCTTTCTTTCAATACATGCAAAAATAGAATTATTGAAGTGAGCGAATATGTATGTATTGCCAAAATACTAATATTCTTTCGGTTTCAAATGTATGATTAACAAGACTACGATGGTTCAAAGTTGCAAAATACTCATTTTAATCGACAGCTGTCATCCTTCCAACAAATGAGAAACATTCAGTTTGAACCATAGTCGCACTATGAAAATTTTGACAAAACTTCAATAAATGTTCAGTCGATATTCAGTGGATTTACAGAAAAAAGTTATCGAGAAGAATTGCTATGCCTGACGAGTTCTACTACAGGTTGAAATTATTATACTTATTACTGTTACAGCCTGTATATTCTGCCCTATTATTGTATTTTGTATCTGTTGAACTATGCTCCCTTACAAATAAATGAACCAGTATATTGAAAAATGATTCAGTCAATAATGTATATCTCAAATGGTATCATTTATAACAATATTTAAATGATAGTAACAATATGAATCCATAAAAAATTAACAGAAAACTATTAACCCAAAGATTATACCAGTGATTCAATTTATTTGGCTTATACATAGGTACTGATTATAAATACCACTGAATAACATCGCCTAAGTTAATGATATATTTTTATAACCGTGTCTTGACTTTTTTAGACATGTGACATGCAGCCACCATCTTGCTGGAAAATGTATTGTTTTTCTGCAGACTCCAAAAATTCTGTATATGGTAGGTATGAGAACCATATATATAAGAGTATTTATATGTTTATCAGTAATGAAATTTCTTCTATTCACTTGCACTTTAGTGTAATATTCCAACGTCTTGAGCAGACATGCATTCTCACATCATGAGACGGACAGAAAATCTTACTTTTTCAGGTCGGTAGGCAATCGGTTTGATATGCTTCGTTTTTGTTCTTGAAACCCAATTTCAACTATCTCCTATACAAACTTCAAATCTGGATTTATCACTCCAAATAACTGGATTGGACAAAATTCTTGATTTGGGGACGTTTTTCAGCGAGGGCTTATTAAACACGTCAATTTCATAAAGCCTTGTAAAAGTATCACCGTCATCTTGATCTTTACACTAATCGGAAGATTTTTCAATAACAAAATGGGAAAAATATTGTCCGACATGAATATTGGGGCCAGCGGTGAGTCCGACAAGCCGCACGTGTCATAAGTACGTTGGTATGAAAACTTATTACCGTCAGTCTGAGATTTTGAAAACGTATTGAATTTTTTATATTTTCCATCCAAATAATGTCTAGAGAACATTACTGTATACATATTCGACAATGTAAGTGATGCAATACTTCTCAGAAAGCAGAAATATGTGGTATGAATGCGGTACCGTTCATAGATATATATATAAAATACATATCAAGTCAGTATGATTAATTCATTAATCTTGTATCAAAATAATTTCTTGCAAAATTCTGTTATATAATTTGGGTTTCATTTTGTGTAGATTGTAGATTAACATTCGTCAATTTATAGAAGAATTTTTCAGTCAAATACATCTCAACATCAATGAGTTGTAGTCATTCAAACACATATTAGATGTAACAATAGTACTATTATGACAATTTGAAATTTCCTAAGATTTAAAAAAATAAGACTGTGATGAACAAAATGGTGAATGAATTAAGACTTATATATAGATATAGATATTTCGCCATTCGATATTTCCGCCTTCAAAGCAATTACCAGCGCCACAGTACCGGAAGAGTTATTAAATTCACATTTGGTACAACACACTAATCGGAAATATGGAGATATTATTTATCATCAAAATACCCATAACTAGAGTCCTATATATTAAGAGTAAAGACATTGCTGTGGCTCATTTCTGATTGGTTGTAGAGATATAAGGTCGAAAATTGCTTGCGTCCGCCATTAATCCTCCAAGCATTTGAATGTTGGATTGTGATTTTCATGTGGTTTTGTTGGATGTGTTTAACGTTGTTCGTAATTTCGCGTATTACCTAGTAAATTACAGTATTAAGGACTTATAAACTGTGTAATTAATAATAATTGTGTCTTCAAAACAATCAACTGAATAGAAAATTTATCACTTTGTAAGTATTTATCTGACACGGTAACTCTAACCTAATACTTGAATCTTATCTTCTTCTCAGATCATTTATGTGTTAGAAGAATGGTCGGTTGCTCAGCAATAGGATGTTCTAACAGAGGCGAAATGGGATTCGTGATGAAATATTTCCCTAAAGATAAACAAAGAAGAAAAGAATGGGCAGTAAAGATGAAAAGAGCCAACTGGACTCCTACTGATCGTTCAGTCTTATGTGAAGTGAATATTTTTTTTCGTATTTTATAAAACTTGGCACAATATCTGTATATTATATTTTAGGTTCACTTTTCTGATGATATGTGGGAAAAAACACGAGTAGATGGCAAACGAAAACTTAAATGTACAGCTGTGCCAACAATATTTAGCTTCTCAAAGCCAACTAAAATTCGAAAACTGCCAAAGGATAGATATTTTGTGCAACCAGTTATTGATGCATTTGAAGCTGGACCGTCCACTAGTAAAAGTTCATCGTCACGCTCTGATACTGATAATTCTGATTCATCAAAATCTCCTGTCATGGAAGTGTTAAAACCATCAGATTCAGAAGTAAATGTAAATCAGCAACAAATTATTCATGGTACATTGAAAAATAATATATTGAAAAAGAAATTGCGGACTGCTCAAAGAAAAATAAAGAGACTAGAAACACAGTTAGCCAATGAAAGAGCTGCTACTAGAGAGAGTAAATATTTTAAATCACTTTCTGGAGTTTTTAAATATATGGAATGGAACACAGTTTGAAGTTTAGAAAATGGTCAAATGAAACAATAAAAAAGGCTTTAATTCTAAAATTTACTTGTGGAAATAATGGTTACCATGAACTTTTAAAACAAAAAATACCTTTACCTTCTTTAAGGACTTTAACAAGGCGTTTAGAAAATATAAAATTTAACTCCGGAATTTTATATGAAGTATTCGAATTCTTAAATATTAAAGTGAATAGCATGCGCGACGAAGAAAAGGACTGCATTATAGCTTTAGATGAAATGGCTATAACAGCTCCTTCAGCATTCGACACAGCTTCAAAACAATATATTGGCGATGTAACTTTACCTCAACACTTTGGAATTGCTACTCACGCACTTGTGGTAATGTTAGGAGGAATAACATCAAGATGGAAACAAACAGTAGCATATTATTTTACTGGTATGTAAATATCCATTATGACACATAAATATCCCTTTCTTGTTAGCTATACAAAAATATTCACAAAAATTTATTTTATTTAAGGTGATTCAACAAAAGGCATTGTATATGAAGAGATCCTGCTAGAAATTATCTCTAAAACTGAAGATCTTGATTTAAAAGTTATCAGTGTGACTTCCGATATGGGCAGTTCCAATATAGCTTTATGGAAAAAATGGAATATTACAGCTGGAAGATTTGCACAAACTTGAAATTACATAGACCATCCATTGGATAAATCAAGAAAAATTTTTATAATAGCAGACGTTCCACATTTGTTTAAAAACATGAAGAACATGATGATATCCAACAAAATTATGTATATCTCAGATAGCATTAAAAACAAATATGATTTACCCACAAATGAAATTAAAGCAGAACATATAATTGATTTAATCAATTATCAAAAAGATTTGCGGTTTCTGCTGGCACCTAAATTGACAGAAGAAGATTTATTACCGGATCATTTTCAGAAAATGAAAGTGAAAACATCAACAAATGTTATTAACCACGATGTAGCCAGTGGATTAAAATTCATATCGAAGGAATTGAATAAGCCGGAATATATAACAACTGCGTGGTACATTGATTTAATTACCAAATGGTTTTATTACATGACATCCAGGCATCCGAGTAGTGCTTTGAGTAAATTATCTGAAGCACCGTATCAAAGTGCTATTAAATTTTTAAATGATTTTATTGAAGTTTCCAATGATCTACATGTCGGCAGAACAAGACAATGAAAACCTTCTCAAACAGGAAGCATTATTTCTACAACTTCAATTTTGAATATTCAAGATTATTTCTTCAATACCAGAAATTATGCATTCCTGATGACATCTCGTTTTACACAAGACTGTCTCGAAAATTTATTTAGTGCTATAAGAACCAAGCAACCAGTTCCAACTGCGATTCAGTTCAAAAATAATTTACGTCTTATTACTGTGTCTCAATTTTTAAGAAATGTTTCACAAACAAATTATGACGAAGATGATAGGGAGAATATATCGGATTTCTTAGATGTTGTCCAAAGTACTACAGTTTCAGCAAAACCAGCTCTTCCAGTTGAAACAGTCTCAGGAGAAGATCTGCCCGATATCAATTTGAATATAAGTGAAATGAACTCACTATATTCCATTATAGGATACATTATAAATAGTATCAAGAAGACATCAAAAACTTGCAATAAATGTATCGGTAGCTTAGGAAGTACAAATTATATACAATCCATGGCATCTATGGCTCGTCTGACAAAAATTAGAAATTTAAAAAAAAACTCATTATTTTATTGTAATTACGAAACGTTTCAGTTATTTTTACATATGGAACGTATTTTTAAACCAAATTACGATAAACTAAAGCACGCCGCTATAGATTTGAAAGATACACTAACTGAAATTGTTACAAAACATACTTTAATGTACACAGTACCAAATTGTCACAATTTGAAAAAAAAAATAATTTCTCGTTATTTGTTCTTCAGATTGAAAATTCTAAGTAAGAAACGTTTAACCCGTAAGATATATTCGAGTAAAACAATGCGACCATAACCACGTGTATACTTTATATTTATATTGTGTGTAGTATTTATATATTGTATTTTAATTTATAAAATGTGCATGTTATTATTTTTTTCCGATACTGACACTGTAAATACGAGTGTTTGAATAATACTAAATAATAATTAATAAAAGCTATACATGCTATTTTCATAAGATTAAATACTTCATCATTCATTATTACACGTTGAACCTCTATTTATTTACTTATCAATAGATAAATATTGAAATATTCACATAGTTGTATTGATTTCTAACATTTTATTCCTCAATATCGAACAAAAACACTAAAAATTCTTGTCTGGAACATTTATTTATGTTCTTTGCAATGTAGCAGTATTTGAATTTGGAGGGAAAATGGCCGCGTCCTTGATCATGTCTTCACTCTTATAATATAGGACTCTACCCATAACATGTATTTTCTATTTTTGTTTTGAAAAATAGCGGTACCGCTGCTGTAAGTAAACAAATTCTCGTGGTTTAGTTATCAGCATAAACATGTGAGAGGTAATGATGGAAGCGACAGTGAAAATGAAACTTATAGCGAGCCTTTCAGTATCTTCTGATGATTCTGATAAAAGGATAAAATTTCAAAAGACCAAAATCAATTTATTAGTTTCTCTATTTTCCACTTCACTTTTCATAAAAACTATTTAGTTAATAAATTATCCATTATCAGCTTATTAACAACGTCCATTGCTTATCTTTTAATACTAAATATGCTAAGAACTAAATTATATATGTGCAGGCGTTTTTTGTCGGACTGGCGGTGAGAACCAATATATCGGTCGGACAATATGTTTTTTGGATAGAAAATATGTTTTCAAATAATGACTGTTTTGATCCGACAGCAGTCGTTGATAAAGGAGCTGTTATAATCTCAACATGTTTTTAGTGTCGGACTGAGAAAACGCCTCGCAAAATTAGTCGGATAAAATGATCAAATTTTAGAAAAAAAATAATTCAATACGTCCTCAAATCTCAGACTAACGGTAATAAGTTTCCATATCAACGTACTTATGACACGTTCGACTTGTCGGACTCACCGCTGGCTCCAATATTCATGTCAAGCAATATTTTCTTTTTAGCGCATTTTTCCGAAAAAAGCGCTATTATATTCACTTTGGCTGTCTGGCTGGCTGGCTGGCTGGCTGGCTGGCTGGCTGGCAGGCTGGCTGACTGGCTAGCTGGCGTGACGCTGAGTTCTCAGCAAGTATACTATTTACAGACTTGAAACTGGTACTAAATGAAAGCTGCTGTTTCGTAGGTTTGCACAAATTGCTTTAATTCAAGCTCAGTGATTGTGGAAGATTAAATTATTCAATTACTTGTTCCAAGTGAAACAATGCCCATAGATATATATATGACATTAGGGATATGGCAACTAAAATTTATTGAAGTAGATAAAAATTTAGTTACAACTTTAGCCGGGGGTGTCACTATTATTATGTACAGTTGTGTAATGAAAACCTGAATGCTGGAAGTTAGGCTTTATTGAACAAAATATGAGCATAGGTGAACTTTGACATAAATATAATAAACACGCTCAGCAAACAAATAAATCAGTTAACTAGATAATATTAAAACTATTTTCAAAACATTCACCACAGCCTAAAATGTATAATATTCTTTTAAATATTTAGGGGCTACATGTGTTCGTGTTGAACGACGAGGGGATTGTATTACTTCCTCCATTGAAGTATTATCTGCAGTTAAATCTGTAGGTAAGTCTAATTCTGGCTGCTCTGCATCTAGAGTTAGTGAATCTTCATGTACTTCGTCTACTGTATGTGTAACGATATCAGATATATCTGGCTTCAGACCACTAGGAGCCAAGTGACGATTAGAAACAGTATCTTCTTTACCGTCGGATCTTCGAATGTGTGAATATTCAGGATTTGTTTGTACGAGCTCTACTTCTTCGACTATAGGGTCGTATTTGCTTCCTCTCTGAATTTTCTTCAGCAATACTTTGGAACCGGGACTAAGCCATGCGGGAAGAGATTCACCATTGGGGGATCTGCGTTTATGTAGAAACATTCTTTCGTGTGGAGTCTCATTAGTAGCCGTACACAACAAGGAACGTATGGAATGTAGTGCTTTTGGTAATACTTGTTCCCACATAACTGGAGGTAAGTTTTGAGATTTGAGTGCTAACTGTATCGACTTCCAGATTATGCCATTATATTTCTCAACTTGACCATTACACTGTGGATTGTATGCAGTTGTTCTACTGGTAGCTATGGCTCTCTTATTGAAATATTCTTTTAGTTCATTTGACATAAAATTTGTTCCTCTGTCACTATGGATATATGCAGGCGTGCCAAATACAGTAAAAAAAGAATCTAAATGTTTTATAATAGTTGTGGCTAACAAATCAGAACATGGAAAAGCCCAAGGAGATCTTGAGAATTCATCTACTACAGTTAACATATATCTATTTCTCGTTGCTGAGGGAATAGGACCTTCAAAATCTATAGATAATCTCTCAAATGGTTGTGTTGCTTTAATTAATCTAGAGTCATTTCCTTTATAAAAACGAGGTTTTATCTGATTACATATGTTACATTCTTTTGTTATTTTTCGAACATCATCTACAGAATAAGATAAATTTTTGGATCTTACCCAATGTAACATACGTGTAACGCCTGGATGACATAAATCCTGATGTAGTTCAACAAGTTTCTTTGTATTCATATCAGTAGAACTGGCACAAACTCTCGTTAACGTATCCGCTATATTATTCTGCAGCCCAGGTCGATAAATTATATCAAAATGATATTGAGAAAGTTCCAATCGCCATCTTTCTATTTTTTCATTCTTTATTTTGCTCTTATGTCTTTGATTAAACATAAACGCTACAGACTTTTGGTCTGTAATTAAACGAAAATGTCGACCAATCAAATAGTGTCGCCATTTGCGGATTGATTCAACACAAGCATAAGCTTCTTTTTCAATTGCTGAATGTTTTTTTTAAGAATTTGACAAAGTTCTTGAAAAGAATGCAACAGGCCTTCCAGATTATCCAAGTGTTGCAGCTATTGAGTGATCAGAAGCATCTGTCTCTAACGTTAAAGGAATTTTCTCATCTATTGCTTGTATAGCAGAGCTAGCGATTTCTCGTTTGAGACTATTGAATGCAGTTTTAGCGTCTTTAGGTAATGGAAAAGTCTTACCTTGAATTTTCCTTGAGAAATCAGGTATCCACTTTGAAAAATGGGAGAACATGCCAAGAGTCCGACGTAAAGAAGCTGAATCAGCAGGGAGGGATAATTCGAGAAGTGGCTTAAGTCGTTCGGGATCAGGCGATTTCCCTTTTGGAGAAATGTTGTATCCTAGGAGATTAATTTCTTTCCTTCTGAAGATACTTTTGTTTGAATTTAATTGAAGACCATATTTCTTTAAGGCATCTAAAAGTTTGTTGAGTTTACAATCATGATCATCTTCATTTATACCACATAAAGTAAGATCATCGAGATAAGCGAAGACTCCATCTAATTTTTCTTGCTCTATGATTGTGTTTATCATCCTTTGGAAACCGGCTACCCCATTTGTTACACCAAATGGAATTCTGGTGAATTGATATAGATTACCAACGGCTTCGAAAGCAGTATATTTCTTATCTTCTTCTGCAATAGGGATTTGAGATCTATTTGACTGAAAACTTTATATTTAGCAATTTTACTGATTAAAGTTTCAATATTTGGAAGAGGGTAAGCATCTAATTGCGTGAAAATATTTATAGTTCTGGAGTAATCAATTACCATTCTTTTTTTATGAGTTCCAGATACTACAAGAACCTGAGCACGCCATGGAGATGAACTTTTTTCTATGATACCATCGACTAAGAGTTTACTTATTTCGTTTTTAATGAAACTTGTGTCTTCATCAGTATATTTTCGAGATTTTACTGCTATTGGCCTACAGGCTTTATCCAGGTGTTCGAACAATCTAACTGGTTGTACCATTGCGATACTGGAGCATGCTAATTTTAATGATGGTTTAGTACCTCCATGAACCACTTCTAAAGATGTATGTTTCATAAGAAAATCGTTTCCTAATATAATGTCTGCACAAAGATTTGACATTATGAGCAAAGTTACGTTATTGTATATTTGATCATTTATTTTGATAGAAACAACACAATATCCGTGTACATGTGCCAATTGACTTCGAGATGCTAATGTTACTGTTTCGGAGCAGACTGATTTCGACAAGCAATATCGTTTAGAAAGAGACTTGTTTATGAATGAGGACGAGCTTCCTGTGTCAATGAGAGCATCTGCAATATTTCCATTTACTTCAACAGATACTGTGGTTTTCTTAAGAGAGTCTGGTGCAGCGGCTATTGTAATCATAGCAGAGTGTTCTTCGCTAACAGAAACGCTAGTTTTGTCAAGTTTACTCTTACAGACTTTTGAATAATATCCACGTTTTCCACATTTATGACAGGTACAGTTACGGGCTGGACAATTTTGACGATTGTGACGAGAATTTCCACATAAGTAACAAAGATCGGTTTGATTTGGTTTTTTCGTAATCGCGTTGATAACATTAGAATCCGAATTTTCCAAATTGTTAGTAGATGACGCAGCATTTGAATAAACACTTTGACCACCGAAAGTTTTGGATTGTATCTGAGCGAGTTCCAGCGATCGAGCACTATCATAAGCTTCATTTAGAGATAGAGATGACTTTTCTAGAAGTCTTTGTCTTATAAAAGGAGAACTTAAACCAGCAATAAAAGCATGTCTTATAAAATCATCACGATTCTGTTCTGCGCTTACGCTTTTAAAATTACAATTCTTAGAAAGTAGTTTCAGTGATTGTATATAAAGATCAATATTCTCACCAGATTGTTGTCGTCTAGTAGCAAGACAATGTCTGGAGTATATTTCATTTTGAGGTTTCAAATAGATTTTGTCCAAGGCTTTTATTGCTTCTTCATACGTCTCACACTCGCTAATATGAGAGTAAACTGACGGTGACAGATGATTTATGAGCAACTGAAGCTGGTTTCCGTCTGCTTTTTCTTCTTTTGTTGCTGAATCAATAAAATTGATAAACGTACGCTTCCAATGATTCCATTCAGTATGTTTTGATATATCTGAAGTTAAAGGATCTACATCGAAACGTTCTGGTCGTAAATACTTATCCATGTCGAGCAATTCTTTTCATGAGTTATAAGTTCTAATTTTATATATATTATTGTTCAATAAATTGTAATGAAAACCTGAATGCTGGAAATTAGGCTTTATTGAACAAAATATGAGCATAGGTAAACTTTGACATAAATATAATAAACAAGCTCAGCAAACAAATAAATCAGTTAACTAGATAATATTAAAACTATTTTCATAACAAGTTGTCAAATCTGTCCGAGATTCATTCAATGACTTGTTTGACGCAAATTTGAAGCTTATTAGAATGAATCACTATTATTGGTTGAAAATTTGTTCAATTTTGGTGTATTTTTTTTTATATAGCTTTGATAAAGAGCAAATTATCATTTTATGGTACCGCACTTGACCTCCTGTCAGTCAATAACCAAACAATGAAGAATAAAAGGTATTTTTGAGTTTGTACATGCATAAATTATGTACTTATCAAACTGTCAACTTGAAACTAGTACTAAATGGAAGCTGCTGTTTCGTAAGTTTGCCAAAACTGCTTGATTTCAAGCTCAGTAATTGTGAGAGATAGTAATTTGCGAAATCTCTGAGGTAACAAACATTCATGAGCTGTCAAAAATGCGCTTTCATCATCTAGATGATTCTTCCATTTTTTCATTTTATAATTAACATATCTTTCAATTAGTGTAAAAATCAAGATGACGGTAATACTTTCACAAGGTTTCATGGAATTGACGTGTTTAATTAGCCCTCGCTGAAAGACGGTTTTAAATCAAAAATTTTGACAAATGTAAAATCTGTCGGACTCATCACAATGGAGCCACCGACAAAGTTTCAAATGAGCGGTAATAAACAAAAAATTTGAGCTCTATATCACGGACTATTATTCATGTTGACAAATAGGCAGTTCAAAATTTAATGCTTACATTTGTTTAAATTTGAAGAAAACAACACGAATCCCATCTATGCTTCTACAATTTATCACACTTCCGATAGTTCTACAAACTGCCACAAGATAGAGTATAGTTTAGCAAGACTCGCTAATGTAATAAGCAAAACTATGAGGTTCATGAATATGTATGCTGTTTGTGACTGATTGGTCTGAATTTGGCGAACAGGTTTAAACAGGATTTAGTAGTGACTCAAAATCGGCATAAATAACAAAAGGAATCTGTAATTTTCTCTCGTTATGTGTGAATTCCAAAATTTTCTCATCTTCAGATAGTAAAATTGTTATGAATTGCCCGCAATCAAATCGCTGATGATTTCACAATCGTTCCCTATTTGTGTATTTGATCAAACAATCAACGTTAGTCCATTTTCTACATTTGTGTTGATCGATTTTTGCAAATACCCAACAAGATAAATCTCTAATTAGAACATAATGTCTCACATCATCTTTACATATATACAAGGTGTTAAGAAAAGAGATACAAAAATTCAATGGCATATACATTTCGATGTACTGATCCACAATCTAAGAGAATTTTTTCAAAATTCGCAAAATTATGAGAGTGTTTCAAGAAGAGTACATTTGTAGTACCACTGGTCGACATGAAATGCTTGATGAAGCTAATAAATGAATCTTTCAATTACGTAATTAATGTTGAATAACAAATCAATAGTAGATTGTTTAACTTTAACAGATAGAGAAAAGTGAGAGTTTACTAGCGAGTGTAAACATTTCAATTCTCGAGCGAGAGCAACGAGCGAGTGAATTAAATTCACACAAGCATATTAATATTGCTTTTTCGCCAGCTGTCAAAAAAACATGATATTTTTGTATTGTTATGGATAGGCAAAATTCGTGATTTTTCTACTAGTAAAACAATTGAACTTATTTTTTCACTAGTGAAAAAATGAACATATTTTTTCACTAGTGAAAAAATAAACTCTGTCTTTTCATACCTAATCTAATTAAATTCAGTTTAGTTATTCTACAAGGATAGAAACAAACAAGTATTTAACAAAAAAGAAATATGAATTTGTACACAAAACTACTTATTTTTTAATGTAAGAATTAATTGTTGACAGTTCTTCATTTATCAAACAACAATTGCACATACTTTTGGTTACAATATCCAGGTGACTGCAAATTAATTATAGTTTGTACTTTTTTCCTACATTTTACTGAATAAAACAATAATTATTGTTGATCTATTATTTTTTGACATTTGGCGAAAAAATATTGTTTGTATTTCGTGTGCGAAATGATTGTATTTTGTTGCGCTTTCGAATGAATTTGTTACCTCGATCTTACGGTCTCGGTTAAAATTGACATTCTTACGCGCAACAAAAAAAAACAATCCCTTCGCACACTTAATACAAAAATAACTATTTCCCACGTGTTGAACATGCTATTCTTTTGTGTACTTGATGAAAAACTTGAGTGGAACACGCCAAGAATAGAAATCATCTTCTACAGAAATACTGATAAAGATTATGTTCTTGCAAAAATGTAGAAAAGGTTTCGACAACTGCTAAATAAAAGCATAGTAGCGAATGAAAATTATCAAAAATTAATTTGTCAGAAAGCGTCAGAAGCCAAAGATTCTTGCGAAATTCCGGATGCAGCTAAAAAAGTGACTTTACATTTGCTTCTGGTGAAATCGACAGAATTCTTGTTTTCTTGTATGTTTAACCAGTAATTTTTTCTCAATTAGGTCAAAGCAGTCATTTGAGCGCGTGTCAAGGTTCCTCTTTTGTTAGTTATTTTTTTGTTGCCAATTAGAAAACTGGTAATCTTCTTTACTGATACATGATATTGAAGTCTAGTTTCACCAAACTCAGTTAAATCCTTCTGAAGGTTATTTTGAGTTAGTAACTATGGTTACAATTGTAGCAACAAATTTTTTGTATAAAATAACCTTTGGATAGATTAGACTAGCATTGGTGGAACTGGCCCTAAGAATGTCTTGATTAATCTTGACTCCCTTCAGTTTCTCTGACTCACATTGGCTGGTACCACAAGCTCTGTTTTTGGCTATACTAGCAGTGTTATTTTAAGAAGATTTTCAAGACAATATAAATATTCAAATAATTTTGAAGACATATATGTTTTCTGTAATTTGTATTTGAAGATTATTTTCTAAAGTATTTGGAAAATTTCTAATTGCGTTAAAACACATATTGACACAACGCTCCTAGTATCGCCAGCAACAGAGCTCGTGGTATCAACTATTATCTTTTATTAAATTAAATAACAAAATGTTGTTCTATCATTCCAACTGAAAAAGCTGATGATGGTGACCGATTTGAGGCAACAGAACGTCCTGAATTTAAATTAAATATAATCAGCATTGAACATGACTTCCTTTGCCATAACTCTTCTTCTGAAACTTCATTTCGTGTCGACCAATGGCACTAAAAGTGTACTCTTCGTGAAGCAATCTCATAACTGCGAGTTCCGAAAAAATTCTTTTTGATTGTGAATCAGTACATCGAAATGTCTCTGTCATAAAATTTTCTAATGCTTTTTTTTAACACTGTATAATAAATTTATATGTACATTTTGTTTATTTTGAGTATGTTGTGATGGACCGACAATATCTTGTTTCGAAGAACTAAAATTTCGCTCAACGCCAAACACATTGACTGAGATATCATCTAAAAGTTCAAACTTGCGAATATTCTTAATAGAGACTGGAAAATCTATGTCTTTAAAATCTAGTTCATCTGCATATGATAGATAGTAGGTAATTCTACCAAAATTATTGTGTGGAGGATGTAGAGCAGCAAGAACGGAACATTTGAAACACATCTTGTCATTATTTACGACGTTAACGCAAGCCATTTTGTTCTTGATATCAACTGGTAGCTCAATGAAGGAAGAAGCAGCTATTGGTGTGTACTTCTTCATATTTATCTCCAGATGTTCCATTATAACAAGGGCTCACCCGGAGTCTCACTCCTACCGAAAAATACAAAAAAGAAACTTGAGTTCCATCGATCTTTTATTTATTTGTTAATCTTAAAGTAGTGAGTGTCAGCACTAAATACAACTGGTTTAGGTGAAACTGGCGCTAAAGCTGATAAATCTGACCTAACTGTTGCAAAAGATTCAGAGCACCAACAATAAACTGGTTAATAATTCATTTAACAAACAATACATAGATGCGATAACCAAGAAAAACTTACAATCTGAAAACGCTGTTTTATCTTGAGTTAGGGGAGTAACTCGAACACACTTGGTATAAGATGAAATTTTCAATTTTACAGCAAGTTAAAAATCAGATACACAATTTCTACTCAAACAAATTTTGAGAGCATCTTATGGGTCACTTAAATAAAGAATAATAGTTTTAATAACGTTAAAATAACACAGTGTCTTATGGCAGATTGCAGCAAGATTATTTCATTGGAATATTAATAGAACTTAACGATTAGATACTGCAGAAAATCAACATTCTTCTTGTCCATTAATAATCAATGTTTAATTTTCACAAAAGAAAAGCACACTTCACGGACGTATTTTTTGAATTATAAGGAAAATAATATGAAAACATCCAAGTTACAATTTCCCAAGCCTGGCCATCAAAGAAGCGATAACGTCGCTTGCCAAACGTCATTCATGACCTCAATATTGTTCTAGAGGTCACTTTTTCTATCGCGGAAAAATAAGAAATTCAAATTATTTTTTATCTCAAAAATATAGATTTACAAGTGAAATTTGTATATTAAAATGATACAATAGTATGTGGCACACACACTATGTTCTTCATTCATCACCAATAGCATTGTTCATGAAATACTTTCGATACTTAGCATGCGTTGACTCCACTATATTGTTTCGGACAGTTTCGTACAGTTAACGTGAAGCAATATTGTTAAAGTGTATTTCTAATGTTGAATACAAGTGGTTTATTGATATAAAGGGATAATTGGTGCTATAAAAGGTTGTAGCTGAGCTGAGTTAATTATATGAGATCGGAAAGGTAGGAAAAGAGCTACAAAACGGTGTTATTTTAGAACATGTCAAAGTGACAGTTGTTCAAAATCATTACGAGAAGATTGTATGTACTATTTACTCCACATATCGACAGAAGAAAGCACAAATTTCTTGTGAAGTACATATAAACAATTGTTCTGAGTGTGTAAAATGAGATTCGTGGATGAAATCATATCGACGTGAAGATTTCAAACTCTGGATCACGTAACAAAGGACACATATAATTTTCTCTTGATTTTTATGGTGGCACTGGACCCACATAAGCTGAATCGAACTGAATATCAATAAAAAAATTTAAATTAGAATATTTTCTATCATACGAAGATTGTACATTTTTCACTTTGCGGTTACACAATCGCTTGACATTTGCTATAAATACACATATATGACAGAGCTATCATATATTTTAATTTGAATTAAGAATGATGAATACAGAAAATAATACTAACCTCATCACTAATTCTTCTTTGTTACCACTCTATTTTCGCTCGTGGCACTTCAACCACCGTTTCAATTGAAGGCAAGAATGTTTCTCTAATTTACCATACAACAATTTTGCCTCATCAATCATCTATTCATCCAATATGATACTGAAAAACGTCTTTGGCCCTATTATTGCTGCTTATTGAGACGAAACTGTCCGAAACAATATAGTAAAGTCAACGCATGCTAATTTTCAAAACTATTTCATGAACAATGCTATATATTAGAGCTATTATAAAATAATCAGGTTATGTTACACCAAGCTCAAAACAAACTACAAAGAAAACAACGTTGCCAGATCTGTTTCAACTATTTTCACAAAAATCAACTGAGCGACTAAATACAACATTCTCTTTAATTATTGTTGATATTCGTTCTAAAGAAACTGTCAGATTCACTAATAAATAAAAAATGTATTTTTTTTATTGTCAATATCCATTATAAATTGTTTCAACAAAAGTATAAGTACTTATGTTATTGAAGATACGGCCAGTCTTTGAGTTACCCCCTTAAGGGACTTGTTAAGTACATTAAAATAACTTTCCTCTCTGCTCCATCGTCTCAGGTAACAATTCGTCAACAGACAAATCATTAAAATTTCTAGCATGATTTCATCACTACAGTAACCTTAGACCCTGGTTATATTGTGACTTCTTTGGACGTTGTCTCTTTGTTTACAAATGTGCCGCGATGGAAGGTTCATTGTCCGTTGTGGTAGCAAACCCGATGATGGATCTTGCTCTGAATGAAGTTTCGCCTGTACTCTTATTCAAGATTCCATTCATTAAAAAATATTTTGATGATTGGATTACAGCCTTCCTCAAATCTAAGATCGAATAAACTCTAGGTGTTTTCTATAACTGCAATGCACATACTCAGTTCACCGTAGAGTTTGAGATGAACAATTGTTTGCCGTTTCTTGATATATCAGTAATTAGAGACAATGATGGTAATATTATCCTCAAGTCATACAAAAAGCCTTCCGCTAGCACTAGGTGCCTCAATTTCAGATCAAACCATCCTAAAAATCAACTTATCAAAGTGGCAAGAAATCTTTTCTCAAGAGCCGTACATCTGACATCTATCATATTTCACAATGAGGTAAAGAATACGGGGACTGATTCACTACGTACAGATAAATACCCTGTAGGCATCATTCACGCCATAAAAAATTAAATCAACAACATTGTACATGCTAGCACAGCAAATGTCGACAAAATACCTTTGACAGAGAAGTATGCCACCATACGCCTATTGCGTATGATTCCGCTCTATCTGTTGAATTTCATATCTATGAGATAGAACGTCAAACTTGTCAAACGGCAACTCTATACCTCATATTCATTTGATTAAATGTTTAGTGGTTAGGTGTATGAATAATGGGATGAAATAGCTTCTTTTTATATTTTTCTCTTTATTTTTTGATAAGCAGTTATGAAACAGAACAAAGAGAAATGGGAAAATCAATTGGGTACTATAACTCATGACGATATGTTGAAAATCATTCAATTCTCACTTCCAGGCATCTGTAAGAATAGTCAAGTATTGTAATCGTCAAAAAATTCAACAAATATCGTTCAGTAAACTCCGAAACCAATGAAATGATTGATACAAATTCGATTGATGGAATGCTCGTATTGAAAGTGCTAGACTCTTACTTATTGTCTTAAAAATAGTTGGAATACGAAAATAGCTTACCTCCTGATAGTGATCTATCATGGAAATAATCACCAAATTGTACAAATATCTTTTATATGGATGAAGATCTGCATATAAATTATAAGAAACACAACTTTTTAACAGCAATGTGCTGCCTTCTTACAGTGTATATATGTATAATTAATAAATAAACGAAAATACAAAAGGTGACTGGATAAGTATAAAATATTAACTCCTAGGATAGTGGAGCTCTGCCTATAGCTAAGCTTATAATTAATTGATTACAGGTCTTCAGGCGATAAAAATTAAGGTCTTAATGAGAAAACTGTCAACTCCTTGTGGTTCTAAGTCAATCTGGTTCTACTCTTTTTGGTTTGGCGCAAAATTGAAACAACTTCAGAAGGTATTGCTTCGATCCATCGAGCGACTTGATCTTCAGGATTCTTGAGCTGTGGTAACCATCTTAGAGCAGCGTGGTCAGTTCTTAACAGGAACTTTCTGCCATACAAATATTTAAGGAAATTCTCGATGAACTTCACTACTGCTAGCAATTCCCATCTTGCAGTAGTTTCTTTCTGGCTTCGAGAAAACCTTGCTGAAGTACCTGATGACTCTCTCTCGACCGTCCTGCAATTGGGACAGGACTCCCTCGATTCCGACATCGCTGGCATCCGTGTCCAGAATAAAACGTCCTCTCGTCTTCGGGTAACTAAGGATCAGTGCTTGGAGTAGAAGTAGTTTCATTCGCTCGAAGGCGATCTGGCATTCTTCATCCCAGCTGTATGTGCGATTATCTTTCGTCAGTCTGGTCAGTTGTTTGGCAATATTGGCGAATCCATAGGCAAATCTTCTGTAATAGGAACAATTGCTACACCTTCTTTGGAGACCACATGTCTCAAATGGTTCACCCGTTTTTCAATTAAATGGCTTTTCTTTGGACTAAGTTTTTTAAACCAGCTTTCTTTAAATGTTCAAATACCTCTTTCAGATTCTTTGAATGGTCTTCTAATGATTTTCCCATCACGATTATATCGTCCAGTTATATCAAGCAAGTTTTTTCTGGTAGTCCTTTGTGTACGGTCTCCATAAGTCGCTCGAAAGTAGCAGGAGCATCACATAGGCCAAATAGTATGACCGTAAATTGCCACAATCCACTGCCGATGGTAAATACAGTTTTTTCTTGGTCTTTCTCGTCCGTCGCTGCTTGCCAATGTCCACTCTTGAGCTCTAGGGTCAAGGAGATCTTTGACCCTGCCAGGGTATCTAAGATGTTATCAACGGTAATATACCGATAGAGAGGTGTGTTATCGATATACCGAAGAATTTCACGAATATACTTTTTGTCTTTTGGGGAATTTTTTACGAGACAAATTTGGGGATTCATAATCTGATAATACCCGAGAGCTTTAGCTCGAGGGATATTATCAACGGTAATATACCGATAGAGAGGTGTATTATCGATATACCGAAGAATTTCACGAATATACTTTTTGTCTTTTGGGGAATTTTTCACGAGACAAATTTGGGGATTCATAATCTGATAATACCCGAGAGCTTTAGCTCGAGGGATATTATCGTTGATTATGAATCTCCAAATTTGCCGAGTAAAAAATTATCCAATACAAAAAGTATTTGAGTTAAATTCAAGGTATATGCGATAATATACCGAATCTTGAGGTGTATTTGCAAGGATTATTTCACAAACCATAAAATTTATTGATTGTTATATTTTTTATTATTTTTCAAAAAGCTACTGTGGTATATCGAGTTAGGAGAAAATATTATCGCGATATACCACGTTACCATGCAAAATCACTTGATTTCATTGGTTGTTGCTAAGGTGTGTGATATAATCGTTGATTATAAATCTCCAAATTTGCCGAGTACAACATTACCCAAGACAAAAAGTATTTGAGTTAAATTCAAGGTATATGCGATAATATACCGAATCTTGAGGTGTATTTGCAAGGATTATTTCACAAACCATAAAATTTATTGACTTTTATACTTTTTAATATTTTTTGAAAAGCTACTGTGGTATATCGAGTTAGAAGAAAATATTATCGCGATATACCCCGTTATCATGCAAAATCCCTTGATTTCATTGGTTGTTGCCAAGGTGTGTGATATAATCAATGTTATTCAGCTGGAAATAGTCGACACAAAATCGTGTAGATCCGTCTTTCTCCTTCACAAGTACCACCCGAGAGGCCCATGGACTGTTCGAGAGCTCAATAATGCCGTCTTGCTCCATAGTTTAAGCGTCCTTTCTCTTTGCAATCGGGAGTCGTCGTCGTGCTTGTCATTGGTTTCATACACTTATTGGAATCGGCGTATCAGATCTTCTACTTCTGCGTGTTGCTGGTCATTCAATTTTTGACCCTTGGATAGTAATGAGGTCGATAATCCCTTCGAAAGTTTGTCGCAGCTAGGTTTTATCTTTTTGTCTTGTTTGGTGATTTTCATTATAGACTCTCTTGTGAGGCATCCTTTTTTCTGTCTGATGTTATCTTTAGGCTACGTCTTCAGAGGTTTCTTGCATCGACTGTTCAACTCTCCTCAACTCCAACACTGGAATTGTCTAGACTTCTTAGGCTCTTTCACTTCCTGAACCAACCGTTAGGATTTGGGCTTCCAAACTTTCAGTGACATCTGATTCGCACTCGAGCACTTATTTTGGACGTCTGTTTTGCCGCTTTGTATTCCAACGCAAGTGCCAATGCTTCCACTAACTTCTTCTGCCGCGCCAAACACAGAGCTTATTTTGTTTCGTAGTCTCGGTAGCCGTCCACAAATACTCTCACAGCCCAGCTTTCCAGGAGATCATTAGAGCTGGTTGGATATGCAAGTCAAACTAGGCGTGCCACATCAGCTTCGAGCTCCTGTAGACTCTCGCTGGGACGTTTGTATCGGTTTTTGAGCTGTGCGTGATACACTTCCTCCAAGTATGCATGACCGTATCGCAGCTCCAGTAGCTTGACCAATTTTTCATAGTAGTTTTCTTCTTCCGGATAAATGGCCTTCAAAATATCTCTCCTCGGAGAGCAACCGTAAGCGCTGAAACTTTTGCAGTGTCAGTCCAGCAATTAGCCTTAGCAGCGGCTTCGAATTTTCTATGATTATTCATTAAAGATGTTTGACCATCAAAGGTTTGACACGCATTTTTGTAGTTGAGTCAAAATTTAGTGCAACTTATTCAATTGTCTCAGCTTTTAAAACTTTTTCCGAAGAAGAAACACCAAGTTTAAGTTTTTTCCGAGAATCTTCATTCTTTCATCCAATTTTGTATTCACTTTCGCATCCAATTTCGCATCCAATTCTTCTCTTAGCATTTTACGATTATCTTCAAATACTTTTTCACATACTATTGAATTTTCTCTAAATTTTTCCAGTTGCTGTTCAACTTTCTTTGAATGTTCCCCCAATTTTTCATGCAATTTCTCTCTCAGGTTTCTAGAATATCCTCCTAATTTTCCTAATTTCTCGTTCAATTTTGTTTCTAAGCTTGTGGAATCTTCTTTTGATTTTGATTCTTAACTTGTAAAATTCTCGTTAAATTTTAATTCTAAATCCTCTTCCAAATTTGTACAATTTTCTTTCAATTTTGATTCTAAGCTTGTACAATTTTCTTTTAATTTAATTTCAAGTCTGTACAATTTTCTTCTAATTTTGATTCTAAATTTATTGCTAAATCGGTTGAATAATGTTTGATCTCAAGCAAATAAAAATCAGGATCCTCACCGTCTTCAGTCATAGCTTCTCCCACACCTAACATCACTGTAATGTTTATTGCTTCCGCAGGATTTGTTCATATTTAAATAAAAGTCACTATTTGATAATTGAAAATAAAATAAGAGTGACATTCTTCATGATATTACTAATACACACTTTATAATTTAGTTGTCACTTACTACTATTAAACAAAGCCGCAGATATTTATTTTCGACCATCTATCAATTTATTGCACTGACCACTCACTATTTCACTGTTTTATTATTCACAGTTCATTGTTCATAGTTTTCCTATTCTCGTCGGATAGTTTGCCTTCCCTTATATATAGAAACCTGTCTCTCGAAATATTCTAGATTTAGTCTAGCACGTTACTAGATTTTTCTACCGTGCGGGAAGAGGTGGTGCGGTGCGATGCGATACAACTACGACGAAAAGCTTCGCCCAGACAACAGAGATTGATGTAGGGCTTATTTTATTATTTACTTGTACAAAGTACAAGGAAGTATTGTGAAACCGACAAAATTCACATATCGAGATTTTGATGGAAATATCCGTTTTGAGCATCCCTGAATCCATTTTGACTATTTTTGGCTTGATGTCGGTACGTAGGTTCATGCGTGCATGCGTAACTCGCAAATCTCAAAACTGGTTGAACGAATAATGTAGAAATTTTGTATTTAAGACTGGTATAGGGTCCAGTTGTGCATCTCGCATTATGGTTCCAAGCATCTGTACCGGAAGTGCACTTTACTTAAAACTTTTTTCGAATTTTTCTAATAAATCCAGAATGATCAACCGTAGGATGTTGAAATTCAGTATTTGAACTTGATGTATTAGAATCGTTATCTGCTATTCTTGTAAGAATCGGCCAGACCAGAAGGGCACTTCACTTGAAACTTGTTTTGAATTTTTTGCATAAATATAGAATGATCCGCCATAGCATATTGAAATTTCGTATTAAGCACTTCTTATAACATCTTATCGTACATCTTGCATTATGATTGCGATCGGCTGAAAGTGCACTTTATATGACAGACTTTTTGAATCTTCCGTATAAATTCTAAACAATCAGTCGTAGAATATACAAATTTTGTATTAAGCACTTTTATAATATCAAGTTGTACACCTTGCATTATGATTGCTATTGACTAAGCCGGAAGAGCACTTTATTCGTACCATTTTTCGAATTTTCCGCATGAATCCAAAACGATCAAACGTAGATTATTAGAATTCAGTATTTAGGACGATTATACCGTCTAGATGCTCATATCCTATTTTTATTGAGATCCACCACTTCACTTGACAGTCTTTTGAATTTTTTCGCATAAATGCGAAACGATCAGGTATAGAATATTGAAATTTTGGTATTTAAGTCTGCTGTAGCATCTGAATGATTACACACTATTTTCATAGCAATAGACTGAACCGGAAGGGCACTTCAGTAGGAATTTATTTTTCAATTTGGGCATAAATTCAGATCTGTTGTTAGTCGTAGAATTTTGGAAATCAGTATTTAGGAATGTTGTAGTATAAGAATAATGGCCCACTGTTTCCATAGCAACCGACTTGGCTGAAAGCGCATTTTACTTGACAGTTTCTAAGGATCTCTCAGGTAAATCCAAAACGATAAACTGTGGAACGATGAGATTTTGTGTTTGATCATATATATCCAATGATATATATATATATATATATATATATATATATATATATATATATATATATATATATATATATATATATACATATATATATATATATATATATATATATATATATATATATATATATATATATATATATATATGTATATATATATATATATATATATATATATATATATATATATATATATATATATATATATATCCAATGATGTACAAGTAAGTCACATGATGTTCACGTCAGATTTTTTTTCATGTTACAATATTATAGAAGGTTGTAGCTGAGCTGAGTTAATTATGGAGGATTAGAAAGGCAAGAGCGGAGCTACAAAACGGTGATGTTTTGGAATAGGTATGTCAAAGTGACAATTGTTCAAAATCGTTACGGGAAGATAGTTTGTGCTATTCACATCACATATCGACAGAAAAAAGTGTAAATTTCTTGTAAAGTGCACATAAAAATTGTTCTGGGTGTGCAAAATGTGATTCGTGTATGAAATCGTGTCGACTGTGGATCACGAACAAAGGTCAAATATTTTGGCTTCCTTTATTTTTATGGGTTCACAGAGGCCAAACACAACCCAATATAAATAAACGAATTAAAAATTGAGATATTTTCCATGATACAAAGATTGTACATTTCTTACTTTGCGAATACATAATCGCTCGACATTCTCCATAAATACTATCACGGAACTGTCATTTATTTGAATTTGTAATAATTGATGACAAATTTGTCAATGAGATGAATCTGAGGATATACATATACAAGAATGAAGAATACAGACAATAATACCAATCTTTTCATTTATTCTTCTTTGTTACCATTTATTTTCCGTCCGTGGCACTTCCGCCACCGTTTCATTTGAAGGCAGGGATGATTTTCCAATTCATCATAGTTTCCTCATTGATCACCTATTCATTCAATATGATAATTGAAAATGTCTTTGATCCTGAATGAAATTGCTCGAAACAATATAGTGAAGTCAGAACATGCTAAGCGTACTGTGCCCGTTTCATAGCCGTGCAGTGCCCGTTCTATTCGCTGTTCCACTGCCATTATTTTGGACAAGGAAGGAGAGGGGGAAGAAAGAAAGAAAAAAAGCGCTACTGAATTCACAAATCTCTGAGAAAACGAAATATCGTAGAAGAATATTGGACACTATATAGGATAATGGATATAAAAATATGCGGTTGTAACCCGTAGCATACGCAGATCAAGCTCTGGTAGGCACCGTAGCGTACCATGCACGGAGCGTTCCGGCATCTGCAAAATATTCTTGACGGACACGGTCATGGCATGGTACGGTGTTCGCCAATGACGGAACGGTGAAGTGAGCATTGTCTCATAACAATCTATACAAATAATATTTCTTTGCATGTATCGGTACGAGCACGATCATGGCATGGTATGGTATAGTCAGCAAAGACCTTCTAGCTCCCTTGTATAAAGGTTATATATGAAAGGACATAAGATGAGTTTTGATGAGTTATTCCAGATTTTTTAAGTACATTGACGTACAATTTCAAAATATTGATAGGTGACGTAGCACCTCGGAGTTATGTCTTTCAAATATCATGCGGCGCTTTCGTCGAGTATTAGAGATACGCAACATGCATATAGGCTACGTGCATGAAGTCTACTAGCGCCTCTAGCGGGCAATGGAGAACGATTGGACTCCCATTTTATCATTGTTTTATACCACGATTTCATATCTATATTTTTTTTACTTTTCTCATATTATTTAATTCAGCTGTGTCCGTATAATATAACTTGCATAGCATGAAAGGTACGTTGAAGTTATTCATTTTCAATATTTATTTTCCTAAATTATAACGTACCTATTAGAGAAAACGTCTTGATTCGTCCAAATTGACAGGATAACCTCAAATTATGACGCCAATTATCTTGCGGATCGGGTTTGTATGTATCAAACACTGTATCCGTTTTACCGAAGAAGCATTGAAGAGAAGCTTGAAATTATTTTTGCCATATTAAACATGTTGAAGAATATGTTGCTGACAATATTAACATCAAAATTATTGCGAAGTGCATCCGACAGACTTCTATCACTGAAACACCTTACAAACTAGAGATAGAGGTAAATTGATGAATCCCAAGTCGATGACGATTTTTTCTAATTTCACAATCGAATTACAAACATATTCGTTATGTAGATTAATAATGAAAGACAGATAATACTCTATTTACCGCTTTGATCCACCTCACTCGTTTTTTTATGTTATAACTGCGTACATGGAGTCTATGAAACTATATTTCACTTGAATCATCCTTAACACAACAGTCTTAAACAGAAAAAGTGTTTTCCAAGTTTCATATGCAAATATTCTCACTTTTAAACTACAATGCTTGATGACGTATTCTGAGAAATGGAGTTCGATGCTTACAATGGTGTTCACCAAGAGCGCTCGCATCGAGATTTGTTTAAACTCCGCCTCCTTGCATATAGCCTATAGGCCTGTTACGTATCTCTAATTTTCGACGGAAGCGCCGCATAGTATTTAGAGAGCATAACTTCAAGATGTTAAGTCACCTGTAAATGTTTTGAAATATATGTAAATGTACTTAAAAAATCTGAAACGACTCATCAAAAATCATCTCATGTCCTTAAAAACATCATATCTGTACATGGAAGCTCAATTTATACAATTTCTCCAATTTTGAACTTACGTAGGTATGTAGTGTGATGAAATAACCGTAACTATATCATAATATAATCAAATAATAATCGATGCATACGATTAATCTTGTGATTCTCGAACTGTGCATTTTGGTGATTATTTCCGTGATAAATCATCATTAGGAGATAAGCTATTTTCGTATTCCAATTATATTCAAAACAATAAGTCAAAATCTGGAGCTTTCAGTGAAAGCATTCTATTTACCGAATTTTTATCAACCATTTGATCAGTTTCGGAGCTTGCGAAAAGAATATTTGTTAAATTTTTTGACAATTACAATACTTGACTATTCCTACAGATACCTGAAAGTGAAAATTGAATGATATTCAGCGTATTATCATGAGTTATAGTATCCAATTGATTTCCCTATTTCTTTTTGTTTAACTTCATAGCTCCCTCCCCGAAAACATGAAAAATGTAAGAAAGAGCTATTTTTCTATAATTCATGTGCCCAACCACATTTTTTGGAATGATTCCATTCTTTTTATGCTCACCAAATGAATATGAGGTACAAAACTGACGTTTGACAAGTTTGACGTCCTACCTCATTAGGAGATGTGAAATTTAACCGATACGAAGCTACATTTGATACGATATAGGCGTTTTCCGTACATAGATGGAGCAAGTGGTAATATCAGAGAATTTCTTAGAGACAATGATGAGATTTCAAACAACAACAAGTCAGTGGGATCGATATAAACATGAAATCTAACTTGATCCATAAGATTCCTTGTAATGATTGCGCGGCACATTACACGGTACAAACTAAGAGGTATTTAAAAACACGTTTGGATGAACACAAACGCAGTTGTAAAAATATCAAAAAAGATGGTTCCTAATGTGCGTTGGTTAGTCACTCTATCAACACCGGACATTCCTCTAATTTTGCAAATACACGCATCCTACAAAATCAAGCTATTCTGAACGAAAGGCTCACACTTGAAATATTCACCCATGATAATAATAACTTTATTTATACTGAAAGAATTACAGAAGCAATCCGAAGCATACATAGGAATTGGACTTAACTGGTACACGAATATCTTTTTTATCGATAAAAAATATGTCAAACTTCTCATTCTTAGTACATACTTCATCTTCAAGAAATAAACATTTGTCAATGCTGAACAAGTATAATATATGATAAACTTTATTTCTACGTCTTAAAAGTCATTTGCAATTATTTTAAGGTTTACACATCAGTAAACGGCAAACAACTAACAGTATGCTCCAAAATGACTGACGAGTCAGCTGTCCTTCATCTAGTGCTATAGGTCTAGCGCTTACGTCATAGGATAGCACATGCGCATATTGAATTCATTGAATGTGGAAACCTTCTATATTTGTAAACCTTGCTCCAGTACAACGTTTGATGGAAAGACGCACAAAAAACTTAATAACAAATAATAAAAAGTTGCTAAGACCCAAAACAATGAAAAATATCGGCAACAAAGTAGAGACATACAAAAGTAAACAGAAACATCAAGCTGACGGAGGCAGAAAACCGAGTGACAATTTCAAAATAAACGAAAAAATCCTATTCAGACACATGAAGAAAGAATGAATCATTGCGAAAATCCGGAATCCCGCAGAAGAACCAAGATCAAATATGTTGCAAGCAGAAGATTAGAATATATCACAGCAGTTTCATTCTCACTGCTACCAGTCTAATTATTTTGTACCACCGGTTGCATTTAACTTTTCTGTTTTTCTTTCTAGCCGCCTTAGCGCGCTGATGACTGGCCGGGCAGCGATGGAAGAGGATTCTGCGGACGCTCGTCGGGCCGGCGGGCGGTCATCAGCAGGATCTCTATGACAGGCCTGGTCTTCAAGCGGCTGGGCTGCTTGGCAGGACGGCTCGAAGGACGCTTCACAGCATTTTTAAGGGCGTCAAGCAGTGCCTTCGGGACGCTTTCCGTCTTCTTACCCGACTAACCTCTCAGGTACGAACTCATCTGAAAAAGCCAGTTTTAAATATTTCATGTGTATGCGTTTATAGATTTTACCGCGTGCTCCACAAAACTTGTACACATTGGGAGAAATATGTTTGAATATGGACCAAGGACCGGAGAATTTGGCAGTGATCCCTTTCGCGGCTGCTGATAATGGGTGCTCTCGGCTAATTATTTGGTCTTCTAGGTGGTACTGCACTAGCCTGGGTCGGAGATTGTAATGCCGGCTCTGCTTGGTTGCGGCCTTAGTGATGTTAGGCCTTGCAGGTTTCTGAGCCTCTTGCATGGCCTTTACTCGGTGGACATGGTAGGCTTTGGTGGCAGTTTGGGCCTCCACATTCCAGGAGGCCTCGATGAAGCTGCTGGGTAGCTTCGTTTCTCGTCCAAGATTTAAGAAGGCTGCGGAGTAGCCTGTGGACGAATGGCAGCCCGTGTACGGCGCAAGCATTAACTCCGGGATGTAGTCCCAGTAACGGCGCCGGTCCTCGCAGACCTGGGCGATCATTGGCTTCAGGACCCTATTCACCTTCTCCACGCGGTTAGCTTGGGGCATATACGGCGGTTTTGAGGTAACCGAATCGGCACAGTACAATGGAAGTCGCTGAGGGCAGTGGTTACAGTAGCACGGCGGAGAGAGCGACGCTCTACCCATTCCGTCATCAGATCCTGAAACACGATCAGGTACTGGTGTCCCTTGGCGGTGCGAGGCAACGGCCCCATGATGTCAGCGGTAACTTTCTCTTGAGGCTGAGCGGGTTTTGGAGGGCTCATGTGTCCAGCTTGGCCTCGCTGGTCAGCCCTGAATCGCTGGTAGCTGGTACATCGCAGCACGTTAGTGAAAACGGCTAGGCACAGTTTCTCCACGGTGAAATAGTTCCGTTCAGCTGGATTCAAGGTGCGGCTAACGTATGCAATGGCTCTGGGTTCCTCCAGACTACCCTGGACTAGGGCAGCACCGATGCCGGCGTCGGAGGCGTCGGTTTTCAAAATGAATGGCTGCGTAAAGTAGGGACATGCCAAGGCTGGAGTGAAGGTAAGTGCTATCTGGAGCGTCTGAAATGCTTGTTATTGATCTGGACCTCAATTCCATTTTTGTTTCTTCCGCGAAAGCTGCGTTAATAAAATTACGACGGTGGAGAACTGCTGATGAAGCGGCAGTACCAGGAGGCCACTCCTAGTAACTGGCGCAGTTCTCGGGCGCTCTTGGGTGGCGGCATCTAGAGGAAGGTCTGGATTTTGTCGACGTCCGTCTGTATGCCTCGTTCCATGACGACGTGTCCCTAGTATTTTATAGAACGGAGGCCGAACTGACATTTGTCGGGATTAATTCGGAGGTTGGCGGCCTGAAGCGTACGAAAGACTCTCCGCAGGTAGTGTTTGTGCTCCCCCAAGGTAGTGCTGGCGATCACGACATCATCTGGGTAGGCGAATGCATGTGATTTTAGCTCAAGAGCCGTTGGAACGTCGTGGGAGCCGCATATAGCCCGAAGGAGAGGACCTTGAACTGATATAGGTCCTTTTCTGAGAGCGTGAAGGCTGTGAGGGGCTTGCTTTCCTCCGTGAGTACCACTTGCCAGTATCCATTCTTCAGGTCAATCGTAGAGAGGTATTCAACATGTCAAAGTTTGTCCAAAATGGCGGAGATATAAGGTAGCGGGTAGGCGTCCTTTTCAGTGGCCTTGTTTACTTGCCGAAAGTCTATGCAATAGCGTGGCTTGCCAGCCTTTGTGAAGGCTCGATGATGCCATCTGCTAGCATTTTCACGACCTCTTCGTCCACGATCTTTTGCATGCGCGGATCACGGAGCTTGATGTGGTGTTTTATTGCAGGAGTAACTCCTTTCATTCCCTGGAAGCGGGGTTGTTCCTCACTTAGAAACTGACCCAGCTCGTCCTCGGTTGGCGGGCAAATTGGAGCAGTTGTAATCTGAGTGATAGTTACGGGCGAAGCAGCGATGGTGATCAGCCTCTGGGTGGCGCGGACGGTAGCTCTCAAGGCGGACAGTGTTCATACCTAGGATGATGGAATGCATAAGCTGCAAAAGCACCTGCAGCGAAATCTTTTTCCAAACACCTGCAATGGGGCAGCCGACTGTCCAAGTCCTCTGGGTGCATACGGTGGTGCCGTCGGCTATCTGAGTGGGTTGGTGGTGCCCCGATTGGATAGACACACCTCAGCTGGTCAGTGCTGCGGCAAGGTCGGCATTGATGTATGGGAACATGACCCTAGTGTCCACCAGGGCTTGTATGTCCTTCCCTTGAGTGGTGACGGTTACGAACAGGCGGCTTTCTGCGGACATATCATCATGGATGGTGGGTTAGTCGGCTGATTGTTCTATTTGAGGACCCTGGTGTGCTCTGAACTGTATGGGTTCTCGATAGCCACATCTCAGTGCCCATTTGCCGACGGTTGTCCTAGATTTTTACAGGGGTAGTCTTGGGTGAGGACGCCAGGCTTTCGGCATTGACTGCAAAACAACTTCCGGGGATAGTTACGGAGCCATTGGAGAGGGGATCTACGCTTAAGTTCTGATAGCTTTCTCGGAGCGCTGAGATACGCTGTAGAAAAGAGATCGGGTCGGTTTCACCGTCAAAGATAGTGTTCCATTTGCGCACCACCTCACAAACGGACACGAGCGGTGGTGCTGGTGGTACTGGTGGTGCAGTATGGACGACTGGTTCTTCGGCAGCCTGTTGAGCTGCATTCAGGTCAAGATTGGGAAACGCACAGATAAGTGTCAGCATTCGCTTGCGGAGCTCTTCCACGTGCCTGTGCTAGCCAATCCCAGCTCTTGGAGACGATTCTGCAGCTCTTATTTGCAGAGGTTGTACACCCAGGTAGTACGAGCGAGGGTCTCTACGTCAGGGACAACGCTCTCATGTCCACTCATCCCAAGTATCTTGTAGGATCTTGTTCAGACTGGTCAGTACTAGAAAGTCCCTGCTCGGGCGCCAATTTTGTAACGATACCTCGCTGAAGGCGTCGATGTTGAAACTGCCGACGGTATACTTGGGCGCCAATGCGATCGGTGACGCAGATTCTTAAGGTTGACGGCTGAAGAACTTAGAGGAAAGGGTCAGGGTGTTTTTGAGAATAATATTCAGGATGTAAGTGCTACTATGATATTAATTTACACAAAAAATTGGAACTGTTGAACACACACATATATTGCAGGGATTTGCACTGATATCGCTTGGCTGAAGGCTGACGACAATGATGCGACGACTGTCCAAGACATTCTACATTCGCGGAATCGTGGAGCGACTTCCTTAACGGTAGATCAACTTTATAACTCGCTCTATGTTGGTGGCATCAAACTTGTTTCCCGGCAGTGATTCTACGTTAAGATATTTCAATACTGTGAGGTCACTAAATGACCCCTACAGCAGTTATTCTACGTTAAATATTCCAAATACTGTAAAGTCAGCAATGACTCCCCCAGCGGTGACTCAAAGTTCAATTATTAAAGCACTGTGAAATCAACAAAGACTCCGCCAGCGGTGATTCTACGTTAAATTATTCTAACGATCGCGTAGCGGTCGGTGGAAGTTGAACGAAATGACTCTAAGCTGTACTTTGCAAAAATACCCAAGTTCAAAAATAGCAAAAATATTCTAAGCGCAAAAACAGCAAAATAATTGCAAAATAAACTAAGCTCCTTTTACGGACTTGGAAAAACAAGAAAAAACAATCAAACTAACAATTTGTCTTGACAATCGTACCAAACGGATTTAGCACGAAACTTCGAACAGACGTCGAACGGTAATCTCAGTAGAACTTTGGAAGATGGCCCGTAGAACTAATTTTCAGAAGAAGTGACTTGAGTCGGTCACAAGCTCTTATTTATACTAAAATTTTAATGAATCCCTAATTGTTTTGAAATTAATTTTTTATTAGCGCAGTCCGTAATGTAAAGAGGAGGTACAGCCACAGAGAAGAAGTCATCTCACAAATACAGATTTCTTTACAACAACAAATCTCCTATTCTTTTCTTACTGAATACATCCTTAGCGATTTCATTTCCTTGAAATTGAAATTATCTCATATCCTTTTCTTCTGTCGGTAACGTGGGTAATGTTCTGTCGGTATGTTTCGAACTGTCAAGTGTCAGATCTTTATTTGTTGTGTCAAAGGCCGAAAACAACATCAAACAAGATATACAATATACAACATATTCACAGAACAACGGTTGATTACATTCAGAATTCATCACAAGACATAAATACGGATCAAACAGTATAGGTTGAATTTATTTCCAGATGTTTGCAAAACCTAACCTCATTCCATCACATGTTGTGAAATATTGAAATATATTTCTTACAGCTGGTGGCTGATAAGCAAAATTACGGATTTTAAAATTTATAGGGAGTGCAAAATGTGAACTAATTGTAATGGACTTCAAAATATTCGACGGTAGCAGAAGGCTCTGGGATGTGCAACTGTGACGGAGTTAGATTTAATGATAAAGCAAAATACGGGATTATAAATTCAACAATCAATAATTTGAAATTGAAAGAGGTCTCGAAGTTAGCAGCTACTCTTGTTGTCTTAATTAGTGCGCGTGGAATGCAAACACTGGCGCCTATTAACAAAAAATAATTAAATCAGCTAGAACAGAAGTCGGCAACCTGCAGCCCGCAATTCGCATGCGGCCCTTTGCAACTTTTTGCGCAGCCCGCTAAAGCACCAATATTCATTCTCAAATATATTTATACTCGTATATGATATAAAAGCACTATTCAAATTACATTTTACATTACAATGTGCGGCCTGCATGAAAAATCTTATTTTGAAAATGGCCCGTCGTCCGAAAAAGATTGCCAGCCCCTGAGCTAGAGATTTGGGTATAGAGATATCTGATCTAATTAAAACCTCAAGGCCAGGGAAAGAATAACCAATCCTTTCAATAACGTTCTTCAAATAATGGTAAAAGCTATGCGTGGTCTCAATTATATTATTTTACTACTTAGAGATGATTGAAAGCCTGAGCTGCAACTCAGAAAAATATTTTATCTTAACAACGAAACAGCATGGATCTACAAGCGTTCAGGCGATCAGTCATTGGATTAGATTCTTATTAAAGAAAGCAAGAATAGATATCAACATCATTGCGGCATATAGTATCAAGCATGCAGTAATTTTCTCAGGTTTGCAACAGGGGTTTGGATGTGGACACTGTTAGTAGAACTGCCGGTTGGTCCAGTGGGCCAAATGTGTTTGATCGTTTTCACAATCGACCTATACAGACTTCAGACGATATCTTCACTCTGACGATGGTCCATAGAAATATATAGATATCTGTATTGGAGTACAATAATTGTTATCTCATGAGACAAAATAATATAGTAACAGTAGATAGTATGAATTGCACGTGTAAATCTGAAAATGGCGAGAAATGTAAACATGTTTCTGATGTTTTATTCTTTTGTACCAGGTGTTGACAAGTTTTATTTCAAAATCTTGGCGGAACGCTGTTCATCTTATTTTAAATTTCTGATATACCGGATGGTGTGCGATGTTTTGTGCAATTTCCTGCTCTCCTATTCATTTTACAGCAAAAATAATAGAGTATAAATTTGTTAAGAATTGAAATGTGCACCCAAAACTGTTTTCACAGATCAAGTCAAGTGTATGGTTCTCTCAATTCTAAAAAGAAGTCGCAAAATATAGATTTAATCATAGCAGTAGCCGTGACTTTTATTTTCCATGAAATACTTCTAATGCAGGGGCCACACTTATGTCTAATGCCTTTAAGTAAGGCGTTATATGACAATTGACATATTGTCATTGACAATGTGTTCATTATTGAATAACGCCTCAATTAATGACATTAGACGTAAATGTGGCCCCAGCATAAAGGTCAATATCTGAAGTTTATAGACAACAATTTGTTTTATAATCAAATAATATGAAAGAAAACTGAGCCTTCATCATTTAAATGGAATTTATTCTCCTCATTTCATGGTAAATCAATTAAAAGTGAGACAACAGTGTTAAAATTAAATTAAATAATGAAAATTATCACTAGTACAGTGTGAAAGAATTTGAAATAAATATGATACGTAGGTATAATAAATCATAACAGATAGATGAGTAATTATTTATTGCAATATTTGAACCTAGTGATATACTACAAATAAAATATCAGAAGGATAAATTATGATAAATACTTGAATAAGCTACCATTTTCATCAAGACAATAGCCAAGTATATAGTAACATTAGCTTATTGTCTGAATACTATTGCACATTAAATTCAAAATGAGATGATATCCATCGTGCTGAAACCAAACATGCATCTTCTAGTGCGGAGCCAACATGATTTGGTCCACAATTTGAAATTTTGATGTATCAAAGCCAACACCATTTCTTCATTCACTTCGTTATGAGGTATTCTGTTATTAATATTGCATCCATTACCTTCATTCACAGCCACACTAGAGTAGCGAGTTTTGCAAAACACGTGAGTCAAACAGTATGGCTTTTCATAACATATTCTGTACAAAATTTCATCTTATTTCATCAGAATAATCTTGTCTATATTTTTTAATGAAAACATCTCCCACGTCACATAGCAAAATTCAGATGATCATGATTCATGACCATCTATTGTAACTACAGAAATAAGAGTGCACTGAAATAAACAAGTATCGATTTTCATCAAGGGCTGGATCTATTCGTCCGGCAACCGGACAAGAATATTTTCAAAAATGTTTCCAGTAACCGAATGAATAATATATTTTTATCTATCCGGCTAGAAAAATTTATTATCAACTGTCCAATTCTGCATTAATAAATACGGTATACTCTCGAAGATTTCATTATATCTTTCCAAAATTCTTTTAAACCATGGTTTGATACTTTCATACTAGCTATTAGTGCTGTGTGAAACCGGAATAAAATGGAACCGGTTTCACGGTTCCAAAACTAATCGAGTACCCGGGTACCCGGTTATCGAGTCCAAATTCGATTCCAATTCTAATCTCGATTCCGGTCCTAATTTCGATTCTGGTTCGAGTCTTGATTTCGGTTCGAATCTCGATTCTGATCTGGATCTCGATTCGGGTCCGAATCACGATTCCGATTCGAATCTCGATTCCGGTTCGAATCTTAATACCGAAAACTTTTCTTGGCAAATAACATTTCTCTACTGCGTTTAAGTTACAAATACCTTCTGGGCTTTTAGAATTTTCAAGAATTATATTTCGTACATTACCGTTGCCACACATAACTACGTTTACTTATTTTTACTTTCATTCTATCGGTGACACTGCAGAATTTGGAACATGAATGAACGTAAAATTCCAAACATCAAAGAAGATTGCAAATTATCTCGAATATCAAATATGCCCATTTCCCAAGAGGTCCTATCTTTCTGATTGAGCAAAACAATGACATTAAAATTAACTGAAAGAGGCTGAAAATGGTAGTATGCCATCTGTTCTTGTTTCGGTCATAAAATTAATCTTACCCAAAAATAGAAATAGCAAGCGGCATCATGGGTAGTCTTTGATACCAAAACTACCTGATTTTGTCAATACGCTCAATTATTATTGTCATGATATCTCTAAATTCTCATTACACTTTGTCATCGATTATAAAATTTATTCTATGAATAGTAAATAACCACATTATATACTATATATTTTTGTCCAAGATGTTGAAATATTTCACACATACTGAATACAAGGGATAGTCCATACGTTCAATGAATGATTCGAAGGGCCAAAATTATAGTCTTTATAACATAAAACCAGTATAGGCAACGAAAAATTAATTATATGTGGAATAAAAAGAAAAAATGCCCTTTTTCGGTTCGTTTTGACTCTACTAATTCGAAACAGAACATCGGTTAGGTACAGAACACACTATTTTTCAATGGATACCTACTGGAAATAACTGTGTCTGAAATCGAAATTTCTCTTCTCGGTTCTGGAATTGAGTCGAAGTGAACTAGGAATCGAAATCAGAATCGAAAATCGATTCTGGAATTGGAACCGAAAACCAATTTTGGAGTCGGAGTCGAAAACCGATTCTGGAATCGGAATCGAAGACCGATTCTGGAATCGGAGCCGAGAACCGGTTAGTTGCATATTCAAATAACCGGGTACCAGGTTCTTACAAAAACCGGTATCGAATAGTACCGAAACCGGTTCCCACCACTACAGTAGCTATGTAAACTTTGAAGTATCCAAAGTGAATATAATATAATTGGAAAGTATTTGGAAATCACAAAATGAATAGTAATTCCGAGAGTAATTCATTCATTATAGAAATTTAGAATTACCTCAAAGTCAGAATTCATGAAAACAATGTCAAATGTCTCAAAATTATATTAGCTTCAATTACGTTATATTATTAAAATTTACATTTATCACACATCCATGATTCTTTTGTCAATTTCTTAAGTCCCGAACATTCCAAATGATACCATACATAACAATAATCACAGCCTATGCTTTTTTTTTTTTTGAGTATTCATCAATAAATTTTTGGGAGCTTTTTTTCTTTGAGATTACTCTCTTACAACAGTTCTCCCCGCTTTCGTAATAAAATAAAGCTATTGACATGAATTGATGTTATTATTGGATTGAATTGATGAATTGAATTGAATTACATGGTTATTTGAATATAAACAGGAATATGACAGATCAACGTTTTTTGAAAAATAGAAAATCCGTTAAATAAATTCATTCTATCAATTAACCTTTGCATGTATTCAAATAAATTCTAAGAATATGAGTATCAAATATACCAGGAACGACTTTAGAGAAATAATTTATCACGATTAACTATCTCCACCAACATTTAATTAAATGACGGATAAAATATAGGCTATTGTTTAACACGCAAAAAAAAAATAACCGGACGAATAAAAATATCCTATTCCTCCGTAACAAAATCATTAGTCACTTCGTTCACTGAAAGTCAAAATTTTGAAAATATTCTCAAGCAGTGATATCCTGAGTGATATAGTACTCTTTGATATTGAAGACTCTGCCAATGCTGTATACTGTAAATAATAAATTAT
This sequence comes from Dromius quadrimaculatus, assembly GCA_963989225.1. Taxonomy (NCBI): domain Eukaryota; kingdom Metazoa; phylum Arthropoda; class Insecta; order Coleoptera; family Carabidae; genus Dromius; species Dromius quadrimaculatus. The sequence continues at coordinate 32,260,632 of OZ022330.1, forward strand.
TCTTCTAATTGTACGCAGGTAGGTAAAATTGATCAGTTCTGAAATATGGCTAGTTATGTAGTCATTACGTAACTACTTTACGCAACTGTTGCATGACAGTTTGTTACATTTCATTTTCATCACATTCATCTTCATCACCTGAAATCATTTAATGTCAATCATCTCTCCTAATTGTTTATTTGTTCCTTACCTAATGACCCAAACTCATCGCCTTCTATCAGCTGTGACCTTCACCTGTCAGTTCCGTTTTGTTTATGCACCATGTCCCTCTAGCGTAAACTATTGTTACCAGTATTATTGTGTCTCTTAGCGTCTCTGTGCTCTTGATGGATGAGAATTGGAGTTTGAAATGCGTCTTCTTGTCTTATTAAACTAATAATTAGAAAAACCATACTCAACTTGAGAACAGACTTAACTTTGTGAAGGTTTTCTAACGGCTACTTCTAAATTAGATAGTGAAGAGTTGATATCAGATAGTGTTCGGGAGTTTATTAAGAAATTTTTGTGCCAAATTGCTTACCGGGCTGAAATTTTACTCACTTTTGAGGATTTAAACTCACGACGCTTTTTTTAAACTCAGTTCAGCGGAGATTCTCCGGATCTATTTTGATAAATTTCTTCAAGCTAAAAGCCGATCAACACCTCAAAGTAAAAGAATCATTAAAGTTACAGTCATTTATTTTCTACGTTAAAACTCATTTGCTACATTAAAATCATTGAAATCACACTTTGAATTTATCACAAATTGAAACTCAATTAAATTAAAATCATATCAATTAATCTCGCCATCTACGGAGCGCATTTCGGACTCTAATTGGTATTCCTTTCAGGCTTTTTGTTTTGTACCCTTTTCGTTGGGTTTTTCTTCTACGTTGCATTACTCCCATTTGTTCCTGTACCATTTTCATCGTTCTTGTCATCTTGGAGCCATCGTTCAAATTCACCGACCATCTTCGCCCATCTCCATGTCTGTGACGTCATCCTCGACATCTGTGTTCTTCTCGAGGAGCGACTTGCCGCCATCTTTCGATCTCGTCATCATCTCGATTTCCCGCTCCGGCGCAAAGCTAAGCACCATTCATTTGGTTTTATGCTCCAATTTACTAAATATTTTATTTATTACGTTAATGATTTTGATTATTGCTTTGATAATTTTACTACATTGGGTGAAACCTTTTGTAATAACAATCAAACGGGTATTTAAGTTGCATGTGTATTCAGTATTGCTTACGTTGTGTTAATACACGGGTGGTAGACGCACTCTACGCCGAACCGTGCGACATTATAGCTTTTGGAGAGCAGTTAGGTAGTCTAGTTTTATTTCATGAGCGTACTACGAACACTGAGGGTACCCCTATCTGTCGCGTAGGTTACAGTGCACGCTTAGTTCATATTATACCACTGTTTGGTTGCCTGAACTCTAACCGCTGTCGTATGCGCGATTCTCGCGGGGACTGTGCTTGCCATTCGCGCGGTCTACCTAATTCTTTGGCCTACACTTACCAAAGTTTGATTGGCATTTTCGAGTCCACCATTGTTGTAGTAATTGACCGAGTTGTGAATAAAATCACTCAACGCAATACCACGCATCTTTCAATTAGCGCCCCGATTATTTCCTTCCCCCTTCCGCTTAGGACGCAATCATCGACTGACTCGAGGAGCTTCCAGATCGCCTGGCGCCCAACAAAAACAAATCCTCCATCACTCAAAGTAGACCGCACGCCGTCTCCACCGAGCTAGCTAGGGTCAACCCGGATAGGGGTTGTAGGGAGGTAATAAGTTATGAAAAATAGGACGTTGCATATCGTCAGAAATTTATGCAAAATTTGACTTTTCAAAACATAATTAGATAAGAAAAAATAAATCACTGTTGTTATTCCTTTTCATACAAAGATTTCGATTTCTGAGGAATAATTTTTCCAACTGCTGCGGCTGCTTCGTTCAAAATGGTATCGGGGACGAGAACATTGTTCTGATCACTTTCTTCCATCATTTCAGACAATATTTTTTACAATTATAACGCTTCAATTCAAACTTCACAAAACTGACACTTGATAGTCACACTTCCGAATGTTTCAAAGCAAACACTCGCCGCGATATCAACGAAGTTCCCTTGCAACTGCAATTTAAGTTTTTTGAATTTTGTTCCTCAGTTTCATGTTCCAGAAATTTACGCAAAAAAAAATAAAATGATGTATACATATACGTGAATTAAACCTCTTTATTCGCTTGAAGAATTAAATCACTAGAGCTAAACACGATCGTGGTTTTTAACTTTTTTTCTCGCAAATAAACTGTGTTGTATTAACCAGTTTTGAAATTGTGATCAAATTTGGAATTGGTCTATCTCCATATTTACAAATCTCGTATCCTTCTATAACTATTTCTCTCATAACAACTTTTTATAATGCACGCAAGTTCTTCACTTGAATAAATATTCATAATGGGCTCGTTCGATTTGGAAACTCTCGAAAATTACATATTGCACATAAAAGTTAGTTGTTAATTGTTGATGTAAATATAAAAATTATCATGTTTTGTTCAGTATTCAACTTGAATGATCAAAATTAAAATGTTTATTTGAACATGCGCCATTCATGACGTAACAGCTATTGTCCAGCTGTATAACACAATTGTACAGTAGACCACAAATTTTCTGCTAGTAATCAGTTGGGATGATTAGTTGGGTAGCGCCACTGCAAATGACTAGACATACGTTTACATTTTATCTCAGCGTACACGTATGTCCAACAATATTTCTACGATCTAGTAGCTTTGACGTCATCAGAACTTTATATACTATTCTCGGCATTATTGAATATTTTTTTGGAAAAAATAAAAATGACGGTATTTATATTTCAAGATTCTGACTAACATTAAGTAAGAATTGAGAAACACCCGAACGTGCCCATTCACTTTACAAGCTTTATTTGACAAATAAATAATAATCTGTAAGCATCTGTCATCAAAAACAAAAGTCATGGCTACTGGCATTATTTGATTTAAATTTTGCAATTTCTTTTCAAAATTGTGAAGAAACTATAAACACTAAACCTAAAATATTAGAGAAGTTTTTGGTGCATATTTCAATTCCTAATAACTTTGTATCCCATCATATTTGCTATAAAATGGATAGGAGAACAGGGAATTGCACGAAACCAGTATCCTGGGCTAAAACCGTACACCACCCGATATATAAGCTAGAAATAGCGGGAAAAACTCATTCTATCCACTGTTATTACATTATTTTGTTCATTCCTCCAGTTTTAATGAGCTTTTTTGATTCATATGAAAATATAGATAAAAATATAGATCATATCGTTTTATTTATGTAACTCATTTCAAGTACATATATATATATATATATATATATATATATATATATATATATATATATATATATATATATATATATATATATATATATATATATATATATATATATATATATAAGAAAAATGTTGTTTATCGACTGTAAATATTATATGTTATGAAGTTTATTGGGTAGTCAGTCCTTAATTATTCAAAAATTCTCATTTATTTCAATGACTCAAGCTTTCACCAATAATTTTTGGCTTCTTCAGGGGACTAAAGTAATGAAAACAATAAGACAGTAAAATCAAATGAACATGTGAAAACGGATAAACTTCAACTTACAGAAAAATAGAGAATTAATTATTACAAACATTCAGAAAACTAACAACAACTGGACAAGAGTAAACCAACCATAAAAAACCATGAAAAAACCATCAAAAACTCTTGAAAAATCAATAAATAAAAAAAGGTGGAGGAATAAAATAACTGACGATGATAAGAATATAAGAATATATTCTTCGCAACATGTGTAGAATTTGATAGATAAATAAATGAATAATCAACAAATGAATAAATACTTTGAAATTGAAAAAATAAATAAACATGGAGTGTCATGAATATGAACACTTGATTATATTCGAATAATATGAACTTAAATTTTGGGTATCTGTTTTTTTATTGAGAGTGTTGCTATGGAAATTTACATGATACATTTCAAGAAACAGACGTTTGACATAATTATCACTCCTGTCAAGAATTTCAACATTATCAAAATCTGGATGATGCTTGGATTTGCTAGTATGAATTGATAATGCACAACAGTTGACTTTTCTAGGATTATTACAATCACTCCTATGGGCTATAATTCTTGACTTCAAAAGCCTACATGTCTGTCCAATATAAATTGAAGTACAGTCCTTACAACTGATTTTATAAATAACATTACTTTGATTATCAATAAATGCGGAATCTTTAAGTTTAGTGTAAAGACTTCTGATAGTGAGGTAATTCTTAACGAAGTGACTAATGATCCGGCTACCGGAGGAATAAGATATTTTTATTCGTCCGGTTATTTTTTATTTGCGTGCAAAACAATAGCCTATATTTTATCCGTCATTTAATTAAATGTTAGTGGGGATAGTTAATCGTGATAAAATTAATTTTTCAAAGTCGTTTCTGGTATATTTGGTAGAATTTAATTCATCTTTTTAGAACTTATTTGAATATATGCAAAGGTAAATTGATAGAATGAACTTATTTACCTGATTTTCAGTTTTTCAAAAGACGTCGATCTGTCATCTGTCATTCCTGTTTATATTCAAATAATCATGTAATTCATTAATTCAGTCCAATAAAAACTTTAATTCATGTCAACAGCTATATTTTACTACGAAAGCGAGGAAAACTGTTGTAAAAGAGTACTCTCAATAAAAAACTTTCAAAAATTGATTGATAAATACTCAAAATTGAAAAAAAGCATAGGTTGTGATTATTGTTATGTATGGTATCATTTAGAATGTTCGGGACTTAAGGGATTGACAAAAGAATTATGGATGTGTGATAAATGTGAATTTTAATATATAACGTAATTGAAGCAAATGTAGTTTTAAGACATTTGACATTGTTTTCATGAAGTCTGACTTGCAGGTAATTTTGAATTTCTATAATAAATGAATTACTCTCGGAACTACTATTCATTTTATGATGTTCAAATACTTTCGAATTATTATAATTTATTCACTTTGGATACTTCAAAGTGTATATAGCTAGTATAAAAGTATCAAAGCATGGTTAAAAATAATTTTGGAAAGATATAATATAACCTTCGAAGGCATAACGTATTTATTAATGCAGAATTATTGTACAGTTGATAATATATTTTTTCTAGCCGGATGAATAAAAATAAATTATTCATCCGGTTACCGGAAAAATTTTAAAAACTATTTTCGTCCGGTCGCCGGACGAATAGATGCAGCCAATTCTTAAATGTTATAATGGAATAATCATTCTTTAGAATTTTTCTAATTTTGTCAGATAAAAAAGGGATATATAGTAAAGATTTATAAATGAGGAAGATCGATTGCTCAAATTAAAAGGAAGAGAAATTGACAAATTACAATCATTTAAATTAAAATTGATATTGTTGAAAAAATCATTATTATTATTTCTAAAAATGTATTTATTGATAAAATGTAAGGGATAACCATTATCTAAGAAAATATATTTCAATTTTTGCAGATTTTCATGGAGATACTTATCATCAGAAATATATGAAACTCTGTTTTTTATATTAACCAAAGTATTAATTAAAAAATGTATGTATCTCTTAGAAGATATAGGTTTCTGATACCAACTCAATTATATTTTGTTATGAATATTCCTGATTAAAAGTACGTCCAGGAAAGCAATTTTTCTCTCAGATTCTTTTTCAATAGTGAATTTTATAGAAGAATTGTAGGAGTTAAATGTCGAAAGTAATTCAGGGATATTATCTTCCTTCACAGATAGAATAATGTCATCTACAGACTTTTTGATGAATGGAATATTAAAAGAGAGTTTAGGGATACAAGAATCAAGATCATCCATAACAAACTGAGACAGGATAGGACTTATAATACTACCCATAGGACAGCCATTAGTTTGCTTATAGAATTTATTTCTGAATTGACAATAATTTGAACCAAAAATAAAGGACAGTATTTCAGAGAATTGATCCAAAGTCAGTCTACAATGTAATGAAATGATATTCCAATTCTTAAAGATGACAGAAGAAGCTAAATCTTCAGAAATGTTACTAAATAAAGAGACCACATCCAAGCTAATCAAAATATGGTCATCAGGGAGTTCAAAACCTCTAATAAATTCGGAAAAATGGAATGAATCTTTAACATAATAAGGATTATCAGCATTATAAGATTTAGAAAGTATATTAGTTAAAAAAAAACATAGTTTTGTATTAGGAGAATTAATAGAAGATATGACTGGACGTAAAGATAAAGAAGGCTTATGAATTTTGGGAGCACCATAAAATTTTGGGGACACTGCATTATGAAAAAATAATTCTTTAGCTTCTTTATCAGTAACAAGTTTTTTTGATTTCAGATTTGTAACTAATTTATTAGATTTATGTTGTAAAGAAAATGTCGGATCACGTGGTAGTAAAGTGTAGGAGGAAGTATCATTTAAAATTTCTTCAGACTTTGCTTCATATTCACATCTGTCCATAATAACTGTAACTCCACCCTTGTCAGATTGAGTAACAATTATGTCATTATTGTTTTTCAAAAATTTTTTTGTACGAATATATAAATTTTGAATCAAAGAAATTCTATTTTGATTATTATTCAAAGAATTTATATAATTTGTGATTATATTAGTAACAGATGCCCTAGCAGAGTTCTTTGAACTATCATCAAAAGTATTAATTATATTTTCAACATCGGCAATCAAATATCTTATTTTTACTTGACTAGAAATAGGTTCAACGCAAAATTTAGATCCAAGACTAAGAAATTTCATAACAAAAAAAGGTAATTGATGGCTACTTATATTTTTTATCCATGCATTACTTGTTTTTATAGAATTGAGTTTTTTATTCTCCAAATTATTGTATTTACCTATCATTCCAGTTTTTGATGACTTACAGAATTTGTCATATCCTGAAACCATTCTTTTTTCATAATTATTAAAAATATAATTTGGAACTTTCATAAATAACTCTTGTCTAGTTTTACAAATTGAATTATTCAAAATTTGGATTTGTGATATTGTGATTGATATTTCAATATTCAACAATTTATGATTCACACTTTGTTGTAAATCAATTAGAGATCTTGTAATTTTTGAACTAGTTGATTCCAAAATGAGATTATGAACCAGCTTATCTCTGTTTTTATAAAGGTGTTCTGGAAGTATATTAGATTTTCTACAGCGTAGTAGAAACACTCTTCTATTTACCATAGATGCTAATTCTCTGTTTTTAGATATCCACTTTTTAATCAATAAAACTGTCTCACGTCCATAGTTTTTCGTGATGTTCTCAACGAAACCCATAATATAAGAAAATTGTTGTTTATCGACTGTAAATATTATATGTTATGAAGTTTATTGGGTAGTCAGTCTTTAATTATTCAAAAATTCTGATTATTCATTTATTTATCTATCAAATTCTACACATGTTGCGAAGAATATATTTTTATATTTTTATCATTGTCAGTTATTTTATTCCTCCACCTTTTTTTATTTATTGATTTTTCAAGAGTTTTTGATGGTTTTTTCATGGTTTTTTATGGTTGGTTTACTCTTGTCCAGTTGTTAGTTTTCTGAATGTTTGTAATAATTAATTCTCTATTTTTCTGTGAGTTGAAGTTTATCCGTTTTTACATGTTCATTTGATTCTACTGTCTTATTGTTCACATTACTTTAGTCCCCTGAAGAAGCCAAAAATTATTGGTGAAAGCTTGGGTCATTGAAATAAATAAGAATTTTTGAATCATTAAAGACTGACTACCCAATAAACTTCATAACATAACATATATATATATATATATATATATATATATATATATATATATATATATATATATATACATATATATATATATATATATATATATATATATATATATATAGATAAATAAATGAATAATCAGAATTTTTGAATAATTAAAGACTGACTACCCAATAAACTTCATAACATATAATATTTACAGTCGATAAACAACAATTTTCTTATATTATGGGTTTCTTTGAGAACATCACGAAAAACTATGGACGTGAGACAGTTTTATTGATTAAAAAGTGGATATCTGAAAACAGAAAATTAGCATCTATGGTAAATAGAAGAGTGTTTCTACTACGCTGTAGAAAATCTAATATACTTCCAGAACACCTTTATAAAAACAGAGATAAGCTGGTTCATAATCTCATTTTGGAATCAACTAGTTCAAAAATTACAAGATCTCTAATTGATTTACAACAAAGTGTGAATCATAAATTGTTGAATATTGAAATATCAATCACAATATCACAAATCCAAATTTTGAATAATTCAATTTGTAAAACTAGACAAGAGTTATTTATGAAAGTTCCAAATTATATTTTTAATAATTATGAAAAAAGAATGGTTTCAGGATATGACAAATTCTGTAAGTCATCAAAAACTGGAATGATAGGTAAATACAATAATTTGGAGAATAAAAAACTCAATTCTATAAAAACAAGTAATGCATGGATAAAAAATATAAGTAGCCATCAATTACCTTTTTTTGTTATGAAATTTCTTAGTCTTGGATCTAAATTTTGCGTTGAACCTATTTCTAGTCAAGTAAAAATAAGATATTTGATTGCCGATGTTGAAAATATAATTAATACTTTTGATGATAGTTCAAAGAACTCTGCTAGGGCATCTGTTACTAATATAATCACAAATTATATAAATTCTTTGAATAATAATCAAAATAGAATTTCTTTGATTCAAAATTTATATATTCGTACAAAAAAATTTTTGAAAAACAATAATGACATAATTGTTACTCAATCTGACAAGGGTGGAGTTACAGTTATTATGGACAGATGTGAATATGAAGCAAAGTCTGAAGAAATTTTAAATGATACTTCCTCCTACACTTTACTACCACGTGATCCGACATTTTCTTTACAACATAAATCTAATAAATTAGTTACAAATCTGAAATCAAAAAAACTTGTTACTGATAAAGAAGTTAAAGAATTATTTTTTTATAATGCAGTGTCCCCAAAATTTTATGGTGCTCCCAAAATTCATAAGCCTTCTTTATCTTTACGTTCAGTCATATCTTCTATTAATTCTCCTAATACAAAACTATGTTTTTTTTTAACTAATATACTTTCTAAATCTTATAATGCTGATAATCCTTATTATGTTAAAAATTCATTCCATTTTTCCGAATTTATTAGAGGTTTTGAACTCCCTGATGACCATATTTTGATTAGCTTGGATGTGGTCTCCTTATTTAGTAACATTTCTGAAGATTTAGCTTCTTCTGTCATCTTTAAGAATTGGAATATCATTTCATTACATTGTAGACTTACTTTGGATCAATTCTCTGAAATACTGTCCTTTATTTTTGGTTCAAATTATTGTCAATTCAGAAATAAATTCTATAAGCAAACTAATGGCTGTCCTATGGGTAGTATTATAAGTCCTATCCTGTCTCAGTTTGTTATGGATGATCTTCTTGATTCTTGTATCCCTAAACTCTCTTTTAATATTCCATTCATCAAAAAGTCTGTAGATGACATTATTCTATCTGTGAAGGAAGATAATATCCCTGAATTACTTTCGACATTTAACTCCTACAATTCTTCTATAAAATTCACTATTGAAAAAGAATCTGAGAGAAAAATTGCTTTCCTGGACGTACTTTTAATCAGGAATATTCATAACAAAATAGAATTGAGTTGGTATCAGAAACCTATATCTTCTAAGAGATACATACATTTTTTAATTAATACTTTGGTTAATATAAAAAACAGAGTTTCATATATTTCTGATGATAAGTATCTCCATGAAAATCTGCAAAAATTGAAATATATTTTCTTAGATAATGGTTATCCCTTACATTTTATCAATAAATACATTTTTAGAAATAATAATAATGATTTTTCAACAATATCAATTCTAATTTAAATGATTGTAATTTGTCAATTTCTCTTCCTTTTAATTTGAGCAATCGATCTTCCTCATTTATAAATCTTTACTATATATCCCTTTTTTATCTGACAAAATTAGAAAAATTCTAAAGAATGATTATTCCATTATAACATTTAAGAATTACCTCACTATCAGAAGTCTTTACACTAAACTTAAAGATTCCGCATTTATTGATAATCAAAGTAATGTTATTTATAAAATCAGTTGTAAGGACTGCACTTCAATTTATATTGGACAGACATGTAGGCTTTTGAAGTCAAGAATTATAGCCCATAGGAGTGATTGTAATAATCCTAGAAAAGTCAACTGTTGTGCATTATCAATTCATACTAGCAAATCCAAGCATCATCCAGATTTTGATAATGTTGAAATTCTTGACAGGAGTGATAATTATGTCAAACGTCTGTTTCTTGAAATGTATCATGTAAATTTCCATAGCAACACTCTCAATAAAAAAACAGATACCCAAAATTTAAGTTCATATTATTCGAATATAATCAAGTGTTCATATTCATGACACTCCATGTTTATTTATTTTTTCAATTTCAAAGAATTTATTCATCTGTTGATTATTCATTTATTTATCTATCAAATTCTGTTGAAGTTTATCTGTTTTTACATGTTCATTTGATTTTACTGTCTTATTGTTCACATTACTTTAGTCCCCTGAAGAAGCCAAAAATTATTGGTGAAAGCTTGGGTCATAGAAAAAAATAAGAATTTTTGAATAATTAAAGACTGACTACCCAAAAAACTTCATAACATAACATATATATATATATATATATATATATATATATATATATATATATATATATATATATATATATATATATATATATATATATATATATATATATAACTTAACAATCGATCTTCGATAACTTTGTTTTTAAAAATAATATTTTATTATTTGTTGCAACTAGATGTTGCTTGTTACAAGACTGATTACAAACTGAGCTTATTCTAAATGACATGCTAAAGGAAAATTATGTTTAAAGAGTAATATTACATTCTAGAAATGCATGCTTAACAATAATTATATACTAGCTAAGGGTTTTCTGCAATATAACTCCTCCCTTCCTAAAATGGAGCCTCTTCTCTAGGGGTGAGTTCAAAGTTGGTTTTCTTCTCAAGTAGAAGTTTTTTATCCACTTAAAAATGCAATAAAACATTACTGCAAAAATCCCTAAATAAAGTATGACAGTCCATATGCTGGGGATGTGAAAATTTGATTGTACATCACTAATAATTGGTATGGAATTAATAGGAATTTCTTCTAAATTCAAAGATTTTAAATTTATAGTCAAATTTGATTTCTTGCTACTTTTCAATTCCATTCTAACATTGTTAATCACCAATGGTTTACCAATTGTTTCACTTTTGTAAGTTAATAACTGATTTTTGAAATACACTTCACATTTGTCATTTTCAATTAGGAATATACCACATAACACCTTCGTTTCTACACCTTGCTGACACTTCATTCTGATTCTTTCTCCCTCAGGAAATACAGCTAAATACTGATTGATTTCGGGAACGATTTCAACCTGGTTTCTTTTGATTTCTAACTTGGTATACTGGCATTGATTGGAATCGTCTTCAAGTAGTATTTGACTTTCGCATTTTGCATTATTATGCGTTTGAAATGTGTTGGGACATTGGTAGATCTTACTTTTAACACAAATGTCATCAAGAGGTCTAATTCCATTATCCCTGGATTTTAACAAATATCTAACATCAGGTATTATTGTTACAAAATCTGATTCGACTCTAGTAGGTATTGAATGCAAATAATAAAGATCAAATTGTTTTTCGAAATTTATTGGTAACGAAATAAAATAAATTATTCGTGGATGTTCTATTTTGCAATTAACTGAAATTACTGATTCGAAATCCAATATATTATCAAGTTTTAGCTCAAATGGTAATTGATTAGGATAATAATTAGCAATTTGTTTCAATTCTGAAAATAATTCTTGTGGTTTAATTATACTGGGATGCACTGTCTCCAATTTACAAAATGTTATTGAATTTTCTATATCTTGCAAAACATTTAATATGGTGTTATATATTATGATGAATTGATTATGCAGATCTTTTGTCATAACTATCTCATCTAATTCGATTTTATTCATCATAAGGTGATGTAAATATTTAATCTTTGATTTTAAGAGCATCTCGTTGCGTTGAATATCTTGAATTGTACCATTGAATTTTTGTATGATTTTACCACTCAAACTATAAGCCATACTGATTTGATCTTGTAATTTTCTTTCATTATTCTGTAGATGTTCTAAGATATTGTTAAATCTCTTCCCATCTTCCGCGTCCAAATTACCAGTAATAGATTTGAATATTGTTCCTAAACCATCGATAATTCCTCTTTTATTTCTTTTATCAACTGAATGTATTTCTATATTCTCGAATTTTTCATCAATGCCTGTTTGCAGGAATTTTATTATTCTCTTGTAATCTGCTAATTCATTATCATAAATAGTATTATTCGAAATGGCTGAATTTAGATTTTGATATTGTATATTCAAATCATTGTATTCGTCATATAAAGGTGTTAAATCATAATAATGCACAAATGTGTGCTTCATTTGTTCCAATTTTGCAGGTCCCAAATTTATTGGTAGTATCCCTAAATTTTCGGTCACGTTTTTAATGTTTACTCCTTGAGCGACTGCGAACAACCTGGAATGGGTTTAAATGGATAAGTTTTCTTCTTCGGACGTTTTATATTCGAAAGGTGAATATTTTCGTTAGTATTACCGTGCCGGGGTTTTATTTTTGCAGTTTTTAATTTTGTATCAATTTCTTTCGTGAGCTCGGGTTTATATTTGTTCTTTGTTTTCTGTTGCTTCTGTCTATTTCTTACAAATATTTGCTCGGGAATATCAGGTAAACTTTCTCGGTCTTCATTTTGTTTAGTTATAACTTTATCTTTATTCTGAATAATTTTGTCATTAATTTTTTGATAAAGTATTTCCGTTTTATTCTTATGTCCAATAATATAATCATTTATCAATTGTTTATCTATTTCCATATTAAATGGTGAATTAGAATCTATATGACCAGAAATTATCTCAATAGGTTTTAGTTTTGTAACGGAATGTATTGTATTATTATATGCCAATACTGCATAGTCGACCTCAATTTCAATTAATTCATTTTTGTATAAATCTTGATTATTAAAAAGACGAATATGTTCTATGAGTGTCGAGTGAAAACATTCTATTATGCCGTTAGACTCTGGATGTTGCGAACTTATAAAATGAATTTTAATCTTGTGAATTTCTAATAATTCTTGCAAAACAGAATTTTTAAATTCTAATCCGTTATCTGATATTATTTGTTCTGGAATAGGATGATGCGTGAAATATTTCACCAATCTATTTACCACTTCTATACCTTGACCAGAACTCATTTTATACGCTTGAGCAAATTTAGAAAACGAATCCACTATTGTTAGAAATCTAGAATTTTCTAATGTTATTGTATCAACATGTAGAATCTGAAAAGGTTTTATTGCAGTTGGAGTTACATTAAGTTTCAATTTCAAAGAGTTCCTATCATATTTGGTAACTTGACATAATTCGCATTTATTAATAAAGGTTTGAATTGATTTTCTCTGATTGGGCCAATAATATTTTTGCTTTATTCGAGTTTCAGTATCGTCTATACCTCTGTGATTCGATTTTCCTTCGTGATAATTTTGGATAATTTCAATAATTTCATTTTCATCCATCACATCTAATAATTTCTCAGTACATTTAATCATTCCAATCTCAGAATTTTTGAAATAATTTTGTAAAACTACACTAAATTTTTCATACAACGGGCTTTCAAAATAAAGATGGTACTTAACACGTGGCAATATAAATTCTTTCACAAAATTAATTATTTCTTGTTGGTAATTATTCTTTGATATCTGTAATGTAAATCGTTGCTTATTGTCGTGAAGTCTAGTCAAAATGGGGTTTGAAGGATCATACTCGACTTCTGTAATAATTACTTGATTTTTTCCGTAATTTACCGGACAATCAACAATGGGAATACCGACAACGGGATTCTCTGTATTTGAATGAATTGATGCACCGCTATCGTCGACTTCATCAATAGGAAGGTTTTGATAATTTTTATCTACCTCAACAATTAGTGAGTTACATTCATCATCATTAATTTTATTCTTTAATTCTTCATTGAAATCATTGATGAATTTTTCAAGTGCTATCATATTTTCTGTTTCGTTAATGTAAAGGTCAGCTCGTGAAATTGATTCTGAATCTAGCCCTGTATATACGGTTATCGCGATGTTTGTTTCATGGAAAACATACTGAATCATTATTTTAATATCAACCCATTTTTGTTCATCTCTGCCATATGAAATTTTAGGAATACAATTTTTTTCGATATTATGTTTTAAACAGAAATTTTTAAAATTTAATGATGTATAAAATATATCTTGTGACGTGGGTTTATCAAAATATCTATTCTTGGTTATAAGATACATAATGTATCTATTCTCATCTTTCAAATAAACTAAATCATATAATTTAGGACTCTGATTTTTCAATTTATCAACATTCTTAAAAATTTCTTTGAATTTTCGTGCTACTCCTTTGAACATACCAAGGTCTTTACTAACGCAATGAGCTAAATTACTGTCTGATGGTGAATTGAATAAATCATCATTTACTTCTGTTATATTTACAGTATAACTCAAATTTTTCTGCCTATTATTTATATAATTTTGATATTCGGTTAATTTTTCATTTTCTAATAAATTTTCTGAATTATCAATTTCTTGTGGGATTCGGCTGAGAGCATCTGCATTAGTATTTAACTTGCCCTTTTTATAAACGATTTCGTAGTCGAATTCCTCTAATTTTAATCGCCATCTTATTAATTTCTGACTACACTGTCGGAGTGAAAAAGGCCACTGAAGCGGTCTATGGTCAGTAATAATAGTAAATCTACGTCCAAAAATATACGGCCTGAAGTATTGCGTTGCCCAAACGATCGCTAATAACTCGCGTTCTATCGTTGAATAATTACTTTCTGATATGTTTAAGGTTCTACTAGCGTATGCTACAGGTTTATCGCTTCCAATAGGGCCTTGTGACAAAACTGCTCCTATAGCTACATTACTAGCATCGCATGTTAAATTAAAAGGTTTGGAAAAATCCGGATACTGAAGTAACGGTTCATTAATTAATAAATTTTTACAAAGTTCAAAGCATTCTACATATGATGGATCGTGTATGTTAATAACAGCATCTTTTTTTAAACATTTAGTTAGGGGTTTGGTCAATTTTGCAAAATCCTTAATAAATTTGCGATAATATCCTAACAAACCTAAAAATCCTTCTATCTGTTTTGTATTTTTTGGAATCGGATAATTTTGAATGGCAATGATTTTATTGGGGTTAGGTCTAACTCCAGAAGGTGTGACAATATGTCCCAAATACGCAACTTCCTTCTTTAAAAATTCCGATTTATCTAACTGAATCTTAAAATTTGCCTTTCTCAATCTATCAAATACTAATTTTAAATTCTCTACGTGTTCCTGAAGACTTGTACTAAAAATTATAATGTCATCTAGATACACGAGACATTTTTGATTGTTTAACCCTCTTAAAATGTGATCCATAACTCTTTGGAAGGTAGCAGGGGCGTTCTTGAGCCCAAATGGCATTCGCAAAAACTCGTAATGACCATTTTCTGTATTGAATGCTGTTTTAGAAATGTCGTCGGGGTGCATCTCGATTTGATGGAGTCCTGATGCCAAATCTAGCGTTGTAAAATAATGGCAACGTCCTAATTTATCTAATAGGTCATTAATATTTGGTAAGGGATATTTGTCACCGATTGTCTTATCGTTCAATTTGCGGTAATCTACAACAATTCTCCACTTACGTTTGCCTGATGCATCTTGTTTCTTAGGAACCACCCAAATCGGTGAGGACCAAGGAGAATTTGACGGCCTAATGATATTCTGCTCTAACATCTTTTGAATTTGATTATTGACTTCCTGTTTATGAATTTCAGGGTATCTATAAGTTTTCGTGTAAGTGGGGATTTCGTTTTCAGTCTTAATCGTGTGCTTAATCTCGTTTGTGAATGAAAGCATTTGTTTATCTAAATTAAATATATCAGAGTATTCTTTAATCAATTTTGTTATAGCAAATTCTTCCTCTGAATTCATATGATTTGTTCTAATTTTTGAAATACCAAATTTAATCTTTTCTGTTTGGAAAAAATTTAAATTGGAGTTTGGATCAGAATAAGATTCATAATTATTATCAAATAATTCGACATTAATTGGTTTTAATACATCGATATGAATATTGTCATCTGGTGGGTTTATTATTGTACAAACGGCATAGTTATTTTCTGCCTTTGTAATACACGATGGTATTATAAAATTTTTCGTTTTAATTTCTGGGATAATTATATCACCTGTCTTCATGCTAACCTTTATTTTAACCACCTTTTCTGATTGTGATTCTAAATAAATTTTATCTGATGTAATAACAGTGTTAGAATTCTGTTCATCATCTATAATATTCAAGTTATTATTTGGAATTACATTATTTTGATTTGACTCAAGATAGTGAATTCTAATTTTCGAATTTGGAGTTATTAAAATACTATTATTTATGTCAATAACAATTTTTAATAATTTTATATTATCTGAACCCAATAACAGATCAAATTTATCATGAAAATTAAACATGTGATATTTTAAACAAAAATTACCATCTCTTTTTATATTAAATATTTTAGAAATAGGTATGAGAGTACTAAATTGTTCTATCGAAGTTCCGTGTGCTGATGAAATTCGAAATGGATCTTTAAAAACGTTACTTTTGAAATATTTATAAGCAATATTTGGTTTTACAAACGATTTTGTACTACCCGTATCAATTAGAATTTTTAAATTATTTTCAGGTAATATAATAAACGGTAGTGTGTTTGGATTGTTAGTCAAATTAAGCAATTCTATTGTGTGTAATTTTCCGAGGCAGTTTGCACTAAAAAATTATCGGTTTCAAAGTTCATATCTTCTTGGAATTCAATGTTAGGCTCATTCACATACTCAGTGACGTGTTCTGTTTCGGAAATATGATTCTCGGATTCTGTCACGTCTTCGCTGTCTATGTTATATAATTCCTCCGAAATAATGTTTTGTCTAGGTTTGAAACTTTGATATCTTTGGGAAGGCCCTGCTTTTGGTTGATGAGTATTATTTGTAGAAATACTCATGGGAGTAGGCTTAGGTTAATTTTGCGTGGAGTTCTGATTTTGAGGGGGAATTTTATTCCTTACAAATTGCGAATTTTGCCCATAATTTCTATTGAATGGTCTTTGTTGATTTGGAGAATAACTTGTTAAATATAGTGGTCGCGGTCCACCAGGTTTATGTACAATTTGTTTTGATGGTGGTTTAGAATTGAAATTCTGTACTCGCGGTTTCTGGGATTCTCCAAATTGAAAGTCATTAGTTAACATACTCAATGCAGAGTTTAAATTCTGAGGATTTTTCGTACGCATGAGTTGTCCAATAGGCTCTTTAAGTCCGCGTAGTAATACTCTCAAAGCAAAATCTTGAAAGTATGGAATCAAAACTGCCTGTTCTACTGATGTTGAACCTAGTTTCAGACGGGAGATTTGAAGATTTAACAAATGTTGTAATTTGTTATAAAAATCAAATGGGCTCTCATTTTGTGACTGTTTTAACCCAGTCATTTCAATAGCTAGTGTAAAACTATCTCTTTTATCAGCATAAGTATTAGTTAGGGCTGCTTTTAACTCTTGCCAATCAGTAATGGTACAACTCGCGATATTTTTCGCTGCGTCGCCTTTAATCTTTGATAAAATAGTTGATATCAAATATTCATTTTGGAAATCTGTGACATCATTTTTATTGAAAAATTTAGTTAGCAATTTTTCACAGATTTCTAGAAATCTTGGTGAGAGTTCGCGCTCTCCATGGAAATCTGGTACCATATCGAGGTACTCTTTTTTCAATGCTGGGGTAGTCATATTTGTTTGACTGATAATTAATGTGGGTGGTTTAATAGAAGATTTAATAACAATTTTGTTATTTGAAATAGTTTGGGACGACTCTGTGTCACTGTTAGAGCCGGAGTCAGAATCAGAGCTTGTATCAGATGAAGCGAAATTAGAACTTAGAGATATATGCACTTACAGCAAGATCAGCGTCTTCATGTCCGTTGAAGATGGATGCCTGTGAAGTGAGCCCCAGGTAATTTCTGCGAAGCTGTTTCCGATGTCCTCTCGGTCACGATGCTGCGGTCCTGATGTGCGGTTACGGTCAGGAACAGTTGTTACGAAGTAGTAGATCGATTCTTTATTTGATTGCCGTTGAATCGTTGAAACGAACCAAATCTATATGCGTTAGATTTGTTTTGGCAATCCTACCGACTGCGCCACTTAACAATCGATCTTCGATAACTTTGGCTGGTACCATGAGCTCTGTTTTTGGCGGTACTAAGAGCGTTGTGTCAAGATGTGTTTTAACGCAATTAGAGATTTCCCAAATACTTTAGAAAATAATCTTCAGATACAAATTATAGAAAACACATGTGTCTGCAATATTCACTTGAATATTGTCTATTAAAATAGCTTGAAATATTTATATTGCCTTAAAACTATTCTTAAAATAACACTGCTAGTATAGCCAAAAACAGAGCTTGTGGTACCAGCCTTTGTTTTTAAAAATAGTATTTTATTATTTGTTGCAACTAGATGTTGCTTGTTACAAGACTGATTACAAACTGAGCTTATTCTAAATGACATGCTAAAGGAAAATTATGTTTAAAGAGTAATATTACATTCTAGAAATGCATGCTTAACAATAATTATATACTAGCTAAGGGTTTTCTGCAATATAACTTATATATATATATATATATATATATATATATATATATATATATATATATATATATATATATATATATATATATATATATATTATATACGTACGCGAGTGAACTGTTCAAAGGCGTAGTGTTAAGCAATATTTGAAAAGTAAGACGTGTAAATTTTTGTGTAAAACGGTAAAGATCTTATCACGTGAAAAATGGCAACATCAAGTATGTTACGCATCGAAACATTATCCAAAAACAATTATGATACATGGAAAATACATATGAAAGCTCTTTTGGTAAAAAATCGAACGTGGTGTAATACGAACGGAACAAATGTGAAACCGGAAGTGACATCAAGTAATACCGCAACAGTTACAGCAGCCGCTGAATGGGCTGAACGAGATTCTGAAGCAATGTCAGATATTATTCTTGCAATTCAGCCATCGGAATTAAAACAAATAAAAGATTATGACGCTTCATATGAGCTATGGAAGAAATTGGAATCAATTTTCCAGTCGAAAGGATCAGCTCTAAGACAAATTTGTTAAAACAAATTGTGCTTCAGAGAATGCGTGAAGGTGACGACGTACGCAATCATTTGCATAATGTTGCTGAACTCTACGAAATGGACATAGCAATTAATGATGATTTGCTATCAATTCTATTGTTGTACAGTTTACCAACAAGTTATGAGTATTTTAGTTGTGCAATTGAGTCTCGCGATGGATTACCAAAGCCCGAAGCATTACAAATAAAAATAATTGAGGTAAGTGATGCGAGAAATAGTAATAAGCAAAACCCAATATCTAATGCCATGGACGCTGAAAGAATGTTTTGGAACACTAGACATAGAAAACCTCAAGGACAAACCAGTAAGGATGAAAAAGAAAAGGAATTCATGTTCAAATGTTTTCGTTGCAAAAAGACTGGTCACAAAGCAGCAAATTGTTCGGCTAATAAAAAATACAGTCATTATAACACGAATAAAATCGAAGAAAACGCCTCATTGTACGTCGCTTTGGAGTCAATATCGTGTGAATTTGCGAAAGCGACAGATAACAACAACAATAAAGTGTGGTGCCTCGATAGCGGGTGCACATCACATATGTGCAATGACTTGAACAATTTCTCAAGTGTAAAATCTGATAATTCAGACTGTCTAAAATTAGCTAACAATTCTACGACAAAGATCAGTGCAAAAGGTGTCGAACCAATTGTAACAAGAGCCGAAGGTCAAGAAAAAACATTCAACCTGTGTGATAACTTAAACGTGCCGGATTTACGCACAAATCTTCTGTCTGTTGGAGAGATTGTGGAAAAAGGACATCATGTAATATTTGACTAGAAATCAGCTCGAGTAGTAAACACAAATAACGACACGATTCTGATCGCTTATCGACGTAATGGTTTATATTATGTGAACGAGTAGAATATGGTGCAAAAAACATTTGTTGCTGAGAAATCATTCAGTGGAACTTTATTGGAATGGCATACTAAGTTGGGTCACTTAAATGTAAGAGATTTGCCTGAAGCGGTAAGAAGGGAGCGATACATGGTATTGAGGTCTCTGATCTTGAAGCTAATTTCGAATGCGATATCTGTCTACAAGAAAAAACGGCACGCACAATATTTCCGAAGAAATCAATGAGAAAAACTGAACCTGGTGAAATCATACATTCGGATGTTTGCGGTCCCATGCGCGTCGCTTCAAATGGAAATGCAAGATATTTCGTCACGTTTAAAGACGATGCGAGTAGATGGTGCACAGTCAAGTTTCTGCGTCATAAAAGCCAAGTGCTTTAAAGCGTATTAAAAATTTGCAGTCCGATAACGGGACGGAGTACATAAATGCAAAATTTTATGCATTTTTGATAGAATCTGGAATTCAACGTCGTCTAACAGCTCCGAACAACCCAGAGCAGAACGGAGTTGCGGAACGGAAGAACCGCACACTCGTTGGAATGGCGAGATCTCTTTTGATTCAATCAGGACTTTCTCCCTCATTTTGGGCAGAAGCCATTCCTACAGCGTACTATATCAGGAACAGGTGTCCAACAAGTAAATTGAATGGTCGAACTCCTCATGAAGTGTGGACAAGAGAAGTCCCAAACGTTAGCGAACTCGGAAAATTCGGTTGCGAGGTTTATTTTTTAAATCGATCATCAAAAGCGGGAAAATTCGATCCTCGTGGAGAGAAGGGTATTTTCCTATGATATGCAGATCAATCGAAAAGGTTTAGGGTATGGATTCTCGAAGAACGAAAAATTGAAATCTCCCGGGACATCAAATTCATGAAGATGAGTCAAAACAAGATAAAAAATAATCATGTTGAATTTCATCAGTCTCAAGACACAAGCTTCAATGAAGAGCGGAAGAGATCGGTATCAACTGATCACTTCGACGTCGCCATAAGTTTCAAATTTGAAAATGAGAAACTCATTGAAAATGTCTGCGATTATTCGAAGAAAGATTTTCAAGAAAGAAATCCAAGAGATTATGCCGAAAGCGATTCGAGTGATGCAGGCGAAGATTTTCTAGGTTTCGAGCAAGAGCCACGGCCGCAGATTCCTTCACGGCTCAGTCGTGCTCGAGAAAGACCTCGATTCGGACATACTCGACAGCAAGGAAGACCACGAAAAATCTACCATAGAAATGAAAACGAAAAAGCAGAATTGGCTTGTTTTGCTGAAATCTCAATCAAATCGGCAATAAACAGCCCAGATAAAGACGAGTGGATGTCTGCAATGGCGGATGAATTCATATCCATCCTAAAAAATCAAATCTGGGATATAGTTAATCGTCCGGGGAATGAAGCAATAATTGGAAGCCGACTTATTTTGAAGAATAAATATGCAGCGGGTAGAGAAGTACTGTGAAGAAAAGCAAGAGCAGTAGCTAGAAGATTCGCGCAGAGACCCGGTGTGGATTATAGTGAAACATTCGCACCTGTAGCACGTCTCAATTCCATACATCTAAGCGTCGCTCATGCTGCAAGTCAATCCATGCAAATCAGACAATTTGATATAACAACTGCCTACCTAAATGGTGTTGTAACAGAATAAATTCACCTGGAAGTACCTAATTATACAAAAGAAGTTTTAGAGTACATCGTGCAAGAGAGACGAATATCACCAGAAATAATGGACGTAACGAAAAAAATGTTAAAGTTACTTGATCAAGATCGCGTTTGTCGACTTAAAAAAGCATTGTACGGCTTGAAGCAAGCTGGTTGTTGCTGGTATCAGCGCTTAAGCGAAGAGTTGAGAAAATTTGGAACGAAACCAACAGGTGGAGATCCCAGTGTTTATGTGAAACACACGGGAGATGTTTTGATTTCAATTATTGTTTTCGTTGACGATATTTTGGTAATGTCTCACAACCCAGAAGAAATTGACAACGTTTATCATTTCTTGCAAAAATCGTTCAAAGTTAAAGATTTAGGCAATGTTAAGTATTGCCTGGGTATAGAATTTTCTCAAGATGATTTTGGAATAACCTTAAAGCAAATGGGTTACATAACAGACATCCTCAACCGCTACAAAATGTCTGACTGTAAACCCGTTGCCACACCCATCGAAGCCGGATCTAAGCTAACGAAGTCAAGTTCATGGTGCGAAGATGATGGCGAAAAACCTCCCTACAGAGAATTGGTAGGTACTTTCATGTATCTAGCAGTCGCAACCCGTCCTGACATATCACATGTCGTGAGTATGTTGAGTCAGTTCAACGACTCCTTCAATAGAGAACATTGGACAGCGGCAAAAAGGGTCCACGGTACTTAAAACGTACAATCGACGTTGAAATCACTTATAAGAAAATAGCAAGTAACCTGACTAGTTATGTAGACGCAGATTAGGCGTCTTGCATCTACGATCGCAGGTCATATACTGGCTACGCATTTATCATGGAGCTGTTTCCTGGGAATCCCGCAAACAGCGCACTGTGGGACTGTCATCGATCGAGACTGAATACATGGCCCTCAGTGAAGCATGCAAAGAGGCGATGCATTCAGCACGATTAGCTCAAAAAATTGGGATACACGGCACGTCTACAATACAGCTTTTTTGTGACAATTTAGGAGCACAGAAACTCGCTGAAAATCTCATATTCCATTCCCGAACCAAGTATATTCACATGCGACAACATTTTGTAAGAGAAGTAGTTGCGTCCGGAGAAATCCAGTTGAACTACTTGTCAACAGAGAAGATGCCTGCGGACGTTTTGACAAAGAAAAAACATTGAGAATGCTTAGACAATTTAGGTGTTGGAAGAATTCGAGTTGATTAAGACGGTCCCGCCCTCGAGAGGAAGTGTTAAGAATATTCATATTCGACTCAGGCCGAGCCGACTACTAACATCATTAATATATTTTACACATAGAAGGCCCTGTACACATTATGACATATTGACATATTGAGTTTTGTTTATTGTGATAATTTTCTGTATTTTTGCTGAGTTATATAATTAAAACGTAGTGTTGTTCTACAAAAAGCGTCGTTATTACTTATTCAAGTAGCTACACCTACAATATTATCTATTTTTGTTAAAGCATCTCCCAAGTCCTTGAGAAACTTCACTCCCAATAGAAATATTTCAGGATTCAGGAAACAAAATGTACGGGACTCAGTACAAATTCATTAAAAATTCATATTGTATTGCTCAAAATAAGATAAATTACAGAAGTATTGATGTCCAGTGTAATTTAGGCAACTATTAAAAAACGAAAATTTTTTAATGCTCATTACTAGCGTCTAGAATTTATTGGATAATAAACAGCTGTGAGAAATATTAATTATTTGATTAGTCTCTAATTTTCAAAGGGTGATCTTAGGGTGAACATTTAACAATAAATATCTGGAGTTCATCTAATGTCTCGTATTTAATTTATATCCTAGACATAACACATCGAATATAATAGGTTTGTGAGGTTTGTCTATGTTTATATTCAGTTAACCCAGTCGGGGGAGTTGATTTATATAAAACATATCTCGAAAATGAATCCATTTCATAATCTTTCATATTCTCTACTATTTGATTGAAATTAATTGGTTATCTATTTTTGCATTTAAATTTTGTGCAATTTTACTAAGGGCTTCTTCTATTGAGTCTCAGCACTATTTTCTGCTATTATAAAATGTTCCATAGGACATTACAATGATATCAAAGGCATTAACTTGGTTTGTTGGTCCACCAGGCTGTAAATGTACACAATTCTACTTTTTTTAGCAAAAAGGACACCGTTTTAATGCCACTGACAAATTTCATTGCACTGGTGAATCGTTACTAACGCCGTCTCTTCAAAATTTAGCGAAATACAACGTGATATTGTGCTTCACTCCTACCATAAGTGCCAATTCACAATGTGAATAAACATAAGAAGTACGTAAAAACATAAACCTAAGAAATTATGTATGTTCACAATGGTCGTAACGTGAAATATCAAAATAAAATGTTTTTTTCATTTTACGTTGGTACAAATTAGGGTTATTGATATATTGTGTTGGTTTCTCTGACTGTCATTTTCAAATATTCTGTTGAGTCCGATTCTGTTTCGTGTTTAATGTTTTTCTTCGGATTCACTTTTATTAGTTTGGAGTTTAGTTTGTTTTGTTTTATTGTATGATGTCTGAGAAACATCTTGCGATTGTTATATTATTATTGAAACCAGATTGAAACTGCGTTATAAAAGTCGCCAACGAGAGAAATAGTAAGACGAGGACGAAATTGTTGTTTTTTTTAATAATAATTCTATGTCAATCATATTAAAAGCATGTTTTGATCCAGGGTGCTGTTAACTGTCAGATGAAAACATGTGTTTAAAGTTGACGCATGCGTAAACATAACATAAAGTTACATTTATCTCAACTTTACGTTTTCATTACGTAGCTCTTATGTCAATACGTAAACGTAATAAATACGTAAGAGCATTGTAAACACGGGCATTGAAATTTTAGATCATAAATAATATCTAGATGGAAGGAATCCTATATCACACAATATATTCTTGCGAACGGTTATGCCAGAAAGAGAGGAAAATATAGGTTGCGTTAGAGGGACAAGGAAATAAAATATAATGAAAGTAAAATGAAGTGAAACAAAGTGCGCATGTCTATCGAATTTCATCTGCCGTTTATACAAGTAATGTTAAGAAGGTGTACTTTGCAAATAGAAAATGGCGAATGAATATAAATATTTTTTACAGAAATAAGAGCTCATTACATCAAGTGTTTGTCATTTTGCGGGCTTGATAAACCAAAATTTTATTATTGTCACGCTTGCGCAGTTCATTTCTCCAGCTTACTTACAATATATCTTCCATCTCTTTCCGTTGTAACCGTTCGCAGTTTCTTCCATCTAGATATTATTTATGATCTAAGATTGAAATACAGTAGTTCAACTTTATGTTTATGTTTACGGTTACGTACTCCTTACGTTTACGCACATGGTGAATTGGCACTAAGGTTTTGTGCTTGTATATTTCCGCTGCTGCTCACATGCAGAATAGATGTCTCCTATGCTTTTAACAATTTTTAAGAGATGGCGCTATTAGCGAAATGCTATTTTGTCAATGGTACTGAAACTAAGGCACTAAATACATGAGTATTATTATCCGCCATTTTGTGCCCTTAGAAAAGCTTTAGCATGTATGAACAGTGCAGGAAACGCGATGATTGAGTCGAAATAGATTAATCTTTAAGTAAAAAACGTGATCAAACTATTTATTTTTGGCATGATCACATTAATCAAATCAAATGCTTCAATTTAGAATTTTCAGTTTTCAAATGTTGAATCAAATTATTCGGTTTTCAATCACATATAATTACAGTAAAATTAAATACTCAGAATATAATTATGGAATTTTAATTCATATTGTGTAATACAATTTTTAAAAACAATCTGACAAATTACTGCATTTCGGAATCTCTGAATATGTAAAACTCTATTGCTTATCTTCAAACTCTGTAGTATTTAACTTTCCTAGAAAAACTTTCATGCATATTTATTGGAAGATTCATTATTTTACTGCTCTCCCCCAAGGGATAAAAAAACAAGAAAATCAACTATTTGCAATATTTTATATCGCATGTCTCTATAAAAAATTGTGAGTTCGTGATATTTTACTTATCAAAGCAATAATTAATTGCATATCATTTATATTTATAATATATTTATATATGTAGATATATAATATATATTTTATATAATAGGTACCTATGTATAATACATAAATATATTGATCAATTATTGCTTGAAATTGAGGTTGGATTCTATGATCGTGTCTAAAAATTTAAATAAAAATATATATTAAAATGAACTGAGATAACTTCAATCAAAATTTCAATCTGATCATAACTTTAAATGGAAATTTTGACTGAATATACGTACTTTTATATGAAATACTTATAATTCGTCTGTGAATCTCACAGCCACAATTGCCGCTAATAATGATGATATATCATTCGGCACATTAATGAGTCACTCTGATACTATTTTCTTTAGTTCTTCAAGTTATTATAACATTTTATCCTCCTCAAACAACGCATTTCCTGTAATGTTGACATTGGTTTACATATGCTTTCTTTTATTGACAGGGCACAAAATGGCGGATGATAATACCTATGTATTTACTGCTCTACTGAAACTGGTATTCGGTAGCAAATGGGAGCAGGTGGCGGCAAAGTAACCAAATATTGGCGCCACGTAACTTATGTACTTTTCTTGAGCTACGTAAAATAATATGCGCACTTTACGTAGCGCGCTAGAGCAAATGAATAGAAATCTTCAAGAATCGGACATTTTGAAGGAATGGAGAATACTGAAAAAATCTAAAGGTGCGACCTCATGCGATCGCTCGACGCTCGTTTCAAGCGACAGATTCGGTCACGTGGTAATATTTTAAATTTCCCGGCATTCCAAAATATTCAGCGACAAGTTGCTGCGTCAAACAGCAGCGTCAACATGGCTTCTTTGGTTGCAGGGATTAGAAATATTAATATCGAAATTTGACATATAGAACTGTAAATCGATTCATCGACGCGAATTAATTGTATCGTATTCCAGCGCAAAAAATATGGAGTGTGTAGATGGAGGATTAAAAACGTGAGCTGATTCTAGGTGCAAAAAATGGGGATGGCTTTGTCAAACGCAAATAGCCCGTTTAGTGAAAAGTATCCTGTAATTACTGTTTAAATAATCGAATTACCAATTGAAAAAATAATTTATTAGATTCAAAATAATCAATGGAAGAAAGAGAAATAGATTTTAACTGTACCCTGACAGAATGAAAAATATTATATAGCATTTTATGCAACATGCTACTTGGACCAATCAGCGCCACATCGTTTATTTAGCTGAAGCTATCAACATAATATAAAAAATATAAAATCTATGACAAAAATATAATAGTCCAAGATCCCAGGCCCGCCAGACCTTACTTATTTTCTGAGAAACAAAATGTGTGGAATAGAGTAGTGCTAGTATGTACTTTGATCATACGCATATTCGCTAGTTTGTGCTGACGGCCAATTTACAGATACGAGGTGCTAGAGGTACGTTAAAACATTAGTAACTTTTCTTAAATTCTGAGTACTCCACACACTCCATCCATAGCAACAAAGCTCAACTTGTTCAGCTTTGTCGCTTAATATTTTGAAGTGCCGGGAAATTCAAAATAGATCCACGTGACCGAATTTGTCGCTGGAAACGAGGGTCGAGCGATCGCATGAGGTCGCACCTTTAGATTTTTTAAATATTCTTCATTCCTTCAAAAGATCCGATCTTTGAAAATTTCAATTCATTTGCTCTAGCGCGCTATGTAAAGTGCCGTTTATACAATCCGTTTATACGTATTATAATATTGGTAACTGAAATTAACCCTTAGCCACCTAGCGGTTATAAGCGGAACTATATTGTAAAGTGGATTCAACCTTAATTTCCATATGATCATATGTTATATTAATGGCTTTGTTAGCAATATTTAATGGCTATTTTGAGGTTGTTTGTATGAAATTTTATATTACAATAGTTCATATTGGATTTGTTGCAATCAATACAGTGAAAAATACCTAGCTTTCGATTTTATTGTTACATTACATAACCTCATTGCTATAGGGATTTAAAGTTATACTATCAGCGCCACTGTGAGTAAAATTCGAAGCTCGAAAAGAGACATTGCGCGAGGTTATTGCATGGTGCACTATTGAAAATAAAGTGACTCACGAAGAATTTGCTGTGTTTAAAAGTAATAACTATCAATAGAAAGTAATTATTATAGTTCTGAATTTATTTTTCTGATAAATAATTCAATGAATAGTAGCGGAATGACGAGAGATCTGAGATTCTCTTTGATAGAGTATTTCTGATATATTAAAATAAAAATGCCTGAGTAGTTTATGAAGGAGAAGAAATTTTTAATGCTGGACACATAATAATTATTTGTGGCACTTCACGTAACAATCCAGATCTAAATATAAAATTGTACGGTTTATGTTTGCAAACTTCTGCGTTGCAGTCACCGCCACACAACATTAAAGAAATACTTTCATAAAAGGACTAATTTTTTTCCCAATTTTGAAAGAATCAATACACACTTTTTTTCTACTTATAAATTCAAAATCATTAAATTTATCCTTCAGTTTGATCTTACTCTCTTGTTTAGGAAATAGGAAAAAGCTTGAATCCCGCTTTTTTCAAGAATTACAGCCAGGTACACAACAATATGTAGTTGACATAATTATTCACATCAAATATTCAAATAATAAAGTTCAAATTCTTAATAAATTCAGTTGAAAGAGATAAAAGAATGTAACTGACGTTTTACGAATATCTCTTATTGAGCTTTTAAAATTTGCCACCAGACTACGTAGCACTCAGCTGGAAATCCCTATATTGAAATTAGTCTTTCTCAAGATTTTATTCTTCAAAATATGGAATCCGAACGAAGAAGTGTTAAAAATTCTTATAGATGTCATTCCAAATTTAGTGGAATTGATGATTTGAGTTTCCATAAATTTTCTAAAAAGGGAAAAAGAAAGTATCGGTAGTAAATAAATTTGGAGACTACGATCCAGTTCACGAACAAGCTATGCTGATTAGAAAAATTCGTACAGGGATAGCTGAAAGCTGAAATGTACAATATAAAAATGTCATAAATATTTACCTCTAATATTATTTTCTTTGAAGCTATGAACTTCATAATCTCGTTCAGTCATCCAGTTACAACTAAAATTCATACATAAATAAAGATTTTAAAAGAAGAAACTAAATATTATAAAAGAAGAAAGCCAATACTTTCTCGCACAATTGAAATTGAATTGAATCATTCCACGAAATATGAGTATTTCTTTGCTGAATATCAACGTATTTACATTGTAAACAGATTACAAACTTGCCGTAATCCACTTTTGATCTACCATTTTGTAAGCACAGTGCTGCCGCCAACGGTAATTTCAGTTGCCAATACGCACTTTGTGCAAAGCGCGCTAGGCAAAATGAATAGAAATCTTCAAGAACCGAACGTTTTGAAGGAATGAAGCGGAGAAGCCCGTATTGTCGAAAACCCGTATTGTCGAATGTCCGCTGTGTCGAAAGTCCATAGCGTCGAATACCCACTGCGGCGACTTTACTCCCACTACCGCTTTGTGTGCGTGTCTGTTGAGAAGAAATGACTGTACTAGCGGTTTGATAAACATTGAGCCTGACATATCGCGCTGTAGAACGTATGTTCGGAGAAATGAAGAGCTCATGCTTGAAATAATGATTTATTTACTTTCCCCAATCATCAAATCACTAGAAAATCCAGTATTTTGTATACATAGCAAAACTATAAACGCCACATGAAAATTCACTAGATTATTTCATGCTCTAACTAAAATTTCATTCACTTTCCATTTTAAATATACATCAGCTGATTGATTCCGATTTGGCCACGATTATATTATGTATAGTAGCTTTATCAATTTGGAGTTTTAATATCATAGAGAACGGACCACTTCATTCATTCATTTGAATGTATGATGAATTTCTGAGAAGCAAAAATCAAAACTCCTATTTCATGAGTTGGTTTGACTCAATTTGTACCATATGTTATGAGAAGCGCTTTGATAAGTTCATTCATGAAACAACCATAAATAAATGCGAAATTGTTAGAGATGTCAAATACTATAGATCTTATTTCAAATTCAATTATTATTCTTCAATACGTTTCTGCTCCTATAGTGTGAACGTATGTCTTAACGTACCGCTAGCACCTCGTATCTGTAAATTGGCCGTCGCCACACTAGCTAGTATGCGTATGATCAAAGTACATACTAACACTTCTCTATTCCACACATTTTGTTTCTCAGAAAATAAGTAAGGTCTGGCGGGCCTGGGATCTTGCTCTAGTATGAAATCCTCTAATATTCAAATACTGTCCTCCTGAGACACAGTTTTTTTCATCCCTCAAATGCTCAAATCTTGCCTTATGCATTTCTCTAAAATGGCGGATCACAAACTTATGCAAAACTTGCCATTGACCAATGACGTATTAACAGTAGACCCAGCACGCAGCGTTTGTTTTGATGCAGGAGTAAACAGTGGGGTGAGGAAGATAAACATCGTTGTATCGCAGGTTGCGTACTTACATATTTTCATTTGAAAAAATATCGATTGTGAGATGTGGGAAAAATCTCGTTTTTGTTTTATTTTGAACCAATTTAATATATTATTACTTCTATTTTAACAAATATATACATACAGTACAGAATAAAGACGCGCAACGTAAATAAAAGCAGGCAAACCGCATAACAAGCATGTTTTCTCCCTTCGCTTCTCAGAACCTCTCACCTTGTGAGTGCTAACATCACAACAAACTGTGGACTGCCATAGGACGCGCTGGGTCTACTTTAATAATACGTCATTGCCATTGACATTCCCGCTTTGCTCAAAACACGATTCTTCAAATCTCTACACGATCATATGCAGTTTCTCTGAATGGTACTAGATGGTACAGTATACAAGACCAGGGTTATTCAAAATTTGAGATCATATTGAAATTAATATGTTTTATATAAAATTCTGAATTTTCAAGCAATATTCAGTTTATTTTATTATAATTACAATACCCGTAGCAATGAAAAATAAAATTGAAATTAATATTTCTATTTTACAAATATTTATGGTGTGTCTATGTGACAGACTTTAGCTTCATATAAAATATGCTACATTGAAATTATCAAATTATTAAGATAGTTTAAGCAAACCAATATGTATCTTTTTAAAATATTTAAATTATTTTGATATGAAAAACAAAAAAATAAGCATGACTATCATTATTGGAATTTTTATTTGTCTAAATTCTGCATATTTATATTTTTGACGTTTCAACTCTGATGAAGACTCTTGGATAGAGTCGAAACATCAAAAATATAATTTAATATATAGAATTTAAGCCAAAGAAACCTTCCAACTGATTTAATTCTGAAAAAAATTTATAGATCATTACTATCATTGAAACATAGGTTGATACCACGAACTTTGATTTTGCCTGTTCTAGAAGAGTTGTTTCAAAGAGTCTTTTGAGGAAATAAAAATATTCTACACCAACTGAATGAAACTAATCTAATAGTATATTATGTGGCTAGGGACGAAACAAGACGATTTCAGCTGAGGGTGAGAGTTGCTTGCCCGAGCGAAGGGAGGGCTGGCATCACCTTCGGCTGAAATCGTGTTTTGTCCCGTGCCACACACTGTATTTTTCATAATACCTGCATTGAAACTTCCCATATTACAAATTCCTACTTTAAACTAATACATATATAACCATTTTATAGAAAATATAATTCAATATTTCACTTACTTTGATTTATTACAGTGATATATAGAGTTCTTTTAACATAACTTCATGCCATTATTTATATTTTCAAGAGTTGCAATTCCAAACAAGTCTGAGTTTTGCAGTCAATGGGGTATTCCACTACTATCAAAATTTGAGAAACTCTCATGAAAATATAAAAATATGAGATAAATAATAGGTATAAGTAATAAAAATGATATTGAATATTGCTCCGTTTTTATAAAAAGACGATTTAATTCTCAAATGACGTCATGATGACGTCTGAAAGTCTATTGTGGTCCTCAAACAGTGGGCTTCATAGGTGTACAAATTCCTACAAGATTTGTTCATATTCATGAAAAAATATTGTTGCGTTGCAATTTAATGTACCTATAAATTATTGGAGATGTATCGATAAAGTTGAAATAATTATCATTCCTATTTTTCGAATGCTGTTTAGAAACATTTTGAGAGGCCTCCAAGTTTCAATGGCATGCGCATGGAGAGAAAATTAAGCTTTAAACTACTGGTATTGTTTGGTCGAAAGAAACGTGATTTTCAAAAGTAAATTTGATAACTGTTTAATTTATCCTGCTCATGATCCTACTGACAATAATAAAAATAAGTTAGATGATGTTAAATAAACAAGACACTAACGCCACCTATTTTACTTTACGTCAATATTCTCAAAATGTTTGATGATGAATAAGACCTACCGTTTGAGTGACACAATAGACTTTTGGACGTCACGGAAAATTTTCAAATTTAAAAAAAATATTTCTCAAGTATTACGAGGTTTTTTAGAATCGCATTCTCATTAATACTTTTATTTATTCATGTCCTATCAGAAAAGAGAATAAAAAAAAAAACGGTGGAATACCCCATTCGAACTGTCAAAATACATTTGAAGGATTTGAAGTTGGTCACACTATAAAGGTGGTTCAAACAGAGAATTCGAAAATCAGAAGCATGTATCTTCACTTTATCTAAAATTATAGCCAATAAATATTTCTCCATTTATTCGTTATGATTCTGTTAATAATTGCCTTCATTACCTTCGTTCACATCTGTATTCGCTATAGTATGTTAAAGAAACGTCAAATTGCTAGGAAACCAGACATATAACCTAAGAATCTGCTGTGACCATCACAGTACTTCTCCAACTATAAATTTCATGGCCAGTTTCATCGCTGCTCCAGAAATTTAGAGTGTCGCATCAATAATTGCATATTTCAAAGTGACAGCTGTCATTGTTAAAGTGACAGATGGCGGTTGTATTTCAGTCCGTACCTGGTCCTTACATAAAATTAGTATTTTTGAAAATGAAGAGTCCTATTTTAAATTTTCGAGGTCTTTAATTCATTGGAACATACAATTTCGACATTTTAATAGCCAGAAATTTAATTTAAAGATGGTAACGTGGATTCTACTAATTATTTATTTTTGATATCTACTAAGCTCATCTTTCCGAGAGCTTTAAATTGATACCAAACTGGACATCATTTAAATAATTTGTAAAAGAAACAATTGACAATCGTATCCTCCTTGACACTTCTACTGGAATTATCCCCGCAAGAGCTTCAATTTTGATACCAAACACGATTGAAAAAAACAATTGACAGATGTTTGCATGTGATGTCCAAATGTGAGTGAAAATAATTCTAACTAAACATTATGATTCCCAATATTTCTCTGCTTCAGAAAAATATAACGAATTGTATAATAATTCAATATTTAATAATAACAAATGAACCGCTGATAATTTTGAAAAATGTTCCAGGTGAATGTTGCGCCAAATTATTCGAAGATCAATTTTATTTATTTCATATAACTTGAATCTAGTATTTTGACGAAAAACTTAAATATAAAATTTCAGTCGAAAATTCGTACGCACTCGAGTTAGTCAAGTTATCGTGCCTCCTGACAGACAGGCCGACTTTTTTTTAAATTATGTTTGTTGGGTTCAGTAGGGTCTAAAACATGAAGATCCATAAAAATCTCGAACTCTCAGAAAATCACGATTACAATACTTCCCCTATTATATAGGTTGGGGAAGAAAAAATGTAAAAACAGTTTCCGATGCATATTGTAATTCTTAGAGTTATAGAATAAATACGAGAGCAGGAAATTGTACAAAGCTACTACCCTGACTTAGATTACTATGTGTACTCAGACCTTACCTCCCGGTATATGTTTAAATATTTATATATTAATGTTTGATAAGCTTTTCGTTATTATTAATTTTGGACAACCTTGGTCTTAATATATTTATTGTGCCATCTGTTTGCATTTAAATGAACTACATATGAACTAGTAGAGATTTGAAGATTTGTGTTTTGAGCAAAGCGGGAATATAAATGGCAGGTATTGAATAAATTTGTGATCTGCCATTTTAGAGAAATGCATAAGACAAGATTTGAGCATTTGAGGGATGCAAAAAACTGTGCCTGAAGAAGACAAGATTTTAATATTAGAGATTTGAAGCCCTACCCCATGAAATAATCTAGTGAATTTTCATGTGGAATTTTTAGTTTTGCTATTGTTATAAATAGACCAAAAATTACTTCTTCGATGCTACTAGCGCCATCTGTTAATAACATGGAACATTTGTCTATGTCATACATATCTGGCAACAATGTATGTGAAAATAAATGATGCTTTAGTGTGCTTTAGTACGATAACTAAACTGAAAGAGAACGTGTCTTATTTTTCCCGTAGCATAAAATAATCACTTCTTCAAAGCAGATCCAATCGAATTTTATCAGGCTATGTGCCTAGTGCTATAGGGAGTGAGCGCAGCCACCAGAGGTCTCGCCAGTTATATTTAAAATGGCGACAGAACCGTGATATGCATTCACTTTATATGCTAGATTAACAGTGCACTGCGAAAATATTCCAATCATATATGTTTACCTGTATTGAAATCTTTAATTTTTGTGTGAGAAATTCTATAAATATAATATTAAATATGTCCTATATTAAGTTATCTGATATTTTTTGAATTAGTTTGATGTAATGGTAAAAAACATTCCAGATACATAGCTTGGAATGAAAGATTTTATTCAGATTTTACAGAACTTAACAAATTTTCATGGTACATCGTTTATTTGTAAAAGCTTTTCATTATCCAATACATTCTGGACGCAAGTAATGAACATTAAAAAGTTTGATGTTCATCCTAGTATAATTTTTAAATATTTATTCCATAAGTTTTTCGTTTTTCCATAGTTGCCTAAATTACACTGGACATCAATACTTCTGTAATTTATCTTATTTTGAGCAATACAATTTGAATTTTTAATAAATTTGCACTGAGTTTCGCACATTTTGTTTTCTGAATCCTGAAATAATTCTGTTGCGAGTGAAGTTTCTTTAGGACTTAGGAGATGCTTCAACAAAAATGAATAGAATTGATTCAAATACATGAAAATTCATATTTATGTAATCTAATTATTATTCTGAAAAATTTCTGATTTTCTGTTTTCTGAACCATTTTTTTCTATGCTTGTAATTGGCAATTTATTGGATGAATTAGATCCTTTTTAATTTTTTCTTCTTCATTTCATAGTTTTTGAGGAGTAAAAAACACTAAAATGATATAATATTCGATTTTTTGTTTCAAATTTTTTGCCACTGCTTTCGGTAGATAGATTATGTTGGAAATCGATATATACTCATTTATTTACTCTTATAACTACAGCACTGTGGTACAAAATAATATCGTCTGGACTTCATAGTAGTTTTTCTATTATAAAATATTTCTTAACTCTATAAATATCGAAAGAATGAAACAGTCTTTCAAGACGAAACTCCATATGATCTCCAATATAATTCAAATCTATCTCGGTTTTTCTAGTTTAAATTCCTGCCGCCAGAGGCCAACTCTTTCGTCGCTCACTCCCTATATCCTGTTGTTGAACAACGTGTAAATGTTTTAGTTCGGGAAATTTCGTAAATCGCGAAAGTTTCAAAAAGTATCGTGCTACCAGTGTCGCGTGGAAGGTGGATTTATAACTGACTTAAAACACAGAACATAATTTGGCACAGCTTGGTTTGGCACAGAAAACATAGAATTTCAGTTAGGGGTTTTATAATATCACACAAGACATAGAAATCAGCACGAAGTAAAAGAAGAAGTATCAACAAAAATAATAAGAACAAGTACATGTTTTCGGTCTTGTCAAATTGAAAACGATAAACATTATATTATGTTTTGACATATTTGTTCTCACGCTATGAAATTTGTCATATTGTAGATATTTTCCAATAGCGCTCTTGCGGCGCATGCGGCGTTTGTTGCAAATCAACCGAACTACTACGAAATGTCACGGTAATTCACGAAAAACATAGAAAATTAAACTTTGGTCAATTCCTATGCTGTGCTAAACTAAGTTCTGTACACTGTGTCTGTTATAAATGGATGCATTGATTTCCACATAGCCAAATTCTATGTTAAGCTGTGCTAAACTATTTTCTAATTCTATGTCAGTTATAAATCCACCTGTACTCGTGTGTGCAGCAATGGCGGTTAATTACCTAACCAGCGTACCTAGGTTGCTCGGTCGAGAGAATTATTCCAAGTAGTGTTTTGCTGTGGAGAGCGTTTGTTCTAGAAGGATTAGCAAAATGCATCGATGGTACAGAGACTGACACGGTTTTACTAGGCAAAGCCAAAGCCAAATTAATTTTAACTCTGAACCCAACTATTTATGTCCATATTAGAGATAAAACATCGTGCAAAGATGTTTGGGATACTCTAAAGAAAATGTACGAAAATAGTGGTTTCACCAGAAAAATTGGGCTTTTGCGATCCTTGATTTCTTTACGCTACGAAAACTGCAGTTCAATGGAAACCTATGTAACTCAAGTTATCGAAACTTCTACGAAATTGGACAGAACCGGTTTTAGGATAAGTGAAGAATGGATTGGCTCACTTTTACTGGCGGGGTTGCCAGAACGATTTGCGCCAATGATTATGGGAATTGAGCATTCGGGAATTGCAGTGACCGCTGATCAGACGAAGCTTCTCGACATGGAGACAGATGGCGACGCAAACGCAGCAAGCGCCCTTGCAAGTAAGGCCAGAAGAAGACCAAGAGATGGCGGCACAGGTTCAAGTGTCACTGTCAGAAACAAAAGTGACATAACCTGTTACCGATGTAAACAGAAGGGTCATTTTCAAAACAAATGTCCAAATGATGAGCAAGTTATTAAGAAAGAAAATAAAAACATTGCTTTTAGTGTGATTTTTCTTAATGGAGATTTCAACAGTGGTGATTGGTATATCGATTCTGGTGCAAGTAATCATGTTACCTCCAGAGAAGATTGGATTACAAACAAAAGTGAATCAGATATCAAAGAAATAACTGTTGCAAATAACGAAAAACTGGCGGTCAAGTGTTTGGGACAAGTGAATATCACCACAATTGTTGACAAAAAGACTATTGACATTGCGGTGAAGGACATTCTATATGTACCAAAACTTACAATCAATTTATTATCTGTTGGACAGTTAATTAAAAATGGAAATCGTCTTATTTTTAATGAGAATGGTTGTCAAATTTTTAATAGTTCAAGTAAATTAGTTGCAACAGCTAACTTAAAGAACAATATGTACAGATTAAATTTGCAAAAACCAGTGGAACATTTTGTGGCAGCTATAGTAAATCCAGAAGTATGGCACAGGCGTTTTGGACATACAAATTACAAAGACCTTTCACTTATAAGAAATATAGTAAGTGGCATGGATTGTCAAGGTAATTTTAACGCTAAGCAAACGTGTCAAGTATGCTGTGAGGCAAAACAGTGTAGATTACTCTTCAAGCATGTAGGTTTACGAGCCACAAAATTAATGGAAGTTATTCATGCAGATTTATGTGGGCCGATGGAGGTTAACTCGCTAGGTGGTTCAAGATACTATTTGGTTTTGGAAGATGATTTTAGTAGGATGGTGTTTGTTTATTTTTTGAAACACAAAAACCAAGCTCTGAGTTGTTTTAAGGAATTTAAAATAATGACTGAAAACCAAACCAATGTTAAAATCAAGACTCTCCGAACAGATAATGGAGGTGAATTTTGTAGCCTACTATTTGAAAAGTTTTTGACTGATAATGGAATTATTCATCAAAAAACGAACCCCTATACGCCACAGCAAAACGGCATGAGCGAAATAATGAATCGGACACTAGTAGAAAAAGCTCGTTGTTTACTTTTTGATGCAGAACTTGACAAAAACTTTTGGGCTGAAGCGGTAAGCACGGCTGTATATCTAAGAAACAGGTCGATTGTATCAGACTTAAAGAAAACACCTTATGAAATGTGGTCACAAAAACAACATGATGTAAGTAACCTTAAAATTTTTGGCAGTGAAGTTATGATGTTGATACCTACTGAAAAGAGGCGAAAGTTTGACAAGAAATCCAAAAAGATGATACTGATTGGTTTCTGTGAAAATATCAAAGGCTATAGGTTGTTTGATCCAATAACAAAATCAATTGTTACGAGCCGTGATGTCATAGTAAATGAAAAAACACCAAAAAGTACAGACATTCCTGATTTAATCTTGGAAAATGACAGCTATGATGAAATATCAACTTCAGTGGGGGATACGAGTGAAAACCTTGGTGAAAACAGTAGCCTGAACGAACCAAGTGAAGTGTTTTCAGATAGCTCTGAAGAATATAACCCACAGGAAGATTTGCCTGATAGTGATACCTCGTCATCTTATCAAGATGTATTAAATGGGACTGCTGATGAACCAGAAACTCCAAGAAGGTCAATTAGACAAAGGAAAATCAAGAACTTTGATGATTATGAAACATATGCATGCCAAGCTGACGTCAAAGTAGAGGATGTTCCATTAAATGTGTCTGATGCATTGTCAAGGTTAGACAGTGACAAATGGAAACAAGCAATCGAAGCGGAGCTGGCATCCTTTGAGGAAAATGACGCCTGGGAAGTGGTGGAAAAACCAGAAAATGCGACATTAGTAAAGTGCAAGTGGGTTTTTAGAAAAAAGTTTGATAGTGAAAATAATGTTCGTTATAAGGCTCGGTTGGTAGCCAAAGGCTTTACTCAAAAGCCAGGAGTGGACTATGATGAAACATTTTCACCTGTGGTTAGACATTCAACATTGAGATTTTTGATTGCATTGTCTGTTCATTTAAATTTACAAACCACCCACCTTGATGTAACAACTGCTTTCTTAAATGGTTCTTTAACTGAGACAGTTTTCATGGCACAACCAGAAGGTTTTGAAAAATCATTTAATAAAAATCAGGTTCTCAAGTTGAAAAGAGCTATTTACGGTTTGAAGCAGGCTTCAAGGGTTTGGTATGAGAAAGTCGAAAATGTTCTAACTAAATTAGGTTATAAAGAATCAAAATATGAGCCATGTGTTTATTTAAAATATGAAGGTAATTTTAAAACTATTATTGCTCTATATGTGGACGATGTTTTCATATTCTCGAACTCTGTAAGGGATACTATACTACACCTCCCAAATTTTTCATCGCCCTGTAATACAGCAGCCTTTACTAACATCGCCTCGGAAAAGTCTTGCCTTTTATTTTAATTCCTATGAAGTTCGTAAGAGTCTAAATTTACTTTTGTCGCCTTGTATTTGCGCATCCTTAGAAAATTCTTGCCTTTTGGCGCAACTGATCTGATATTCGTGCATAACAGCCTTGGAAAAATATTGCCTTGTACAAATGTAGCCATGCTTTATTAAAAAAAAGTAGATACCTACATAGAAGATCAGTTCTAGTGATACTATTGAATGATAGATGGCTATTGACGCATTTTAAAAGTGAAACAGCGTTTGCGAAAACGTGATAAATTTAGAGAAGCTTTCGAAAAAGTAGCACTTTTAATATTAATCATGAATATGTATTATATATAATAGTGATTAAACAATGGACATTATGGAACGGATATACCTACATTGGGTGCAATTAGTTATTTATTTCATTTTAGCCAGTAACAGTGTTACTAACGCAAATAATAATATTTTATTGCGCAGAGGTATGAGTTTCAATTCTCACGCACATATGAAAAATTCTCAACGTTCCGCAGGCTGAATTTGAGTATAACATAAGTTTGAGAATCATGTAATATCCTACGCAGAGCAACAATTTTTTATAATATTCAATATGATAGCAATACGTGAACAGTCAAACGAAAATTTATTCCAGTGTCATGTATGTTTAATCAAAAAATCCAATGTGGACATTTTATAATTTATTTGTACATCTATTAAATCATACATATTTTTCAATCATGTAATAGTTCAATACAAAAACATATGCACGTACATTCGTACACACGTCGAGCTGAAAATAGTCAATATGAATTCAAGAATATTTAGAGCGGATATTTCCGTGGAAATCTCGAAGCATCATTTTTGTCAGTTTCACAATACTTGTACTTCATATAAAGTGATAATCAATCGAATTAAGAAAATCGAAAAGATAGTCATAGTCGAAACCAAGGTAGATTTGTCACTTTCATTCAAATTGCTTGCAGTTTATTTATTTCTGTATATGTGGAGCAATGAGGATCACTTTGTCTTGTAGTAAGCGCAGAAGTATTCTCTCATTGCAAACTGAATTAAACTGGCTTCAAATAGATTATTTTACGGAAATGAAAAGTTTAATATTCATCCATTATATTGTAAACGGCGAAATGCCTGAATATCTTAATGATTTTTTTTTTAGTAAGATTTAGTGATGTGCATAGCTATTATAAATTGCCAAATATTAGTAAACTGCAGGAATCTAGAAAATTAATTACAGAAATTAGAAATATCATTCAAATAGGACATTACCATAAAAATTGCTTTCAATAGCTTATATTTTTCAAAAATTTATGTTCTTTTAATAGTTTATAGCTTCCTTAATACTTCATATTTTGTGAGAGTTATCGATACCTATTATCTATGTCTCAAATGTACCTGCACAAGTGCACTTGTACTAGATTAACGATTTATTATTATTATGCAAGATGTAACAAATAACAGAATCACTACGATATTGTTTGAAATTTTCAAACTTACTTATCTTGATCAGGTCATCAAAATGATAAGAAAAACAAAACAGAGGGAAGTAATTAATAATGTCATGTCATGTATTGTTACTGATAGTCTGTCATGGAGACTACCTCTTCCATAAAAATAGAGTTGATATTTTATTTGCCATGTTTATACCTGCATTTGATTATTATTTACCCTCATTATATCTTCATTGTGTAAATCTCTGAGATTCAATGACATTTTTCATATTACTTTTATTTAATTTATCATTAGTGAGTCAACTCAGTTTGAATTTTCACTATCCTAATAGAAGAGATCATCTCCTCTTCAACAAGAAAATTCAAGCTACGTCCCTGGGTTCTGTGTAATCCGAAGGTCGTGTTGGTGTGTCGGAAGGTATCCCCAAAAGTGAAAACGGTACTATTCGCCCGGTCCAGATGTTTTTTATGGTTTGAGAAGAAAAGGAAAATTCATATACTTTTTCATATTCAACTTGTTGTATCGCAAAGATTTGTCGAAATTCTAAGAATTTCAAAAAAATCCAATCTTAACCATCGAATTTTACTGAAACCTGCTAGTAAATAGAATTCTTTTGACTTGTTCTAAAATTTATAATTTGAGAAATTAACAAATTTTTACGGGCAGAGCCCATTTGAGCTCCGCAATCTAATTTTCAATTCGTTGAACTCAATACTCAATTTCAATAGTGTACGACCAACTCTTTTAGTTAGGGAAGTGGCAGAAATTTTTATATGATTTTATTATGTGAATTAGATCGAAAAGTGTGAAGATGTATAAGAATAAAAAACCAGAAAAACTATTCCAGTCATTAAGACTTTTCTGAGTTTTTAATTCATAGTCAATTGAAAATGCAAAAAAAAATATGCTCCTATATAATTTTGTTGTGTCAGCCACTTATTTCAAACATTAACTTGTTGATCTGTACTTTTCTCAATCTAATTCCTTAAAATCATTTTTGATATACTAAAAATTAAGAGATCTTATTGTGAATGTATCTCATATGATCATATTCGAAGTTTCACAATGTAATTAGAAACAATAAAGCAGGCTTTAGTCACTTGTATACTGCTGCGTTCAATGGAAATGAATTTCCAAAAATGGGTTGAAAAAATGCTTCTATATTATTTTATTGTGTCAGCCATTTGGCAGAAAGCTTTCTTTATTGGTAAAACATGTTAAAAAAATAACGGCTGAAATCAGCTATTCTGATTTTTCATCACTGACGTTTTTTAATAACTTCATAAATGCAGATAAACAATGAAGGAGAAATAATTGTTCGTCATCATACTAATAATTAACTTATTTTTGTTTATTTGATCATAACTTTTTTTATTGCCTTTCTTTTCGATTGTTGTTTATTTCAAATAACAAAAATAAATTTATAGTTTCATTATATATTCTCATGAGTGGAATAAATAAATATCAATCACGCCTTTTACCCTATACGGATGTGGCAGAAACTTGTAGTGCAGTAATGGCGAATCTATGACCCGCGAGTCAGACACTGACCTACGCAGGCTTTTTGAATGACCCACGAGCTGATTCTCATAAACACATTTTTATATCATAAAAGAGAGTACAGACAATCAAAAATATATAATGATCCATGGTATCCCCAACATATATCAGTTCTTTGATGCCGACTTTTATTCTTTGCTCTTCAATTGCGAAAGTAAAAGTTTTCAAATGAAAAAATTCCTACAAAGTGAGAATTAAAGAAAAAGTAATTTTGATCTATCCTTCTCTCCCGGTTTTCAAGTGACGCCACTGACTTAGTGACCCTCGAGCTAGTACTAGAAAAAAATAATGAACAAAATTTGATCCACTTCTCGAAAAGTTAAAATATAGAATGGAATGCATATAATATAAGACATACATTTACAAATTCTGAATAAATCAAGAAAATATATCCTAGAATCAATTTATTTTTCAATTATAGACATGGCAGAAGGTGAATCTTTCATAATAATGCAGATTATATATTCAAAGTAATACAATTAGGTTCATAAACAATACTTTTATATCAGTGAGTCTCCCGTTTGGCATAAATAAGTGAAGAATAGTAGGAAAATGAATAGAGTTAAAGACGATAAGGATGAATCGGACGATGATGAATATTTTTGGAATTGTTGCTATGAAAACATGAATAATTTGAATCGTAGCTCTCTGCAATACTCAACTACGCCATTAATGCTTAAAATTAGTCAAAAAATTTGAATGAATAAATTCGCGAAATAATTCCTGTTAATTCTACTGAATTAATTCACGGACACTATTTCTCAATCCTTTTTCCAAAATTTATCAATGATGAGCCTGAGCAACATGCTTGCCATTCTTTGTGTCGTCTAAAAAAAATAATTTTGGACGGAATACACAATGGCATGCAAAATAAAATGACGAAAATTTTTCTTCTTTTTTTTGCAATTTCCTCAATGCATGCCTCCATTTTGGGACATCCTGGGGTGCATGCCAATTTCCTCAATAACAATTCATCAAAAAAATTACCTTTAGTTGAAATGGCATGCAATTTCAAATCACGGCTAATTGGTTCAAAATTTATGCAAGATAGCCCCCAAATTTCAAACCCTTGCGCCAACGAGGAATGCTTACCAATTGTTTTACAAGGGTTTTATGACTA
Source organism: Dromius quadrimaculatus (assembly GCA_963989225.1). NCBI lineage: Eukaryota > Metazoa > Arthropoda > Insecta > Coleoptera > Carabidae > Dromius > Dromius quadrimaculatus. The sequence continues at coordinate 32,304,048 of OZ022330.1, forward strand.
AAACTTCAATTCTTCTCTTTGGTATGCAATTTGGAAACACGACATTTTTCATATTTTTTTTCACAAGTTCACTCAATCCTTTGAGCCACTTGGGCTGTTGCGAATTGCTTGCCTTTCAGTACTTGACTTTAGATTAATTTCAATTATTCAACATTACAAAGGCATGCAATATGATATCACGGAAAAAAACATTTTTTTTCAGACCTTGAATTGGAATTTGAACTATGACCGGAAAGCGTGCATCGCTCAATAAGGCAAGCGGTATAAAATCGGAAAACCCCACCTGTATCTAGCTCCCAGTCTACAAGGAAGTGTTGTGAAACCGACCAAATTCACCTATCGAGATTTGGATGGAAATATCCGTTTTGAGCATCCCTGAATCTATTTTGACTATTTTCGGCTTGATGTCGGCACGTATGTCCTTCCGTTCGTAACTCGCAAATCTCAAAACTGGTTCAACGTATGATGTTGAAATTTTGTATTTAAGTCTCGTTGTGCACCTCGCATTATGGTTCCAATCGTCTGTACCGGAAGTACACTTTACTTGAAACTTTTTTCGAATTTTTCTAATAAATCCAGAATGATCAACCGTAGGATGTTGAAATTCAGTATTTGAACTTGATGTTGTATCAGAATGGTTATTTGCTATTTTTGTATGAATTGGTCAAGCCAGAAGTGCACTTTACTTGAAACTTTTTTTTATTTTTTTGCATAAATCTAGAATGATCAGCCATAGCATATTGAAATTTAGTGATTGAACTTGTTGTAGCATCAAAATAGTTATCTACTATTTTTGTATCAATCGGCTGAACCGGAAGTGCAATTTATATGTATAATAGACATTCAAAATTTGCCTTATAATACAATCGGTGTAATTGAAATGATAAGGTAGGCAATGATAATCTGTTGTCAATTTTTTGATCTTGTCTGACATTGTACATGGCAAAATATCAATAAAATTATATTAATTATAATCTGAAGTGACAGAAAACTTTGTGTATATATCAAATAATGTACTAATAAGTCACATGATGTTCACGTCAGATTTTTTAATTTTAAGTTTTGATAAAGGAGTAATTTTATGGCAATGGTTGAAACAATAAATTGATATAGGAGCATTCTTTTTTTCTGGATATTTGGCATTTATTTATTTTAAAAATCAGCAGCAACCAAGCTCGGTAGAAGATAAATTCAGTGATCTGAGATATCCATAGTCTTGAAATAACAATAAAAGAAGGAATAAATAATTTTACAGGTGGATCTGTAGAGCATTTAGGACCTATTTTTCCGATCTTTCTTCGACATCTATATTATCAATGAAAATTCTGGAATATAATTCACACAAATGAGCTATTTTTCTCAAGTATTTATTTTACGTGATAACTTGAATAGATATATGCAGTTATGCTACAGATACAGTTATATTTAAGTATTGATATTTGTATTATAATCCATGCTTTTTAAAAAAAGCCATCTATCGTTGAATAGCATCACTTGAACTGATCTGTTATGTAGGTATCCACTTTTTTTATAAAATAAGGCTAGATTTGTAGAAGGCAATATTTTTCCAAGGCTGTTATGCACGAATATCAGATCAGTTGCGCCAAAAGGCAAGTATTTTCTAAGGATGCGCATTTACAAAACGAGACAAGTAAATTTAGATTCTTACGAACTTCATAGGAGTTAAAATGAAAGGCAAGACTTTTCCGAGGCGATGTTAGTAAAGGCTGCTGTATTACAGGGCGATGGAAAGTTTGGGAGGTATGGTATGCGTTCCCCTCTGTAACGGAAACAATTTTTTTGAAAAAGGAACTTGGTTCAAAGTTCAAAATAAAAGATTTATGTGAGATGAAGCAATGTTTAGGGATGAGAGTTAAATGTGATCATGTTAAAATGTCTGTTGTAAATACGAAGTTCATGAGAGCAAAATATTGCGCAATTATAATGTGATATCCAGGGTGCTATGAAAAGAAAGAAAGTAGTATGTGTCAAGTGTCAATCTGGTGTAAAAAGATCTTGAATTCGATAAAATCTAAGTCATAGTTCCATGCACTCGGATCTTGTGCTATACTTATTATATTATTTGTGTTCCTTATAGTATCTCGATATTTCAAAGTGTTATAATAAAACTGTTTACGTTATAACTGGAATCTGCAACTCTTACTTTATAACTCCTGACAATGTCAATAACTTTAGATCGAGAGCAATATATTGATGAATTATTGTTACGTTTTGGTATGACAGATTGCAAACCCGTGAGTACACCTGTGGAAAATAATTTGAAGTTAGTTAAAGGTGAAATTCAGAATAATACTAATTTGCCCTATCAACAGTTAATAGGAGCGTTGATGTACTTAGCTGTGCTCACAAGGCCTGACATTTCTTTTTGCATTAGTTATTTAAGTCAATTTAACAATTGTTTTGATGAATCACATTGGAAATGTGCAAAAAGAGTTTTACGATATTTAAAGGGTAGTAAAAGCAATGGTTTAATATTTACTAAAACAGAAAGCTTAAAATTAGAAGGTTTTGTTGATGCAGATTGGGCTGCAGATGTAATCGACAGAAAATCTTTTACGGGATTTTGTTTTAGACTTTCTGATTCTTTAGTGTCTTGGGAATGTAAAAAACAGGGATCAGTGGCTCTTTCAAGTACAGAGGCTGAATATGTGGCCATATCGGAGGCCTCTAGGGAAGCCATTTATCTGTATAATGTGTTTGGGGAGTTTGTAGGGAATACTCAATGTATTACAATTTTCAATGATAATCAAAGCGCACAGGTATTATGTGTTAATCCTGCGTTCCACAAGCGAGCCAAACATATCGACATTAGGTATCATTTTGTCAGGGAGGCTATTTCCAATAAGTTTATTAATGTTAAATATCTTCAGACTAATGATATGCCTGCTGACATCTTGATAAAAAGCCTAAATTTAATTAAGCATAATAAATTTTGTGAAAAGTTAGGCATTACAAATGTTAAATAATATTTTGTTATTATTTTTGGTCTAGTGGGGGTGTTATAAATAGACCAAAAATTACTTCTTCGATGTTACTAGCGCCATCTGTTAATAACATGGAACATTTGTCTATGTCATACATATCTGGCAACAATGCATGTGAAAATAAATGATGCTTTAGTACGATAACTTAACTGAAAGAGAACGTATCTTATTTTTCCCGTAGCATAAAATAATCACTTCTTCAAAGCAGATCCAATCGAATTTTATCAGCTATCTTTACAAAATACTGGATTTTCTAGTAATTTGATGATTAGGGAAAGTGAATAAATCATTATTTCAAGCATGAGCTCTTCATTTCTCCGAACTTACGTTCCACAGCGCGATATGCCAGGCTCAATGTTTATCTCACTCACACAAAGCGGTAGTGGGAGTAAATTCGCCGCAGTGGGTATTCGACGCTATAGACTTTCGACACAGCGGACATTCGACAACATGGGTTTTCGACAGCGCGGTACGTACTCGAATGAAGAATACTAAAAAAAATCTAGAGAAAAACGCAATCCCGACATTAGCAAAAAAGAGGACAAAAATTAAACAAAGGATTCAAGATCAACCTAAATAAGAATACGCACAGACTTGCTATTGGAGTATGACAATGAAATCAATAATATAAAAGTCATTAACGAAATTGAAGTCGCCAGTGAGAATGTTGAAAAGAAATTGATATGATTCAGACTACTAAAAGAAACATTGAAGCACTTTCGGTACAGACGAATGAAATCATAATGCGACTTGCACAACTAGATGTTATGGGAGTGCCTAATACGAAATTTTAATATTCTACGACTGTTTGTTTTGAATTTATGCGGAGAATTTAAAAAGTTTGTTATATAAATTGCTTTTCGGCTCAGCTGACTGGGTACAAAAATGGAAGATAACTATAAAGATGCTACAGCAATTTCAAATACTGAATTTCAACATCCTACGGCTAATCATTCTGGATTTATGCGAAAAAATCGAAAAAAGTGCACTTCCGGTACAGACGATTTCAACCATAATGCGAGGTGCACAACTAGAGCTTAGATCAGTCTTAAACACAAAATTTCAACATTGTATGTTCGACGTGTTTTGAGATTTACAAGTTATGCACATAAGTACGACATCAAGCCAAAAATGGTCAAAATGGATTCAGGGATGGAAAACGGATATTACTTAGTTTTACTTTATGCAAAAAGACCACTGTTATTTCATAGTTTCATGTTGATCTTAGAAATGACTATATAATAATAACGAAAACCGCAGTTCATTATTAGAAACAGAAAAAATAATTGTTACTTCACTTCCTTTGATTCTTCGTTCATATAGAAATCATTCATTTTATGCCAATTTTTGTTTTAATTTTTTACAAATTAATCATCAAGCAATAAAAAAATATTTAAAAATTAGTACTTATTCACAATACTGGATTTTTAAGAATATAAGAATATTTATTATTATCATTTGCATATCAAGTATTATGAATAAGAACTTATTGCCCATGAACTCTTAATCAAGAATATTATTTTTACAAGTTTATCTCATGTTCTGCGATTCTAATCAGGCAAAACAAATAATATTAGCAGTTATCCATTATAAAAGAAGTTTCAAAATAGTATCGACGTACCTATTATTCACAAAAAAATTATTACTCTTTCAAGTATTTGGCATCTACATACATCATGTAAATACAATGGCTGGTACCACGAGCTCTGTTTTTGGCTCTACTAAGAGCAGAGTGTCAAGAATTGTTTTAGGGCAATTAAAATTTTCTTAACCTCTTTAAAAAATAGTTTTCAGGTCCACGTTACGGACACATACATACATTTATCTACAATATTTTATTTTGATATTGCTATTAAAAAATTTAGGAACATTTATATTGCTTGAAACTCTTCTTGAAACAGCATTCTTAGTATAGCCAAAAACAGAGCTTGTGGTACCAGCTAATATAATTAAAAAAGTGCTAACCTGTTTCATTTTCAGATGCATAACTAGATATAATTTATCTTTTTCCAAATATAATTTTACACAATTAATTGATACAAATAAAATTAAATCACCTGATATATCATTTGGAGACAGAACTAGTTTTATTTATATCTTTTAGCCATCAAAACAATACAGATCATTTTATTTAAAATTTTATTCTCAGTAGCTATGGTATTAAATATTAAGAATTTATTTGTGCTACAGTATTAGCATACTGAAACTCAGGACTATTTTCATATTCACACATATCTAGAGCTATTTCGCAGCTTTCTTTAACAACTCGTTTTTCATCACTCAAGTATCTATTCAGAATATCAAGACAATCATTATTTGCAATAGCTCCTAAAGCTTCTGCACATTCATGTCTTACCATCTCATTTTCATTTTGATTTTCTAAACTCGCGCACAAAAACGGTACACTAGCTTCATCTTGCATTTGACCTAAGACAAATGCTATTTCGTGACGAAAAAGTGCACTGCCAACCGCAAGAGCAGGAGAAAGAGCCAAAACTGCTTCCTTTGACCTTAAATTTCTGAGCGCAAACATTGCACGGTATCTTTCAAAAAGTGGAGAGGAGTCGTCTAAAAGTGTTTTTTGTAACTCAGGAATATTTTTAGAAACAGCGGCAGGAGTTGGATCAACCGAGCAATAAGGATTTTCTGGTAGAATCTCTTGATTATCCAAATTATCTTTTACCCATTTCAGGCGACCAAGGGCTAGTTGGCAAGTTTCTGCGACTTCAAGAGTTGAATCTTGGGCATATTTTTCCAAAATTGAAAGTGCTTCTGTTGATGCAATTGCTCCTAAGGCTTCAGCTGTAAAAATTAATGATGAAAACGTTACAGTTAATAAATATGATGAGTACATATAATATTTGGATATTAGGAACTATCATAAGCCTCTGCACAGACAATCTAATTAAATCACCATTTTTTTTATTGCATTATAAGGATTTAGTAGTGTACGTATCGTTACATTAGATTTTTTATAACTAACCTGCTTCATGCCTGACCATTGGTTCTTGTCTTATATCTTCCAAAATGTTTATTAGAACGGGGACAGCAGCCTTATCTTGCATTTGTCCCAAACAATACGCCAGCTCATGTTTCAATAAAGCTGAACTATCTCCAAAACAACTTTCGATACATTTTATTGCTACTGGGCCACCAACATTCCTCAAAGTAAATAAAGCACGAAATCGTTCTTTTAAAGGCCTCGCAGGATTATTAAGCACTTGTCCAATTTTGATGACTTGTTCTTCATTTATATTAACCATTTTTATACTTTTATGAATGTTTGGTAAAGTGAGCTCAACCACACACGCGTAATGACATATAAAGTTAGGTTATGCTATGTTCAGCATTCATTTGAGAGAGAGTACAAACAAATTTGAAAGACTTTTCTGCGAGCAGATAGACGTTTATCAGTGTATTTATATATCTAGGTTGTGAGCTATGGCTTCAAGTAGACTGGAAAAAATCGGCACAATTTTCACAAGGTATAAATTGTGATAAAAAAAAAGAGAAAATCTAATTAAATCTTTTTTTACAGGGTAAATGGTTTATTAAAGACCGGAGCTATGAAATGGGAAGACAGACCTTTATGGTACGATATTTACAAATCGTTTCCCCCTATTGATGAGCCAAAATATGATCGACCTGCTCCAGATATACCTGTCAGAAATATATTTTATGAAGAGGACAAAATTAGAGCGTAAGGAAAATACTCCTCAAAAGTACTGACTTGTTTCAATAATTATTTATTTCAGCCTGTATCACAAAAATAATAAAAATTTAGGTACTGTTAATATTTTTAACAATGAAACACAAACCAAAACAATGAAATTTATCGAAATATACAAGCACCTAGAAGTCACAAAATCTGAAACAGAAGAAAAGCTATATGAGAATGCTGTTCAAATGTTCAACCACGAATTAGAACAACAATCACAATTGAATACAGAGAAATCTAGCTTCGCTAATTCATTTAAAGAAGCTCAAGAGCAGAAGCCACATAAAATTGATGTAACTAAAATATTCAAAGATGAATAGAGTATTTCATTTCTAGTATAGTATTCGTAGTAATTTAAAAAAATAAATGAAATTATTAATTGAAAAATCTAAATTTCGCCTTCATGTTTGTGTCTTGTGCTACCATCAACTTTCTTAATTGAATGGAACCCCTAGCGCGAAATCTTAACTGAATCAATTGCTGGCTATGAAAACCATTCGTTTCTAAGAAATAGATGAAAAAAAAGTATTTGATGAGAAGGTTTGCCGAGTCACTAAAATTATTGGTCGAATTTCTTAATAATTGTTCTAGTGCCATTATGAAATTCATAATGACACGCATTTTTGTAAGAGAAATAATAAAAATAGAAATTCTATCAAATTTAAAGTTTCTTTTATTATAAATAATTATTAATACACACACATGAATTTATGTTTTATGAACATTTATATGAACTTTACACTAAATGTTTTTCGAATATCAAACATCAAATAAAAAAGTCTAGTTCAGCAGCAATTAAGGCCGTCGTAGATAAAATATTGAATGATACACGTTTTATATAGCTAGTGTAATGAAATTTGAGTGATAAAAACACTCGGCTAATCGCCTCGTGATTTAACATCACACACGTTTCATTACAACAGCTATATCAAACTTGTATCAATATCTATTATGAAACTCGTTTGGGTATCGTAAAGAGTCTCTTTATAGAACTCAAATCTAATTCTTTTTAAGTTGGTAGCTTCGTTGCTAGATAACCTAATTATCATTTTGATATATTAATTCTCAAATTGTTCAGGTTTATATTTATTTATTTCCAAAAAGTAACAATATTTAAATAACCATATTTTGGAAAATATTTTTGATTTACAAAAAATACTTATCTGTCAAGTCTCAGTGTTACCAAGAGAGTCAAATAAAAAAATAAATATTCTTCATCGATGTTTTGAAAGTAGAAAATTTATAATTTTTTGACATATATGAACCCGAATAGAAAAAATTGTATAAGATACACGCTCATTTTAGATCACTTGTTCATTAGAAAACTCGCCGTAAGCGGCTCGTTTTCCAACAAGAAAGCGTGCCCTAAAATCATGTCTTATGAAACTCATATCTTAATATACTATTATCAAGCAGTAATCATAACGATTTTATTTAAATTAAAAATCTAGGGAGTCTTTTGGGGATCTCGGTGCATGCCGATCTGGCATCACTGGCGCCTTGTCTCCATGGAATCAAATGTCAGCATTGGTTATAACCTAACTAATTACATGTATTCTATTATGAATTGAACTACTTTTTTTAAAGAAATGGATGGATTCAACTTAATAAAACAAGGAGCAGAGGCAAAGTTATATACTGGAGTGTATTTGAACAAGCCAGCTATAATCAAAGAGCGATTTGTTAAAAAATATCGGCAACCAGAATTAGATACACAAATAGCAAACGACAGAATTAAAGCAGAAAGTAGAATAATTGCTAGATGCAAGTCTGTAGGCATAAATACACCAATGCTTTATTTGGCAGATTTACAGAGACGATTAATAATCATGGAATATTTTGAGAATAGTATAACTGTAAAGGATTTTATCTATTCTACCAAAGATGCAGATATTTTAAAGAAACTGTCAGCTGACATTGGAAGCATCTTAGGAAAAATGCATAAAAATCACATTATTCACGGTGATCTAACAACATCAAATATGCTACTAGTCCAAGAAAAAATCCAGAGTGATGAGTGTGACATGAACAAAAAATTTCAATTAATTTTGATTGATTTTGGATTATCTTACGTTGAACCCAGCGTAGAAGATAAAGGAGTAGATTTATATGTTTTAGAAAGAGCTTTAATTAGTACACATAATAATGCTTCTGATCTATTTCCTTTAATTTTACTATCGTATGAAAAAGAGAACTTTAAAGAAGGTAAAGCTGTTTTGAAAAGATTTGAAGAAGTTAGAGCAAGAGGCAGAAAAAGAACAATGGTAGGATAAAAAAAAATGGAAATTTATTATACATGCATATATTTAGAAGTTTAAAAATATATCTTCCTTAATTATATACGAGTACTTTCATTTATAAGCGCGATTGCATTCCTCCAGCAATAACCAAATTTTCTCCTGTTACATATTTTCCATCTTCTGAAACTAAATATGCAACAGTTCCTGCAACTTCGTCTGGTGTTCCAAATCTGTAAATTCAATAAAAAAAAATCTTTACATTAAAATTATTTTAATTTTCAAACTCCAGTTTTTTTATTAGAAATTATGTAGGTAGATGAATGTAGTTAATTTGTTTTATTACTGTAGTTCATTTCAGTTAATAACGGTCCAAGGGGTTTTTTGGAAGTACGATTTAAGCCCTGTGATTGGCTAAAATGCGAATCAATTTCACATAAGCACAAAAATAGCACTTGACTGTTTCTCACTTGCATCATTTGTCAGTCGTCCATTTATTATCATAAATAGATTTGTGCAGTTCAAAGATTTAAATTTGTATCTATTCAGGTAATACGTGAATATATTTGTTGCTTTTATTTCTTGAATTCGTTTTTAGTCAGGATGTTTTGAATCCTGCATTTAATGTGAATAATCACAAGGCGTAAATCGTAGCCTTTGGACCGTTCTTGACTAAAATAAACTATATGCAGATTATGTCGAAAATTTTATCTTGATTCGTAATAAATGTACAAGGATCAACAAACAATGAATGGAATGTATATTATGGAAAGTAGTGATTATTATATAATATTAGATTACCTTCCCACTGGAATTTGAGCCAAACTAATTTCAGCAGCTGGTCCGTCATGCAACTAGACAAAAAAAATGTTATAGATATGATCTCAAATAAATATTTACGAACTTACAGGAGAAGAAAATTGAGTTTTAATAACTCCTGGGCAAACTGAATTGACTGTGATATTTTCTGCTGCTAAATCAGCTGCTGCAGCCTTTACTAAGCCTAGTAAAGCTGTTTTTGTCACTGAATATGTTCCTAATAACTGAATGTAAACTTTAATATCATCATATGCTAATTCTATTTTATATTATCTTACAGCAAATGGTTGGATTCCACCTATGGAAGACATAAAAACTATACTACCCCCATTTTGTTTTCTAATAAAAGGAAGAGCTTCTTTTGCGCATAAAAATGATGCTTTCACATTGACTTCGAAAGTTTTATCCCATGATTTTTCATCAGTCTAAAATTAAATTAAGAGTAATTAAGTACTAGAATAAATATCGAAAGTAAAATATATGACTAGATCCACCACCTCCATGTTTTCTACAAGAAAATTAAGTTATCTAACTAGATGGAAGATAGAAAATTATTATTATTATAGCCCTCAGCTTACACTGAATTTTTTTAGTACGGTAATAATAGCATTAATAATTCTTCAACTAACAGGAGATTTCAGCTAAACAAATTCCAACACATTACAATAGTTTTGAATTTTAAATTTCAATATTTCATCCGTATGTATTAAAGGAACATACAGAACAACCAGGCCTCGAATGGAAATTGAACCAACGATCCCAGTGGTCCAACGGTAGAGATTGCTAGAGCGTTCTCAAAATATGCTAGACCACTGAAATGACTTAATTTTTTTTTACGGTAATAAAGTACTCCCTGGTAATAAATATGGCAATAATAATTTTTATTCAATTTTGACGTTTTAAAGCTACATTATTAAATCCATAGCAACAGTCATAAGTAAATCTTTATTTACAAGAGATTTAAAATGAATTATTAGTGATTTAATAGTTATTTATACAACAAGTGAATTAAACCATTGTTTATTTGCGAGAAGAAAGTTCAAAATCACGAGCGCGTTCAGCGCGAGTGGTTTAATTCTTTGAGCAAATAAAGAGGTTTAATTCACGTGTTTGTATACATAATTTTATTCAATTTTGCGTAAATTTCTGGAACATAAAAATTAGGAACAAAATTTAGAAAAATCAAATTGCAGTTGCAAAGAAGCTTCGTTGATATAGCGATGAGTGTTTGTTTTTCAAACATTCGGGACTGTAACTGTCAGTTTTGTGAATTTCGTTATAATTATTGTGAAAAGTATTAAATGATGGAAGAAAGTGAGCAGAATAATGTTTTCGTCCCAGATATAATTTTGAGTGAAGCAACCGCAGCAGTTGGGAAAATCATTCCCCAAAAATCTAAATTTATTTATGAAAAGGAATACCAACTATTTTGCGACTGGAGAAACAAAAAGAATGCAAGAGGAGTAAATGAGAATATAATTTTGGCATATATATCAGAGCGGTCTAAAGATGTTAAAGGTTCCTCACTATGGTCATACCATTCACAGTTGAAGAAAATGATAATGGTGAAAGAAAATGTGGATATAGAAAGGTTTGTCCAAGCACTAAATCATTGCTGTATGATTTTAACTATTTTGGATGTTTATAGATTTCATCAGGTGAAGGCTTTCTTGAAGCAGCATTCAGTAGGACATAGAACAAAAAAGTCAAGGGTATTTACTCGTGAAGATCTAGAAAAGTTTCTGGATATTGCTCCAGATGACAAATATTTGTTGATAAAGGTTTGATTGTATCCATGAAAGAAATATTTGTAGTAAAATATTGTATTTTATTAGGTTGTATTTATTATGGGAGAGCTGGTGAGCATGTCTATTGACCATGTGGAAGACAGAGGCAATGTATTAATCGTAAAGATTCCTGATACTAAAACATACAAGGAACGAATCTTTACTGTAGTTGATGGCAATAACTCTGTACATGCAATTGATATATTTCGCAAATATAGAAAATTAAGACCGGCGAGTGTTCCGCATAAACGGTTATTTTTGAATTATAAAAACCAAAAGTGTACCGTACAGCCTGTCGGCATAAATACTTTTTCAAAAATGCCTCAAAATATAGCAAAATTTCTTGGTCTCAACAATGCAGAAGAATATACAGGCCATAGTTTTAGACGTTCCTCTGCAACCTTTTTAGCAAATGCGGGTGCTGATTTATCTGTACTGAAAAGGCAAGGAGGGTGGCAGTCAAATTCAGTTGCAGAGGGATATATAGAGGACTCTATTGCCAACAAAATTGACATTTCTAAAAAAATACTTGGCGGTGGACATGCAGGAGAAGAGTTTATAATGACTAATGCAAATTCTTCAGACGTTAATGTTGTTGATGGAGACAATAACAGCAACAGCACTAATAATATAGCTGGAAAAATGCTATCAAAAAGTATTCAATTTAATAATTTGACAAATTGTAATTTTTATTTCAATAAAAATAATGAATAAACTTTCCATCTTTATTTTGGAGAATAAGCTTATAAATTTTAACAGTGATTTAAATTTTTTTTAAATCACTGATGATTCATTTTAAATCACTAGTGAATAAAGATCTACTTATGACTGTTGCTATGGATTTAATAATGTAGCTTTAAAACGTCAAAATTGAATAAAAAAATTAAATCACTCTTGTTATTCCTTTTCATAAAGAGATTTCGATTTCGGAGGAATAATTTTTCCAACTGCTGCAGCTGCTTTGTTCAAAATGCTATCGAGGACGAGAACATTGTTTTGATCACTTTCTTCCATCATTTCAGACAATACTTTTTACAATTATAACGCTGAAATTAGTATCGCGTTCGCGCTGAGTGATTTTATTCTTTGTGCAAATAAAAAGGTTTAATTCACGTATTTGTATACATAATTTTATTTAATTTTGCGTAAATTTCTGGAACATGAAACTGAGGAATAAAATTCAAAAAAACTAGATTGCAGTTGCAAGGGAGCTTTGTTGATATCGCGACGAATATTTGTTTCTCAAACATTCGGGAGTGTGACTGTCAGAAAACTGTCAGTTTTGTGAATTTTGAATTGAATTGTGAAAAGTATTTTTTTTATATCACTAATAATTCATTTTTTGTATACTTGATGGAAAACATTAGGTTTAATATGTATAAATCAGTAAAGAAAAGAGTCAGTTTACTAGTTAGCAACACTTTACTAATTCTGCTAATTAGCAACAGAAAATAACGAACAAAAAACGCCCAAATGATAGCTTTAAACTAATGAAGAAAAATAAACAGCTTAAACATACATAATAAGAAAACAAAGGAACTTTCGATTTCGCCGGAAACAAATATAAAGTCGCATCTTTAGCTGCATCCAGAATTTTGCGAGAATCTTTAGCTTCTGACTTTTCTGACAAATTAATTTATGATTGCTTAGAGAATCAGACCGATTGTTTATTTGTTACTATGCTTTTGCTTGGCAGTTGTCATAACCGTTACCACGTTTTTGCTAGAACACAACCTTGATTAGTATTTCTGTAGAAAATTATTCCTATTAACGTCTTCCACTCAAGTTTTTCCATCAAGTATACACAAAAAATTCATGTTCAACACGTAAGAAAAGCGATATTACTTTCCTATTTAATTCACTCGCTCGTTGCTCTCGTTCGTGAATTGAAATATTTACACTCGCTAGTAAACTCTCACTTTTCTCTACTTGTCAAACAACCTACTATTAAATCACTAGTGAATAAAGATTTACTTATGACTGTTGCTATGGATTCAATAATGTAGCTTTAAAACATCAAAATTGAATAATAGTTATTTATACAACAAGTGAATTAGATCACTGTTTATTTGCGAGAAGAAAGTTTAAAACCACGAACGCCTTCAGCGCGAGTGATTTAATTCTTCAAGCAAATAAAGAGGTTTAATTCACGCGTTTGTATACATAATTGTATTTAATTTTGCGTAAAAGAAAACAGTGATTTAATTCACTTTTTGTATAAATAACTATTATGTATATTGAACTTATTCAGAGCCCAACATATACATTTTTTTATGCATCAAATTAAATTTATCCACCATCCATGACTGCATAGGAATTTCTCAAGATGAAAATCATTACATAAATATTGGCGTAAGAAAATAAGACATTCAATTTTTAAATTTGTTTGAAAGAGATGCTTCTTATTATTCAAAGGACTATTCTCCCAATCTTTGAATGTATATACTGAACTTACATCAAAAATAGGACCCATTACAGGATTAATTCCGGCATTTGACACCAAAATATCAATAGCTCCAAATTTTTCGATAGCCTAAAAACATAAATCAGTATAATATGAGAAGAAATACTTGATAATTAACTTTTCTAAATGATTCCATACCTCTTTGAAAAGTTTTTTTCGATCTTCAGCTTTGGCAACATGACAAACCACTCCAGTAGCCGCAATTCCCTCTTTCTTTAGAGAAGATACTGCATCTTCAACATTTTTCTCTTTTCGACTGCAAATTACTACTTTGGCGCCCTCAAGCCCTAATCTTCTGGCAGTTGCATACCCAATCCTACAAAGAGATATTTATAGTAAAATATGATTAAAATTATGATTAATTATTAACTTCTATGCACGAGGTCCTTTTGGCATCATGAATAGACACGTAATAAAGTCATCATTGCTTATTGTATATTCCAAAGTAACTATTTTAAATCTTGAATTCAGCAGTTTCAAGACATTTGTGTATAATTTTGTTTTGGGTGGTTTCAATTCACTTCATTAGTATTATTATATTTCTAATTTTGATATTTTACTTCCAATTCTCAGTCGATCATGATGTTTTCTCATCATTATCAAAATTTACCTATTCATTTATAATACATATTAGTTCCAAATCAGAAAAATAAATACAAAATTTACCCTGCAGTAGAGGCAGTGACTACAGCAACTTTCCCAACAAGTCGATCTTTTGGAATATATTTGCTCATATTCCTCACATTTGAAGCAACATTTCGAACTGATGAAAACATGACTCGCAGATTTTTCTCCGTTGAATGACGTTTTATCTTATATTTTACATTTCTACATTGACTTTTGATCTATCTAGCTTCAGCCATCTATTATTTGTTGTTAAAAATGCTAGAATTTGTAAGGGGCGTAGTGTAGGATGTTTCTTTATATTCGGAAATAACAAAAATAAATGTGTCATACTAATTTTAAAATCAAAACGAAATAGAAACCATCTATCAAATATAAATTTTGGTAGGACGGTGTTTCTTCAACCGTTAGCATTTAAAACTATTTTTAAGAGATGGCGATACCAGCAACACACTAGTGAAACCAAGTGAAACTAAATTTTGTCAGTGGCACAGAAGCAGTGGCTTTTGTGTTGAAAATTGAGAATTTGTACTAAATTTAGGAAACTGAGAAAAATAGAAAAATGATCACAAACGTTCAAAATAAAAAAAAAAAAACACCAGAACTGAACTTTTTAGATTGACTAGCATACCAAGGAAAAGTTGTTTTTGTAACACGTACATCGAAAGTCCTCTATTACTGAGCTGACTTCTGCTTCGAAAGTTCTCAATTCCAAACCATGGTAACAATTTTCATCAAATCTCTGTTGACTGGGAGTTAATGGATATTTTTGTCCGCTGGGTAAAAATGAAATTGTAGATCATGGATCATGGATGCGTTAGATTTTTTTATTTCATTGATATATATCAAATTAATATTTGAAAGAAATTTGTATTATAGAATGTGTTCGTTATAGTGCGTGCATTTATTGTGAACGAGATAGCACAGAAAATGTGAAAAATATCAATCAATAAAATAAATCATGTAAGTTATGTTTCATTGTATTAGTTTACTGTAATGTGATTGAATTTGCAAGAATCTGTTTGTCAAATCGATAAGATAGTTTCGATACATCCAAATTTATTTAAAAAGCTTAATCATGGGTGTACTTCGGTGCACTTGTTACAAAAAGTATCGTATGCAACACGGACACTGAACGACTGTCATTATTGTCACGGATGAATTTGGCTGCACGAAGCTACGCCTCGTGCTTCGCCCTTGCCTTCGCCTCGTACTTCGCCCTCACCTCTGCCTCTCTGAAAACAAATATATTCGCTTCTATTTCTTGATGTACATTATTTTCCCAATAATTTTAAGCACCAGTAAAGCCGAAATGACTAATTTATACACTTAAATTCATTACAATATTAAATACTCATTTATTATACCATAAGTAGTTGAAGTATTATCGATTATTTTTCTGGTGCTATCACGAATATTTATTGTGCTTGCGTTTGACTACCACGAGTGTGCAGCACGAGTGGTATTCACAAGCACATTAAACATGAGTGATTGCACCACAAAAATAGTCTATAATACTTTAACTACAGATGGTATATGGAGGACTATTCCAGGAGTCAAACCATTTTTTTTCAAATTAATTTCATATGAATCAAGTAACAAGTTACGTATTTCTGTCAAATTTAAAAATTAGAATTTCTTGCATTTTCTTTGACGAATAATAGAGAAATAAATTGCAATATGATATGGAAACTAGTTTAAAAAGGTTTGGTGATAAATCGGAAGACGAAATCGATGAGGATATTAAAAAAAATATTCCATCAAATACGAAGAAAGCACGAGATTACAAATTGGAGGTATCCACATCTTTGAGTAAAATACTCACTTTGATCATTAGTGTAATACCCGATAGTATTTCTACGCGTCCAAATACCTTAGATCATAAATAATAGGTTTGTTCCAACAAGAACAGAAACCAGTCCGGAACTGTTCGACGCATGCGCATTTACAAATAAGCGTTCCAACAGATTTCAAACGTGGATTTTGACTATTAGTCAGGCGTTCCAACAACGTGCGACTCAATCCGCAAACCAGTTTGTGGACAGTCAAAACAGTCCATGGACCAATGCTTGTATCATTCGTCAAATAAAAATAAATGATTTAAGTGCGGAAAATGAATTTTCATTACATTCTAGCGATGATGAATTTGATTTAACCGTAGGAATACATCAAATTAAAAATATAAATTATATAGGCATGTAGAATTATAAGAAAATAGGCCTTTTGTATTTGATATGTTGAAATGAAAGTTTTAAATAAAATATACAGAATTTAAAATCAAAAGTAGTTTATTATTCATTAAAATTTTGAAAAATATATAAATTATTAATTGAAAATTTATTTTGTGTGGTTTTTGAATTTTATTTTAGAAGAAATAGTTTATCTTTAATATTTTGACATGTTTTTTGAATATTTTCGTCTGAGCAGAGAAATTTCTGAGAATATAGCAGAAAATTTTAAGAGAAATGATCAGGATAAACAGCACTTTGGATAATATAGAAGACTCTCCATCGAAATTCAGGTGTACTATGTCACCATTATTGTCAATAGGAATTAAAATTACATGGTTATATGAGAAACTATTTTATACTTTTAGATTTCACCTGATTTTATCTTCCATATTTACTACAACTAAATAGTTATAACCTAAAATTACATGATTGACAGTTAACAGTTAAATCTTGTCAGAAACGCGTTTCAACACGCGCTACGTTCGACTCAGTCCGAAACTGATTCATTTGACGCGCATGCGAATGAGTCAAATCAGAGCTGGAACCACAACGACTTGACATTGACATTGACTTGATTTCTACTGTCAATTTGCCATGCAAGTTGGACATGTGTCCAATTAATATTTATCATAGATCTTATTTTAATAGAAGGATAGCCTGACCTAGTCCCTATCATGTCCCTATTACAAATATTAACTGGAAACATTTCCAATTTGTGTAGCACATTGACAGTAAAAATCAAGTCAATGTCAATGTCAAGTCGTTGTAGTTCCACCACAGAGCTGGAACTACAACGACTTGACATTGACATTGACTTGATTTCTACTGTCAATTTGCCAGACAAGTTGGACATGTGTCCAGTTAATATTTATCATAGATCATATTTTAATAGAAGGATGACCTGACTTAGTTCCTATCATGCCCCTATTACAAATATTAACTGGAAATATGTCCAATTTGTGAAGCACATTGACAGTAAAATTCAAGTCAATGTCAATGTCAAGTCGTTGTAGTTCCACCACTGGGCTGGAACTACAACGACTTGATATTGACATTGACTTGATTTCTACTGTCAATCTGCCATGCAAGTTGGACATGTGTTCAGTTAATATTTATCATAGATTTTATTTTAATAAAAGGATAACGTGACCAAGTCCCTATCATGTCCCTATTACAAATATTAACTGGAAACATGTCCAATTTGAGTGGCACATTGACAGTAAAAATCAAGTCAATGACAATGTCAAGTCATTGTGGTTCCACCACTGAAACCGATTCAGAGCCAGTCCAGAACTGCTTATTAGAACGAACCTAATATCTAGATGAAAGAAACTGCGAACAGTTACGACGGAAAGAGATGGGAGATATATTGTAAGAAAGCCACGCCGGTGAAACGCTATGCTATCTCCCTATACCAGCTGTGTCTCAATATCTTATCGCGTTAGAGAGAGAGGTTAAGTGTGTGTGATGGAAGATAGTAGCCATCTTTCTCAATGCATTTAGCATTTGCCACTATTGAGTTTGCAGCTAGTTTTGTGATTTGAAGCCTGGAATTTTTGATTATTCAACTTTAGAATGAGAAGAAAGTGTTTTAGTTCCAATTGCAAAAGTGGGTAGCTAAGTTGTAAGGAGAAAATATCTATTTTTAGTGCTCCGAAGGACGAAAAGACATTAATGAAGTGGAGACGAGTAATACCGCGAAAAGATTGGTTATTTTCATTTAATTTATTTTTTTTTGTGATATTTTTAGTTATTAGTATTGTTATCTTTAGTATTTATTTGGGAATATGTGAATGAAAAAAGTGATGTATATGATATTTTTCACTATTTCTTTTATCAATACCTCCTATGTCAATCAAATGCTAATAACTAATTATCTCTAGTAACGTGAGACACCTGACTTATTTTGAAATTTATATCATTGATACTGGAGAAAGTCAATTATAAAAAATCTAACACAATTTATTAATTTCAACTACTTAACACTTTTTTCCGATAAAATGAACTATTCTAAAAATAGAATAAGTTAGTATTTGAAAATGATTTTCAATCATAAATTAGTCAGGTGATAGCAGGATGTATGAAAATCGTGATAATTAAAAAAAATTAAAAAGTATTTATACAGAATTTGAAATCAAAAATAATTTATTTTACATCAAAATTCTGAAAAATGTAGATTATTATTTATCAATTTGACATAGCATGTGTCGGGTGTCAATTTATTTGAGTAAATCAAGACTTTCCACAAAATGCGCATTTGTTCCTTTCAGGACCGTTTTAACATGCTAGAGCGCCCTTGGGCTGAAAAATTTGGGCGCCCTAGTCCAATTATTTGAGAAATAGACAAATTAAACGGATGAAAAATCATTGCAAAAAATTTTATTTCAAAACACATTGAACTTTCTCTGATTTATTTGTTTTTCGCGGCACTTGTCTTCTGAAAATCTTGTAATAATTTCATCAACATCTGCATAGTCTATTATATCAGATTCTATAGATAAAAAACTTAAATAATCTAATTTTGTTTGTCCGAATGATGATCGAAGATAATTTTCTATTCTTTTTGTTGTTGAGAATGATCTTTTTCCACCACAATTGGTACACGCAATACTCAAAAATATTCTGAAAGTTGTAGCTTTTGAAAGTGTGTTATCATTTATTATTAATGTGTTTAAAATGAAGACATGCTTCAACTAATCCTAATTCTAAATCAATTTCATATTTATTAGATGATGTATTTGCATTTTCTCTTATTATCGCTTCGTCCCAATTTTCTAAATAGAGTAAAAATTCAAATTTGGAGGCTACACTATTGTATGCAGATTTCCTTTTCTTTATTTTCTAACTCCCGCAGACTCCTTCCAACAAACTCGCTGTAGTGCACGATGCACTTGTGGTGTTGTGGCCTGATAAAATTCAATTGTTATCATAAAAATATTTATATAATTTTCATGACAATTTAAATAAAACAGTCTAAAAAATCTTATTCTCTGAATTCTGGAGCGCCCTTGGGCTATAGCCCATTCAGCCCAATGGATAAGGCACCACTGGTTCCTTTGCTGGAAGTGAAAGGAATTTCTGTATTTATCTGAAGTAGATCCATGATTTTTATTTCAAAAAATTGCAGGACAAATCATTATAAAGAATTATTTGATTTTAAACAAATGTCACTTGATCAAAACTAAATAAACTGAAAATTTTAAGTGATTGTCTGAGTTGTTTCATGGTAATACATGCCTACTATCTTCCATCTCTCTCTTCGTTCGGCGATAAGAATTTGTGCCGTGTACGAGCGCTTCGTTTCAACTCCTATATATATTATACTTCGTGAAGAAAGCTGAAGAAATGAACTGCGCAAGTGTGACATTAATCAAATTTCGGTTTGTCAAGCCCGCAAAATGACAAACACATGATGTAATGAGTTCTTATTTCTGTGAAAAATATTTATATTCATTCACCGTTTTCTAGTTGCAAAGTACATCTTCTTAACATCACTTTTATAAGTAGCAAACGAAATTCGATAGACATGCGCAGTTCGTTTCACTTCGTTTTTCTTTCATTATATTTTATTTCTTTGCTACTCTAACGTAACCTACATATATTTTCCTCTCTTTCTGGCATAACCGTTCGCAAAAATGTATTGTGTGATATTCGCTATGTGCAGCTGCTTGGAAGAGAAACAATGAACGACCGTGCGCGCTTAGTGGCGAAAGTTGGCATTTTTAGTGCACATGTATTGATATAAAATCAAAAGTCAAAAATGACAATTCGTGAATGCTTCATTATCATTTGTAATAATTCATCGGAAAATAGTGACGCTAGCTTTTATTGTTTACCAAAATATATATAAGCATGAGTTTATTCAAAGATAAAAGTGGATTTCCGTCGTAATAAAGCAAAATAAGTATCACAACCTTAATTGTACATTTATAATGATGTTTAAAAAAATTAGTGCGAACGCAATATTTAAATATAATTTAGTATAAAATAAATATGGGAATAATGAAATTCAATAATTTTTATGATATTACAACTCGAATTTTGTTTTCAAATTGATAAAATAGGACTTATTTTATAGTGAATGTACATACAGTTGAAGTCCTACATTAATGGCCGATTTCAGGATCTCGAGTTAAATTATTCTGGTTTAAATGGCTCATTTCCTTGGTAACAATATCAATTTTGGCATTTTTTGTGTCATCACTGGCCAATCAAATTGATTAAATAAATCGAAACCCAGTTCATTGGTTAACTCCCCGCTATTTAAACCCAGGTTAATTTAACTCCGGGTCATGAAATCGGGCATAAGATATCTAATTCACATTTTATTGGGAATAGAAAGGGAAAAGAGAAGCTGAGTCCTAATTTCGTACCTAGCCAATTTTCTTCTCCTCATTGGAAGCCAAAATTAAATGATGAAACAGTTTTTACAAGACATCAATGTTTCATTAAGCGTAGGCTACAGAATACTTCATTAATGGCTTCAAGTTCAAAAAATATTAAAAACCAAAGTTTTAATTCAAAAAGGGCTGCCAATACAGAAGTCTCACTGGATAAAAGTTCAATAAATAATATAAGTTCAATATATGAAAATGACTGTGACAGAGCACATGACAATTTAATGATAGTTGATTCGAGTACCAAAAGCACAAGTGATGTAGAATGCCAAGCTGATATTCTTGCTTATTGTGATAGTGTTGAAAAAATATTGTTTTGTAATAACATTATTGAAAAAGATTTTAATACTTGTGAGCTTTACCCTTTGGCACAGTTTGAGGTTGGAAGCTGATAGTATGACTCATTTTTTCAAATCCCGTTCCTAATATAGGATCCATACTCATTACATTTATGATTAATTTTGATTTCAATTCACTTTTCACTAGTTGTCACATTTGACAGAACATATAAAAGTGGCAGTGGGTTCGCCGATCAATTCCGCTAGTTGTCACCACTTTGATGTTGCACATAGCGAATAGGACTCCTTCCATCTAGATATTATTTATGATCTAAGCCACGCCTATGCAATTCCCTATCTTAACTGTGTTGCAAAAATGAAGCCAAAATTGTTATATTGTTAGAGAGAGAAGGTAACTGAGAGATAGGTTGAGGCGAGCCCATGTTTGTATGGAAGTATATGGCGAGTTTCGCTCTATTTAGTATTTTCATGTGGAAATATATTGCAAAATAGGAGGAAAATGTTTTGTGCCAAATTGTAATAGTAGGTACAGAGCTTGTAAAGAGAAATATTGTCTTTTTTCTGTACCCAAAAATGATATTTTATTAAATAAGAGGCGCAAGAACATAACACGACAGAATAGAACATTGGAAATCACAGATTACGTTTGTGAAAAACATTTCAGAGAGAAGGATATTATAAAAGAATGGTCATCTAGAGATGTAAAAGTGAGTAGAAATTATTTTAAAATTATAATAGCAGATCTACTGACAATTCTATGTTAGAAATTGAAAGGTTATATCAATGTTTCAAATTATTAAACGTATCTAACCTAGAATTTAGTGAAAAATTCAACTTCAAGGAACTTCTTGTCAATAAATTTATTAATTCATAAAACTTATAGATTTACACTGAATTGCAGCATTAATTTTTTCACTTTTCATCAATATATAAAAGATACTGAGAATATAATTGTCAAAAGTGAGCGAAGCAAGTGTTCTTGTTAGCCCAGTGGCATATTAGAATAGTTTTTTATTTCTTCTGTGCTACTTTCGGATTATTGAAATTAACAATAGTATATTGTGCAACAAGTGCAATAATTTTTTGATTGCCCAGGAGAGCTCAAGTGGGCAACTGACAACACCCCACGAGTTGCAGATACTATTTTTTATTACGAATGCGGGTAAACATTATTTTGCACTTTTTTTTTCGGGCGGTAAATTATACTTGGCGCACGAAAAAGTCAAAGAGCCATTTACCGCCTGGAGAAATATATGCAAAACAGTACTTATCCTGTATGAGTAATAAAAACTATGTTTAAAGTATTTACTGATAGAATAGAGTCAAGTAATAAAACTTTTATTGCGCAGTTTAATTCGATAACTTTTTTTCACACCAGAAATTATGTCAAAAACTGTTACTTTCTGTGAGATCGTGGATGTAATTATATTTTTGTTAAACTTTTCGTTCATGTTCAACAAACCAAAAATTTTTGCAGAGCAGCATTTTCTATTTGCATCTTTCTTCTAGTGAATAAGAAATTGTTTGTTTATATTTTTTCAATTTTATCACGCCCATTGTAATATAAAATATTCATCAAATTATTTATGTGCCTATTATAATTCATAATCAGAAAACTCGCGTCCAAAGAAACGTTTATAAAACATGTTTCATCATAATTTACTAATTCATTGCAAGTTTCAAGGAATAGAAATGCTTATTTTCTTTTATTTTTACCTTTCATTTAATAAATAATGTAGTATTTAACGTAATGAAAATAAGAAATATATCTGGCAATTGTATTCTATTGAAAATAATTGAAACATAATCTTATTTCTGCATATGACGCACGCAAAGCTGGGCCTGCTCTCGCTATCTCTCTCTCAGCTGCTGCATTACATTTTAGGCTTCACGTTTTCCAACTGAATGTCCACTCCTCTATTATTCTCACGCCTATGCAATTCCCTATCTCAACTGTGTTGCAAAAGTGAAGCCAAAAATGTAATATTGTTAGAGAGAGAAAGTAACTGAGAAATAGGTTGAGGCGGGCCCATGTTTGTATGGAGTTAAATGGCTAGATTCGGTTTATTTAGTATTTTCATGTAAAAATATATTGTAAAATGGGAAGAAAATGTTTTGTGACAAATTCTGATACTGGGTGCAGAACATGTAAAGAGAAATTTTCTCTTTTTTCTGCACCTAAAGATGATATTTTATTAAATAAGTGACAAGGATATCATAAAAGAATCCTCGTCTGGAGATGTAAAAGTGAGAAGAAATTATTTTAAAATTATATTGAAATTAAAGGTTATATCAATGTTTCAAATTATTGAACGTTTCTAATCTGAACTTTTAATGAAAAATTCAACTTCAAGAAAAATTCTTATCAATAAAGAATATAAATATTTGTATTTATGTTTTGGAATCAATAGAGATGAGATAATTGTTTAAAAACTCACCGTACAGTATAGTATGGAATTATTCAATTATGTAACAAATATATTATTATAGATACCGTTCAAATATTTCCGACTAAAAGAAAATGCATGTCCGAGTATTTTTCCAAATTTTCCGAAATATTTAAGCGTCTCTAAAAAACAAGAAAATCTCTTATAAAACAGGATGAATCTTTGAAAAAGCCCAAGCTGTGCAAAAAAGAGAAAGATATTAAAATGTAGATAGAATTCATCTTCCATTTATTCGATTAAAATAATTTTTAGTGGAAGACACATAAACGCTAGAAATAAATTTAAATCCAAAGCAAAACTTGGATTCAGAGGACTTGTAGGAATTTTTTCGATTTGAAAATTATATTCATCAAAGAAAAACAAATTTTCATCAATGAGAATTAAGGAGATTTTTGATAAGTTTTTTGTTAATATTTTCTTCTGGTATATAAGAAATTATTTGTGTGTATTTTCTCAATTTTATTTCGCCCATTATAATATAAAATATTCATAAAATTGTTTATGTATCTGGTATTCGTAATTAGAAAACTCTTATCCAAAGAAACGTTTATAAAACATGTTTCATAATAATGCACTTTTTCATTGCAGATTTTGATAAATTAATAGAAATGTTAATTTTCTTTTAATGATCTATACATGCTTTCAGAATAATATTATAATAAATAGACTTTTTTGATTTTAATTCTGTATATTTTTTTAATTTTGACGTTTCGACTCTCTAACCGAAAGTCTTATTCAGAATTTAATTAATAACTAATTTTCTTTTACTTTTGCCTCTCATTTGATGAATAATAAAGCATTTAACGTAATGAAAATATTGAATTTATCTGGCAATTGTTTTTTATTGAAAAAAATTCAAATATACGCCAGCCCGACAACGCTTTCGGCGAGAAGCGTAAACTGTCAGTGGTATATTTTGACAGGTTATAGGCTACGTGCATGAAGTCTACTAGCACCTCTAGCGGGCAATGGAGAACTATTGAACTCCATTTTATCATTGTTTCATACCTATAATTTTTTAAATGTACTAATATTATTTAATTCAGCTGTGTGCGTATAATATAACTTGCATAGCATGAAAGGTGCGTTGAAATTATTTATTTGGAGTATTTTTTTCTTCAATTATAACGTACCTATCATGGGGAAAACGTCCTAATTCGTCCAAATTGACAGGATAACCTCAAATTATGACACGGATGATCTTGCAGATCGGGTTTGTATCTATCAAACACTGTATACCTTTTACCGAGGAAGCATTGAAGAAAAGCGTGAAATTAGTTTTGCCATATTAAACATGTTGAAGAATATGTTGCTGACAATATTACCAACAAAATTATTGCGAAGTGCATCTGACAAACTTCCATCACTGAAACATCTTACAAATTAGAGATAGAGGTAAATTCATGAATCCTAAATCGATGATGAATATTTCTAATTTCACAATTGAATTACAAACATATTTGTTATATAGATTAATAATGAAAGACAGACAATACTCTTTTTACCGCTCTGATTCACTTCACTCGTTTTTTTATGTTATAACTGGGTACATGAAATCTATGAAACTATATTTCACTTGAATCATCCTTAACACAACAGCCTGGAACAGAACAAACTTTTTCCCATGTTTTATATGCAATTATTTTCACTTTTAAACTACAATGCTCAATGACAGCTCATTGACGTATTCTGAGAAATGGAGTTCAATGGTTACAATGGTGCTCACCATGAGCGCTCGCATCGATATTTGTTCAAACTCCGCCCCCTTGCACATAGCCTATACGGGCAATAGCTTCATAACAGCTTTTATTATAACTTTTGTACAGATAAAATGAGGGAAAAATAAAACAAGGGATATGGTCGAGGATGTTGTGTGCCCGATTGTCCCAACGTAACTCTGATTAAACATTTTATTCGTTTCCAGACCGTGATTGGGAAGTTGAACAAAAAAGTAATGGATTACACGTGTACGACGAGCTCCGTAAATACATAATTAAATCACGAAAAGTAATACAGAATGGTGCAGATTCTTCATTACAAATAAATAAATAAGTTTGTAAAAATTTAATAATCTTGTTGAATGAAAGTGTTAGGCATGTAATTTTTAACCTATAAAATGTCTGAAATACAACTGAAATAGACAAATAGTAATATGGTTTCAATTTCAATAAGTGATTGAATAGTAAAATGCTGAAAAAAAATTAAAAGAGGAATCATGATTATAAAGTAATTATAGAAAATGGAGTAAACAATAAATGTTATGCAAAAGAGAAGATATGCTCCAAAAAACCATCTGCTTGAACAATTTGTCTTAAAAAAATTATAAAATTGTTTCTATATAATTCTTTATACCTACAGATAATATATATATGATAATAATTCTAGATGCTTTGACACTTCTCCAAGACTAATTTTGACGTATAATTTTCTTCCTATATTCACGAAAAAAGCTTAAATCTGCTTTCTTAAAATCACATTGAATTATTACCGACATAATTAAATAGTGGTTATTTAAAAAATATGGATTGGATCCAAATTTTGCAATTAATTATTATCATCTGTCACTACTTGCACGGGCTTTGTTTTTGAACGCTTCCACCGATAGTTTACCAATTGTGCCGCTAGGGCGGCGTTCGGGTAGCGCGAAATCGAACCGGGCTGGCGTATAATCTCATTTCTGTATATGAAGCATGCAAAGCTGGGCCCGCTCTCGCTATCTCTCTCACGTCTGCCGCATTACATTTTAGGCTTCATGTTTTCCAAGTGTCCACTCCTCTATTATTCTCCTTCGTGATCTAAGCCAAATACCCACTGATAAGGTGCGACCTCATGCGATCGCTCGACGCTCGTTTCCAGCGAAAAATTCGGTCACGTGGTACTATTTCAAAATATTCAACGACAAGTTGCTGCGTCAAACAGCAGTGTCAACATGGCTTATTTGCTTGCAGGCTGCTTGCAGGGATTAAAAATATTAATATCGAAATTTGACATATAAAACTATAAATCGATTCATCGACGCGAATTTATTCTATCAACGTATTCCAGCGCAACAAATATGGAGTGTGTAGATGAAGGATTAAAAACGTGAACTGATTCTAGGTGCAAAAAATAGGGATGGCTTTGTTAAACGCAAATAGCCCGTCTAGTGAAAAACATCCTGTAATTACTGTTTAAATGATCGAATTACCAATTGAAAAAAGTATTTATTAGATTCAAAATAATCAATGAAAGAAAGAGAAATAGATTTTTACTGTACCCTGACAGAATGAAAAATATTATATAGCATTTTATGCAACATTCTACTTGGACCAATCAGCGCCACATCGTTTATTTAGCTGAAGCCAGGGCTGAAGCTATCAACCTGATATAAAAAATATAAAATCATAGGACTAAAATATAATTATGATGCTAATAATATGCCTATCAAAAAAAAAAAAAACAAACACAAAATCAACTGATTGACGTTGTATTATCAACACTTCAAGAATATATTTACTTTTTTTTTTAAATATGTAATATTGGTCACATTTCTTATATCATTTGGTAAATTATTATACTCTTTTAATTTGACATTTCAAAGTGCTGTCCATTGGAGATAACCCTCCTTCTATACACTCCATCCATAGCAACAAAGCTCAACTTGTTCAGCTTTGTCGTTGAATATTTTGAAGTGCCAGGAAATTTAAAATAGTACCACGTGACCCAATTTGTCGCTGGAAACGAGCGTCGAGCGATCGCAAGAGGTCGCACCTATATGCACCGTTTCTATGGCGATTTATCATTTTTAACCTTGTTATAAATACTACGAATGGAATAGTCATACATATGCTACGTGTTTTTGAAGAATTTTTTTCTACCAAGTTCATATTATTTTTGAAATTCATATAAAAAAATCCATAAATATTGATCCTTATAGTATGCTACGCCCCTGAAGGGCGATCCCGTGCAAGGCCGGTTGAACCGCGGCTAACTCTAGTGGAGTAGGGTGTGGGTGTAGGATTCTCCATAGCAAAAAAAAATTACAAAAATGTGGGCGCCAGCTGACCAAAAGCCGGCAGTCAACGAAAGGGTTGATCAGCGAACCAATTACGGAAAGGAAACGAAGCAGGAAATTTCGATAAAAAAGTATAGGCCCGACTAATCTTAACTAGTTGAATATATTATAAAAATAATAATAATAATAATAATATTTCTCAATTATTGAGAATAGCGTTTAGCAAATCAACTTTTGACCAAATACAGAAATCTGTAGATAATATAAAATAAATAGCTATTGATAATCCGATCACACAGTGCTGTGAAAAAGATTAACACTAGGAGCTGATATCCGCGAGGGAAGGTAATGACATACCCACTGTTAGCATCGAGGGCCGCGTTTGAGTAAATGTAGCTGAATACTAGCGCAGCAATGACGCATGACATTCACGGTGGTACCAGCGCGATGAAATGCGAGCGCTTAAATCGAAATACGTATCCTACAGCCGGACCTATAAACTAGACGGTTGGGGCTACGCCCTACCCAGGCATCTATTTGCGCAATAATAATTGCAATAAACAAATTATCTAAGCACATAGTGAGGTCGGACTTTACATACGTTAAGTTAACTACAATGTGTACATAAAGTACTATACTCTTAACTAAAAATATGTCCGATGGACCAATGAATAATTAATGATTTTAAGAGTAATTAACAATTTTTGATAATAATTAATAATTTTGAAAATAGTTGATTTTGAAAGTGATTAACAATTTTCGAGAATAATTAATAGTTTTGAGGATAATTAATAATTTTGAGAATAGTTATAACAATTTTTGAAAAAAGTGGTGCGAGGGCTTATCTGCGTGAGCGATGTTTCCCCTGCACTCCAATCCAATATTTTACACTTAGGTCCAATAATTAAACTCAGCTGGGCTGGCAACTTTCGCGTGCCAAGTGGTACCCGATTCCCGCAGCAGACAGGACTCGATCGAACAGCGGCGTCACATTAGAAATTTTCCCTTGGGTGGCAAAAGGACAAACCTTTAGCAGATTTTCCAAGATGAATTCCTTCACCACTAAATTCTCCTCAGCTTCCTTTACTGGGTTGCAAAATCCCAAGTAACAAGCCTTAGTGTGCGGGCGGCTTGAAAGTGATTTTGACGAATCTTTTGGTTCAAATCCGGGGTTCTTCCGAGGAAAATAATCTCCGCACAATTGATGGTCGCGAAAATCCAAATAAATTTGAGCAGCACTCCAACAATATACAAATAAAGAGATGCACTTTCGACCAAAAGTTCATAACTGACTTTTTGCGTCAATTGACGAGCAGAAAACAAGGCATTTAATTAAATTATGAATCGTGAAGATTCGATTCCGTAAACAAATGTATGTAGAAGAAGATCGTACATTTATGAGAGAAGGGTTGCTTAAAGACGGCGCAACATTTGTTAGAATTGAAACCGTAACAAGTAAGTAAAAATGAAAATAAAATTGATAGAAAATGCTAGCATCCGCAAATACTTTACGCTAGTTAGATACAAGTGCCATTGAGAAATAGATGGTAAAAAAACAGGAAGGTACTGTGACAGTAAACCCTCCCTGCCCTCGGGCTCAAAAATAGCATTGTGAAATAGATAGGCTTGTATCATTTTGATACACAAGCGACTAACGGAGGGTTAACCACGAAGAATGACATACACTCGGTGAATCGTCCTATATCTCTATACATTATTTGTTTTAAGCGGTGGGATAGAAAGAGCCAAGGACGTTTAAGGGAGGGGATGTGGCATCACAAGACTTGCAGACAGTGTGTCCAGGGCAAGGGAAAGAGACAACAATAGTAGAACAATAGATTTTCTGCACCGTGTGGTAGCAGTACTTCTTCTTATTGAAAATTCGAATATTTGTGGAAGAAGAAAGTGTCCTTGAAAGGTTGTTTTTTGTTCTCATTTCACAAACACGTTGTTTTCGTTTGGCTGTTGTAAGTGTTGTGCGTGGAAGGATTTATATTTACATCTATTTGAAACATTGTGTATTGCGTGTGTATAGTTAGTTGGGCAATATAATCAATTGATTGATACAGTTTTAAATGTATATTTAGATACAAAAATAAAATTTTCGGCTAATCAGAATATTATAAATAGAATTACACGAGAAAAAAATTCAATAAATTAACATTATTTAGAAATGAATAAATAAATATAAATATATGTATATATGAATTAAATATAATGAAAATAATAGATATGAATATTTGGTTTTTCACCTGCCTTATTTTTAGAGGTAGGTTGTTAATTGTTGATAGATTTTGCAATTTCTGAAATTTTCGACGATCCTTAGAACTTTTTTAAATTTCTGATACATATTAAAGATAAAGCGAATCAAAATGGATGGAAAGAAGTATTAGCATCTCTGAAATTACTAAATCATTTCCTAACCAATTTCTGTTATTAATTTATTGCATAATATGAAATCTAAATTAATTTCTGAGTTTATTTTACATGCGCAATAGTGGCTACCATACGGTGCAAAAAATCTATTTCTGTCTCTGTTACTTACCCTGGCCTCACTTATTCGACACTATTTACACATCCCCTTCCTTAAACGTCCTTGGAAAGAGAGGTACAAGGATAGAGGGTAGGAGAGAAGAATACTTAGATTATAAATAATATCTATTCTGCCAGAAAGAGAGAAAAATATAGGTGACGTTAGAGAGACAAAGAAATAAAATATAATGAAAGAAAAATGAAGTGTAACGAATTGCGCATGTCTATCGAATTTCATTTGCCATTTATAAAAGTAATGTTAAGAAGATGTACTTTGCAACCAGAAAACGGCCAATGAATATAAATATTTTTTACAGAAATAAGAACTCATTAAATCATGTGTTTGTCATTTTTCGCACTCCCGGGAGTAAAAGACGAATTGAAAATCCCTAATTTCAGGGACTTGAGTTCGAGTTTAGTCCCTAGGAATCTAAAATGATCAATAATCCCAAGGGACTAGAGTAAAATAAACAAATTTTTCTATGATAACTAAATAATCAAAATATTTACCAGGTACTTAACTAAATGTCAAATTGAATTTTTGCATTATAACTCAAATCTTTATTATTGATGATTTATATTAGCATTATCGCAATTGACACAATTTTACAAATGCATCGTATTGTTATTCGTAAATTCTCTAGATTTTTGGGGACATTATTTTATAGTTACCTCTTTCGCAACCGTATCAATAGTATTGAATTTCTCAATCATCTTTTTGACTGCAAGTCAGGCCTGTGTCACTCTTATGGAAAGAAAAATACAAAGTTTGCGTATGTGTTAGTGAGTGTTAGTTATTGCACGGCACCGCATACTTGCCATAGCGCTAGTATAGCACCAAAATGTCCAGGATTTGAAAATTAAGAAGGCTGTTACTTCTGTCCGCTGTCTTTGCAATCGCCAGTATATTGTGTCATGTATTGTGTATTACATTATTTAAAATTATTGTGAGAGTGACACCATTGATTTTATTAGTGATGCCGAGTGGAGAAAATCTTGTAAGTATATAATTATTAATATTTGATATGATCTCGATATATTTGTCATTACTAATGTAACAAAATAATGTGTCATCATAAAAATTTTAGTATGAAATATACCTAATGTCATAATAAAAACCTATTCTATCTGTAATATTTCTAGAAAAAAAGTTTTGCGTGCAACTGGTCAACTCCCTGCCTATGAAGGAAAGAGTGGGCCTGTTCTGTTTTCCACGTGCAGAGGCTTTAAGGAACAAATGGTTAGCGGTTATGATTCGGAATGAGCTGATAGAGTTGAGCTATCAGCAACTGCTTGTACGTGGCTATCGAGTTTGTGAGCTGCATTTTGATAATAGTCAATTCAAAAATGAATTGGAATAACGTCTCAACGTGGGTCAGATACCTCGTCTTGTACGTATTCAAGGTAAGACCTCTCCTATCACAGTAAAAATAACAAAAGTTCTGATAAAATGCACGTATATTATAGATGCACCCGATACTTCAAGAATCGAACAAGCTCAAATCAATCCAGCTTGAATTTATATCACCGAGGAGCATGGAGACGTTGAAAATATTCCACCAAGGCCTGTGTGGCGGAAACTCCCGACCATCAACTTCACAATTCGTCGATGCATACAAGAATGCTATTTTAAATAATACTGTTAGGTGTAGTATCGGTTCGAATTGTAAGAATTACCGAATTCTACTATCCTATGTATTCAAAATCAATCTGATTCAGAATCTTTTCCGACATCCCCAATTTCCAATAATCCTATCCCATGTGTTCTTCCACAGACCATTTGCGTGGATGCTGTAGCATCAGAGATAGATATTCAAACAACCTCTGGATATTTAATTCAAAAATTGCTAAATTATGAATGTGATTCATGTTTTCAGTTCTTTTTTTATGAAAACGTAACTCACATCCATGATTTAACCGTTTCACGGGACTATGGGTCCAATGAGGAGTTTAATCTCAGATATGCAAGCGCAGAATTTTCGCAAATAGTCGATGATTGTGAAAAACAGATTTTTGCTTCGATTCCCAATTTCATTCCATCCTCTTATCCTATCCCATATAGACATCCACTGAATACCTTCTAATTTTTGTGAGCAGCATGGAACAACCATGCAGAATAAAGTTATTCGATCATTACATTTAATATTATCAAGTCATTTTTCAAAATTGATTAATAAGAAAAATAGATACAGAGAGAAATAACGACGTTGTTAAGACTTTTTTTGTCAATTATTGTAGATAATTTTTTTTTTAATATTTTTTGTGATTTTTTTTCTGTGTATGTTTCATATTCCTTTGTACTATAACAATTTAGTTTTCATTTACGATCCTATAAGAAGTGACAGTTGTTTGCATTTTGAACTTGATAATTTAAACTCAAATTCACAAGAACATTTATGTCAACTTCAACGAAAGCAGCTCAATTTCTAATATCTGTGACTTTTTTACGATAATTAGGACGATCGAAGATAAAACATTGTAAGACACACGTTTAAAAAATATCTAATGTTATTTGCACATATATTTGTTTCTATTTGTACATGTTCTTATAGTATTCCGTATTTTTGTATATATTCCTCATATTTTTCCTAATATTTATATGTAATTTATTTATATGTAAAAATATATGTATATATTTGGAACGAAATTCTGGTTGATTTTAAATTTTACGATATTTTTTAATATTATATAAATTAGTAAAATTCAAATTACGCGCTTCAGAATTAGTACGTGCACGGCACCGCTTGGAGCGCTTTTGTGTTGATGTGAAACATTGTAAATTTTGGTAACATTGTACTGTCAAGTCTTCTCTCTATTGGTAGTCTTTGCTGCAAGTTTATTTATTTAACAACTGTTGTAGCCAGCTTTGTTACTATGGTGAATTTAATCAACATATTTGAATCAAGTTTGTTGTTGTCAAAATTGTAAGATTAATTAATCTGCTCTTAGACTATTGTGATTCAATATAATACGGTTGTGTGAAAAATAGCGTAGATAACACATGATTTAAGTGTCTTTAATCCCTCAGGTGAGCATTGCCCTCAACTTCGTCTCGTGAAATAAACTCCACCCTCAGGATTAAATCAAGCACTTAAGTCCCTCTTTATACAGAGTGATCAATAATGATTGTCTGACAGATGACAGGCAAAAGTTCGCATTGTGATCAAAATTATATTCATGGAATAAAGTTAGTATAAATTTATTTATTTTGAAAACTATGTTACCGACATTCCAAGAACACAATGGCGTATATTTTGCATATTTTATGACGGATTCATCCATAATCTGATTCAATAAACAAAAAAGTAAGTAAATAGCTGTATTATTGACTGATTATTAAGAATTTATTATTATTCTACTAAATTATAAGGTTAGAATAGTGTTTTCAGAAGAACTGTCATCTGTCACTTGAATGTCACTATCTCAAGCAGGCGGCAAAGAAAAAATCAGAACAAAGCGACACGGACAATCATTTTTGATCACTCTGTATAAAATACTATGGCGGGCTTGACAAACCGAGATTTGATTATTGTCACGCTTGCGCAGTTCATTGCTTATAACATATTTTCCATCTTTTTCCGTCGCAGTTTCTTCCATCTAGATATTATTTATAATATAAGCTGTCATGGTTCTGTCGCCATTTTGCATATAAGTGGCGAGACCTCTGGTGGCGGCATTCACCCCTTATAGAAAAAAAATAGTATATTAAGATAAATATTTCATAAGACATGATTTTAGGGCACGCATTCTTGTTCTAATGAACAAATGATCTAAAATGAGCGTGTATCTATACAATTTTTTCTATTTGGGTTTATATATGTCAAAAAAATTATAAATTTTCTATTTTGAAGACATCGATAAAGAATATTCAATTTTCTATTTGACTTTTGGTAACACTGAGACTTGACAGATAAGTTATTTATGTAAATCAAAAATACTATTCAAAATTTGTTAATTTGAATGTTACTTTCTAAAAATAAATAAATATGAACCTGAACAATTTGAGAATTTTCTTTAAAATATCTTTTTCAATAATATTTCAAGATTTTATGCGTAAAATTTTTTGTTATATAAATATGAATAATAAATGTTCAGTGCATACACTTACCTTTCCAAAAATCAAGATATATTTTTAAAACTTTCTCATCAATAAATCCGGCACCCATCCGCATGACACATATTTATAGACTTCTAAACTCTTGAAAACTCTAAATTCTTGATGTGTACAGAAACTTTAGAACTAAATATCAAAAAATTTCATCGTGTAATATTTGTTCCAGTTGCCGTGAAAACTGATTAAATCACTATTATAAGGACATGTTTATTTCTCAAAAATCACAAATTAACTAAATTAGTTAGGGGAAGTGTTTTGGCTCAAACACTTTTTAAATTTATCGTAATTTCGACTATGAATACTTCTGTTCAGAAATCCGCTTGATAAACTCTCAAATATGTAGGTACTTGATTTTGTATTATACATGTAGGTTTCTTCTTTCAGCGAATACATATCTGTACACAATAGTGAACAGTTACAAAAATTTACTGTAATAAATATGCAATCTTTTTTGGAAAAGTGTGAAGTATTTTTGCATCGTACTTTAGTTTTAGTGCAAGATCATGCATTTGGAAAACCGTAATAAAAAAAATCATATGAATAAAACAGAAAATACAAAAGGTACAGTTCATTGTGGTATTCAGTAGTAGAAGAAAATACAAATATTTTAGCGATCTTCTTCATATTACCTACTTGAAAAAATTAAATTTCATGTACGAAATATAATTCCACCATATTTGCTTGTAATTCCATTTTAATTTTAATAGGTTGATAGCAAATATAATTCATGTAACTGAAAAGACCGTATATCTCAAATTATGAAACATACATTTTTTCAATACATTTTGAATTCCCGCCCTTCTCAAAGTGACAGTTCTATTTGAAAGAGATATTAGCTGCAAAGCTTCAAGTGAAGTTAGTAGGAAACAGCCATATGATTTGGGTCACGTGACATCTCGTCTCCTATATTGTATTTTGACATATCAAAATAACAGTTAGGTTATCGAGCAAAGTAGCGACCAATCTAATGAAAATTAGGTTTGACTTCTATGAAGAGGCACTTTACGATACCAAAACGAGTTTCATAAAATAGACTTTCTGACATCCAAATAGAAAAAACACTGTTTTAGTACTACTGACAAACTGCATTTCACCAGTAAGTCGATAGTAGCGCCATCTTTCAAGAATTGTGCGCGCTGATCGCGTTGGTTCAAGTTCAAGTAAGCCATACCCATACAACACTAGGAACTCCTCATTTTGTTATGATAGTGGTCAAGAAAATCAAACTGATTTGAATTTGTTAAATTAAATTAATTGACTCTGGAAATAACTTTACTTGGCCCTTTATAAAATGCTCTTACAATTGTCACTAACTAAAAATAGCAATCATAAATAATAAAAATTGGGTGATGATATAATAATCAATTAATCAAACAAATAACAATCAAATATTTTATTCAGTAGATTTTATCTCAATGAACTATTTGAGTATTTGACATGTTACATCATAGTATATCACGTTTTAATCAAACAGTTTTATCGTCTCTCCGTTCGCGATACTGGCGCTTACTACTTGTCACTACTCCTATAAGATTTAGAGAAGAAATGTCGGGAAATGTGGGTGAAAGTAGTCATAGAATTAATATTACAAATGGATTGTTGCTCTATTACAATCATTACTCCTTTTATTCACAAAAGGTAATTACAAATATCTTTCTGAAATTTGAGTTGTGGTCTTCGCACAGGTAGTAGGTATAACCTGTACATTTGTATTTATTTTTGTTTTTTATTTCTGTATTGTTTTTCTTTTGTGTGATAATGAAACAATATTTTTTCAAAGATTTATCAACTAATACATTGTAATAAACTTGATATTAGGTAGTGATGGCTCTTCATGAAAAGCGGTTGAACTTTGAATCCAATATAATAAATATTATGAAAGGAGGGCAGTACGATCCATGGTTTTTGAAACTAAATCCTCGAGGAGAAATTCCAGTGTTGCAAGATGATGCCAAAATCATTCCTGATTCAAATCGCATTATAGACTACTTGGAAGATAATTTTAGTAATGGTAAGGTAAAAACTATCAGTCTATCTAAAACCATGATTTTTGATTAATTTAGCCTATGAAATTAGGCGATACTCCTCGACTTATTCCATTGGATCAAGGAACAGAGGTTCGACAAAAAATTATCCATTTCAGAAATATTATAGATGAGATTCCAGCAAATGTTATCACGATTGGATCATTCTTTCATCCACAGCTTGTTGGAAAGCCAAAATTGCCGTTCATTGCACCCGTCAGACGACAAATGGCAGGTAAAAATCTAATAAATGGTCATTTGAATAAATATGTTTCATTGGGTATAAGTTCTGCATATTTGACAAAATAGTATAAGTATTATACTCCAAGGACCGAACGACCGTAATTATTGTCCAGAATGAAATTGGCTGCATTCAGTGAAGGAGAGGTCGAGGCCCAAGGCGTAGATTCATGTTGCCAAATTCATCCGTGACAATTGACGGTCGTTCATTGTCCGTCTTGCATACGATACTTTTTGTAACAAAAGCACCGAAATTCCCCATGTTTAAAATAAATTTAGATGAATCGAAACTATCCTATCGATTTTACAAATTTTTGCAATTGTGATCACATCTACAGTAAACTAATACAAAGAAACATATAACTCACATGCCTTACTTTATTGACTGATATTTTCAAATTTTCTATGTTAATATGTTAACAGCAAATGGAAAGACTATAACGGACACATCTCATAATATAAATTCTTTCCAAATGTCAATTTGACTTAGAACAATGAAATAAAAAATACCAACGGTATCCATGATCAGCAATTATCAATTTCTCCTTCGCTGGGAAGTTATATCCATTAATGTCCTGTCAAAAGAGAATTAATGATTATTGTTTCCATGGTTTCGAGGCAGAATTCAGTTCAGTAATAGGGTATTTTCGGTGCACGTGTTACAAAAAAAAAATATATAATTAATAAACAAGATTTCACGACAACAAAAATATATAAAAACATGGGTCCATATTTACACCTCAATTGCGTTACCTCCAAAAAATTGATGCACTTTCTCTTACCGTCGTATGTTTTATCATATAGCGCTATCACCTTTAATTAAAAGTTTTGCTTAAAAAGTAGCGCTCATTCAAGAGATGAGAATACAGACCGTAGTAACTCGAAGATAGCGTTACTATATTTTTACAAGCTTTTATTTAACTTCCTTTGTTAGTACGGGTCAAATTTTGCAACTGAATTTCAAAACAGTTATTCCCAACCAATTTAGTTGTAATTTCGCATACACATTTAGTTTGAATGACAATGGATAGTTAGCTAAGTGACGTCATTCTAGATTCAATACGGTGGACTCCCGAAACTGGCAGACCAGTTATTTTTTATGCATCCCTATGATATGGGTATCAAATGAAAGGGTTGGCTGAGATGAGTACGAAAAGTAAAATTACGTCACACTAAATTCAATATGACGGACGCCATAAGACGACGGAAAAATTTTTCTTATCTACTATCATGATATGGGTATCAAATGAAAGGATTTGCTGAGAAGAATACGAAAAATGGAATGACGTTACTTTAAATTCAATATAGCAGACGGTTACACTGCTGAGTGAGAAGTACCAACTTATCGCCGCTGGTAAAGCTTATGTTATCTCTAACCGAGTTAAGTCTTTAGAAGGCCTCCTCATTGAAGAATTAGATAGTTCGAAATTAACAGGCAAAACAATGGTGTAGCAACATATTAGGTATAACTATGAGCATTTATTTTCGCAGTGATTATCATAACTTCTTGTCTATATAAATAGGTACTTTTATACAGGATCTTAATCGATTCATTTGATTATATTTATCTATCTAAATAACATTCAGCACAGCCCTTGCATAAAATTGTTATTTTCATTTTAGTACTACTGAATTAAGCTTGTTTTTAAAAAGTTTTTTCGATTAATAATTTTAATTATATTTTTGTAACACGTACATCGAAAGTACCCTATTACTGAGCTGACTTCTGCTTCGAAAGTTTTCAATTTCAAACCATGGTAACAATTTTCATTAATTCTCTGTAGACTGGGAATTGATGCATACTCATGTCCGCTGGGTAAAGATTAAATTGTAGATCATGGATCATGGATGGCGTTGGAATTTTCTATTTCATTGATATAATGTCAAATTGATATTTGAAAGAAATTTGTATTATAGAATGTGTTCGTTATAGTGTGTGCATTTATTGTGAACAGGATAGCACAGAAAATGTGAAAAATATCAATCAATAAAATAAATCATGTAAGTATATTGTATTAGTTTATTGTAATGTGATTGCATTTGCAAAAATCTGTTTGTCAAATCGATAAGATAGTTTCAATACATCCAAATTTATTTAAAACGCTCAGTAATGGGGATACTTCGGTGCACTTATTACAAAAAGTATCGTACGCCTTGGGCTTTGCCCTCGTCTTCGCCTCGTGTTTTGCCCTTATCTTCGCCTCGTACTTCGCCCTCGCCTCTGCCTCAGGCTTTGCCCTCGTCTTCACTGAATGCAGCCAAATTTATCCTGGATAAAAATGACATTCATTTGGTCCTTGTAGCATAATATACTATTTTGTAACACGTACACCGAAAGTACCCTATTACTGAGCTGACTTCTGCTTCGAAAGTTCTCAATTCCAAACCATGGTAACAATTTTCATTAATTATCTGTTGTCTGGGAATTAATGGATATTAATGTCCGCTAGGTAAAAATGAAATTGTAGATCCATGGATCATGGATGCGGTTGGATTTTTTTATTTCACTGATTATGTCAAATTAATATTTGAAAGAAATTTGTATTATAGAATGTGTTCGTTATAGTATGTGCATTTATTGTGAACAGGATAGCACAGAAAATGTGAAAAATATCAATCAATAAAATAAATCATGTAAGTTATGTTTCATTGCATTAGTTTACTATAATGTGATAGCATTTGCAAAAATCTGTTTGTCAAATCGATGAGATAGTTTCGATACATCCAAATTTATTTAAAAAGCTTAATAATGGGGGTACTTCGGTGCACTTGTTACAAAAAGTATCGTATGCAACACGGACACTGAACGGCTGTCATTATTGTCGCGGACAAATTGGACTTTGCTCTCGTCTTCGCCCTCGCCTCTGCTTCGTTCAAATTGATTTAATTTAGTTGCTTATTCGCTCAGAAAATCTTTTGACTTCTCGCACTAAAATAAGTTCCCTTTGTCTAATTTAGTATTAAACTGAAATATTAATATTTTAGAGATTTTCTTACTTGCTTCAACATGCCATATATTCATCCTTTAGCCTACACTATTAGAATTAATAAAAGTTGAATATTATTCATTTCTCTGAGAATTATTATAGCTATATGAATACTTCATATAGAAATTTATATACAGTGATTGCCCCATTAACAGATGGAAACAAAATTTTTGTTTGACTCAAAATTCTTCCATCAATCATTAAATTTAATTTATCGCATTAGCCTGTTTCGATAGTTGTGATTTTCAGAATTCTTTACAGGAATAAACTGCAAAAATTTATTTAGATTTCTTGTTATCATAATCATCTCTTGAATTCAGCTTTGAAATATTAAATCGATGGTCAAATATTTTTTTGCACGTTTGGGCATTTTCATGTGTTTACCGGCCCTCTATTCGAGGTGGTATTTTGATTTTATTAGCAAACTGTGGTTACTATGGTTATGCTGACTTACCGCCCATTGGCAAAGGCGGTAAGTAAAAAATTGTGGATTTTTACAAAAAATATTCATTTAATTATCTTCATTTGTAATTGAATATTTACAATAAAATGTCAAACTTGACAGCTGACAGTGGATAAACAATCATCAATAGTAATTCAATTTGAAAAAGAAAATTCGGATCCATATTTTGGGTGGATCTTCCAATCGTGCAAAAAATTTTGTAAGCATGACGGTCAACAAGTACAGTACCTATTTCGTATAATATTTGGAAACCTCGCCGAGGCTCGGCCTCCAAACTATTATTCTCAATCTGTAAACTGTACTTACTTACCTTAATATAATATTTTCATAAAACTTCATCCAAAAATC
This sequence comes from Dromius quadrimaculatus, assembly GCA_963989225.1. Lineage (NCBI taxonomy): Eukaryota > Metazoa > Arthropoda > Insecta > Coleoptera > Carabidae > Dromius > Dromius quadrimaculatus. Next base: position 32,344,778 of record OZ022330.1, read on the forward strand.
TATTTTTTTGTGTATAAATCGTATTAATTTATGCAACATTATGACTTGAGGACAGAAAGAATAGTCCATAAATTTTGATGGACAAATTATCAAAATCAAATTGAAGTATTTTTGAAAATAGAGAGTCCTTTTCTAGATTTTTGGGGTCTTCAATTCATTGGAGCATACAATTTCTCCATTTGATCACCGGAAGTGGAATTTAAAGATGGTAACGTGGATTTCACTGATTATTTATTTTTGATGTCTACTTTTGACATAATAATTTCAATAATTTGTAAAATAAACAATTGACAATCGTTTTAATATCCTCTTTTACACTTTTATTTCTTCATGTAGTCAACTGCATCATAATGAAAATATATATTTGTCTCATTGGTTCAAAAACGATTTTTTTTTTTGTGCGATCGCATTCCACTTAAGTTGCGAATTTTTGTAGAACTATTTAACTTTGAAACAACATAACATATTTTGTTTGCTTTAAAATAATTGAAATCAACACACTTTATATAAATTATTAAAATTACTTAAGCATAATTCCATTTAGAGATTATTTTCAACTCGAGCATACTCGCTCATGAACTGAAATTATATTTAAAACAAAGTAAGTTATCTGTACAGATGTCATGGGGATAAAAACAGTCTCGCAATAGCATAGGCTGGTACCACGAGCTCTGTTTTTGGCGGTACTAGGAGCGTTGTATCAAGATGTGTTTTAACGAAATTAGAACTGTCCAAAATACTTCAGAAAATAATCTTCAGATACAAATTATAGAAAACAGATATCTCTACAAAATTTATTTGCATATTTTCCATTAAAATAGCTTAAAATATTGACATTGCCTTAAAACTTTTCTTAAAATAACACTGCTAGTATAGCCAAAAACAGAGCTTGTGGTACCAGCCATAGTATTTACAAAAAAATGACAGTCGATCCTGTCTAAATGAGAAGAATCGAGGCAATGACATTTAAATGTTTTTAATAAATAATCGAACAAAAATACATATGTCAGTGCACACATTGTAAAGAAAAAATATAGATCTTGAAGAAGAAAATAAAATTGAAATGAATTGTGATGAATAAGCCTACTAAGACACAGCTTAACAGTATTGTAACGTGACGGTGAAGATTATGTGATATGTACAATGTGAAGTGTTGTATGAGATCACATCATATAGGCTCTTTGCGCAAACGTTGGGGAGCGACACTAGCGCTCGGGGTGTTTAATTTTGAAAGAAGCTGCAGGAAAAAATTCAAACTGTCATTACGTGGAATAAGTAAATAAAAGCTAAAAACTTTATATTGAAGCTTGAAATAAGTTTAAGAACACAAGTGAATAATGGCTAATGGAGTTATGATAGGAACAGGATTTCAATTTATATAACCTGGTTGTATCCGGAGTACAATATTAGAAAAAGGAAAATTAGTCCAAGAGAGTAAGCATGTGTTTAATGTTGAAGAAAGACTGTTTTTGGATAAGAGTTTGATTTCCGCGCATGTTGTAGAGCAAAAGTCGAATAATTCTGGTTCGTATAAAGTTTTTATCGAAGTGAAATATGTTATTTTTAAGTAATTAATAATAGGCTGCTAAATGTCTGTTAAGCTAATCAAAACATGTCATATGAAAGTATATTTTTTCACATTGCCTTAGGTTGATGAAACGCGAGATATTTTGCATGCATTTTAACTTATCCGATACATAAAAATAATATCTACAAAATTGCTATAGCTTACAATGGTTTAACCTAACTTTTTACAAAAATTTTCTAGTTTCATCAAGTAATTCCTATATTTAATACATATTCTATAATTATTATTGACTACTTTTCACTTTCTTCACTCGTTTAATAGCCTAAATCCATTTTTTTCCCATTCATATTTCAAAGTTCTCTGGGTGAAAACTTGTAGAAATGTTTATGGTTTTTTTGTGTTTCCGTAACTGTTGTATAATTTGGAACGCAACAATTTGTATAACCAACATGTGATATTTCAATTTCCATGTTAAATTTACTTATAAATATTGCTTTATAATTTAAATTTTGTACATATATTCTAAAATCATGTGCGATGATAACGTTTTGTTTACCTGCTAGTACTGGCGCTGCAGTCTATTCGCAAAGAGCCTATTTTTGTACATTTTTCATTTTCTAGAGATTATGTTCAACACATAATATCTATACATATAAATAAAATTGAAGTGCATGCCTGTGATTTCGCAATAAAGACTTTCCCTCAATGCCATATATGGTTATATGCAGGATACCAAAGCTCAAACAAGCATTTTTAAAATTTTTGTTTGTCTGTCTGTTTGTTTGTTCGGGCTAATCTCAGAAACGGCTAAATCGATTGAGTTGAAACTCTCTTTAAGTGTTGCTGGTACTCACGTAAAAATTTCTGATACAGTATCATCAATCAGGAGCGGATTGGAAATTCAAAGCGGCGTGGAAAAATTATTCGAATACCGGCCCATAATAGATATATAAAGTTTATAGTACATATATTTTATTAATTTATTGTGTGAATTTCATCATATTGGCCCAGTACCGGCCCACCGGGAAACGTCCCAAAATCCAGATTACCAATTCGCCCCTGCCATCAACGAACAATAAGTGACGCAGGAGCCGTATTTGTTTGTTCGCATAACGTTCATCCGATTGAGATGAAACTTTGTACAGTTGTTGCTGGCATAAGCGTAAAGTATTATCAACGTATAATTGACGCACAAGTTTCATTGCTAGCTCTTCCGATTTAGTTGAAACTTTGTAAAGTTTCTGGTGGTGCTTGTGTGAAGGTTTCTGACATAATACTTATCAAAGTGATGTCTAGTTTGGTGTCAATCTACTAGGAGAGATAAGCTTAGTAGATATCAAAAATAAATAATCAGTGGAATCCACGTTACCATCTTTAAATTACACTTTCGGCGATTAAATATCGAAACTGTATGTTCTAATTAATTGATGACCTCGAAAATCTAGAAAAGGACTCTCTATTTTCTAAAATACTTATTTTATGAAAGGACTGAAATATAACCGTCATCTGCCACTTGTACAATGACACCTGTCACTTTGACAATGCCAGCTGTCACTTTGAAATTGTGGCCACAGCAGATTTTTCTTACTAATGAAACAAATAATTCTTTTATACATATTATGTTGATGCTTTTAGCTATCACTCTGTGATATTCTTTTGATTTTTTTAAGCTGCCCGTATTTTTTGATGTAAAACTTGCTCATTCAGATATATTATCTAGGATTACATATCTAAATAAAAAATTTAACAACTTGATGTACGCACTACTCAGGAATCTATTCGTCAGTTCACGAAAAAAGCTTCAAAAATAAAAAAAAATGAATAATAAATTATGCTTTTATTTAAAATCTCACTTCTCATTTAGCAAATAAAGAATGCTTTGATACATCTCTTTTCACATTTTGCAGTCAGTTTCACTTATTAAATATGAATTTTAAATGTAACTCACATAACGTATAATTGAATTGATTAATTGGTCAAACTGTCGATATACTACTTCACCCTTGATTTCTATGAAACTTGGTGAAAATATTTGTTTTCGTTTTACAAATATGGGAAAGATAATAACTACTAACGGTCAGACTTGGTTACCTTGACAACCTTATTGGTAAAATCGTAGTATACGGACGAAATTAAAATTTGCTACGAATTTTACTAGTAGAGTTAGCCAAATAATAATAATTTTTTCTGTCATTTTCATCGGAGGGGCTACGTACCCAGTTAGCGGACGGGCTTTGCCCGCTCTAACCAAGCTGGATGCAGTATTCTCTCCTTTCATAACACACATGTACGAATTTAAATGGAGAATTCTCTGTTAGATTCGTAGCAAACTTCAGTTTCGTTCGTATACTACGGTTTAGCCGCCTTATTTATCAATTTATATCATTAAAAAATGTAAGTATACATTGCGCGGTATATGTGTATGTAAGTCAGTGGTACTAAAGCAGTGGTTTTTGTTTCTAATCGGCGGTGCTTCATATCCAACTAAGAAACGGACGTCGAGCTTGATCAGAGCAGGCGAATCCCACCCAGTAATTGGGTGCGACACACCGCCGCTTAAAACAAAATCACTGTCAAAATTTCATTTTATTAGGGAATCGCTAGTATCGTGCATGCGAACATGCACACTGTATAAATGTTATATTAATATAAATTAATAAATATTACAAGGTCAACCGAGTCTGACCGCCAATAGTTATTATTTTTCTTAAAATCTCAAAAATGACTGAATCTAGTTTCAGGCCTGTGCTTAATAGATCTGTAACTTTTTCAAGTCGTGCTCAAAATGATCGAAACCACAGGTTTGCCAAGATGTATTTAAAATGTTATTTAGAGCCATGGAAACCAGTTCAATTGCCATTTGAATTATTGCTGTAGCCAGGGGTTGTAGCAAAGATTTAAAAATCAACTTATTTATTTTTGAGGTACTGATAGACACAACCAATTTTATGTGAAAATATTATAGCCACAATAGCTGGGATCATTATTGACCAATGCCTTGTATCTCTTCTTGAGATAAAATCTTCATGTAAGGTCAATAATGATATACTTCTCAACATTGGCACATAATGTATTATCATATATTGTGATACTCTTGTTTTTTTTTCTAATAGCTCATGAAAGGAACGCGAGTAAAACACTTCGTCGCTATGCAGAAAAATATCCAGAATTTCAGAAAATTCTACTGGAAAAAGCAGAAACTCAGGACAAAAAGCATTTAGTAATTACAAATCTAGATGAATACTTGAAGCTCTTAGATCAAATAGATAACGTTCTCACTCAAGTAGAAACGGAATTGTCAACACATGAAGCAGGTATATATTTTCATGTATTTTAGATTGCATTTTACCAATAATTGCTTGGTTATTATTTATTTTTATTTCAATGCATTCATATTAGAAGTTTTTTAAAGTATATACATTCTTAGGTGGATTTATAATTTCATGTCATAGAAAATGTTATAACGTGTAAATTTCTTAATTTATACTATCAATTATGATTGCACGTATTTTTTATAATTGTACATATAAAATCGATTGTACTTGATGTCTTTTTTTCATAGTTAATTATGAATCTTTAATATTATGACTTTCATTCAAATAATATTGATTTTTATGTGTCCCGAATTGAAACCTTACAAATAAGAAAACAATAAAAATTTAAATAAAAATAGAATCTTAACATTCAATCATTCTTTTTATCAATTTATTATATTTTCCTCACATCAAATCTAAGTGTTTATTTCACAATATGTAAATTTATGTAACAAATTTATGTTTAGTTGAACAAGCCAACTGGTGGCTTTGCTCAGATCGCTTCACTGTGGCAGATATTGCGCTAACAATTCTTTTGGATCGTCTTAACAACATTGGTCTCGACACAAGATTTTGGACCAACGGAAAACGTCCACACATAGAACGATATTTCGAAAAAGTTAAAAAACGAGAATCGTACAAGCAGACAATCCCATCCAAAATGTTTTTCTTCAAGATGATCTTCAATCAGTCGCCAGTGTTGATCGGATTTAGCGTAGTTGCGTTCCTTTCTCTGATTGTTGGCGGCGTATTTGTAGTCAAAAAGTTTATAGTATGAAAAATAGAAATGGTTCAGGATACTTAGTTTGGGATAAAACAGTCTAAAATTCTATAAATGTTTATAATTGTGAAAATCAAATTGTGCAGGTCGCGTCCTTATTATTTAATTTCATTTGTTTATTGGTTACTCTAGAAGTCTTCCAAATTAGTATAATTTTCGGGGGAAGTTCATTTATATTCTGTGCATATCTCAAGATAATTTTAATGATTTGAAATGTTTGTTGAACTCTCGATAATTGAACTGTGCGTTGATTTGATTTTTGTTACCTTTTGAAAGGTTATCGTTGGTGATGATATATTTTATACATTATTCCAAATATCATTATTAAATAAAATAAATGTGTTTGTTGATTTATATATTTTATTTAACAATCCTTAAAATATCCATCGCAAGTTGAACATTGTTTAAACAGAAATTCGAACCAACAAGTCATAATAGTTGCACACAATTTCTTTTTATAGAAAAGAAGAGCTAAAATGACAAGCATATAAGAAAAATAATAGTTTGATTGTATGATTCACAAAAAAATTATTTGAAGGGTAAAACAATTGTTATAAAATGTAGAATGTATACGATTGGTCCGTTTGGTGATTTCTGATGAGCTAGGATATTGGAAAAAAGTATATAAGTCCACGTGGATTGATAAAATGATAAAAATAGTGACTCGAAAAGTGACAGCTAGCAAAATTCACATTTTGCGATCATTGTGCGACAGATTCTAAAGTTATAACGTACTGGAAAATGTATTATTTTTAAATAACAATAAAATTTGTGACGAATTGATTTCAAAAGAAAGATCCTGATGAATTAAGTGGAATTAATTTTGGATACGGATGTTAAAAAGTGAGTGTTGGGAGCTGTTTTAATGCCCATAAAAAAACCATCAGTGAGATGCAGCATCAACTTCAAGTGTTGCTGAAGTTAATAAAAATGTCGGTAGCTGAACAGAAAGGGTCAGTGGTTGAAGGTATGAAATCCATGGAGCAGAGAATAATAAACTACGGAAAGTATGGAAGATTTCGTAGCGAAACAGATGCCAACGATGGAAAAAAAGTGTCAGAAGCCACAAAAGGTATATTTCTTCGGAGTTGAAAAATTCTTGAAGCAGTATGAAGCTATGACAAGGGAGATCCAGGAGATCGATGAAGAATTTATCGGAATAAAGTGTTAAGTCTTGTGAGTATAGCATGATATGAAAGCAAAAATACACTCAATTGTCACCGAGAAATTGTAGACAGCTCCACAGCTAGAAAGTGTTATGACATCTACACCCAGACAAGTTGCTGCTGATTTCAGGATGATTATTGAAAACTCACATCCGAATTGAAGCTGCGTTTTGGAGATCAAAAAATGACAGAATTGCTACATGGACAGCTGCGGACACAGTCTGATAAAGTTCGCGTATGCTATGCAGAATCTGGCAAAGAAAGTTTTCGCAAATTGTCCTGGCTCAGCACAGAAATAAGTGATCATAAGACAATTCATGGATGACATTAGCGTCAACGAGATTATGTAAGTCGTACGGTTAGCTAATCCGAGGACGGCTAGAGAAGTATTAACAAAAGCTCTGAAAATTGATTGATTGATTGGTGAAGGAAATAAGGTGGTTGAAGCGCGATAATGAAAAAGAGCTCGAGGTGAAAAGGACTACGACTTTTACAGGAAGTCGCCATCGAGAGCAAGAAGAAGAATGAGATATTGGCAGTGTGGCAAGGAGGGTCATCTTCGAGCAAATTGTCGTGCTAAACATACTGTCGGTTGTGGCTTGAACACGTCAGAAAACTGAATTTAGCCAATCCCGTCGACCGTGTGATGATGATTGTAATAATTTTCGTAAGAGTGTGAACAATTTGTAAACATTATCAAAGTAGTAGAATTTGAGCAAGATGGATCCGTGTTGTCAATGAACGAACTACAGCGGGCTCAACTGAATGATTCAGTTCTGAAGCCGTTGACTCTTATATTTTTTTGCAGAATTAAGAAAGAAAATGATCGTCAATGTTCACTATATTTTATTAATGTGTAGCATTCCAACCTTCGCAGGTTTAAGATTAGGCTTCGTAGCAAGATGATCTATCCAACATGTTTGCTCTTTTCTCGGTCATTGTTACAATATTCATGCACTTCGTCTTGCCTGTGCTCTGGAGAAATATGTTTGCGGCATATTTCCTCTTTTCTCAATCACTTATTCAAAATTCATGTGCCTAAGCTATGTTTTCCTGCACTTTATTCTAAGCTTTTAATAATTATTTATGTGAAAAATTATGTTTCTGCCTTCAATCATTGATTTGAAACTTATGCATCTCGTTTCGCTCGTAAGATCGCAGAAACATGTCTACAGTAACTTTGTTTTCATCTCTGTTGCTGCTACAATAATCACGCCATGCCTTTTAATCTAAGCTCCAAAACTTAATTTTCGTGAAAATTCATGTATTATTACTGCATGTATGTGTACTATCCCGATCTCGCCTCAAATTCTGAATTTTTATTTTACTCACGGCTCCGCTAACAATCTGTCTCAATATTTGCTCTCCCTCACTCATTCTTATAACTTAGTATAATGCAATTGAAATTTTAATAAAATTTCATTTTTAAAATTAATGTCAAGTAATATTGTCGTTCTAATTTTACTTTTGATATTACATGCATACCTATTACCTAGTTTGTATTGACTAGGTAATCATATTATTATTCATCATAGATACACACAGAAATCCGCGCAATGTATACATTTTTTGATATAAATTGATAAATAAGATTTACAAGGGTAATTTTTCTAGTAATAGAATATTAACTAAACGTAAAACACATTGCTGGCATTAGTACAGAAACAAATACACGTGAAAATTTTAATTCAAATTTTAAAATATGTTTTCCAATTAACGTATGACGCGGAGCTATAAATAATATTATTTTGGGTCCACATTTTTATCATGGCATCGTAGCATCTCAACGAAATTTAAACTTTTTGGAAAATGAGTTTAAAGATTATTTTGATGATATACCATTCGAAATTAAAAGCGGAATAATATTTCACCTTTGCACAAAGCTACATAGTAATTCATTATTTGAATCAAGAATTCCCAAATTCTTGGATTGACAGCAGAAGCCCTACCATATGTGGCTTGCATTTCCCGATCCATCGCGTTTAGATTTTCTGTGGAGAGCTATAAAAAATAAAATTGATTATATCACACACCTTAGCAACAACCAATGAAATTAAGGGATTTTGCATGGTAACGAGGTATATCGCGATTGTATTTTCTCCAAACTCGATATACCACAGTAGCTTTTTAAAAAATGATAAAAAATATAACAATTAATAAATTTTATGGTTTGTGAAATAATCCTTGCAAATACACCTCAAGAGTCGGTGTATTATCGCATATACCTTGAATTTAACTCAAATACTTTTTGTCTTGGATAATTTTTTACTCGACAAATTTGGAGATTTATAATCAACGATAATACCCCTTGAGCTAAAGCTCTCGGGTATTATTAGATAATGAATCCCCAAATTTGTCTCGTAAAAAATTACCCAAAAGACAAAAAGTATTTTCGTGAAATTCTTCGGTATATCGATAATACACCTCTCTATCGGTATATTACTGTTGATGATACATACGTTGATATATATATATATATATATATATATATATATATATATATATATATATATATATATATATATATATATATATATATATATATATATAAATATATATATATATATATATATATATATATATATATATATATATATATATATATATATATATATATATATATATATATATATATAATTTTCTTGAACAAATCTACTTCTACTCACAAAAAAATACTGGCTTGTATTCTTATTTAATGGCCACGTTGTCAAAGATTTTGACCTCGCATAAAATGAGATATAGCTCAAACTGGATTCACTGGTAGTTTCTTGGGAGTAGAAAAAGATATAAAAATCTATGCTAAGTTCATAATCTCGAAAATTTGGTTTTTGCGTTATATCTCGAAAAATTAAAAGATAATCGCAGATTTTTTGATTAATGGCTCAAAAATATCACTATACGTGAGTTCAAAAAAGTAGGCATAACTTTTCATTAAACAAAATATTATTTTTTCTTTAAAAATCCAGTTTTTTTCCTATCTCCCTAACAAAAAATTAAATTTATCTGTCAGGTTATTTATGGTTTGTGAAATAATCCTTGCAAATACACCTCAAGAGTCGGTGTATTATCGCATATACCTTGAATTTAACTCAAATACTTTTTGTCTTGGATAATTTTTTACTCGACAAATTTGGAGATTTATAATCAACGATAATACCCCTTGAGCTAAAGCTCTCGGGTATTATTAGATAATGAATCCCCAAATTTGTCTCGTAAAAAATTACCCAAAAGACAAAAAGTATTTTCGTGAAATTCTTCGGTATATCGATAATACACCTCTCTATCGGTATATTACTGTTGATGATACATACGTTGATATATATATATATATATATATATATATATATATATATATATATATATATATATATATATATATATATATATATATATATATATATATATATAATAAATATATATATATATATATATATATATATATATATATATATATATATATATATATATATATATATATATATATATATATATATATATATATATATATATATATATATATATAATTTTCTTGAACAAATCTACTTCTACTCACAAAAAAATACTGGCTTGTATTCTTATTTAATGGCCACGTTGTCAAAGATTTTGACCTCGCATAAAATGAGATATAGCTCAAACTGGATTCACTGGTAGTTTCTTGGGAGTAGAAAAAGATATAAAAATCTATGCTAAGTTCATAATCTCGAAAATTTGGTTTTTGCGTTATATCTCGAAAAATTAAAAGATAATCGCAGATTTTTTGATTAATGGCTCAAAAATATCACTATACGTGAGTTCAAAAAAGTAGGCATAACTTTTCATTAAACAAAATATTATTTTTTCTTTAAAAATCCAATTTTTTTCCTATCTCCCTAACAAAAAATTAAATTTATCTGTCAGGTTATTTATGAAATCAGATTATTTTTATTTAATATTTTCTGAATTAAAAATTGGGGATCCGTGTGTAAGATTGTTCTTCCATGTGTTGGCTATAGGATTCAGTAGTTAACGAAAAAAGGTACTGCGAATTTACCAATTTATTCTTTATTTGCGGACGTTTCGGTGGCCCAAACCGATAATCATCTTCAGCAACGAAATATAAATTGTGTACATGAAAATAGATACAATAATATTTTAGCATAACCGTGTCAATAAAAAGATCTTTTGTATTGATACGGGTTTTGACGTAACCACGAGTTTGAGTTATGATAATTATAATAAAGTATCTGAGTTTTAATTTTTATGTACACAATTTACTTTTCATTGCTGAAGATGGTGATTGGTTTGGACCACCGTAACATGCGCAAATAAGGAATAAATTTGTATATTATACAGTTCCTTTTTTCATTAACTACTAAAGTCAACATATGCAAGTTTAATATATTTTTTCTACAAACGTCAAAAAATCATGACATTTGTACATCAATATTAGTATACGAAATATCGCATTGGAGTGTTTATCATGACAACGGGCACGAAGTATTTCGTGCACTGATTTTATCTTGACATCGTGCACAAAATACTTTGTCACGTTGTCAAGAAAAAGAATTCTACTAATTTTTTGTTTTTTAATATATTTTTAAATTTTTTGACGTCTGTAGAAAAAATATTGTATGTTACACGTGCACGAAATTTCTTTGGAGCTTTCGAATGATTTGTGTCTCGGCTACCGCCTCGACAAAAAACTTTCATTCTCAAGCACCAAAGTATAATTACGCGCACTAGATACATGAATAACTAATATGTATGGAAACAATTGTTCGTTACTTATAGAAAAGTGAAAAAATGTATAATACTTGAGCAAACTAGTCGAAACGATTGCTCAAGTGATGTGGATTTATTTATTGATTCTGATTTATCCATCATTTATTTATACTATTTCATGACATTTTAAAATCTGCTGAAAAACCCTTCAATTTTTTGCTTCGACTTTCTAAAACTGTTTGGTTCGAACTACTGTTTAAGAGATAGATTATATATTGAAAATATAAATAATTTTGAAAGCTCCATATAAAAGTTATCACCTAAATACTTAATCATAATTTTTGATATTCTCCTACATGATAGTTAAATAAATAAATTTACACTACTTAAAATTAAAATAAAATAAAAACAAAACACCTTTATTATAGAATAAATAAAAATATTTGAACTAACACAAAATATAAATAAAAAAGTGTCATATTAGTAGATACGTATTGAAAAAGTTATGTAGATTTACTTCAGCTTTCATCTTGAGGAAGTTTCTTCATTGGTTGATTCACTACCATTTTCAAATCGAGTATTTTCGGGACGCAGTCCATAAAGTGGCATACCCATAAATTTGGGTATATCTTTTCCATTTACAATGCTCCCGGTTCTCTTTCTTGTCGCTGACATCGTCGGTAGAGGACTTGGTTTTTGCTTAATGTATTTAAATGATCCTTCCCCTGGTAATTTAGGATACATATTCGGCAATTTATACCAAAATCGATATGTTACAAACCAAGTCAAAATCGCAATAGCTCCTCCAAGAAATTTTTCTATCATAATATGATAGTACAACATAGTAGATATTAACATTACGTCCCACAATATTTGAATTAAAGTTATAGAGATAAATAGTGCTCGAATATAAGGAGTAAATTTTTCATAACTAACTTTCAGAGTTGTGAGTTCAACTGCATTCAAAAATCTCAGCGGATTGTTATTCAAACTAGTATCCTTACTAGTACGGTAATGTTCTTCGTGTCGCAGATATTCACGAATACTTTCCCAATTCATAATAGACCTTGTTTCTTCAATAAGAAATAAACTACCGTAAATTAATATAAAAGAGTGTCCAGATAAGTCAAAACCGTGCCAAAAATTGCCACCTTTCAAACATTCTTGTTTAGAATTAAATATCTCGCCGCGGACGATACATCTTCCATAAGATGCTTCAATTACGTTGAAAAGTTTTGTCCAAAAGAACCAACACAGAGTAGCAACGATTATTCTGGGGAAATGTAACTTGAGCATTTTGTCTTTCTGCCCGCAACAATAAATATAAGAAGTCAATAAAACGTACGGAATTGACAATAATAGATTCCATCCCCAGGCCCATTTAACAAAATAATAATTGAATATATTATCTGATCTCGATAAATATGTTTTCGGTAGAGGTGCAAAATCTGCTATCAAAGACACTAAGAACAGCGCACCTAAATAGATAGCCACTTTCAGATTAGTATCAAAGAAAAGTGATTTCTTGCAGACGTGAAGAATCATTAAAGTAAAAATTTCTTTCACAGATGTAGGTTGAGTAGTTGGCTTTGTACCTTTCGTTTCCCATTTTGTAGTTTCACCAGGTCGAAAATTCATTCTGGAATTTGTTTGTGACTGGCGACGTTTTGAAGACATGATGTAGCACAATTTTTTGCATACCCTTATATAGTTTACAAATTCCAGGTATATCTACGTGAGTCCTTCAATAAAAAAGATGTCAATTACAATAATTAGTTTTTAGGGTTTTGTTTAAATATATGCTTACCTGCTTGGATGAAATATAAATAAAACCTTAATCTATTTTTGACCTTCTTGAATTATTAATAACCTATAATCTAACTAGCTTCTAGTGGAATTTTAAATTATTTAGGAAAGTTCTACAAATATGACGTTCGACTTGTAGAAAACTTCATGACAAGAATGGTATTTATTAACCTATGTCATTTCTATGAAATATAGAAACGCATTTAATTATTTAAATGACTTTTAACACGCTTATCAATAACTGACACAGTCTATAAGTCATTTAAAATTTTTGTTAAGCTTTGAGACGCATATAATTATAGTCTAAATAAACGTAACCTAACCTAGAACATAACATAAACTACTTGTACAAATTTTCAGCTACTTTTTTCAAAAATTAAAATCTTAAAAATATATAATTTTTATTCAAGTGTAATTAAAATGAATAAATCCATATTATCAATTTACAAGAGACAGCAGTGTGAGTATTTCATTTTTGTAATAGAACTCATAAAAATAAAATGTGTATAAAAGTGAGGTTGAAATTTATAAAAACATCTATTTTCAGTTACAGGAATATTATTCACACAAATATCTACAATTTCTACTTCATCAGTAAGCAATTTAATTCAAAAATATCGGAAAGAGAAAGGACTATCTTTGAACCCAAATTCTTACGGTCCTTTGACCGATTTACCAGATTACACGTATTTGGATGGTAGACCAACACCTCTAGGGATGAATCAAAAAAGAAGAATGATCAAACAACAGGAAATAGCTAAACAAATTATTAAATTTTCCAATGAAATGGATTTTGCTGTACAGAGACATGCAGACAAAGTTAAGAGTGAAAAAGAAAGTAAAGAGAAAATTAAAGCCAATAAATTAAAGTCAAAAGGGCATTTGTTGTTAAAAAATGAGTAACTAATAGTTATTTCATAATTATAGAAATGTATATTATTCAAATAAAATATTTACTCAAGTTTGATTGAGGTGATTGTTTTAGGTGAGAAAGGATGACAAAATAGTATTTTTTCTACGACTGGGCGTAAAGTAAGTCTTTCGTGTCTCAGTTTTATTACTATTTAAACGTGTATCAATAAGATTTCTGTGAGTTTATGATTTTAGCCACTCTTACTGATCCATTAGTTCGGATATTTGTAGAATATAAATGTCAACTTGTGCGGTGGGCTCAATAATAAAATTGTTGAAACAGAACTTTAGGATCCTAGAAAAAATGTTGCATGCAATCCATGCAATACTGACGTAAACAAAGACTATGACATTCGGCCAACAATTTTAGTGACTCGGCAAGCCTGATTACTAAATGGTTTCATGTCATAATGCTCAACTTTACACTCTTGTTGCATAAATTACTATTGTGCTACAAGAGCGTAAAAATAAACAATATGACATGAAGCAAAGTATTTGGGGGCGTGATTTTGTATTGGTACATATTAGTAGTCTTTGGGTTTGCCAAGCCAAGGGTTGCTTGTTTAAACTCGTATTGCATATAATTTTTTCTTCTAAGTTCCTGAATATTAGCATTAAAAAAAAATCCGAACACAGCACTAGTTGACATTTGGATTTTACAAATAACCGGCGTACATGGAAGATTTTTTTTGTGTGACCCTCAAATTTCATATTTTGAGAATTATTGAGCACATTATCATGGAGATCAGAGAAAAGGAGATTGATTGCTGTAGAAAAATATGTCTCTGGAATTAAATGAAAATAAGTGTGGCACTGCGATCGCCAAGTTGTCTAAACTCATTATTAAATAAACAATCAAATAATAATATGCTTAATATTGAAGTATGAGGATGTCTAATGTTAATGTAAAAAATTTTACTTTCGATCCTTAGATATGATGGTTGACGCTCATTTTATTCATTAAATAACTAATTCCGCAGATACTATAGTTGCTAACGCCAGCGAGTTAAATTTATCGAATTTACGGAACAGGCGGGTTAATATATCAGCATTTTGACTATCGTTATCCTTGGCCCTGTCCTTGGCAGATATCAAGGAAACTCAGAGCACAAGTTGACATTTTGATTTAACAAATATCCGAACAAATGGATGAGAGATGCTACAAATATGAATTCAGAGAAATTCAAATGCCACACGCTAAAATGATAGTATAAATGAAACGCGAAAGAAGTTTGCCATACGCATTCGTTTGCGATGCATAAAATAGCTTTTTCACACTTAGTAGAAAAAATTATATTTTTGTTCATAATGGTGTCGAGATCATATGATCTGTTATGTAGTCGAAAGAACATCAAACATAGGTTGAGTGTGCGTTTGGATTTGATATAATCATGTGTTACGTCCAGTTTACAGTAGCGCCAACTCCTGGACTTGACGTGAATTCGTTTGGTTGAGGTTTTGCGGGAAAAATAATTGAATTCAAGATTAGGTAGTAGTAGAAATTAGATTGATTTTATTTCGATAAATGTTTCATCTATATACGTGAAAAATCAGAGAAGAGAGGGTATCTTCCCTCCCTTTTACAATAAAACTTATATTTCTAACTTACAAATTAGAAGAGAAGGGATGCTAGGTCAATGTCCCTACTTCAAAATAGGCTGGTCTCAACCGAAGCTCATCCCCTATTGGTTATCTGAAGTAACAAAGACCCTTCCGTCTTACCAAGAACTAATCTACTCATTTTTTGTAGTGTGAGAAATGTTAATTATTTGTTTAGTCTCTAATTTTTGAAGTGTGGCTTTAGGGTAAACATTCAACAAGAAATATCTGGAGTATATCGTATTTGATTTATATCCCAGACATAACACATTAAATATAATAGGTTACTCTATGTTTATATTCAGTTAAGGGTTGTTGATTTACTTAAAACATATCTCGAAATTGAATCTAAGCAATAAATATCGAGTTTCATTCCATTTCATAAATTTCATATTCTCTATTATTTGATTGGAATTAATTGGGTATCTATTTTGCATTTAAATTTTGCGCTATTTTACTAAGGGCCTCTTCTGTTGAGCTCCAGCATATTTTCTGCTATAAAATATACCATGGGACATTACACCTTCCCCCTTAAAATAAAGTTATTATTAAAAATGATAACTTTGTTACAATAAAATATGCTAATCATTATACTTCGTACATAAGTAAATTGCTATTCTAGAATTATTTTAACATGTGTTAGGCAACTTATAATATTACATTTCAATATTATTTGAATTTTAAATACATTATTAATCATTTGAATTTCCATTCGATATATATACATAAATATTTTCTCTGTTTCTATGCTTTCTTTTATTGAAATTTTACATATTTGATCTTCTACTGATAATTATATTATTTCAACATATATCTTACTTTATTCTACAATACATTTAGTGAATTTATCATGTATTATATGTTTCATGGCTTAATCATCATTTGGTAAATTTGTAATAGGATCAGGTCTAATATGAGCAAGCTTTAGTTTATTGAGATGAACTAATTTAACTTTATCTCCTCTTAGAGCTATCAATGCATTACAATCCTCCAAGAGTTCGATTATTTTATATGGTCCATCCCATTCTCGATCAAATTTTGATTTTTGTGGTTCTTTTAACAAATAAACATAATCATTGATTTTAAAATTCTTGGTGTTTAGTTCCTTATCGTAATAAGATTTAGAACGTTCTTTCGCTTTTTCTAAATTTTCGACAGCTGTAGCTTGGGTTGCAGTAATTCTAGTAAAAAGTTCATCAAAATATTGAATATATGTTCGAGAGATTTCTTCATCAGCAAACTCAGTAGGTATACGGGCTTTTCTTCCAAAAATTAACTCATAAGGAGTAAATCTTGTAGATTCATGAACGGCGGTATTATATGAGAACATTCCAAATTTAATCCAATCATCCCAATCTGTTTTTGTACAATAATGCTTTAAATATTCAATAAAAACATGATGAGCGCGTTCTAAGGATCCTAAAGATTGTGGATGAAAAGCTGTAGATTTAATCTGACGTATTTTAAATATACGACAGAACGTTTTCATAACGTCACTCAAAAAGTTACTTCCTTGATCAGTATGTATGACTTTGGGACATCCAAACCTAGCAATAAAATTTTCGGCGAATGCTAAGGCTATTGTAACTGCATCAATAGTGGGAATTGGTATTGCATCAGAGTATTTCGTGAGATTGTCTTGTAAGGTCAGTAAATATTTATTTCCTCTTTTAGTAATAGGTAAAGGGCCTACAATGTCCATTTGAACTTTATCGAATGCCTCTTTAGGAGTATCGGTAATCCTCATTGGTTGTCTAGTCTTTACTCGAACTAACTTATTTTTTTGGCAACTTGGACATGATTTAACCATATTTTGTATGTCGTTTTTCATATTTTTCCAAACAAAATTTTGTCTAATGCGGTTGTATATTTTTGTAATACCTGAATGACCTCCAATTACGGATTCATGATATTCTTTTATGATTTTTTCGCGTTCATTAATTAGAGGAGTTTTAATTTCAGCAGTACAAATTGTAAAAATAAATCCTAAACCGGCGAATGTTTCTTTTAGATTCTCAATCATTAAAGGCCAATCTGATTGAGTTAGTCCGTTATCTACTTTGGATATACTAGCCGTTTTAATATTCACGTGTTCCATAAGATGTTTTAAAGATAGAATACAATTTTTGAGGTGTAAGGGATTAATTTTATCTTTCTTGGATTTTCTGACAATTAAGTGAAATATATAATATTCACTCCATTTTGAGGCTAATGCTTCTCCTAGATTTGTCTGATCAAGCTTCAATTGTATATTTGAGAATTGACTTTGCTTTAATAATTCTTGACTGGAATTTGGGAATGAATTACAATCAACAGATATAAAATGAATAATATGGTCTCTTCGCATAAAAAGTTTGTCTTTTATGAATTGAATAGAAGTTGAAGAATGAGTCATCATTAAACGCTTTTGTGTACTGTCATTATTTTGTCTTGTTTCGTCAATACTATTACAAAAATCATTCTCTATTATAATCTTTTCAGGTGTCATTTCCCGATCAACCAGCATATTCCTGCCATAGTCACTCAATTGACTACTAATTCCTTGCATGTTCTCATTCACTGATGCCCCGTGTGGCCTAAGCTCATGCATCTGCAGAAACTCATGCCCCTGCAGAATGCCACGGTGTACATCACTCACATTGCTCTTCGAGCCCAAAGTTTCCATAGATGCCCCGTGTGGCCTAAGCACATGCATTTGCGGGAACTCATGTTCGCACAAAATGCCACGATGTACATCTCTCACTAAACTTTCCTCAGAACCATGCACCAAAAGATCGTCTGATCTGTTATCCAAAGAAAACACAGACTCAGATAAATCATCTGAATATGCTGGAAGTTCGATTGAACAATCAAAAATTTCTTTGTCATTTATTACTGTATGACCGTCAGTTCTAATACATTGTTGAGGCTCTGAATTTGTTTCTGACCTCTGATTCATATTTTCCATGACAACCTGCTCAGTATACTGGTTCCCACACTCATTTTCCTTGCATGCCAGGAAAATAGAGCCCACTAACATTTCTACATTAAAATTATTGTCTCTATGTCCATTAGAGTCCTGGTCCACTTCGAGACCCGCAATTGATAATTTATCAGCGCAGACAAACATCAATTCCGACCCTCTCGAACCAGTTCCTTTCCTATTATCCCCTTTTAATTGATTGTCGTGTTCTTTAAAACGTTTATTTGACTCATCCTCCACCGGATTTCTAGAAAGAGCATCGGCATTGGAATTTATTCTGCCTGGTTTGTATACTATATCAAAGTCATATTCATTTAATTTAATTCTCCATCTCATAATCTTAGAAGTAGGGTCTTTTGTATTGTGTAGCCATAACAAGGGCCTATGATCTGTAACTAACGTAAACTTCTGACCATATATATACGGTTTAAACTGATTTACTGCAAAAATTATTGCTAATAACTCCTTCTCGGTAGTTGAGTAGTTTATTTCTGTTTCATTTAAGGTTCTAGAGGCAAAAGAGATAGGTGGATCTTTACCAATCGGACCTTGGCTAAGTACAGCGCCGAGTGCGTAATTTGACGCATCACATGTTACGACAAAAGGTTTATTGAAATCGGGATATTGAAGCAGGGGTTCTGAACAAATAAGATCCCTCAATGTTTCGAAAGCTCCTTGCTGAGATTCTCTCCAAATAAACATTGTATCTTTTTTTAATATTTGAGTTAAGGTTTTGCAATTTTCGCGAAATCTTTAATGAAACGCCTATAATAGCCAGCTAAACCTAAGAATGATTTTATATTTTTCTTTGTTTTGGGGACTGGAAACTCTTTCACGGCTTGGATTTTCTTTGGATCAAGTTTTACACCGTTACTTGTAATTAAATGACCTAGATATACTATTTCCTTTTTTAGGAAGTGACATTTTTCAGGCGCTAAAGCAAGTTTTGCGTTCTGCAGTCTGGCCAAAAGTTTATTTAATTTTTGACGATGTTCTTCTAAGGAATTCGCATATATAACTATATCATCCATATAAACGAAAAGCTCAATACCTTGAAGCCCGGATAAAACACGATCCATTAGTCTTTGAAACGTTGATGGTGCGTTTTTGAGACCAAAGGGCATGCGATTAAATTCGTAATGACCATATGGAGTAGAGAAAGCTGTTTTCTTTTGAGATTCTTTTTCCATGGGGATCTGATGAAATCCCGATGCAAGATCTAAAATACTAAAATATTTAGCTCCACCAAGCTGATCTAATATGTCTGTTATATTAGGAAGAGGATATACGTCACTAACTGTTTTTTCATTTAATTTGCGATAATCAATTACCATTCGCCATCGGGGCTTACCCGTTGGATCTGATTTTTTTGGTACAATCCAAAGCGGTGAATTATACGGAGAATTTGAAGGATGAATAATATTATTAGTTAAAAGCTCATTCACTTGTTTTTGAATTTCTTGTTTATGGATTTGCGGATATCTATATTGTTTAGTGTTTATAGGGAATTCATCGGTAGAAGTAATTATATGATTCGTTACATCAGTATGTGAAAGTTTATCTTGTGGAAGACGAAATTGAAATGGAAATTGATTGACTGATTCTAATATGCAAGCCCTTTCGTGATCATCTAATCCATCTAAATTTAGGATTTTAAATAAAGCATTAAGTCTTTCAACTTTTGGCGAATCTTCATGCTCATTGAAAGTTAAGATTTGCGCAGAAGTAGTTACTGTCGGAACTTCAAATTCCTCGAGTTCAACCGGGGGTATTGTAATATTTATATTATGAGTTGAGGAATTTATTGCGAATATTTTAATCATTCCATTTTCGGGTGTGACTAAAGCTTCCCCAAGATAGATATTGGGTCCTAAATACATTTGTCTAAGATACCCATCCCCTTCAAAATTGTTTTTAACAGGAAATTTCACTAATTTCTTAGTTCGTGCAGGTAAATTATGAGTTGTATAATCAATGAAATCAATAACTTTATTATCCAAAATTATACTTCCTGAAAGATTGCTTTTAAAAATCAATTTTGCTTTTTGCTGCCGTAAGAAAGGAATGCCTAAGATACAAGATTGAAATATTGGAAATGAATCATCAACAACTTGAAATTGTATATTAACATCGCGTATATATGTATCAATTTCTCCTTGGGTGGGTGTTTCTCCGGAACCTATTCCAATCAAGTGATATATTTTATTTATATTTATTGAAGCATTAGGAGAGACAGCACTTTGTTTAATTATATTTAATTGAGCTCCAGTGTCGATAAGACATACGGCGCAACCCTCTCTAAAAATTTTACTTTCTAATGAAATTATTGGCAACTGTGAAATTTTATTCAAATCTAATTTGAAGCTAACCCGGTTGATTGTGAACGCGCAATTATTTTCATGCTTCGCGTCGCGTTCTCCCGCGTAGCATTTCTCTCGTTTAAATTCTCTTTAGCATTTTTATTTCCAACAGTTTTGCTATCTCTAAATTTTTTAAAACAATCATTTTCGATATGACCCGGTTTGTGACAGTAATCACATTGAATAGAATTATTTCGCGAAATAGACTGTCGAAATTTTTTATTCGGACAATAAATTTTTATGTGACCTGGTTCATCACATTCAAAACATCTTTTTATCCTTCTGGCTTCAACTGTATTAACTCTATAATTTCGATTCATCTTAAATCTTTCAAAAGTATGATGACTCCTTCCAAGTAATTCATCCCTGTCATTCTTTCCTCTTTCCAGTTTGCAAGCTAAATTTATGGCTGTACACAATGAATCAGGTTCATCTTTAGAAACTAGTGCGCTTATTAATGAATTGTGGAGTCCCATTATAAATCCCTTAACAGCTGAGCAATTGATTAATACGTTCACACCAACAGCTTCCGGTCCTTTATATTTTTCTTTTACAGCTTCAAGAGCTCGACTCAAATTTTCGCTAACTCTAGCACCATAGGATTCTATTGATTCATTTTCTTTTTGTTTTGACCTTTTTAATTCGTCATGAATATGATCAACGTCAAAAGAACGAGCGAATGCGGTTTTTAATAAGCTAATAAGGTCATCAAGTGTTTCCGGATCACCGCGATTTGATATCAATTGATCGGCATATCCCTCAATTTTATTTTGTATTAAAATAAGTAAATTAAATTTGTCCGATGGTTGAACTCGCGAGTAAGCTATTTTACATTGTTTAATGAACTTTGATAAGGGACATGATTTGCCGTCGAATCTAGGTACAAGATCTATTGCAAGTTTTAAATTTATGTATGAAGGTGTATCAATCGACCTTATATCTACGCTACTTTCAGACGGAGGATTATTATTAATGACATGAACTTGGGGAATCAAAGAATTATTATCATGGATATGGGCTACTAATTCAGTTCTGCGTTGATTCGGTAATCCTGTAAATGATTCATGATTAAGATCTACATCAGGATTTTTTCGCGTAATTCTAATCGAATTAGCTTGAATATTACTATCAGGGGTAGCTACAGCTTGTCGACGACTTCGTGATCGGGTATTTTTATTCATTATGATTTGCTCAGATCTTTCGGAAGATATATATTTTTAAAAAAATTTAAATCAGATGATTGTAATGCAATATTGTGGTGATTATAATTCGCAGAAGATAATATTAACCATTTCAAAATTTAACAAGATACATAAGTGTAATTTTTTGATAATACGCTTACTGACTGATGTTGATTACTGGTATTCCAAATTATTGAAAGAGGGTAGCTCCTTAGAACACAGATCCCGTTGATGTAGAATGATGGAGTTTGATGTATCGCAAAGATGAAGCAGGATGATGATCCTGGACGATGATCCTGGACGATGAAAGTCGCTAATCCTTGAATCTCGTTCGAAGTTTCGTTACCTCGTTCAATTGAATTCCGGGGAAAGTATTCAACAAACTTGTAGTATTATTTTGATTTGATGGAATAATCTTTTGTTCTTACTGAATTTTATTCATTGAATTTAATAAGCCTATGATTTCGGAGGTATATTGCTTTCACGGCAACCAAAATCATCCAACTCTGGCATTTACCCTTCGCTCTGAGGAAAACCGTGCTAAAACCCCAAGAGAGTGGTGGCTATTTTGATTTTCACTATTTTAATATCACAACACAATAATCAGGTCTTTCAATTGTTCGATTTAGTTTTAAACAAAAATGTTCAGTTAATTTCCTTTGTAAAGTTCGGAATAAAATCACCAGTTATTAAACTTTCAATATTAAACTTTCAATTTTACACAATTACACTTTTTAAACTTTTCGCACACAATTTTACAACCAATCCCGCACCGCTTGTCACCAATTTGTTACGTCCAGTTTACAGTAGCGCCAACTCCTGGACTTGACGTGAATTCGTTTGGTTGAGGTTTTGCGGGAAAAATAATTGAATTCAAGATTAGGTAGTAGTAGAAATTAGATTGATTTTATTTCGATAAATGTTTCATCTATATACGTGAAAAATCAGAGAAGAGAGGGTATCTTCCCTCCCTTTTACAATAAAACTTATATTTCTAACTTACAAATTAGAAGAGAAGGGATGCTAGGTCAATGTCCCTACTTCAAAATAGGCTGGTCTCAACCGAAGCTCATCCCCTATTGGTTATCTGAAGTAACAAAGACCCTTCCGTCTTACCAAGAACTAATCTACTCATTTTTTGTAGTGTGAGAAATGTTAATTATTTGTTTAGTCTCTAATTTTTGAAGTGTGGCTTTAGGGTAAACATTCAACAAGAAATATCTGGAGTATATCGTATTTGATTTATATCCCAGACATAACACATTAAATATAATAGGTTACTCTATGTTTATATTCAGTTGAGGGTTGTTGATTTACTTAAAACATATCTCGAAATTGAATCTAAGCAATAAATATCGAGTTTCATTCCATTTCATAAATTTCATATTCTCTATTATTTGATTGGAATTAATTGGGTATCTATTTTGCATTTAAATTTTGCGCTATTTTACTAAGGGCCTCTTCTGTTGAGCTCCAGCATATTTTCTGCTATAAAATATACCATGGGACATTACACATGAATATTCAAAACATTCTAATAGATATATAAAAATATATTTAAATATATAAAAAACAAACAAATGTAGTTTTTTTAAATTTTTTCAATAATTATAATTTAATTTCAGGATGAATTACTACAAGATTTTCCATTTTGCCTAAAGTCCTTAGATCATAAATAATATCTAGATGGAAGAAGCTGCGAACGGTTACGACGGAAAGAGATGGAAGATATATTGTAAGAATGCTGGAGAAATAAACTACGCAAGCGTGACAATAATCAAATTTCGGTTTTACAAGCCCGCAAAATGACAAACACATGATGTGATGAGTTCTTATTTCTGTAAAAAATATTTATATTCATTCGCCGTTTTCTAGTTGCAAAGTACATCTTCTTAACATTAATTTTATAAGCTGTATTCTTTCGTTAACGAATTACTGATCCAACTGAGTCTAAAGATCAGTTCAAAATGGCGTCGAGATCATATGTTCTGTTGTATTCGAAAGAACGCCAAACATTTATGTTGAGTGTGCGTTTGTCTGGGGTCATTACCTAAAATTTGTTTTAACTTCGTTCAATCATGAATATTCAAAATTTTTCAATAGAAAGTATTTTTTAGATGTATAAAACACAAATACATGTAATTATTTCATCTTTTTAATAATTATAATTCAATTTCAGGATAAATTATCACTACTAAAGCAACTTCAAGGCAATTTCTTTTATTTCTTATGATTCAAATATTACAAACTCCGCCGTTTTTTAAATACATATGGACCCCATGAACTCCTCTAGCTTTTTGTTAGAGGAGTTGTTGGTGATCTGGAGTAGTTGAAATTTGGAGTGGGGGTGACTAGTCCGTAAACGAAAGAACAAGCACATAGTGATCTAGATCAGTTAGATCAGTACTCCGTGAACGAAAGAATACAGCTATAAATAGCAAATAAAATTCGATAGAGATGCGCAGTTCGTTTCATTTAATTATTCTTTCTTTATATTATATTTCTTTGTCCCTCTAACATAAACTGTATTTTCCTCTCTTTCTGGCATAACCGTTCGCAAAAATGTATTGTGTGATATAGGACTCCTTCCATCTAGATATTATTTATGATCTAAGCTAAAGTCACATTCGCACCTCTATCATAATCATAATCATAGTCTTAGGAAATCCGATCGTTTCCAGCTCTTGTCATAATCATAATTTTTTGTTCACAACTAAATCTAAAAAGTAGTGAAATATATTCAAAATGATTGATAATTAAATTTTACTGTCGTTTAGAAATAATACTACTTTGCTAAGGAAAATAATATGTTGAACAATAAATAATAAATGCATATATAAATGTACTCAATTGTATGTGAACATACCATGAATCTTTAAAATATATATGAAATAAATCATATTTCATATTGAATTACTTTAGAAGCTATAAAATATCTAGAAATATGTAAAACAATATTATTTTAATTTATTTGGGAAAATATCGTGATAAGTAGTGATTTCTAAACCACTGAATTCATAAACTTCATGTTAATTTTGAGATCTTCATTTTTGTTTGCTTGGTGTCGTGTTTGATAATTTGATTTCTATTCACATTTTTATATCTATAACCAAGAAGTCTAGAATACAGGAGACTCAACGATAGTGGTGGGGGTGCGGCAAAAGAGAGGTGCAGCAAATGTTTTATCAGCTGGCTGCGCTACGCAATCAAGCAGCGTTTCTCTAGCGCTTGTATATCTATTTGGCGTTCTGACGTAAAGTGTGTTTAATTTAAGTTTCCATTGCCACGTGAAAATTTAAATTATGAAGCCTTTAATTCAAGATCTCAGAAATTTCATGTCTTATTTCTTGATAATTCAATTTGATTTCTCATTATGACTGAGATCTCAAATCAATTTAGAAGCTCTTGATACAATGATACAATATTTTATACAAAAATGATATTATTACATATTTTATATATTAATACAATAATATTTCCTGTATCTCTACGAATTACAATTTATGAAAATCTGTTGATTCACCTTCTTCACACAATAATTCAAATTCTGAGAGTATCTGCGAATGATGAAAACGATGAACAAATACATTAATAGATAATTACATAGAGTTAGAATCAGACAATCATTTATAAAAAGTATAAAATTCATCATCGGGATCAAAATTTTCCCTAAATACATTATTGTGTGAACAAAACTACTCAAAATCGGCAGAAAATATACATTTTGTCTTCCATTCCAAGAAAATTATCACACTTTTTGAATTTTGTGTTATTGTTCTTCTCGAATTATAGGTGATCGTAATGATTTATCCATTTCAAAAACTACTTGCAGCTATGAGAGTTATGATGAATGGAAAATCCTGTGTCCCAGATACTTTCTGCTCTTTTTGAACTCCAAATGAATGACAGGACCGTGAGCTGAAGCCGAAGAAAGTGAAGCGGTAGTAACCTTGAATTAAATATGTCAATTATTTACTCATAATAGCAAAAAATACATTACTTATATACTTACCAAATACTTGCGATACTTCGATTTCAATGACTTCTTGCAGCGTCCAACCGCAAGTCGTTGTATGGGATCCAAAACAGCATAAAGATGACTGTCTTGTCCACTTGAGTATCTGTTTGTTTATTTGTACCACACAAAATAGCCCCATCTCAAATTATTCTCCTAGTGGAACAATCTACTTCTGTTTAAAATATTTTACACTTTCGTACTTATACAAAATAATCGGTAGCTTCTTGTATGAAAAACAATTTTCGACTGATCAAGGTTTCTTGTAGCTCATCTAAAAAAGTAGTAATGTTTATAATCATCAAGATTTTTAATATGACTGATTTGTATATACTTCATATTTACTAAAATGTATTCAAAAATATTGTCAATCGAACTCACCTTTTCAGTCTGGCTCAAAATTTTAAATTATTTTTCATTTTTGCACATCTGACATATTTTCACAAACAAGTTAAGCAAACAATAATTGTCTGTTGTCTACTTGGTTATCAATCGGATTCCAGCAGAATATTTTACCGCGCAGAAGCTTTTGAAAACTAGCACACACAGCTAGAAATTTTAACTTTCTCCAAACCCGCTAGATAGCGCGAAACTGTTCAATTTGCTTCATAAGAGTGAAAACTCCCAGTACTCCCTGTCTATAACCTTTCTTTCAATGACAAAAGTAAATAACAATAGACCTTTTCACGACTAGTTATGCGCATGCGTGTCCGCTATTCTAAAAGGCGGCAATGTGAAAGTTTCGGGCACTTTTTATAAATATGGCTGAGCAACAACAATCATTAGTTCATTACCATTATTACCAGTTCAATCAGATGAAAATTAATTGATAGTGTGTTATTAGTTCATTCGACAGTGGAAGCTCGTAACTTCATACAATTACGATGATGATTAAAATGCCATGCTCGTCTCTAAGATGGTAATAAAGCAGAACTTATTGATAGGCTAGGATGACAATTATATTCATATTATGTTCAAATTAATTAATACAATATTAATTTTGAATATAAAGAATGATAATCAAAAAATACAGTAATAGATCACATTTAACACATTTTGGACAAATTTTCAGATATTTTTGCTTCGTTGATTTAATAAGTTTTTGACGAGTTTCAAGACAAGGCTTTGGAAAATTGATTAAATAATATTAATTTTCCGAAAATGACTTACTACGCATATTGCTGCAACATATTCCATAACAACAGCGCTATTTTGCTCCTTTGTAAAATGATAACAATAACATTATATATATATATATATATGTATATATATATATATATATATATGTATATATATATATATATATATATATATATATATATATATATATATATATATATATATATATATATATATATATATATATATTTATATTGAAAAGCTTGTATTATGATTTTACTGTGAATATATAACAATCAAAACTGTTCTAAATATGAGTTTTTTGAAAACTTACTTTGGAAACATAGTATGACCGGCTTATCTACGTATAAAGTGCCCGAAAAACATGGCGAATATCGAGGCATGCGCACAAAAAATTTTCAACTATGAAAAGGGCTTAGCGCTACATATATCCATCTCTTTCTATTTATGATTACGACAAAAAGTTTGGGCGCGCCAAACTTTTATGATTACGACTTATGACATTAGGCGTGTTTCTTCGAAAATCATACTGTGAATATCAGGATCATAGTCGCTGTGTATGAATCATGATTAATTTTTGAAGCAAGAAAACAACCAACTACCAATCATGGGTCATATTTTGATTTGAGAATATTTATGTATTCGTTTTTAAAAATATATTTTATAACTATGATTTTTGGCGATTTTTTCTCTTGTAATTGGTTAAAATATCAGAATTTTTCAGTATTGATTTTTATTATAATCCATTAAATAGATTGTTTTTCAAGAACTATTTATTATTGCACGATTATTCGTATATTTATCCCTTCATATTAGATGCGGGATGTGCATTTATTGTTTTACCAACGATTTTCTTGTTGAGTTCTATCCGCCATATTTCAAATTTACATAGATTCTGTTATTGCAATCATCGTGAACATGCAAAAAGTCCGATTGAGAAGGGTAAGGGGATTGTCACTTTGTGATCACAAAGTGAAGAAGTGGGGATAACGAATAACGACCAAAGAAACATGATTCACTGAATTATGAAGACTTAGATCACTTAGATTGCCCGAAGAAACACGCCTTATGATTACGACAAAAGCAGGAAACGCTCCAATGTTTTCGCGTATGTCAAACTCTCAAGATTACGACTTAAGACTTATGATTATGATTATGATAGAGGTGGGAATGTGACTTTAACGAAAAGCTAGAGGATTTCATGTAGTTCACATTGTATTAAAAAACGGCGGAGTTCGTAGCATTTGAATTATGGAGTGTATAATTTGAATCATAAGAAATGGAAGAAATAGCCTTGAAATATCTTTAGTTTAAAGCTGTATTCTTTCGTTCACGGAGTACTGATCTAACTGATCTAGATCACTATGTGCTTGTTCTTTCGTTTACGGATTAGTTACCCCCACTCCAAATTTCAACTACTCCAGATCACCAACAACTCCTCTAACGAAAAGTTAGAGTTCATGTGGTCCATGTAAATGATCTGTCGGTCCATATGTATTTAAAAAACGGCGGAGTCCGTAATATTTGAATCATAAGAAATAAAAGAAATTGCCTTGAAATAGCTTTAGTTGGGCGGAATGAAAAATTTTGTGATAATTTATCCTGTACAAGGCTGTGTTTCTAATAAGTCATACTTGTACGAAGCAGTGTTTTTAATTTAGCGTTTTGTACTGCTACCCCTGACATTGAATTATAATTATTAAAAAGATGAAATAACTACATGTATTTGTGTTTTATACATTTGAAAAATACTTTCTATTGAAAATTTTTAAATATTCATGATTAAACGAAGTTAAAACAAATTTTAGGTAATGATCCCAGACAGACGCACACCCAACAAATGTTTGGCGCTCTTTCGAATAAAACAGATCATATGATCTCGACGCCATTTTGAACTAATCTTTAGATTCAGTTGGATCAGTAATTCGTTAACGAAAGAAAGGACGAGTTGTTGATGATCTGGATTCTGGAGTAGTTGAAATTTGGAGAGAGGATAACTGATCCGTAAACGAAAGAACAAGCACATAGTGAACTAACTAGATAAGTGTGAACAAAAGAATACAGATTGTATTACTGACTTTTATTTGAAGTCAGTTTTATGAACAGTTTTGATTTGTCTTATTTGTGAACATACGGGAAGAATTTGAATGTTTTTTAGGGTATTGGATAGTTCCCTTTCCTCCCTAACGGCTAATGTCTGCTTCAAAACAAACTGTACACCAACATAGGACGTGCGGAGTCTAATTTATTTTTTTCGAAGCTGTGATATCTCGGAGAATTGTTTATCCTCGGATTTTATTCTTATGTTATTGCGATAGAATAAGATGAAGAGCTTGTTTGTAAATAATCTAACTTAATAGAATAATGGTCTTACTTTACGACTGTATGATTGGTTTTATTGTTTGTAACAATCACTTCATTTCCTTTGCTATATATATTGATTGTAAAAAACTAAATTGAAACTCTACAATGCGAATATCAAATCTAATCTAAGTAAATTATAAATCTTCACGAATATCGTTGAACGTTGAAATAAAAAATTTGTAAACAATAATAATGCAACAATGACTATACTCTACAAACAGACTCTTTCAACACATCACGCAGATCCAAAAGAGCTGTGTAACTTTGGTGGATGTGGAGAATCAAAATATGATTTAACCGCTTCTGAGTCATGGTCGAACTTAAATAAGTTTTAAGGCGACGAAATACGCTGAAGGAACGCTCTAATGATGCAGCAGAAGCAGGAACACTCATAACGAGCATAAGCAATAATACTTGCTGAAGAAGAGTTTTTATTGTCACAGATTCTTTACTGAGCTTCTGTAAGATGTCACTAGCTCACATGCCCACACAGCATGTTGCTCGGCTAACCTAAACGTCTCAGCGACGACGGACGATGCTCAACGCAACCTATCAATGCCCGTTTAAATTAATTTTATCAATTAATGGGGTATTCCACTGTTTTTTTTTTATTCTCTTCTCTGATAGGACATGAATAAATAAAAGCATTAGTGAAAATGCGATTCAAAAAAACCTCGTAGTACTTGAGAAACATTTGTTTTTTAATTTGAAAATTTTCCGTGACGTCCAAAAGCAGTGACCTCTGTAAATAATGGACTGGAAAGCTGTATACTTCCAGCACATGAGGGGCTGGCTCCAGCGAAATGTCATTGGAGAGAGTTCATCCTTGTTCATTTTTACACGCTATCTCTATCTAACGCAACAACTGCGCATGCTCTGTAAATCGGCTCAGCGCAACCAGAGGCGTCGAGTGGACTATTTTTCTTGGGTAGAATTATTCCTTATCTGTATCATAGGCGTGCGAGATCTGATAAGTTGAAAGTTTTACCCAGTTGCATAAAACATTGTTAACTTTAATTACATAGTCAAATATTTGATCACATGTTTCTAACCTTATTTTTCTGACATCTAAATAGAAGTTTTGATATTCTCATATATAATTTTACAGCAAATACAATTTTAAATCGTCATTTAAACGTTAGAAACAAGTTAATTATTCACGTGATCTATTTTTTTCCCGATAGACATGGATAAAAAATCGAGTTAACAGGCTGTCAGTTGACATGCTGATAACTCAATTTTTTAATGACGTTTATCTGGAAAAAAATAGATCGCGTGAATAATTAACTTATTTCTCACGTTTAGAGGACGATTTTAAATTGTTACAGTTGTGAAACTATGCCATAACTTCTATTTAAATGTTAAAAAAATCAGGTTGGAAACACGTGATCAAATATTTGACAACATGATTATAGTTAATAACGCTTCATGCAACTGGGCCTTATTGTTGTGCATTGTTTTACCTTGTGAGTTTACGTGAACATTTAAGATGGTGACTTGTGAAGAATATTTTACAACGAGATTGGTTTTATTTACTCCTAGACACGTTAACATTTTAGAAGTAGGAGAAGACATTTACGAAATACAAAAAATGAAAAAATTTTGTGAAATGTTCCTCAATATTCGTTGCAAATATTATGTCAAAAAACTATAGAGAAACAAGGCAACTGTGAGATCGAAGTTGACGAAATTAATTTTTTCTACGATCACTATAGAAAACAACATATTTCTCATACAAAACACAACTAGAAAACTTATAATTTCACACAGCTGTGCGAAAAGTCGTGAGAAATGATTTCTCACACCAGTTTGACCAACTTATATATCAATAATTCATTCTGAATATTCTTTACGAGATATATATGATATATTCAGCAAGATTATTGATAAATATCACGGACTTGATATAAATTTCTGTTTGCTCTTCTATAAGCCACATTTAAATAACAAATTTGCTCTAAGTTCCGTTGGAATTATTTTCTTATTCTTGTAATATATATTCCGAAGGTTGGCAACACTACGAATCACAACTATCAAATTGAAGCAGACAAAACACGTTCCATCACATTCTGTTGAAATCGAGAAATTATGTATGTAATTATTGTATCATAACCAAAATTAGATATCCACAAATATCAATACTGCAGTTGGAAAATTGTTAGTGACGAAAATTTAGAAAACACGCTACCCCAGATCACAGAAAACTCTAACTAATGAACCAATCAGAAGGTCGCCTGGTGAGAGTGGGCCAGTCAGATACAATTTCTCCGTAGTTTGCAACAATTAGATTACACAACAATAAAATGTCAATCAACTGATAGAAAATGTATCAATAATGCTCCAAATCATAACTGAAATTATTATCACAATGAATAAGCAGAGCACACAATTAAAATGCCTAAATTATTTTACATTTGTGAAAATAGATTTAAAATCTCAGTTATACGAAGGATTTACCTACATATTTCATTAAAAACTGTAATCGTAGAAAAAGGATAGTGTACAACACGTATGGAATCACCTATTTCACACTTGTGTGATTCCAGCACGAGACGGACCTCGTGTGAAATAGGTAATTTTCTATACTTGTTGTACAATATACTATTGAATGTAAATTTGTGAGATTAGTAAAATAAATTCTATTTATGACAAACCGTTTGTATATTTGATTATATTTATAATTCATAGTATTTTCTTCATATTTTCCTATTTACAATATAATATAATGTATTTTTAATTCTCTATTCAATTTTATAATGGAAAAATTACATTAATGCAGAACTCAAGGAAAACATTTTGAGAGCCGCATTAGAAAGAGTAGCCTCTCTCCATTTGTGCGTGATTTCATACCTTCATTTTGGAGCCACGCATACTCGACTACTTTCCGGTCCATATATGATTAGAGGTCACTGTCCAAAAGTCTATTGTGTCACTCAAACGGTAGGTCTTATTCATCATCAAACATTTTGAGAATATTGACGTACAGTAAAATAGATGGCGTTAGTGTTTTACTTATTTAACATCATCTAAATTATTTTTATTATTGTCAGTAAGATCACGAGCTAGATAAATTATACAGTTATCAAATTCACTTATGAAAATCACGTTTCTTTCGACCAAACAATACCATTAGCTTAAAGCTTGATTTTCTCTTAATGCGCATGCCTGTGAAACTTGGAGGCCTCTCAAAATGTTTTTAAACAGCATTCGAAGAATAGAAATGATACATATTTCAACTTTTCCGATACATTTCCAATAATTTATGAGTACATCAAATTGCAACGCAACAATATTTTTTCATGAATATGAACAAATCTTCTAGGAATATGTAGACCTATGAAGTCCGCTGTTTGAGGGCCACAATAGACTTTTAGACGTCATCAAATTAAAACGGAGCAATATTCAATATCATTTTCATTACTTATACCTATTACTTATCCCATATTTCTCAAATTTTGATAGTAGTGGAATACCTCATGGTCTAAATTCTAGCCTAGATAATAAATTATTGGAATTTTTTTCTACATTGTGACTTGTTTCTTATATTGAAGTTATTAACAAAAAATCTATGGTTGGTACCACAAGCTCTGTTTCTGGCTATACTAGCAGTGTTATTTTAAGAAGAGTTCTAAGGCAATATAAATATTTCAAGCTATTTTAATAGACAATAGTCAAATAAATTTTGTAAACATGTGTGTTATCTATAATTTGTATCTGAAGATTATTTTCTAAAGTATTTGGGAAAACTCTAATTGCGTTAAAACACATCTTGACACAACGATCTTAGTACCGCCAAAAACAGAGCTCGTGGTACCAGCCTATAAGTTTTGGTGAATCCAAATTTACAAATATTTGAGGGGGCAAAACACAGTCTTTGCCTCCCAATAAAATATGTGGGATGGGAGGTACCTGACTTCTCTGACCCCCGGTTCCTTCGCCTCTGCATTCAACGCTCCATCCGAATCTAAAATTAGGATTAGTGGTCCCTATTCAAGATTTTGAAGTGACTTTCTTCCCCCAACCCTCGGGATAGGTTTTTCTTCAGTCATTTCCCCATTCGGTGTATTCTCGATATATTCCAGCAAAAAATTATATCATTTTCAGCGATAAATTAGTATATAATTAAAGCTTCAAGCACTCCTTCTCTACATAAACTTCAAGTATGTCGAGTCTCACGTTTCTTCATACGCACGGTACAAAGTTTTCTCTTCACGTAAAATTGAAATGGGACACCCTGTATATAATTTTATCTCCCAACACTTCTCCACATTACCTTCAAGTATAACAATCTCACATTTCTTCGTGCGTAGATGAAAGTGAGAACGACGAAGATAAATATTCAAGTGAAAATGATTTTGAGTTTTAGTATATTTCATGTTATAATCCATTATTTAAGAGCCGTTTGACACACTGCATTCATTGCTGCATTTTACTCCGCATTTTGATTCCCCATTTTGATGTAAAGAAAAATAATCCTTGTTACATACAAAATTTTGTGTATTGCACTTTTATTCCACGTATGACCAACTATATTCTCCTTGGCATCGAAAAGGAGGATCAAAACGCAGAGCAAAATGCAGCATTCAATGCATCGTGTAAAACGGCCCTTAACTATAGGAATATAAATTCTGAATGAAATAACAAAATAACTGTTTACATCTGATTCTATAGAGAAAATATTGACAAAACATAGTAAAATTCTATTCATTGATAGTTTCTCTCACCTACTGTCCACTTAACATTATATTTTCAAGTATAATAATTCTTCCAAAATACTTGGACATAACAATTGATTAAACGACAATTCCTTTTTTCTCGAGAAACGAGATAAAATAGAATATATAAGTCCAAACAAGTAGGAATTATTGCAATTGTTCGAATATTTTTGATTTGAGAAAGAAAATCAAAATCGAAAAATTTGGAATAAAATAGATATCAATGTAGTACGGTAGTCCATAAGTAACTTAAGTGCGCTTTGGTAAACATCGTTTTATAGCTCGCCGTATCATCCTAGCTGTCCGCCTTTTTAAATTCAGGTTTCTTAGATGTCCAATATTATGTGATAGAAAAGGCGGACATATTACAGATCACGATTTTTTGCCAAAATTTTCATCCCCCTTACCCCTGTCCGCCATCCTTTATCCTTCCTCTGTACAAAATTTCAAGTGTGATATCAATGTCGACAATTTCCCAACAAAATAGCTTCTTTAGGCCCTCATAGCTACCCCCTGTATCCACTAGGCTGTCCGCCTTCGTGGTAAAGTTGACAATCCATATTGAAGGAACACATAACATTTGAGAAATTCCATATTACCGATGACGGTGAAATTTCGGCTCTATCACTTGGACTATTAGTCTAGAACTGATACACTTCGTGAATAAGTAATATACTGAAGGAATAGTATATTGTGTGGCTAGGGACGAAACAAGACGATTTCAGCTGAGGGTGAGCGTTGCTTGCCCGAGCGAAGCGAGGGCCGGCACCACCCTCAGCTGAAATCGTGTTTTGTCCCGTGCCACACACTGTATTTTTCATAATACCTGCATTGAAACTTTCCACATTACAAATTTGTCATAACAAAGCAAATATTTTTCTTCTGATTTTGCAGGTAACAAGTCAAGAGTAGCTGCTTGTGCTTCATCAATAAGATGTTTTGATGTACTTAAAATTGTCGTATTAATATTTTTTTTCTTGAAACAAATCGTCTTTTTAATTTAATTTACAGTTCCGAATACAACAACTGTCAAATTAACTAAGGTTATATGATTTTCATTTAGAGATTGACAATGAACAAATGCGACTCTGCCAGGGATAAAACGATGTAAAAAAATAATTCAGCGGACAGAAACAAGCTTGTTTCTCCCCTCGGGCAGAAACAAGCCTGTTCCTGCCCGGCTACACTCGCATTTGTCTGCAATTGTCTTGTTTCGATTGACAAAACAGGCGTTGAAACGCGTTGTTTCAATGCAGGTATTATGAAAAAAACTTTTCAGAACTAATTTTTTAATAAATATGTTTTATTTGGAAAAGTTCTGTATATAAAAATGATTAGAAACACATCGTTTCAACAGCAAAGTGCTGCCTTTTCCAATGTAAAAGTATAATAAATAAATAAATAAAAATTGTCAAGACAACAAAAATACAAAAGGTGACTAGATAAAATATTAACTCCTAGGATCGTAGGGCTCTGCCTGTGGTTTAGCATATAATTCAATGTCCACGGGTCTTCAGGAAATGAAAATGAAGGTCTAAATAGGGAAATAGTCAAATCTTTGTGGTTCTAGGTCAATCTGGCTCAACTCTAAAGTAGAGCCAGATTGACCTAGAACCACATGTATATATATGGATGTAGAATAACAGATGTAGTTCGTATGACACTGCCTGGCATTAGTTTTTGATTACCAAATCCATCCAATTCCTCAACCCTTATCATATGAGACGCTGCCAACATTTTTCCTCTCATTTCTTGAGGTTAAAATTCTACATTAAAAGTAATTGGCTGAAAACCGGTTCTCATGACTTGGTTCATTCAGAAATGTCAAATCAGTTATTCAGTTTCAGCACTAAATATACATAAATATTGACGCAAAATTTCATTGTAAACAAAAACAATAAACTTTTAAAACTTTTATCTTGCGTTTACTTACATTATTTTGCTAAATTTTCCATGAAATTGTCATTTGTAACATCACATTGTGTAAAACGTTTTGTTATAATTCAATCCAAGAGAGGCGCTACCTGTCACTTGTGCACGGAGCGAATAATTGATCGAAATTTTGATCAAGATGGTGTTTTATCTACTTACAATCATCAGCTTTTCGAGATAAACCATATGAAATTGCAGCAATTCAATTAAAATGGTGAAATAATTTCGTTAAAATGTAGCTGCACGGCTGGCCATAGTGAAAGATGTAAACATATTACTGCAGTATTGTTATTTTGTATACGATTATATGCAAGCTCTAGAATGTTGACTTTATTCATTCAAATTCGATAATTATTTTCTTTCAACTAGGTTATTCATGAATTATCGGAGGTAATATCACGAGTGCTTAAAAATTACCAATAATTTTAATGAAATTTGTACAAGCTTGAATGAAAATTATCTGGTTAATTTTTAAGCACGAATGGTATTTAGGAAGAATATTTCTCGAATGTTACAAAATAAGATCCAAATTTATTAAAATTACATAATCTGCATCCAAATACTGTTTCAGGAATTTACTGCATTTATTGGTTCAGTTCTTATTATATTTTCATCGATTTCGTCTTCAATTGCACCAAGCCGATTCATTTTGACGACTTTTGATAAATACTTGGGAAAAATACATACTTTTTTCTACAAACGTCAAAAAATGATGACATTTGTACTTCAATATTGGTATGCGAAATGTCGCATTGGAGTTGTTTATCTTGACAACGTGCACAAAGTATTTTGCGCATTAGAGCGAAAAATATTTTGTGCACGACGAAAATGATCACATTTTAAAAATAAATTGGAATAGATGAAACAAATCGCTTTAATTGAATATTATGAAAACACATCAACTATTATCATTATTGCTATACATATTAAAATTAATAGTGCAACCGCTACATGTCCCTATATGTATTCCACTTGTAGAAACATCCAAACATTCTTTGACAATCTTAGGCCCGGTTTCACCAAAGTCAGTTAAATTTATCTAAAGGTTATTTTGAGTTAGTAACCATAGTTACAATTGTATCAACAATGGTTTTCATATAAAATAACCTCTGGATAAATTTAACTGGCTTTGGTGAAACTGGCCCTTATTCTCACATATTTCATTTTTCATGTTCTTGGTTATAGTACATTGTGTTGGCGAGGCATTAGTACCAGTGGAAATATGTGAAGATGAATTTTCAGTTTCACAACCCGAAATTTTTTTGATATTTCTATTTTATTTTCTCTGGAATCTTCAATATACCCTTCGACAACATTGGAGAATTTCCATCCTCCATGGCGCTTCAGACAGCTTATGTCTGCTCCTGCATCTGCGAGGAGTGTCGCAGATGTCCTCCTGAAACAGTGGCCGGTGTAGGCTTTGGCATTTGGTAGTTGGAGGTATCTTGCGATCATTGATGGAACTGAACCAATGGTGTTAACTCCAACTATTTGGTTGTAACATCTACCTTTTTGGTATCTTAAGAATGAACGTTTATTTGTAGTATGAATAGGACGAAGGGTCAGATACTTCCGATTTAATTTGATGTGATTGAGATCGGTCACTGTGAATGTTCGTGAAACATTTGTCTT
Source organism: Dromius quadrimaculatus (assembly GCA_963989225.1). Classification (NCBI taxonomy): domain Eukaryota; kingdom Metazoa; phylum Arthropoda; class Insecta; order Coleoptera; family Carabidae; genus Dromius; species Dromius quadrimaculatus. The sequence continues at coordinate 32,382,886 of OZ022330.1, forward strand.
GGTATAGGGTATTTTGACTATTAATACGCGACCGGTCTACATCATCAATTGTCATCTTCATAAGTTCATCCCGACGACACGCCCCGGAAATGCCCATAATCATCAAAACCTTAAAAAAATCTTATGATTTCAATGTTAATTACAGAAAAATCGAAAAAATTACCTTCATCAATAAGTAGTCATCATTATTTGCTTCTGATATGAACTGATTTACTTGTTCCCCCGTTAAAACTTTTGACTTCTTTGCCTAATATCCTACAGATTTTTTCTTTAAATACGGCACTAACTTCGAAAATTTTGTCACATTGATGTTTTCTTTAATGTCCAGAGTAGATATCAACATAGAGTATAGTGACCACAGTGTAGAAGACTTGACTGATTTGGATTTATCCTCAAAATAAGCAAGAAGAACGTTTTCATTTACTCTTGATACATTTTTGAGCGAAGACCAATCCTTAAATTGTTTGTATGCATTTTCATATTGTATTTTTGATTTTTCGGGTAATAGGTTAGCAATTGCATTATTTGCTACTTCGTTAATATCTTCTACCATTTCCAACATTTACATCGATTGAAAATAGGTTTTCTAAAAGTGACGCTGACCAAATTTGTTTAGAAAAATTTAACTGACATATGCGAGCATTTGTTAAATTTTGTTTGCGTAGTTACAGAACAACAGACTAGATTGCAATAGAATGAATCTTAATTTTTGTATTTTACTATGATTTTAATGATTTTTTTCCACCATTTTTTGACGTCTGTAGAAAAAATGTTGTATGTAACACGCGCGCGAAATTTCTTTGGTGCTTTCGAATGATTTGTGCCTCGGCTGGCGCCTCGACAAAAAACTTTCATTCTCAAGCACCAAAGTATAATTTCGTGCACTAGATACATAGATAACTATTTCGAAAACTGTCATTAAAAGTGAACATTTACAAGGCAACTACAAGCATGCGAAATTATTGTTTTGTTTACAGGGCGCGAAATAGGTACTTCGCAACCAGGATGCGAAATATAGAGATATTGGTATCATAGCAACATTAAAAGTGACATTGATTGATTCGAAATATCAAAATTTTGTTTTCACATTTTTATTAATTTTGAGACCTAGTTTTCAAAAAAACGTTGTTTGATACATGATTACGAAATTCTTTTGCATTCTCGAATAATTTTTTTGCTCGCTGCACTCACCAAAAATTTTTTATTCTCGAATGCAAAAGTGACATTCCGCAATCTAGAATAAAAAATAACTATTTCTGTTTGTGTTGTCAAAATAGTTTGTTACTTGAAATTTTACACATTGTCTCGATAACGTTGAATTTCCGCTGTAATTTCTTGATAATTTCACTTGTTTTATGGGAGAACTCATACATGAGTGGAATAGATAAATCATTTGTCTTTTCAAATATTGTTTATTTTACAAATCTCAAAAATATAGAATATCAGACATAATTTATATTTTGATATCAAAATATAGATTAATAATAAATATGCTGTTATTGATTTACCTTATAAAATATAATCACATTTTGTAAGATACAAGAAGTAAACTTGGGGCGTATACGAACTCGGCACCAAGAACATGAACTCGGTACCGATGCTAAGTCGATTAGCGCGGAGCGCACATAAACTTAGCACTGTCAATTTTAAATAAACTTATGATCACCCAGCAAGATTTTGTTTTGTAAGTGAGTACAACTTTGGATTCACTCATGTGGGGCTAAAATACAGTCTATAACAATGATTGTAGGCTAACTCGCTACGTTCGTGCTTTTGAAAAACATCTCTGAATATTACCGAATTGCACTATGCGCGCCTATAGGATAGAGCTTGAACCCGAGACAGCCGAGAAGGTAGCACTGAACTCCTCATGTTGGGTCGAAATCAGGTCTATAAATGAGTATTCAAGTGTATGGCTAAATTTGAGTCTGGTTTATAATTTATATAAAATCGCATGTATCCAGAGAATCTCACTCAGGTAGAACGATTAAGTCATTAGTCCTAATCCATAGTATAGTGCCGAGTTCGAGTAGGGGATTAAAGATACAGGTAGTTTGGTGCCGAAATCGAGGCAGCCCTAAACTTGCATGTATTTTGTTGCCGTCTTGCCTACTTTTAAGACATGTTCCCACATTTTTCTGCAGTCTACTTTTTCATATTCACCAAAATAATTTTGAATATTCACAAAGTTTTGATTATAATTCAGGAAATAATGGAAACAAACGCATAGATACAACCAAACATCTTCTTACTAGTTTTCTTGGGAGAAAACTTGGCTCCAACATCTTTTGGAATATCAGACTGCATAGTAATTCACTTTGGTTTAATACATATTTTTTTTAGCAGTTATATTTTTTATTCAACAAAAATAGACAGCTTTTCTTCAACTAATTTATATTATGGTTATGACAGCTGACCCCACTGTGTTAGTTACTATTGTGACCACCAGTAAGGCCTGTAGGAATGATCCTCGATAGAAGACGAACTTGGAAAGAGCACGTCAAGACCAAGAGAAATCAATTAAATATCATGTGCAATAGTATATTACATCTAAGGTGGAAAGTATTTCATTACGGTCGAGAGCTTATTATATGACCGAGAGGCGAAGCCTCAAGGATCAGATATAGCTCAAGGCTGAGATGAAATTCTCACCGAAGTATGTATACTATTTTATTCACAATCATCCTTGATTATTGGAGAAATATTTGATCCAATTCCATTCTTTTTTCAACAAAATAAATTGATGTAGTAGCCTATGAAAATGAGAATATTTTGAAAAATTTCTTCAATTTGACATTTAATGGATTTATTAATCAAGTTATTCATACGTGTATTCATATATAATATCATAAGTGGTTAAATTTTACCGGAAAAATTTTTAGATTGTTACGAGAGCTTGTTGCTTAGCAATTTATTGAGTGATTTTTGTTCAATATCACGAAATAAATTGGTAGCAAGCTCTCGTAACAATCTGAAAATTTTGCCAGGTTAAATTTAATCACGAATGGTATTCGGAAGATTATTTTTCCCATCCAAATTCATCAATAGATTCCAGAGACTCGACTCCGAATCTGCTAATTTTCACATTCAATCTGTCTATCAGTTTGACAGATGCTGAATCAACGCGGCTGAATGTTCTTTGTTTTGTATATATAAGCAACAGACAAAATTTTCAAAAAATTTCCACTTGAAAACCGTGCAGGTTGTACCACGTGACGTCGAATGGTGCACTTCTATTGGTCGAAATTTGGATGGTAAAAATAATCATTGAAATTTTTAATAGTGCAAATATTAATATGTTCTAAATAAATTATAACAGTGGAATGGAGCTATACACTCGAACGAAAGTGTTACGGGTGTATGTTCATTGCGATTTTGCTCATAATTCACAAATTTATGAGTTTATAAGATATAAATTTACACAGAATTGCAACATAAATCCGCTTCTTTCCAATATTAATTGTTTTATTTGAATCATCAGATAGTATGATCGATACTTTTGACAGCACGAATTATTTCACTACAACAAAGATTTATGACTGATGCTAGGCAATCCTGCATAAACATCTCCCACCCAAGAGATGGAAGTGTCGCTTCCGACCTGTAAGATAGTCATTACAGTTAGAAATTACACATTTTCCAAACTCCAAAAGGTTAGGAATTGATATATTACTATAATGATTGTGAATAATAGAATACGCTATGTCAGTAGCGACGAACGCGACTCCATGCGGTAGAAGTTATAAGCTCTTTACTAATATTGACTGGAGCTGTCAAAACAAATATAAAAGAGTATAAAGCCAAACTGAATTTTTGATGCAAATAAATATGGAAAATCCTTTGAAAAAGAAGAAGTCATCAGGACAAGGTTTAATTTGCTGTGTTCCTGAATGTTCGCACACACAATTGCGCAATGGTGAACTGAAATTTTATTCATTTTCGGAACCGCGAATGGGCGTAAGAAACTGTAAAAAAGTTGTCTTCTTAGTTTGTTTCTATGCAATAGTACACACTATCAATCCTTGCACTCTTATGATATTTATCCAACTGTGCTGGACGATTCCGAATCAATGGCTGCTCAGTCTTGAAGCATATGCAAACTGCAGCTGCATGCTTGCAGTTGCAACTAATATTACCAATTTTTCAACCTAAATTTACCTGTATTGATAAAATTTCACAGCAATCATGTGAAAAACACAGACTTATTATTATATTAGCGAATTTTAGAAATAAGCAGTTTGTGTTTTTTAAATTGTTTAATGTTTGTACAGTATCAATATTGAATTATTAAAAATTATATTACAACAATATTATCAATGTATATAAATTGAATACAAAATATCATGAATGAATCCTTATTAATGAATTTTCACTTATTTAAATGAATGATGCTTCCGGATAATTTGTATCTGGCAAGCAAATATTAAATCATTAGGCATGAATGATGTTGATTCTGTAATGAAGAATTCAAAACACACCAAATCAAGAAGCTTTTATGTTAGTCACAGAGATTATTTTCAATTTATAAAAATAACTCGTAAATATCAGATGAAGTTATGTAAAATCACAAGAAAAATTGATATTATTTGTCGATTCAATATGCAGACAATAATTAAACAAAACATACAAAAAGAATTTTGAACAGAGGGAAACAGATTTCTACAATATCATAATAGTCAGTTTGGTGATTGATATGTTTGTTTTTGTTTATATTTATATGTAAAGTTTCAGAAATAAGACGTTTATGGTAGTTTTGTTCAACCTGGATTATTTTATAATTTTCAAAATTAAAATTGTGATTGGTGGTTATGTGATGATCCACCAAGGCACTATGTGAAGAATTCATTAATCTACAGTTAAGGGAGTGCTGAGCCACCCTTTGCTTAAAAAATTGCTTGATTTGTCCTATATATGATTTGTGGCACACATGACAACTATTATTATTATTATCTTTTTAAATCTCTTATACCCTATTGGGTGTCGACAACTAATTTCATAAATTACATTCGTCATATCTTTAATATCAACAAGGTCTTTGAGGTTAGCATATATATTTTTGACAGGAGTTGAAAACGGAATAATTACAAGATTACTTTCATTGAATAAGTGTTTAACTTTATTATTAAGTTCAATGGAAAAACGTAATTTTAAATAGGTTTTGCTTCTTTTTCAACAATGTTTTGTTCATTCACAGATCGAGCACAAAACAAAACCGGTGGTATATTTATTAACTTAAGTTCATTAACGAAAACAGAAGAATTTTTAATGTTCCTGAAACTAACATTTGTGCTCTTTCGATGTTGTTTCTCTCTTCCCTTCTATACCACAAGATCTCGTCTCTGTTTGCATTCAAGAATTGTGGCCCTCGATCAGCCAATATACTGACTTGGACATGATCCAATTTATATATGGCCTTAAACTTATTTTTGATACATCTTTTTTCAGTTTTGGTGATAAGTTTTATCTTCAACTAGATGGAGCCCCGCAAGGCACCAGTATTAGTAATTGCCTAGCTGACATTGTTCTCATGAAGCTTGAAACGACTTTCCTTAATAATAATTATTTTCAAATACACTACTACTGTAGATATGTTGATGATATATTTCTCATCATCAAAAACGTACATATTGATTCCCTCTTAAATCATGTTAATAATTTTCATCCGAAGATAAAATTCACCATCGAACTGGAAACTAAAAAACAAATAAGTTTTTTAGATGTCACTGTCGTGCGCTCTGATCATGGAAAAATCAAAACTAATTGGTATAGGAAATCTACCTCCTCAGGGCGATATGTTAATTTCCACTCATATGTTCCAATGAAATATAAGAGAAATGTGATTACTGCTCTGGTCGACCGAGGTATTCTTCTTTCTGATACCGCTTTCTATATTTCTAACGTTAATCACATCACTGAACAGCTACCTCCTCAATTTCATTAAACAACACATTAAAAGTCGCACTAACTATTTAATACAGAGTGATCAAAAATGATTGTCCGTGCCGCTTTGTTCTGATTTTTTCTTTGCCGCCTGCTTGAGATAGTGAGCTTCAAGTGACAGATGACAGTTCCTCTGAAAACATTATTCTAACCTAATAATTTGGTAGAATCATAATAAATTCTCAATAATCAGTCAATAAAACAGCTATTTACTTACTTTTTTGTTTATTGAATCAGATTATGGATGAATCCGTCATAAAATATGCAAAATATACGCCATTGTGTTCTTGAAATGTCGGTAACGTAGTTTTCAAAATAAATAAATTTATATTAACTTTATTCCATGAAGATAGTTCTGATCATAATGCGAACTTTTGTCTATCACCTGTCGGACAATCATTATTGATCACTCTGTATATCGATCTGTGAATGAACAAAACATTGTTGAAAAAGAGAACAAAACCTATTTGAAATTAACTTTTTCCATTGAGCTTAATAATAAAGTTAAACACTTATTTAATGAAAGAAATCTTGTAATCGTTCCGTTTTCAACTCCTGTCAAAAATATATATGCTAACCTCAAAGACCTTGTTGATATTAAAGATATGACGAATGTAGTTTATGAAATTAGTTGTCATGTGTGCCACAAATCATATATAGAACAATTCCAGCAATTTTTTAAGCAAAGGGTGGCTCAGCACTCCCTTAATTGTAGATTAATGAATTCTTCACATAGTGCCTTGGTGGATCATCACATAACCACCGATCACAAATTTGATTTTGAAAGTTATAAAATAATCCAGGTTGAACAAAACTACCATAAACGTCTTATTTCTGAAACTTTACATATAAATATGAACAAAAACAAACATATCAATCACCAAACTGACTATTATGATATTGTAGAAATCTGTTTCCCTCTGTTCAAAATTCTTTCCAACTGTTGACACTACTGTCTTGCGCGGGACTTTTATTTGAATTCAGTATTCCTAAAAACAATTTTTTCTTTATTCCCACTCATTTCTGTCTCTCATTTTGCTCTGTGATAGGAGATCATATTTAGTCTTAAGTCATCTAGACTCATTACGAATACTGTCACTTGATTAGGTTTTTTTTTCTTTTTTTTTTTCATCCATTACCGAAATGTTTTACTTTTTACTTCTTTTTTTTCCAACTTGAATGAGGTATGTTTGAATTATAATGTTATCGTAAGTTATTATTGTAAAATATTTTTGTACCTGATGATGGTGACCGATACAAGGCACCGAAACGTCCTGAAATTATATTTAATATAATCCAGCATTTAACATGGCTCCTTACGCCACTCTTCTCCTTTCAAAAAGATACCTATGTAACTTCGTCAAACAGAAAACACGAAAAATCTGGAAGTGCTTGTCTGCCTTAATATAATATTTTGTTCGGGCTCCATTCAGTGTACTAAAATTTGTAAATAAACATAATTTCAAGAAAAAAAAATAATCAAAATTTTATTCTCTTATTCCCGTATTATTCACGCTAAACAAGCAGAGCTTGTGAAAAAAATTAATGTCACTCTCCATAATCGTCCATAATTCAGTGAAGAGTGTAAAATTGGAAATAGTAAAATTGAAAATGAATTAACGTTTAGTAAACGCTTTCTGTTTCTCCCCACTGCTGGTGGGTTTTTGTATGATTCTGAGCGCCATAATTTTCAAAAAAGAAAATTCTAAAAAAATCATAAGCAATGCATTTGTTCAAAACAACTAAAAAAAAAAAATTTCATTAAATTTTTTTAATTTTTCAATCATTTTTTTTTGTTAACAAGAATTTTGGGAATGAAAATCGATAATTTTGTAGACGAAAGTCTATTTCTGTAACCTCTGGAAAATTATTTATGATTCGAGAAAAATTATAATGTTTTTAACAAAAGAATACGGAGATTCTTTCAAATAAAAATTTCAAAAGAAAAAATCACTTATTAACATTTAAATAGGTTAAAAATAGCAAAAAGATTTTTCCCATTTTTCTTTTCACTCTATTTGTTAATAACTTTCAAAACATATAATACGAATGCCATTGTAATTTTGAACTAAATTACATGAATAATGTACGTACGTATATAAAAATGTCGATTCTACATACAATTGAGGTAACATACGTCTAGATATGACGTTCATACAACCAATAAACAACGTTGATTTTCAGTTATGGTTATTTGAGAAGTACCTACACTGACTAAGAAAATATGACTAAAGAATCATGTAGCAAATATGTATGATTTCCTAAAACGCTGAAACAACATCCAATTATAACGTTAGTTCAACGTTATATGACGTTATATTTCTTGACGTCAATTTATGACCCCAATTTGACTTGACGTGTGACGTCAGTTTAACGTCATATGACGTCTTAATATGACGGTTACATTATGACTTCAATATGACCAAAATACGACGTCATATTTTGGTCGACGGTCAGTCATTGTTACTTGGGTAATGTCTCAACGTTCCTATAGCACCTCGTATCTATAAATTGGCCGTCGGCACAAACTAGCACATATACGTATGGTCAAAGTACCGATTAACACTACTCTAATCCACAAATTTTGTTTCTCAGAAAATAAGTAAGGTCTGGCGGGCCAGGGATCTTGGACTATTAGTAATTGCCATATTACTAAAATGATAGTGAATAAAAAATATTACTGGCTATTAGTCCTAATTCACAATGGGCGTAAGCATAAGAAGTACGTAAGAAATACATAAGACAAAGTTGAACATGTGCTATTCTAATGGTCGTGTTCACAATGATCTTATGTATTTCTTATGCTTACGTAGTGCATAACATCTGCATAAGAAAGTTGAAATCATCTCAACTTTACGTATTTCTTACGCATATATTTTCCTAATGCGTATGTCCAATATAGTTTTACAAACACAGACAGTAAATGTGTCAAATAATGAAAATAGACTTGTTTTTGTAGTTAGAAATATTCATAATCTTTGTTTTGATAACAGTACTAAACGAATTTCATCTTCCAAAAAAGACATTTCATTGCAGACATGTGCAGAAACTAGAGCACTAAAAACATAGGTATTATCATCCGCCATTTTGTGCCCTGTCAATACAAGAAACCATATGTAAACCAATGTAAACATTACAGGAACTGCGTTGTTTGACGAGGATAAAATGTTATAATAATTTGAAAAACTAAAGAAAATAGTATCGGAGTGACTCATTAATGTGCCGAATGATTTATCATCATTATTAGCGGTAATTGTGGCTGTGAAATTCACAGACGAATTATAAGTATTTCATAAAAAAGTACGCATATTCAGTCAAAATTTCCATTTAAAGTTATGATCAGATAAAAATTTTTATTGAAGTTATCTGAGTTCATTTCAATATATATTTTTATCTGAATTTTTAGACACGATCATAGAATCTAACCTAAATTTCAAGCAATAATTGATCAATATATTTATGTATAGGAGACGAGATGTCATGTGACATAAATCATATGGCTGGTTCCTACTAACTTCACTCGAAGCTTTGCAGCTAATATCTCTTTGAGAAGGGCGGGCATTCAAAATGTATTAAAAAAAAATGTATGTTTCATAATTTGAAATATACGGTCTTTTCAGTTACATGAATTATATCTGCTATCAACCTATAAAAAATTCAGAAAATTAAAATGGAATTACAAGCAAATATGGTGGAATTATATTTTTTACATGAAATTTAAATTTTTTCAAGTAATTTAAGATCGCTAAAATATTTATATTTTCTTCTACTATTAAATACCACAATGAACTGTACCTTTTGTATTTTCTGTTTTACTTATATGATTTTTTTATTACGGTGAATATTCCTAACATGATCTCATGCATATCTGGTTTTCCAAATACATGATCTTGCACTAAAACTAAAGTACGATGCAAAAATACTTCACACAAAGACAATCTTTTCCAAAACAAATTGCATATTTATAACAGTAAAATTTTTGTAACTGTTTACTATTGTGTACAGATATGTATTCGCTGAAAGAAGAATTATACCTACATGAATAATACAAAATCAAGTACCTACATATTTGAGAGTTTATTAAGCGGATTTCTGAACAGAAGTATTCATAGTCGAAATTACGATAAATTTAAAAAGTGTTTGAGCCAAAACATTTTCTCCAACTAATTTGGTTCATATGTGATTTTTGCGAAATAAACATGTCTAAATATTTTGAATCTTCAAGGAGTGACGTGAGAGCTCATTATTTGAATAAAATTAATCAATTTGAAGATGACGATCCTTATAATAGTGATTTATCCAGTTTTTCACGGCAACTGGAACAAATATTACACGATAAAAAATTTTCATATTTAGATCTAAGTTTCTATCAAGAATTTGGAGTTTTCAAGAGTTTAGAAGTCTATAAATATGTGTCATGCGGATGGGTGCGAGATTTATTGGTGAAAAAGTTTAAAGAAAATATTTTGATTTTTGGAAAGGTAAGTTGTATGCACTGAACATTTATTATTAATATTTATATAACAAAAAATTTTACGCATAAAATCTTGAAATATTATTGAAAAGGATATATTCTCCAATTCTTTATAGCTTCAATTAAAACACTATGCACAGCAAATAAAAATAAAGCAGTAACACACTTTATGCGACTAAAATGGTCACTCAAATTTATTCAAATGTAATTATGAATTAATACGTGAAGAATTAATATTTTTGTACATACTAATTTTTAAACAATTTGTGTCTTAGGTGATGCATTCTCAACGACTCAATGAAAAACCTCTACAGCCTTGGATTATAGCTCGACCAGAAGGAGAAATTCTTTGTAATCATTGTAGATGCGATGCAGGTCTTGGTGAGGCTTGTAGACATTTTGCTGCTATTTTGTTCGCTGTAGAAGATGAGAAATTACAAAAAGAAAAAGTATCCGTAACGGGAGTGAAGCCTGCGGAAGTTTTCCAAGGCAAAATGGGGAGAAGTTAATGGACATATGAGAATTATTAAATCTTACAAAATATCTACGCCGAACGAGGAAGACATATTTCTGCTACTATCGGCAACTAGAGATGCGGATAGATAATTTATTTTTGCACAGAAATAATAACTAATTTTCATAATATATTCAAAAGAATAAATATAATATATACTCACTTAAACCGTGCCAATAACTCTTCAATTGAAATAGATGCTGATTAAAACAGTTCATGGTAATAATATTATCTGAAAATTTGCCTCGCTAGAGCGCACTGGTACTTATTGATTTATATTTCATATTGCTATTTTCTGTGGCCGTATATTTCTGAACTTTCCCAGCTGAAACAAAGTAAACAGTGGTTGGCTTTGAAAAATTAATATCTAATACCTTGTAAAACAAATAATTAATAAAATTCAACTTGTATATGGAAGAATTTACAATCATTGATTGATACATCTTCAATGATATAGTAATATGCATTTTTTTAAATGTTAAAGGCAATAAATCCATATTTATACTTCTTCTCTCTCTCAATTTTTCCGCATGGTCAAAAAGATTTTTTGATGGCACCCAGACTGGATGATCTTTATCATCAACTGCATTATCTGTTTGGCAAACAAAAAACCAAAAGGCAATAACTTAGAGCTTCGTTAAATTAAATTGTTCATGTGGAATCTTCAAAAATAACAAGAGATGGAGATTCTTGAAGTAAGGAGGGACGTTGTGATGTACGTAAAGGATGATAAAACAAGCTGATACAAAGGAAGCCCACCAATAATAAAATGTAGCCGAACACGAGTATCATTTTCTATTGCTTCTAACCTTCAGCGACGTCTCTCAACTCTCTCGTATCCAACCACCCTGCACACATATAAATAATTGTTACTTGCTTAAATATAATTTATTTACAAATATCACCTTTCCAATATGCCTCCGCAGGTATCATCTGAAAATAAAAACACTGACAAATACCGCAAAACACTTCCTGTACGACAACTCAACGATCACAAAATAATTTTTCTACAATGAATAATTTTTCAAATTTTCCGCTCTTCCCGAAATGACAGTTCTAGTAGAAAGAGATATTAGCTGCAAGACTTACGAGTGAAGTTAGTAGGAACCAGCCATATGATTTATGTCACGTGACATCTCGTCTCCTATTATACATAGGTACCTATTATATAAAATATATATTACGTATACATTTACGTATATAAATATATTATAAGGATAAATAATATATTGCCACAAATTTATTCTGAATGATTTGTAATCACAGGTTGCAATACAAATATTTAATTTATAAACACGTATGCTCACAATATCACTCGCTGTTACTCGTATTTAATCACTGAATGACTCACTGATTTAATGAATTCCTCTCCCAGCTAACGCTCTTATATATCTATGCCGACAATGGGCCAACATTCAATTGTCTAACAATTGTTGCCTGGCAACCACCAAACATCTAGTGACCATAGCCTGTCAATCATGTCCGACAATTGAACATCGACCTTGTCAGTACTAACTAGGATTACAGTTACAGCGAATTCAAATGAATAATTATCTGACCTAATGACTACAAATATTTCATATTTGTGACACTGCTTCCCCCTTATGGTTCGTCGTCCCCGGCAAACTCAGAATACAACGTCGTTTAGGCATTTTATGACCTCGTATAGTCCCTCCCTTGAGTTACAGCGTTCACAAGTCTTGCAATATTGTTCTACATCTTACCGACAGCCAACCCAGTAAAAACGTTCGCGGACTTTATCGAGTGTTTTCTTGATGCCAAAATGTCCACCGCTGTTACCGTCATGCAATTGTTCCAAAATTCGCTCTTTCAAATTTTTCGGCACTATCAGTTTCTCTTTCGTTATCTTTCCATCGGAGCTTTCCCATAGTCGGTATAGTAAGTCATTTTTGACTATCAGGGAATTCCATTGCGTCAAATAGGCCTTGATGATCGGATCCATAGCTGACGTTTCCTGGAAACTAGGCTTCTGACCGATCTTCATCCACTCCATGATCAGCTTCAGTACAGAATCACTCAGTTGAGCCCGTTGCACTTCGTGCTTCGATAATACTATAATGTTTATTACTTGAAGAATTATAGTTTGTGATTAAATAACAGTCACTATTCAATAATTTAAAATGAAATGAAAGTTTTATTCTTCTGATGTCATTGACAACACTATATTATTTATTCATCACTTAATACTTACTCAAAAAAAGTCGCAGATATTTATATTTTTAGCTATTTATATACACTGATCACTTCATTTCTTAATATTCACTGCTCTACTTCATTATTACACACTACTCTCCCAGTCTTTGGCTTGCCTTTATATATAGAAAAATCCATTTCTCGAATGTTCTACTTCTGGAATATTGCTAGAGGCTTCCATCGGGAGGGGTGATGTGATGCGACACGGCGCGACGTAACGAGGACGAAAGGCTCCATCCATACAAGGCCACCTTTACGAGCTTATCCATTCTCGCACATAACAATACGGATTCATCTTGCTCAAATTCTTCCACTGTAGTGATGTTTACGGATCGTTCACGTTCTTCTTGTTTACGGTAGTTATTAAAATTATCGTCACATGGTTGACGGGACAAGGAATCTGCATTAGTATGAGCTTTTCCAGGTCTGTGACGGATTTCAATATCATATGCCTGCAGATGTTCCAAACAACGAGCTGTTTGTCCTTCAGGATTTTTGAACTTCATCAGCCACTGCAGCGCTGAATGGTCCGTTCTGACGATAGATTTCCGGCCGTATAGTAAGCTGTGAAAATTCTCAACCGATTTGATTACAGCAGAGAGCTCTTTTCTTGTAACGCACCAGTTCTTCTGGGTTTTATGTAGAGTTTTGCTGTAATAGCCAATCTGCGTTTGAGAAATTTTATGCAATTCTTCATTCTGCTTTTGACAGCTGTATTCCTTATTCTAAGCCTTGTATCTGTTCCAATCGACCATGGCTCAGTCGTCAAATTATCGATAATTTAAAATCTAAAAAGAAATACCACAAACTATACAAACGACACGGCGATAGAAAGTACCTGAATTTTTTCAAACGTTTGAGAGCATTAATCAAAAAAGAAATAAGAGTAGAGCACGATAAGTATATAATTGATATTGAAAATCAAATAGCTAACGTTCCCAAAAAACTCATTAGTTACATAAATAATAAACGTAATAAATCTAGGAAATTGAATAATGTAAAATACGATTCTACATCTAAAATTGTGCAAGGCTTTGCTGATTCCTTCTCAAGCGTCTATACAAACAATATACTCGATCCTCACGAAGACATCATTCATAATAATGCTGAGATAGTAGACATTACTCATATAAGTTTATGAAAATATTCTAGGTGCTATTAAATCATTAAAATCATCCCCCAATCCCGGTCCTGATAAATTTTCCAGCATATATCCTCAAAGGTTGTAAGTATGTACTTTTTTGTTGAACCTTTATTCTATCTGTTCAATCTTTCTATATCCCGTCATACATTCCCATCCTCCCTTAATAGTTATTTACATAATTAGTTATGAAAAGTGCCATATTGTTTGACGAAACGTAATATTTGCCAAAACGAGCGTAGCGAGTTTTGCAAATTACGTGATCTAATCTAATAATATTAAATACATTTCTTTGGTTGAATCCATCCAACATAAATTCCTCAAATATTGTTATTTTAAGCTTCACGGGCGGTATCCTGATTTTGATTGCCTGTACGAAACACTACTCTTTAATTTAAATTTTGTTCATCTTGCAAACCGTAGAAAAATTTCATCCTGTATTTACTGATACATTTTGCAGTACCTAAGCTAAGTTCGCGGACCATTCGGACATTTTATTACAGTCTCTCATGTACAAATTATGAATCTAAATCACCTATCCGAATGCTCTGTACAATTTATAACCACATTTCAAGTACATCTGATATTGACATCTTTGGTAGCTCACTGACAGAATTCAGACGCCATCTACAAAGCAGTTTTCTTCTTTCTAATTTACACTCATCTCACACACATTCAATGTTCAAATCATAGTTCAAATGTTAATAATAACCTAGGCTCAACCTTATATAATTTAATATTTATCTCTTTCGGGAAACTATTATGTTATATTTTTTCTGAAAAATCGTCCTGTAATTGCAATATTTATTCTGTAGGACCGATTCGAAATGAATAAATAAATGAATAAATAAATAAATGAAAGACCCGATCTGTGCTGTAACATAACGTTATTATCTAGATTTCAGAATTGTGCAAGTCAGGATTTGTGGTTGTGCCTAGGACTTTTGTGATACATCAAAGATACTTCAAATCTTGAAATGGTGTACCGTTAAGGTTCAAAAAATAATTTGCTAGCAGGTTCCACTGATGCCGATTGGGACAATAATCCAATTGATAGGAAATTCTACAAGTGGTCATTGTTTTCAAGTTTTTGGTAATTTAGTTTATGGTGCTCTAAGAAGTAAGCTACTGTTGCACTTTCCTCAACAGAGGCTGAATATATAGATTTGAGCCTATGTATCAGTGAAGCGTGTTGATTTAGAAATTTATTAATGGAATTGAGAGTTATTGATGATGTGAAGGTCGTGGAGTATGAGGATAATCAGTCAGCTATAAAATCTTACAAATCTTCCCCGCAATTTCAAAGAATGAAACATTTAGATATCCAATATCATTTTATTGAAGATAAAATTGCTGAAGCTGTTATTGATGTTCAATATATTTGTTCGAAAGAGCAACTGGCAAATATCCTGACGAAGCCATTACGTGAACAAACTTTCGAAAAAATACGAAGTAAAATGTTTGGTTTGGTTAATGAATGTCATAAATTGTAGGTAAATATTTATTTTTAGTTAGGAGATAGTTTTTCGAATAATTTGTTCCTGAAGCTTTTATTGAGGGAGGGTTTTGAATTTAGTCGGAGAGCTGGCGACGGTTTTTCTGATGTATCTACGTACGGCAAAATAATATCAAATATAACTGTAAAATTGTTTCCTATTTGAGAATCTGTAAGTCTGGCAGCATCTGTCTCCTGCGTTTCAGGTATAAGGCAGAAATTACATGGATAAAAATTCAAGTTTTTGAAGTAATGATGTAAGACTTTCTTTAAACTTTATATTATAGGATAATAATTGAGAATCTATAAAATAACATTCCCTGATTGATTATTCGTTGTTAACATGTTGCCGGATCCATTTGTATTTTGAAAAAAGTTGTTTTTTTTTCAAAGTATCTGCGTAAGGTCTAGCATATTCTTTTTTATATGGAAGATGATATTTATAGATCGAATCACGAAATGACAGACCACAATTTCGTTGCAAACACATCTAAAAAATTATTTAAAAAATAATTAGTAGAAGAAACTTTCCAAGCTACTGCGTTTTTCAATTGCGAGATAAGAACGTGAGGCGCATGTGGGACTGATTTTGAATTCTATATTATTGGATAATTATCAAAAATCTATAGAATAACATTCCCTGCCTTGATTATTTGCTGTTGAAGTCTATTTTTCTATATGACGGATGATACAAATAGGTCGAATTATAGAATATCAGATCAAAATTTGGCTGTGAACATTTCAAAATGGATATTTGAAGTCTACTATTTTTGTAACAAGTATTGTATCTTGTAGGTAAATGAGAAATACAGAAACAGGAGTGGCACAATAGAGGGGATAGCGATAGGATCTTACTTTTACCGTGTACTTCTTTATGAAAACAAGATTTCCATAGAATATAAGTTATTCTTATCAAAAATTACATTTATCAGTCATTAAAGGCTGGTTTGTGATGGATTTAATTCACAAATTATATATATAGCCACCAATTATATTGTAATCGGATTATTAATACAGATTACAGTGCAAATATTTCTTTCACAAACTCTCATAATGACAAAATCGCTCACAGTTACTCTTACTGAATGAATCCTCTGCCGCTAGCTCACGCACTTTATATACTCTACTCCAACAATAGGCCAACATTCAATGTTTGACAATTGAACAACAATGAGCTAGCATTCAAATGTCTGACAACCGACTATCTAGCAACAATGTCTGACAATGGGCTCGTTCGGGTGTTTTTCAATTCAGAATCTAGTAATTTGAATTTCCTGATTCTCATTCCCTTCAAAAAATGTTTGATAGAGCCAAGAATAATTTATAAGGTCCTGATAACGTCACAGTCTTTAGATCGTAAGAATATTGTTACGCCGAAATAAAATGCAAACGTATATCGAGTAATTTACACTGGCGTCATCCAACTGAACATTCCAACTAATTACTAACAGAGAATGTTTGGTCTACTGTACAATTCTGTGGTACAACTGAACAACTGACAGTGACTATTACATCATGGATGGTGCTTGTTCAAATAAACATTTTCATTTCAATATTTTGAATTAAATACTGAATAAAACATGATAGTTTTCATATTTATATCAACAACTAATAGCAAAACTTATGTGCAATTTGTGATTTCTAAGAGTTTCCAAATCGAACAAGCCCATTTGATCCCATGTTATGCCATAGTGTACATGAAAAAACTAAAATCTATCGTGTTTCTGATTACCGGATGATTAAAAGACTAGGGGCCAGTTTCACCAAAGCCAGTTAAATTTATCCAGAGGTTATTTCATACGAAAACTATTGTTGATACAATTGTAACAATAGTCATTAACTCAGAATAACCTCTAAATAAATTTAACTTTAAGTGAAATCGAGATTAGAAATTTTAAATGTAGCCTGGAATTGGCTGACAATATATTTTTAACTTGCTTTCTTTTTTGTCTGTTTGTATGAAATCTTGTAATCA
Source organism: Dromius quadrimaculatus (assembly GCA_963989225.1). Taxonomy (NCBI): domain Eukaryota; kingdom Metazoa; phylum Arthropoda; class Insecta; order Coleoptera; family Carabidae; genus Dromius; species Dromius quadrimaculatus. The sequence continues at coordinate 32,400,639 of OZ022330.1, forward strand.
AAATTACAGCCACTTTTCAGCTAATCAGAGCAATCAAACTTTCACAGTAGCTCAGTTCCCGATGGCCATACAATATTCAATCATTTGAAGCACGATTTATCTCCTGTGAATATGAAAATAGCAGGCAAGTGTACTTAGTGACGTAAAGCGGACGGATTGTAAGCTTTTGCTGACAGTGGAATCGAGGACTTGAGATACTGTTAGTGCTCTTTTTACCTATCCCTAATAGCAAAACTGATGCATCAAGTAACAAAGATTACATTTTATGATTTTTTTAAGCAAATGAAGACAGAAATGTGGGAAAAATCCATCCATGTAATTTCTACCTTATACCTGAAACGCAAGAGACAGATGCTGCCAGACTTACAGATTCTCAAATAGCAAACACTTTTACAGGTATATTTGATAATATTTTGCCTTACGTAGATACATCAGCAGAATCGTCGTCAGCTCTTAATTGTGAAATTTTTCAATAAAAGAACCGAGTTTGATTGACATATTTATTATTCAAAAATTATTATAGTAGTGTAAACAAAAATGTTGTTGTTGATAATAAATGGATGAATTTATATGGCCGTCAATTTTATGTTCACGTTTAGCTTAGGTCATTGATTGTATGTATTACTCCATGTTTAATAAAAATTTAAAACCAGCAAGATATTTTTGTCACGTTTTCTACTGAATAAAAGAATTAGAATCTGTTCTGAATTTCAATTATATCAATCAATGAAATAAATCATGTAAGTCATGTTTCATTGTATTAGTTTACTGTATTGTGATTGCATTTGCAAAAATCTGTTTGTCAAATCAATAAGATAGTTTTGATGCATCCAAATAAATTTAAAAAGCTCGGTGATTGGGGTACTTCGGTGCACTAGTTACACAAAGTATCATATGCAACACGGACACTGAGCGACTGTCATTATTGTCACGGACAAATTTGGCTGCACGAAGCTACGCCTTGGGCTTTGCCCTCGTCTTCGCCTCGTGCTTCGTCCTCGCCTTCGCCTCGTACTTCGTCTTCGCTTCTGCCTCGGGCTCTGCCCTGGTCTTCACCGAATGCAGCCAAATGTATCCTGGACAAAAATTACAGTCGTTCGGTTCTTGTACCATAATATACTATTTTTGTGTATCAAGAACGAAAAGTGGGTCTTTATGTCTCGAGCTCGCTACAATAGTGCGAGAGCAATGAAGACACTTTTTGCTCATGTTGCACATATAATTATTCTTTTCACAACTACGATTACTAAATACTATTTTTATCGGAAATAATATCATTTGATTGATTCAATTCAACTTGAATTCATGTCTGTTTTATTTGTAACTATGACGACATGTAGTATCATATTATCTAAAGGAATAAACAAAATCATGAAATTACTGTTTGTCAAAAAGTGTTCATATTCAATAAAAATAAGTAAAAATATCTTGGGAAATAGCGAAGACAGTGATTTTTCCTGTACTCGAAACAACGCAAAATGCTACTTTGAATTTATTAACTGCAAAATTCAGAACAGTGTATGAAAAATATTATAACCACTTTGTAGAATGGTGTGAGGCAAAAAAATCAAAAACTATTGTGAAAACTTAGCATATAGCTCACTTTTTGAAAAGATCTGAAGTGTTGCAATCATCTTCTGTTTAGTCCTTGTATTCGATGCTAAAATCCACATTGGCAGTTGAAAATAATATAGGTATTAGCTAATTCAAGAAGCTAGTTTCTTTTTTAAAGCAGAAAGCAGTTGATTATAGACTAAGAAAATCTAAATCGTTTACAAGAGATGAAATTAATTAATTTCTCATTTTGATTGTGGCTGGAGCATGTCGACGGGACGAATTAGTATGACACGCCATTCTGCTATTTATTGGCGACAATTATAGACCGCGATACAGAACCCCTTTCTCCAGATTATTAACACTCTCTTGAAACTTTGTGAGTGGCTTCATGTTGATGAGTCCGACAACTTTTTTATCTGCGAAAATTTTTGAAACTGCTGCGTTTTCGGCCCAGCAGCCGAAAAAGACGTCGAATCTATGATTTATTCCTGACCACCAACATCACTTTTTTTCATAGTTTGATAAATAAAGAGAAACACAAACAACATTTAGTCCGACAAAAATATTGCGGCGTTCGGCGTAACCCCCATCTTCAACATGTCAAAATTACAAGTTTTGTTAGATAATTAACATCCTATCGAATCTCTCGGTATTGATAGATAAACATTAATGAAGCTGGGTGGAGATATTGTCCGACAAAATTTCTGCTGCATATTTTCAGTCCGACACCTTGGAAATGTCAATTCTACGAGATTGGTTTGCTGATTAACACTCATTTATTCTGAATGTTTTCCTCTTTGGAGTGATGTACAGAATACATTGGTATTATTGTCCGACAAAATATCTGCTGCATATCCATGAAAAATTCAAAAAAAGTATTTCGCAAATTATCACTTATGGTATGTTGAACGGCGATTCCCAACTCGGCACATTTGCAGGTAGTCTCTGCTAATGACTCCCCAACTCGGCACATACGAATATCTCAGGTACCTGCAGCGATACCCAACTCGGTACATATGCAGGTAGTCTCTGATAATAATGAAATGACCTAGGTACCTGAAGAAAAGGAGGACTGGGTATCCTAATATTTTTAAATGAAATAAAATCTATTTTATAGTTCATTTGACAATAATACAAAATCATAGAATAAGTAGATTGCATCATACAATGAAAATAATGATTTTAACGTGATCGGGGATTAACCATTTTATTGTTATTACTCGATCACTGGACTCGCTCATAGTATGGAAAAATGGTTTACACTTCCGAATAACACACCACCACTTGACTTTACCAGATAAATATTTTCGATTTGATTTACTGGATCAGTGGTTTTTTTCCACGTTGGCTACTTATCTAGCGAATTGATACCTTTGATGTGGTTGATTGAATTGTTAGATTGATAATAGATAGCTACTAAGCAAAACATTCAAATTTATATTTTTCTTAAGTGTTAACCCGATAATAGGGGTGGGTTCTTCTGCAAACACTTGTTTAGGATGTGCCGAGTTGGTCATAAGGATTACCACCAACCCTTGATTGATGTCCCATCGGGAGATTAAATGTGCCGAGTTGGGGTGTGCCCATGTTGAAACTGAGATCTAAAGATGGTATTGTAATATTCTTCAGTGTAATATCATAAAAGGTAGAATAATCTTATTCTACCTGGTCTCTATTCTCTGCTGCACGTGCAACGAAGGTTTTATTTGAACCAATATAGTACAAGCAATGGATGGATGAAGTCAAAAATTCACCCTGAACTTCAAGATATTTCTGACTTGTTGTAGCTGTTGTGAATCTGCACATTCCATCTTTTTCATATTTGAAGCATATCGGCAAGTGTCATCGGGATAGTTGATCCGGACCTCGTGTGGTCTCGTGATTAGTTTATAAATATGCTTCACTCCATTTGAGTAAATATTAAAAATTGTATTACAGACTCAGATAATAATGAGGACGGAGATCACAGCAGCAGTACTGACGATGGTCGACGAGTATGACTTTTATGCAAATAGTGAAGACTCATCAACGGATGATGATACTGAGTAATTGAATATTTGCCTTGAAAAAAATGTTCTTCTAAATCATGTATTCTTTTATATATGTAAATTGATAAATTTGAACTCAAATTTTCCCATTACTCTCGAAAATCAATATTTTCGAATCGTAAAGAAATATCACTTCTACTATAGGTATTTTAATGTTGAAACAATTTTGCCCAAGAAACATTCTTATGTTTCTTGTTTGACATCTTTCACCAATTTTTCGGTTTTCCTTGGAAGCTTTCTCTACAATAATTATATTTTCAAATTTGTATGTTGGGTTTCACATCAAGATATTCTTTTCATTCCTATTTTTACATGTTGCACTACTGTGATGAAGATGAGGAAAAAAATTAGCGAATAAAAAATCACTGTGAACTTATTTATAGAAATGAAGACGTAGAAGTTTGAGTATTATAATTTGATCTCACAAATCGATGTACAAAATTTGGTTTGAATGTGGATTCAATATGGTGCGCATACAAACACAGAAAACGCTACTTCTGATCTTTTTATTTTCGGACTGGCAATACGGCGCACTATTTTTGTCGGACAATATATTATTTTATTAGGAAATATACTTACCTATATGTATGATTTTTGTCCGACAAGTGTTAATCAGCAGACCAATCCCGTAGAATTGACATTTCTAGAGTGTCGGACTGAAAATATGCAGCAGAAATTTTGTCGGACAATATCTCCACCCAATTCCACTAATGTTTATTTATTAATACTGAGAGATTCGATAGGATGTTAATTATCTAACAAAACTTGTAATTTTGACATGTTGAAGATGGGGGTTACGCCGAGCGCCGCAATATTTTTGTCGGACTAAATGTTGTTTGTGTGTTCTCCTTTTATTATCTTACAATCAAACTTTGAAAAGAAGTGATGTTGGTGGTCAGGAATAAATCATAGAATCGAGGACTTTTTCGGCTGTTCGGCTGAAAACGCAGCAGTTTCAAAAATTTTCGCAGATAAAAAAGTTGTCGGACTCATCAAAATGAAGTCATTCTCAAAGTTTTAAGAGAAAGTTGATAATCTGGAGAAATGGGTTCTGTACCGCGGACTATTAATTCCAGCTAAATTTGTACTATCTATTTTTATTATCTTGCAAGATAGTTTTAATTTATTGAATTTTTATGATTGATTCGAAATTATGTACATAATGGCAATTCAGAATTATTATTATCTTGCAAGAAAATTTTAATTCATTGAATTTTTATGATTGAATTAAAATTATGTACTTGATGGAAATTTAGAATTATTCTAATCTTGTAAGATAATTTTGATTCATTGAATTTTTATGATTGAATTGAAATTATGTACATAATGGAAATTCAGAATAATTATTATCTTGCAGGATAATTTTATTCATTGAATTTTTATGATCGAATCAAAATCATGTACCTAATGGAAATTCATAATTATTATTATCTTGCAGAATAATTTTAATTCATTGAATTTTTTTGATTGAGTTAAAATTATGTACATAATGGAAATTCAGAATTATTAATCTCTTGCAAGATAATTTTAGTACATTGAACTTTTATGATCAAATTGAAATTATTTACATAATGATAATTCAGCATAGAGACTATCTAGCAAAATTATACGGAATCGTTGAGTTTTTATGATTTAATTGAAATTATGTACATATTGAAAATTCAGAATTATTATTATCTTGCAAGATAGTTTTAATGCATTGAATTTTTATGATTGAATTAACATAATGATAATTCTGCATAGAGACTATCTAGCAAAATTATACGGAACCGTTGAATTTTTATGATTTAATTAAAATTATGTACATAATGAAAATTCAGAATTATTATTATCTTGCAAGATAGTTTTGATGCATTGAATTTTTATGATTGGAATAAAATTATGTATATAAAAGAAGTTCAATATTCTTATTATCTTGCAGAATAATTTTAATTCATTGAATTTTTGTGATTGAATTGAAATTATGTACATAATGGAAATTCAGAATAATTATTATCTTGCAAGATAATCCTAATACATTGAATTTTTATGATTGAATTGAAATTATGTACATGATGGGAATTCGGAATTCTTATTATCTTGCATGATAATTCTAATTCGTCGAATTTTTATGAATTAATTAAAATTATGTACATTACGGCAATTCAGAGTTATTATTTTCTGGCAAGATAATTTTAATCCATTGAATTTTTATGATTGAATATAAATTAAATATAGTAATTTTGAGAGTGAGCTATAAAAAATATAGTGCATCTTAAAAAAGTATAGTATCCTATGGGAAAAACAAAAACTGGACACATATATTTGTTACTTATTAATTCAGATGGAAATTATATTTTTCTGTACTTCTTGTATTCTTTAACAATTTTCTGTCTGAAATAAAAGTATGATATTATGCTTTATGCAATAGATTTTTGAATTAATGTGAATCAAAAGCTCATTTTCATCAATAAAATACTACTTCTGCTGCTTTCTTCTCGCCATTTCGAATGCATGATATCCTTTCTGGGAGGCGTGAATAAATTTTCAAAATGAATGATTTGTTTGTTAGAGTTCGGTGACAAAAATATAGTATTTTTGCGCACAGTTTATTTCTGCAACAGTATATAACACGCAGACGTAAAATATAGTACCTACAATACTATATATTACAGTACGGGTGGCAACCCTAAATGCGCGGTACATTTATCATTTTTATAATTTAGGAATAATTTTCGAGATAATAAATAGTAACATATCTGCTATAAATTGCCAAAAGATCAGTTGAATTTTGATCATCAACAATGAAAATAAATATATTTTATTGGGATATAAGTTCTGTACATTAATTAGAAACACAACGTTTCGACAGCAAAGTGCTGCCTTTTTCAAGTGTAAAGAAATATAAATATAATAAACAAAATTGTCGGGACAACAAAAATAAAAGTACAAATAGTAACTAGATAAGTTTAAAATATATTTACTCCTAGGATCGTAGAGCTCTGCCTGTGATTGATGATTCAATATCCACAGGTCTTCAAGAGATAATAATGAAGGTCTAAATAGGGAAATTGTCAACTCCTTGTGGTTCTATGTCATTCTGGCTCTATTCTTTTTGGTTTGGCGCATAACTGAACCATCCACAGATCTTCAGGAGGTGGTGATAAAGTAATTCTTGCAAGTAGATTCGTAGATACAAATAACTTGAAATTATGAAAAAATGATTGGTAGCCATGATCGATCAAATTCATAACCGGTATTCAAATTCAAATTATTCGCTGATTTTTTTATTTCAATTGCTTCTGTTTTATGTACATAATTTTAATTCAATCATAAGAATTCAATGCATTGAAATTATCTTGCAAGATAATAATAATTCTGAATTGCCATCATGTACATCATTTTAATTCAATCAAAAAAATTCAATGATTTAAAATTATCCAGCAAGATAATAATAATCCTGAAATTCCATTATGTATGTAATTTTAATTCATTCATAAAAATTCAATGCATTCAAACTATCTTGCAAGATAATAATAATTCTGAATTTTCATTATGTACATAATTTGATTCAATCATAAAAATTCAATAAATTAAAATTATCTTGCAAGATAATAAAAATGAATAATTTAAATTTAACTGGAATAAATTGTTGCTATTAAATAGCAAAACGGCGAGCCATAAATTAGTGAAAGTGACCGTTGATGATATCAAAGATAATGGATCCATTCTGATTGTCAAGAGTCCTGATTCAGAATCCAATTCACAGCAAACTTTCATTGTTGATAATGAAGGAAAAAAAATTTCAGAACTCATTTTCTAAATAAATATGTTTTATTGGGATATAAGTTCTGTACATTGATTAGAAACGTTTCGACAGAAAAGTGCTGCCTTTTTCAAGTGTGAGGAAATATAAATATAATAAACAAAATTGTCAAGACAACAAAAATAAAAGTACAAATAGTAACTAGATAAGTTTAAAATATATTAACTCCTAGGATTATTATTGTCAATAATTTTAATGTGGCAAAGTATATATTGGACAAACCAAGCGGACTGTAGAAACAAGATTGAAACAGCATTCTCTTCATATAAGATTGAACCATCCAGAAAAATCTGCTGTGGCTGAGCATGCCATTCAAGAATTACATGCCATTGACTTCAAGAATACGAAGCTTCTTGCTAAAGAGAACAATTGGTTAAAGAGGATTATAAAAGAAGCAATTGAAATAAAAAAATCAGCGAATAATTTGAATTTGAATACCGGTTATGAATTTAATCGATCATGGCTACCAATCATTTGTTCATAATTTCAAGTTATTTGTATCTACGAATCTACTTGCAAGAATTACTTCATCACCACCTCCTGAAGATCTGTGGATGGTTCAGTTATGCGCCAAACCAAAAAGAATAGAGCCAGATTGACCTAGAACCACAAGAAGCTGACAATTTCCCTATTTAGACCTTCATTATTATCTCTTGAAGACCTGTGGATATTGAATCATCAATCACAGGCAGAGCTCTACGATCCTAGGAGTAAATATATTTTAAACTTATCTAGTTACTATTTGTACTTTTATTTTTGTTGTCCCGACAATTTTGTTTATTATATTTATATTTATTTACACTTGAAAAAGGCAGCACTTTGCTGTCGAAACGTTGTGTTTCTAATTAATGTACAGAACTTATATCCCAATAAAATATATTTATTTTCATTGTTGATGATCAAAATTCAACTGATCCTTTCGCAATTTATAGCAGATATGTTACTATTTATTATCTCGAAAATTATTCCTAAATTATAAAAATGATAAATGTATCGCGCATTTAGGGTTGCCACCTGTTCTGTAATATATAGTATTGTAGGTACTATATTTTACGTCTGCGTGTTATATACTGTTGCAGAAATAAATTGTGCGCAAAAATACTATATTTTTGTCACCGAACTCTAACAAACAAATCATTCATTTTGAAAATTTATTCACGCCTCCCAGAAAGGATATCATGCATTCGAAATGGCGAGAAGAAAGCAGCAGAAGTAGTATTTTATTGATGAAAATGAGCTTTTGATTCACATTAATTCAAAAATCTATTGCATAAAGCATAATATCATACTTTTATTTCAGACAAAAAATTGTTAAAGAATACAAGAAGTACAGAAAAATATAATTTCCATCTGAATTAATAAGTAACGAATATATGTGTCCAGTTTTTGCTTTTCCCATAGGATACTATACTTTTTTAAGGTGCACTATATTTTTTATAGCTCACTCTCAAAATTACTATATTTCGCCGGAGCAATGATGGCAACAAGTAGTCGGTATGAATACTATCAGAAAAACTCCATGCAACATTGCACAATATCCCAAATTACCTGGATCAAGTCTATTTACAAGTCATTGTTTCCGAGAATTATCGTATATAATATCACAAGGGACTGTAATTTTGTCAATAAATTTTTCTTGAAATCTTTGATTACCTAGCAACATCGTGAGAGTTATCTGTCCGATTGAACCACGAGAGCGTAGCTCGAGGGATTTCATCTGAGCAGATGACTCAAAAGATATTGCTTGAAGGTAATCAATATTTGGAAGAAAAATTTATGATAAAATTAAGGTCGCAAGTGGTATTTGTGGAGAATGTTTCTTGAATGAAATTGCCACTATAAGTACTTACCTATTAAATAATGTTAGTTGCAACTACTAACCTTTTTTATTGAAAAATGTACTAAATTGTCTCCATATACGCTTGTATTTTCAGACTTTTTGTTTTCAATTTCATTACTTTCGGCGAAAAATGCATTTCCAAATCGATTAAATTTTGACATTTCCGAGAACTGATTGTTTGTTTATACTAGTACTGTGTATTGTTTCTCGATGACAAAGGCAATTTATCGCGATAAATCGCTTGCCAACGGGAATTTATTATTATAATTGTCATTGTAACAATACAAAATTTGTCAGTTTAATTGACATGAGTGTAATAGTCTTCGAAATTACTGGCAAATTCTGGAACTGACATCATGATTTTGAATCGTCATGGTGGTTGACGTTCGTCAACTGCTGCAGAAGGTTAAGTTGATGAAAGTTGAAATAACAAAATTTTCACGAACAAGAAAACTCAACGTATCAATATAAACGAACATTCTGATGATATTGTTAATGCCAGAAAGTCAAATCCAACAAACGGAGTATCAAGTTCTAACATTAATATCCAAAATTGTTAGAAATGCACTATACATTCAAATATTGTGAATAATAAATACGAGGATTCTGGGTAGAAAATCATGTGCTTACTCGCACATATGGTATAGATGCGCAGAGCTGTACTGGCACAAAATTATATAGATACTTGAATATTATTATTATCCATTCATTTTTGCAACAAGAAAAGTGTATTTATTTGAGTAATCGATAGAGTATTTTACTGCTCGTTGCCATAAGAGACGATCATTGAAGTAAGATATTGCTCGTTCCTCAGTAACCATAGTCGTGGAAAAAAGTATTTTTACTGGGCCACCACTATATGTAGTTGAGCAACAGCTGAACAATGTTCAATTCAGAATGAAAATATATGAACACAATATTCAATAGTGAATAGATTTTATGAAGGGTTTTAAACACACAAAATTTGATGATGAACATGAACATTGACCTAATGTTGTTAATTTTTTCCGTACCACGACCTAGTTTCTTAATTTTATGTGAAGATGACTATAATCTTCAAGTACCATTATTGTTTTTAATTTATTGTGAAGTTAATTAATGAGGTTATTCAATTTTTACACATACTAAAATAATTTTTGGAATATGCTTAATAATCTGGGGATTTGGCAGGAATAAATTTTTGTCAACGGTCCACAAAAAAATAGAAAAGATTATCACCTCCTTCTCTACAGGTAACAGGATCTTGATGTGTCGACATTACAATGTTTGAAAGGCCGGAAGGAACAGGCGATGGAAATACAGAAATTGGATTTATTGGACAATCATCTGAAAAACAAATTTGATTAGCAACAATTATAATTACTCAAAACTATTATTTTCAAGGCAACATAGTTATTATATAGTTATTTTCATATGAGTACAAAGAATACATGATTTCGGGATAAATTAAAAAGATCACTGGACTACGATATGCAGAGTCTAGTAATTTCAGCACTCGTGATAGTCCAGTCGGCATGTCGAAAAAATAGGGGTAGATAAGGAAAAGATGCGAGCTTGATGAAACTTTGGTATATTGTTTTTGATCACTTAATAGTGTTATATGTATATTTTCCGACCAGAATTTCGCAAAGAAATTTCCAGGGGCAGGAAAAAGCCATGAAATTTTGGCACTTTTCCCAGTTTTCGCCCTGTAACTTTTTCCCCTTCATTCCCACGCCTTGGATCATCAAGTTCAATTTCATAGAAAATTGAATTTTCAATAAGTTTGATCCGTAAAACTTGTTCGTAGACCCACTAAGTTCCAAGATACAGCACTTCAAAGAAGCAAAAATTCCTGAAAAACTAAAAAAACATCAAAAATGGGGGCTTTCGCTGAATATCTTTTATTTTTCAATTTTTTTAAATAATAATTTTGAAAAATAAATAATTTTTTTATGGTATTATGGTACCTAGCTTTATTCTGACGCAGGAATCAATCAACAACCCACCCCTTATCCTGCCTACCTATGCCCCTATATCTGGAGGCACGGTAGTACCCTCGCCAAGACGAGTCAAATGAAGCGCAAGAGCACTACACAACTTTCTCGCAGAGCTTCGTCGTTTTTTTGAACCCTCATAACTTGGATTTGGATTATACCTACCAGATAAACAAAATTCTCGAGATATGATGTCAATAGTGGACTTATTGAACATATAAAGTTTCAATTGCATAGTTCTTATACTTTAAATTTTATTGATAGCTGAAAAATCTCCGATTTCGTCACTGACTCGCTCACTGATGATTATCAAAATTCTTGGGTTACTTCCTGAAGTCCTAGAATGCTGAAATTTGGTATGTAAGTTAGTATTAGTACACAAATAACAACGAAATTCCAAAGCTTGGAACTTCTACTCCCAACCACTCAAACTAGGGGATGGAAATTTGTATGAGACTCTACAAATTTTGATGCTAGAGGTCTGAAAATTGATATAGGGAGTCCTTGTTATGAATCATAGTAAAATAAAAACTTACTAAAAGAAGTGGAATCCCACCAAAAACATTTTCATGTAAAATGTTGGCAAGACGAAGCCATATGGCTCGCATTGTCAAAGAGTTATCAGATCTCATGTAGAGCCAAGCTTCTAACTCTACACGCTCTAATTCTACAAGCCATAGCTTCACAAACTCTACATCTTAGTCAAAACTTGGCCATTTCGATACATTCACATGTAGCATAAGGTGAAAAATTCATTCACTATTCATTTCTTTTCTAATATACAATAGTTTTAGTAGCTCCCTCTACTGAATGAATAGTGGCTAGACAGGTAGATGGACAAGGAGGTTTGTAGAATTAGAGCGTGTAGAGTTAGAAGTTTGGCTCTACATGAGATCTGACAACTTTTTGACAGTGCGAGCTATATGGTCTCGCCTTGGCAATATTCTACATAATAGTTATTTATGATATAAGTATTAAAAGTGTCATTTTATTTTGTGACAAAGGAAGTTTAGGACACGACGCGCAGCGGAGTGGCGTAACCTTTGGAACAAAATAAAATCACATTTAACACGTATGTCATACACTATTTTTTATACAAACACTATTGTTAGTGATAATAATGCGAAATTAGTAAAAATTTATACAAATTATGACATATTGGATGAACTGTCATTTATATAGCAACCACGTACTCTTTGATAGCAACCAATGTTTTGTTGTTATTTACACAGTTTGACAGATATTTTGAATGAAATGGATAGTCAAGAAAATAAATTAATTCCAGCTGAAATTGACGTAGCAGCTACTAGAACTGTTCATTATCTATTACCTTCTAAGTCGATGCAACAGTACGAGATCGCCTACGGACGTTTTTTGAAATGGTGCGAAGATAAAAATGTTTCTAGTAAATATTATGAGACTGTTTTTTTTGCGTACTTTGAGGAGGAATTCAAGTAATGGAAATCGTCAACGTTATGGTCGAATTACTCTGTATGTAAAAACTATATTGAAAATAAAGAACAATCAAGATTAAGCAAACATTATATATAAGTGTTAGAAGTGAATCACTTTTAACACGTCGCCAATGGTAACGTGTTAAAAGTGAATCACTTTTAACCCGTCGCCAATGGTAACGTGTTAAAAGTGATAACAATGTCATAAATTGTTATTTTTAATACGCTAAGCAACCATTAAAAGTCGTACTTTTAATAGTGTTTGTATAAAAAAATATTTTTGGTGGAATTCCACTTCTTTTAGTAAGTTTTTATTTTACTATTATTTGTAACAAATAGTTCATATATCAATTTTCAGACTTCTAGCATCAAAATTTGCGGAAGTCTCATACGAATTTCCTTCCCCTAGTTTGAGGAATTGGGGAGTGAAAGTTCCAAGTTCCAGAATTTTGTTGTTGTTTGTGTACTAATTACATACCAAATTTCAGCATTCTAGGACTTCAGGAAGTAACCTAAGAATTCTGATGATCATCAGTGAGCGAGTCAGTGACGAAATCGGAGTTTTTTTTGATATCAATAAAATTTAAAGTATAAGAGCTATTAGAGCAAGACCCCAGGCCCGCCAGACCTTACTTATTTTCTGAGAAACAAAATGTGTGAAGTAGAGTAGTGTCAGTTGGTACTTTGATCTTGATCATACGCATACTTGCTATTTGTGACGACGGCTAATTTATAGATACGAGGTGCTGAATGTCCGTTAGGACATTACTCACTTTTCTCTAAGTTTTGAGTGCTGATTTTTATGTATGGCTTAGAGAATATTGTTAAAAAATGATAATTAGCAATTCTAGACACTTTCCATAGGTAGTAATTTCTGCTAGACTCTTGAAAGCTCGCAAAGAATAACGTAATCTTGCTCATAGTCTAAGTGCTAATTTTTATATATGATACTCAGGAAACAGTTCCAATAATTTTTGTTAACAGCCAAATCAATCGTAGGGCTAAACATCCCCCAAACACAATTAAAATGTCACTGTAAGTTAGAGCGCGAGAATACTATTTATGGACTTGATAGTAAGCGAAGTATCTATGTGCATCCAACTCTCTCTTGGTCTAGCTGTTTACAGAAAGTATTGAAATTGCTCCCTGAGTATCGTATATAAAAATTAGGACTCAGGCTATAAATGAGATTAAATTATTTTTTGAGAGCTTTAAAGCGTTCAACAGGCATTACTGCCGATGAGAGGTGTCTGATGACAGTGTTGATTATCAGTTTTCAACAATATTCTCTAGAACATACATAAGAATCAGCACTCAGACTTTAAGAAAAGTGAGTGAAGTCGTAACGTACTTTTAGCATCTCGTATCTATGAATTGGCCGTCGGTACAAACTGGCAAATATGCCTATGATCAAAGTACTGACTGACACTACTCTAATCCACACATTTTGTTTCTCAGAAAACAAGTAACGTCTGGCAGGTCTGGGATCTTGGACTATATGCAATTGAAACTTTATATGTTTAATAAGTCCACTATTGACATCATATCACGGGAATTTTGTTAACTGGTATAATCCAAACCCAAGTTATCAAAAAAAAAGACGAAGCTCTTCGAGAAAGGTGGGTAGTGCTGTTGTGCTTTGCTTGGCTTGTCTTGGCGGGGGCACTACCGTGCCTCCAGATATGGTGGTATAGGTAGACAGGGTAAGCGGTGGGTTGTTGACTGATTTCTACGTCAGAATGAAACTAGGTACTATAATATCATAAATAATGTTGAAAAATAAAAGATACTTAGCGAAAATCGCCATTTTTGATGTTTTTTTTAGATTTTCAGGAAGTTTTCACTTTTTTGAAGTGCTGTATCTTGGAACTTAGTGAGTCTACAAACAAGTTTCACATATCAAATTTATCGGAAATTTGATGCTTTACGAAGTTCAACTTGATGATCTGAGGCGAAGGAATCATTATCATCATCATCATCGCGTTCCAATTCATAGAATTATTGCGAGACGCTTAAGCGTCAGAATCCGTTTTTGAGGTGGATTACTTCTCTTTTGATTATAGATTTTCATGTTTTTTTTGCTTTGGTTGTTATTTCTTTCCATTTTTTCCGATTTTTACATTTGGTTCTCCATTCTTTGATATTCATTGCTTTCATGTCCTCTTCTATTTCTTCCAGCCATCTTTTCCGGGATCTTCCTCTGTTTCTTACTCCTAGTGGTATCTAGACGGTAATTTTATGGATTAATTCTGTGGGTATTCTTCTCATTATATGGCCTTACCATTCCAGTCTTAACGCTTTTATGTTCCCAACTATATTCTCTCCTTCCAGAGTTTCTTCTATTTCTGCGTTTGTTTTCAGTCTTATTTCTCCTTCTATCGTTATATTGGTCCGAGTATTGTTCTCATTACTTTTCTCTCGAATTTTTTCAGATCTTCTTCTTTTTTATTTATTGTTGTTGTTTCTATGGCGTACGTGACTGCTGGTCTTATGTAGATATGTATTTTTGTTCTCTTGTTCAATTTTGAGCTTTTTATTGGGGCTTTGGTTCTCCCATAGGCTTAATTTCTCTTTTGAATTCGCTCTGCTATTCTTTCTTCATCGTTTTTCCCTATTGATGCTCCTAGGTAGTTGAATGTGGATACAGATTCAAATTTGTACTCTCTGGAATGTTCCTTAATTTCACTACCTATCGGGTGGTTGTACGTGTCATTTTTGTCTGTTTTCAATATTTTTTCGTAATAATCTAGCCATATTCCCCCAATTTTCTCAGGATCGTATTCGGTTTTGCCATTAGCGTTATTTATTCCTTTCAAGATAGCTCTTGGTTTATTTGTTCTTACTTTAATCTAACTGTAGAACTGTTTCAGGTTCTGGCTTTGTTTGTTTCTTTCTATTTCTCCTAGTTTTTGATTGATCCATTAATTTTTCTCATTTTTATAGGTTGCGTTTGCTCTGTTTCTTGCTGCTGAATATTCATTTTCTGATTGTTCTGTTTTTGTGTTTAGCCATCTCAATCTCGCCGCGTTCTTGTTTTTCCTTGCTATATCGCAGTCCTGGTCGAACCATTCCTTATTAGGTGCTTTGAATTGTTGTTTCCCTAAGATTTCGTTACTTGTATGTGTTACTTGTTTTTTTATTTCCTCCCATTTCTCTTCGATACTGATTGGCTCAGATATTTTTTTTTGTAGTTTCTCTGTTAATCGTTCTTCGAATATCTTTTGTATTTCTGTGTCTTCTAGTAGGCCTATATTCCAATTCTCTCTTTTTTCTTGAGCTATGTAGTATTTTTTTTGCGGTGGGGTGTTTAATTTTTGCTACCACTAGGTAATGATCTGTGCCCGTATTTGCTCCTCGGTATGATCTTGTATCGAGTGTTTTTTTGCTGATTTCTCTATCTGACATTATATGATCTATTTGGTTTTCTGTTGTTCCTCCTGGGTGTCTCCAGGTTACTTTGTGTTTTCTGGGGTGTTCGAATTTTGTTACGAAGCCTAGAATTCCAGCTAGCTCGCCCAATTTGTGTCTATTATCGTTAGTTTTATCGTGTATTGTTCCTTTGCCATTTCCTATAATTCCTTGCAGGTATTGTTCTTTGCCAAGTTGCGCATTTGCATCTCCAATTAATAATAGAGAGTCTCCTGTTTAGCTTATTTTTTCGCATACCTCGTGTAGTTTTTCGTAGAAGTTATCTTTTCCTTCTGCTTCGGTTGTTTCGGTTGGAGCATAGATGTTTACCAGGGTTAGGTTACATGCCTTCATTTTTAATCTTAAAGAAGCTATTCGTCCATTTATTGAGTTAAATTTAATTATTTTGTTTCTTATTCTGCTTGCGATGTAGAATCCAACACCAATTTTTTCCTTGTTTAGATTCGCCATTATGTAGGAAACTGTATTTTTCTTTTGTTACTTCTCCTGAGTCCTTTTATCTCACTTCTTGTGTCGCAGCAATATCAATACAGTATTTGTCTAGTTCTCTTGTTATTTCTTCCATTTTGCCTGGCTTTAACATTGTTTTAACATTCCAAGTTGCTATTCTTATTTCGCTTTTCTTTTTTCGTTTTTTGTTGGACTCTCCCTTCTCTGTGGTGTTTATCTTTGTATTATTTATCTATTTGCCGATATCTTTATCCTTGTACTTTGCAGGGTCTGTTACCATGTATCTGATACTCTGTGTTTTCGTCAGTTCTTTGAATTTTTTTCCTGTTCTTGTAGTAGCTTATTTTCCTTTTGGTCCCATTTCATCATCTTTCCATTGATTTCAATCTTTTAATACCGTACTCTGACTATAGCTCTTTTATTTCTTCCCATTTTTGCTATCATTCTAAGCTCTCTTTGTATATTTCTGTCTTTTCTTGTAAGCTCAGATTCTATGAATATATCTTTTCCAATTAACTCCGATTTTCCTCTCAATATTGTTGATTTGTCTTTGAGATTTTCAATTTCTATGATGCATTTCTGTTTTCCAATTTTGTATGCTTTTTTCACAGCAATTGTCATTTCAAGTTCTTTTCAATCATGGTTTCTGCGGCGCTTTTTAAAATTTCTTCATCATTTGAATTTTCTATTAAACCACTGATTACCAAGTTATTCCAATTTTCTCTTTCAATAGTTTTTCTATTTTATTTTCTGTATCCTGTATTATGTTTTAAAATACTTCTTTCTCTCTGTTCCATTCTTCTGTCTTTCCCTGCAGCTCCTCTTTAATTTGTTGTAATCCCTCTCTGTTCTCCTTTATTTCTGTTCGTAAATTTGGTAGCTCTTGCTTAATTTCAATAATATCCTCTCTTAATTCTGTTTTGATTTCATTCATATCATTTTTGATATCTTTTCTTAGATTTTCGAACATTTCCTTGAATTCATTAATGTTTATGACCTCTTTTTTTACTTCGGGTCTTGTTTCATCTTATGTATTATTATTATTCTTGGTGTAAGTTTGCTTTTTTGAGAAGCTCTTTTTTTGTCTGGCGGGGTGATGTTATTATCTCTGGGTCTTTTTTGTCCTGTTCCTTCTGTTATTCGTTCTTGTTGCTCATCTGGATGTTCTCTAAATATTTGGTTGCCTTTATTGTTTATTTTATTTATTCAATTCATAGATAGATTAGTGTTTTCTCTGTATCCTTTTTATTGATTTTTTTCCCCTATATATTATTATTTCCCGTTACTACGAGTTTTTGAGCACAGACTTTAGATCGTAAGATTTAGACCCGTGCAAGTAGATCTCCAAACATGTTCCTAACCTGCGTACTGTCACTTCAATTATTCATCTGAAGTAATATATATATTTCTTATCTGTGTTTCTGAGAATATATTAGAGTAAAATATGCATCAAGTTTTTTCATTAACTAATTTAATGAGAATTCATTCTGATTGACAGCTGACTTTGATTGCTTGAACATATGTTTCACAGAAAGTCCCTTATATTTGCGGATTAACACTTTTGTTTCCCTTATTTTCAGCATTTACACGCCCGGGATTTTTTTTACACATGTATTAAAAACACTGTTCTATATTAATTAGCACTTGGAGCACAATAATTCTAGAAAATTCTGGAGCACCAAAAGTTCTTACGCTTGTTTATTTTATTTATTCAATTTATGAGCAGATTAGTGTTTTCTCTGTATCTTTTTTTGATAAATTTTTCACTATATATTTTTATTACTCGTTTCTATGAGTTTTCGGGCACAGACTTTAGATCTTAAGATTCAGACCCGTGCAGATAGATCTCTAAACATGTTCCTTACCTACATACACTGTCACTTTAATTATTTATTTGGAGTGATATGTATTCATTATTCGTGTTTCTGTGAGAATAATGTGCGTATCAAGTTTTACTTATTTACTAATTTAATGTGAATTGATACTGATTGACAACTGGGTTTGATAGCCCAAACATATGCCTCACAAAAAATCCCTTATATTTGAGTATTCACACTGTTAATTCCCTAGTTTCCAGCATTTACGGGTCCGGAATTTTTTTTACACATGTATTAAAAACACTTTCATATAAGTTATGTAAACGTTATATGAGTTTACGTTAAAAAATAATTTTTATTGGTTCAGAACAACAAAAGTACAATTCAGAAATACAGTTCAAAAGATGTTATTTGTACAAACTCTAATTCTTAACTAACTAGTAAAAACATAAGTTACAAAATATATGGGAATGAATTTCTACAAAGTAGGTGAAATATGAAGTCGTGGAAGTTGCTGATTCGGTATTTTCTCATAGGAAAGGTACTGCTAACTCCTCCCTCATTAAATTTGGGCATCATCCGGAAGTCTCATTTTTGACTGGAGGACTGATGACCTGGGTTCAAGTTCTTGACTCTGGTTTGAACTTGCACGTGGTGTAAATGGAACCTTGGACTGGAAGAACCTTTTCTTTAAATAAACTGTGAACATTGCAATCGCAATAATTGTTAAAATACAATACAGAATTATTATTGAATAATTCGTAATATCGGTGCTATTTTCTTCAATGTCTTCATACTTGTTAATTGGCAACTTCAATTCTTCAAAAGTATTCAATTCAACTGCCATCTACGGTATTTGCTTCTTATCTAATTGAATCTTACATTTTCCAAAAGTATAGGCCTTCCAAATGTTTTTTCTTTGAAGTCTAATTTTTTATTTTGAAATTTGATACTGCATTTATCTTCTTTTATCAGAAAAATACCTTGGATATTTCTTACTTCGTCGTCATGTGTACATGAAAATTTAATTATTTTTTGATTTTGGGAAAACTCCCAAAAATTGATTGATTTCTTCCAATAATTCTATATGGTTTCTTTTTATATTAATTTTAATATATTTGCAGTTAGTATTGTTATTTTTGAGGATGATGTTGGTTTCACATGACTCGTTGCTTATTTCGCTTATCTCATTTGGACATTGATAAAAATTACTTTTTGTACATACGCCTCTTAAAGATTTTAATTTTCCATCTTTTGATTTCAAAAAATACTGTTTACTTGGAATAATAGTTACATAATCATTTTGGTACAAAGTTGGAATGGATATCAAATGGAACAACTCAAAATCAATATCGTAATTAATTGGGATCTCCAAAAAATAAGTAATTTTGTCAAAATTCAATTTACAATTGACTGTTATCAATTTCTCTAGTTCGGGAATATTGTCTAATACTGGTTCTAATGGGAATTCATTTTTATAAGGTCTATAAATTTTATTAAACTCTTCATAAAAATCGTTCGTTTTAATAATACTGGGATGCATTGTATGTAGTTTACAAAATGTCAGTGAATTCTCAATGTCCTGCAAAATGTTCAAAATTATTGTATAAAATGTACTAAATTGATTGTAAATTTCCTGGATAAATATTTTATCTTTTATGTCGCTCAAAATCACATCTTCCATCTGCTCAATTTTTGATTTTAAAACAATTTCGTTTTGTTTAATTGTGTCAATAACTTTTTTGAATTGTTGAACAAGATTCTGGTTCACAGAATATTGGTGTTTGATCTGATTACTAAATTTTCTCTGATTATTTTCTAAATGGCTCAAAATTTTTGAATATCTTTGCTCATCTTCGGCATCTAAATTGCCTGTTATTGATCTAATGATAGTACCTAATCCATTTATTAAACCTCTCTTATTTCTATGTTGCTCTGAATTAATCATTAAATGACTTAATTTATCATTAATATTATTTCTAATGTAATTGATTGTTTTATCATTATTTACGAAGTCAATACTCGAATTATTATTAATTAGGCTCTTGAAAATATCATATTGATTGTTTAAATTATTGAATTGTTCAAAAATTGGATTTAATTCGTAATAGTGTAAGAAAGTATGTCGTGTTTTTTGTAATTTCGCTGACCCTAGGTTTACTGTCAGTAGTCCATTGTTGTGCGTTATGTCCTTTATGTTTAGTCCGTGGGTGAATACGAAGTAGACGGACCTGGAAGATTCAAATTTTCATAAAACTGTTTTCTCGGTCTTTTTATATTAGAGAGATGGATTTTTGATTGTTTTTTCGTATCTTTAGGATCTAACTTGATTTCTGCTGTTTTCAAATCTTCATTAACGGTTTTAATCTGTTCTTTTTTGAATTTCGCTTGACGTGTTTTGTTAACTTTCTGTTTGTTATGGACATAAACTGTTTTAGGTATAGCGGGTATTTCATTTCGTGATTCATTTAATTTACCTATCACTTTGTCTTTATTATTTTGAATTTTCTTGTTAACATTTTCGTATGTAAGTTTTGTCTTTTCTTTGTGATTTTGTACATAGTCTTGCATAATTTGCTTTTCTAATTCTATATCTAACGGTGAATTAATTTCTAGGTGACCATTTGTTATTTCCATTGGTTTCAAGCCTGTAGATGTGTGACTCGTATTATTATAGGCTAAAATCGCATAATGGACTTTATTCTCTATAGATTCATTTTTGAAATTCTCTTGCATGTTGAATAATCTTATATGCTAGTAGTAGAATGAAAACGTTCAACAAGACCGTTTGAATTTGGATGCTGAGAGCAAATAAAATGAATTTCTACTCTATGTAAACTTGATAATTCTTTTAAAATACTATTTTTAAATTCTAGACCATTGTCTGATATTATTAATTTGGGGATTCCATGATGTGAAAAGAATCTAGTCAATTTGTTACAAATTTCTACAGCATTAGTTGACTCGACTTTATATGCTTGTGCATATTTTGAAAATGCATCAGCTATGTTTAAAAATTTACTATTTTCCAATGTCAATGTGAATTGTACTAAATGGTTTATCAGGTGTTGGTGTAATGTTGAGTTTTGGCTTCAACGGATTGCGTTCATATTTGCATGCTAAGCAAATCTCACAAGTGTTTATATAATCTGTAATTGCTTTAAGTTGGTTTGGCCAGTAATATCTCGTTTTTATTTGATTATGAGTCTCTTGGTATTTTGTTTTTCCTTCATGATGTTTCATAATTATCTCTTTTATATCGTCATCTTTCTCTATATCAATTAATTTATTATTAAATTTTATAAAATTTATTTGTGAGTTTTTGAAATAAGTTTGCAATACATTACTAAATTTTTCATATACAGGATTTTCGAAATATAAATAATATTTTACTTTTGGAACAATATATTCTTTAACAAAATTGATTACATCTGTATCAAAATTATTTTGTGAAAACTGGACAATTAATCTCATTTTATCTGTATGCAACTTAGAAATTTTCGGCTTTGCTGGTGAGTGTGAGACTTCAGAGATAATCAATTGATTTTTTCCTATGTTTACTGGGGAATCGCTAATTGGTATTCCAACTATTGGATGTTCTGGATTCGAGTGTATTGTATTATCAGGATTTGACTCGTTGTAGTCATTTTCATCCGTTTCTACTATCATTGATTGTGTATAATTGTTGTTATTATTGCCTTCGAAAGTATCGTTGAAATTTTGCATATAGTCAAAGAAATTTTGTGTATCTAGATCTACTGAATTAACATTCAATTCTATTCGCGAAAGAGCATCAGCATTTTTATTTAAACATCCTTTTTTATAAATTATATTATAATCGAACTCTTCTAATTTCAAGCGCCAACGAACTAATTTTGAGTTGGGTTCTTTGAGTGAAAAAAGCCATGTCAAAGGTTTATGATCTGTAATGATATTAAACTTTCTGCCGAAAAGATAGGGTCTAAAATATTTAGTTGCCCATATAATTGCTAACAACTCTTTTTCTATTGTTGAATAATTTTGCTCAGAATCGTTTAGCGTTCTACTCGCGTACGCCATTGGTAAGTCGGAACCTATCTGACCTTGCGACAAAACTGCACCGATTGCAAAATTACTAGCATCTGTTGTGAGATTAAATGTTTTCGAAAAATCTGGATACTGGAGGATTGGCTCATTTACTAACAATTCTTTACAAATATTAAAACAATTTATATAATCTTGATCATTGATATTAATTGTTGCTCCCTTTTTTAAACATTTTGTTAATGGACGAGTTATTTTTGCAAAATTCTTAATAAATTTTCTATAGTAGCCAAGTAAGCTTAAAAATGATTTGATTTGTTTTACTGTTCTTGGAATAGGATATTTTTTGATAGCAAATATTTTATCCGGGTTCGGTTTGACTCCTTCCGGTGTCACGATATGTCCTAAGTAAGCAACTTCGCGTCTGCAAAACTCTGATTTGTCAAGTTGAATTTTGAGGTTGGCTTTCTTTAATCTATCGAATACGGCTCTCAAACTTTGTATATGTTTTTGCAGGCTCGTACTGAAAATAATTACGTCGTCGAGATAAACTAAACAAATGTCATTTACTAAATTTCGTAGCACGTTATCCATAGCTCTCTGAAAAGTAGCTGGTGCATTTTTTAAGCCAAAGGGCATCCGTAAAAATTCAAAGTGACCATTTTCGGTACTGAATGCGGTTTTTGGAATATCATTTTTATTTATCTCTATTTGGTGAAACCCAGATGCCAGATCTAGAGTAGTAAAATATTGGCATCTCCCAAGTTTATCTAAAAGCGTTGTAATATTGGGTATTGGATATTTATCGTCTATTGATTTCTCATTAAGTTTGCGGTAATCGATGACAATACGCCATTTGCGTTTACCGGACGCATCAAGTTTTTTCGGTACTATCCATACTGGGGACGACCATGGCGAATGTGAAGGCTGAATGATTTTGTCTTCAAGCATTTTTTGAATTTGACTCTGTACTTCTTTGCGATGAATCTCCGGATATTTATAACTTTTTGTGTAAATGGGAATTTCATCTTTTGTGCGAATATGATGTTTGATTTCGCTTGTAAATGTTAAAGATTTGTCGCTAGTGTGGAAAATATCAGAATATTCTTTGACTAATTTTGAAATTTCTAATTTTTCTTCTCTATTCATATGTTCTGTACGAATTTGAGATAAATCAAATGAATTTTCAAAGTTTCTTCCAAAACTGAAATTATTTAATTCAAAGTTTTCTAATGGTTGGACTCTAATATTTTTTATGGAAGTGATTATAATTTCATGTTCATTCTGATTAATGACTGGGTGGTGAATAATATGATCATCAACCTTTGTTATTCCTCCTGGAATAATAATGTTATTTACACATATTTCTGGTATGAATGCGTCGCCGTTTTTCATATTTAAAACGTACATTTTTGCGACTTTTTCCGATTTTGGTGGAATTCTGATTTTTTGTGGTTCTGGCAATGCTTTATAATATTGTATGTCAATCTTACAGTTTGGTGTAACTAATTTGTCTTTATTTAAATCAATTACTGCATTTAATAATTTTAAATTGTCTAGTCCTAATAATATGTCAAATTGATTGTGGAAGTCGAATAAATAATATTTTAACATTAAATCTGATCTTTGGAATAGTTTAGAGGATGGAATTGTTATACTGTAATTTTCTGTTGAAGTGCCATGCGCTGTTGTAATTTTGAATGGATCATGTTTGATTTTATATCTAAAATATTTCTCTGCAATTTCTGGCTTGATAAATGAGCGAGTACTGCCCGTGTCAACTAAAACTTTAAGATCATGTTCTAAAAATTTAACATACGGAAGTTCACTAAGATTATGTGTCAGGTTCATTGACTCTACTGTTTGTCCGAGGCTGTTATCTCTAAAAAAGCATGTTCATCATTTTCGTCTTCTACATATGCGTAATTTTCCGATTCTGAATAATTTTCGTTTTCGCATGAAATAATAGGATTGTGTTCGTCATAGTCTTGTTCTTGTATCTCGTTCATTTCAGTATTGTGTAATTCTTCAATTATATAATTTGGCTTTTGTTGGAAAGGTCTGTAATTATATTGTTGATGGAATGGACGTGAAAAATTATTATAACTTGGTCCAGGTTTAGGTGTAAATGTTTGTCTTGTACTTACACTCATAGGTGTAGGCTTTGGGAATTGGCGATTTGGATTTGTTTTAAAAACATTTATTGGTTTTGAACTTTGGGTTTGATTTTGATGATTTGGATTTGGATTCATTCTATAATTTGGTTGTTGATTTGGATGGAATTTTTGAGGAAACTGTCTCATCATAGGATTCAATGGTTTTGGTTTCATGAAAGGTTTTGGAAGCGCGCGTGTATGCGTGTCAAGTTGGAAGTCATTCGTCAGCATATTTAATGCGGAGTTCATGTCTACTGGATTTTTGGTTCTCATTAATGTACCAAGGGGTTCTTTTAAACCTCTAAGTAGAATTCTTACTGCATAGTTTTGAAAATATTCAATAAGTACTGGGGCGGCTTCAGGTGTTACGTGTGTACTAATATAAGATACTTGTAAATTCAAAAGTTCTTGTATTTTATTATAAAAATCAAAAGCTGAATCATTATTTTGTTTTAGTTCGGTTAATTCAATATTAATCGTATAGCAGTCTCGTTTATCGGAGTATGCGTCTAATAAAGCTTTTTTAACATCGGCCCAACTAGAAATTGAGCAGCTGGCAATGCTTATTGCTGCGTCACCTTTTATTTTTGCTAGAATGCTCGACATTAAGTATTCATTCTGAAAATCGTTGGGGTCATTTGAGTTATAAAATTTCGTAACTAGTTTTTCGCTGATTTCTATAAATCTAGCTAAAAATTTACTGTCTCCATTAAATTCCGAAATCATATCAAGATACTCTTTTTTCAATAGTGGAACAGGAATAATAATTGGTACATGTTCGGTAGCCATGTTTAAAGTTAATAATTTATTTGTTAAATCAATTAAATCGATATCAAAATTGATTTCGTTATTGAGTGAGTCAGAGTAATTATATGAGGATGTAACTGCTTCTGAGTCTGTTTCTATTTCTGAATCTGATTGAATGGAATCTTTAAGTGACATAAAGTACTTACAAGTAAACTATCAATCGGTCCATGGGCTTCTGTACGTATTCTTCGTCACAGGAGGAACGTTGACCTGGTAGCGCTGTATTCGTCAGGGCTGGCTTCTTCCTTCTCGATATGCTCTCGGGATATGGAAAAGCTTGGTCTCGTTCGGATGGACTGGAGTTTATTGTTCTCTTCGGTTAATCGTTGAAACGAACGCGAATTTACTTTTAAGTTTGTTGAAAATTCGCCCGAATTGTATCCGATACGACTGCGCCAGTTATGAGTTTACGTTAAAAAATAATTTTTATTGGTTCAGAACAACAAAAGTACAATTCAGAAATACAGTTCAAAAGATGTTATTTGTACAAACTCTAATTCTTAACTAACTAGTAAAAACATAAGTTACAAAATATATGGGAATGAATTTCTACAAAGTAGGTGAAATATGAAGTCGTGGAAGTTGCTGATTCGGTATTTTCTCATAGGAAAGGTACTGCTAACTTATATTTATTAGCACTTGGAGTAAAATAATTCTAGAAAATACCGGAGTACCAGAATAAATACCTCTTTGCACATAACCAACAAAACTAAAGGCGAAGGAATAGAGGGGAAGTAGTTACAGGACAAAAACTGGAAAAAGTGCCAAAATTTCATGGTTTTTTCCTCCCTCTGAAAATTGCTTCGCGAAATTTTGATCGGAAAACATGGAAATAACACTATTGGGTGATCAAAAACAACATACCAAAGTTTCATTAAGTTCGCATTTTTTTCGACCCCAAAGTACATATCGACCGGACTATGAAACATTTTTGTTCTGGTACGACTGGAACATCATACTTTTTATTAATTAACCAAAGTAGCAGATTCTTCTGGAATTATGTTGACGAAATCTAAATGACTTGATATATTCAATACTTTTTGGAATGATTAAAATGATAAAACTTTATTATTAATCAGGCAAAAAGTATCTGCTGCATGAATAATATTCTCGGAAGCATTGGAGACTGTGGAAATGTTTTCAATTTGCAACGTCTCACCAGTAACAATAATTATAAGTACTGTTAACATAAATCTATCATAGATGTACATACTGTATGAAAAAAAAATGGAATTGTATAATATCTGGGAGTCCTATGGAGGAAACAGCATTGTGATATATACTGGAATTTTCTGGATCTTGTATCTGGGATCAAAATGAGCAAAACAGATTCGCATATTTTGATAATGCTGCACCATTATCATATTCCGTAAAGAAAAGCGGCTGATAACTTCTAACCAATGGTTCAACACTTCAAGACATTTTTTAGGGCTGGGAAACTGATAAGGGCTCACACCGAGACAAAAATAACATCCTTAAGTTTACTTGCAATGAATAAAAACATTTTATCATACTTGGAAATTGACAAAGAGATACGTTAAAGTAACTATATACCATCTAATTTATATTCAGAGAGTTATTATTTTATTATCACTTCCAATCTGAAAGGTATAGAAACATTATCCCAAAGTTGAACAATATCTTATAGTCTACAACACTGGAACTACTTTCGATATTTTAATTGCAATTCTCCAGAACATTTATTTGATACTCGAAAGAAACAGTTCAATTCGAAAAATTGTTTCCTAAGCTATCAATAGTAGCAATCAAAGTGACATTAATAAAAAAATTGTATATTGTGCAACAAGTAAGGCAATTGACACAAGGAAAGAAGGCTTTGTTAAGAGTACTTACCCCGCATTCAGATAGTCACAGCAATATTTTTTAGTGCTATATTAGATAGCAAATATATTAGTTCTCACAGCATTTTTTTTTATTGCTCCGTATCTCTTGTAGCTACTAGATGGATTTGTTCTGTATACTGAGTTATTTTTTGATATTACAACAAAATAGATCACGTCTTCCAGCAACTTACATCTGTCGCAGGAACTGATTGGAATATATAATACTAATCTAGAGATTCATTCATCTCGAACAAAAGTAATTTTGCTGTGAATATTAATTTCTTTTGTATACTTGACGGAAAACATCAGGTTCAATATGTAGAAATCAGTAGAGAAAACTGCCAGTTTTCCAATTAGCAACACTTTTCTAATTAGCAACAAAAACTAACTATGACATGCGCTCAAATGACAGCTTTGACCTAATCAAGAAAACATCATAAGTTAAACATATAAGAAAATAAAATCTCTCTCGATTTCGCTGGAAATAAATGTGGAGTCACTTCTTTAGCTTCATCCAGAATTTCGCGAGAATCTTCAGCTTCTGACATTTCTGACAAATTAATTTTTAATATTGCATATTTGGTACTACGCTTTTGCTTGGCAGTTGTCAAAACCATAACTACGTTTTTGCAAGAACACAGCCTTGATCAGTATTTCTGTAGAAAATTATCTTTCTTAACGTCTTCCACTCAAGTTTTTCCATCAAGTATACAAAAAATGTTCAACACGTGAGAAAAGTAATATTACTCTGCTCTTGTGAATTTAATCCACTCGCTCGTTACTCTTATTCGTGAATTGGAACATTTACACTCGCTAGTAAACTTTCACTTTTCTCTACTTGTCAAACAATCTTCTATTATTTGTGGGATGAATCATTAATGCACTATTTTTGGAAATTGATCCATTTATTTATTATTTCTACACAAACTCACAGAAGAAAATACCTATACCATTCTACCATAAATTAATTCGTAGATGTTGAGGCATTCTCATCCAAACTGAAGTTGGAATCACTTTTAAGACTATGATAATGTTTCAAATGATTTATTAATTTTAAACAAAGTCCATTTTTTCGTAACCATTCTTGAGTGAATACGGGAGCTGAAGAAAAAAAAATGTCATCGTCTATCTGGTTATCTGAAAATATATCGATGAATATAAGTCAATCACTTTCTGCATAATGCAAAATGGAAGTATATACTGCTGCATTAAAAGTATTCATGAAATATACAAGAGCAACATTTCTATTTCTTACCATTATTGTCATTATTCACGAATAATAACATGTTCAAATATCATAAAAAGTAATATTACCATACTTATGAAAGTTTCTAAGTACTCAGATAATTCCCAATTCAGAAGAAACTCAATAATAGTTATTTGTGTATCAAGGCCGTAAAGGTTATCTTTTTTGGTCGAAACTGTTGCTTGCGGCCGAAGCGCAGCTAAGGCTGCAATTCAGATGAGACCAAAAAAGAACTGTAGGCCGAGGTGCACACAACGTTTTTTAGGCGATCATCACGAAATAATTCAAAACTACAAAATTTTATCTATTTATTTCTAAAAAATTGCAATTGTAAATCTTAGTTGCCGTTGAAATTGTCTTATTTCATTGTCTTCTATCAAAGTGACATTTGTAAAAAATGCTTATCAATTTCTTGAATTGCACGAACTATCAAGATTGACGGAGGAATATAATATGTATTTCGGCAAAAACTGTATCTTAAAGAGTTCATTAAGCAGCCCATATAGGTAAGTATGAAATGTTTATGGAGTACTTTTTGACAGATCAGTCCCAAAAAAGTAGTCACGGCCGCAAAAGGAGCCATAGAAACACCTTTTTTGTTATGATCGCCTGAAATAGTTATTTGTGTATCAAGGCCGTAAAGGTTATCTTTTTTGGTCGAATCTGTTGTTTGCGGCCGAAGCGTAGCTGAGGCTGCAATTCAGGTGAGACCAAAAAAGAACTGTAGGCCGAGGTGCACACAACGTTTTTTAGGCGATCATTACGAAATAATTCAAAATCACATCATTTTATCTATTTATTTCTAAAACATTGCAATTGTAAATCTTAGTTGCCGTTGAAATTGTTTTATTTTATTGTCTTCTATCAAGTTGACATTTAACAAAAAATGCGTATTTATTTTTTGAATTGCAAGAACTACAAAGATTGACGGAAGAATATATGTACTATTTAAGCGAAAACTATTTCTTAAAGAGTTCATCAAGCTGCCCATATAGGTAAATATAAAGTGTTTATGAAATAGTTTTTGACAGATCAGTCCCAAAAAGTAATATTTGACAGATCAATCCCAAAAAGTAAAATTTGACAGATCAGTCCCAAAAAGTGAAACTTCACGGCCGCAAAAGAAGCCATAAAAACACCTTTTTTGTCATGATCGCCTAAAAAATTTATTTTGGTTACACAAATGGTTTAAAAACACTGATGAACTTGCCATTCTATTATTACACGTGCTCTTAGTTTGGAAGATTCCACAATAATGTGTGATACGTACATGAACCAGCGTGAACAAGAACAACCCTGCTAAAAGTGATAGAAAGTATTTCGGGAATTAGGAAGTGAATTTTTTACAGGAGCAAAATTATTTTGCAGACTTGACATGAGTAGGAGCAACAATGAAAAGTTTGTTGTTAGGGCAAATGATAACATTCCAGATAACTAAATAGATTTCTCACTAATAAATTGTTGTAAATACGAAGTTCATGAGAGCAAAATATTGCGCAATTATAATGTGATATCCAGGGTGCTATGAAAAGAATGAAAGTAGTATGTGTCAAGTGTCAATCTGGTATAAAAAGATCTTGAATTCGGTAAAATCTAAATCATAGTTCCATGCACCCGGATCTTGTGCTATATCATTATATTATTTGTATTCCTTATTGTATCTCGATATTTCAAAGTGTTATAATAAAACTGTTTACGTTATAACTGGAATCTGCAACTCTTACTTTATAACTCCTGACATAAATATTTGTTCCAGAATCACAAACTATTGATAGCACGGACTAATAGCTGTGTAACTGTAATCTACTAAAATCTATAATGAACGACTGCAATAGCTCAATATACACAAGAAATTATTCTCTAGAATTGATTTCCAAGATAAAAGGATCTGTTTCCACTGCAAAAATCTACATGGCTAAATTATTTTAGTCATGGATGAAATTATATTTTTCTCCGTGCAACAACACACGAGCTGCAGATACTATTTCTATTACGAATGCGGGATAAGCACTATTGGCGCATGCAAAAGACAAAGAGCCATTTATCGCCCAGAGAAACGTGCGCAAAATAGTACTTATCTTGCATGAGTAATAAAAAAATACTTTTATGTTCGACTGCATCATAATCATGTAGTTTATGGTTGCATTTAGTGACCATAATGTGCCACTTAATTGGACTAGGACTTTTACTTTATATAATTGGACGGAACTGTCATTGTCAAAAAATGTCACACGAATAGATTTTTCTACTAACATAAAATAAATCCAAATAATTAAATCAACATATTATTTATTATGGTAATGAATACTTATAACACAATTGGTATTATCGCGAATATTCAGATCCAAAGATAAATTCTTATTGTTACAAAAACATTTTGCTCTCAATGTTTGTGATTCTTGCTGCCAATACTTCTACGCTTTCTGAAGTATCCATTTATTCTTTTCTATCATATTTATTCTTTTCTACACTTTCTGAAATATCCATTTATTCTTTTCTATCGTATTTAATCTCTTCTACACTTTCTAAAGTATCTATTTCTTCTATTAAATTGTATTTAATATTTTTGACATCTGCAAACAAACATTAAAAAACAACTGTAACAATAGCAATACTAGCAAAGCACACCAAGTTATAATTACCGAATTTTTGTATAGGGAAATTAAGAAATATTTTGAGAAGATATCCTGCGTCTTTAGAGCAGTCGAACATAAAGCTTTGTATTTAATTCGTACATAAACAAACTTTATAGACTCGCCTTCCTTATTAGACTCGCTCGCGCTGCTCGCTCGTCCATAACCAGCGGCTCGTCCAATAAAGTTCTATATTATATACTTATTACATAAATAGCTATTATATCATTTATTGTTTCACGAAAATTAGAACGATCGAAGATAGAACATTGCAAGACGCACCAGCAAAAAGTATATAATGCATTCACGGAACTCCTATTTTTATCCAAGTCACTCGTGCATTAGAGAATAACTTTCTATACTTTTCTCTTGAGTTCTTATTATTTTACACCGTCTTATTGACACTATGATTTTTAGGAATAGTCAAATCACGACGATAGCGTCATGACCATTTCTATGTTAATATATAAACCAACATATGAAAACGATTTAAGTAGTTTTAAGAATTGTTGGATGAACGTTGTAGGGTTGGAATGAACAGTTTTTCAACTAGAGTAGACAAAATGAACTTACCAGTAGCAATACATCCAGAAAAACATCAACCAATTATCTTAAGTACAATAAAATCCCAACAGACACAATATTTCGCCATTCACAACAATGCAAAATAAAATGGAATATAAAGAAATATTTTGTTTATTCTTGTATTTATACTCAGTGCTTCATCCCTCCCTATTTGATGTTTCTCAACCGGTTAGAAAATCAAACCCATATTTGAGCAAATGCAAATTCAAAATTATCTATCTGCAGAAGAACAGTAAGATACAACTGTACATCCTATGGCAATAAATATAAATACTAATTTCTTACACATTAATCTACGTATCTGGGAAAAACAGTGAAATTCAATTATACACTCTATTGTCAATGAATATGAATAACCATTTTTCATATTATAATGTAATTACCTGAAAAGAACAATAATATCCTCGTCTAAGTACCGGACAGAGGAATTAGATAAACTGAACACTTTCAATGTTAACAGACAAGAAAAATTCTGTCATGTCGATGTAAGGAATTTTCTGTTCGAATTTTTGACTTGTGACTATATAGGTAAGACAGTTCTATTTTTCAACTAAACTCTTGAAACTAGCAACAGCACCTTCTTTCAATTGGAGCGTGAACTATTTTCAATATTCGCTCCGTGCACAAGTGACAGGTAGCACCTCTATTGGATTGAATTATAACAAAACGTTGTATACAATAGCACACATTGTGATGTTACAAATGATAATTTCACGGAAAAATTAGCGATATAATTTGAGTAAACGCAAGATAAAAATTTCAAAAGTTCACTGTTCTCATTTATAATGAAGTTTTGGGTCAATATTTATGTATTTTTAGTGCTGAAACCAAATAATGATTTGACATTTCAGATGAACCAAGTCATAAGAACCGGTTTTCAACCAATTACTTTCAATGTAGAATCTGAATCTCAAGAAATTTAATAAAGGGAAAATGCTGGCAGCGTATCATGTGAAGAGGGTTAAGGAATTGAATGGATTTGGTAATCAAAAACTAATGTCAGGCAGTGTCACACGAACTATATCTGTTATTCTATATCCATACAAAGCAAAACCACGTATATAAAAATTTTTGTATAAAAGTCTCCATGGTGGTATGTCGGTAGATAAGGTAAAAAATTTCATTGTTGAAAAAACATACGTTTATATTTTAAATTGCTTTGTGGCTATCGATTTCGGATAAAATCCATCCTCAGGCCGTACAGCTGAAATATACATTTTATTTGAATATGTAAAGAATATAATTATTTGTAAATTTTTGAGAAATTGTTATTTGACAGTTTTGTTTAAATTTAAATTTATGTTATAAAATTGTTAAAAAATATATATATGGAACGTATGTTAAATCAGGAAAGGAATGAATACATAGGAAAATGCTGAGAAAGGAGAACAGAAGAAATGGTACCATGTGCTGAATTTAGAAAAATGAGGTTATGTGCAAAATTTGAATTTAAATAAAGTATAAGTGCATGCTAGTAAATAATATAATAAAGTAGCTCACCGTCAGTTAATATGCAGCAGAAAATAAATAGATCATGTTGTTGCAGAATGTGTTAAATCTTAAAAAATGACGAGAGCACTTGAAAATACGTGCTTCAGGATCAAGAAGATGAAATACATTGAAAAATTATAGCGGAAGTTATGTGTTGTGTGGTGTTCGCTGGGTATTAAAAGGCGGTAAAGTTTTGAATATATGATTTTCAGGAAAAACAGTTATTTCGTTCAAAATTCTTTCATCTTCAAGTTTCATATGTTTTAATATTTCCATTTTTTCTAGAAGTATGAGTTTTTTATATTTACTTTCTTTGTGCAGGATGGAAGTGTTTTCTATAGTGGATGAATGATTTTCTGCTTTTAGATGAGAACCGAAGGCTGATGGCGGGTTGTTTTTTATATGTTCTTTATATCTCGTTTTAAATTTTCTGGTTGTCATACCTATGTAGGCGCTACCACAATCATTGCAATTAATTTTGTATATACCGCTGTGTTCTGTGTTATGAATTTTTGGTTTATTGTTAATAAAAATGTTTGCAAGGGTTGGATGTGATTTAGATGTGAGTTGTATGTTATGTTTTTGTAGTGTACGATTTAATGTGTTGTGTATATGTTTGTAATATGGGATGGAGACATAGTTTGTATTTGTTTTAGTGTGTTTGTATATTTTTTGTGTGATAATGTTTCTTTTGGTATTATTGTATATTATGTTCATGTATTCTTTAGTGTAATTGTTATTAAGTCCAATGGTTGTGATAGTGTCAAATTCTGTATCAAAATTTTTTGGTGAAAGAGGAGTGGTTAGTAATCTGTAAAACATGAATCTAAAAGCGCTTTCTTTGATTTTAGGATTATGGAATGAATTGTGTGGTATAATAATGTCTGTGGATGTAGGTTTTCTGTATATGTTGAATTCGATTTTTTGTTGTTCAGAGTGTGTTAGTGTTAAGTCAAGAAAATTTAGTTTATTATTTGTTTCTGTTTCTAAAGTGAATTTAATTTTGGATAAGCTATTTATGTGTGTTGGAAAATTATTTAAATCGTCGTCGTTTCCCGTCCAAAAACATAAAATATCATCAATGTATCTTTTCCAGAATAAAATGTTGTTTTTTGCTGAATTATTAGTGAAAATTATTGATTCTAAATTATCTATGAAAATGTTTTTTGAACAATCAAACTTTTACATTAAACGATGGTTTACCAATGGGTTCCCCAATTAGTGGTCTATTGGCAAACATTTTCATAGATAATTTAGAATCAATAATTTTCACTAATAATTCAGCAAAAAACAACATTTTATTCTGGAAAAGATACATTGATGATATTTTATGTTTTTGGACGGGAAACGACGACGATTTAAATAATTTTCTAACACACATAAATAGCTTATCCAAAATTAAATTCACTTTAGAAACAGAAACAAATAATAAACTAAATTTTCTTGACTTAACACTAACACACTCTGAACAACAAAAAATCGAATTCAACATATACAGAAAACCTACATCCACAGACATTATTATACCACACAATTCATTCCATAATCCTAAAATCAAAGAAAGCGCTTTTAGATTCATGTTTTACAGATTACTAACCACTCCTCTTTCACCAAAAAATTTTAATACAGAATTTGACACTATCACAACCATTGGACTTAATAACAATTACACTAAAGAATACATGAACATAATATACAATAATACCAAAAGAAACATTATCACACAAAAAATATACAAACACACTAAAACAAATACAAACTATGTCTCCATCCCATATTACAAACATATACACAACACATTAAATCGTACACTACAAAAACATAACATACAACTCACATCTAAATCACATCCAACCCTTGCAAACATTTTTATTAACAATAAACCAAAAATTCATAACACAGAACACAGCGGTATATACAAAATTAATTGCAATGATTGTGGTAGCGCCTACATAGGTATGACAACCAGAAAATTTAAAACGAGATATAAAGAACATATAAAAAACAACCCGCCATCAGCCTTCGGTTCTCATCTAAAAGCAGAAAATCATTCATCCACTATAGAAAACACTTCCATCCTGCACAAAGAAAGTAAATATAAAAAACTCATACTTCTAGAAAAAATGGAAATATTAAAACATATGAAACTTGAAGATGAAAGAATTTTGAACGAAATAACTGTTTTTCCTGAAAATCATATATTCAAAACTTTACCGCCTTTTAATACCCAGCGAACACCACACAACACATAACTTCCGCTATAATTTTTCAATGTATTTCATCTTCTTGATCCTGAAGCACGTATTTTCAAGTGCTCTCGTCATTTTTTAAGATTTAACACATTCTGCAACAACATGATCTATTTATTTTCTGCTGCATATTAACTGACGGTGAGCTACTTTATTATATTATTTACTAGCATGCACTTATACTTTATTTAAATTCAAATTTTGCACATAACCTCATTTTTCTAAATTCAGCACATGGTACCATTTCTTCTGTTCTCCTTTCTCAGCATTTTCCTATGTATTCATTCCTTTCCTGATTTAACATACGTTCCATATATATATTTTTTAACAATTTTATAACATAAATTTAAATTTAAACAAAACTGTCAAATAACAATTTCTCAAAAATTTACAAATAATTATATTCTTTACATATTCAAATAAAATGTATATTTCAGCTGTACGGCCTGAGGATGGATTTTATCCGAAATCGATAGCCACAAAGCAATTTAAAATATAAACGTATGTTTTTTCAACAATGAAATTTTTTACCTCACGTATATAAACTATTAAAAAAATTCATTCTTATCACAAAAATATGCTTATGCAATAACATCAATAATCTTTCTACTTGGTTTTCACAAAAACTGCCGCTGGTTACGCTGCGGTTGAATCTTGTGATGTGCACGGAGCTAATACCACTTGCTCCAATGGAGGGCGGGCTATCACGTGGTACTATGACGTAGCCTGATGTTCAATTGTCAGAGTGACATTTATGACGGCCATTGTTTTTGTTTATACTTAGAAGTATCAAGTGCTTAAAATATTCTCCTTGTGCTCTGCTACCTAATCAATGTAAAACAGGTGTGAATTTGAAGTTTTTAAAGCAATCCTGCTTCTTTTCGTGGAAGTATGTTGTATTGTGGGATGTAACGACGAATATTCGAAGTTCTTTCAGCAAATTTTGATAGAATATAGTGTGAAAGATCTTTTGTTATATGAATTTATTCTTATGCCGTAAGAGGAATGGTATAGATGACTTTTACCGAACGCTTCGTTTGCACTCGGCGTGCACAAAATGGAATAAACGAATGATTTCGGTGTACATATCTTGAGAAATGTACACGTAGTCCAGACGACATGTACTTTGGGATCGAAAACATGCGAACTCAATGAAATTTTGGTATGATGTTCATTATCACCCAATAGTGTTATTTCCTTGTTTTCCGACCAAAATTTCGCAAAGCAGCTTCCTGGGGAAAGAAAAAAACCACGAAATTTTGGCACTTCTTTCAGTTTTTGTCCTGTATCTTTTTCCCCGCCATTCCTATGCCTTGAATCATTGGGCTCAATTTCATGGAGTTATGAATTCCCGATAAGTTTGACATGTGAGACTTGTTCGTATAGACCCACTAAATTCCAAGATACAGCACTTCAAAAAAGTGATGAACTCCTCCAAATCCAAAATAATGGTGGTTCTTGCTATTTATCTTTTATTTTCCAATATCTTTTATGGTATTATGGTTCCTAGTTCCATTCTGACACAGAAACTTTGTTACGTGACAATTTGGCTTTTGGTTTGATTTTGTTGAATTCAATTTTCTGGATTCGAAATTTGGGCTTAATTTGGTTCACTTCATGTACTTACTTTTGATTAAAGATATTTTCAGTTTCAAATTCTATAGTTTTCATTCATTTTTCAAATCTCTAGCTGCGTTTCTCTTCTTTAAGGTCAGTTTTTCTGGTTATATTAACAGCGTATTTATTATTTACTTTTGTCAATTATTATTGTTAGTTCAAGACATTTGTCTCAAATTGTCGCTGTTGTAATGCGTGCGCTGTAGCCAGTGATGTCACTGAGTTGACCGAGATTTCTACATTTGGCCCGTGTAGTGTATACGAGTTTTCTTCATAACCGGTCAAAAGGACGTCATTAATTTTACTTTTTCTAACTTTGAATGTTGATAAGTATGTTTTTGATGCCTGTCCCGACATTGGCGGCACAAGCGAAGCGAGTGCTACTGATCGTCGAGTATAAATACGCATGAGAAATTCTTTCCATCCGCCGTTATAAAGGGCGCGCGTGTACTTCTCACGGGGAGTAAATGTAAAACTTTCGTCCCAGCTATTAGGGACGAAAGTACGTTCTTTCGACCGAGTTATGAGAAAAACAGCTTTCTCTCAATCAAGTCTAGATTTAACTCAAGTCGGTAGTCTACAGTTAGTCTTTTACTACTGCACTAAATTTTCTCTATTTGTTCACTAAAATTTTCTCAATCACTTCTTTTGTATGTTGCCTCGCGCAATCCTCCAGTAGGGATAAAATTCAGCTTTTCTTTGCTTCGCGAAATACTTTGCGCACTCAGCGCAGTTTTGTGTTGTTCCGCAAGCATCTCCATTGTTAGAGGATAACAAAATTTCAGTGCATGTTATCGCTTAGTTTTTGCTGACCATCTGCTGCGTAGTTGAGCTACTTCAGACCATCATTTCGGCTACGGAGTATCTGATACCACCTAGGCACCCTATTTGTCCAACCTTTGACCCTAGTGTGATGTCACTAGATTCCCTAAGCCTATCCGAACCAGGAAATATTTGTCCAAGGCGTTCATCTTGGTGCGACCGATCAACAGAGGTCAACGAACTCCAGCAACCAACTGGAAGTGACAGCTAAGTGGCATTTCGTTCTGTAGTTTCGTTTATTTTTTTAATCGAACTGCCGATACATTTCCGTTGATTGCTACTTACCCACTTTAAGTGGTCAAACCGACCTACACGGCCGAATTTGATTTCATTTTACTTTTTGTTTCCTTTGCGTGGTCATTTGGACCACACTGTTATATATTGTATAGAGTCCGTCGACGGATTTTTTTAACGCTTATGTGTTAAACTTAGCTGTGAACTCGATTCGATCGAAGAAGAGCCAAATCTATTGTTGTTGTTGTTGTCTTACGTATACGCATAGATAAACGCGGGAGTTGTTCCGAATTTTCGTTCACTTTTTCTGTACTTTGAGTAAAATGTCGAGGGCTCTATTCTATTTCAGAAAAAGCTTAATTATTTCAATTTGTTCTTGCGCTACTTAGGCGCATAGTAGGAAAGGAAATGTGATGATAAATGTAAAATCTCTGCTGCTCCAAGGAAGATTGCTGTGCACGTTTCCAGATTGGTGCTTTCTGTAACGTCTGATGACTTAAATAGCTACTTAAATGAACTTAGTCCCGCCGAGACATTTGGAATAGCACAACTGTAAAATCTAGTAAATATACTTTGTTCAAAGTGATTATTCTGGAGGCTCTTTTTGAGAAATTTATAAATCCCGAACTTTGGCCAGTATATGTGGCAATTAAAAAACTTGTAAATTTTCAGAAATCTGCCCAGAGGACCGAAGTGAAATAATATCACTACGTATCATTCATTTTTATATTTGTAGTTTAAATAATAAGATCAATTAACTGTGCATATTTCCTGAAAATCATAAGTATCCTGAAATTATCTGCCTAACAAAGCATCATTCAACATTAGATAAAATTATACTAATTCCTTCAAATTCTTACAATTTGAT
Organism: Dromius quadrimaculatus; assembly: GCA_963989225.1. NCBI lineage: Eukaryota > Metazoa > Arthropoda > Insecta > Coleoptera > Carabidae > Dromius > Dromius quadrimaculatus. Next base: position 32,439,590 of record OZ022330.1, read on the forward strand.
CTCAGCATATTATCGTTCTCATTTCGAATGTGGCGGAGTGGCTATTTACGCCCTTAAATCTATTGCTCCTCGTGATATTATGTTTAATAATGTCCAATGTTGCGACAAAAGCTTTGAATATATGTGCAATGGAATTATTTATAAGAACCAAAAGAATCTGATTATTGTTCTCTATAGATCACCAGGAAGTAGTGTTGATTATTTTTACAATGAATTAATTAACCTTTTAAGTAACTTTGTCTTTTATGAACATCCCATTTTTGTTTGTGGTGATTTTAATATCAACTTTGCCTGTTCTAATGAATCAGGCGGTATCTGTGGTTTATTCTTCTCCTATGGGTTAGAACCTCCAGGTCCTGGTTTCCCATTGTTGAATAGTATCTCTGGAAGATGTATTGACAATTTCTTCACGAATGTAAGAATTGAAAATACTTCTTATGAAATTTTGAATCCATGTCTTTCCGATCACTCAGTCTAATTATGGAATATAAAAACTAATTCCATCAGGAAGAGCTCAGAGCATTCATATTTTAATACTAGAATTTTTAATGATGTGAATGGAAATTACTTCATCCATCTTTCAAGTGCTGAAAAATGGGTGGATATATATGCAAGTAATGAATATCGTGAAATGAGTAAGCATTTCTTCGAAACATTAAATTTTTATTTCAGCACTGCATTTCCGATTGTTAGACGATTTAGTTCTATTAAGGTAAATGGACTCACTTAATCTACTTCTGAAATAAAACAAACCTCCGATCAACTGAATATAGTGTATAATCTGTACAAAATATCTTTAATATTCACAAAAATAAGAGGAAACAATATAACAAATTAATTCGTGAATCGAAGCGAAAATGTAACGATGAACTATTAAAATCCTCTGTTAATATAAATAAAGCAGCTTGGTCACTAATTAAGAAGGAGACATCCGCTATTTCGGTTACATCTCTTCCAATTCCAATGAAGCATGCCAATGTTGAGATAACCGAGTTTTCCTCAATCCCTGATTCCTTTAATAACTACTTTCTCAACTCCGTCTCCACTCTCCTCTCCACTTTACCTTCTGCAAAACCTAATTTTGTATTTGACCATTCTAATACTATAAACTGCAACCATATTTTTGAGACCGGTTTGCGAAAGCGAAGTTTTAAATACACTTTGTGATATTTCCAATTAACAATCTTCTGGTATCGATTAAGCATAACAAGCATTTTGGAACGCTTGGACAAAAGAATGTTGACAGCAAGTGTGTTTTTTGATTTATCAAAAACTTTCGACACTATAAATCATGAGTTACTTCTCCTAAAATTATCATCTTACGGTATACGTGGCAGAGCTGGGTAATACTTACAATAAAAATACTTACAATATTACTTAAAGTAAATTGTGTACTTAAAGTACTTTACTTGAAGTACTTTTTCCAAGTGGTACTTATTACTGGTACTTGAGCAAAAATTTATATGTACTTAATACTGTAAGAAAAAAAGTATTTTAAGTATTCTAAAAGTACTGTAAGTACTCAAAAATATTTTAAGTACTCAAAAGGACCTTTAGAGATGACCTGCATAGAGTATAAATTCTAATTTCTTACTATCAAATCTACAAAATCAACATTTATTGCCTCAATATTTCGCAAAACCAACGATTTTATCAGCTCTGATGACTTTTTCGACTTTTAGGGCGACGATAAAATCGAAATCAAGAAAACAATAGATACGAACAAATTATCAGTGAGTAAATTTGAATTGGAATTACTAGAATATTTAGTAGACAAACGAACAGATTCAGAAATGCGAAATGATTATCCTACCATTAGGAAGTTTATAAAATATGATACACTTCATCAGCATCCATAGAACGCATTTTTTTTGTCGGAATAATTAATTCACCAGAAATTCGTGCCTTAAGTAATAAAACTTGTGAAAAACTTATCAGTTATCACTTTTGAAAGCAAATAATAACTAGAATACTATTAGGAACTAATTTCTCTACTGATTCTTTCAATAAACTTTAATTTTATGAATTCAGCATTGAGCAGGTGCTGCTTCCTGGAATAAATGATTTTATTTTTGTAATTTAAAATTATGCTACTTAGAGATATCACTTATAACTAATGATTGTATATCTAGTACCCCTATTAAGGACTGAGGTATGTTATATTATGATATATATATATATATATATATATATATATATATATATATATATATATATATATATATATATATATATATATATACTCATACTTAGTACTTAAGTACCTTGAGAAAAGTACTTTAGGTAGTACTGGTACTTATACTGTAAGTATTTTTCTGAAAGTACTTAGTACTTAGTATTTCAGTACTTTTTTTGAGTACTTATCCCAACTCTGATACGTGGTCGTGCTTTACAATTAATTGAGTCATATCCAAGCGACCGAATTCAGCTTGTGAGCCTGCGAATAAATGGCGAAAAATATTATTCAATTCAGCGTAAAACTAATTGTGAAGTATCCCAAGGTAGTATTCTTGGACCTCTTCTAATTATTTTATATATCAACGATCTACCGTCTACTTTTAACAATGCTGACGTCTGCCTCTTAACTGACGATACATTAATTTATTATTGTTAGTGCTACTTCGATAGAGGAATTGAATAGCAAGCTACAGGATAGTATGAATAATATGGTAGAATGGTGTTCAACGGATGGTGTTTAGACTTAAATGATCCAGTTTATGTTAAAGGGTAATCAACCCAAAATTTCAAGTAATCTTAACGACTCCGTCATTTTACCAGTTCCTAAAACAAAAATACTTGGCCTAAACATGGAGTACAATCTATCTTGGATCAATCACTGCGAGTACGTGATCCGCAGATTAAATACATCATGTTTTGTTATCAGGCGACTTGAATATAATCATGTCAGTGTTGATCTGTTGAAGAAATATTACTATGCTCAAGGGATACATTGCTTTCATACTGCATCATCTATTGGGGAAATTCGGTTCATTCTAATAAAGTTCTTAAAACACAAAAAATGATAATAATCGGAGCTATTACGGGTTATAGCGCTAGTGTGTCTTGCAGAGATCTATTCCCTGAGCTGAAGTTGCTAACTCTGCTCAGTATATACGTTCTATATAGTCTTGTTTTTGTTGAAAGTAATCCTTCGTTATTCATTCAAACAAGGCAAGTGACGAGTCAATATTATACTAGACAATGTAACAATATTTATCTGCCATTACACAGATCTAGTAGTTTACATCGAAATGCATCTTTCATGCCTATGAAAATTTACAATCATCTTTCTGAAAGTATAAAATCAGTTTCCAGTATAAAATCCTTTAAATCCAATGTTAAAGTCATCCTCACAAATAAGTATTTTTATTCTGTAGATGAGTATCTAAATTGCACCAACTTTGTTTGATCATAAACTTTTTTAATTGGATCTATTCTTGTATTTTTCTTTATTTATCTTTGCGCTACTTAGACGCGAAATTTGAGTTTATTGATTTCAATCACTTAATTATACTTTTTGCACTACCTAGGCGCGTTGTCAAAATTACTTACCGTAATTTAACTCATCTATTTTGGGTAAATCCTATTTTTTTTATCGAATGAAGATTGCCCATACCTTTCTTTTCAACAGTGTAGAAGAGAGCGTACTTAATTTCTCTCAGTAAGCTCGAGGTAAGTTGCTGTTTGAGTTACATCAAATTATTTGGAGTCAGCAACCAGATTGATGCTTAAATTAATGATAATAATCTGATATTCAACTGATAATGATCAATGATTGAATAATTATTCATTTTTAAATATCAATAATAATAGTGAATATTTCACTCATGTCAATTATACTGACAAACTTTGCATAGTTACAATGACAATTATAATAATAAATTCCTTGCCAACGGGAATTTACCTCGGTAAATTCCCCTTACCTCCTTCACCTCGGTAAACTCCAGTTGGCAAGCGATTTATCACGATAAATTGCCTTTGTCATGGAGAAACAATACACAGTTCTGATATAAACAAACAATCAGTTCTCGGAAATTTCAAAATTTAGTTGGGAATGCATTTTTCGCCGTAAATAATGGAATTGAAAAAAAAGTCTAGAAATACAAGAGTATATGGAGGCCATTTAGTGCATTTTTCAATAAAAAAGTAGTAAGTGGTTGCAACTAACATTATTTAATAGGTACTTGTAGTAGCAATTTCATTCGAGAAATATTCTTCACAAATACCACTCGCGGCTTTAATTTTATCATAAATTTTTCTTTCAAACATCGATTACCTTTAAGCAACATCCTTCAAGTCATCTGCTCAGATGAAATTCCTCGAGCTACGCTCTCGTGATCTAATCGGACAGATGACTCTCACGATGTTGCTAGGAAATCAATGTTTTCAAGAAAAATTTATCGATAAAATTACAGTCCCTTGTGATATTATATACGATAATTCCACTCCAATATAAAGTAAGCCATATATAAAAAACAATTCTATCATTTGACAGCGGATAAAAAGGAAGGTAACTTTTTGCAAGTGATAAAACGTTATTTTCCTTTCTCCTAGCAACCAAATCAAAACACTTACTATATTTATGTCATTTGCATTATTTGTCCATGCTTAAACTGCAAAATAAACAGAATTTGGAATATTTCCGAAGAAAATATAAAAGAAAATATAAGGAAAATTTTGTCTATAAATATAAAAAACAATAAATCCTGTATCTGAAGACAATTCATCGTATTTTGTGAAAACCAGAATTATGTATTAGAAAGAGGTACAACGGTATGTTAAATTTCAAATATTTTGCTAGATTGGACCAAAAGTATGCGGAGAATTGATGAAAATCTTAAAGAATACTTAGTGGAATGTGTCAAATGAAACGATGTATGATAATAGTGCTCTCAATAATTGCACATTGATATGAACTTTTTCATAAATAAAATGTCGTTAAATTATCTCGCCGAATTACACTCTAGCATTTTATTTTTCTTGGAATAAATTTCAGTTTGACAACTCAACCTTGTAACCTGACAGCAATTTGACCCGAAAACTGTTCAAAAAATAAAATCACTTCACCTACGGTGTCGTGATTTTATTAGAACAGTTTTCTTGTCAAATTGCTAGGTAACAAGGTTTCGTGAAAACATAAATTCATCCAGCAAAATAAAAAGCTCTTGTGTAATTACTGTTGATAATAGAAGATATTAACGATAATGTTTAAAAACTTTCTGGTTGATCTTCGCCTCCAAATATTGAAGCAATTTATATAATCAAGGAGTGAAACGCTACTGAATAATATTAGTCTTAGTGAAAGGTATTGTCCCTCTCTCCAATTCTTATATAAATAAATTGAATTCTTGTACATGGATAAATGTCTTGTATGTATTCCACCAAAAACATTTTCATGTGAAATGTTGTCAAGACGAGACCATATGGCTCGCATTGTCTGAAAGCTATCAGATCTCAGAGCTAAGCTTCTAACTCTACAAGCACTAACTTCACAAATCTTACAACTTACTCAAAATATGTGAATTTGGCGTTTTGTTACTACAAGAGTTATTGCATAACAGAAAAGTGATGAACAGTGGATAAATTTCTCATCTTATGCCCATGTGAATGTAGCGAAATGGCCAGGTCACATATTTTGACTAAGGTGTAGAATTTGTAAAGTTAGGGCTTGTAGAGTTAGAGCGTGTAGAGTTAGAAGCTTGGCTCTATATGAGATCTGATAACTTTTTAACAGAACAAGCCATATGGTCTTATCTTAGCAATACTTTACATGAAAATATTCTTGGTGGGATTTCACTTTTTTTTGTGAATTTCAATGTTACTATTATTTATAACAAGGAGTCCCTATACTAATTTTTGGACCTTTAGCACCAATATTCGCGGAAGTTTCAAGTTCTAGAATTTTTTTATTGTTTGTGTAGTTATACTAGCTTGCATGCCAAATTTCAGCATTCTAGAACTTCGGGAAGTACCCTGAACCAGGTTTATTTAGATATTGAAAGATTCTAAATTATGAGAGCTATGCAATTGAAACTTCATATGTTAGATGAGTCTACTATTGACATCATATCCTGTTAATTTTGTTTATCAGGTATGATCCAAACCCAAGTTATGACGGTTCAAAAAGAACGATGAAGGTAAAAGGTAGATAGTGCTTTTGCGCTCATCTTGGCGGGGGCACTACCGTGCCTCCAGATATGTTGATGTGAGTAGGCAGGGTAGAGGGTTAGTTGTTGATTGATTCCTGCGTCAGAATGGAACGAGGTACCATAGTACCCAGAAAATATTGCAAAATTATAGATATTCAGCAAAACCATCATTTTTGACGTTTTTTCAGATTTTCAGGAATCATTCACTTTTTTGAAATACTGTATTTTGGAGCTCAGTGAGTCGACAAACAAGTTTTACAAGTAGAATTTATCTTAAATTTGATGCTCTACGATATTGAACGAGATGAGCTGAGGTGTGAGAATGAAGAGGAGAAAGGTACCAAGTAAAAACTGAAAAAAATTATATTGAGTGATCAAAAACAACATACCAAAGTTTCAACAAGTTCGCATTTTTTCCTAAGCTCCTCCTGGTTTTTTTGACATGCCGACTGAACTAACGGTGTTGAATTGCCCATCGCGTCTTATAAATACAACTTATATTTATATTTTAATGTTCTACTGGTTGTTTCAATTGTTACGAAGATTTTAAATGTGTCTTGATACGTCATAAAATTTTTCTAATTCCATATTGATTTCCTTTTGTATAGGCTCTCAATTAAATAATACCTGGATACGATTGTTGATGAGTAATCGCGTATTAATAAAACGTTTTTTCAGGGATGTCCGTCCGAGCAATATTTTTTGTTCTAAGTTGAGCAGATGTATTTTTCAAAGCAGCACGAAGATAGTGAAGTTTTCGAGTTTCTGTTATAGTGCTGTTTTTATGCATAAGCGAGTCATATGTGTCGCGAAATTCCACCTTATTATAATACTGCCCAGTAAATTTTGGTAGGCAATTTCCTCTTATAAGAACTTGATTGAATTTCCTTCTACCGAAGGAACTGGAGACGTTGACCTGTTAGGTTCTTCAAGACGCTGTTGAATTGAAGCGTTTGCTCTTGTAATTTCTAAGTTGTAAGTATTCTCGGAATCAGTTTACTCTTCATAATCATTATCGATATTATTTGCTGACAGCATTTCGATTTTTACCTTTGTCTGCATTTCCGCTACAAACTTTGAAAATGCTGTTAACTTTGCCTTGATTGCATCTCGCTTCGGTTCAAGATGTGACTCTTCCGATATTTTTCCCACAATGTATCAACTATTACGCATACATAAAAGTTAACGACGAATAGCAAACACACCTAATACGTTTACAATATTAACATTCGACCGAATCAGATTATTTCACTATTAGAGGAATAAATACAAAAAAAAGCATGAAGCTCAACTTTTGGTTATTGAAGTTCCTGACAATGACTGTGTTGATTCTGCTTTTTTTGATTCAATTCATTTTGCTTATACCGCTTGAATTGTGCAAGGATCAGTTCCTAGTAGCTTACCAATTACGATACCTGTAATGACCGACTATACCTTATTACGCAGATTTCTTCTCTTATGCCCAGCTCATAAGAACCAAGTTCATGATATTCACGACTTGTTCAAGGTTCGGTAGCATTTTATGTTGAGGTTATAACAAATGACAAGAAACTAAATGGTATTTAATGGCCGATGAGGCATTATGCTTCCTTTTCCTTCTTTTTCACTAATGCCCGAAATCATGACCAGGAGTTGAATTGACCTAGCTCAAAGTGATGGGGAGTTGACCACTAAAACAAGTTCAGATTTATTTCATAGATTGGTCAGAAATGACACGAATAATATAGAAAATCATATTATTACCTAGAAGATGAGCCATTTGAATCAAATTGATTCAAGTCGAGATCCTAAAATCGGCTATGAGTAACATACATGTTGATATGATATGGAATGATGAATTATCAATAAATTGTAGTCACTAAAGTCCGAAATACTCCAAACAAGATGAATCGTAGAATCGACTTGTTCATAAATTGATAAAGTGAAAATTTATAGAACTTCATCAACTCCAGATAATTTTAATATATAACTTGAATATTGTAATTTTTTTCAGGAACAATTGAAGTAATTTTTTTAATTATCTCAAGTAAATTTGATGATCTACATAGTCTCAATATCATGTGAAAATAAATATACTTAGTTCAACTTAGTACCTATTGGACAATTTTTGAGGAACATATTTGCTTTTTATGTATTAATTATAGGTATCCTTCTAAAAGCTGCATGTTGGATCATGCATAAAATCTCATCTTGTGAGGATAGTGCTATCCCTATTAGAAAATGATATTACATGTAAAATTGTAATAAATAGTGAGATAAGAAAACAAAAAAATATAACTAATAAATTTGGCTTGAACCTAGCTTAGTTGGAATTAAACTGAGAACTACATACTATTCAAAATTACAAAATTGTATTTGACTTATTTCTGAATTTTTGAATACTAAAAGAGAAATCTAGATCGGATGCTACAGTTTTGAAATTACGGCACATCATATTGATTGGCGAGTTTGAATAATAATTTGTGCGAGAGAAATTACAAATATATGTGTATTCACATCTAGTGTTACATGTATTAACGTAGAAATTCAATAGATTCAACAGAAGCATATCATCAATATAATTATTAACAATTTCATACAAAAATAGAATTTGACTCTTGATACGTTTTTGTTGCAAAAGTTCAAGGTTCAATTTCTGAAGTATCTCAGTGTATTGACAATTCGGCCAGTATTTAAATGAGCGATAAAATACAATATTACAGATTATTTTTTGAGTTCTTTCAAATGACTCAATCAAATATTGTTGTGAGGGGTTCCAAATTGTGGAGCTATATTCCAATGTACTAAGGACTAGAGACTGGGATAACGATTTGTAACATTCAATGTTTTTGAAGCCAGAGGTTGTTTGAAGTAGAAATCCTGAGATTTTGTAACAGGTGTTAATCATATTATCTACGTGGTATACAATAGTCAATTTTTGATCCAAGAGCAAACTTGAGTCTTTAACGAATGTAACACGAAGTATTATTCCATTATTCATGAAATATTGATATGTTTTGTTCATATGCTTCCGACTAGAAGTGATCACCTGACATTTATTCTTGTTAAAGTTGAGATAGTTTGATTGCATCTAAATCCATCTGTAGGGAAGAGCAATCATTTAAATTAGATACTGTATGATATATATTGAGATCATCAGCGTAAATGACATATTAACAATATCTTATAACATTAGTTATGTCATTAACAAACAATAAGAATAATAAAGGGCCTAAGACGGAGCCCTGAGGAACACCAGATGTGATTGTGAAGTTAGATGAAACAAATCCATTGCACACCACGAGAACAGTATACGATTTCAGTCCAGGATTTTTTGTCGTCTGGATTTTTTTTTTTGTTACAGGCGATGGAAGGAATGAAGAAGCTCATCTTGTAGGATTTGACGTGAACTTGATTCATTTCTACTCACTTGTACAAAGTAAAAGGAAGTGTTGTGGAACCGATAAAATTCACATATCAAGAATTTGATTGATATATCCGTTTTGAACATCTCTGTATCCATTCTGACAATTTTTGGTTTGCTGTTTGTACGAATATACGTATGTGCGTAACTCGCAAATATCAAAGCCGGTCAGACGTATAATACAGAAATTTTGTATTAAAGACAAGTATAGGGTCATGATGCGTACCTCTCATTATGGATGCAATCGTCTGTACAGGAAGTGCACTTTATTTGAAACATTTTTTGAATTTTCGACAAAAATCCAGAATTATCAGCCGTAGGATACTGAAATTTAGTATTTGGAATTGCCGTAGCATTTAAATGATCATCTTCTATTTTCGTACCAATCGGCTGAGCCAGAAATGCACTTTATATAAGAGACTCTCCGAATTTTCCTCATAAATTCGAAACAATCAGTCGTAGAATATTGAAAGTATGTATTAAACACTTTTATTACATCTAGTTGTACATCTTGCATTATTATTGCGATCGACTAAACCAGTAGTGCAGTCTACTTGCGACATTTCTTGAATTTTCCGCATAAATCCAAAACATTCGAACGTAGAATGTTGGAATTCAGTATTCAAGACGATAGTACCGTCTAGATCTAGATGTTCATATCCTATTCTTATTGAGATCGTCTGAGCCAAAAGTGCACTATACCTGACAGACTTTTGGAATTTTTCGCATGAATTCGAAACGATCAGTTGTCGAGTATTGAAATTTGGTATTTTAGTCTGCTATAGCATCTGAATGATTGCCTCCTATTTTCATAACAATAGACTGAACCGAAAACTTCAGTTGCAATTTATTCCTCAATTTTGCGCATAGATTGAAAGCTGTTAGCTGTAGAATCTTGGAAATCAGTATTTGGGAATGTTCTAGCAAATTAATGATTATCTACTGTTTCCATAGAAACTGACGAGGCTAAAAGCATATTTTTCTTACAGATTTTTAGAATCTTCTTGATAAATCCAAAACGATTAGGCGTGGAACTATAAGATTCTGTGTTCGATTATATATTCAATGATGTACAAGTAAGTCACGTGATGTTCACGTCAGACTTTTATTTGTACTGTCTTCTTCACACCCGATACTACTAGAAATCGATCTTGGACAGTGTACCGTGTACGCACGATTATTCTCTTTATGTCACACTAAGACCAGTAACCAACTAATCTATCTTCCAAAGAACACATTGAGGATGGTACTTTACTTGCCCAAATCAATTTTTTGATACGTGTCTTGAAAAGAATCCATTGGGGACCTATCGGAGTACATACAAGGAGACTCATCGAGGTTATATACAAGTTATAGCACCATTTTTCACGTTTCTGCTAACGTTGACCAAAATCCAGACGCTGACATATCATAAACTCTCCATGAAACTGTAAACTATTTTTCCCATGCAAGCTTGACTTGCGAATAGAATGTAATATTTTAAGCGAATCAAGAATCAAGTTTTTTACTGAAAACACCTAATTCTGAATGAGAATAAACTATCTTTTTCGACTTTTAATAATTTGTTAAATGGATAAACATCATTTTTCATTGATAAAGTTTAGAAAAACTCATTTAACTGGCGCAACTGGTAGGATAAAACGACGGCATTTCAAAAATTAGATTCTGTTCCGTATCAACGATTGACTGTGTATCCGAAATTACGTGAATTGCTCGAGCCTTATAAGAAGAACTCGCGAGCAGATATCGCGCATCGTAGAGGACTCAACAGCCCTGCAGAATACAGAACAGCCACGCATTTCTCTATCACAACTTCCAGCCGGAAGAAATCAAAACATCCAATGTACAAATTGATTTTCGTGTTTCTGTGGTGAGTACTACATGTCATTGAGAGATCTCTTCTCGATAAATTCAGACTCCGATTCGAACTCTGAGTTCTCAGATACCAATTCGGATTCCGCTGACTCACTTCCTGACTAATTATCTCAATAATTTATCAATAATCAAAATGGTGATCCCAACTTCAAAGAAATAATATGTGGATATAATCCCAGAGTTCAACGATAACAATAAGCCTGTACCATCAAAATCCTTAGAAATACGTGAGAGATTAGTGCAGAAATTATATAATACCTAATACTTTAGATAATGACGACTTTCATAAGCAAAATAAAAGGCGAAGCCGCTGTTAATATTACTAGTCCTACGATCACAAAATAGGATGATTAAAAAAAAACCCTTATGACTCCGCATTCTGATAAAAGATATTGTTCACTTTCGGAATTGAGCTAAAAGAAATGAATCGAACAAATGAGATACCTCATAAATACTATTATAAAATTTCAGATTTGCTCAATCTGCAAGTTTCATAATAAGTACAAATTTCCTTCAACAAACCAATATTTCAAAGATCTATACATGCTTTCAAAATTAAAACCAAAAAAATCTAGTTTTAACAAATACTTTAATCGCGTTTGTTAGAAATTATGCTCTTCGTGTATTACTCAGAGGTCTTGAGGAGCCCTAAGGGACACTAATAGGAGCAAAAAACCCTGCTGACTCAAACAAAGCACTCAGTATGTCAACAAACGATTCTCAAATTGATATAAGTAGCTAGTCGTTCACAAAAAACTTTTACAGCTGTAAAACCAAAGTTCAACCAACGACAAAATCATAACAAATATACACAGCAAATACCCAGACAAATTCCCCAACTTGTCTATCAACCTATTCATCAAAATCCTGTGCATCATAATTCTTCCTTTTTACGACCTAACACCTCTAGACCTTATACCCAAAATCAAAATCAAAACCAAAATCAAAGTCAAAAATATTCAAAACCAACCTCTTTGAGCATGAGTACAAATCGCACATTCACCCCAAGAGCCGGACTTTCCTCAAGAAACGTATCAACAGTTCGCGCAAAGACAACACTTTCCGCAAACACAAGCACAACGCTCATCTAATTTCTTTTTCGAGGAATTACACAATACTGAAGTAGATGAAATGAATATTAATGATCAAAACTTGGAATATAATGATAGTTGTGATTATTATGAATTTGCTTTGGAGAACAAGACTATGCAAAATAAACTAGAAGTGTGGGAGAGACAAATTCTGAGAAAGATTTATGGTGGTAAAAAAAAGGGTGATGTGTGGTTAAGACGAACTAATACCGAGCTAATGGAACTCTATGGTGAGCCTGGAATAGTGGAAGTGGCTAAAGCACAAAGGTTGCGGTGGCTAGGGCATGTGCTGAGACTACCAGAGGACAGAGTAGTAAGAAAGATGTTAGACGGAGGTGTTGTGAAAAAAAAAAGAAGGGGAAGACCAAAGGAGAAGTGGTATTACGCGGTGAAAAAGGACTTAGAGACACTAGGGATTACGAACTTTAAGCGATTAGCACAGGACCGTAAAAAATGGCGAAAAATTGTAACAGAAGCCATGGGCCTACTTGGCCTGCAGCGCTAAATTAGTTATATATATATATATATATATATATATATATATATATATATATATATATATATATATATATATATATATATATATATATATATATTTGGAGAACAATTAGAATCAAAGCGAGCAACCATTCATCATATTTCCAGAATATAATTTGAAAGCTTCGATCGACACGGGTAGAACAAGTTCATTTATGAATTCCGACATAGCAAATAAATACTTTAGAGAAAAATTAGAAAAGATCCATTTCAAATTTTGACCGCTCACGGTACATCGGTTGAAAACCATAGCGTTTTATTACTTTGTTCCAAATTATTCAAAAAACAGAATATTGTGTTAGAATATCATTTATTTGATTTCCATAATCCATTCGATATTTTATAAGGTTTGGATAACTTGGAAATACTTGACGCTATTATCGATTTGACACGCGATAAAATTATAACACTTGTGAATGAGATCAAAATTCATTATCACAAAATTTTACCAATCCCTCCTTACATTCAAGTACTAGCGAAGACAGAAAGAATAGCAAAAATATTTATCAATAATATAGGAAACTGTGGAGTATTTATTCAATAAGAACTTGTGACAAAATTTGGAATCACAATCTATGATAGCAGAGCCAGATGACACACTTGACTCAGAGACAAACCTAATAGTAGGGGAGCCCACGATGCTAAATGGGGATTTACTCGAGCGTCGTCGGGACCTATTGGATTTTGTAGACAAGATGATGGATAGAAAAAAAGGTTATATGATGAATGCCCTTTCACGAGGGAAAGCAGCGTCTATAGGCTTTCAAAAGTGTAAAAAAAAAACAGTCACATGAAAATACTCAAGCGCGTCGGATGTTAATAGTGTATAGGCCCTATGTGTCTCTGATATTAAGTGTATGCTAATCTGCCGGTTTGCATAGTGGGGATGGCCGCAAGGTAGGGTTGAAAACGGAAGAAAGAAAAATTTGTTCAAGTGCGTCAGATATTGATTTAGTGAACCCGAAAGAAGCTCTCATTTGAAAAACTAATGATTTGGACAGGAGACAACCTCGTGACAGCTTTTTGAAAATGCAGAGAAAAATTTGCCATTTTGAAATACTCGAGCGCGTCAGATTATTATACAGGCGATTCAGCTTGATGTCCTAGTCGTGCTGACAATTATTTGGAAGGATTCTCTAAATCTGGCGAATTAATAGAAATATATATATATTTTTTTTCAAATCTCTAAATATGGTGGATAAAATGCACGGAAAATAGTAGACAGACAAGAGGAGATCTACTTCTTCTAATTTCGATATATATATATATATATATATATATATATATATATATATATATATATATATATATATATATATATATATATATATATATATATATGTATACAGAGAGACTTTTGCTGAATCACATGCAACAGATGAAGATTCGTTCGAAATCGATGAGAATCTCTCTTCTTGAAGCTATGATAGCAGAGCCAGATGGCACACGTGACTCAAAGACAGACAATACAGTTCACTCAAACCTCGAAAATCCTAAAATTGGAATTCCTATATCAGAGTCATCACTCAATGATGTAGAAAATCAACACACTTTTTAGGAAGTCATGCACTCATCTAGTAAATTAAAATTAACCAAACTTCATTCAGACAAGATGCGAATTTCAATCCAATTATCGAAAGACAGTTTAGAAAAAGATGCAGCAACATTTATTAAAGAGTATGTAGTCCCGAATGTCAGATACTATTCATTTTTCGAACAGCCAATGTATGAAAAATTTACAAAAGTATTACAAAAATATCTCAAAAATTCTAAAATCAGTTTTGTCAAATGTTATACCAAATTGATAGACGTGGAAAGCAAGAAGATGTTGAATTTGATGTAAACTAACAGTAAAAGACCACCTCAGAAGTGGTGCGAGAATGTGTGCAATCTCACGAACTGAAATTGCGATAACTTGTGAATGTTGCTTCGTAGGGCGGAAAGTATCGACACTTTCTTACTTATTTGTACAAAGGTACAAGTAAGTATTGTGAAACCGACAACCTATCGAGATTTTGATGGATATATCCGTTTTGAGCATCCCTGAATCCATTTTGACTATTTTCGGCTTGATGTCGGTACGTTCATACCTGCGTAACTCGCAAATCTCAAAAACCGTCGAGCGTATTCAGTATTTGAATTTGACCTAATATCAGAATAGTTATCTGCTATTTTTGTATGAATCGGCCAAGCCGGAGGTGCACTTTACTTGAAACTTTTTTCGAATTTCTTGCATAAATCTAGAATGATCAGCCATAGCATATTGAAATTTAGTGTTTGAACTTGTTGCAGCATTCTAATAGTGATCTACCATTTTTGTATCAATCGGCCCAGCCGGAAGTGCAGTTCATGAGTATAACAGACATTTAGGTCCAGTATTCCAGTCCATGGTTTATCTTAAACCTAGCTTAATTTCCATAGTGATGATTGTTAGAACAATTGTTACCAAGACAATTAAGCTCCGCTTAAGTTAAACCGAGGACTGAAATACCGGGCCTTAGAATTTGCGGTATGAAACAATCAGTTTAATTGAAATGATAAGGTAGGCCATGACAATCTGTTGCCAATTTTTTGATTTTGTTTGACATTTCAAATGTCCAAATATTTTTTCCCCAAATTTAATTTCGTAAGCATGACAAAAGCGACTAAATTGGATTAGAAAATGCTTTTTCATACAAATTTGGAATTAATTTTCATTATGTTGGTCACACGGTCCATCTTTAATTTCAGCATTATTGAACTCCAAATATACATACTTATCAAATGCATGAAAAACAAAATAAGGCACTGAATCTACGATTATATGACGGTCTAAAAGTACAAGGAAATATTGTGAGACCGACAAAATTCACATATCGAGATTTTGATGGATATATCCGTTTTGAGCATCCCTGGATCCATTTTGACTATTTTTGGCTTAATGTCGGTACGTATGTATGTGTGAATGTGCAACTTGCAAGTCTAAGAGTTCATCAAACTTATGATGCTGAGATTTTGTATAAAAGACTGGTATAGGATCTAGGATCTTGATGTGCACCTCGCATTATGGTTGCAATCGTCTGTACTGGGAGTGCACTTCACCTGATACTTTTTTTGAACTCTCCGCATAAATCTAAAATGATTAGCCGTAGGATACTGGAATTCAGTATTGGGAATTGCTGTAGCGTCTAAATGATCATCTCCTATTCTCATCTCAATCGACTTAGCCGGAAGTGCACTTCGTATTGCAGACTTTCCGAATTTTTCTCATAAATTTAAAATAATCAGTCGCAGAATATTAAGATTTCGTATTAAGCACTTCTATGGCATCTAGTTGTACACCTTGCATTATGATTGTGATCGGCTAAGTCGTAAGTGCAATTTACACGAAACATTCCTTAATTTTCCGCATAAATTCAAAACGATTAAACGTAGAATATTAGAATACAGTATTCAAGATGATAGTACTGTCTAGATGCTCATATCCTATTTTCATTGAGATCGACTGAATCGAAAGTGCACTATACTTGACGATCTTGGAATTTTGCGCTCAAATTCAGAACTGTTAGCCATAGAGTCCTGAGGATCAGTATTTAGAAATGTTGTGACGTGAGAATGATGACATACTGTTACCATAGCAACCGACTAACCGTGAAATGATGAGGTGCTGTGTTTGATTATAAATATTCAATGATGTAGAAGTAAGTCACGTGATGTCCACGTCAGATTTTTTGTAGAAAATTTCACGATCTACAAACTTTTACTCCTCTATTTTTTCAGTAGCTCCCTCCATCTCAGAGATAGACGCAGGAAACAAAAATTTGTGACTTCTGACCTCGAATAAAAAACAACGTACAAGCGGGATCGATAGTGATTTTTGACATAGCATTTGTTATTATAACCTGTACAAGAATCTAACTTGTTGGGAGTTAATGCAAACTGGAATATCTCTTTTGTCTGGACTATACATATTATGGAAGTAAACGGTTCAATTCAAATCACGATCGGATGTGATCAACTGTGATGGCGTCATTGCGACGGAAAGTAGTGTGAGGACGGTGTAAGAGAGAAAAAAATTCAGAAAAAATTAAATGGGTATGAGATGGGCGAAGTGGGGAAAACATGCTTCACTGCAGCTGCACTTGGTGAACTTTATTGACGATTTGTGCTACTTTGGCTTGTAGGAATCGGCAGATTATATATTATCTGTTATTCTTGAATGATTTCCTTTGAAGTTTGTGACTCTCCCACTGCCTCACGTCACACTTAATCCATCAGATTATTGAAATGCATATCCATTAGCACGTAATCAACCCATTATAGCTTAATTTGGCGCGCTCGAGTATTGCCAACCATCGATTATATAGAGAACTTGGATTTGGTGAAGGTACTTAACAGAATACAAAGTATCACCCCATATGTCAATCTGCCGCGCTTGAGTAAATCTCAAAAACCTCTCTTGGGCTCCCCTACTATAATGTTGTCCAACAAGTATGCAAAACAAATATTTATTATTGGCCAATTCAGATTAAAACTATAACAGACTGTATAAACCAATGCGAGATTTGTCTTTCTTCTATATATGAATGTAATCCTATCAGACCCAAATTGAATATATCACCTACCCCTAACAGACCATTTGACACATTACACACCCAGATAGCAAAGAAATATTCCAAGAATAAGCAGAGAATATTTTTTCCGAATATTCAGCTATTGTTGGAATATCCTATGTTTATCGGTATATATTTGTGGGATATTGATAGAATATTCCCATGTCCCGATATTGCATATCCTATAAATATCCCAGGAATCATCCTGAAATATGATATGAATATATGATGTTATATTCCTGGAATAATCTATGAA
This sequence comes from Dromius quadrimaculatus, assembly GCA_963989225.1. NCBI lineage: Eukaryota > Metazoa > Arthropoda > Insecta > Coleoptera > Carabidae > Dromius > Dromius quadrimaculatus. The sequence continues at coordinate 32,457,493 of OZ022330.1, forward strand.
TCTCTATGAAGTAAATGTTTAATATATGCTAAGAATATTATAGGGATAATTGAAATCATATTCTTGGAATATTCTGGGCTGGCTTATGACCATATTAAAACTATATTTTTTTGGGAAATAAAATCATATCTGTGACAAGAAATTTTTATTCTTATATAAGTACAATTGAGAAAAAAAAATTACACTCATATAATCCACAAAAATGTAAAAATACATTGCGTATTGCACTTAGCTTCCAGAGTTAAAGAAATATATATAATATGAAAAAAATTAAACCATATTTGCGATAAAAACAAGATACGAATGTAGATATACATCATATAATCTATTGATCTCTAATTTCCATATGTTCAGGAGCCTTGCTCAGCCGTTTGGTAATTTTCAATCCAATTTATTTCTCTGTGACATTCCTGGCGGTATAGCTCTTCTTGGCAGATTCCTAAATGAGAAATCATTTGAAACAGATAATATTAATTATATTAAAACAATGCTTCACCAATAATTGCAGTAGTCAATTTGAATTTGTTGAATATTTTGTTTTCTTTATAGTCCTGCCAACTATATCCAGTGGCTGATTCATTTGCTAGAATTCTTGTCATCACTCTTCTTATTAATTTGACCACATTTTCCTCTTTAATTTGAGCCATCGGATACCTGGAAACACATTTATTCTGTATATTTACAGGGTTTCATACAAACACCAAGTGAAATAAATGAGTATTGATTCAAGATAAGGGAAAAATAATTTCAATGTTCAGTCAAGAAATCTTTATTTTTTGTTCAATCAATAGCTAAAATGAAAATAATATAGAATACTCACATTTTTCGGAGCCAATATTCACACAAACAAAGAAATATCTGATACCATGTGGCCAAGATAAGTACGACACGGTGACTCACATCTTTATAACTCTGCTTTAAAACTTTCACTAAAATCGGCAGAGCTTAGTGCATCTTCTACAAGTCAAGATTTAACAAAAATATTCCATGCATTCCAAAACATTTTAAAATATCACGTCTTGAATGTAGTGTCAGAAAATATTATACATTCATTTATTATTATTTATTTATCTTCTTTTACTGCGTGAATGGCGTAGGTACCCACTACTATCAAAATTTGATAAACTTTCATGAAAATATGAAAATATTGGATAAATAATAGGTATAAGTTATAAAAATTATATTCAATATTTCTTTGTTCTAATGAAAGATCGATTTAATACTTATAAGACGTCATGATGACGTCCAAAGGTCTATTATGTTTCTCAAACAGTGGGCTTCATAGGTGTACAAATTCCTAGAAAATTTGATCTTATTCATGAAAAAATTATGTTATGTTATAACTTGATGTATTTGTAAATCAGTGGAAATATATGGGAAGAGTTGACATATATATCATTCATTGTATCATTTTTCGAATGCTATTTTGAAACATTTTGACAGACTTCCGAGCTTTACGAGCATGCGCAAGAAGAGAAAGCTTAGTTTCAGAGTACTGGATATTGTTTAGTCGAAAGAAGCGCGATTTTGACAAGTAAATTTGTTAAATATATAATTTATCTAGCTCGTGATCTAACTAAAAATTTTAAAAATGATTTAGATGATGCTCAACAAGCCAGACCATAACGCCACGTTTATTCTCAAAATGTTTGATGATGAATAAGACCACCGTTTGAGTGACAACAGACATTTGGACGTCACGGAAAATTTCCAAACCTAAAAAAAAATTTCCTAATTACTACGAGGCTTTTTTGATTCTCATTTTCAAAATACTTCCACTGTCATGTCTCAAACTACTCTGATACAGAAATCCATTTGAAAATTTTATGTGTCAATGATTTAGACTAATATTCAATCAATTATTCAAGCCATATTCCAATGATCAAGTAATGAAAACATGCATATTTAAATAAGATAGATGAACAAACAAAAAGATGAAATCAGGATTTTAGACGGAATATTTTTAATAAAAGAAGATAATTGTAAAATAGAATTTTAAAATAGAAAATGACCATTCAAAGAAGGCACTCATGGCATATCCATTTCATTCGAAAGTTTCAAGATTCAAATCAACTCACTTCAATTACCCAAGATCAGCATCGATCTGAATTCAATAGAAAAACTTCAAATTCCAATCACCGAGTACAAAGATCTAAACGAACGCAACATCGAGAGCAATACGAACTACCCAATCATAATTCTTCACGTAATATCTGCAATTATTGGTATTCGTTTGTTCAGTTTATTCACAGAGAAAAATAAAAAATTGTAAGAAAACTCCAATCCATGACAAAACAAGATTATCAACCCAACGTTCCAGATGAAGTCGAATTTTAGGCAAGGAGGAGTTACAGCACCATTTCCCATGTTTCTACTAACGTTGACCAAAATCCAGACGCTGACACATCATAAACTTTCCATGATACTGTAAACTATATTTCCCATGCAAGCTTGACTTGCGAATTAAATGTGATATTTTAAGCGAGTTAAGAATCAAGCCTAGTACTGGAGACACCTAATTCCTAATTAGAATAAATTATCTTTCCCGACTTGTGATAATTTTTTTAATAAATAGAACTAATTTCCTATCAATAAATTTCAAAAAAACTTATTCAACTTACATATACATGCCAGTTGAACAGATGTTGGTCTTCTACACCAATTTCAAAATATGAAAAATAGAAATTGTAACCTGTGATTGATATAAGTTCAATTTATTGAGCACTTTTTTAATTGAATTGACTGACAATAAGATTTTGCGCTAATTTGGACTACTTCTATATTTTACGAATCACTCTGTATGTGGTATAACTTAATCCTATCCTAGCCTGCATGAGTAAAATATAGCTTCTCAGGTGTATCAAATATATCACGTGTACCGTGGTTAGCCACTGTTGCGTAAGGTAGGTAACTGTGTGGGGAGACAGACTCTGTATAAATACTTATTTCATTTTGAGGACTCAACAGTTACTTGTTGGTGATAACAAAACCCTCTATTGTCAAAATGGCGTTCAAGGTATGTAGACTTAAGATAATTTATAAAGCTAGTTTATAATATAAATTATAGTTGGAAATTATTTTTATTCTTGTTTCAATCTTATAATAACAACGATACAATAATCAGCTGGCATTAAGATGTCAGAAGCTGAAGTTTTTCCCAACTGGATCAGATTAAAATATGATTTTTGATTACTATAGAGATAAATTGATCTTTGGAGCACTCTTTTTTTTCATATATTTCGAGCTCCTGGTATTCATTTCAAAATTTTAGAGGAGTAATATTTGCATTGCTGGACAATAAACAGCAGATGATAGCTCATAAGTATGAAAGTATACTCCATTATGCAGGATTCAACTCATATGAACAAGTATTCCGATAACAACAAGCATATGCTATTTCTTTCTCCTGGATACTTCAAAATGAGCTCTGCATCAAATAAGATTAGTTGAGATATTTATAACAATCAGAAGTAGGATGAAAAAATTGAAAGCTGTGATAAAATTATCGCTTAGATGAATTTTGAGATGATACTACTGCTTTATCCTGGAAAATATTGAGATATAATGTGCTTCGTGGAGAAGTTTTTTGTTGTTATTTGAGGTCGATGTACTCTAAAACACTTTCTGTACGATGATTTCATCTAGAGAAGAGATTTTGTTATCAAATATGATATCCACTCGTCGAGAACAAAATTTGTTACACTAATCGATATTTCTACCGGTTTTGTAAAATTTTTCTCATACGATTTGTTCATTTTCTAAAGCATAAAGTTATGATTTCACTCAATAATTCACTTGATGATACTATTTGTTATATGGAGATCAGAGTGTTCAAATAATTATTAGAATTATTATTGTACTGATTCAATAATATAATTATTGAATTAAACATTTGAACAAATAGTGTCCATATTTCCCATACGATGGACGGTTTATCATGCTCTTTTTTGAAGACCCCAGCATTTATCTCCTGCATTAACAAAAACTAAGATTTAATACGCTCGAAAAAAAATAAAAAACTTTCGGTGACACGTGCACAGAAAGTATCTATTCTATGAATGAATTGAATTCTGCTTCGAAAGTTCTAACTTTCAAATCATGTAAATAATTTCCATTAATTACCTGTAGACTTTGTACTTGCCTTTGCCTTGGGCTTTGCCCTCGTCTCCATCAAGTGCAGCCAAATTTATCCTAGACAAAAATAAAGGTCGTTCGGTCCTTGTGGCATAATATATACTATTATATTCCACTTGAGCTTCAATGCTTTTTTTCATTTCTGTCGAATCGTTTAGCCTTGTCCGAAGCTTCACCTCAAATTTTCTGAGCTCAGCACAAAATGCTTTTTTCGCACCGCATTTTTATTATCCACGACAATAGATACTTGCGACAGAGCCATAAAAGTGTGGAATTTTCTTCCAAAAATTGCCTTCTATTCAATGATATTCTAGGTTTGATTTCAAATTCAATGACATTCGACTAATATTTCATGATAAATGTATTTGTACCAGATTACTTTGAGCTATATGTGCGCCTCATTGCAAATTCGCTCCTAAATACGCGATATTCTAGAACAGTCAATTATTGTTCCCAATGATCTATTCTTTTGCAAGAATAATTTAGATTATGTTACAAATGTCAATTCATTCCATTCCATTAGTTTCTCATACAGATAAGTAGATACATAACGTCGCAGATAATCAATAAGGTGGACACAAGATATTTGGATATCTGACGATGGGGAAAGAATTGAATTGGTCGAATGGATTATAAAGGAAACCACAAATGATGTATGTCTCCAGAGTTTTGTAGAACATTCGGTATAAAAAAGGAAGAATTGATGATGAAAACAGTTCTTGGAGAGATCTACTGGAAATGCATACATACATCTTGATTGGATAAAATGGTTGACGCTGACTGGATATGTAGATAATGTAAGAGATATATTCTTGGGATTTCAGTCAATTTTAATTTAATTTTTTTTCTGCTTCACAGTTTCGGCTGCACCTCAGCCATCCTCAAAAGCGAAATGAATTATTGTTTAAAAAATTGAAGTTATACATTTGTTTGAGTTTATATTAATATTAAAAAGCGAAAAAAGAAGCTGAAATTTTTTCTTGTCATATGCCACACCCGACATCTATGGAAGGCGTTGGCTAACAGTTAGTTAAAATTGACTGAAATCCCAAGAATATATCTCTTACATTATATACATCTTGATCTCAACTACTGTTATATGACTCTGTAAATGAGAAATTTCTCAATATCGACAGAATCAAATCTTGTGGATTTTCGTCTGCAAAATCATGAGACAATAATTAATTTTGAGAGAAATTCTGAATCTGCTTGGAAAACTCCACAAACTGATAATTGAATTTGGGTATGGCATACCGCAAGTTCAGATGTAGTTTGAAAAGTAAAATTAGAAACCAAAATTATCCATTCGACGTCTAAATTTTTTTGATAAAGATATGCGTGGTACTGAAAGCGTGAAGTTACAGAAGTGGCTAATAAGTCTTCGGGATGAAGAGGATAGCGAATAGGTTGAAGAATCATACGCATATAAACCTGATAAATAACTCTTTGTGAGTTTGTCCGCGAAACTTCTGCCTTTCAATATTATAAACCCGTATAGACAAGCATCTTCAAACAACCAAATATTCTGGAGAGAATTCATCAAGTAATAGGCAATAGCTGTCTGAGTTATTAAGTTTGTCTTAGAGCAAGAACAACCTTGCCTGGTTTTAGAATCAAACTCCGGAAGAAACATACAGTAACGCAGGTATCATTATGAATAATGACGTAGATTCTTCGAATATCATATTACTTGTACTCACTTTACACAAGGATAAATATTGTATTACCAATACTCACATCACTTCCAATTTTCATATTTCAGTATGATATATCGTAACATATGTATAGAGGAAGAAAGAATCTTTATCAATTGTCTCGAGGTTGAATACAACATGTCAATAGTAAAACTGATAGGGTGCCAATAATAACAGCTGATAATCTTGAGGTTGGAATATGATTGATTAAGGATATGAATTTTGGGATACTGATGCATTAGCGTTTCTGCAGTTATTAAAAATATTACTACAGTATTTCATCTTTATACTATCACATGATTATACATTGATTGTGATCTAGTGCTAGTATATTTGATAATACCTACAAAATGTTTGTTATTTATATTGCAGAAAATAGAGACTATTCTTATCTTGAGCTACGATGTCCAATTGAAGGTGAAAATGTCTCAATTTTCGTTGTTAATCCAATTAATTCATATAAAATCGAATTGAAATGTCTGATACATTTTTCGGTTCCTCAATTGGAATGAATGATTCTACTGTATACCCACCAAAAAACTCCCCTTATATCATTTAATTCTCACTCACTCAATATAATTCTTTTCCTTTCGATTTCAGCTTATCGTTGTTTCTTGTATGCTCGCCGTCAGTCATGCCGGCTACATTAACACTCTCGGTGCAAGCCGCAGTCCCATATTCACATCTGGCGTTCCACTTTCTGCTCCAGGATATGGTCCCCCTGCTGCAGTAGCTATTCATGCGCCCGCTCCTGTCGTCACCACTAGAGTGGAGCCTTATGATCCTAATCCTCAATATGCTTATAGCTATGATGTTAATGATCATGTTACTGGAGACTCTAAAAGTCAGGTAAAAAAAAGATAGTTCGAAAGCAAGATCTCAAAATCTCATGTTAGTGCATTTTGCCCAGCTTTGATACTATAACTTTAGTGTATATTTCACACCCGGTAGTAGCTTCGAAAAAACATTTGATTTGAAAATTGAAGGAACTCAATAAGTAGTATCCTAAATGCCAATATTTTGATATTAATGGACCGAAGACTCAATTTTTTATTTCCTTGACCTATAATAGGGCAATTATTGTATCCGTGATATTTTGACAGTTCAAGATTTTGATAAATCTTCACGTTCTAGACATTATTGAACACAAAAAACATAATTTAAAAAAAAAACGGTGGGTCTGCCAGTCTTTCTGAAAGCACCATAACTTAAGGACGTGCACAAATTTTCGGATGGAATTTTATACCCGAGATCTGTATTAAAAAGCTACGTCTAATGCCGTAGATGAGATTTCTTCAACCAGTGGTACCAAAATTTTATTGATGGAGCTTCTTTTTTTGCGTTTATTTTATAAATGGTAGTATAGGCTCTTTGCGAATAGATTGCAGCGCCGCAAGTGGTTAATTATGACAGTACTAGCAGGTAAACAAATCGTTATCATTGCACATGATTTCAGAATATATGAATCAAATTAAGATAATAAAGCAATTTATAAGTGAATTTGAAATGGAAATTGGAATACCGCGTGTTGGTCTTACAGACTGTTGCGTTTCAAACTGTAAAACAGTTACGGAAACACAAAAAAACATTTAAACATTTCTACAAGTTCCCATCCAGAGAACATAAAATAGGAATGAGAAAAAAATGGTTTGAGCTATTAAACGAATAAAGAAAGTAAAAAGATGTCAATAATAATTATGGAATATGTATTGAATGGAGAAATCACTTGATGAAAATAGAAAATTCATGTAAGAAGTTAGGTTAAACGATTGCAAGCTATAGCAATTTTGTATGTATTATTTTATGTATCGGATAAGTTTTTAAAAATGCCTGTAAAATATCTCGCGTTTCATCAACCTAAGGCAATGTTAAAAAATGACTTTCATATGACATGTTTTGATTCGTTTGACAGACATGAAGCAATCTATAGTCAATTACTTTGAAATAACATATCTTATTTCGATAAAAACGTCATACAGACAAGAATTATTGGACATTTGTTCTACAATATGCGCGGAAATCAAACTCTTAGTCAAAAACACATGCTTAATTTCTTACACTAATATTGTACTTTGGATACAACCACTTTATATGGATTGGAATCCTGTTCTTATTATAATCCTATTAGCTATCATTCGGTCTTATTTTTAAACTTATTTCAAGTTTCAATATAAACTTTCAGCTTCTATTTACTTATTTCACGTAATGACAATTCAAATGTTTACCTGCAACACTTCAAAAATTAACTACCCTGAGCGCTAGTGTCGCTCTCCAACGTTTGTGCAAAGAGCCTATTCATCACGGAATATAACATAACCAAAATTGATCATTAAATGATTTGGTCCAATATTTACCTTGAATTTTGAAATTATTATCAACGGTTCATTTGTTATTTGAATTATTATAAAATTCGTCATATTTTTCTAGAGCAAAGAGATGATGAGAATCAGAGTGTGAGATTCAAATTATGAACACTCTTATTCACATGCAAACGTTCGTCGATTGTTTTTTCAAAATGAGTTATTTGGTTCTATCGTGTTTGTTATCAAATTAAAGCACCTGTGGAGATAATTTAAGTAAGAGTGTCAAAAACTATATTTTAACGATTGTCAATTGTTTTTTTTTCAAGTTATTCGGATAATGTCTAGTTCTGTATCAATTTGGAACTCTTGGAGAGATAAGATAAGTGATCATCTGGAATAACTACATAGTTTTCTTGATTCTTAATCACTTTCCTACAACTCAGCCAGATTATGTCAAGTTCGGAAGCACTAAAGCAACTGGATATGAGTCTCATGTTCATTGTAAAATAGAATTGTGATTTCACATAGCCGTCATCTGTCATTTTGAAAATGACAGCTGCCACTTCGAAATATGTAATAAATTGATACGGCACTCTAAATTTATAAAACAGCAATGAAACTAAACATATAATTCATGGTCGGGGAAGTACTGTGGTTGTCACAGAAGATCTTACAACTTGTTAACTCATTCTATCCTGGATCTTGAATCTAGGTGAGATTATATTTCAGTATTCGAACAGTTTATTGAAGCATTATCTTATCCGTCAAAAAAAAAAAAAAACATGTGAATTTATCAGTTTGGGAACCGCTGGTCAGATCGTAATGATGTCCAAACAAAACAATCAGAGACATACTATTTTGCCTGTATATCTTTCTATTCGATTTCAATCCTCACGCGTACTTTTTTACCATAGCAACAAAATAATGACATATGTATATGATGAACACAGACTGATTCTAGGATCAGTTATGAAATAATTCAGTATATATTCAAAATTAGCAGACGAAACTGATGCTCTTGAAGATTTGATGTATTCTTGTCCAAGATATACCGTCCAAACTGTGAAATAGTGCAGAATATATTGATAAAATTTTTGAAATATACATACTTCACGGAACATGAAGTTAGTATTTTAAAGTATCCAATACCTTTTTGTCAAACTTCATATCAGCGTTTAGGAAGAAAGAAGGAGATCGATCTTTTCTAATGTTAGTTCTATTTATCCTTATTACAAAGGTAATATTGTATTACCGTCATTCGAGCTGCATGTTCGATAAGAGAAAAGATCTATTATGTTTATTGATGCTGCAGCGCTGGTAGTTTCAATAGAGCGCATTAGACTATGTAACCAACATGCAGATATTGAAAAACATCCAAGGTACATTAAATGCGATTTGAAATTTCGTGTCAATAATGAATTCTTGTTTCACAAAGAGATGGATATTGTATTGCCTAGAAAAGTTAAAAGAGAATTTCTTCAGCCAATAGTACCAAAGCATACTTCATCGACTGGTATTTATGGGAATTTGATATGCTGACGATAATTATTGATTCTTTATGAACTTTCTGTCTACATAATCTTTTCATTAGTCTTCTGCAAAAAAATGGCTATCATGTAATCAAAGAGATTCATCTAAGCTATTCTTCAGAGCCAAAAGTGTTGATATTGATGAAAGAGTATCTATTGAAGTAGTTAGCATGCCTTGCTGAAGTATATCCACAATTTGATGTCACATATGTTCACAATCATAGACTACAAATAATATCCTAGAATCGTTGATAATTTGGGAAGCGATGAAAACTTTGTTGTTAAGTAAGAGACCGACAAAAAGAATATGCTGTAATTGTTTTGAGAAAATTACTGTACTTGAGATATAACTTGAGATCGAATAATTATTGTAATACGGTCTGAGTTACTCAGCGATTAGAGGTTAAAAATTGATTAAAATGAACAATTTCACAAAAAAAAAAACAGCTTCGATAATGTTCTTAGCTTGTCAGATACTTTTACGAGATTAGAACATCATCTTGAAGCAGCAAAAATTCATCTGATCGAAGTCTCTTGACCAGGTGGAGCACCGCAACGGTGACATCGTTCAGGGTCGTTACAGCTTAACCGAACCCGATGGCTCTAGGCGTACCGTCAACTATGTCGCAGATCCTCATAATGGTTTCAATGCCATTGTCACTCGGCAACCAGCTCCAACTCCAATAGCTGTTCAACTACCAGCTCCGATCCATCCTATAGCGGCATCCCATCCCTAGAGAATATGCTGAGTCATGACAACATTCCTCATAAAAATTGATGCTATATTGACGACACCAGCTAACGATGATGATGTAATATAATTTTATAATAAATGAATGTGTTGATAATAAAGTGGATTAATCTTATTCAAGCTGCACTCTGATTTGTAATTTTTTTTCATTACCAACTACGCAACATAATACATCCTATACACAGAGAGAGATGGCAATATCGTTAACAGAAAGTGTTTTATCATTGTACTTATACAATTTTCTGGATATAAAATTCATATCATAGTTTTTTTTCTCTTGGCCTTGGGGGGAGTTTGTTGATCATGAATTATTGTTTTCTGGGGGCAAGAGGTGGCTGCGGAAGTGACGGTATCGGCACCTATGTATTTCTTACTTGTAGTACACGAACTAATCTGCAAGAAAAGATACATGATCCTATTTCTTCTATTATCCCTAATAATTGTTTACTCTATTCATGTCCCGAGTCGCTGTTTAGCAACTAGAAAGCGATAGTTGTGCTATCGCTCTAGTATCTAGTGAATTGAAGAATAATGTTCAAGCAATATTATTCCATGATATGCCGTAGTGGCTTATGGCGCCTGGAAAACCCCCAGCTTCAGTCAAGCGTCGATCTTGGTGGAACAAATGTTGAATAATGAATCGTACACTGTACGCATCTAGGTTTATATTCTGGACTCTAGAAGAATGAGCGCAATTCAGATGTTTTACCGAAGTGGAAATATACCACTCTAAAATGCGGTAATAGCATCTTTAAAAAAATTTGAAACTCATTTGTGACTACTCTTTTTGATAGAATATTGGTATTTTCACACTAATAATTCGAAATAATCTTACAATAAGAAATGACAATGAATATAATGGTTGAATATACTTGGCACAAAGATGAAAAATTTACATATTTTATTTATTTTGTGGTCAGAAAAATCCTGGATCACGAACACATATATTCATACAAGTTTTTCGGACTGTGCATTATTTAGATCGAATTTCCAATCTGATATTTTATTTGATAACGTATGTGTGTATATTTTTGTTGACGTATTCAAAAGTGGTATGCCTCGGTAGTTTTCTAAATTCAGCTTGTCTCCTTTTTTAGAGAACATCTTCATTCTTGCTTTACCCAGTTGATGCGGTATTTCTCCTTTTTTTTTGATTATGACTTGCAATTGGCTAACATAGTGAGACAGAATGTAGACTCCAATCATTTATTCCTATTAATGTAGCAACCAAGAATATTCTTACAGGTGTAAGAATTTAGAAATTGAAGCTGATGATGGATGCAGTTATGTTTCCCGAAATGTCCTGTATTTAGTGTTGAGCATGGAAGATTGAAAAAATATTTTTCCACAATATTTGGATCATGTGAGGATTTTTTTCTTTTGCAAGGCGCCTGAGACGCCCGTTGGAAAGTGATGGGTCGTCAGTCAAATGGAAGATATGTTTAGCACATAATAACTAACAATAAATACCTTGAATCTGAATTAATAATGATGCTGGTCAAATCGATTTTCTTCTGATTTTCCTCAAATTAAAAATTGTTGTGAATGAAAATGCCCTCTATACAGTCGTATTTTTTTAAATATCGCTATCCATGCAAAATTTAGAGAAATTTGTCGTTAAAGTTGGAGACTTTATCATGGGAGGTATAGATTATACATCGTAAAAATAAACATTTTCACAAATACCAAAAAAAGTTTTCTTAACATATCTCTGAAAAAACAATATACGTTAGAATAGACTGTGAGGAGAATCTACCATTTAAAATATTTTACCTATCCATATTCATTATCAAGAACGAGCCATAATAAAAATGTAAACACTATATTTTTACGTTGGGAGAAAGAGACATGAGAGAGAGGTTGCAACGTTGCGGAATCGCTCTGCGCGCCTTGTGGTCTGCTCAACTCACACAGGCACAGATTACGTCTGTCCATGTAAAGCTATGTTGCCGCACTTCTATCACACAAATCTACGCACACTCCCTCTCTCTCGCACGAACTTTTCTGTCTTTTTCTTGCCGAGTGAACATCCTTAGGGTGAGTGATATTGATAAAATGGTTATCTGTTTAAGAGAAAAAAAATATGAAAATTTTAACTTTACCTGAACGCGATTCGAACTTGGTTTCTGTCGAGCCATAGACCAACGTTTTACGTTCAAGCCATGGATTACTGTAATAATTTATTGCTGTAACTGACTCATTTCTATCCTATGAAGATATGTTCAGCACTTAATAATTAACATAGAATACTTTAAATGTGAATGATGATGCTTCAGGTAAGTGATATTTATGATATGGTTATTTGTATGGAAGTTGAAGAATAGGAACATTTTAACCTCATCCGAACATGATATGAGCTTAGTACCTGTCGAACCATAGACCAACGCTCTATTTCTGAGTCATAGACCGCTGTAATAGTCTGTTGCTGTAACTGACTCATATCTAAATATCTATCTTGGAGCGTTGATGTTCGCATCCTCATTTTTTCCACAAGTTTCTCGTGAAGTGGCTATGGAAATACTCGCTTTGATCATCTTATTTATAATTTATGCAGACACAGTTAGCTTCAATGGTAGAGAAGCTTGAGTTTGTATTTTTTTATAAACCCTAATAACAGGGCATTTGCAATCGTATGGGAGAATACGGCATCCTTAATCAAGTCAATCTCGAGAATTACAAATGTCCTTATCAAAGAATCCATTACTTTGTTACAAAATTATTTATCTCCGAATGTTTCAACTTCATAAAATTTGGAGAAGTCACTTCCAAAGTCAGTGGTGGCAAATGAAATATACTTCTTATAGTTTGAGTAACATCTTATTTGTGAAAAATTGATCCTATCTTTGATGTGGAAGGCTCGGTTAGGTTAGTGGAAAAATGGGCGCCAGGACTTGAAAGACACACAGAGGGTCTGAGGAGTCCAACTTAGCAAAAAGTTAACAGAGAAGTTGAAGTAAAAGCGTAAATGAGATGAAAAATCAACAGAAAATTTCAATTCAGTAAAATATAAACAGAATGATTGAAATTTGGTGAAATGACAGCAGCCAGAAAACTCAATCACGAAAAAATTAAGGTAGTTCAAAGCTTACACTCAAATATCCAGGAGAATAGAACGGCTCTATCCCCACCTTACAGCTAACTAGATCTTCTGGGTTGAGGCAGAGGCGGTGCCACGGCCCGTTTTACCAGGTAAGTAGAGATAGGTGAAAGTATTTGCAGAATGACGGCTGAGTCGGGCTGATGTACGATCTTCGTTAGACAACGATCCAGTTAGTACTTTGACAGCCTTATTTAATGATTTCTTGATAGAAAGACTTCAGCGGCTCCTAAGGGCTGGTATTCGGCTTCTGTTTTCAAACTCAGCTAAGTTCCCTGGACGAGGAATCGTCAGATAACAAACTAACGGAATCTGAAATAATATTGAGCCAGTGATATGTTCTAAATAAATTTGGTGTGAGTAAAATGTTCAAAAATACTAGTTGACAAAAAAATTACAGAATAGTATCAAGAATTGAATTAGATTTACGCAGGCGCTAGATGAGAAGATGCAATACAACACAATGACACTGATAAATCGTATACCGGGTGCAGTGAAAAAATTGAGAATAAAACAATTAGGATGCCAGAGAGTCCAGCTAAAAAGAGGTATTCAGCAAAATAACCCAAACTGATGTCTCCAAATCGGAGGTAATACAAGTACAGCTTCAGTAAGCAAAAAAAAGGTCTCTTTCTAACAGGACCGAAGTAGCGCAGAAAAACCTAATCTAGGCTCTCCCATGAATTGAGCGTTACTCACAATCTACATTCACTCACGCGGTCATACCAGTCTAGGGGAAGGATTGAATGAGGGAATTATGAGGGGTGACTACATGATTCAAAGACAAAACAGCAATATATACGAAACGATAGTTGTGATAAATTTTTAAATGTAATGAAAATAAATATTGATTCCAAATATAACTCAAATTTAGGAATACCCGAACAATTATAAAAAATTATTGAAACTTTATATGTGAGAAGGAAACAGATTAGGTAGAAATAAACAGTTTTGCTTGTTTCTATATTATTTTTTGATTGAGATCGACGATTTTCAGGTAGTTTATTTCGATGCTCAAACTTTTTGGTTCTAGAAACTTTCTGATTGATATAGTCTCTTGAGGTCTTTTTTTAAACGAAAACGAGACCTATGCTCTCCTAGGGAAAGTTCTACGTTTTTGTTAACTTCACATATATTTTGTTCCAAAATTTTCTTGAAGACATGCACAACTGACATGTTTGCTCAAATTGTTTGATCTAGAGTAACATCTCGATTTCGACGCTTTAGAAGCAACAATAGCTCCAAATGATTCGTTGAACTGTGATGAACTAGATGGTGCTTGTTATTATGAGATTTATTTATATAATTTATGTCGCTTTCTTTTTGAATATCTCAATTTATTTCTTGTCTTATGCGGCACATCGTTGAGGCACCATCGTCACCAACTATAAATGCGATTATACAATTTCCATTTATTAAGTCTTCATCATGAGCAATCAATTCCACTGCGATACCACCCTCCGTCGATTTAGCACTTCCACATTAATTTGCTAAACATTTTCCATCATACTTACATTTTCCATTGAATCTAGAAGCATAGGATTTTCTGCGAATTCTAGCTTCCAGTAATAGTCTACTTCTAGAGCATATAAGCGAACAATGCCCTTCAAATAAATAATTTCAAATAAGTTCATCCATATTAACCAATAAAAGAATAATTTTCAGCAACCTGATAGACTTTCATATTATGATACACCAATTCCTCTTGTTTGCCATGCATCATCTCTACTAGCTGTTAACTTGACTCGATCTTTGTGAACAAAGGCATCACTACAAATAAAATGCAAATACAGTTAGTTTTATGCTATTATCATAGTGATGAATGCTCTGAAATTATGAAACTAGTCCCTGTGTCAGACCCATCAAATAAGGAAATTGGTATATATTGGAGGGAGGACCAGATCAAACTTATACTGCTTGTTCTTGTGACCATTCAAAATGGCTGCCGGCTGAGATCTTTCAAACCATCATATCTTGCAAACGGTCAATCAAATTTCAGTTTTTTTTTTAAATCGTAGGCAGCTTCACGGTTCACCTTTCTGTTTTCGTTGATAAAAGTCAAATTATCAATATTTCATCAAGAAAAAGTAGAAAAAGTTGAATTAATACTTTCCAACATTCTTGTTTTAGAAGTTAACAAGAAAACGGTGCAAGATAGGAACATCTACTTCGATATGAAAGCTGTAGTGCATCTTATAATATATAAGAAGAGAAACAGAACATACAAATCGGTTAATATGAAGCCAAGATGTATCAAGATTTGTGTAGCCGGAGCGCTGTTGCTTCAAAAATTCACGATATGAAACAATGTAAAATGCTAGTGAAAATTGAACTGGGGCATTTTTGATATGAATTTTTTGATCTTGAACATATTATTGATGCATGTAGAAGCTCAAATAACAACAAACTTGTGAACACAATGAATGTATTCTGAGTAGGAACATTTCAGCACAATGAGGACAGTTGAAACTATTAATCAATAAGTATTTATTTTATAGGTATAGATTCATTCATTATTCAGGAATAATGAAGGTGAACCATGAAGTTAGAAGTAATAAAGCTGAACATGACAACGAAATTATGAAGGAATGCAAAATAGTAAAGGGCATAAAGAAGATTAGAACAAAATAGATCACATTTCAGCTCGTTATTTTTATAATGAGTATTTATTTCTTCTTATCAGAGTCCTTATCATATTTTTCGATTATTTCAACAAATTCTTCATCATTGCGATAGTTGTGCGATGTCTTGCAGCCGCTTAAACTGGTGCACAATAACTTGTGATGAAAGCAACTACATGCTCAATCAGGCAGGTCTCTTTCTTACAGAAAAACTTCAATGAGAGGATATCTTCAGTAGCTGGAAGACCAATGTATCATTTACATACACTGAGGATCTTTTTCCCAACCATAGACAGTGGAATCTGGAGCTTTCGGATACTGTTCTAAGGCAGTGGCGGGATTTCAGCAATATTATTGGGGGGACAACATTTGAATCTTTATATGAGCTTTAGAAGCCAGGCTAATAGCCAAAATTTCCAGGGCGTAGGGAGGGCAGAGCGATGGTTGAGTAACTTTTATTCCTGAATGTGAAGGCGTGAATTTTCAAAAAAAATATACGACACTTCCTTCATTCCATTTTTTTCATTGGATTTTTCATCTATAAATTCTTCTTCCATTATTTTTGCACTATCAATTCCATTTTTTCGAAAATCAATAATAAATTGTCGCCCGTCAAACTGTCAAATTCTGATATCTAAATTTTGAAGAGAAAATAATTTTGTATTGCAATAGGCGCACTGTGTGACTTTTTAACAGCAGTTCTTGTTTTCAACTGGTGCTGCTTTGCACCCAACTAACAGGCGGGCTTCGGCCGCTCTGACTAAGCTCGGCGTGGAATCTCGAGTGATGGCGTATCCCATATGCGATATTATGTAATGCAATATGCGCACTGTATCAGTCGCACTTAAATAATGATTTTTGTATTAAAGTGTCGGTGCTTTGCAATCAATTTCAAGCTGGCTTCGCCCACTCTGACCAGGCTTGACGTAAAATTTTGGAAATGTAATCAAGGTTTGTAAATAACTCAGTGGTATAAAAATACTGGAACATATTTTTGGTAGTAAGAATATAGTGGAAAATTCATTCAGTGGAAGAAATTAACAATGTAAAATTCATTCAGTGGAAAAATTTGAGTGGAAAAATGTCTCACTACCCTGTTATTCCGTATGAAAACATCAATTAGTGATGATTCACGATAAATCCAAGCAAATATGGTGTTGTTCTCGAAAATGGGCTTGCATACAAAAGTTGAGAAAATTTTAATGAGTAGAAGGTGAAAGGGGTTCAAAATTGCGATGATATGTTGACCCTATCAAACATCCAGAACGAGTGTGAATAAGTATCATAAATAATAGCTTTGAAGGAAACCGATGTGAAACAGGTTCATGGTAGGAAAGGGTAGTAGCTCAGGTAGCAAGAAAATGTAGGACAAAAATATTTGGAGCAAAAAAATACAGAAAGACGTAAATATTTTAGTACACAAGTTATTTATAGTATATATCACAAGTTTTACACAATTTAACAGAATATTTGAGCGCATGTGACATGAACGTATGTGGTCGTGAGCGCCAGATTTAGGGGGAGGCAACTGTCCACCCTTGCCCCTGTCAAATCATGCCACTGGTTCTAGACTTCAAAGGTCAGCTTGATTACTAACTCGTCTTGCATGCTGCATCAGCGTATCTTTGCATGGATTTGATTCATGCTTACAGTAAGGGACAAAACGCTTATCATGACTATGGAACACGCCTACAAAGAGAAGAAGGCTTTTATCCAACCGTCGAGAAAATTAAACTGAAATTAAAAACGCTGAGGAAGAAAGTTACAACCAAATTTTCTAACAAAGAAATAGTACTTCAGTGTGATCAAGATCTTTTCGGTTAATTGACATACATAGAAGAAACTCAAAGTCTTGACATGAGAGAAAATTCAAAATTCCCCGAGCCCCATCGCTTTGGATGTTTTAGTGTTTGCTGTAGGTCTTCAGAAGGATATAAGAAGTCATTCATTCATTGTAACACGAAATGAAGATCAGCAAAAAGTTGTTGATATCAAGCAAATAACTTCTGCTATTGGTGAAGGAATAGTATCAATTTCAATTGGATTCCATGGTTGGTTTGGTTGCAACACTGTGAGTGCCTTCGCAGGAAAGGGAAGTATAAAAAAGATGCAGACTTCTAAGCGATATCAAAGATTATTTGGAAGCTTACAAGGAGCTAGGGAGTCAATGAGTTCTTTCTGATGGGCTGATGACTAATTTCCAGAATTTTTTTTGTTGATGCAGTATGCAAGACGAGTTGGCAACTAAGCTGACGTTGGGGTCAGGAGTCTGGAACAGTATACAAGAACTCCAGATCCCACTACCCATGGTAGGGGAACAGATTGTTGGGATTACTGGTAAATAAAGAAGATGACAGGTCTTCTTATTTCGTATTCCTACATATATATATATATATATATATATATATATATATATATTTGGCAAATAATGAAAACAAAAATAATAATGTTAATTCTACATAAACAAATTGATTTTAGTGCTTACTGTAGTCACGTTTCCAACTTTCGTTTAGTTCAGAAATTGGTCACATATTTTATATTTTTTCAAATTCAAATTAACTTGGTTCTAACATGTTAAATTTCATCCTCCATTTCTGATGTGTGATACATGTCAAATTTACCAGTTCTGTTTCTACAAAATTTTCTGTGATAATGAAGTAAAATTTATTAAATTATTCATAAAACAATTTTAAACAGTCATGTGTTTTAACAAAACTAAATTTGATTTTAATACTCAAAAAATGATACAAATCTGTTGTACACCAGATAAAGTGTCAAAATTCACTATTTTTCCAAATTTATTCGTATATTGTTTGATTCACTAACAGATGTAAGTAATATTGTATTATTCACAATAAGTTTTTTTTTTTTTTTTATACTTATCAAAATGTAAATTTTTTTTGATCTGTGAATAAATTCTATTTTAGTGTCCTGATGAAGGCTTAAACCAAGCCGAAAGCTGGACGAAATTTTAAAAGAGAAATCTTTTATTTTATTGGCCAAAAAAACCTGACTGCTAAGCCTACAAAATTTACTGTCTCCTTAACTTATTGCAGTCGCGATTAATCCTAACTTATATATATATATATTTATATATATATATATATATATATATATATATATATATATATATATATATATATATATATATATATATATATATATATATATATATATATATATAACTTCATGGTCTACTCTTATTATTTGTAAGAGATTGAAGATAGTTATATACCTACGGAAAATATAACTTCTGGTTACCTACCTCAACTATTTTCATTGTGAAAAAATATTTTCCCACTTGAAGTACATCTATTGCGTTCCCTGTTATTCAATCTTCTACATGCATCAATAATATGTTTAAGATAGAGGAACTTTCATTTAGAATGTCTAAGATCAATTTTCACTGGCATTTTACATTTTTTCATACCGTGAATATTTAAATAATCAAACAGAAATGTGGACCGTAAGACTACCCACATCTAGGAAAAAGTTTGAAATTTGATTAATCGTTTGCTAGAAATGATGGTGTGAAGGATCGCATTTGGCAGCCATTTTGAATGGCCACCATTTCCAAAAGCTACCGTTCTAAGATGGCCATCATGGTTTTTTATTCTCTATATGGTCACAGGAACATACAATGTGAATTATACCACCAAGTGATCTGGCACATAGACTAAATAGGAGAGCTCGAAATAAAGTATTTTGTGATTAAATTGAACCTATCTCTACTAGAAATTGAGTCCTAGCTCAATTGACACTTACTGTGCGTTTCTGGAAATAATTAATTCTTCTTCCTCCCTAATAACAGTTCCAAAATTTTCTGCAGCTGATTTCTTGTTAACTGATCTAATAGTATGTTCATGTTCCTTTATAATCTTAACATTTAATGTTGGATTGGAATGTTCAAGGAGGCAATATAGTATTAAATTGAGTTCCACCGAAGCCTACATCGTGTATAGCTCACCAATAAAAATATTAATTGGAGATTCATTAGTATAACTATGATATGAAATATATCTACTACACTTCAGAATAACATATATAGTAGATATATTGTAATTCATTATAATATAATCGCCAAATAATGCTTCCACTTTGACATCAAACTTCAGGTTATCAAATGAGATACTAGACATATTTTTTTCTGGATAAACATCAAATTATGTTAAACAATTATGACATGGAATTATCAAAATACTAGCTAAGTCAATTGATTTTTCTTCTGCAATATATCGCAAGAATAATGCTTCGTTACAAGTAAAACACTATCAGCCTTATTCATAGTAAGACACATAAAACCAAGTTTAATTTTGGTTTACTAGATCTAGTTTAAACCTAGTCTACATAGGTCAATCCATTAAGATATTTAAACCAGCTCTAAATTAGGTCTAACAAAACTGAATTTAAATCAGATTTAAGAATTCTGTCTCATGGGATTTGGTTTGTTTTTGTTATGCATTGACATTTGACAGTTATTATTCACTAGGAATATCATATTTGCTGATTTTATTAGGTCAAAATGAATAAACGATTGGTCAGTATAACAAAATAGATAAGTATACAAACAAAAATTGATACTCATTTTGGAATATAATGATAAATGTAAAACTGGAAGAAAAGATGGAGCATAATATGGAATAATGGAATAATGAAAGACACAGTCGCTGCAAATATTCAGTTTCTGAAGATAAATAAACGGAATATTGATTTTGACATGGTTTATAATCTAACAGAACGAGAACTTGACCACAGATTGAACTATAGAGCAAATTAGTTCGAAAAAAAAAAGAATAGATTATAGAGTCGGAGAAATCCTGGATAAAGACCCTCACTGATACATGATGGATGATCATTTATGTAATTTCAGGTGTGCAAATAGATCCTAATCTTTAATATGATAATAATTATTGTAATTGTCTTAGTGGGAGAACAAAAGATCTTGTGACGGAATTTTATGGTTTATAATGTACTATTGTTTGTTCGATTATCATAATCAGTGGAAAATATTGTTTGATTATTTGATTTAGCTTGAATCATAGTTATTTTTGCTGGTTTGATTTAGAACGAAAGAATATGGTCATATCTATTGATAATTCTATTATCATAATCAACCAAACTTATAACTTCTTTACTTTATGTACGAACTGAAATAATCTTTGTTGAATACTTTGTTGTAACCAAAAGCAACGAATCATCATGGTGAAAAAGATGATGTATCATTCCAGTAATTATTATTCTAAGTATTACTATTATTCATGAATAAATTATTGTCTATATCCATATCATTTCCTCATTTGAGATGATACATATTAGTCCAGTCGGCATGTCGAAAAATAGGGGCAAATTAGGAAAAAATGCGAACTTGATGAAACTTTGGTATATTGTTTTTGATCACCTAATAGTGTTATATTTATATTTTCCGACTAAAATTTCGCGGAGCAATTTCCAAGGGGAGGGAAAAACCACGAAATTTTGGCACTTTTTCAGTTTTCGTCCTGTAACTTTTTCTCCTTCATTCCTACGCCTTAGCTCATTGAGTTCAATTTCGTATAGCATTAAATTTTCGATTAGTTTGATGCGAAAAACTTGCTCGAAGACTCACTAAGTTCTAAGATACAGCACTTCAAAAAAGTTAAAAATTTCTTAAAATCTAAAAAAACATTAAAAATGGGGGTTTTTGCTGGATATCTTTTATTTTTCAAATTTTTTCATGGTACCTAGTTTCATTCTGACGCAAAATTCAATCAACAACTCAAGACCAGTCAAATGAAGCGCAAGAGCACTACATACCTTTCGCGAAGAGCTTCGTCGTTTTTTTGAACCCTCATAACTTGGATTTGGATTATACCTACCAGATAACCAAATTCTCAAGATATAATGTCAATAGTGGATTTATCAAACATATACAGCCGTATTCATAGTAGAACAGAAAAACTACGTTTAAACCAGTTCTAGATAGTTCGAACTTAGACCGAGTCTAAATGTATTTATTCATAGTTATAATAAGACCTCGTTTAAACCTGAACTACATAGTCCCGTATTAAAAACGTAAATCTAGTTGACCATGGTCCATGGAGACTGTACGCATGCGTCCTAAATTATCAGCTGGCAACTGACATTCAACTGTTTTCTTTAAAAGTTATTGTTTTGGTTGTAAGTATTAAATTTTCTTATTAAATGAGATATATTATCGAAAATATTTTTATATTATAGGGAAAAATGAGTAAACGAGAGGCAAATTGATCGTACCAAGAAAAAAAATTTTTAATTGATCAGATAAAAACATATGTTCATGATATTGAAAACAAAACTGTAGATTCTAGATCCAATTCGAAAAAAGATGAATGCTGGCAGTCAATTTATAATAATTTTATAGTCAATGGCTTCCAAAGAGATAAGAAAAAAATTAAAGAACAATGGAAACGTATGAAAATGAGTGCCAAGTTCAACATTTCTGCATACAGAAAACACCATTTTGGAACTGGAGGAGGACCACCAAAAAAAGTACCTGATGAAATTGATTATGAAATCAAATCATTGGTACCTATGGATTTCACTGACGATATAAGTAACTTTGATTCAGATCGTTCCATCAAGTAAGTAAATTTAAGAATTATTTTAGTGAAAACATGTCTATACATTAATTAGATGAATATGTCATGAACTACGTTCATGATATAATGATGCATGATTTATTTTTATAATAACAGAAAACTGGCTGTGCTAACACATATGTAAGGTTTTAGCACACCAGCTTCAAACGAATATCTAGAAGCAAATGCCATTGTTGAAATAGAATTACCTATCCAGGAAACTTCAACCTCAATTAATGATCCTGAATCAACTCACATCTATCCTTCATCTCTTGTCCAAATAGATCCTTGTTGTAGTAATATTTTAGAACCAGGTCCTAGTCGAAGCACTAGTATTACTCAAGAAATACAGGGCTCAACAGCAGCAGTGATAACGAAGAAAAGGAAAAGAACGCCTAAATCCAATATGAGTGAATATGAAAAAAAATACCTTGAAATTTATGAAAGCAAAATAAAAGTTCAGATAAATCATGCAAAAGAATTACACAATATAAGAAAACGATGGGAGCAGAAAATCTACAAACTGAAATATGAAATGTTAAAGAAAGGTGTAGAAATTTCTGATATATAACTTTGTGAATATTATTTTTTTTATTTTTATTTTCATTGTATGAGTTGTTTAATTTTTTTTTGTACATAGTTTTTTATACCAATAAATATTGGAATATTCTAGTTAAAATAGGTATTGATATAATTTTGCCTGAATAAATTTCGTGGATCATGATCTTGTCTCCTATCATCTCCTGGATTATTATCATCATCGCTTTCCTCAAAATCACTATCATCAGATGAATCACAATCTAGAATAAAATTAATTTAGAATCAATTTCAAATAGATAAAATATAATTACCATCTGCATCGTTCCGTCTTTCGTCAACAGCAATATTATGTAGTACTGCCAAAGCAATAATACTTGCTTTTGCTGTCTCTAGTGACATTTGCATGCCATTAAAAAAACAGCGAAATTTATTCTTCCATTGACCGAACAATCTTTCAATCACATTTCTACTTCTTATATGAGCCTCGTTGTAGCGATTTTCAGGTGGATTTGTTGGATTTAGAACCGGAGTGAGCATAAATTCTGACGATGGATACCCATTGTCGCCAATCAATATGCGGTTTATGTTACCTGTCTATATTTCTCAATAAATAAACGATTATATCTTATAATAAGATTTATAAGTACCTCGAATCGTGTCTTTAAATTACAATTATTCCAAATTCTGGAATCATGTGCACTTCCGCGCCATCTTGCGACTATGTCCAAGATTTTAGCGTTCGCATCACACACAACCTGCAGACATACAAATTGATAAAAATAAATAATTCACTAATGTAATTGTTTATTATTACCTGAACGTTCAAAGAAAAAAATCCTTTCCTATTTATATACAATAATGGGTTTTCACCAGGATTTTTTATCTTGATGTGTGTACAATCAATTGCCCCAACTATATTCGGCATGTGCGCTACGTTATAAAAATTTTCTTTTATTTTCAATATTTCTCTCTCATTCCTAGGATAATAAATATACTCATTTATGAGTGAAGCAATAGCTCTTACAACTCTGTAAGTAATGCGAGACATAGTAGCTTGTGAAAATCCATGTAAATGCGCTGTAACGAAACAAAACACATGAGAATAAGAGGCAGACAAATGTACTAGTAATAATATCTATAAAGCTTAAAATTTGGTGTGTGTTCACATTATTATAGTGAGAAACAACGATTGTACGTGACGAACATATTTACAATACCTGATTCGCTTTGATAATTTCCTTTGGCTAAATATCTAATACTACTTAGTACTTGAATTTCCACAGAAATCGGCCGGCCTTTTCTTCCTCTAGCACGACCATTCTCTAGTTGTGAACGAACGATTTCAATAAGTACGGCTAATGTTTGCTTCTTGAATCTGTTGATAGAAAAAATAATAATATACAGTCAAAATAAAATTAATTTAAAAAAATTAACATTTTTCATAAATCACATCACCTGTAAAGTCGTCTAAATTCCTTGTCATCATATTTTTCAAATGGATTAAATGTTCCAAATATATTTTTGGCTTTCGCTGTATACGATTAATAACATTTGCTCCGTCTTCCATGTCATCCAAATCTTCCAATAATTCTTGGATATCATCCATTCTAACCTTGAAATTTAAATTTCAATTAGTAGGTATAAATTTTTTTAATTGTATTTATTTATTAACAAAATCATCTATACTTACTTTTAAATCAGTAAGATATAAAAAAAAACTTCTTCCTGAGCCAAAAACAATATAAATGAAGTGACAGAGTTCTTAAATCGCTGTTAAACTTGGGCACACGTTGGTTTAAATATAAGTACTAATTTAAACTCGAACTAAAGCTAAACCATATCTATGAATAGGGTGCGCAGGCAGTTTTGGAAAGTTCACTGTTAGTTCAGGTCTAAATCTACTCTAATTGTCTATGAATACGGCTGATAAAGTTTCAATTGCATAGTTCTTATACTTTAAATTTTATTGACATCTGAAAAAACCCCGATTTCGTCACTGACTCGCTCACTGATGATTAACAAAATTCTTGAGTTACTTTTTGAAGTCCTAGAATGCTGAAATTTGGTATGTAAGCTAGTATTAGTACACAAGCAACAACAAAATTCTAAAACTTGAAACTTCTACTCCCAACCGCTTAAACTAGGGGATGGAAATTTGTATGAGACTTCCAGAAATTTTGATGCTAGAGGTCTGAATATTGATACAGAAACTCCTTGTCATAAATCATAGTAAAATAAGAACTTACTAAAAGAAGTGGAGTCCCACCAAGAATATTTTCATGTAAAATATTGCCAAGACGAAGCCATATGACTCGCACTGTCAAAGAGTTATTAGAACCCATGTAGAGCCAAGCTTCTAACTCTACACGCTCTAATTCTACAGGCCATAACTTCACAATTCTACACCTCAGTCAAAATATGCGACTTGGCCATTTCGATACATTCACATGGGCATGAAGTGAGAAATTTATTCACTATTCATTACTTTTCTGTTATACAATAGTCCTAATAGTTCCCTTCTAAATGAGTGGTGGCTAGACAGGTAGATGGACAAGAAGGCTTGTAGAATTAGAGCGAGTAGGATTGGAGACTTGGCTCTCAAACTGACAACTTTTTGACAGTGCGAGCCATATGGTCTCGTCTTGGCAGCATTTTACTTAAAAATAGTTCTGGTGGGACTCCACTTCTTTTAGTAAGTTTTTATTTTACTATTATTTATAACAAGTAGTCCCTATATCAATTTTCAGACCTCTAGCATCAAAATTTGCGGAAGTCTCGTACAAATTTCCTTCCCCTAGTTTAAGGGATTGGGAGGTGAAAGTTCCAATTTTCAGAGTTTTGTTGTTGTTTGTGTACCAATACTAGCTTACATACCAAATATCAGCATTCTAGAACTTCAGGAAGTGACCTAAAAATTTTGATGATCATCAGTGAGCGAGTCAGTGACGAAATCGGTTTTTTTTTTAGATATCAATAAAATTCAAAGTATAAGAATAATGTAATTGAAA
Source organism: Dromius quadrimaculatus (assembly GCA_963989225.1). NCBI lineage: Eukaryota > Metazoa > Arthropoda > Insecta > Coleoptera > Carabidae > Dromius > Dromius quadrimaculatus. The sequence continues at coordinate 32,483,766 of OZ022330.1, forward strand.
CTTTATGGCTGGTACCACGAGCTCTATTTTCGGCGATACTAGTGGCATTGTGTCAAGATGTGTTTTGACGCAATTAAAATTTTCCTAAATACTTTAGAAAATAATCTTCAGATACTAATTACGGGAAACACATATTTTTATAAAATTTATTTGGATATACATAGCTAGTATAGCCTAAAACAGAGCTTGTGATACCAGCCAATATGTTTAATGAGTCCACTATTGACATCATATCCCGAGAATTTTGTTTATCTGGTATAATCCAAATCCAAGTTATGAGGGCTCAAGAAAACGACGAAGGAATTTTTCACTTTTTTGAAGTGCTGTATCTTGGAACTTAGTGGGTCTATGAACAAGTTTTATGTACCAAATTCATCGGAAATTTGATGTTTTACAAAAATGAACTTGATGATCTAAGGCGTAGGAATGGAGGGGAAAAATTAACAGGGCAAAAACTGAAAAAAGTGCCAAAATTTCGTGGCTTTTCCCTCCCTCTGAAAATTGCTTCGCGAAATTTTGGTCGGAAAATATGGGAATAACTCTATTGGGTGATCAGAAGCAAAATACCAAAGTTTCATTAGGTTCGCATTTTTTCCGACCTCAAAGTACATGTCGACTGGACTATATTTTATCTTGTGAAGTATATAGATATAATAATTCAAATCAGGATCATCATGCAAATGCTATACAAAGATCTTCTACTTCTTGATATGCTGCAATTGTGTATACGATATTCGAATAGAGTGAATTTGATATTTTATACGAAATATTTCCCAGAATTCATTTCTGCTTCTTCTGATTGTAATGAAAATATGACATAATTTAACACAGTGAATATCAGTAACATCAATAATCATCTTTACAGGATCTTCTGAAAATAAATAAACACTTTTATCATAACACGTCACTTTAGCTCTTGATTTTTGACAGATAGGTTAGGTGTAAAACATATTTAAACTAGGGTGCAAGTAGGTTTGAATATTTGAACCTGGTTTACTTCTAAACCACATCTCTGAATAAGAGTTGAAACGGTTCTGTGGTAATCCAATGTAATAAATTGAACTTCAAATCTCTGAACTATAATACATTTATTCATTCAGTATATGTTTACCACAACTCATCACTACATCAACTGCCTACAAAGATATGTACACGTAAAGTATTACCCCACTATCTAAGATTACCTAACTACCTGAAGTATTATATCACTTAATCCTAACATTAACATTATCCATTACGCAGTAGCTAATTCACCGGTCCCCACATCCCTCCTTTTCTCACGAGCTGTATTTGGGGAGCCGCGCTTGGACCTTCTCCATCTCCATTATTGTGTCCCTCTTCTGGTGGTGGTAGCAACGGTGAGCTATTCGGGGTTAGTGTCTGAGGACCTAGAGGAATATTTGGGGATGAGATAACTGGTGAGGATAGAGTCTCTGGTAATAATTGCTTTACGTGAGCAATATTACGTTTGATGGTTCTTCCGTTTCCATGAAGTGTCAGTTCATTTTCGTTTCTGTATAGTAAGTCATATACTGTAGGATCGAAATTTGGTGTTAACTTATTCTGATATACAATGTTCTTTACCAGAACTTTATTTCCAGGTTTAATTTCGCTACAAGTCGCTCCTCGTCTACTGTCTTCCTTCCTTCTTCCTATTTCTTTGTTTGTCAAGTCTCTGTCATATACTTCTTCGTCCAGTGTTTCAGTTACTAGATCTTCGATACAGGGTATTTTGTCTCGGATTCTTCGATTCATGAGTAACTCTGAAGGAGATTTTCCGGTTGTTCCATGTGGGGTTACATTGTACATCATCAGGTATGCCAATATTTCCTTCTTATAGTCTTTATCGCTCTTTTGATAAGCTATTTGAAGCCGTTTTTTCAAGGATTTGTTTATATTTTCAACTTCTCCATTGGCTTGTGGCCAGTATGGAGGAGAATTTACAACGTCGATTCCGTTTGTTGAGCAATAGTTTTTAAATTCTTCACTATTAAAGTTGGTAGCATTATCCACCTTTATGGTATGTGGAAGTCCCAACCGGCAGAAAATTTCTTCCAAAGCTCTAATTACGGTTGCAGAACTGGTACTCTTTGTGAAAACAGCTTCGACATACCGGGAGTAATAATCGATAATCACCAGTAGGTAGTCCTGATTTGGTTCACCTGACATATAGTCGAGTGCTATGTATTTCCATGGCCCAGACGGTAACGTTTTCCTCGTCATTGGTGAAGGTTTGTTGGGTTGTGAGACTAAGATGCATTCCCTACAGGCTTTCACATATCTCTCGGCTTCTTTATCTATTTGCGGCCACCATACCTTGGAACGTAGGCGACGCTTCATTACAGTCTCTCCCGGATGACCCTCATGTGCCAGTTGTAGTGTTTGACATGGAAGATTGGTGGGCATAACTATTTTATTTCCTCTAAGAAGTAGAGGACCCATGTAGGTCAATTCCAAGCGAAAAGGGTAAAATGGGCTTTTGTCGTTAGGTAACCATGAATTTCCTGATAGTTTATTGATTACTTCTTCTATTTGGACATCATCTCTACTGTCGGATATAACTTTGGAGATAGAAAGTGCTTTTGGAACGGATTCATTAATGATCATTTGTATATGGTGCTCATTTGGTTCATCGAAGGTTTTGACTATTTCCAATTTACATAATCTTGAGAGAGGATCAGCAATATTTGATTTTCCGGATTTGTATTTGATTGTGAATCTGAAAGCTTGTAACCTAAGTAACCATCGTTCTATCCTCGCAGGAGGCTTTGACGTAGGTTTGAATATGGCCTCTAGCGGTTTGTGATCCGTGACTAATTCAAATTCTATTCCTGCCAGATAAAAATAGAACCTCTCAATAGCCCACACCAACGCCAAACTCTCTTTTTCCGTCTGTGAATACCGGCGTTCTACAATAGATAAGCTTTTACTTGCAAAAGAGATAACATGTGGTTGCTCACTTCTATCGTATTGTAGGAGAACAGCTCCTAAAGCTACTGGACTGGCATCTGCAATTAATTGCGTGCGTCTTTGCAGGTCAAAATATGCTAGAGTGGGTAATTTTTGCAATGCTGATTTTAGTTTTTCAAAATTTTCTTGCTCACGGTTTCCCCACATGAATTTTGATTCCTTCAAGATCAATCTAAGAGGTTCGGTCAAATTTCCTAGATTAGAAATGAATTTTCCCAAATAAGTCACGAGTCCCAGAAAGCTCCTTACTTCTTCTTTGTTCACCGGTGCTCGGAAATTCTTGATTACTTTTATTTTATTTGGGTCGGGTAGTATACCAGAAGACGTCAATACATGTCCCAAAAAATCTAATTGACATACCTTAAAATGGCACTTCTTATCATTGAGGAATACATTGTGAGTTCTCAGTACCTCTAATACTTTATTTAAATAGGAATCATGTTGTTCTTCGGTTTGCCCAAATACGATGATATCATCGATATAATTCAAGCAGTTTGTACAAGGAGAAAGAATACTTTGAAATATTCGCTGAAAAATCTCTGGGGCTGAGTTGATACCAAACATTAGACGTTTATATCGGAATAATCCTTTATGCGTTATGAAGGTAGTTATAGGTCGACTTTCTTTTTATAATTCAAGCTGATGATACGCACTGGTCATGTCTAGACGTGAGAAGTAACGTGATCCTTTCAGCTTGGTCATAAAATTTTCAAATGTTGGCAGTGGAAATTTCTCTCGTAAAATAGCCTCGTTAGCTCGCCTCATGTCGATACAGATCCTTATATCATTGTCTGGTTTGAACACTATCACCATTGGCGAAATCCATGAGCTTGGCTCCGTCACTCGCTCAATAATATCCAAGGCTAGTGCTTCGTCCAACTTTTGTTCTACCTTGGATTCCACGGCAATAGGAATTCTTCTCATTGGTTGTTGTACTGGTTTTATTTGTGTATCAACAGACAGTCTCACTCTGATGTTAGGAATTTTTGGAAAAGGTGTGATGCCCTCGATTTGATTCACTCCCGCACCCAGTCCTAGTTTAAGTACTCCAAGACACATTGATGTTTGTTTTCCCAGTAGGGATGTCGTTCCATTCTCGACTACAATGAAAGATTCAATGTGCTCTTGGCCATTTCGTATGCAGATTGGTGCACTGAATTTTAGTTTAATACTGAGAGGAGTATTTGAAGCATAGGATTTAATGGTACTTGTAACATCTTGCTGTACATCAAGCATGGTGGCATTGTTTCTAATGAGTGTTTCCCAGTCTCGACCATTGATTATATTACAGGCTGCGCCTGAATCTATTAGCATGTCAATGAGTATTCCTCCGATGGAGACAGATACCATGTCATCTCTTCTGCATAGGCTCATCTCAGAGAGATTGACTACTTCAAAGCATTCGTAATTACCCATACCGCTAGTAGACAGTGCAGTTTCTTCACTAGTTTCATCTATGAGGTTTACTCTCCTTGCTTTTGTTGAGTCGAACCGTCTACGATTAGATGACTCTTGTGTAGTGGACCGATTATTCTTTCCTGTTCTGCATTTCCTAGAAAAATGTCCCTTGCGACTACATTTGTGACATTGAACCTCAACTGCTGGACACTTCTTCACTTCCCAAGGATTGTGATCTCCTCCACAACGCGAACAGTCCAACGTCTTCTTTGTTTCCCAGTGCATTCGCTTTCTAGATTGTTCGACCCTATTGAGTTGAAACTGAGGGCCTTCCGAATGTTTCTTCTCCTGCATAACCGAACTCTGGTTTTTGGTTTGTTCATATATCTGGCACTGGTCAATGACCTCATTCAATGGTAATTCTTTTTCCAATAGTTTCCTCTTCAGCTCAACGGGGGCCCACATATCAATCAGCTTATCTTTAATATTGATCTCCCGAGCGTCGTCCTCAGTTTTCCCAAATGAACATTTATTTGCTTGAGCACGGCATCGAATCAAGAACTTGTTTGGACTCTCTCCATCTTCAGGTTTCATACTGCGAAACATGTGTCTTTCGAAACAAGAATTTTGTTGAGGGGAGAAATGTTTGTCAAGGGTATCAACTAGGATTTTGAATACATCGTTATTCACCTCAGGGTCATAATCGACAACTGCTCCTGGTATCCCAAAGGCAAATTCCTGCAGTTGAGGCCCGCCAAGGTGTAATAACTTATTCTTCTTCTTCTCCCCATTGGTTATGTCTTCAGCATCAAGATACAGCTTCACTGAGCGTACCCATTTCCTCCATTCGATGGCTAGTAGTGCCCTGTCAATAGAATCGCAAGCAAAATGCTTGATTGAAGATTGATCCATTTTAGGTTATATTTTTACCCTTATTCCGGTAGAATTTAATCCACCCCAGGCACGTTCTGACAGAATTTAATCCGTTCCTTTAGAAGAATTTATTCTACTCGACAATTTGGCCAAAGGCAAACCACCCTATAGCAGAATTTAATCCGCTCTCAAATCTGGTGAGATTTGATTCACTCTATAGTAGAATCTAATCCACTCTATATCACTCGGTTTTGTGATCCCATCCTCGTCGCCACTTGTGGTAATCCAATGTAATAAATTAAACTTCAAATCTCTGAACTATGATACATTTATTCATTCAGTATATGTTTACCACAACTCATCACTACATCAACTGCCTACAAAGATATGTACACGTAAAGTATTACCCCACTATCTAAGATTACCTAACTACCTGAAGTATTATATCACTTAATCCTAACATTAACATTATCCATTACGCAGTAGCTAATTCACCGGTCCCCACAGGTTCTAAAGATAAACCACATTTAAACCTGGTTTATTCAACTATAAATAAGGCTGTATGAATCTTCGATCAATTTTGCATATTTATTAATTCTTCTTTCGTCTCCCATTCTAGTGTATTTAATATTATTATTGAGTTTTTTCAATTTTCTTGCAGCTCTAATAATAGCATGCGCGTGATAAATATCCCTGTCTCGCGTAATCGCTTATTTAGCTCAAGTTTGAAGTATTAATATGCGTATAGACTAAAACTGTTCCTTTCTTCTTACAGTTCGAGGTTTTCAACTTGAACTTTGAGAAACTGTCTATGGAATTGTCAATAACTTCGTGCCCTATTTCACTGGACTGCAGCAGTTGAAGCGATACCAAGTATTTTCGTCACTTTATGATCGCTTATAATGTATAATGACGTATGCTGAACTTCAAAATCAGCAAGTCTGTACTATTTTCCATCTTTTTTCATCATGAATAATTTTCCCATTGGCTCAAATAACGATTACATTATATTAATGGAGCAAGAATATTTGTACTATGTAACTTTCGTAGTTGAGAATAACATAGTCAACCGAGTATTTCATGCAACTGAAATCAATCAAACCAATTGATATCTTTTATTTAAACTATCGAGAACTTCCTAGTTTTAGGAATCAAACTGGGAGCGAATGATTTTCTGTTTAGTTTTTGTGTATTCAGTAATTTGTGGAGGTTTAAAAATAATTGAGGAAGGAATTTTGGGGAAATAAATGTTTCAACATTCACCACAGCTTTCTGGATATCGTCCTCCATGTCCTATAAAATAAAAAATAGACAAAAAGTTGAAATCAGACCTCTTTATTCAACCAAGATAATAAAGCATTCTAGAAACATTCCTAAAGCTGAAAATCTATCCTCAATATAATAGTCCTTCTACGAAGAATATGAGTGAGCACAGAACAAATAAATTCATGACAAACCAGTTCTGTGGGAAATATACTTGCGAACCTTAATTGTTCCGCAAACAGTGGTGAATTATTATGAAAGGCGGGAAAGGGCCTAGTACCGTACTTCCCATTGTACACAGTTACAAATCGGCCGTAAGTTATTAGCAAATCAACTCAACATGATATCCACTCATATTATGTACTTTAATTGGTATGCACAGCTGCGACAGTTTCATTGCAACCCCCATTCAATATACCCTCTCCAACTAATTTGAGGGCTTAGGCTATTTCAGCCTGATATAAGCTACTTTAGATGTCTTTTTGTCACTGTGGATGAAACACTTATACATCACTATACATTCGACATCAGAGACCAGTCTTAACAATGAACTGCCAGCAAAGAACTGTTCCTCCAATCGGAAGGATCTTCAGGGCTGTTCCAGAAAAATTCATGTCGACTATTTGGGAAAGATTCACTATGACGAGACATATCTGTACCACCACATGTTGAGATAGTCCCAGTAAGGAGTTGTCAGAAAATCAACACCAAAAAGACAGAAATGCTTCTGGGGCCTGGCGAGGAGCACTTATCATCAGTTAGTTGAAAAAGGATGCCTATTACACAATTACTTCAATCTATATAATCGTCAATGTGGACAAGACTAGTCCCACAGCCCAAAACCAAAAAACAGTCGAAGCAATGGACTGCCAATAAAGAATCTGCACCGCAAAATGCAATAACTATTTCCTCAGTCGGGAAGATCTTCAGGGCTGTGTGAGAGAGAATCATTGTCAACTATCTGTAGAAAAAGCACTGGAAATGAAACATGGATACATCACTATACTCTTTGGATCAGAAAACAGCCCGAACAATGAGTTGTCAGCTGGTATCTAACACCAAGAAGAAAAGAAAGTTTTGAAACCACACGAGAAACATTCATCATCAATTATTAAGAAATGAGTGCATATTACATATCGTCAATAAAGACAAGACTTGTCCTACAATCAGAAAACTGTTCACACAATAAATTGCCAACAGGGAATCTGCACCGAAAACGTAGAAACTATTCCTTTTTGTCAGAAAGATTTTAAGCGCTGCGCAAGAAATATTCACCGTTGACTATTTAGGCATGGGTCACTATGGACGAAATATGGATATATCATTACAGGCCTGAGACCAGAGAACATTCCAAACAACGAGTTGCCAGTAGAGAATCAACAACAAAAATAAAGAAATGTAACAGCTGTTCCTTCAACCAGAAAGGTATTTGGGGCTACTCAAGATACATCAATTGTCGACTATTAGATGTCGACTTACTGTGGACGAGATATGAATACAACAATCCACGCCTAAGACCAAATAGCAATCTAAAAAATGAGTTGCATCAACACCAAAAAACAAGAATAATTTTGGGATCTCACGAGTAATATTCATCATCAATTAGTTAGAAAAGGGTGCAAATTACAAATCTTCAATGTAAACAAGACTTGTCCTACAACCTTGAATCAGAAAATGTCCAAACAAGGGCTGCCAATGGGGAACTCAATACCGAAAAACGCCCACAGGAATTTAGAAACTGTTTTATCATAAAATAAAGCACATCTAACGTTATTTCGTCACTTTGAATCAAACCCGAGTACTTCAAGAGACACTGGAGACCAAAAAACAGTCAAGGAAAGGGTTGTTAGCACAGAATTTCCAGAAAAATGGAAAACCATTCTCTCAGCCAAGAAGGTCTTCAGGAGCTTTGTGAGAAATATTAATCATCGACTATTTGGAGAAGAGTGCATATAACGTATCGTCCATTGGACGAGACTCATTTCACAGTCTATAACAAGAAAGTCTGAACATTAGATTATCGGCCCCGAAATTGTTTCAAAAAAAGTAAGGAAGGCTACGAAGACTGACTTTTGGAGCTTGTCAGGAATGAATTTTGTCAAATGTCTTGAAAAGGATGCATATTATGCCAAAAATAAAATTGCAAGAAAAAGTCCATAGCTGGCCCACAGAGAAGTCATTTTTAACACGATAACTCACTAACTTGCTCTTCTAGAGTTGAGAACAGTTTGAGCAAGAAATAATACCATTCAGGCAATGCTTCGTCGCTTTGGACGAAACTTGAATTTGGGTTTCAGCTGGAAAGGTCTTAAGGGCTGCATGAAGAGCATTCATCGTTAACTGTTCGGGAGAAAGTGCTATCCGGCATCATCATCGTAGACGAAATTCATTTCACAGCCTTTGACAAAAAAAAAACTAACAATAGGTTGTTGGCAGAGATTCTGCACCAAAAAAGGGCAAAAAAGGTTAAACATCTGGGAAAGGGTGTACATGTCAAGCAGCAAATTGCAGAGAAATGGTCATGATTGGCTCACAGAAAAGTCCTTTCCAACACGACCATGCAGCAACTTTCGCATCTGGCGTTTGCAACTGTCTTGTTTGAAGATGAGGTAACCCAGCTGTTGTTCCATCAATCAGTCCAGGGCTTGGATGAACCCCGACATACTGAAGACCAAAAAGCAGTTCGAAAAAAGAGTTTTCAGCACAGAATCTGCACCCGAAAAAATCTTCAGGGCTGCGCGAATAGCATCCATCGTTGACTGTTTGGGAAAGAGTTTATATCGCGCATCGTTAGTGTAGACGAAATTTATTCCACAGCCCATAACCATGAAACAGTTCAAAGAATAGGTTGCCGGCAAAGATACTGCACCAAAAAGGATAGAAGAGATTACGACGACTGTCTTCCGTGGATCGCCGAGAAAAATCCTTGTAAGAGTTTTGGGAAAGGTTGCATATTATATCAAAATCCAAGCTTCATGAAAAGTCCATGGCTGGTCCACAGAAAAGTCCTCAACATGAAAATGCAAAAACTTGCTTTTCTGGAGCTTGCAACTGTTTCAGCATGGAATAAAGCATTTCAGGCGTCGCTCTGTCATTTTGGTGGGACCTGGATACACCACAATATTTTAGAGACTAAAAAACAGTTCAAAGAAAGGGTTGTCACCACATAACTCGTACCAACAAAGAAGAATGCCGTTTATTCAGCCCAGAAGGGGCCTGAGGCTTTTTGAATGAAATTAATCGTCAAAAAACTCTTACGTACTTCTAAATAAAAAAACAGTCCGAAAAATGTGTTTTCAATTGCGAGTTGTCAATAGAAAAGGCATGAGAGGTTGTCTTTCGGGAATTTGATTTGTGGTTGTGTCTGTAATTCACAAGATTTTTGGAATCGTCCGTTACCGTAGACGAGACATGGAAGCATTGCTTATAATCTGAGATAAAAGAAGCAGCTCTTGAATTCTGTATCAAAATAAGCTCCGCCTCGAAGGAACGTGAACTCACAAACGACAAAAGTCGTTTGTCAGTTCACGTTCCATGAACATGGCTTCGTTCTTGGGGGATTTGGCATAGTTCATTTCCTAAGTTTCTTCTATTAAAATTTTTTGTGAACTTATAACATTTATGTTACATTGATTTAAGTAATTCAATTAAACATGACCATGTATACTTGCTGATGATGAGTACTTGTTACTCGAAACGTCCAATGTGAAGTAAATAATAACTACATCTCAATGGATTCCTGAAGGCCTACTTTTCCTAACAATAAATTATTTTGGATCCTTCTTAACATTTGAAAAAAAAATTATAGAATGGGTTTTCAGTGAAGAATTGGCATTAGAAAAAGCAGGGAAGGTTGTCTTCCGATGTGTGAGTAACAAGGCGAATGAGCTTTGGGTGGTTGTACAATTTAAAATAATTAAGCCACTATAATCAAATTTGACATGTAGCATACGCTCTATAAGATTATACTATCCTGAAATTTCAAAAGTTGAACTGTAGTTCAAAGCGATGTTACAGAGGTTGAAAAATACATCGCAACGCTTCGACTGGTACTTGACTTGGTAGGGCACTACCGCAATTTGGCCTTACTTGGAATAAAATTTATGTATTGCATTTTCAATTTTTCTCATAAGAAACCCTATTTCTCTCCTTCTGCTGCCCACCTCAGCAATTTATTTACTCCACTTGAAGATCCCTCCTCAATATATCTACGGCAATCTGTACAAAAGTTATCATACTATGGGGATTTCAAGATCTTTGGTGAATGAGTGAATGTATCGATGAGGTTAAGTATAGATAAATCTTAAAATATGTGATATATGAAGATGAGATTTAACATATTGTATGAATAAAATGAATTTGAAGCCTGCACTGCTATCTTAACCGGAGCTGCAAGTGGGCCAAAAGACATCATCTGCTGACGATGAATTTCAATATTTCATTAGAAAGTTCAAAGAATAATAAGTTCAAAAATAAGATGGCTATGGTAATCAAATTTAGTACATTTCATGAACTAAGTGATTTCAATCCATTCAAGAAATTTGTAGTCAGTGCTCTGATCTTAATTAAAGGTGAAATGGTTCAGAAAGATGTCACCTGATTATGAAAAATTTCACTGATGTACTAGTTAGTTCAAAAATTGATAAGTTCTACTGTAAGAAGACTGGAAAAATTTTGTACGTTGTAGAACAGTAACTTCAATCTATATAATCAATTTCCAATTTATAGTGATGAGGCCGGTGAAGAAAGAGTTTACTACTTTCCTTAATCTAGTGTGTTTTGAGTTTGAATATTTAGGAATGAATCAAAACATCTTCTTTTGGAAGACATAACAAATTAACAATGTAACCGTAACTGAAGAGAGATGATGAAGAGTTTGGCCTTTTGAAATAATTATCAAAATTTTGGATTCGGATTATTGGTGAATTGGTCCCCAGCAAATCTGAATTTGGGATTGGAAAAGGTGATGAACGATCTCCTTTACCATAGCCAAATTTTTTTAATATACAGTCTACTTTAAAATTGTGGCTTATTTGATAAAAGCCATACTATTCTTGGTCCTTCGAACCGGATCATTCGAACTATTTCTGGGTCCCATTCGGTGGTCCTAGAAATAAGAATTTCGAATAATGGATATAGATTGCTAAAAATTTGACAAATAAACAACTCGTCAATTCAAAAAACAATCCAAAATTAAAATGGATAAATTTGAAGAATAAATAAAATCATTAGATGCCAAAAAAATGAATATTTGGGAAGGATTGAACGAGTATATGAATTGTCAAAACGTCAGAAGAGATGTTCTGCGATTTAGCAGAAAGTATTGAAGTAATTCGATTAGAATTTATATCCATTCTAGATAAATTTGATGAAACTTGTATAGAACTAGAGCAACCGATTGACTTATAATTGCTAGATTCTTTTGAGGAAACTCATTCTTCCATTATGAGAGCCAAAAATAGAATTAACGCTGGTTGTTCAACAGTTTTAAAATCCACTGTTAGAGAACAAGTTAAAATAAAATTACCCCAAAAAAATTTGCCTCTATTCAATGGAGACTCAAAACAGTGACCTTTTCTTCATGAGAATTTTAGCTTGCATATCTATCAAAATGAATCTCTCTCTGATGTAGAAAGAATTCAATATATAAAATCAAAATTGAGTGGGGCTGCATTGTCCGTTTGTACGGGTTTGGTACCCTTGGCAGATAACTATAGTATTATTTGGTCAGCCTTTATAGACTAATATCAAGATGTAAGGTACTTGGGGACTTATTATTTAAATCAGATATTTGATTTGAAATGGTTGAGTATTAATTCAGTAATATGAATTATGTATAGTTGATCGTATCCAGTAAAATTTATATTGTAATAAAATCGTCGGATTGTGGATAACAAAGAGGATGAATAATACAGTCATCTCCTTTATTGCAAACGTTTCAGTATATATTATACCTTCATCAGTGCTTGAGGGCAGAAAAAACACAAGAACATACATACAATTGTATCACAGGCTATAACAACCATTAATATCAATCAATAAATAACAATATTGTTAAATAAATATCTGAGAGATAGGAAGCAGAACAAAAAAGCTGTCAGAGACAACATGTTCCTTCTACAGTGCAGAAACAACTGTCAAAGTAGCAGAAATGTCAAGATATCACTCGTTACTCACATCAACACAAATTGAAATGCCACACACTGGCGGGAATACGAACTCAGAAAAAGGGGTAGTGAGTGCTATCTTTTGTCGCTCCACAAGTTGTCTTGAAGATGGCGGATTCACTCCAGCAACTGTTGTTCGTTATCTTCAAGTGGATGTCTAACAACCATATCTACTGGTAACCGCAGCTCTCGACCAATCATAAACTTGGCTGGTATGTACTGGGTGGATTCATTGACTGTCAACCTGTACGCTAGGAGGCACAGGTGAATCTTCTTATCCAAATCACCTTGGTGCTCGTTGACAAATTTTGACAGATAATTCAGAATTGTTTTGTTGAGACTTTCTATCATGTCATAAGACTGCGGATGTAGCGCTGCAGTTTTTGTCTTGCTGATGCCCAAAATCTTCATTACACATTTAAAAAGTTTGGACTCAAAATTTCTATCTTGATCGGAGTGTAACTCCAACGGCACCCTGACTCTTGAGATCACGTTCTCAATAAAAGCTTCCGCAACTGTTTCAGCTCCTTGATTTCTTACTGGTATTACTACCGACCACTTGATGAAATAGTCCATGGCAACAACCAAGTACTTTTTTCCTCGTTCAGGCAAAGGACTAAATATGTCCACGACAATTCTTTCAAACGGAGAGCCCACGTCGTAATGCTGCATCTTAGCGTGCTGCCGAGTGACGATCCTCTTCCTTGAGTTACAGCGTTCACTAGTCTTGCAATATTGTTCTATGTTTTCTCGACAGCCAATCCAGTAGAATCGTTCACGGACTTCATCAAGTGTCTTCTTGATGCCGGAATGAATACGAAGGCGGACCGAAGCAAGCTCGGGTGGACTCGGACAGCCAGAGTATTAAGACCGGATCACACTGAAAAATCTTAATATTTTTATTTTTGTCATTTAATTAAGTGCAAAATTTTTTGACGAATGTCCGTCAATAAATACTATATGAATGTGAATAAAACAAGCCTAAATAAGTTTTCTGTGTGTGAAATTCATTAAAGTTGGTACAACTGTCGAACTGTCACAGTTTTAAATAAATGTCACATATTCCCAGCATATTCTGATAATTGACTTATCTTGTTGAAATGTAGAGAATATAAGAAGAAGTATCCCACAGAAATGACAAATAAGGTAATTACAAAGATAATTTTATATAACATTCATCAAATGAGTTTGCTCTACAATATAACTGTATAATTCCAACTTTTAGATTCCAATGCAATTCGAAAGACTAAATTGTCTGTAGTCCATTATGTAGAAAAACAAGAAGAAATAACCAGTATTTTTCATCATGCCAGAGGAACAATAAAAACAAAATTTACCAAAACAGCATTTGATTCCGAGCAGTTTCTTCTCATATTTATATCTGGATACTGAATGAGATAGCTACCACTCTACCACGAGTTAAAAAATCTTGGTTTTGGAAAAAACTGTGAATTTTGGTGCAATTGTGACAATAGAAGAACTATATAAAAAGTGCTGTTAAGACACTATTTGTAATATCTAAGCTCAGCAGCAATGTGAATGAATTAATCGATTGAAATATAGCTTCCGTTTATTCTGTTCATGCAAAATAGCATTAAATATCAATATATCATTTAAATGTTATTTGAATCTCTCAGTTTCAGTTAGTAGTGTGTTGTGTTTTTTCATGTTCGATGATAATTGAAAAATCACGCAATCTAGTTTTAATACTTTATTTCGCATAACTTGTTATTCTGACATAATATTCTTACTATTGTTATTATTTTCATCGCCCTCTACTATATCATAGATACAACAGAGTGATTCATCAGAAAGGACCATACTAACAAGCTGATTATGAATCTGTGTTGGATGAATTTACTGTATTCAACAAACTCTAATCAGAAAAATAATGCATTTGCTAGTATCAATCAAAGGCTTATGCTGGAACCACACCTTTGCTTAATGTCATTAATTGAGGAGTTATCTAAAAATAAACTCATTGTCAATGACAATTTCTTTATTGTCACCTAACGCCTTGACTAAAGGCATTAGACGTTAATGTGGCCCCATAATTAATATCTGTATGATATACTTTAACAATTATTAGGCTAAGAGATAGTTTTTCTATAGAACATAACAATTTGTTCAAGGTACAGAAATTTCTGTATATTTCTTCTTATTTGGACGTTTCGACTCTATCCGAAAATCATTAGAAAAAGTTAATATAAAAATAAAACAAGACAAGTATCTAGTGTTAGCAATTTAAATTACTTGTAAAGAAAATTATTGAATGATCAACAATAACCACTGAATTTTGATTTGGTTATAGTGAAAAAAAACACGTTACTCTTGAACATAAATCTTTAATTCTATTCCACAAGTGTACAAAATATAGTGACCCGTTTTCCAAAAGTAGCCATTCACCACAAGCGTTCAAGAGAATACTACTGTATTCACTTAACGACTGCTGGCGGCTTCTAAATTATAATAAACAATGATTACCAAACACTGAAATATTGAATAACATTTCAAAAATATTCACAATTTTCGAATCATATTAGATAATTACAATCACGTCACACATTTTAACTTTTGTTTCTAACACTAGATACTTGTCTTGTTTTATTTTTGTATCAATTTTTTCTGATGAAGATTTACGGATAGAAAGTCGAAACGTCAAGAAATAAAAAGGAATATACACAATTTAGTCCAAGAAATCAATTTATTATGTTATAATTCTGAAAGACATGTATAGATCATTAAAAATAAATATATTATTATCTCAAAGTGTAATTTTGCAGATTCAGCTGATTATTTTATCTTTGATAAGAGACACAAGTGTTACGAAGGAAGGAGAATAAAATAAGTGAAAATTTAGATAAAAATACCAAATATTAAGTTCCTTAAGAAATTCAATTTGTAGTCTTGATGATGGTGTAATAATCAAAAGACATATTGAGCTGACATGAATATTTTTTATTTTAAAGCTTCAATAAAATTCGATATAAATTGTTATATACTGAAATAAAGAAGGAAAAAATGTAGGAAGGGAAAAGATATTCAATAGAAATAACACATTTGAAATTGTGGAAAAAGATTCATCTTTACGAGTTGAATGTATGAAATCGTGCTATTGTATTGTCACAAATGTGAAATATTCCAAGTGATTAGTTCACATAATTATTTATTTGAATTCGCTATAATAGTAATCTAGTTAGTATTGCCCAAGTCGATGCTCAATTGTCGGACGTGATTAACAACCTACGGCTACTAGATGTTCGGTGGTTGCCAGGCATCAACTGTTAGACAATTGAATGTTGGCCCATTGTTGGACTAGGTATATGAGAGCGTGAGCTAGGAGAGGAAGTCATTCAGTACGAGTAACTATGAGCGAAATAGTGATAATACAAAGTGTATAAAGTAAATATTGACACTGCAACCTGTCCAAATAAATTACTCACAATGAAATTTGTGACAGTATTCTTGATATATAAGAAATATAAATGATATAATTACAAAATTTTATTTATTTATTCCTGAAATATTGCATTTGTAAATCTTAGTTGCCGTTGAAATTGTTTTATTTTATTGCTTTCTAACAAAGTGATATTTGTAAGAAATGCGTATCAATTTCTAGATTTTTATAGTAGTGGAATACCCTATTAATAGTTTGAAACATTTATGTTTTTAGAATCAGGAAGTTCAGTCAATCAATATATCTTCTCTACGACCATTATAGAACATCAACTTTCTGATATTAATTTTAAGTACGGAATAATTAAATTCTATAGGGATTCAAAGTTGACTATCAGTGCTACTGTGAATAAACTTCGAAGCTCGAGAAGAGATGTTGCACGAGCTTATTGCATTGTGTACAAGTGGAAATAAAGTGATTTACGAAGAATTTGCTGTATCTATACATATTTAAAAGTTGTACATCAATAGAAATTATAATTATTATAGTTACAGATTATTATCATTCTGAATTTGATTCCTCAATTTAATAGCGGAATGACGAAGGATCTGAGATTTTCCTTGATAGAATATTTCCGATATATCAAAATTGAAATTCCAGAGTAGTTTACAAAGGAAAAGAAGTTTCTGAGGCTGGACATATAATTATTTGTGGCACTTTACGTGACAACCCAGATTTAAATACAGAATTGTATGGTTTATGTTTGCAAACTTCTGCGTTGCAGTCACCGCTACACAAAATTGAAGAAATACTTTCATAAAAGGAATCACTCTTTTTCCAATTCCGAAAGAATCAATACGTATCTTTTCTTCACTTATAAATTCAAAATCATTGAATTTATGCTTCACTTTAACCTTACTCTTCTGTTCAGGAAATAGGAAAAATCTTAAGCTTGAATCCTGCTTTTTCGGAGAACTGCAGTCAGATACACAATAATATGTGGTTGACATAATTATTCAAATCAGATACTCAAAAAATAGAGTTTAAATTCTTAATAAATCCGGTTGGGAGAGATAAAAGAATGTAACTGACGTTTAACGATTATCTTTTATTGAGCTTCTAAAATGTGCCACCAGACTGCGTAGCGCTTAGCTGGAAATCCCTATCACACTGTGTGAGAATATTCATTCCAACACAAGTAATGGAATGAGCACAACTAGCGACAAATCTTACAAATTTATACTATTGACAAATTTTTTCATCTTATTAACTCATTTTTATTCTAAAACTGATATAGCTGCTATAATTCAGTTTAAAATATTAAAAATCATAATTCAAATTACGAAAATTTAATTTATAAATTCAAATAAGCATGACATGTCGATAATACAGATCTCAAATAATATTGAGGTTATGTCATTGTTGACTTATATTGTATTTTATGGAACTGCATCTATTCATCAACTATAAAAATTAGTAGGAAATGCAAATCAACTTAAATTAAGTTTTAATTTCAGTATTTGTTGTTTCTCTGTTTCAGAATTTGTAATTTTTTGTTTCTCTATGAATTGCCGCATTTATGGTCGTAGAGAAAGTATAGTCTGAAACATGTTTGGAATAGCTATTTAATATAGAATGACACCCATAATAATAAAAATATGAGCAAATGATTTGCGATACGTTTTAATTACACAGGAAATATTTTTATTTTTGTCAATATTAAATTTTTCGTTCACTTATAATCCTTTGAAATACTTTTTTCCGGAACAAATTGACATTTATGGTCAGTAATCGCATGTCAGAATTATTGACACGACTGTTGATCAGAATTAATTTCGAAACAATGCGCTCAATAACATTAAAATTTGCATAGATTCAAAACAGTGACATACAAATGTATTAATAGAAATATTATACTTTGAATAGCCAGTATGTGGTTTTCGTTGAAATAGCGGTGTCGGCATCATATACTTGTGAATAAATACTTCAAATTACGTTCAAATAAAACTGGATACCATTGGAACATGAACAATAAATTTAAAAATTCAAGAAAAGCGCGGTCCTGAGCTTAGTTCAGATTAACGACGTAGGGAGGCTACGCGTCGCATTTGGAAATTAATTTTCAGCGCTCATGTCTCTACTATATTATCTTATGTCGTTATAACCTATTACTTTAACAGTTGTCAAAATATGTCAATAATACGATTCAATTTTGTAAACAATATAAGAATTGTAGATTTTATTATATTTTTGGATTTCATAGTGAATGAAATAGGAGGAGTTCTTGTCATGTATGAGTATTACTAGAAATCACTTTCGAATTCTGAACTTATTAACACAGAATGAAAGAATTGATTACTTTATCAGGTATTTATGTAATTACGATAACAGCATATATTTTATGGTTTCTTTTTATGATTATTTTTAGAAAGAGTAATCCAATTTGGAGCGGCAAGCTATGTATGAGACATGAAGAATATCAATAATACCTTAATCGAGTGAATTCTTGTTGAAATAATAAGCTTGGTACGTTTTAATTCGGTCAAAGTGACTATTTTTTATTGTTAAAAGTATTTTTTCCATGTAAAACGAAGGTAAAATTAAAATAATTTACATTTAAAGAATGGTGACAATACCTTAAGAATAGTTTTTACATGTGAAATTGTTCACTTATAATTGCATGTTTTTCAATTATTCAAGAGAAATGAATCCACATTTACAAAGTAGTACAAGTCAGGCACAATCAGCGAAGACTATATTTTTTATAGAATTTACTCAGTTCACAGTGTGCAAGAAAAGTTCAAGATTTATATGCTCATCTTTAAAAAATTGGAAGCAGTTCTACTCCAGATGATCGCTAAACAGCAATCTTCACTATATTAAAAAATTTCAAGGTGATGAATGGTCGATAAAAAGCAATGTAACGTAGAAATAATTCCCAAAAAAATCCATGTTATCTTTCTGAATTCCGATAATATTAGTGAATACTCATAATGTTCCTCTTTTTGTATTCTAAAATGTAGCTAAATATACGAAAAGTTGATGAATATCTATATGAATTGAAAAAAAAGTTGATTTCAATAAGGCCCGGTCTTTTCATCTCCGAATAACTTTATTCCCTAGGCCTAGATAATTACTATGGTAACAATTATTGCAACAGTTGCTGCTGTGGATATTATTCATCGAATAAAGTTACTCGTAACCGGAAAAACCGGATCTAAATTATTCAAGTATCTATTGTATGAATTCTATACATGAAATATATTGATTCTAAAGCGTCCAAAGCGATTTAATAGTTCTTTAAAATCTAACAATTTGATTTGTCCACGACTATCTTATAATATATACCTCATAAATGAGTGATCTGAAGCAAAACGATAGTCATTTTTCACAGAGTGAATAATAGCAGTGACTATTCCATTCGTAGTATTTATAACAAGGTTAACAATGCTAAATCGCCATAGAAACGGTGCATATCAGTGAGTATTTGGACGTGTAGAAATACCATCGGGTATTACACTAGTGGTCAGAGTGAGTATTTTACTTAAAGATGTGAACACTTCCAATTTGTGCTTTCTTCGTATTTAATGGAATATTTTTCTGAATAACTTCATCAATTTTATCTTCTGATCTATCACTAAACCTTTCTGAACTGGATTCCATATTAAGACGCAATATATTTCGCTATTATTTGTCAAAGAAAATGCAAGAAATTCTAATTTTTCAGTTTGACAGAAGTTTGTTTACTCGTTTCTATGAAAATTACGTGAGTTATTACTAGATTCATAAAAAACTAATTTGAAAGAATGGTTTGACTCCTGGAATAGTCCTCCATATACCATTTGTAGTTAAAGTATTATAGACTATTTTTGTGGTGCAATCACTCATGTTTATTGTGCTTGTGAATACCACTCGTGCTACACACTCGTGGTATTTAAACGCAAGCACAATAAACATTCGTGATAGCACCACAAAAATAATCGATAATACTTTAACTACTTATGGTATAATAAATGAATAATCATTATTCACGGGTATAGGATTCCTAGGGCACGCGGTATATATTATGAATCTGGCAAGCATTTTTCAGTACGTCTAGGCAATAACCATGCACTTTGATTAGCTAACTTTATACAAATCAAAAAAATATTGTTAAAATATTACTTTAATCTATTTTTTAATGATCTTGAAGGAAAAAGTTGACATCAAATTAACTATAGGCTACGTGCATGGAGTCTACTAGCGCCTCTAGCGGGCAATGGAGAACGATTGAACTCCATTTTATCATTGTTTCATACCTATAATTTTTTAAATGTACTAATAATATTTAATTCAGCTGTGTGCCTACAATATAACTTGCATAGCATAAAAGGTACGTTTAAATTATTTATTTTGAGTATTTTTTTCTTCAATTATAACATACCTATTATAGAGAAAACGTCTTAATTCGTCCAAATTGACAGGATAACCTCAAATTATGACGTCGATGATCTTGCAGATTGGGTTTGTATTTATCAAACACTGTATCCCTTTTACCGAGGAATTAAACATGTTGAAGAATATGTTGCTGACAATATTAACAACAAAATTATTGCGATGTGCACCTGACAAACTTCTATCACTGAAACATCTTACAAATTAGAGATAGAGGTAAATTCATGAATCCCAAATCGATGATGAATATTTCTAATTTCACAATTGAATTACAAACATATTTGTCATATAGATTAATAATGAAAGACTGACAATACTCTATTTACCGCTTTGATTCATTTCACTCGTTTTTTTTATGTTATAACTGGGTACATGAAATCTATGAAACTATATTTTACTTGAATCATCCTTAACACAACAGCCTGAAACAGAACAAACGTTTTCCCATGTTTTATATGCAATTATTTTCACTTTTATACTACAATGCTCAATGACAGCTCATTGACGTAATCTGAGAAATGGAGTTCAATGGTTACAATGGTGCTCATCATGAGCGCTCGCATCGATATTTGTTCAAATTCTATCCCCTTGCACATAGCCTATATCAAGTAAGCCATTGATGTGACATGACAAGCGAAGCATAAATTGTTGTCAATTTGAAAACGTCATAATTTCGATCCAGAATACGTAAAAAATGAAAATTGATAGTGAGAAAGAGATATTGTGTACTTTTACTCCACCGGAGATAACAGAAGCTGCAAAAGTCACCTCCCTGAATTTGTTGCCTGAGAAATCCCGAAATCTTTACATTCTTGTGTACAATACCTTTATGGATTGAAGGGCGACCAAGAAAATCAATTAATTTTCAGGGTCAGTTTTACTGGCATATTTTACGGAGTTAACTGCAAAATATGAATCATCCATATTATGGACACTTTGCTCTATGCTTAGGAGTACGCTTAATATAAATCAAGGAGTCGATATAGAAGACTAGGCAAAACAGCGGTCACTTTCAAAACGGAGATTTCAGGGCTTTCGTTCAAAAAAAGCTAATACATTTCCTTCCGAAAAGTTTACAAATTTCTTATTCAAGTCTGTGATGAAAAATATCTTGCAATGAAGGTAAGAAATTAGAAACATTTAAAAACTTGTTTAAAAAAAAATTATGGGATTGAAGTCAATAGTAGTCGTGGACAAAGTATAGTATTCTACTCACATATGATGAGCTATGATTCACTCAGGTTAATTATGCCACTCGCTACGCTCGTGACATAAACTCAACCTTCGTGAATAATAGCCTTCATTATATGCTCGTATAATAATATACTATTATTGACGATGTAGATGAAAATTTTGTGTTATTATAACTACATGATGATAGCTATATTTATGTAGAAGGTAAGCAGTTGCACTTTCAAATGAAATAAGTACTTATTGCATTTCATTTCCATAAATATAAGAAAAATTTATCAAAATGTCTACAAAGATTCTATTTTCATCAAATATCGATTTCTTATACAACCCTCATAACGTACATATTGCTATGACAGTTTTTCCTTTCTAAGCTCTCGTTAATCCAGTAACGAATCATGTAAAGAAAATTCTTAAAATGAATTGACTTCTGCAGATCTCCACACGACATTTGGCCACGTCTGTTTTTTCTAATTTTGTTGGATAATCCATCATAGAATGTAAAATATACTCAAAATGAATCAGAATGATTCGTACCTAATATCTAATGGAAGTTGATAGTTTTCTGTTTCTATTGTTGTTGTGTGACTAGTACGAGTTTTTTTTGGAATTATGCAAAATATGAAGATAAGAATTCGTATTTCACACAATTTTTGAAAAATTTATAGAAGCTATAAATAGATATTTTAATATTCAATTAAATAACCGTTCATTATTTCAAATCGATATTAATCATTATGCCTATCATAGGATGGCGTAAATAGACAATTCCAGCTCATTATATCGCAGTTTACCGTCTATAGTATTTGGGTAGTCTGTGTGTATATCATCTTGTATTCCAATAAAAGTAGCTGAAAAAAATTATTGTGATAATAGTCAATAATTGAAACATGACACGTTTTCCCTGAGACGCATCATGCAGGAAAACTTAAGCAGGTATTTGCCGTCATGTTATTGACAGATGAGACGATAGGTGCAGACAATCGGCCTTTTGATATGAGCCTTAAGACTACAGGTATAATGACGGTCAAAAGACTTTCTGGATAAAAATTTTAGCCACTCATATTCCCGAATATTTTGTTTTGTCAATATTGATGCCCGATTGAAACTGACCCCAGACTAATTTTCAGATTTTTCCTCTCCTCCAAGATGCTTGAAAAATCAGCACATATCTGCTAAGGTACCAGTCTAATAGAAAAAAATCTACAATTGATATTGATGATAATGAGACTACTCACAGCCATACATCTGATAGATTCCTGCTATAGGCGTTTTCGTTTATTCGCTCGGAGTGATCTGTTAGATCCAAGCTCTGACGTCACAGGTTGATTGGAGCGATCAGTTTTTCAACACATTCACGAACGCACCGGATAGATCACTTTTTGACGTATAATTATTTGGTTAAAATCAACGGTAATAAAAACTTAAACCTAGTTACTTGGTGCGTAGCACAAAATAAACATTGACCACAAAAAATTAGTACTTGTTTGATATATATTTTTATTATTTTTGTACAAGAATCAAGCGAAGATAACTTGCTAATTCTTGAAATAGCAATAAAAAAGAAAAAAAAGAATATAATCCACAGAAATTGCATACTTGCATCAACTTCTTCTAAGCAATCCATGTTTCTCGTGATACACAACATAAAAACTTGAAATTTCGCGCGCAATCTTGACTAACCCTACAAATGACCAGGGTCGAAAAGTTTTGCTCGGAGTACCTGATCGGGTTGCTCCGAGTGAATTTACGAACGCGTCAGGTTGACCCGAATTACTTTACGAACGCATAAAATTTGCTCAGGTTAACCCGAGCGAATAAGCGAAAACGCCTTATAAGATGATTCGACATAGAAGTTTAAACGTGAAGCTAAGGTCACATAGCTTATGTTATGTTTGTATGTTATGTTATGTCAACAGACACAAAGATTTGAAGCCATCATGTGTAGGATTTTAGAACTGCATAATTTCAATAACAAGATTATTTATTACTCTCTTATGTATTTTCTTTCTCACAACATGTTTATAATTCTTATAATTGTTACAATAAAGAATAAGATTCAGTATTACTTTCTACTAATGTAATCGATAAATTTTCCTTCACCTTTTGGGGATTAGATGAAATGTCAAAGAATGATAACCGTCAACTGCGCCGGCGCAGACATAACACATCGTCCGAAAGTTGAGTTGAAATCAACTGTTGTGTTATGTCAAATTACATTACGAACATGACATAACCTATGTGACATGTTTCATAAGTTTCAATAGGTCTCAACATAATGACATAACACAGACATAACATAACATAAGCTGTGTGACCGTACCTTTAGAAGTGTTCTTATGCCTCGATAAATCATCCTTGCCAATTATGTTGCCAGATGATGCACAAACAATATTATAGAATTTGTGTTAAATCTTTATGATTTGATTTTTCTCGCTCATTTTAATTCCCCAAAAATGATATAGCTACAATATATACAAAACTTAAAGTAATGAATGAAAACGGATGAGAATGTCAGTGCAAATAATTTCCCTACTTTCTGTCACAGGTGTCTATTCTATAATTGACGTCATATTATATTCTGCATCTGTCGGTATTCTCCAAGTAACTTTATCTTGCTCGGGCTTATTGCTGAATATAACCAAGTTAGTATAATTGAAACTTTGGAGTAAGTCACATAGCGTTCATATTACACAATACAAATTTATGAGAAATAAAACATATCTGTGTATCATTCAATACCACATTCATGAAGCTTGACCTACTCCATTCATGATGTGAATGAGACTCAGAATGATGCTATAATAGTGGAATAATCATATGTAGCATAATTCTAATCGTAGACTATTTGAAGAAATCCACATTATAGAAAGTATTACTAGTAAATATCTGTCAGGAACAATTATCCCTATATGTCCGACAGAGGTATTGATAAATAATTTGAGTCTAATCATGTTTGCTTCACTATTAGGGATACAAACCTGTCTTATGGCTGATGTAATGTTCCCTTAGTTCTATGCAATAAATCTAGTACAGGACAACTTTATTCACTATTTGTAATTAAGAAAAATATCCTTTTCTTATGCTAGAGCATATAGGAACAGAATTAATATATTTTTCAAGATATTACTGTATTGTGAGTCGAAAGTATTTTGTTTTGGTGCAAAGTTTCTGTCAGTTTGGTTGTGATAAAGTATTTGTTACGAAGGAAAGTTGTGAGAAGGAAGCTGTGTTAGAAGAATTTTGTTGATGCTATTATTATCTTTGTTAATTTTGTATGCTTTTTACAACTGTTTGGATTTTTGACTAGCAGTATTTGATTTCTATGGTCTTCTTACTCAGTCGATATATTCATGAAGGATTATTCCTACAAATACTTTCGATAGCTATTCTCTAATGGAATATTTATATCAAATAATATATTTCATATATCAACCTAATTTCAATAGCTGGGAAGTATTGGCAGAGATCTTTGATATTCAAATCAATAGTATCACAGTACACTATATTGTTAGAAATGGACGGCAATAGAGGGATGTGACGTGATTGATTTATCAGTTTTAGAATATTTCTATCAATTAAACTGTAAACATATTTCTATCAATTAAATAATTATCAGGGTAGAGAAAAATGTTACATGAAACTATTTGGAGAGATTATTATGAAGTCAGCAGTGGAGCAAGCTGGTTGTATCAAAAGGGAATAAATCATTGATATGTACAGATATTGGTTGTTCTAATAGTACTGATTCTAATAATATAATGTTTTATACTAGGAATTGCAATTCTAATGTATCTATAATATATTATTTAGAAAATAGTCATATCCAGTAAAAATTATATATTTCAAAAGATCATCGGATGATGGATAAAAATGAAGGATAAAGAATTATTGAGTCATCTCTTTACGTTGCAAACGTTTCGATCTTTATTAGACCTTCATCAGTGCCTAGTTAACAAACTTTGGAATTCCTGTAGACATGGATTGTTATCTTCAAAGATGCAGAATAATCTCTGTACTGCCATGTGTATATGGGTGGGAATGACGTGGTTGCTTCTGCATTGTAGAAGGAAGATTCTTCTGTTCTTCTGTGCCGTAAAGTTTTTCAATTTGTTGGACCATTGTTTGAGCGTATGAGACGCATCCTTGCCAAATTGATGTGAAATTTCGTTGTAAAATCCCATGATGTCAAAAATATTCCCGTGAATGATAAATTTAGAAAATAGTCATATCCAGTAAAAATTATATATTTCAAAAGATCATCGGATGATGGATAAAAATGAAGGATAAAGAATTATTGAGTCATCTCTTCACGTTGCAAACGTTTCGATCTTTATTAGACCTTCATCAGTGCCTAGTTAACAAACTTTGGAATTCCTGTAGACATGGATTGTTATCTTCAAAGATGCAGAATAATCTCTGTACTGCCATGTGTATATGGGTGGGAATGACGTGGTTGCTTCTGCATTGTAGAAGGAAGATTCTTCTGTTCTTCTGTGCCGTAAAGTTTTTCAATTTGTTGGACCATTGTTTGAGCGTATGAGACGCATCCTTGCCAAATTGATGTGAAATTTCGTTGTAAAATCCCATGATGTCAAAAATATTCCCGTGAATGATAAATTTAGAAAATAGTCATATCTATCTTTGATATGACTATTTTCTAAATTTATCATTCACGGGAATATTTTTGACATCATTGGATTTTACAACGAAATTTCACATCAATTTGGCAAGGATGCGTCTCATACGCTCAAACAATGGTCCAACAAATTGAAAAACTTTACGGCACAGAAGAACAGAAGAATCTTCCTTCTACAATGCAGAAGCAACCACGTCATTCCCACCCATATACACATGGCAGTACAGAGATTATTCTGCATCTTTGAAGATAACAATCCATGTCTACAGGAATTCCAAAGTTTGTTAACTAGGCACTGATGAAGGTCTAATAAAGATCGAAACGTTTGCAACGTGAAGAGATGACTCAATAATTCTTTATCCTTCATTTTTATCCATCATCCGATGATCTTTTGAAATATATAATTTTTACTGGATATGACTATTTTCTAAATTTATCATTCACGGGAATATTTTTGACATCATGGGATTTTACAACGAAATTTCACATCAATTTGGCAAGGATGCGTCTCATACGCTCAAACAATGGTCCAACAAATTGAAAAACTTCACGGCACAGAAGAACAGAAGAATCTTCCTTCTACAATGCAGAAGCAACCACGTCATTCCCACCCATATACACATGGCAGTACAGAGATTATTCTGCATCTTTGAAGATAACAATCCATGTCTACAGGAATTCCAAAGTTTGTTAACTAGGCACTGATGAAGGTCTAATAAAGATCGAAACGTTTGCAACGTGAAGAGATGACTCAATAATTCTTTATCCTTCATTTTTATCCATCATCCGATGATCTTTTGAAATATATAATTTTTACTGGATATGACTATTCTCTAAATTTATCATTCACGGGAATATTTTTGACATCATGGGATTTTACAACGAAATTTCACATCAATTTGGCAAGGATGCGTCTCATACGCTCAAACAATGGTCCAACAAATTGAAAAACTTTACGGCACAGAAGAACAGAAGAATCTTCCTTCTACAATGCAGAAGCAACCACGTCATTCTCACCCATATACACATGGCAGTACAGAGATTATTCTGCATCTTTGAAGATAACAATCCATGTCTACAGGAATTCCAAAGTTTGTTAACTAGGCACTGATGAAGGTCTAATAAAGATCGAAACGTTTGCAACGTGAAGAGATGACTCAATAATTCTTTATCCTTCATTTTTATCCATCATCCGATGATCTTTTGAAATATATAATATATTATGTTCACTAAAAATTCTCAATATTTGCATAGGCTCTTGAGCTTCACCGGTTATATGTTACCAACAAAGGTCTTGAATTCGTTGGTAGTATCCCTGAAAACTTTAGGCTGGGCTTTTATTCTGCCATCATATTATGCTAGTGAACTCATTTATTAGTATTGAGCAATATAAACTGATAGCCTTTGCTCTGTCCTGGAGATCTCATACAACACAGATTTGCGTACATTTTACCCCCTTATAGTATCTCTAAAAATGTTCCTAGCTTTCGATCTATGCCGGAGCTCATGAGTCTCATACAACAGAAAGTTGCGGACAGTACATCCTCTTAAATTTCTCAACAGTTCAGCTTGTGAGTAGCACAATGACACATTCCACGGAATAAATAATATGACAACAGCTTTCTTCATAGCAGGCTACCGGTGTACGGATACTTTGACTGGAAAGTTCACAAGCTAACGTTGATGGCGACGGTTTGTGTATCAAGCTTAGTAAAGGTTGGTTTGTGGTGGATTTATTTCAGGAATTAACATTCAGAAATTTAGACTTATAGCCTTAGATTCACGCTCTCGTTCATTTTATGAAGTATAACCTAAAATGAATTTTTTTAGTAGCCATTTTACATCGCTAGAATTGTTTTACTTGCACATATGAAAGAATTCTGGTCCGATTCAAATTATGGGTGATCTTCCACCATATTCATGATTTGAATATCTTTGCTGTGACAGTTGTGAATTTGGAGTTTCTGACATATCAACCAATGTCGATTGGCTGGATTTATAATTGAGGAAATCTAAATTTGTTGATTAAATCCATAATAAACCAGTCTTAATATGACATAAATCAGATTGTGGATACTGTTTGAGTGAAAATGAGTACCATCATAATTTGTGATCCATTGTCAACAAGAAAAGTCCACTTACTCTTCCCATAATACTACCAGCGATCCGTCCTGGCTTCGCATGCATGCAATTCACAATAATAAGGAAAATAAGAAATGCGCTCAGCAAAGTAATCATGAGTATATTTATTCGATAACATATTTCTATTTCCATAGATTAGTTTTGGAGTAGCTTCAAAAATGTTTATTCGTGACCATAGGACGATAAACATAGTGAATTGGTTCAAGCAACTCATCTGGATTATTTTTGAGGCTATCAATGTGGCAAAGGAATCAAAAATTGAAATCTCTCTTAATGTCTGGACGTTTCTGCACCTAAACGAACCACCATCATCAGCTGCTAATGTTGAATGAAGTTACATATTTGTACTACAAAGTAGTTAGAAATGCAATATAAATTTGTAATGAAATGTACTGTTAAATTTGAAGAATACAGAGAAAACCCAAACCCTCCTTAAGTGCCATAGTGGCAACGTTGGAGTGAACAGGAAAGCCTGTGTTCATTTTCAGTTTGTTGTCAAAGCTTTACTATTTCCTGTACACTCCAACGTTTGTCACTATGGCTTTTGAGGAGGATCTGGATTTTTCCTGTATTTTTTAAATTTACCAGTACATTTCATTACAAATTTATATTGTATTTTCGAATACTTTGTAGTACAAATATGTAACTTCATTCACATTAGCAGCTGATGATAGCGAGCCGTCCTGGCGCCAAAATGTCCAAACATTGAGAGAGATTTGAATTTTTGATTGCCATATTCATAACCTCAAAATCAAATTATCTGGATCACACAACATATGGAAAATATCTGGATCATCTTCTCTGGATTTTAGATAAAACGGAATAAAGTGTCTTAATTCTTATCTACTATAACCACGCAGGTACTGATAGCCCACATTTGATCCAGAAATAATTGCTGTGAACATTGTTTCAATTTTCTTCATTCTTTTTTCCGATTTCTTTCTCCATTTTATTCCCGAATGTTCTGGAGGTCTCTACTAATTGTTCGTTGAATTACCTAGGAAACTCTCGTCGATTGCTATAAGCCTCTCTTATTTCTTTGTATATTTGTTCTTACCAGTTTCTGGAGTACTACCCTAGCTTATTTCCAAATTTTCTAGAAAATTCTTCTTACTTACAAACAACCTCTCCCAATTCTTCGTTTGGAATTTTGAATCTTCATTCTTGTCTACGAGCATATCTTTCCATTCCTTCCTTCAGGTTTCTAAAAAATTGTTGTTGTTCTTCTTTTGAAGTTTTTGAACTTCCTCATAATTCTGCTTTAAGATTTCTGGAGTTTCTTTGTTATCATTCTTTCGAAATTCTGGAACTTCTCACTTGCTTTCTGGCAACTTTTATTAACTCTTTCTGCTCTAGTGATTTTATCACACTCAATATCAAAAATATAGTCATCAAGGTTGCCTCCAATGTTGAATGAAGTCTGACAAAGTCTTTGTTCTAAGACTGTCTATGCTCCAGATGTTTCTAAGTATGGATCTCCTTATTCTCTCGTCTATGATCACTCACTATCAGTCCATCTGATCCAGCCATTCTATCACTGTTCCTATTCAACTTCATCGCAAGTAAAACTATTTATGGGTAGTCTACGAGCTTTGAGATTGAGTGCAAACTAGTGAAGCTTCAATAATCGCCCATATTCTGTAGCTCAATCATCAACTTGCTATCGATCGATAGATTTTTTGACAAATAAAAACAATTAGAATAGAAGTAACACCACATAGATCCTTCAATATCACAAGGATGTTTTGAAGAGATCTTGCAAACTGTACAGTTGAAGAAATGATTGATGAGCTTAAAACTTGAGGTGTCTTAGAAGTGAGGTGAGTCAAGAAGAAATTTGGAGGTAATCTGGTTGACACGCCGAGCCATGTGATTACATTCAACAAGCCAAGAATACCGGATAAGATTATGATTGTCTTTTACTCACTAACAACAAGGCCATATATTCCGGCACCTATGAAATGTTTTCGTTGTTAAAAGTTCGGGCATACTTTTAAAACCTGCACGTTTGATCCGATTTTTGTATGTGGTAAAACACTGCTCGAAGACTCTGCTTACACTGAAACACTTTTGTGTGTTTATTGTGAGAAGTCATTTAGCCGGCTCGTCAAATTGTCCTATGTACTAAAAAGAAGCTGCAATCCAGAAAGTTGAAGTCAAAGAATATATCTCCATCCAGAAGCTAGATCAAAAGTCGTCACAAGTACTACTACTTCCGGAGTTTCTTAATTCAGAGTGGCATCTACATCAGCTCCGAGACAAGAAATAATTAAGGGAGCTCATATCCACCTGTGTGACCGCGCTTGAGAATGTCTTTGTTTTCAATTATAATCTCAAGTCACCTCCAGCACATTGACCACGTAGACGTGCTGATAGCAATACCAGCCTGGCGCTTTTTGATTCAAAGAGACGTGAAGACCAGTCTCAATATGCCTCTAGTTCAGGAAAGGAGTTCCTCCTCATGAAAAAATTCAGTGACAAGGAAGAGAGACAGGGGATGGCCGAAGTGTAAGCCGAGAAAATGACACTCAGACAGCACTTTAAAAACATATTGATGGATTGTATTTTCCAGTGGAGTATTTTCAGTTGCATATACCACTACTGGAGAACTAGGATCTCCTTGACTAGATATAATCTGTACTGTATCTGTCTCCAAAAGATACATTTCAGGACTATTTATTGTTGAAAAAATCTACTCTTTAATCAGACATGATGTTGAATCTTGTATTCGAACAAAAGGTAAAGTCGCCATCATCATCGAAAATTATACCAGATTCCATGAAGTCCCATTATAGAATGATCTAAGCAGTCATAATCGAGGTATCACTTGAAATAACTATCTGCAATAACTATCTCCAAGATGCAGACTGGTCTGTTCATGAATTATAACTGTCAACACCCACTTTAGATTTCGATGCTCATCACAAACTCTAATAGAAGAGCCCCAACGATCCAAGAGGAACTTTTCTCAAAAAGCTCCTTGATTCACTTCAATTACTGCTGGAACACATCTCGTCAATTTACTTCAACGCACGTTCTAGAAGCTCTCTCCGCATTGATCTGACTATAGCTGCAAACCGACTGGAAATCAGCTTCAGAGACCTTAGATAATTTCCACGGTAATGTCCACTTACCAGTAGTGAGCACAACCGATACATGTGAAACAGAAAAATCTGACGTGAACATCACGTGACTTACTTGTACATTATTTGATATATACACAAATTTATTCATTGAAGTTTTCTGTCACTTCAGCTTATGAATAATATAATTATGATAATATTTTGACATGTACAATGTCAAACAAGATCAAAAAATTGACAACAGATTATCATTGCATTTCAAAGATAGGATTCAATTATTTTTAATTTTCTGAAAGATCTTTCCCTACAGTCACTATAGAATGATACCCATTCCACACGCTGTAGCGTGCGGATAGGGGTCATTCCGCACGCTCAGAGGATCCTAAGAAAGCCGCGTGGCTTCGCAAAAGAACTATTTCATTACTGTCATAATTTTAATTCTTCTTGATTTTCTTATCATTTCGCTTCAAAATGAAGTCAATATGAGTGTTTTTATCAACATTTGATGAATTGGGATAAGATCAATGAAGTAAATTCTTTCTCAGAAAACGGTATATTTTGGTTATAGATATTCACGCGGACACTTTTGACTGTAGAAAAAATAGCATGCGTCACTCGTGCGAATCGATCATACCATGCTCATGTGAATTCTGCTACTCGACTTAGTCTCGTGACTGAATTATTCACATTCGCATGGAATGATCTCCATTCCGCACTTGTATCGGAATATGCTATTCTGCTGCAGCCACATCAGTGACAGGAATGCTCAAAAATAGTAATAAAACAGTGCAAACCTCACATAAATCACTTTCGATACATGAATATTTGATTAAAATAATATCTGTCATTTCTTGAATAGTTGTATTTTTTTAAAAATATACCGCATCAATCAATTGCATCGGAAAATTTTCTGATAAATCATCGCTCTAATGTTTTTATAATTCTATTGCCGACATTTGAAGTTCTTTTTCTGATAATGTTAGCGATGTTTTTGGCCTTAAGAATTCAAAAAGATTTGCAATTTTTAACATTCCTTTAAATCTATTTTTAATTTGTGAATTGACCATGTCAACTGTTCTATGAAAAACATTAACTTTAAATTTATGTTCGGCATTAACAAAATCGTAGTCGTCGCATCACTCATCAAATTGATATTTTCTCTTTGATTCTCTTGTACCTTTAAACTCGGGTATTATTTCCAATTTTTTGCAAATACTTTCAGATTCGGAGTTTATTTCACTATATTTTGACCTGAAATCATTTAAATTAGTTTTTACTGTCTCTAACACAGTTACTGCTTCATCTTAAGCTATATTCTTTTCTTGATATATTATTGACGCATTATTAATTTCGGATAATAAATTATGTAATAAGGTACATACAAATACCCAAGAAATTAGAGTTAGCATATATGAAGCGTCGGCAACGACAATTGGCAATAGATAGTCAAATATTTTTTTGAATCGGATATAATTGGCAGCAATAATAAACTAAATTTATTATTATTTGGGTACAACAATCGCAATAATTATGACTCAAATTTAACTTGGTTGGGAGATATTTTATTCATATCCAAATGGTATATTATAGTTTTGTGGCAAATTGTGTTGTGCCCCCTTAAGTGCGCGGCCCCCCCGCATTGCGGGGTTTTGCGGACCCTATTTACGCCACTGGCTCTGTGACTGTTGTAAACTGCTGACAAGCGGTCAGGCAACTTCCTTTTAAAATAGTTGATTTTTATGCAAAAACTGGTGGAAATTTTCCAGTAAAAGTGTCAACGGAGTTAGTTTGATGATTGACTGAGCATTTTGAGAGAAATGATAGTTTGTCTTTGAAAGTGGTTGGTCGCGCGATAGTCGGGAACTCTGTAGAATCTATAATATTAGTGTACCTTAACTAAATTCTATTTGAACCTCCTATTTTTGTATCATTTTAATTAGGTAATTCTTCTTTGTAACTTTATTTTACTTTTGTTTAACTTATCACATCAATAAATTGTCATCATTCAATTGATCATATTTCATGCGTGTTGCTATTCGACACTTCCCACCACCATCACAGAACAACGATGAACAGTGGGAGCAGGTAAGTATAATTTTCTATACCTAAATATCTGGGCCGTTCCACACAATAATTCAGCACGTCAACAGGGGCTGTGCTACCCTGCCGCACCCATCTGTTACAATTGGCGCAGTCAGTAGGATAGGTTAAATTCTACCCGGTAGGCTAGTGCAGTATTTTATTGAACTGGATTATTTATAACGCTCTGAGTTTTGTAACAATTGAAAATGGTTGAGACAACAGCTCAGGTGACTATCCTTCTGACAATCACGACCACCACGACAGTACCCTCAACCGTCTCCCTCCCAACCATTTCGAGTACGATAACCGACTCCAGAATCCCGAACGCCCCTTCCGTCCCAAGTATTGCCATACCACCGTATCCTTTTCATTATTGATCCCCTCCTTGGCTTTCACGCGTTCCGATGCATGACTCTTTGGTTCCGTTCTCGTATCATTTATCGAATTTCCAAAATGAAGCAAAGGATAATAGTAATTATCAGACTTCCACATCACCTGTAAATGCTTTTGACGATTCAACCTCTATGTCTACCCTCAAAACTATTTAAAGTTACTATGGAGGTTCTGGTTGAGGGGCATTTCTAGATAATGTAGCTGCCGTAGCCGCTTGTTATAAGTGTATTAATAGTCAAGCTGTAACAGCAATAAAATTAAAACTTAAAGGCCAAGCGCAAGAATGTGTTCACACATTACTGTCAGGTAAGGGGTCGATAACGGTTCCGGACATGCGTGAATGGCTGGTAAATTTATTTGGGAAGAAAGTAGATTATTTTTAGGCGAAAAGACGAATCTCTAAGAAAATTTGCATTCCGTTTAGAAATTCGTGCTGCAAAAGTATCTCTCTCGATGGATGGTCCAAGATTGGTAGGACTACGTAGCAAAATCAAGCGTGAAACTTTGATGATCAGACAATTTCTTGAAGGTCTTGATACGAGATTAGCGAACGAAGTCTGTGGGCTTAAGCAATTCGAGACGGTTGAAGAAGCATTGCCATATGCGAAGCATTGCGAGGAAGTTTTAGCTAGATTATTTAAGGAAACTAAATCGGATACCCATAAGGCCCAGGTATGTGCATTGACCAGAGCATCTTCTTCTTCGGTTGTAGAAACTAATGACTTTAAGCAAAATAAAAGTAGAAAGGCAATACTGCGTACTTACTAGCACTATCATAACATGAGAGTACGTTGCTTTAATTGTGGTAGCACTGATCACATGAGTAAGAAGTGCCTGATCGCAAAGCAGGTGCTTTGCTATAATTGTGTAGTAGTCGGACACCGTGTAAATGAGTCACCGTGTCCTTTAAACTTCCAAACTGGTCCGACGGAGACTCCACGTCAAGCACAGGAGATTAACGTATTTGTATTGTTCCAAGGATCGCAGATTTTGATAAAGATAGAACAAAAATTGTTGAATTTCAGATCAATAACAAAGAGTACACGTTTTTAGTAGATTCTGGTGCTGCTGTTCCGCTATTAAAACAAAAAATTGTGTCGGAAAATTAGTTATCTATTTCACCGTCAGAAGATGTGTTGGTCGATGTTTCTGGTAATCAAGTAGTGACGGAAAAGTCAATGTAGAGTTTGATATTGGATTCGAAAAATTGACGCATCAGTTTGTAGTATGTCCTGATAATCTGTATTTGCCAAATGATGGACTTGTGGGAGTAGATTTCTTGATGAAGCATAAAATGGTAGTAGATTTTGAAAATAATATTCTCAGAATTCACGGCATTCTTTGGAAACGACAATACAAATAATGTAGCCGCAGTTTTTGCTGACGTTGATTGCAATGTCAGCCCAAGCATTAGTACGAATGTGAAAAAACCAAATGATGTTTCAGTAGACCGTGATTTGGAGTCTAGAATGCAGGATCAAACTAGTAGTTGCTCGGATTTTGAAATGGTAAACGCACAATTTCAGAATCATATTAGACGGTCGAGTCCTGTACCGTTAGAGCTCAATCAAAATGATGAGTGCGAGGTCCTACCTAATTCAGGAAAATGTTCTGACACTCATAATCGAAATTCTGATAGAAAATTTATAATTCGCGCCAAAGAAACTTTTCAGAATCCATGGCGGCACACGGCAATTGTAGAAATTATGCTTGATAAGCGCGTTCCTGATATGGTATACATACTAGAATCGAAAGAACTCAACATACCAGGTGTTCTTGTTGCAAGGAAAATTTTCCGGAAAAAAAATAGTTTGAAAGCATTTGTTAAAATTTTGAACGTAAATAGTACTAGTGTCACCAATTCAGTCTGTCTCCAGCTCGGTACAGCAGAGGAAGAGTTAGAATCAACCGTTAATAATCGATCCCAAATAAACGTCATTAGGACAAGTGGATTAAAGTTTGATTTATCTCATTTGCCCTGTGACGAACAAGACAAATTACCGAAATTCTTATATGAATACGCAGATGAGTTCAAAACGAGAGAGAAACTGCTAAGGAGATATCGCTAGTAAATCATCGCAGTTACCAAAGCAGTGAAGTGCCTGTCGCACGAGCTCCGTATCGTGTGCCATTTAGTTGCCGTCAAACTATGCAAGATCCAATAGATGACATGACATACAACCAGCCGTTAGTCCATATTCTACTCCAGTAGTTCTCGTTGAAAAGAAGTCATTATAAGGAGAGAGCTCATTTAGATTTTGCATTGATTATAGAGAGCTAAATAAAATTACAAAAAGAGATTATTTTCCTATTTGAAATTTACAAGACACTTCAGATCAGTTAGGAAGAGCAGTACGTTTCACTACCTTGGATCTAACTGAGAGTTATTGGCAAGTAGAAATATAGATCCTCGAGATAGAAAAAAAAACAGCTCTCTCTGTCCCGTGGGGCCATTTTGAGTGTAATCGCATGGGTATGGGTCTAATCAATAGTCCGAGTACTTGACAGCGACTGATGTACACGGTTTCAGCAGGCTTAACGGTGACGCATCGTTTTCTTTATCTGGATGACATAATTTGCTTTAGTTTGGATAGCTTAGATGAACATATCGGAAAATTGAAATTGATATTCGATGGTCTTCGTGATGCAATTTTGACTTTGAATCCCGATCAATGCAAATCCATGCAGAATGAGACAAAATATCTGGGTCATATAGTAAGTAAGAACGGTGTGAAACCTGAACCCAAAAAGAAAAGCGCCGTGCAAGCATTTCCAATATATCGCGATGCTAGTGAAGTGTGAGCATTTCTTAGCCTAGTGGGTTTTTATCAAAGATCTATTCCTTATTTTGCTGATGTTCCTGCACTATTGACATAATTGACAGAAAAAAATAGTGAGTTGTCATCGTCTGAAGATAAAGACCTAGCATTAAAAGATTTGAGAAATTTGTAAGTAGAATCACCTATTCTTAAATATCCAGATTTTGACAAAACATTCATTTTTGGCCCAGATGCTTCATCATATGCCCTCGGTGTGATTTTTTGTCGAGAACGCGAAGGTCATGAAATGTCTGTTGCTGACGCCAGCCGTCAACTTTTGCCCGTCGAACGCAATTACTGTACGACGAAGCAAGAATGTTTGGCTCCCTTATCAGGTCAGGGCGGTTCAGTAAGGACTTTTGAAAAAGTTAACTCACGATTCTTTAGGCCTCAATCACGTAACTATGTTAAAGAATATGTTAGAAGATGTGTTTCATGTGCACAAAGAAAAACTTTGCCTCATCTGCGATCTACCCCGTTGAAGAAATACAACTTAGCTACTCGCCCTCTCAAACGCATTGCGATGGATTCAGTTGGTCACTTAGTCGCGACGGATAATAAGAATAGATATATTTCAACTGTGCAAGACGCTGCTACACGTTATCTGAAAGCCTTCTCTATCAGAGATCAAACCGCTTCAACTGTGGCGAAAATATTTGTAAATAGACCGTCAGATAGTCGTAGATTTGAGTGCCCCATTTGTTTTCTCTGCCTTCAAGAGTTTTGATAAGTATGTATATTTAGAGTATAATAATGCCAAATGGTTTGGAATGAGGGCTCGATCATGCAAAAAAATATATCAATTTTTCACGTTTTTTTCGTTTCTGCCGTTTGGCCATATGAAAGTTGATATCATAAGTATCTCGTAAAAACGAATAGCATAAGTTTTTCGAATGGCCAAGTCAAGATATGCACGAAAACATCTTGCGAAAGTCTGAATGTATTCGTGCATATCTCGACTTGGTCATTCGAAAAACTTATGCCATTCGTTTTTACGAGATACTTATGATATCAACTTTCATATGGCCAAACGGCAGAAACGAGAAAAACATGAAAAATTGATATATTTTTTTGCGACAGCATACAGATTATAAACCAATGTGAGTCTCGAAAGAAGTCATCGAACTCTTAAAGATATCTTGTAACATTATGTCAACACACAACATACGGATTGGGATGAGTGGCTACCATTTGCTGTATCCGCATTTCGTAGTACCGCTTATTCAATGCTGGGTGACAGTCCGTATTTTCCAATGTACGGCCGCGACGTTGAACTACCCTTCGATGGCATATTTAGACCTTTTAAAACTTGATACAACGCTAACTTGAATTATGCTGCTGAATTCATGCAACATTTGAAGATAGCGCATCATAAAGCTCGAGAACAACATAATAAAAATATTGACCGTGTTCATCAAACTTTCGATAAAATGGCCGCTGACATTGAATTCCAGCTGGGAAATCGTGTGAATTTGCTTACAACAACTGTCGGAGTCGGAACAAGTGCAAAGCTATCTAAAAAGTGGTCCGGACCGTATCGCATAATAGAACTGCGCGAAGTTAACGCCGTCATCATAGAAATTTATGGTGGTACACAAATGAAAGTACATGTAAACCGCCTAAAACCATGGTATTTGTCTATGGAGGACTTTGACCCTGAGATCACAAATGACACGCCAATGACGTCTGAATTGGGCGAGAACGAGGGAATTTTTCCTATCACTTCTTGGTCTCTAACGAATAACTTACAGAATATTTGCGATCCGGATCTTCATGTTCATTTAGTTTCAGATACCATCAACACAAGCGTTAAGACCGGTTCCAACCAGAGTGGCCACAATATACATAACAAGAATTTTGACCCCTTATCCCTCGATACAACGCAGAGTGACGCTAATACCACCGCACAGTCTCCACGAGGAGAGGTTATTCAGGCACTATATCACACTAGCAGTCACGGAGCCGTCTATGACCTGCCGTGGATAAGAGCTTCTAAATTGAGCTTCGAGTGCTTATACATAAGGACGATAATCGTTTATGTATGAGTAAAGTACCATTACTTAGTTTAGTAGTTTTAGAAATTTTGTTAGCAGGGATATGTGCTGAATTGATAGCTTCTGATCGCGCGGCTCCAGATGTGGAGATATCAAAGATGTCTTCACTCGATATCAAACCCTGTCAAGACCTGAAAAATGACTTCTCGCAGTTTGAAGTGGAAACTCAATTGCTGCAAGAAAGAGAATGTTTACAATTGTTCAGTGTCAGTCCAACAAATTATCGAATATTGTGGTATGCACTCGCACACTAGCACTGTCTCAGGCGACCTGGCGAAATACGTTCACTATCTGAAGTCCGAGAGTTGTCTGGTGCTCCACCAATTTTAGCGACTGAATCTCATGGGATTAGGTGCCAGCATTGTTAGGGGCCTACAACTAAAGAGAACCACCGAGCTGTCGGCCACTCTCGGGAATCATTTGGAACCGAGCGGAAAATGTTCCGGTATATCATACACTCTCCATGGTGTATCTTTTCCTACTCCAAGGTGGCAATAGGACATTAAAAAAGGTAATGTATCTTCACTATTTGATAGCAAAAATTTAATGTATTTCTGATTGACACTAAATTTAAGTATTGGAATATTCTACCTTAAATGTGTAGACCCAGGCTAGCTATCAATAAGGGCACTAGAAATATTTTACCTGAAAAATAGGAATGGGCACCACTCGCAGGTAATAATCAAAGGAGAAAAAGGTACTATTCTGGGAGACAATAGCGACAGCAGAAAAAAGAAATGAAGTATAGACGTCGAAATCAATTATAAACATAATTATTATTAATTCAAAGCAAATACTCCCAAATATTACAATTTTTAAAAAGAATTTGGTAACTTACGAAAATGGTTGAAGCTATAATACAAAAAAAATCTCACTGCAACAGCTAAAAGGGAACTGGCGTCACAGACGTTGAAGATTACGTTACAAAAACGTAAATATCCTCTTCAGGCGGAACTCAAGACTAGTATGGGCAGAGAAGATAGATGACGAATTGGTGGTCACAAAAACAACGTCAGACAAGAACGTTCTCTGAATTAAGTAAAGTTGGTCTTGCGTGTTATAGGGCTTTGATAAGAACCTAACGGTCCTTGGAGG
Organism: Dromius quadrimaculatus; assembly: GCA_963989225.1. Classification (NCBI taxonomy): domain Eukaryota; kingdom Metazoa; phylum Arthropoda; class Insecta; order Coleoptera; family Carabidae; genus Dromius; species Dromius quadrimaculatus. Next base: position 32,523,766 of record OZ022330.1, read on the forward strand.
TGCTAAGGTTGGGCGTGCGCCTGATAGTCAACTTCAGGAGATATTAATGTTCTTCTTAATTTCGTAGATGTATTAATGTTTTTCTTAACGTAAAGTTGGCCAAAAAGCTAGTCTCAAGTGGCCACGGGCTCCTAAGATCCCTAGCAGTTCACACTGAGAGCAAACAACCCAACCAGTATACAATTCAACTGAAACAGGAGGTTCCTATACATAAATTGGAGAGCTCTCTTCAAACGTAAAGCGTTAAACTTGAATAAATAAGTTTAGATTCAAATTGAAGAACGAATAAACTGGACTAAGAGCTTACAAAGTGAAAAAACCTACGCTGAGCATCAAAGATAAGAAAAACGAAGAAAATACAAAGTCCAGCAGGACAAGAAACAAGGATTATTAGGAACGAGTCGATAAATTTACGAACGTGGTTGATTACTAAAAAATTGGATCAATCTTCACAAACTCGTAGGATTTTTCAGCTTAAAAACAGGAACTTGAGCCCACAACAAAATATTTCAAGCTTTGGAAACCAAAAACTACACAAACAACATAGGGAACTAAACTACGAGTTGTTGAATGACAAATCCGTTGGATCAAAAATATAGTTAAATCATGTATTATCAACCACTCTGATTAATCATTCATACATCAAACATACTTAGGTGGGGAAAGATAATAGTTCAGTCGGTATGTCGAAAAAATAGGGGCAGATTAGGAAAAAATGCGAACTTGATGAAACTTTGGTATATTGTTTTTGATCACCTAATAGTATTATATGTAACTTCTCCGACCAAAATTTCGCGAAGCAATTTCCAGAGGGAAGAAAAAATCACAAGATTTTGGCACTTTTTTAGTTTTCGCCCTGTAACTTTTTTCTCTTCATTCCTACGCCTTAGATCATTAAGTTCAATTTCATAGAGCATTAAATTTTCGATAAGCTTGATTCGTGAAATTTGTTTGTAGACCCACTCAGTTCCAAGAAACAGCACTTAAAGAAAGTAAAAAATTCCTGAAAATCTAAAAAAACATCAAAAATGGGAGTTTTCGCTAAATATCTTTTATTTTTCAAATTTTTCATGGTATTATGGTATCTAGTTTTATTCTGACGCAGGAATCAATCAACAACTCACCCCTCATCCTGCCTACCTATGCCACCATATCTGGAGGCACGGTAGTGTGCCCCCGCCAAGACGAGTCAAATGAAGCACAAGTGCATTACATACCTTTCTCGAAGAGCTTCGTCGTTTTTTTGATAACATGGGTTTGAATTATACCAAATGGAAAAAATTCTCGGGATATGATGTCAATAGTGGACTTATTAAACATATAAAGTTTCAATTGCATAGTTCTTATACTTTAAATTTTATTGATATCTGAAAAAACTCCGATTTCGCCAGAGACGCGCTCACTGATGATTATCAAAATTTTTGGGTTACTTCCTGAGGCTCTAGAATGCTGAAATTTGGTATTTAAGCTAGTACACAAACAACAACAAAATGCTAAAACTTATAGCTCCTACTCCCAACTACTTAAACTAGGGGATGGAAATTTGTATGAGACTTCCACAAATTTTGATGCTAGAGGTCTGAAAATTGATATAGGGACCTCTTGTTATGAATCATAGTAAAATAAAAACTCAGTAAAAGAAGTGGAATCCCACCAGAAACATTTTCATGTAAAATGTTGCCAAGACAAAGCCATATGGCTCGCACCTTCAAAGAGTTATCAGATCTCATATAGAGCCAAGCTTCTAACTCTACACGCTCTAATTCTACAAGCCATAACTTCACAAACTCTACACTTCAGTCAAAATATGCGGCTTGGCCATTTCGATACATTCACATGGGCATAAGGTGGAAAATTTATTCACTATTCATTACTTTTCTATTATACAATAGTTCTTGTAATTCCTTTCTGAATGAGTAGTGGCTAGACAGGTAGATGGAAAAGGAGGCTTGTAGAATTAGTGCGTGTAGAGTTAGGAGCTTGGCTCTACATGAGATCTGACAACTTTTTGACAGTGCGAGCCATATGGTCTCGTCTTGACAACATTTTACATAAAAATATTTTTGGTGGAATTTCACTTCTTTGATTAAGTTTTTATTTTACTATTATATATAGCAAATAGCCCCAATATCAATTTTCAGACCTCTAGCATCAAAATCTGCATGAATCTCACACAAATTTCCTTTCTCTAGTTTAAGGGATTGAGGGGATGAAGGTTCCAAGTTTCAGAATTTTTTTGTTGTTTGTGTACTAATACTAGCTCATATACCAAATTTTAGCATTCCAGGACTTCAGGAAGTAACCCAAGAATTCTGATGATCATCAGTGAGCGAGTCAGTGGTTATCAATAAAATTTAAAGTATAAAAACTTTGCAATTGAAACTTTATATGTTCAATAAGTCCACTATTGATATCATATCGCGAGAATTTTGTTTATCTGGTATAATTCAAACCCAAGTTATGAGGGTTCAAAAATACGACGAAACTCTTCGAGAAAGGTTATTGATTTCCAAGTCAGAATGAGACTAGGTACCATAATAACATAAATAATGATGAACAATAAAAGATATTCAGTGAAAACCTCAATTTTTTATATTTTTCTAGATTTTCAGGAATTTTTCACTTTTTTGAAGTGCTGTATCTTGGAGCTTAGTGGGCCTACAAACAAGTTCTGCGTATTGAACTCATCGAAAAATTTGATGCTCTACGAAGTTCAACATAGTGATCTAAGGCGTAGGAATGGAGGGGAAAAAGTTACAGGGCAAAAGCTGTAAAAAGTGCCAAAATTTCTTGTTTTTCTCCTCCCTCTGAAAATTGCTTCCCAAAATTTTGGTCGGAAAACATGGAAATAACACTATTGGGTGATCAAAAACAACATACCAAAGTTTCATTAAGTTCGCATTTTTTCCGACCCCAAAGTACATGTCGACTGGACTATAAAGGGGAACGAAGATAGCCACAAATCTCGTAGGTTTTTCAATTCGAGTGTATATATAGAAAAAAAATCGCGTATCACCGAATCGATATCCGCCTGATCGCATTTGGTAGTAGAAAAAAATTTCAATTTAGAACAAAAATATTAATTTAGTATGAAATTTTCAAGGTTGTGAAAAGGCTTTGAGCACAAAAAAACTAACAAAGAATCAAGGATTAAAGAGATAAATTTGGAACACAAAAAGTTCACCACGTGGGTCGCCTCAAACGAAATCACTAGCAAGAATAATACTAAATTTGGAATAACGTAAACAAAAATGAGAAACAAAATACTTACAGAATCATGACACTGATTTTAGAAAAATAAAATAACCGCAAAATTCAGAAAAACTAGAAAAATTACAAGACTGCTCAAAACAAGTACGTCTGCAACCACAGCTCAGGAAACAAAGAGGGCTAGCAAGACGCGCATGCTCTCCAAATTAGCGCTCTTCAATCAAGTGTAATTAGCAAGTACTATTTTACAAAATTAGTGCAAATTTGTTGTACAGATGGCGACATAGGTATGGAATTTTAAATAATTTGTAAGAAAACTATTGATTTGAAGAATTATCATCATCAGAAGGATTAGGCTTCAGGTCTTTTATGTGCCAACGTCCTAAGTTGCGGCCATTTGGGTCGTGAAGTTGATAAACTAATTCAGAGATTTTCTTGTGTATTACACAAAGAATGTATTTAGGAGCTGAAGAGACAGAGAAATGTTTGGTAGCATCAGAAAGTAAGTAATTACGTTTCCAAACTGAATCACCTACAAAGAATTCTGAAGAACGTCTACGAAGGTTATAACGCTTAGCGGAGCGGTCATATGAATATATAATTTTCTTCTGAAGTAGTTGAAAATTAGTATGCAATTCTTTAAATGAATTAACATAAGTAGCTGGAGTATCAGATAAAATGGTATCAGGTGGAGTGGAGTAAAAAGTTCCGGATAAGGGTACGTGACGGTCAAGGTTAAGATATGCTGGGGTAAAACCAGTAACTTCGTGAACAGAAGTACGTATTGTTTGACCCATTTGGGGTAAATTTACATCCCAAGCGCGATGGTTGTCTTTAATAAAGGATCGAATAGCGGTTTTAATAATTCTATTGATGCGTTCTACAAAATTTACTTGCGGATGGTATTTAGCGTTGTACCAAAGTTTTGGAACTTGATATTTTTTCAGCAAACGACGAAACTCGTCACAATTAGACTGAGTACCATTATCACATATTACAATTTGAGGGACTTCAAAGAGAAGAAAGACATCACGTTCTAGAATAGTAGTAATACTCTTAGAAGTAGCTTGACCAAATGGAAATATTAGAGAGAATTTTGGAAACCAATCTGATATTACTAATAAATGCATACTCTTATGTGATGAACGAGGAAAAAGACCCATTAAATCAATGGCGATGACCTGCCAAGGATAGTTAATTTTCTTAGGCTCTCCCATATGGCCTAAAGAAGATAATTGAGAAGGTTTTTGAACTAAACAAGTTTTACATTGTGTTACAAATCGGTGTACGTTCCGTCTTATACCGGGCCAATAGTATGTTTCGGAAAGACGACGAAGGGTTTTAAATACGCCAAAATGATCAGAAATAGTAGCAGAGTGAGTTTCTTTAAGAATTTCATCCCTTAGATCTGAGGGAACGACTATTTTCCATGGAGATAAATTTATAGCACTGTTCCGAGAAACAAGTTTATGAATTGTATTGTCCTCTACAAGCCATCCTGGATAATCAGAAGGAAAAGCAAGAATTGAAGTACGAAAATTCATATACAATGGATCTAAATTATCGGCTGGTACAAATAAAGTTGAAATTGATAATGAAGCACGTGAAAGAGCATCTGGGACAGTGTTTAGTTTTCCAGGTCTATGTAAAAGTTGAAAATCAGACTGTTGAAGCTCAACAGCCTAACGAGCAAGTTTACCTGTGGGACTCTGCATTCTCATAAGCCATAATAGTGAATGATGACGAGATAAGGACGGAATTTGGTAATAGCGAAAAGAACGGCTAAACATTCGCATTCAGTAGCTGAGTAATTACGTTCAGTACGTGTAAGAGTACGACTTGCATAAGCAATGGCATGTTCTTTGCCAAAGGAATCTTGAGATAGCACAGCGGCTATGCCGTAATTTGAAGCCTCAGTTTGAATAGTAAATGGTTTCGTAAAATCTGGACTAGCCAGAACAGGTGAAGAAGTAAGTGAAGATTTTAATTTATCAAAAGCTTGAAGAGCTTCTTGATCCCAAGTAACAATATTAGATTTGCGTTTTCCTTTAGTTAAAGCAGTGATAGGGAGGGGCTAAAAGACATGAAAATTGAGGTACAAAACGCCGATACCAGGAAGCTTGAACTAAAAATCGTTCAATTTCTGTAACTGTTCGTGGTGAACGGTAGTTATTAATGGCGGCCACTTTGTCCGGGTCGGTACGTAATCCTTGTTTGTCTACTACGAAGCCAAGATAATTTAAAGAGGATAGTTGATAGTAAGACCTGCATTTTTAAGTCGATTAAGAATGTCAAAGAGCACTGACAAGTGTTCTCCGAAGGTGGAAGTACAAATTATAATGTCGTCTAAATAAACGAAAAAAGACTTATGTAAAAGTGGACCAAGAACGGCATCCATTAATTTTTGCAAGGCTTGAGGAGCATTTGTAAGACCAATAGCGGTTCGGATGAACTCGAATAAACCTTGATTTGGCACGGTGAAGGCAATTTTTCCACAAGAAGCGTCATCAAGTGGAATTTTCCAGAAAGCGCATTTTGATTCAATCGAAGACAGATAGTTAGCATCGCGTAATCGATCCAAAATGTCATTGACTAAAGGTAAAGGATAAGCATCCTTTTCGGTGACTGAAATAAGTTTACGGCCATCAAAACAAAAATGGGGTTCTCCGGATTTTTTCTTCACGATTAGAACGGAGGACGACCAAGCACTTTTTGGAGGACATACCTCACCGAGTGCAAGCATTTTATCTAATTCTAGATGCAAGATGGACAACATAGCTGGAGAGACAGAATGAAATCGTTGTTTAATAGGAGTGGCATCGCCAGTATCAATTGAATACGTAAGACAAGGGGTGCGTCCAAGAGGTTTTGAGTCAAGTTCTCAGCCAATCATTCCAAGCTGAACGGTCAGTGTACGTCGGCGACTAAAACAACTTGATCCTATTAGCTTTTTGAACAATGTGGGCATGTAAGACAAGTGACATTTTTATAACCGCAACTATAACAATGCTTATTATGAGGCTTTGGGCATTGAGGCGCTAAATGATTTGGATTATCACAATTATAACACTTACGAGTATTTTGATTTTTAGAAGGTGTCGTGTGCACAGTATTTACACGAGAAGAAGATGCAACGGGACGTTGGTAAGTCAACTCTGGCTCCAGTAATTTATTTGTACGAGAAAGTGGAGGCTTAAACTTTTCAACCCTATATTCTGTGTTTTCTTTAAGTTCACAAGCATATTCGATAGTAGGGGATTGTAAAACGGCGATATCCTGCTGAAAACGAGGCTGTAAATTTCGTGACACCAAATATAGAAAAGATTTTGCATCTGGTTAAATTTGTAAGCGGCTACACAATGATTTCAAAACAGCAACATAAAGTTCGGTCTTTTCATCAATACCCTGAGTACGAGATTGTATTTCCTGTCAAAGTTCGAATTCATAATCTGATGGAAGAAAAGCTTGTCTCAAGCGATAACATTAATCATCCGATGATTGAATATCATCTCGAATTGCACGAAATCAAATCAAAACAGGTCCAGTCAATAGTTCGCTAGCATGTTTAGGTAGATCAGCTAAAGAAACACCTCAAGAAGTAGCTAGTTCTGCTACACGTTCTAAAAAAGAGTTATACTGCCGGTACCATCGAATTTTAAATTCCATTTATGAAACGACTGGGATGGAACAGTCGAATGAAAAACAGGTTGTCGTAGAGGTAGACGTTGTGGTGGTGCGTTTAAAAGTTGTGGAAAACCGTAAGAAGAATAATTGGGGGTGTCAATCAAAGTTTGATGTTCTACTGGGGTCAGTGGTGTAGAATTTGGTGAGGATACTTATTGATGATTGAAGGAAATAAGATCAGCTCCAGCCAAAGGAGCTTGTAATCGCGAAAAGTTGTCGAGCTGCGTTCGCAATTCAGCTATAAGAGCTAATAGGTTTGGACAAGGTTGAACTGAATTTAAACGTAAATCGCGATTGTAAAGATAATCTAATCGCAACAAAATAGCACGAGAATTATCATCATTAATTTGGGCTATCCTACCACGTAAATCCAGTAGCTTCTGTTGACATGTCGCGTTTTCAGTGGCTGGTATATAATTGTGTGATATTGGAGATGGATCCCCATTTATTTCTTCAACTTGCAACAGTCCTCCCAAAATACGTTTCAAATCCACCGACAAATTATTGATCTCAACACCTCGGTTCTCTAGTTCATATAGCAACTAATCCTCTGACAGGTATTCGATGCATTCAGGCTTCATCTTAGTATGTACCTCAGAAAAGTTTATTGATTAGTAATATCACAAAAAGGGGTTGTAAGGATTATCTTGCATATGCTAGAGGAAAAACAATAAGAATAGAAAGAAAAGTGTATAAGAGTAGAAGGATTTCAGGATAAATACTCCCAGTTTTCTTTTCGATGTCAAAGTTTGTGCAATCAATTAGAGGAGCAAAAAAAAAAATATCAATTCAAATTGCAACAGATGTTCTTCCGCTTGAACAAAATTCAAGGCTGAAAAAAACTCAAGGCTGAACAAAATTCATGGCCCCACGTTGAGCGCCAGTGTACCTTTTCCTATTTCCAAGGTGGCAGTAGGAAATTGAAAAAGCTAATGTTTCCTCACTATTTGGTAGCAAGAAATTAGTGTACTTCTGATTTACACTAAATTTAAGTATTGGAATATCCTACTTCAAATGTGTAGACCTAGGCTAGCTATCAATAAGGGCACTAGAAATATTTCACCTGAAAAATAGGAAATGGGCGCCACTCGCAGGAAATAATCAAAGGAGAAAAAGGTACTATTCTGGGAGACAATAGCGACAGTAAAAAAAAGAAATAAAGCATAGACGTCGAAATCAATTATGAACAAAATTATCATTAATTTCAAGCAAATACTTCCAAATATTATAATTCTGAAGAAAATTTGGTAACTTACGAAAATGGTTGAAGCTATAATACAAGAAAAATCTCACTGCAACAGCCAAAAGGGAACTGGAGAGCACGTCACAGACGTTGAAGATTACGTTACAAAAACCAGCTAAATATCCTCTTCAGGCGGAGCTCAAGACTAGTATGGGCAGAGAAGATAGATGACGAATTGGTGGCCACAAAAACATCATCAGACAGGAACGTTCTCTGAATTAAGTAAAGTTGATCTTGCGTGTTATAGGGCTTTGATAAAAACCCAACGGTCCTTGAAAATGTTAAGGTTGGCAGTGCGCCTGGTAGTCAACTTCGGGAGGTATTAATGTTCTTCTTAATTTCGTAGACGTGTTAATTTTTTCTTAACGTAAAGTTGGCCAGAAAACTAGGCTCCTATGATCCCTAACAGTTCACACTGAAAGCAAACGATCCAACCAGTATCCAATTCAACTGAAACAGGAGGTTCCTATAAAAAAATTGGAGAACTCTTCAAACTCTTCAAACGTAAAGCATTAAACTTGGATAAATAAATTTAGATTTGAATTGGAGAACGAATGAACTGTAAATTTAGTTAAATTTGAATTGAATAATCAATAAGTTATTAATTTGCCTCATTTTGAATAGTGCACTAAAAATTCACAAAGTGAAAAAAAAACTACGCTGAGCATTAAAGAGAAGAGAAACGAAGAAAGTACAAAGCCCAGCAGGACAAGAAAAAAGGATTATCAGCGACGAGTCGATAAATTTACGAACGTGGTTTGTTACTAAAAAATTGGATCAATCTTTACAAACTCGTATGATTTTCCAGTTTGAAAACGGGAACTAAAGCCCACAACAAAATATTTTAGGCTTTGGGAACCAAAAACTACACAAACAACGTAAGAAACTAAACTACGAGTTGTTGAATGATAAATCCAAAATATAGTTAAATTATGTATTATCAACCTCTTTCACTAATCATTCTTACATCAAACATACTTAGGTGGGGAAAGATAAAGAGGAACGAGGATAGCCACAAATCTCGTGGGTTTTTCACTTCGAGTGTATATATAAAAAAAAAATCGCTTATCACCGAATCGATATCCGCCTGATCGCATTTAGTGGTAAAAAAAAATTTGAACTTAGAACAAAAATATTAATTTAGTATAAATGTTTCAAGGCTGTGAAAAGGTTTTGAGCACAAAAAAACTAATAAAGAATTAAAGATGAAAGAGATAAACTTGGAAAACAAAAGATTAGCCACATGGGTCGCCTCAAACAAAATCACTAGCAAAAATAATACTGAATTTGAAATAACGTGAACAAAAATAATAAACAGAATACTTACAAAACCATAACACTGATTTTAGAAAAATAAAGTAGCCACAAAATTTAGAAAAACTAAAAAAGCTACAAGACTGCTCAAGACAAGTACGTCTGCAACCACAGCTCAGGAAACAAAGAGGACCAACAAAACGCGCATGCTCCTCAAATAAGCGCTCTTCAATTTGGTGTTATCAGCAAGTACTATTTCACAAAATGAGTGCAAATTTGTTACACAGATGGCGACATAGGTATGGAATGAGAAAAAAATTGTACAAAAGAGACGTAAGACGAAACAAAGGTAACACGTATGAAGATGTCATAGTGAGTGCAGCTATTTTCATCAAGCTGTTTGACTATTTAGCTGTCGCCGACGTTGGAGATAACGCAGTTCTTCTAAGGACTAGTACGATATGTCCGTACTCAAAAATGTACTGTTTTGACGACGTTGCTGGAGAAGTGACTTGGCAAGAAAACAGTGCGGACCACTGCTCGGAGATAGGGATGGACGTTCTGTACAAGGGTTCTGCCACCGTTCTAACTATGAACAACACTAATACCAAGTTTGTAGTGGTAGAAGCCCGTGATACAGTATTCGCGCCCAGATTAGTACAATTCGAAGTGCTGTGTCATCATCCTGCCTGGCGTACGAAACAGAATCGCCTTCTTGTTCTTTTCGAAAACTTTCTCGGTTTCTACTCTGAAAATCGAGACGAGTACCCCAAAATACAGACATCATGGCCCAAGTGCTTGGCAAGCTATTATTTTTGGAAATAGCTTTCAAGCAACGCACGAAGGACTTGATTCACGACGCCATTTTGAAACGATGTCATTTGACAGCATATTTTGAGGAACCGTCTGTGTTGGCTCTAGAAAACCGGATGTGGTGAGCGGGTTCGTAAAGGAGGCAGCAGAACACATGGGGCGAGTGATGTAAGAGGTGTTGTATGAAACTAGATGCAGCGCAAAGATCATCGATTTCCGAAAAACCAAATACTGTTACCAAGAGCTGCCGATTACATACCAGAACACAAGCAAGTTCATGGCATCCATCGAACATATCATTCAAAATCATGATACTCAGGTTGACTGTAGAACACAACTCCCAGTCATGCTCTAACTTAAGGGCAAGTGGCTGGAAATTGATCCTGAATTACGTAGAGCTCAACCTGACCCACTAGTACTGGATGCCAATGATTCAAATGATGGTATACCAACTTACAGAATAGTTGATTTTTACGCAAAAACTAGTGGAAATTCACCAGAAAAAGTGTCAACAGAGTCATTTTGGTTCGATGATTGACTGAGCATTTTGAGGGAAATAATGGTTCGTCTTTGAAAGCGATCGGTTGCGCGATAGTCGGGAAACCTGTAGAATCTATGATATTATTGTAACTCAGCTTAATTTCATCTGAACCTTCTATTTTTGTATTATATTAATAAGGTAATTTTTATTTGTAATTCAATTTTACTTTTGTTCAACTTATCACATCAATAAATTGTTATCATTCAATTATTCATATTTCATGTGTGTTGTTATTTGACGCTTTCCGCCATCATCACAGAACTACGAGGAACGGTGCAGTGGACGCAAGTAAGTTTAATTTTCTATACTCAAATATCTAGACCGTTCCTCACAATAATTCAGTACGTCAATAGGGTTTGTGCTTCACTGTCGCATTCTTCTGTTACAGTTCTTATTGTAGTGTCATTAACGTGACGCACGATCCGCATTTGTTCGTTAGCGCATCGTTCACCCGATTGAGTTGAAATTCACTACAGTTGTTGTTGACTCTTTCGTGAAGGCTCTTATTATTGTATTATCGCATCGTTCAACCGATTGAGCTCGAACTTTATATTGTTGTTGTTGGCACTTGCATGAAGGTTTTGTACAAACAGTATTTGTTTGCTCGAGCATCGTTCAACCAAGAATAAATTGAACTTTCTGTAGTTGTTGCTGGCATTTACGAAGGGACCGATTCTAAGAATTCTTCTACCAGTAGAATTCCATACCTATTATGACTAAATAACATAGGCCCTAATTTACTCTCAGAAAAAAAACTCCCTACGAGGAATTCAATGATGCAGTCTGAGATGTGAAAAAATAGCCAATTAATCCCCTTACATTGCGTGCGCTGCAATATAATCTCTTATCTCTCGTGAATCATTTCATTAAATACTGATGACGCTATCTATACATAGAACTACGCACTTATCAACAAATTTTGAAAGTCGAGGTTATGTTTTAATTGTGTTACTCAAGCAAGAAATGTGGTATTATTCTTGAAAATTATCCTTCACCTTTAAACCATGGTTCAAAGATTCGAACAAAAATGTTTGATACTAATAAATGTCCACCAGTGCGAAACCAGCACGAGCTGCTAGTTTATGATATTCAAATTGAAGATTCTGTTTCTTCTCAATTTTCCTCATATATTGATTATATCTTGATCAATTCAAGTTCTCTGATATTCAAAATAGTGAGAATACAACACCTTCATTAGAAAGCACTTCTTAACTTTGACGAACTTCGCCAATATTTTGACCACAAGCTGGCTCCCTATCCTCTTTCACTCTTTGATAATGCTGAGATGAGGAAAATGACCCAATTAACACTATATGATGCTTTCGAATAATGTGAAATAGATGTTGATGATGTCACTAAATTTTTCTACAGATTAAAATAGGAAAAGATTTCAAAGTTTCTAGATATTTGTCAACAGTAAATCAGATATTCACGTAATAACTATTGCACCAAAGTAAAAGTTGTGTTTGATGAATATAATAATGATGGAACTAAAGGCGTCCGAGAGATATCGTAGATGTATAGATAATATTTCAATAGATTATTCATTTGGAGAAGACATGCTTCCGAATACAATGAGAGAGATATTTTTGAGAAACAGCAAAAATTAGAATAGCTTTATTAATCTTCTCTACAAAAAACTGGCAAAAATGGATATTGAGTGGGGTCAAAAGTGTTCCTGATCGTTTAATTGTGCAATCAGCTGTAGACTCTTCTATTGTTCATATAGTTGTTATAACAGAGAACATTGATTTTTCGGTCTTATTGATGGCTTCAGCACCTGATACTAAAGAAAAGTTTCTTTCAAAAACAAAAATAATACCTTGCAACGAGTTTATTCTACAAAAACAATATAGAATAAATATATAAATATTTGAAAAAATCATGTGTTCCTCATTCATGCATTTATTGGATGTGATCTACTACGCTTTTTATAACAAAGGTGAGAATATTTTCGATCAAATTTATTACGATAGTCAGATGTTACGTATAGCAGCTGAGAATTTAATGGTTGAAGAGCAAAGTGAAGAAATGCTTTTCAGCAATGACATTATTTGTTTTCTCACAATGTATAGTGCTGAAACAACCAAAAACGCGAATGAAATGCGATATAATTAATAAATAAAAAATTTTAAAGAGAGAAATAGGGACCAAACTGTATTTTTCATATAAATATCATAGACATTTCTTTGGAAAATATAAATAATTCTGACCCCGCTTCGAAAGTTTTCTGATCTTAAATAATGTGGAGTAACAAAATTAAGGAAGGAAAAATTATCAAAATCGGAGCTGCTTCTCAGGACTCATGAATATTGTCTGATTCATGTATTTATTGATGCGACTATTTTTGATTACTCCATTGTCGCTTTGTTCTTCAAGAGTAACTACTTTTTAATTCTAGTAGCTACGGAAATTCATATATGTTGATTTGAATCAATTCAAAAGAAGCCTATTTTCATTGAATCATTCTATTAATTATATTAGAATAGAAATATCTGTAGTACTACTACATGAACTATTGAATTATATGGAAATCGTTGGCAGTATGATCAGCTAGATCAATAATATATAAATTTGAAAATATTAGTGCTAAAAGAGTGCCTTGTGGCATTTCGATATCAGTTTGTATTTTTGCTGAATTACCATGATTGTAAGAGCAATTTTTATCTCTGTAGTATACAATGATAAATTATCCTGATCGTGGAGATATGAAGCTTTTGATTCAGTTAATGGGTGTCACTAATTTCGAGTGACTCTAATTTTTCGAGTAGAATTTTGTGATCAAGACAGTCAAAGGCCATTGAAATATCGAAAAATACACCGGTAACTATCAATTCATTTTCTAAATTAGAAATGATATACATATGTAATTGGACATGTTATCAATCGCATCTATGGATGATGATTCAGTACGAAAGCGAAATTGTGTAATAATTAGAAGTTATAATCTTTATAAAGTGCTCTAATCTGTTCAAGCAGCAATATCTAAAGATTTTGAAGAAAACAGATGTATGCGCTACTGATTCATAGCTGCTGGGATGGAGTTTATCCCCAGGACAGAGAAGTTTAGCGAATGAGCTATCAGTGACTTTGAATATTGGAGCTAATTCGATTCCCAGAACCAGATCTTTTGAAAACTTGAGTCTCGTCGCTGATAAATTGTTTTGTTTTGAAGATCATGTAGATAAATTGTACAAGAAAAGTTCTGGTAAACTGAAGACTCTATATAAATGCAAAGATTTTTGGCCACTCAAACTATGTGATTCACTTATTTCAAGTACTTTTGATTACTGTGATATAGTGGCTCGCATATCAAGAAAAGAAGCCATGTAAATTCAAAAGTTGCAAAATGCTTGTGTCAGATTTTCCACTAATACATATATCACATATCTAACTTAAATAAAAAATTAAACATATTGAACATGGCTGAAAGAAGAAATTGCATTTCACAACTTTTGTGCAAAAAATTTCAATTTGTGGTACTCCACATATCTTGTTGATGAACTATCAAAGCGTCATGTATATCGTGACAGACTAATAAGAAATAATAATAAACTGGACGTACCTCAAGTTGAATTTGAGTGTGGCAAATGTGCTTTCTCCGATCACGTACCTAATATATACAACAATGTACCTGATCATATCGAATAACTAGCACTGACTACTTCTTAATCATGTTTGAAATATCTATGTTGGATGCAAGTTTGTGATACGATGTCAATTTAATTTGTATTCTCACTTTTATGTCTTAATTGTATTGTATTTTTCTTGTGGTATTATTCGAAAACCAGTTTCAACTGGATGTTATACTTTTTTTGTACTCTAGTTTCTGCAGAATGAATATATTATAATCATATTATTATATTACTATTATTGTGTGAATACGGATAATTTTAAAACTAGTCGGAAAGATACCGGAACCGAAGGATGAATTCATTATACATGTGAAGACTCGATGATATTATGCACTATTGTTTAAATGAGATAGATGGGGACAAAGTTCAACACCATCGAATGGAATAATAGTATATTTTGCAACAAATGCGATCAGTTATCGTTTGCCTACGAGAGCAAAATTCACAAGTTCACTTGTTGCACTCAAACTATTCACACTCAAAAATTAGAGAGCCATTTACCGCCCAGAAAAACGTGCGCAAAATAGTACCTATCCTGCATGAGTAATAAAATAAATAATCAATTTTATCAATTGTTCATTATTATTTATGTTTTTTTTTTTTTTTTTTACTAGTAAGAATCGATTTCTGCGTATCGATCGATGCATCCTTACAGTAGCTATTCAGGTTATTAGCAATTTCTTGAGAATTCTTGATGAGGTATTCATTTATATCCAATTTCATATTTTTTTGCTTTTTCTTCTGATTTCCATCAATAAGTGACCGCGTATCCTTTACTGGATTATCTGATTTGAAGATTTCATTTTGCATGTATGTCTTTTCCCTATGTTAAATGAATTTTTGGCTGCAGAGTAGATCGAATTCAATTAGGATAATCTCTTCATGATTAATACTATCATCTAGATTCATTTGGAGGAATGTATTCTGATTTTTACAGAATATTAAGCAAATTTGTTTGCACTGAGAATTGATAGATACAATATTGAGTTCATGACTTCAATCTGAGTATACATAACAATGTAGCAGGCTTTTAGATCGTCACAATACCGTTCGGAACACGGTGGACGTCATTGTGCGGAATATTATATTTTGGCAATTTGGAGAATCGCAATTTATATAGGTAGGAATTACTTTATGTTTTATTAAGACAGGATGTTTATGAATGTTTTGGATAAAAAATTCGTTATATTATGAGAACTGATTGGATCAAAGATTCTGATCTGGAAATTATACGTTTCATCAGATTTTTTGTTATATCATTAGATTTCAGACATATATTTCTAACTTAAGGCCTGATGTAATATATTCTTAGGGCAGCATTATGGAAGAATATATGTCTCTGTGCATGAATTTTGATCTCTTGTGGCAAAATATATCTCCACCTACCTGTCAAGTTGACAGAAATTACTATATACTACCCATTCCCGTAAAAAAAAACTCAGTTACGAAACCTGAACAACTGCCTTGGAATATAGGAAGTCACAACTGAAAACAACTAATGCTACGAAATATGGAATATGCAATCATAACATGGGACGTCAGAACTCTGAACAAACCGGGAGCAGCTAGATGAACTGAGATGATACAAGTTATTTGTGACAGTAATCCAGGAAACGAAGGGAATCGAAAAAGACATAAGAGACACAAAGACTCACACGCTATTACATAGTGAGAAGGAAGAGGAAAAGAAGAAATATGGAGTAGCTTTTATTGTTGACAATAAAATTAAATCTGGCTCTATTGATTTTCAAGCCCCAAGCGAGAGAATATGTAAATTACGACTACGTACACGCCTCTTCAGCTTGACTTTAATGAATGTGCACCTAAGATTTTAGGAACAGTTCTTGCAGCCAAAATAGGGAAAGAAGTGAAATTCCAAGGAGTAATAGGGAGACAATTATTACACAATGAAACCGACAAAATTCTTAATAAACTTTGCTGCAAGTAAAAACATGATATTAAGTTCAATCTTCTTCCTGCACCGAGATATACATAAGATAACCTGGATCTCACCACAGACGGATCCACAGCTAATCAAATTGATCACGTCCTATTAGACAAAAGAGCAACCACCTGCATCCTAAATGTCAAAACACGAAGAGAGGCGTGCTAGTACAGTCCTTTGGATGCAGAATATCAAACAGCAATATCAAGCAGCAGAGCTCTAGGAAAGTAAACTTCAACAATCTATGTCACGAAGAGAACAGGAAAAATGTTCGAGGAAGAAGTTAGTAGAATTTGGTACTCAGTCGATGGAAAAATAGTAGGACAATAAAGGACACAGCAATAGTTAGTCTAGACTATGAAACTGACCAAAAAATAACAGCCAACTGGAAAATGACTCAAGGGAAAATGATGTGAGAGGAACATGCGAATACCTAAATGAAAGGATTTAAAATTTATGTGAGAATGAAGCGGGTTAAATAGAGAACAACATACAAGATAAAGAAAACGTCTGGAGACGACAATTCCAATCACTATTAGATACTCGACAGGAGATGAACAAAGAGCCCGATTGGGTCCTAGATCTAATGAAAGGCGCAGAAACAAAGGTAAAAGATCCTACAATCGACGAAATCATTAGAGCATTATAAAATAATAAAGCAGCAGGAATAGATGAAATTTCCTCCGAAGTATATAAACTAGGCGGCGAACAGCTAATGACGCACATCCTCACTCTAATATTGAACATATAGAGAGAAGAGATAATACCCAATGACTGGAAGACAATAATGAGCTGTCCAATTTACAAAACAAGGGGACAAGTTAATGTGTGAGAACTATCGAGGAATCTCCCTGCTATGCATTGCATATGAAATATCTACGCATATAATTAATCAGCGTATACAGTCTTTTGCAGGTAGCATTATTGGCGGATACCAAGCCAGCTTCAGACGTGGACGGTCCACAATCAATCAACTATTCACAGTGAAACAAATATTAAGCAAGGCCTGGGAACACGACATAGACATATATAACATATTCATAGACTTTAAACAAGCTTACGACTTGATTGATAGGTAAACACTGTTTCAGATGCTGCATAAACTAGGAATTCCACCCAAATTAGTGAGTAATACAAAGTACACTCACAGATATGTTCCAAATATCAAAAGCACTAAAACAAGGAGACGAGCTGGCTCCGACACTGTTCAATCAATGATTAGAATACGCTATGAGAAGAATGAACATAGGAAGAGATATCCTGCCAACAATCAAATCAAACAAATTTGTCGCATACACAGACAATATTAATATAATAACCAGAAAAATAGAGAAAGTTCAGCAAACCTACACTAATCTCAAGGTACATGCTGTAAAAATCGGAATAAAAATTACCATATCAGAAACAAAAACGTTGATACAAACAAGAAAGAGAATTACACAAAAAGTTGCACTAGAGAATGATATCAAAACTGTGTAGCAATTCATGAATCTAGGAATGGAACAAAGCAAAGCTGGATCCATAGAGGAAGAAATTTGGAAAAAGGTAATGCTCGCCAATAAAGCGTATTTTGCACTTTCTCTCACTGATTTGGAACAAAGACAATTTATCTGAGATATAAGATAAGAATATATGAATCTGTTACTCGGCCGATATTGACATATGATTGTGAAATATGGGTCATGGCCGAAAAATTCAAAAACAAGTTGGATGTATGTGAGGAGAGAATACTCAAAAGAATCCTAGGCCCGATCAAGGATATATGGAAAATGAAATACAATAATGGAATTCACCAAATATATAAAGAACCTTCCATATCAGAATTCATCAAGCCGCAAAGACTAGGATGGGCCGGACAAGTAGCAAGAATGGAAGACTGTAGAATCCTGGAGAAAGCATGGAACAGCAAGATGCATAAGAAAAGACCGGTTGGAAGACCGCCCACAAGGTGGGAAGACACAATAGCCGCGGACGCTCGAAGCATCCTGGGAATCCGTATGTGGAAGAGAGCGGCAAAATATAGGAGAGAATGGAGGCAAAAGTTGAAGGCCAAGGCTTAATTTGGGCTGTAGTGCCATTGTAGAAGAAGAATTATTGAGTACCTACACTACAAGGGAGCCCAGGGCAGAAGTCACATTCAACCTAGCTAGCTAGCCAATGAGCCGATAATGGGTATTGTACTTAGTGCTATCAAAATTCGTTCGTAGAAAAATTAAATTGAGGTTACTCAATTCAACTATCTAACTCTATACGATGACAAAGCTGGAATGCGTGAGCTAGTAAATAGATCGGTGACAGTTATTGTGCATAGTGCTACTTGCATTAATATATACAAATATTAATTCAAGTTATTCAGTCTAACTGAAAGGTGGTGAATCTGGAATGAATGAGCTCTTAGCTTACGCATTTTTTGTGTTATGTAAGAAACCAAGACTGCAGCTAGCTGAAAAAATATAATTTGAATGAAACTCATGTTTTTCGGGCCAAGATTTTTTCCATGAATTTTTCAATAATTCGAGATATTTTCAGTAGTTAAGATTTAGATTGGACAAGTATACTCTGAGCTCTATTCAAGAATAAATGAAATGTACACTTCTCACAAGAAACTCAGCAATTTCCATATATTCGCTGAATATTGCCCATAGTTCAAGAAAAAGTTTGGATAAAAATAAGAAGAATATCTAAACTCCTGAATCTATTGAATTTTGATGACGATGATTGCGGATATAGGAATAATCATTAAGAAATGTTGATCTAAATTTACAATTTTCCCTCACTTCAGTCGCCTACGCTAGAAATGAATGGATCTCTAACATATTATAAATAGTACCATTCAATAAAAGAATGTCCATAATCAGTATAGTCAGCCTCATAACACTACTGTCGTTGGTACGGAAGATTCCGCGGAAAAATAATGTGGTCGCACTGCCGATACTACTACCAGAATTAATACATCAGAGGCAGATTCTCAGCGAAAATCAGTGTGTTTTCATGTTTGTTGAAAGATATGTTACCCAAGGAAAACGATTATATTGTCACAAATTTGATTGTGAATAATTTATCATCACAGGTTACAGTGCAAATATTCATTTTCCACACGCTCACAATGACAAGATCGCTTACAATTACTCTTACTGAGTGACTGCTTTCCCGCTAACTCACGTGTCCTATATACCCTACTTCAATAATTCAAATGTCTGACAGTTGAACAACAATGAACCAGCATTCATCTATAAACCATAGACTGTCAATCATGTCCGACAATTGAACACCGACTAGTGATGTGATTGATAAAAGTGTCTAATACACAATTTATATACTCTACGACTGATTGCTTAGAATTTATGCGAAAAATTCAAAAAGTCTCTCATATAAAATGCACTTCCGGCTCAGCCGATTGTTACAATAATAGAAGATGACCATCAAGATGCTACAGCAATTTCAAATGCTGAAGTGTCCAGTATTCTATGGCTAATCATTCTGGATTTATGCGGAAAATTAAAAAAGTTCCAGATAAAGTGCACTACAGGTTCAGCTGATTGCAATCATAATACAAGATGTACGATAAGATGTTATAAGAGTTCTTTATACGAAATTCCAATATGCTATGGCGAATCATTCTATATTTATGCAAAAAATTAAAAAAATGTTTCCAGTGAAGTGCACTTCTGGCTTGGCATACAAAAATAGCAGATGACTATTCTAATACAACATTAGGCTCAAATACTAAATTTCAGCATCCTACGGTTGATCATTCTGGATTTATCAAAAATATTCGAAAACAGTTCCAAGTGAAGTACCTTTTTCGTACAGACGATTGGAACCATAACGCGAGGTGCACAAATAGACCCTATACCAGTCTTAAATACCAAATTTCAACATTATACGTTGAACCAATTTTGAGATTTGCGAGCTACGCACGCACGAACATACGTCATCAAGCCATAAATAGTCAAAATAGATTATGGAATGCTCAAAAATGATATTCCCATCAAAATCTCGATAGGTGAACTTTGTCGGTTTCACAATACTCTCTTGTACTTAGCACAAGTAAGTAAAAATACAAAACAAGATCCTAACTGGAAGAAGCTTTGAAGGACAATTACACAACTGTACGATATATGATAAACTACCTTAATCAAACAAACTTATACTACCAAATACAATATATCGTTTAACAAACTTTGTGAGAGGGTAATGACTAGCTGTCGATGCCCATATATCTATTATTGAAAAAATTAAAAATTATATTGTGAAAATGACTTTGAATATTTCACATCTGTGACA
Source organism: Dromius quadrimaculatus (assembly GCA_963989225.1). Classification (NCBI taxonomy): domain Eukaryota; kingdom Metazoa; phylum Arthropoda; class Insecta; order Coleoptera; family Carabidae; genus Dromius; species Dromius quadrimaculatus. The sequence continues at coordinate 32,544,378 of OZ022330.1, forward strand.
CTGTTCTCCTCTAGTTTGTCGTCCTAGGCGAACTCAGATCATCGTCCTTGGTTTGGTCACAATCTGTTTCCATGGACGACTACCATTTCTGCCCATCCGTATCTAGAATTCAATGTTGTTCAATTATTTTATGACCTCGTCTGGTCCCTTCCAGTCTTTTTGCGATTTGTGACGCTTTCCTCATCTTTTCCTGGGGTTGTAGAACTACACTTTATCGCCTTGCTGAAACCTGGCCCTGTTTGCTTCCAGGTCATATCGGGCCTTAGCTCTGTCACTGGAAGCTGTTAAAACACTCTACCATGCCATCAGACTGTGAGTATAGCGCCATAGTTCTCTACTTGCTAATGCCCAAAATCCTTATTGCGCATTTGAAAATTTGGAACACAATATTTCTGCCTCGATCGGAGTGTAACTCCAGAAGGGCACCCTAAATCTTGGAATTACGTTGTTAATAGAAGTTTTCGCAACTGTTGTAGCTTCTTGATCTGCCACTGATATTTTTTCCGGCCATTTGGTGGAATAATCCATGAAAACAACCAACGGAGAGCCTACGTTGTACTGCTACATCTCAGCACGTTGCCGAGTGGAGGGTCTCTTTCTCGAGTTACAGCGATCAAAGGTTTCGCGATATTGTACGTCTTATCGACAATCAGCCCAGTAGAATCTCTCGCGGACTGTACCTAGTTTCTTCTTGATGCCAGAATGTACAGTGCTGTTACCGTCATGCAATTGCTCCAAAATTCACTCTTTCAAATTCTTTGGTACTATCAGTTTATCTTTTGTTATTTTTACATCGGAATTCTTCCATAGTCGTGAATCATTTCTGACTCTCAGAGTATTCCATTGTGCCACATATGACTTGGTGATCGAGTCTACAGCTGACGTTACCTGGAAACTAGACTTCTGTCCGGTCTTTATCCACTTCATGATCAGCCCCAGAACAGAATCATCTATTTGAGCCTGTTGCTCTTTGTGCATCGATAATACGGATCCATCTTGCTCAAATTTTTCTACTCTGGTGACATTCACGGATTGTTTACGTTTCTTCTTGCTCACGGCAATTAATAGAATCATCGTAACACGGTCGACGGCACAAGGAATCCGCATTAGCATGAGCTTTTCCGGGTCTGTGGCGATTCCCAAACTCATATGCCTGCAGATGTTACAGCCAACAGACTGTTTCCTAAACTTCATCAGCCACTGCAGCGCTTAATGGTCCGTTCTGACGACAAATTTTCGGCCGTGTAGTGAGCTTTAAAAATGCTCAATAGATTTACTCACGACGTGGAGTTCTCTTCTTGTAACGCACATGTTCTTCCAGGCCTTATGTAGAGTTTTGTCGTAATGAGCAATCATTTATTTAACACCATCTTGTTCTTGGCAGAGAACAGCTCGTATTTCGGAATAACTAGCGTCCGTATCAAAAAACATCTCCTTTTTCCGTTTGGATGAGCCAACGCTAGAGCCGTTGCAATAACATTTTCCAGTTTTCTGTAAGCTTCTTGACTCTCACTGTTCCACTGAAATTTTCAATTATTTCCAGTCAGAGCAAACAGCGGTTCGACAATCAATAAGAAGTTCTTGACAAATTGACGATAATAACTGGCCAAGCCCAAAGAGCTTCTTATTTCGAGGATGTTGCTTGCGAACTTCCAAGTTTTTACAGCTTTAATTTTCTCTGGATCTGTATATATGTCATCACTGGACAACACATGTTTCAAATATTTGACTGTCTTCTGGAACAGTAACATTTTCAGTTGAATATTATATCTTCTCCATGGCCTTCACTCTTTTCGTAGATTCGGCCGTCTCCTGCTCAATGGATACCGCTGACGCTCTCTGCTCAGCTGCCAAAACCTTCATAAATTCCATCATTATCTCCAGCTGATCCTGCATCTCGTTGGTAGCCGTGCTTCTTGTCTTTGGCATCTACAACAAGCCCAATACAATTCTTGAAAACTCCACAACACTGCAACTTGATTGATTCTTTGTCGTCTGGATCCAGAATAATTTTCACTCAATTTCTCAAGATCCCACTTCTGACATCAATTTGTCACAAATTTTATCGATCGCTCACAGTTACTCTTACTGAATGACTGCTCTCCCGCTAGCCCACGTGCCTTATATACCCTACTTCAATAATAAGCCAACATTTAAATGTCCGACCGTTTAACAACAATGATCCAGCATTCAACAAATAACCATAGACTGTCAATCATGTGCGACAATTGAACACCGACTAGATTGTTAGTCAATGCTAACTAGAATTACAATTACAATAAATCATTGAATGAATAATAAGGTGAGATAATGACTAAAAATATTTTTTTGTATACCTGATGGAAAACATCAGGTTTAATAAGTAGAAATCAGTAGAGAAAAGTACCAGTCTCACAATTAGCAACTCTTTTCTAATTAGCAACAAGAAATAACAAGCAAAAAACTCACTATGACACGCGTGCAAATGCCAGCTTGGACCTAATTAAGAAAAAATTACAGATTGAACATATAAGAAAACAGATATTCTCCTGGTTTCGCCGGAAACAAATGTAAAGTGACTTCTTCAGCTGCAGTTGTCAAAACCTTTACTACGTTTTCGCAAGAACACAACCATGATCAGTATTTCTGTGGAAAATCATTTTTATTCCTGGCGATTTCTGCTCAAATTTTTTCATCAAGTCTACAAAAAAATAGTATGTGCAACACGTGAGAGGAGCGATATTATTTTGCTCGTGTGAATTTAATTCACTTGCTCGTTATTCTCGCTCGTGAATTAAAACATTTATACTCGCTAGTATTCTTTCACTTTTCTCTACTTGTCAAACTATCTACTATTTCATTTGTGACAATATTTTATTAAAACTCATTAATGAGGCTAGTTTTTTGCATTTTCATAAGACTCATCTAGGCATCACTCACAATACACTAAAGATGATTTTATATGGGATAATTTTTTTTCTATTTCTGATAGTTTGGTCAATATGGCCCGTCCATTCCAAAGGACACTATGCATGGTGGTACCAAAAAGAAAGTGCGTGAGAATCAGAGCTTCTTTATTACATAAGATTTTTCTGAATTTTCTTATACACATACAATCAGAGCGATAAATATGACCAACTATTTCGTATGATACAATTTGAAACAATCTTTAGGATGCAGAGCGATGCTACATTTTTCACATATGAAGTCATTTTTCGTGGCACACTGCCCACATCTTCATTAAGTATCAGAATGAAATCTCATATGTCTGATGTTATCGTATTGTGTGTCATTTTTTGAGATAGGTTCTCGTCCTCTTGTTGGGAGGACGCCATATTTTTGTAACAAACTTTGAGCCAAAAACCTTCGGAAGGTTACAAGGTTTGAGTAATTCAAATCCTTGGGTATTAATCTTTCAACAGTAATTACACAAGAGCTTTTTATTTTGCTGGATAAATTTCTGTTTTCACGAAACCTTGTTGCCTAGCAATTTGACAAGAAAACTGTTCTAATAAAATCACGGCACCGTAGGTGGGGTGATTCCATTTTTTGAGCAGTTTTCAAGTCAAATTGCTGTCAGGTTACAAGGTTGAGTTGTAAAACTGAAATTTATCCCAAGAAAAATAAAATGCCAGAGTGTAATTCGGCGAGATAATTTAACGACATTTTATTTATGAGAGAGTTTATATAAATGTGCAATTATTGAGAGTACAATTATCATACATTGTTTCATTTGAAATATCCCACTACGTATTCTTTTTAATCTTCTCCATCAATTCTTCGCATACTTTAAGTCCAATCTAGCAAAATATTTGGATTTGGATATACCGTTGTACCTCTTTCTAATACATAATTCTGGTTTCCACAAAATACGATGAATTGTCTCCAGATACATGATTTATTGTTTTTTGCATTCATAGACACACTTTACTTGAATTTTTTTTTATATTTTCTTCGGAAATATTCCAAGTTCTGTTTATTTTGCAGTTTAAGCATGGACAAATTATGCAAATGACATAAATATAGTGAGTGTTTTGATTTGGTTGCTAGAAGAAAGATAAATAACGTTTTATCACTTGCAAAAAGTTCCCTTTCTTTTCATCCGCTGTCAAAACGATAAAATTGTTTTTTCTATATGGCTTACTATATATTGGAGTGGAATCATCATCAACAACCAACTACTAGAAACACCTCCCATGCCCTTGTTATACATTGCTATCATTTTCAGTTGATCAATAATATTCTCCGATTTGGATTTCCTAAACCAGCGTGATGTTTTCACAATATTTTTATCTGGGAAATTCATTGCCATAGAAACAAGTTTATAGTCTTTCCATTGAACAGTAAGTCTTCACATCCAATGAATTTGCGAGCTCCTTGTTTTTCTTTGTTCCAAAACTTTTAATCTGCAAATGGACATCGTTCTAAACGGTTCTGTGTTAGAGTACCAGTCGCACAGATTCTCATTCTTGAGAGATGAGAAAGCAATGGTATTGGCTTTGATTTCTGCTTTGATTTCTGCTTGTTTCAAAAGTGACAGCACGGCATCTCCAAGTCCAAACTAACAGTCATATGTTCTTTTGCCTGTATATATCTCAAATGCGACACAGTAACCTGTGTTTGTGCATAGTGCCCAATTTTTGAAGCCGAGTCTAATTGGCTTCCCTTTGATATATTGCTTCGCATAATGTTTGCCATAATATGGTATCATACTTTTATCTATGGAGATATACTTTCCAAGCCACTGTGCTCTCTGAATTTATCATTGAGATGCCAAATTATTGGTCTCAATTTGTATAGCTTATCTGAAAGTTCATTACTAAAATTATGATTGAAATGCAAATTTCGTAATATAGACTCAGATCTATTTGATCTCATGTTGTTTTTGTTCACTTGATATATTGCTATTACCATGTTTTCCGATCAAAATTCCGCAAAGCAATTTTCAGGCGGAGGAAAAAACCACAAAATTTTGGCACTTTTTTCAGTTTTGGCCCTGTAACTTTTTCCCCTTGATTCTTACGACTTTAATCGTCAAGTTCAGTTTCGTACTAATCAATTATTCGATCGATTTGATCCCATTTCCCCTCTGCCTGTCTATCCATCACTTGCTTCAAGGTACTAATTCAGTAGGAAACCAATTGAAAAAAAAATTGATTTCCACATTCATGTGTTTAATTTGCATCAATTGAAGGTTAGATTGATAATGATAATTCAATTATCAATTGATAATAATCATTAATTGAATAATTATCAATCATTGAATATCAATACTAATAGTGATAATAAAAGATATTTACGATGATAATTTAAAACGTTCTGATTGATTTTCCCCTTCAAATTTTGAATATTCAAGGGGTGAAACGCTACTGGATAATACCAGTCCTAGTAAAAGGGATTGTCTCTCTCTCCAATTCTCATAAATGAATAAAAATTTTGTAGATGGTTAAGAGTCTTGAATGTATTCCACTAAAAACATTTTCACGTGAAATGTTGCCAAGACAAGACCATATGGGTCGCACTGTCAAAAAGTTATCTAACTCTTCTAACTCTACACGTCCTAACTCTACATGCCCTTAATTTACAAATTTTACACCTCAGTCAAAATATGTGGCTGGGTCGTTCCATAATTACAAGTACTATTGTATAACAGAAAAGTAGTGAACAGTAGATAAATTTTTCACCTCATGCCCATGTGATTGTAGTGAATTGGTCAGGCCACATATTATGACTAAGGTGTAGAGTTTGTGAAGTTAGGGCTTGTAGGTATAGGGCGTGTAGAATTATAAACTGGGCTCTACATGAGATCTGATAGCTTTTTGACAATGCGAGCCATATAGTTCTGTCTTAGCAACATTTTACATGAAAAGGTTTTTGGTGAGATGGCACTTCCTTTTGTGAGTTTATATTTTACTATCATTTACAACAAGGAGTCTCAATGTCAATTTTTAGACCTTCAGCATCAAAATTTGCGGGAGTCTCATATAAACTTCCATTCCCTTGTTTAAGAATTTGGGGGGTAGAAGTTTCAAGCTTTGGAATTTTGTTGTTGTTTGTATACTTATACTAGCTTACATACCAAATTTCAGCATTCTAGGACTCCAGGAGGTATCCTTAGAATTTTGATGACCATCAGTGAGCGAGTCAGAGACGAAATCAGGGTTTTTTAGATATCAATAAAGTCTATAGTATAAGAGTTATGCAATTGAAACTCTATTTGTTCAATAAGTCCACTATTAACTTCATATTCCAAGAATTTTGTTTATCTGGTATAATCCAAACCCAAGTTATGAATGATCAAAAAAATGACAACGCCTTTCGAGAATAGGTAGGTAGTGCTCGTGCACTTTGCTTGACTCGTCCTGGCAGAGGCACTGCCGTGCTTTCAGATATAATTGCATAAATAGGCATAGGAGGGGTGGATTGTTAATTGTCTGCTGCGTCAAAATGGAGCTAGGTACCATAATATCCTGAAAAATATTGAATAATTGAAGATATTTGGCAAAAACCATAATTTTTGGCGTTTTTTTAGATTCTCAGGAATTTTTCATTTTTTTGATGTGCTGTATCTTGGAACTTGGTGGGTCTACGAACAAGTTTTACGAATTGTACGTATCGGAGATTTAATGCGCTACAAGATTGAATTTGATGATCTAAGGCGTAGAAATGGGGATGAAAAAGTTACAGGGTGAAAACTGAAAATAGTACTAGAATTTCGTGTTTTTTTTTCCCCTGAAAATTGCTCTGCAAAATTTTGGTTGGAAAACATGAGAATAACATCATTGGGTGATCAGAAATAACATACTTAAGTTCCATCAAGTTCGCAGTTTTTCCGAATCCGCCCTGATTTTTCGACTAATATAATTCATCTTTGATCAACTTCAGAGCGATATTTTTCTGTTGTGCATATGTGTTTCATTGTACTCTAATATTATCCAGGATAGAATCATCCTAGGAGAGATTGGAGAAATCTAGTGAGTTCTGAGCTGCTTGAGACTCCTCTGAAAGATTTCTAGGGATACATTTCGTATTTATGTCATAGTTTGGTGGTAAAAAACAAAATTGAAAACATTGTTTATATTGAACAGTGTGCATTGAGAATGACTTCATTTGAGAATATGGGAAAATATATTATGAAGCGGTTGAGGAAATTACTTACCCTCCGTTGCGCGTCGGTTACCAGTTGGGATCCAAGATAAAATGAACGTAGTACTCTATAGATCAAAATCAATTCCACCAATACTTGAGATTTGTAGTTTAACGATGTTGGATACATTGTCATGATCAAACAATATCATACTTGCAATAGTGACGTCATGCAAAAATAGAAATTTACCGTCATTTATAGAGCAAATTATGTACTAATGAGCTAAGCTTCTATATATGCTACGATAACTACCTTATCCATAAGGTTAGAATGTGAAGATAGTATTGGATTTTGATTCAGATTGAAGAGCTTCAATTTTGTACCTAGTATATTGTGGAAGACGTAGTATATTGTGACAGGTTTAATGGGTTATTCTCGACGTATGAATAAAAATCACATCAATTTGATTCTTCTATATTGCTTTTGCTACCAATTTGAAAAATCATGGCATTCTTGGTATAAAACCGTGTTGAGAATATAGAATTGTTCAACTTTTGATTTCCCTAGTTCATTATGAATAATTTTTGTTGATAAAATTCAGAACAAGGAATACTCCGTTTGAACACTATATCAACACTTACATATCCAGTGTTACGCATTTATTCAGATTTAAAACCTCCAAATGGATCATATTCTGAATACGTATTTCTTATTCTCCCGCACTACTACAGCAGAAATCTTATTCAATGGAATATTGTGCTTCAACCTATGACTACGTGTCATGTGTCTCATTCGAGCAACACTGAGGCCATGCATAAACGCACAAATTTTGCACAAACTGTGTGTGTTTGGCCTAGTTGCGATTATTATCAATCAGGGTGTTTGTCATTCCATATATGCAAATACATGAGGCCTAGAACATAGCACCGTCTACCAACAAAATTTGCATAACTCATTTGCATGATGGGCACTTTACGAAAAGTTATTAGTTGCCATATTCATGATTTATTCATTGCAGTTTGATACAATGCATTTTCGTTCTTCAAACTATCCGAATTCAATTCCAATGAACTCCATACATGAAAATTTCTACCCTCCACAAAAGTATTCAGTTAATTTTTTTTCTGTCAGTGATCTCCATAGTGTTCATTTGAGGTATGACAAAGTAAAAATAGTGTTTTTCTGCTTTTCATAAATCAGATATTTATCATATACAAACTACACAATATTCTTCAATCTTGAAGATGGCCAAGATGTAGCCAAAACTGTTGAGCTAAGTGAGAGGGAAAATTGAATTAATCAATCAATCGACTGAACTCTCTGATTTCTATACTTTCACTATTTCAGTCAGCTTTAACAATATTATACAATTGAATTCTGAGTTTATGAATAGCATGATCCAAATAAGTTACTTATTGATGTAAGATGTATTGATCTTGATTGTTTATGAGCAGATAAGCAGAGTGCACTCGGTAGATGATTGATTTTCTATAAGCCATAGGGTGGGGTTACCATTCGTCAAGCTACAAGTATCCATAATTTTTGTGGAGAGTACGCCACAGTGTATATTATGATTCGATGAAAATCTTACTGACTTTTTTGTCCGTCGGTGGAACTCGAAGTTGCGAGCTTCGGATCACAAAGCCAGCATATTAGCACTGAGCTATGAATATTCAAACCCTGAATCTTGAATCAAAGAACTGGAAGGCTAATTATACCAGATTGAATTGGATGATATCATTGTCATTTCTATTGCACAAAAAATATACGCATGAGTTGCAGAAATATAGTTGTTATTTGAAATTTCTTCTTGAAATAGTGTCTATATTGAATTGATTTATAACAGTGATTGTAGCTGTGTACGCCATATTGAATATACGATTGATAAATTTTATATTCAACTACAATTATTTTGATTCAGGAACCCATTGTTCCTATATTATATGATAAAAGCAGAATTCTCCGCGAAACTTTAATAAAAATTCACAGTGAACAGAACAGTGGACTAAACAATTAGAAGTGTTTTAATAGTTTCAAAGTAATTTTGAGTCTACCTAAGTCAATAATCAATTACATATTCTAGTTCTGTACCTGCTTGTTCTCAGTTTGAAAGTTTAGAATCAGGGTATCTTCAAATAGAATTGGAAAGCCTGCTAGAGCCATTAATTCAAACATAAATACGAAGATAAAATAGATGAAGCTGACTGGATGAGTGAATTTGAGTGAGTAAAAAGTCTTGGGAATTCAGTCAATATTTCTGTTTTAATCTCTTTCCTACTTTACAGTTTCGGCTGTACCTCAGCCATCTTCAGAAGCGCTACAATTTGTTTATTTTCTATCACTAATTATCTATGCTGATTTTATCGGAAATACTTACAAAAGAACTTATATTGTGAAAAATTAAAAATTTACATTGAAATGTGATGTCGAATTCAATAAAATAGCGGAAGAAAGAAAAATATTCTTTAATATTATGGTACTTTTCCTAATTTTTGTTTATATTTTTGACACCTTGCGTGATGCACAAGCTTGCAATTTATTTTAATTGTTTAACACTATAACTAACTTAATTCTACTTGTGATAATTTGTAATTTTTTGACAATGCGTGCACGCACGATTTTTTACTCGCACTTGGTCAACGTCTTCCACAGATGCAGGTTGTGGCATTTGACATTCCGCTATTTTATTAAACTCGACATCACATTTCGATGTACATTTTTGATTTTTCACAATATAAATTATTCTGTAAGTATTTCCGATAAAATTAGCATAAATAATTAGTGACAAAAAATAATTGAATTGTAGCGCTTCTGAAGATGGCTGAGGTACAGCCGAAACTGTAAAGTAGGAAAGAAATTAAAACAGAAATATTGACTGAATTTCCAAGACTTTTTACTCACTCAAATAAATACGAAGGTAGCTCAAAAAGTTCTTGGTCAGAAACATCGATGTTGCTAGTATGACCATAATGCTATCATATTGATTAAATAATATCGCTGTGCAAGGTCACTTTGTGTGTACAGAAGATTTGTTGAAGCAGTGACGATAAGTAGACGATTTTTGTTGGTCTTCTTATGAGATGGATGAAATCCAATTCGGGCTGTGATCAAGTACCTCATTTTGAAATGCTCAAGACAAAAAAAAAATGAAAAGCAAGATTCTATATCGGAAGAATACGCTCCTTTATCTTTCATTCCCTTGAAGAACTTGAATAAATGGCTGACGGACAAAGATTCAATTTGAATGAAGAGATCAAAGCTGAGACGAACGCCAATTTTGTAGACTTCGGCGCATTCTATTATTCTGTTAGTATCAGAAAGCTAGAACATAGTTGGAAAAAATATATTGAATCGCGAGAAGATTGTGGAGGAAAATTAGGAAGCCCCTCTGGAGTATAACGTATTCTTTATCAAGTAGAGAACTTCCGAACAACCTGTGTATGATGCAACCTTCACTCTCTATAATATATTATACTTCTAAACTATCCTCAATTTTGGACATGCTTCAACAAGTATCAGCATACACTTTCATAGAATTCATCTATCAAAGTTATCTTATGATTACGCAAGAAATGCGATCAACTTGAACAAATGAGCAAATTGATTTAAAATAATAATGTATATACATCGCATCTTGAATTTTTCCACTATCACTGAAAGTTGAACATATACCTCAATTTAATTTAATGCCTATAAAAAGTCTTGAGAAACCAGCAAGTGATAGAATGAGACCTATCCCTGAGAAATTTAGTTCGGAAAGACTCACAGTTGAGATAATGCAAGAGGCAAAATAGTTGGCAGAAATAAAAATATACACAGATCAAGAATATTCTGAGAAGGTTCCACAAGAGGAGGAAAAATAACAATTGAAATTCTAAAATGCAGATAGGCTATGAAATTGATTTGAAACAGAACATACTTTGTATAAATAGGATTCTGCAGATGATGGTTCAAATCATAGAAAATCATAGAATATTATTTATTGAGAATTGGAAAAATACATCGAATATATAGCCTACCTAAAATCTGAATGAATGAAATTCATAAATAAATAGAACCTGATCTGAATACTTATAGAACAAGAAACATTGGATAAGTATACAGCTTGATACTATTATATATTGAACTTGTAGAATAGGTAGAGGATCCAGCAATTGTAATAATAAAAAAAATAACAGAAGGCCTCTAGAATCTACTTGAAATAATTTCTTTGTGGAAAGCAAAAATAATTTTTTCAATCTAACGTTTCGAAGAACAGCTGTCCCCATCATCAGCTACAATAAAAAATAGCCGAGATCATAAAGTATTCGTACAAATCAATAGGTGAAAATTTCCCAACATCCCCTCTTACCTTCAAACTTATAATGAACATTTTGAACATACAAAGATATGTAACATCATTTTTGCAATAGAATTTAAAAACAGAAAAATTGTGAACTTGACATTTTTTACTCACTTGTACTAAGTACAAGAAAGTATTGTGAAGCCGACAAAATTCACCTATCAATATTTTGATGAAAATATCTGTTTTGAGCATCCCTGAATCCATTTTGGCTATTTTCGGCTGTAAGTCGGTACGTATGTGCGTGCGTGCGTTCGTAACTCGCAAATCTCAAAACTGGTTGAACGTATAATGTTGAAATTTGGAATTTAAGACTGATATAGGGTCGAGCTGTACACCTCGCATTATGGCTTCAATAGTTTGTACCGGAAGTGCACTTTACTTGCAAGTTTTTTAGAATTTTTCCAATAAATCCAGAACGATCAATCGTTCATGTCGGTAATAATTGAATGTGGTTTTCAGAAAGCAGATTCAAGCTTTTTTCGAGAAGAAAGTATAAACAAGGTAAGAAAATTATACGAAAGTTCTCATGTCCGTGATGTCAAGTAGAAAATAAGGAATTCAAGCAATTATGATTGATTAATGGAGTTGTGTATGGAGAGTTAGTTACATGAGAACAATTCTATAAATTTATTAAAACAAATTGTTCATGCAGAAGGTTTTAGTCATAATTTAGTCATAATTCCTCTTCTTCAATTTGTTGAACACATAATTATTGATTTACTTGTTCAAATTTAAACTATGGTCTGCAACTAGGTCAGGAATCACGTACCTAACATTCTCATTCAACAAGGTTATTGAATCTACACAAATTAATTAACTCATTCGTAATAAATCTGCACCATTCTGTATAACTTTCCGTGATTTGATTCTGTACTTATGGAGCTCGTCGTATTCGTATAGTCTATAACATTCTTCGTTCAACTTCCCAAGCATGGTTTGGAGATGAATAAAATGTCAAATTAGGGTTGCGTTCTTTGATATTGGAGCAAGCAGACACACAACACGCTTGACTAATTTTATTTTATCTGTACAAAAGTTATAATAAAAGGTGTTATTAAACCATTGCTCATATAACCTGTCAGAATATATCACTGAGAGTTTACGCTTCTCGCCGAGTAGCGTCGCCTAGCGCGTTGTCGGGCTGGCGTATGGACACATTTTTATTAAGGCGATTCTCTTGCAATCTCATACGATCTACGATTCTGCAAGTGTAAGGGAAAGAGCACGAAGAGTAGGTGTGTTAGGGCGTTCCCTAGTAAGTAGTAAGCACTCGATATACGTCATTGCAGTGAGCAATGCTAACTATCTAATACGTATGTCGCAGCTTTCAAGAGTATTGAACGTACCCCACAATTGGTTATTTTATGACGAAAGAGGACGTTATCAAAAGTCATATACCTTTTGAAAGATAGAAAGTCAATTATTTCTAGTGTTCCACAAGAATCAGGAAATAATCTTGACCTTGTCTTGAAATTGAAAGACAAGAAGTATTTCCTATTTCTCAAGACAAGACAAGAAAGTATTATCAAGGCTCAAGATCTCATATCAAGAAATCTTGATATCTTGACAATAATTTTTTTGAATACGCATTTATTAATTTATTATGAAAATATCAAAATCTGCTGTGGCCACACAGTGTCTCCTCGACCATGAATTCCATGGTAAATTTCATCACTGTTTTACGAATTTAGAGAATTGTCAAAGTGTCAGTGTCAATTGTCATTGTCAAAGTGACAGTTGTCATTGTCAAAGTGACTGCGTTATTGTCAAAGTGACAACTGGTATTGTTCAAGTGGCAGCCGTCATTGTCAAAATGACAGCAGTCATTGTTATAGTAACAAATGGCGGTTATATTTTAATTCTTACAGAATAAGTATTCTTGAGAATGAAGAGTCCTCATCTAGATTAAGGGGTCTTTAATTCATTGGAACGTACAGTTATGACACTTGATCGTCAGAAGTTTAATTTAAAGATGGTAAAGTGGACTCCACGATCTATTTATTTTATATTTCTACTAAGCTCATCTACCTGGAAGCTATAAATTGATACCAAACTGAAAGTCAGTAGAATAGCTCTACCAAACACGATAAAACCAAATAACCTATTATGAGATGTTGACAAACGTTTGCACGTGATGTCTAAATATGAATAATAATAATTCTAAGTCCACATTATGATTCTCATCATTTCTTTGCTTCAGAACAATATATGGTATTTTATAGTGATAAAAATCCAGGGTCAGCTGCATATGTATCAAACAAAGATGTGTGCCTATTCGTGGTACGGACTGGATCGGAATTTCAGTTGAAAGTTATCAAAATCTTCAAAGATGGTTCAAGAGAATACTATTATATATATAAACATACGTTGATACCTCATATATGACCTTACTACCTCCGCTTTTGGAGGTCTTAACGTACCCTATAAAATAGAAGAGTACAGCACTATGCTAGATGCTAGCTATCGTTTTCTCGAATTTCTTATGGAGGCCTTAAGATTAGTTTTTTATCGAAACATATACGGCTTTAGTTCAGGGGCTCACCGCGAGCGCTACAGTCCTTATATGAGTTTATATATTTCACATCTTGGGACCTCCACCCTTTTTCCACAACTATTATACATGAAAATTGCACTTTATCATCTCCTACGCTTGGCAACATTGTATTTAGAGCTTGTTCTTGTTTAGTTCAGCTCAGTATTTTAATAAAATCACCAATTTTCAGTGAAAATTCTAATGCATGGGAGATATTTTCTGCCGTCTGAGGCCCGGTTTCACCAAAGTCAGTTAAATTCATCTCGAGATTATTTTGAGTTAATAACTATAGTTACAATTGTATCAACAATTGTTTTCGTATAAAATATCTTTTGGATAAATTCAACTGGCGGCGGTGGAACTCGCCGTTAGAGGAGTATTTACCAATATTGTTATTATTATTAGCACAAGTACAAATATTGTGGAGCCGAAAAAATTATATCTCGAGATTTTAATGGAAATATCAGTTTTGAGCATCCCTGGATCCATTTTGCTTATTTTCGACCTGACGTCGGTACGTACGTATAGTCAGAGAGCTGACGACGAATTTGGAGAATGTATTTTAGGTAAGTATAAATAACAGAAGAAGTTGTATTTTATCAATTAGTGAATCTAGAGTTTTGAGTCAGGCGGAGGATTGGCGATTATTTCGCAACTGCGCAACCTATGGCAATTGCGAAAAAATTAACCAAGAGAATATCTTTTAGGAAACTCGAAAGTTGTTTAATCTTCAATTTTAGCATCTATTCAACCAAAAATAAAAATCTCGGACTATTTTTTGGGTTAAAATGTACAGCCCGATGCCCCTGAATATATGTAATAATTATACTTTAAGAACATACTTAAGGCATTCAATAAACTATCTCTCCCGCACTCATTGCTACGCAGAAAACTCCTTTGTCGCACTAATTTTCAATCTTTATTCGCGTCAGGGAGTCATTACAAACGATTGAATTTGTTTGGCGATTCACATACAATTTCTAATATTAGGTATTTAATGAACATGCTATAAAAATTACAGAATGCCTGAAGTATATTTCTGTGATATGATTATTACATATATTTGGGGGATTAGGTTGTACTTTTGAACCCAAAAATTGGTCTGAAATTTTAATTTTCGGTTCGAATAGATGCTGAGATTGGACAGATTTGAAGTTGCCTAAAAGATATTTTTTGATAATTTTTTTGCGCAAATTTCATAGGTTGTGCAGTAGCGAAATAATCGCCAGCCCTTTTCCTGTCTCAAAATTCCAGATTCACCAATGAATATTATTTCTTTGTTGTTTCAACTTGCCTCAAATACATTCCCTAAGCTCGTCGTCAGTTCTTGGATTAGTATGTATGTATGCACATCGTATTATGGTTGCAAACGTCTGTACCGGAAGTGCACTTTTCACATAATCCCAGATAGTTGGGCGTAGAATATTGGAATTCAGTATCAGGAATTGCTGTAGCATCTAAATGGTTCTTTTCTATTTTAGTTGTACCAATCGGCTGAAGTGGAAGTGCATTTTGAATTTTTCGCATGAATTCAAAACAATCAACTGTAAATCATTGAAATTTTGTACTTATCATTCCCATAACATCTAGTTGTATACTTCGCATTATGATTGCGATCGGCTGAACCAAAAATGCAGTTTACGAAACAGTTCTTTGAAGTTTTCGCATAAATCCAGAACTATCAGCTCATGAATCTTAAAATTCAGTATTCAAAGCAATTGTAGCATCCAAATGATAACTTCATATTTTCATAGCAATAAATTGAGTTGGCAGTATAATTTATTTGACAATGTTTCCAAATTTTTCACATAAATTCGAAACTATTGTTCTAGAATGATAAGTATTCCAGAGAGAGTACAGTATTTTGATGAACTGTAACATTTATGATTACCTCAAATTTTGGATGCAATCGATTTCGCCTTATGTCAATGTCAGTGTTGATCCTCAATTATTCAGTCAAAAGGTGTACAAGAGAGTCATTTGGTGTTCACATCAGATTTTTATTACTAATTGCACTATTAATCAGAGTTGTTACATTTTCAAATGTTTGAAATTTAAATTTTCTTTTGCAGGTACATAATTATCTAAAATGAAATCATCTCATGAAATTATTGTCTTGTAGGATAAAAATGACAGGACAGAATCAATCTTACGGTGAGAATCCTGTATAATTTGTGAAATACTTATTCTTCAACGTAACACTAAGATTTCATGAATAATATCATAACTGGCTTCAAAAAGCTTTCCTGATTTCCACTATAAGGAAAATGATATAAAAACACTTCAGTTTCTTGATTGCGTTTGAAAAATTGAGAACACTGTACTATTCATATATTCAATGGAAAATATTTTTGAACTGAAAATTCTGAAGAAAAAGCAATTGATTGCATTTCTATTTTCTCTCAGAGATCTTTTCCTGAAACAACTCTACTATCGATTCTACTACAAATATTGTATAAGTTTATATTCTCGAAAGAATTTTTCTTCAACAAGTGCCGTACAAGTGAACATTGTTTCTTCAATTGAATCTTCAGAAAAAAATTCAACACGAAATATCAGATACAGTTTTAGGGTTCCGTAGCCGAATGACAAAAACGAGACTCTTACAATTTCATCATGTCCGTCTTTTCGTATGTCACAGCCAATTTATTTAGATACTATTGGCATTGGCAGATATACAGATGAATTTTGGAAAGGAGATGTTTTCTATTCAATGGTCTGATGAAATTTTGAAGAACAGTTAGGTGCGGTACAACTAATGGTAATTGAAGGATGAGAAAATGGTTCACGTGTACGTAATTGCATGAGGTATCATAAGATAGGTCTTGAAGAATGAGAAAAAAGTTTGAAGATGATTTTTCCAATGTAATCAATAGTCGGTAAGATATGCGCTTCAAAATTTGGGAAAAGTTTATTCTCCTTCCTCTTGCTTTTTTAGGCTGGAGAACTCTGACAAATTGATATGATAAAACTTCCAATTAGAGGTGGTTTGACGGAGATATGTTACGCAGTTTTTGAAATATGAGATACAAATTGTCGGTTACACGATATTTTAAGTAGTTCTTCATAAACTAATATTTATCTTGTATTTGGAAAACCATGTTCAACTAGAAATCAAAGTCTAAAAATTATTATTAACTTGATTATTGATCTTAGGCTTTACTGTGAACGTTCTTTTCCTCTACGCAACCCTCCATTGTGCGTAGTCCGACACGCACTTGGCCGATTTTTACTTGCTTGTACAAAGTACAAGGGAATATTGTGAAACCGATAAAATTCACATATCAATATTTTGATGGATATATCTGTTTTGAGCATCCCTGAATCCATTTTGACTATTTTTGGCTTGATGTCGGTACGTATGTTCGTGCGTGCGTGCGTTCGTACGTGCGTGCGTAGCTCGCAAATCTCAAAAATTGGTTGAATGTATAATATATTGAAATTTTGTATTTAAGACTGGTATAAGGTCTAGTTGTGCACCTTGCATCATGGTTCCAATCGTCTGTACCAGAAGTGCACTTTACTTGAAACTTTTTTAGAATTTCTCCAATAAATCCAGAATGATCAACCGTAGGATGTTGAAATGCAGTATTTGAACTAAGTGTTGTATCAGAATGTTTATCTGCTATTTTTGTGAAGATCGGCCAGGCCAGAAGTGCACTTTACTTGAAACTTTTTTTGAATTTTTTGCATAAATATAGAATGATCCGCCATAGCATATTGAAATTCCGTGTAAAGAACTTCTATATCATCTTATCGTATATTTTGCATTATAATTGCGATCGGCTAAACCGGAAGTGCACTTTACTCGATACTTTTCTTCAATTTTCCGCATAAATTCAGAATGATCAGCCATAGGATACTGGAATTTAGCATTTGAAATTGCTATAGTATATTAATATTCATCTTCTATATTTGTAACAATCGGCTGAGACGGAAGCGCACTTCACATGACAGACTTTTTCAATTTTCCGCATGAATTCCAAACAATCAGTCGTAGAATATTTAAATTTTGTATTAGGCACTTTTATAATATTTAGTTGTACACCTTGCATTATGATTTCTATCGACTGAGCCGGAAGAGCACTTTATTCGAAACATTTTCTTAATTCTCCGCATAAATCCAAAACGATTGAACGTAAATTAATAGAATGCAGTATTTAGGACGACTTTACCGTCTAGATGCTCATATCCTATTTTTATTGAGATCCACTTAGCCAGAAGTGCACTTTACTTGACAGTCTTCTAGAATTTTTTGCATAAATTCGAAACGATCAGGTGTAGAATATTGAAATTTGGTATTTCAGTCTGCTGTAGCATCTGAATGACTGCCTACTATTTTCATAACAATAGACTGAACTGGAAGTGCACTTCAGTAGGCAATTATTTTCTAATTTTGCGCATAAATTCAGATCTGTTGGTAGTCGTAGAATTTTGGAAATCAGTATTTAGGAATGTTGTAGTATAAGAATAATGGTCTACTGCTTCCATAGAAACCGACTTGGCTAAAAGCGCATTTCACTTGACAGATTCTTAGAATCTCTTGGGTAAATCCAAAACGATTAAGTGTGGAACGATGAGATTTTGTGTTTGATTATATATATCCAATGTTATATATGATCAAACACAAAATCACATCGTATTATATAAATATATATATATATATATATATATATATATATATATATATATATATATATATATATATATATATATATATATATATATATATATATATATCCAATAATGTACAAATAAGTCACGTGATGTTCACGTCAGATTCTTTATATCAAATTCAAAAATACACGGTTACATTTTTGAGCTTTCAAAATTTTATTGTAGTTTAACTATTACAAGAGAAAAAAAACATCCGAAAGTATCATGTGTAATGAAATCTATCAATAAATTTCTTTCAAATGTCATTCCAGCAGATATTTTGTGATTTTCCTAGCCACTTCCTAACCAATGTTAACGTTATCAAAATTAAATGTATATTATTTCTTGCAGAGCATATCCAAATCATCTTTTCAACATACTTAATTTTTATCTTTTTTGGTATTTCTCTACAAAAAAAAAAGTACGATTCACCTCTCTGCTTTTACTATCATTTTGACGCCTGTTTATTGATGGACAGAGTGCTTTACTTCTAGACCAAATTAATTTTACATCATTAGATGACAGTCGATCTTTCGGAAATAATAATTCTGTTGTCATGAAGAAATTCAATAAGTATATTAGAAAGTTGTTGAATAAAACGAATTTACTTTGAGAGTGTATTTATTTGATCTTTCATATGACAGACCATAAAAGTTTCTGATATTCAACTATGCAGTCTGAAGGTACCCACGTTTTTCTTGGTACGACTATTGCGATAATATATATATATATATATATATATATATATATATATATATATATATATATAGATATATATATATATATATATATATATATATATATATATATATATATATATATCATCCACTCAGTCTTGTTTCCGATCTTATGTCGATTACATATCACCATCGTGATTTCATATAAAAAATTGAATTAACCATTGGAAAATGATTAAGCAATTCATTTACTCGGACTGACATTTAATCTATTGCCGATTGTTTTCTAATAATAATAGTAATAACTTTGAAAGGGTTTCAATACTCCAATAATGATCAATATGTGAAGATTCCCTACATTTTCCAATGCTTACAATTCATTTCTAATCTCGCATCCGTTTCATCCATGTATTCGCGATTCTCACTTCACAAATTGAAATTAGTCTTCCTCCCGAATGTTACATTTCTGGAAATTAATGGGAAAAATGAAATGTTAAAGCATTTTGAATGGAACCTATCTAAAAATTATAAAACACAGACAAAAAAAAATATGATTCTATACCTGCTGCAAAGAAACCACAAATATACATATTTAACAATTTCTATGGATTATGAGTACTTTCCTCTACAGTATTAGCCAAAAAGTTCACTACAAATAGAAGTTGTATGTACAGAAATATTAGAATTTTGAATTTTTTGAAAAAATATGTATACTATCAAGAATTCTTGAGACAAGACAAGAAACGCGTTGCCAAGAAATGGGCAAGACAAGGAATTATTATTCTCTTGTCTTGAAAATCAAGACAAGACAAGAAATGATCACCAAGACAAGAAATCTTGTCTTGATGAAACACTGAATAGTAGATGCAGTATAGCTTGTGCAATCTGTATCTGCTTATATTATGTATTTTCTCTCACCAGCACTTGTCAAAAAGGCAAACCAACCTCACAGTGTGATTTATGTAAAGCACATTGATTATCTCTTCTTCTGGAAACAAAAAATTTCTAATCCTCTTTTTCTTACTATAATTCTATAACTATGAACAGCAATACTTTTTAGACGAACAATGCTGTATTAACAGATTTGTATAATCTCCAAGAAAACTTCAAAGTCTCAATCTTCAATCCTTCTTGTCTTACTATAATTGCTATAACTGTAAACAAGAATAATTTTCGAAAACAATGCTTTATTAACTGAATTGTATAATTCATAGCAGAACTTCAAGTGGCAGAGCTTTATGAGATTTCAATAAGCCAAATGGTACCATAGTTCCATCTCACTTCAAATATCTGATAGCACAATGCTATGACTGAATTTCTTGTTCAATATTGAATTTTTAGTTTTGAAGCTAAGGATTTCCTCAATCTGACTTGCTTGCAGGTGGTGTCATATATCCAAAGGCGGAGTTCTATTCAACTCTTGATTCTTTCACTCAGTGTCGCCATTCGCTGTGGTCAAATTTTGACAAAATATTCAAATTTTCACTGAAACTATTATGTAATTCACTCAAAATCTACACTACAAATTTTTCAAAAAAATCTGACGTGAACATTACGTGACTTACTAGTATATCATTTGATATATATATATATATATATATATATATATATATATATATATATATATATATATATATATATATATATATATATATATATATATATATATATATATATATATATATATATATAATAGAATGAGATTTTGTGTTTGATCGTATATATCATTGGATATGTATAATCAAACACAAAATCTAATCTCTCCACAGTTAATCGTTTTTTATTTACCCAAGAGATTCTAAGAATCTGTCAAGTAAAATGCACTTCCAGCCAAGTCGGTTGCTATGGAAACAGTAGGCCATCATTCTTATACTACAACATTCCTAAATACTGATTTCCAAAATTCTACGTCTACCAACAGATCTGATTTTATGCACAAAATAAAAAGAACAAATTCCTACTGAAGCGCACATCCGGCTAATTCTATTGTAATGAGAATATTAGGCAATCATTCAGATACTGCAGCAGACTGAAATACTAAATGTCAATATTCTACACCTGATCGTTTCGAATTTATGCAAAAAATACCAAAAGACTGTCAAGTGAAATGCACTTTCGGCTGGGTTGATCTCAATAAAAATAGGATATGAGCATCTTGACGGTATAATCGTCCTAAATACTGAATTCTAGCAACCTATGTTCAATCGTTTCGGAATTATGCGGAGAATTCAAAAAATGTTCCGGATAAAGTGCTTTTCCGACGTAGTCAACAGCAATCATAACGCAAGGCGTACAACTGGATATTATAAAAGTGTCTCATACAAAGTTGAAATATTCTACGACTGATTATTAAGAGTTCATGCGGAAAATTCAAAAAGTCTGTCATATAAAGTGCACTTCCGGCTCAGCCTATTGCTACAAAAATAGAAGATGACCATTTGGATGCTACAACAATTTCAAATGTTAAATTCCAGTATCCTATGGCTGATTATTCTGAATTTATGCGGAAAAAAAAGAAAAAGTTTCATTTGAAATGCATTTCCAATTTAGCAGATCGCAATCGTAATGCAAGATGTACAATAAGATGTTATAGAAGTTCTCTATACGAAATTTCAATATGCTATGGCGGATCATTCTATACCTATGCAAAAAATTCAAACAAAGTGCACTTCTGGCCAGGCCAATTCTTACAAAAAAAGCAGATACCCATTCTGATACAACATCAAGTTCAAATACTGAATTTCAATATCCTACGGTTGATCAATCTGGATTTATTAGAAGAATTCCAGAAATGTTTCAAGCAGAGTGCACTTCCGGTACAGACGATTGGAACCATAATGCGAGGTGCACAACTGGACCCTTATACCAGTCTTAAATACAAAACTTCAACAATATACGTTCAACCAGTTTTGAGATTCACGAATTACGTACGCACGGACGCACGAACGCACGCACGCACGAACAAACGTACCGACATCAAGCCAAAAATAGTCAAAATGGATTCAGGTATGCTCAAAACGGATGTTCCCATCAAAATCTCGATAGGTGAATTTTGTCGGTTTCACAATACTTGTATTTTACAAGTAATTAAAAAAAGTGTTTGAAGTTCATGAAATTCTGTAGACGGGCTCAAAAGTACAAATTTTAAATTGATTCTCAGTATCGCGTAAAATTGGATTTGAAATACTGCAATTTATTGTAACTTTCACAACAATCATCTAACAAATGGATAATTGTATCAAAAAAAGTAATGTGAGACTTGTGAGTAAGCACTCTCTTTCTTCCAAAATATTTTTGAATTAGTTTCTTAAGTGGTATGATAGACAAGTGAATAACATAATGAAATGAGAGTTTTTATCAAGCCATGCTACACCAAGACACTCGCCCTAATATTTTCTTTTATAATTCTTTCGGAAATATACCAAATTCTATTAATATAGTGAGTGTTTTGATTTGGTTGCTAGGAGAGAGGTAAATAACGTTTTATCACTTGCAAAAAGTTATCTCCTTTTTTATCCGCTATCAGAACGATAAAATTATTCTTTCGGAAACTATCATTGAAAGTGAACATTCACACGGCATCTAGAAACATTCGAAATGGTTTTTTGTTTACAGGACGCAAAATACTTTGTAGTCTGGATGCGAAGTACTTTGCAGCCAGGATGCAAAATATTCAGACAAAATATATTGGTATCATAGCAATAATCAAGGTGACATCGATTCATCCGAAATGTCAATTTTCTTCCCACTTTTTAATTAATTTTGAGACATGGCCGCGACGCTCACAGAAAAATCTTTCATTCTTGAATGCGAAAGTGACATTTCGCAGGCTAGAATCAAAAATTCCAATTTTATTCATGGCTTAATTTATATTGGAGTTGAGTTATCACTAATAATAGCCCGCCAATATTTGCTGATAGAATTGGAGGAATAAATTTTGCTTTAGGGTTAGTCTTATCATACAATGGTGATCCTATTGCATTGAGTGATTCCATAAATGCTGTGGACACGGTTCAAGACCTTTCCAGTACGCTCAATCCACCATTATATGATTTTGATAAAGCCATAGGAAGCATTGAAAATCATTAATTGGAATGAATTTAGATATCATTTAGTGGATAGTTTTGAAGACAAAACTAGTTCAGTGGCAATTATCAACGAAAGTTTGGGAACACAACATTATAAAAATCCATATTAATTGTTAGAAATGACGAAAGAGAAGCTCCTCAGCTTCAAGACCAGAATATGTATTGGAAAGAATGAAGAGACCGAGTTGTGGGAGTTCAATAAAGAGTTTTATTTTCTACTCTACTCTACAGTTCCGGTTCCACCTGGACCATCTTCAGGGGTGCTACATTGTACAAAAGTGTAAAAATAAGGAACAAAATGGAATGAAAAATGTACTTACAGCCTTCCGCTAGTACTAGGTACCTCAATTTCACATCAAACCATTCTAAAAATCAACTTATCAATGTGGCGAAAACTTCTCTCACGAGCCATACATGCCACATCTGAAATATATCACAATGAGGTGAATAATACGGTAATTGACTTACTATGTGCTGATAAATATCCGTTGGGCATGAATAACGGCATAAAAAATCCAATCAACAGCTGTTCACATTGTCGCACGACAAATGTCAACAAATCACTTTTGACAGTAAAGTATTTCACTATTCCGTACATAGATGGAGCAAGTGATAATATTAGGGTAGTTTTCAAAGACAATGGCAAGATTGAAATTTGTTTCAAGCAACACAAGACAGTGGGTAATCTATTTGCCAAAATTAAAGACAAAACTGATATAAACATGATATCTAACTTGATTACAAAATTCCATGTAATGATTGCACTTCACATTACACGGGTCAAATCAAGCGGTAATCAAAAACACATTTGGATGAACATGAACGCAATTGTAAAAATGCCAAAAAAAAAATGATGCTAAATGTTCGTTGGTTAGTCACTGTATCAATACTGGACATTCTCTTGATTTTGCTAACACACGCATCCAACAATATCAAGCTATTATTAACAAAAGACGCACACTTGAAATGCTACATATAAAACAGGACAAAAATAATGTCGATGAGGAAACTGACACTATAGACTAAAGCACTATTTATAACATTTGGAAATTATTCGGATGTTTTTGTTCCGTTAGTTTTTTTTTCTTTTTTTTTGTGGCTTGCATCCCTTGATATCCTGGTGTGATTCCTATCCTTTGGTTGACTTCATCAACTTACTATTATCGATCTGTGTGATTTTACTTTTCCGCATTACATGGACAAACAATTTATTCATCAAGTACTTGGTCTTGGTCATTGATCACGGTCAGTTGTTGCGAAGCACAGTTTTTTGAGTATTTTCATATTTTTTCCCAAGATTTTCAACCAAAAATATGATTGTTTAAAAGAAAATTCTATAAATTTAGAATCAAGATTGAATGAAAATTCTTCAAGTTTAAAAGAAGACTTAGAATCAAAATCGAAAGAAAATTCTACATTATTAAAAGCAAAACTAGAAGAAAAATTCCTAGAGAGCTCTAAAATTGTGAATGAAAAATTAGGAAAATAAGAAGAAAACAGCAACTAGAGAAACTTAGAGAAAATTCAAAGGCATGGGAGGAAGTATTCGAAGATAATTTTTAAATGTTGAAAAAAGAACTGGATGCAAAATTGGATGCAAAAATGAAGAATTTTGAAGAAAAATTTTAATTTGGTGTTTCATCTCCAGAAAAAGCTTCAAAAACTGAGATAATTGAATGACCCGCACCAAATCTTGACTCAACTACAAAAATGCGTGTCAAACCCCCAACCTTTGATGGTCAAACATCTTGGATTAATTACCATAGACAATTTGAAGCCACTGCTAAGGCTAATGGCTGAAATGATATTCAGAGAGTCCTAGCGCTTACAGTTGCTCTCCGAGGAGATGCGGTAAACATTTTACAGGCTATTCCACCGGAAGAAGACAACATTTACAAAAAATTGGTCAAGCGACTGGAGCTGTGATACGGCCATGCACACTTGGAGGAAGTGTATCACACGCAGCTCAAGAACCGATACCAACGTCCCAGCGAGAGTCCACAGGAGCTCTAAGCTGATGTGGCACGCATAGTTCGACTTGCATATCTAACTGGCCCCGGATGATTTCTTGGAAAGCTGGGCTGTGAGAATATTTGTGGACGGCATCAGAGACCATGAAACGCAGCAAGCCCTGCGTTTGGCGCGGCCGAAGAAGCTGGTGGAAGCGTTGGCTCATGCACTGGTATACGAAGCGGAAAAGCAGGCGTCCAGAAGCAGTGCCCGAGTGCTAAAGGTTAATTGTGACTCCGATGCCACGGAAAGCTTAGAAGCGCAGGTTCAGCGGTTGATCGAAGAACTAAAAGATCTCAAGAATTCAAGACAACTTCAGTGCTGGAGCTGTGGAGAACTAGGTCATACAAAAAGTCGATGCAAGAAACCCTTGAAGACGTGGCCCAAAAATAAATCCAAGCAGGAAAACTAAATTTGGTCGATGTGCCAGGGCAAACATCAATCCAACCTAAACCTGCTCCACAAAATCATCGCTTCGCTACGTCAGCAGTTTGATAGTCTATTTGTGGATAGATACATAGACGACAAGCCATGTAGTATTTTGTTGGACGCAGGCGCAACGAAGACCATAGTAAGACCCGATTTACTGCGTCCGAATAAACCGTGCATGAGGACAGAATGGCGACTTCAGACAGCTACAGGTGGCTCAGCTACCACACATGGAGAAGTTGACGTCGTCATCATGATTGGAGGAGCAAAAATTAAACACCGTATCTTGGTAGCTGACATAGAAGAAGACTGTATCCTTGGGATGGATATGATGAGAAGATACGGATTCGATCTTGATATGAAAAACGGCGTGATCAGAATCAATAATGAAGAGGTCGTCCTACATTATCAAGAAGATTTTTCAGCTTGCTTAATGCTGGCAGAAGACCGTGCGATTCCTGAGCGATGCGAAGAAATTGTACCAGCTAAAGTAGGTGGTGAGATTTGAGAAGGGAGCGTCGCAATGCTGGAACCAAACTATAATGTTCAGCAGGGGATTTTGGTTGCTGAAGCCCTCATAAGTTGAAGGAAAACAGTACCGGTAAGAATAATAAACGTTGATTATTATGCAGTAAAACTTAAAACCGGTACTATTTTAGGACGCCTTGCAAGAGTGTCCACTATAGAAACCACCGGACAAGACGTAGGGATAAGACCCAACTGCGACAAACTTTCGAGAGAACTATCTAGTTCTGTACTATCCAAAGGACAACAGTTAAACAATCGGCAACAAACAGAAGATCTGATACGCCGATTCCAAGAGGTGTCTGAAACCAGTGAGGGGCGGAAAGAAAGATCAATAATTGTCCATCTCAAAATTGACACCGGCGATGCACGACCAATTCCACAAGCACCACGACGACTCCTGATTGCGAAGAGAGAAGACGCTGAAGCCATCAACCCTCAAACAGTCCATGGGTCTCTGCGGTGGTAATTGTACAGAAGAAAGATGGGTCTACACGATTTTGTGTCGACTATCGCCAGCTGAATATCGTTACTAAGAAGGACAGTTATCCTCTACGCAGGATTGATGACACCTTGGATACTCTGGCAGGGTCAAAGATCTTCTCAGCCTCAGATCTCAAAAGTGGGTATTGGCAAGTAGCGATGGATGAGAAAGAACTAGAGAAAACTGCATTTACTATCGGCAGTGGATTGTGTTAATTTACGGTCATGCCATTCGGCCTATGTAATGCTTCTGCTACTTTCGAGCGACTGATGGAGACCGTACTCAAAGAACTATCATGAAAAACTTGCTTGGTGTATCTGGACGATATAATTGTGATGGGAAAATCATTTAAAGAACATTTGAAGACTCTGGAACAGGTATTCCAACATTTAAAGAAAGCTGGTTTGAAACTTAGTCCAAAGAAATGCCACTTATTCTAAAAACGGGTAAACTATTCCGGACATGTGGTCTCCGGAGAAGGCGTAGCAGTTGATACAGAGGAAATTGAGACAGTCCAAGAATGGCCAGTACCTGCGGATAAACATCAGCTACGTAGTTTCCTCGGGCTTTGTACTTATAACAGAATACTTGTTTGTGGATTTGCCAATATCTCAAAACCATTGACCAGACTGACAGAAGAAAATCGCAGATATAGCTGGGATGAAGACTGCCAAGTCGCTTTCGAGCAACTGAAGCAACTCCTCGTTCAAGCACCGATACTGAGTTACCCGAAGACAGAAGGACGTTTTATTTTGGATACGTATGCCAGCGATGTCGGAATCGGGAGAGTCTTGTCTCAATTGCAGGATAGTCAAGAAAGAGTCATCGGATACTTCAGTAAGGTTTTATCGAAGCCAGAAAGAAACTACTGCGTCACAAGACGGGAATTTCTAGCAGTAGTCAAGTCCATCGAGCATTTTTACAAATATTTGTATGGCAGAAAGAACTGTCTACGCTGCTCTAAAATGGTTACTCAAGTTCAAGAATCCTAAGGGTCAGGTCGCTCGATGGATCAAGAGACTTTAAGTATAGCATAGGAATGCTGATGCCTTATCAAGACGACCATGAAAACATGATTGTTTCCTTCATTCTTATCACATCGACTCTCATTTAATTTATTATCACACATAGATGTTGACATATACACACATTAATTCTATTGTAGGTACACTTTTCATTTCACTTTGTCATTTTGACCCTTATTTTCATACTTTTGTACAAAGTAGCATTCCTGAAGATGGTCCAGATGGGACAGAAACTATAGAATAGAATAGAGAATGAAACTCTTGATTGAATTCACACAGTTCATTTTCTTCATTTGATCTCACAGTTAGCATCATCCACTACTTCCATTGAAAAGAATGACCTGGGAACGAAATTATTAACGATTAGAATTGCCGAAAAACTTATAATAAATACTTTCGTAGTGACAATTAGCGATTCGTACAGAAATAATTTGATGACAAGAGATTCTCAGAGCCTACAGGAAGCTGAGATGTTGCTACAGAATGATCTCCAATATATTTGAAATCATATGCTAATACAATCACCAACATGAAACCCGAAACTAACACTACTACCACAAATAGACATCTACCTAACATTCCTCCACAAGAATTTCCCGAAGCAAATTTCCCCACTGGCTCAGTAAATACTTATAACTAAAACTAGTCCAATAATCAAAGATTTGCTTCCAAACAACAAATAAAAAACGCTCAAAGAATGAAACCTATCCCTATGTCCACACAGACAAGATAAATCTTCCAACATAGACCAGGCCCTAGTTATTATTTCACCCAGCAAAACAAGCGATGTGGAGCACATCCACCAAATTACATTGTTGAAGGAATAAATAATACAGAAAATCCTGACGAAAATCAATATTGCCAACCTGACAGACTAAATCAAGAAAATCTTGACTATCTTGAAGATGAAACCTCTGAAAATAATTCCAAAACTGACAATACTTACGACAATGATTTTTTCTTAGAAACTCCTCCAAATATCTGCGAGAGATCTTAAACATCCACAAAACTCCCGGTTACCGTTTTTGAAAATGAAAGATTATCATATGTTGATCAATACCGGCTCTACTATCAATTTAATAAGTGAAACTCATGTTTACAACAATAAAAATTAATTCAAAATCTATGAACGTTTTGATTTCAAAGCAGCTAATGTACAACACAGTGGAAATGAGTAAGTTAGTTTGCAATCTGAAGGAACAGATTGATAATTTAATTTTCATACTACATGCATTGAAATAACGAGTCTGAACGCCTGTTTTGTCACTCGAAACAAGACAATATCAGACAAATGCGAGTGTAGCCGGACAGAAACAAGCCTGTCTCTGCCCTAGCGAAGATACAAGCTTGTTTCTGCTCATCGAATTTATTTCTTACATCGTTTTATCCCTAGCAGAGTCGCATTTGTTCATTCAAATTCAAATGGAAATCATATAATCTCAGTTGATTTGCTAGTTGTTGTATTTCTAACTGTAAATCAAATTGGAAAGATGATTAGTTCGAAGAAAAATATTATTGATACGACAATTTCAAGTACACCACAATATCTTATTGATAAAGCACAAGCAGCTACTCACGACGTGTTAACTGCAAAATCAAAAGAGAAATATTTACTTTTCCATGACAGATTTGTGATATGGAAAGTTTTAATGCAGTTATAATGAAAAATACAATGTGTTTCACGAAACAAAATAATTTCAGATGAGGGTAATGCCAGCCCTTGCTTCGCTCGGGCAAGCAGCACTCATCTCCAGCTGAAATCGTCTTGTTTCGTCCCTAGCCACATAATATACTATTACATGATTTCCATAATCATTTTAATCTATTATTCAGTTTACCGATAATGATTGAAACGCGAGTCAAAATTACAGTATTTCAATGCTCAGAACACTGTCAATAGTATCGATGAATCAAAGTTACAACCAATTATTTAAATTAGAAGAAAAAAATAGGATTCATAAATTGATAAGAAAATATGGAAGTAGTATTCCAAGAACATGTTGTTAACCATAAATTAACTACCAAAGACGATATTCCTATTTACACAAGACCGTATCGTTATCCAGAGATTTGCAAGAAAGAAATGAACAATCAAATTAAAGATTTACTAAGCAACAAAATTATACAAAAGAGTTATTCACCTTGGTCCTCACCTGTATGAATGGTCACCAAAAAACTTGATGCTACCGGAAAGACAGAATTTTGAATGGTCATTGAATACAGGAAACTTGATTCAAAGACTATGGACGATGAATTTTCGAAGGAAAAAACTTTTCAGAACTCATTTTATAAATAAATATGTTTTATTAGGTATAAGTTTTGTGAATTTATTAGAAACACAACGTTTCAACAGCAAAGTGCTGCCTTTTTCAAGTGAAAATAAAAATAAATATAAATATGAATGAACAAAATTTTCAAGACAACAGAAATAAAAATAAAAGTACAAATAATAACTAGATTAGTTTGAAATATATTAACTCCTGGGATCGTAGAGTTCTGCCTGTGATTGATGATTCAATATCCACAGGTCTTCAGGAGATAATAATGAAGGTCTAAATAGGGAAATTGTCAGCTCCTTGTGGTTCTAGGTCAATCTGGCTCTACTCTTTTTGGTTTGGCGCATAGCTGAACCATCCACAAATCCTCAGGAGGTGGTGATGAAGTAACTCTTGCAAGTAGATTCGTAGATACAAATAACTTGAAATTATGAACAAATGATTGGTAGCCATGATTGATTAAGTTCATAACCAGTATTCAAATTCAAATTATTCGGTGATTTTTTAATTTCAATTGCTTCTCTTATAAGCCTCTTGAACTAATTGTTCTCTTTAGCCAGAAGCTTCGTATTATTGAAGTCAATGCCATGTAATTCTTGAATAGCAAGTTCAGCCACAGCAGATTTTTCTGGATGGTTCAATCTTATATGACGAAAATGTTCTTTCAATCTTGTTTCTACAGTCCTCTTGGTTTGTCCAATATATACTTTGCCACATTGACAAGGAATCTTGTATATACTTGGATACTGTAGAGGAAATCTGTCTTTAACATTACCAATAAGATTTCGAATTTTTAAACTGGAAATGTATGAAGTTTTAATGTCATATTTATGTGAGAGCCTTCCAATTTTATCTGTTATATTGGCTACGTAGGGTAACGTAACAAATATTTTCTTATTATTTGGATCTTGAACAGGTGGCGTAGAATTCTTCTGTCTAAGTGCTTTCTTAATCTGTGCTCTATTATATCCATTGTGTTTCTAATAAATTTACAGAACTTATACCCAATATAACAGATTTATTTAATAAATTTTCGATTCCAAACATCTCAGAGATATAAGATGAACTAAGCAAAAATATATACCACACTGATAGATTGGATCTGACTTCAAGTTTCCACCAGATGATGATGCATCGAGACTCTATTTCAAAAACAGTCTTTTGTAGTGACGAAGGACATTTCGAATTTACCCGTATGCCTTTCGTTTGAAGAATACTCCAGCTTCATTTCAAAGACTGATGAATTATGTTTTGAAAGAACATATAAACAAAATATGCCCTGTATAT
Source organism: Dromius quadrimaculatus (assembly GCA_963989225.1). Taxonomy (NCBI): domain Eukaryota; kingdom Metazoa; phylum Arthropoda; class Insecta; order Coleoptera; family Carabidae; genus Dromius; species Dromius quadrimaculatus. The sequence continues at coordinate 32,575,779 of OZ022330.1, forward strand.
TACGATGGCATGATAATATTAGGAGCATCTCCCCTATAACATTGCACGAATATTCGTAAGATATTTTCAAAATTAAAAGAATTTTTTGACATCTACTTTAAAAGAATATAATTTGAGAATTCAGTCAGATAAATCATGCGTGAGGAAGTCACTTTTCTCGGTCATATCGTTTCAAAAGACGAAATGAAGCCAAATCCAGCAAAAATTGAAGTAGTAAAAAATTTCCCCATTCCCAAAACACAAAAAGAGATTAAACAATTTCTAGAACTTTCAGGTTATTATAAAATTTATCCCCAATTTCGCGGAGCTCACAAAACCGAAGACTATTTATTCCAAGAAAGGACAGATAAATAAAATACACAATGAAAGATACAGACAGAGTTTCGACAATAGTGAAAATTTATCAATTATTGCCCCGATTTTGCAATACTCTGACTTCGAAAAACAATTCATAATTATAACTTACCCAAGTAATACGAAGATTGATTTGAGACTTTATATAGAATGTGGTTATAAAACTAAGCTGATTTGTACGTTCATATATTAATAGTAGAAGTGATCCATCTCAAAGAGGTGTCCTATTAATGGATTTGAGTAACATGTACATATTACCTACTCTGTCCAATGAGTTCATTATGTTCAACATTATTGCAAAATTGTCTGGTTTTTATGTCCAACATATTGTGACGTGCGAGAGTGGGGGAAGCTCGTAAAGAAGACGTAGTATGGGAGGAGCCTTTCGTCCTTGTTGTGCCGCGCCGCGTCGCAGCACATCACCCCTCCCAATGGAAGCCTCTAGTAATATTCTAGAAATGGAAAGAGTCAAGAAATAGAGCATCCGAGAAATCGATATTTCTCTATATAAGGCCAAGCAAAAGACGTGTGGAAGACAGTAGTAATAAGAGTAGTACTGGTGAAATGGAACTAGAACAGTGAATATTGAACAGTGAAGTGAACAGTGTGTATGAGTAGTGGAATATAAATATCTGCGAGTTTGTTTAAGTTAGAATTAAGTGACAAATAAATAAATATAGTGTTATTAGTGACATAAGAAGAATAAAACTTTTATTTCGATTTAAATTATTGAATAGTGACTTTTATTTGATCACAAACTATATTTCTTCAAGCAATAAACATAACTGTGGTGTCGAGTGTAGGGTTGTTATAAACAATTTAGTATTTTGTTCCTTGCTGCTTTGCAAAATTGGAAAATGGCGTCTAAGAAGTTGTTGAAAGATTTGAAGGTCGCAGAGTTGAAATATCAATTGGAAGAGTGGGATTCGGAAAACAGTGACCGCAGACAAGTTTTGATAGAACGACTGCGAGACGCTTTGACTGAAGACGGTGAGGATCCTGATACATATTTGTTCGAGATTCAACTTTCTTTAACCGATTTGTCTATAAATTTAGAATCAAAATTAAAAGAAAATTCTACAAGTTTAAAAGAAGATTTAGAGTCAAAATTGAAAGAAAATTCTATAAATTTAGAATCAAGATTGAATGAAAATTCTTCAAGTTTAAAAGAAGACTTAGAATCAAAATCGAAAGAAATTTCTACATTATTAGAAGCAAAATTAGGAGAAAAGTTTCTAGAGAGCTCTAAAATTGTAAATGATAAATTAGGAAAATAAGAAGAAAACAGCAACTAGAAAAACTTAGAGATAATTCAAAGGCATGGGAGGAAGTATTCGAAGATAATTTTTAAATGTTGAAAGAAGAACTGGATGCAAAATTGGATGCAAAAATGAAGATTTTTGAAGAAAAATTTAAATTTGGTGTTTCATCTCCAGAAAAAGCTTCAAAAACTGAGATAATTGAATGACCCGCACCAAATCTTGACTCAACTACAAAAATGCGTGTCAAACCTCCAACCTTTGATGGTCAAACATCTTGGATTAATTACCATAGACAATTTGAAGCCGCTGCTAAGGCTAATGGCCGAAATGATATTGAGAGAGTTCCAGCGCTTACAGTTGCTCTCCGAGGAGATGCAGTAAACATTTTACAGGCTATTCCACCGGAAAAAGACAACAATTACAAAAAATTGGTCAAGCGACTGAAGCTGTGATACGGCCATGCACACTTGAAAGAAGTGTATCACACGCAGCTCAAGAACCGATACCAACGTCCCAGCGAGAGTCCACAGGAGTTCTAAGCTGATGTGGCACGCATAGTTCGACTTGCATATCTAACTGGCCCCGGATGATTTCTTGGAAAGCTGGGCTGTGAGAATATTTGTGGACGGCATCAGAGACCATGAAATGCAGCAAGCCCTGCGTTTGGCGCGGCCGAAGAAGCTGGTGGGAGCGTTGGCTCATGCACTGGTATACGAAGCGGCAAAGCAGGCGTCCAGAAGCAGTGCCCGAGTGCTAAAGGTTAATTGTGACTCCGATGCCACGGAAAGCTTAGAAGCCCAGGTTCAGCGGTTGATCGAAGAACTAAAAGATCTCAAGAATTCAAGACAACTTCGATGCTGGAGCTGTGGAGAACTAGGTCATACAAAAAGTCGATGCAAGAAACCCTTGAAGACGTGGCCCAAAAATAAATCTAAGCAGGAAAACTAAATTTGGTCGATGTGCCAGGGCAAACATCAATCCAACCTAAACCTGCTCCACAAAATCATCGCTTCGCTACGTCATCAGTTTCATAGTCTTTTTGTGGATAGATACATAGACGACAAGCCATGTAGTATTTTGTTGGACGCAGGCGCAACGAAGACCATAGTAAGACTCGATTTACTGCGTCCGAACAAACCGTGCATGAGGACAGAATGGCGACTTCAGACAGCTACAGGTGGCTCAGCTACCACACATGGAGAAGTTGACGTCGTTATCATGATTGGAGGAGCAAAAATTAAACACCGTATCTTGGTAGCTGACATAGAAGAAGACTGTATCCTTGGGATGGATATGATGAGAAGATACGGATTCGATCTTAATATGAAAAACGGCGTGATCAAAATCTATAATGAAGAGATCGTCCTACATTATCAAGAAGATTCTTCAGCTTGCTTAATGCTGGCAGAAGACCTTGCGATTCCTGAGCGATGCGAAGAAATTGTACCAGCTACAGTAGGTGGTGAGATTTGAGAAGGGAGCGTCGCAATGCTGGAACCAAACTATAATGTTCAGCAGGGGATTTTGGTTGCTGAAGCCCTCATAAATTGAAGGAAAACAGTACCGGTAAGAATAATAAACGTTAATTATTATGCAGTAAAACTTAAAACCGGTACTATTTTAGGACGCCTTGCAAGAGTGTCCACTATAGAAACCACCGGACAAGACGTAGGGATAAGACCCAACTGCGACAAACTTTCGAGAGAACTATCTAGTTCTGTACTATCCGAAGGACAACAGTTGAACAATCGGCAACAAGCAGAAGATCTGATACGCCGATTCCAAGAGGTGTTTGAAACCAGTGAGGGGCGAAAAGAAAGATCAATAATTGTCCATCTCAAAATTGACACCGGCGATGCACGACCAATTCGACAAGCACCACGACGACTCCTGATTGCGAAGAGAGAAGACGCTGAAGCCATCAACCCTCAAACAGTCCATGGGTCTCTGCGGTGGTAATTGTACAGAAGAAAGATGAGTCTACACGATTTTGTGTCGACTATCGCCAGCTGAATATCGTTACTAAGAAGGACAGTTATCCTCTACGCAGGATTGATGACACCTTGGATACTCTGGCAGGGTCAAAGATCTTCTCAGCCTTAGATCTCAAGAGTGGGTATTGGCAAGTAGCGATGGATGAGAAAGAACTAGAGAAAACTGCATTTACTATTGGCAGTGGATTGTGTTAATTTACGGTCATGTCATTCGGCCTGTGTAATGCTTCTGCTACTTACGAGCGACTGATGGAGACCGTACTCAAAGAACTATCATGAAAAACTTGCTTGGTGTATCTGGACGATATAATTGTGATGGGAAAATCATTTAAAGAACATTTGAAGAATCTGGAACAGGTATTCCAACATTTAAAGAAAGCTGGTTTGAAACTTAGTCCAAAGAAATGCCACTTATTCTAAAAACGGGTAAACTATTCCGGACATGTGGTCTCCGGAGAAGGCGTAGCAGTTGATACAGAGGAAATTGAGACAGTCCAAGAATGGCCAGTACCTGCGGATAAACATCAGCTACGTAGTTTCCTCGGGCTTTGTACTTATAACAGAATACTTGTTTGTGGATTTGCCAATATCTCAAAACCATTGACCAGACTGACAGAAGAAAATCGCAGATATAGCTGGGATGAAGACTGCCAAGTCGCTTTCGAGCAACTGAAGCAACTCCTCGTTCAAGCACCGATACTGAGTTACCCGAAGACGGAAGGACGTTTTATTTTGGATACGGATGCCAGCGATGTCGGAATCGGGGGAGTCTTGTCTCAATTGCAGGATAGTCAAGAAAGAGTCATCGGATACTTCAGTAAGGTTTTATCGAAGCCAGAAAGAAACTACTGCGTCACAAGACGGGAATTTCTAGCAGTAGTCAAGTCCATCGAGCATTTCTACAAATATTTGTATGGCAGAAAGAACTGTCCACGCTGCTCTAAAATGGTTACTCAAGTTCAAGAATCCCAAGGGTCAGGTCGCTCGATGGATCAAGAGACTTTAAGTATAGCATAGGAATGCTGATGCCTTATCAAGACGCCCATGAAAACATGATTGTTTCCTTCATTCTTATCACATCGACTCTCATTTAATTTATTATCACACATAGATGTTGACATATAGAGCCCGATTCTCAATATATCATTTTATCTCATATCAAATTGGTGAAAAATTATATCATATCACCTACTTTTTGTAGATCGTATTCTTAACTGCAAGGTGATATGAAATTAAATATATGAGAATATATGACAGTTTGTTCATTGTAAGTTGGCAACTTTAGCTTTGCATGACACTATTTAAATACTCGCCAGACGTTTTATATTTGTTTGTAAATAAACCGTGAAATGTCAAGCTATTGGCGTTATTAACACAGATCATTCGCTATTACTATTATAAAAAACTATGGCATCTCAACCACAATGAAAAGCATACGCAACAGAAATGCAAATCAATTTCAGTTATTCAAGAAAACCCTAATTTGAATAATGGCACGGTTGTAAATTTGAATGCCACAACCATCTTATGGGAAGATGTTTTAAAAACATTAAATGCATGTGGAGGTACAAATAAATCCGGAAAAGAATGGGGAGAAACATGTATATACTTTTATTAAGAAGTAGGAAGCTTTACTCATTTCGGCATTGAATTTTAACTAACAATTTCTGGCACTTCTTTAACACATCTGCTGACAGTAATTTGACAGCCAAATTGATGTCATCTTAGTAATTCAATAAAAAGTGTTTCACTTAAATGAAAAGTGTTAAATCCTGGACGAATATATCTAAGTACTCCATTTTCTTCCTCTTTTACAGCTTCAATAGATAAAACATCCAAATATTCGTTCATTTTTTTATAATATATGTTTTCTGTCACACTATTCTCACTTTATTATAACTGATTTCACTAGTAAAATACCAGGTGGAAAAAAGTGAGTCATTTTATCACCAAGTATCACATTTTTGTCGTTAAGAATAAGACAAGTGACATTTGGTGAACATTTTCATTCTTTTACACTTCAGTGATAGTTTAGAATTGGACCCATACACACATTAATTCTATTGTAGGTACACTTTTCATTTCACTTTGTCATTTTGACCCTTATTTTCATACTTTTGTACAAAGTAGCATTCCTGAAGATGGTCCAGATGGGACAGAAACTATAGAATAGAATAGAGAATGAAACTCTTGATTGAATTCACACAGTTCATTTTCTTCATTTGATCTCACAGTTAGCATCATCCACTACTTCCATTGAAAAGAATGACCTGGGAACGAAATTATTAACGATTAGAATTGCCGAAAAACTTATAATAAATACTTTCGTAGTGACAATTAGCGATTCGTACAGAAATAATTTGATGACAAGAGATTCTCAGAGCCTACAGGAAGTTGAGATGTTGCTACAGAATGATCTCCAATATATTTGAAATCATATGCTAATACAATCACCAACATGAAACCCGAAACTAACACTACTACCACAAATAGACATCTACCTAACATTCCTCTACAAGAATTTCCCGAAGCAAATTTCCCCACTGGCTCAGTAAATACTTATAACTAAAACTAGTCCAATAATCAAAGATTTGCTAGCAGTAGTCAAGTCCATCGAGCATTTTTACAAATATCTGTATGGCAGAAAGAACTGTCCACGCTGCTCTAAAATGGTTACTCAAGTTCAAGAATCCTAAGGGTCAGGTCGCTCGATGGATCAAGAGACTTTAAGTATAGCATAGGAATGCTGATGCCTTATCAAGACGACCATGTCCCAAAGATTGTCAGCATTGTTCTAAGGCTGAAGCAAAATCATTCCGGACAACTGTCAACCACAAGAGATAGAAAAGGACATAGATGGCGACTCAGAGTTGCGAATTATTCAAGAATAGAATAAGAAAGGAACACGACCGACATGGCAAGAGATGGCACCATACTCCCTGACGATTAAATCATACTGGGCTTAATAGGATTCCATAATCCTGGATGAAGGCGTCTTAAAGCGTGTCCTGAAAGATCCGGATGAAACCAAGAGTAGAGAACAGCTGATCGTTCCTAGAGATCGGGTTCCAGAGGTCTTGAGACATCTCCATGATGGAGTGAGTGGGGGACACCTTAGAGTAACGGAGGCTCTGCAGAGAGTTCGTGAGCGGTTTTATTGGCTGAACTGCAAAGGAGACGTTAAGGAATGGTGCAGGAAATGCACTAGGTGCGCTTAAAGCAATGGTCCGCAGAAACGACCAGGAGCTCCGATGCGACAGTATAATGTCTGTAGTCAATTCGAGAGGATAGCCATCGACGTAGCAGGGCCATTTCCCGAATCAGACTTTGGAAATAGATACATTGTTGTCGTCATGGACTATTTTAATGAATGGGCGGAAGCGTATAATCAAGAGGCCGCTACTATTGCAGACGTCCTAGTGAAGAACTGGATCTGCCGTTCTGGCGTACCCTTGGAGCTGCATTCTGATCAGGGAAGAGACTTTGAATCCACACTTTTCCAAGGAATATGCGAAGTATTGAATATTCGTGAAACCAGAACTACTGCATCACATCCGCAGTCCGATGAAATGGTGGAACGGATGCATAAGACCATTAACAGACACCTAGCCAAAGTTGTTTCTAGTCGCCAGAAAGACTGGGACAAATATCTCCATCTGTTCCTTTTGGCCTACCGCTCATCCGTACACGAAACAATCGGACAGACTCCAGCAAGAATTATTTTTGGACGGGAACTTCGGCTACCATGCGATCTAAAGTTTGGCTGCAGACCTGAAGAAAACCTGAGTGGTGAAGATTATGTCACTAATTTAAGGCGTCAGATGGACGATATCCACTTCCGAGTCCGTATAAACATCCGGAATGCCAGCGACCGGATGAAAGAGACCTGAGAGATGATCACGTCAAGGCACAAGACGGGGGTTTTCAACCAGGAGACTTTGTGTGGCTTCATAACCCAGGGCGGCGACGTGGCCTGTCTCCAGAATTACAGACATCTTGGGAAGGGTCTTACGAAGTCATCAGAAGAATTAACGACATAATCTATGAAATCAGACGCAACCTCAAGAGCAAATCAAGAGTGGTGCACTTCAATCGGCTAGCACCATTTGCAGGAGACAACAATGAAGATCCCAATGACGCACGTGCTCGTAAGATCCATGCGCAGGAAGATTCATTTGAGGAGCTCATGTGGACGTCGGGCTCGATTCGGAATAACTACCGAAGTGCAGCAGGATCTATTTAGAGTCCCGGCCGACTACTCCTTGTCCCATTGTGTATTAGGAGATTTGAAGATGTCCCGAGGGATAGCAGCAGTTCTCAAGAAGAAGTTTGGCAGGCCAGAACACCAGAAGCCTACAGTAGGGAAGACCAACTGTCTAAGGGACAATACGACAACCAAGGAAGGCTATATATACCACATGGTAACGAAAGATAAATTTCATCGCAAATCAACCTACCGTTCCATGTAGGAAACGCTGCAAGACATGCGAGGCCATTTAATGCAGAACGACATCCTGAAACTGGCAATACCAAAATTGGGCTGCGGTCTGGATGGATTAGATTGGAAGATTGTTCGAAATATGATTGAGGTAATATTCCAGAACAGCGGAATTCAAATATTGGTCTGCTGTTTCCACCCAGCAGGCACGATCGGACCGAAAACTGTCGACTGCTACTTCTACCAAACTACTGGTTGCACCAAGGGCGGCGAGTGTCGATTCCGGCATAGACATGAAGGTGTGTTTCAGGACGGAGCACTGTTAAGAAGAGGGCGGTGTGACGTGCGAGAGTGGGGAAAGCTCGTAAAGACGACGTAGTATTGGAGGGGCCTTTCATCCTCGTTGCGCCGCGTCGCATCGCAGCACATCATCCCTCCCAATGGAAGCCTCTAGTAATATTCTAGAAATGGGAAAAATCGAGAAAAAGAACATTCGAGAAATCGATGTTTCCCTACATAAGGCCAAGCAAAAGACGTGTGGAAGACAGTAGTAATAAGAGTAGTAGTGTGAAATGGAACTAGAACAGTGAAGTAAACAGTGTGTATAAATAGTGAAATACTAGCTAGGCTTCGCAGCTCCATATGTGAACCGCCTCCGGCAAAAATAATTTCTTGATAAGATTAGTTCCAATTATAATTTCAGCCTACAGAATTCTCCTGCTCCATATTAAGTTTCTGCATTTTTCCCTGTACGTGATTTCACTCTTTTTTATAGACAATTCCCAATGTTATTTCATGTATTTATCTGGAGGAACATTATTGATTTCAACTCCTTCACGATTTACAGGGACTCTAGGTGTCGCAGCTCCAAATATGTACCGCCTCTCTGACAAGAATTCTTCTTTGACAAGATCAATACCGGATGTGAATTGAGCTCACGTAATTCCCCTGCTTCATATTATATTACTACACTTTCCTCTGCCCGTGATTTTATTGATTGACAGTTTCCAATCATATTTAGGTATAAATCCTCAAGAAAATCATCGATTTCATTCCCTTTAAGGATTAGCGACGAGATGGCGAGATTGATTCTCTAGTAGAACTATCTTTTCAAAAGAACCACTTTTGCCGCACAATTTCCAATATTATACACAGGTCTTGATATTTACCAGTATTCATTATCAAAGCAGCCTATAAGTTATTTGAACTACTACAGACGGCCTTACGATCGACAGAATAGGTGTGCGAGAGAAAAAGAAAGTGTGCATCAGAATGATTCGAATCATTCAAATCTGGATTGAATATTTAATTTTATATCCCAAGATTTATTGATAAATAGCACTCAATATCAATAATATTTAAAATATTGTCATCAAATAGCAATAGAATATCTAATATTTCATAATAATAATCTCCCTTAAACTATTATCATAAGTAGATTTATAATCATCAACTACAATATATTACAGCTTCTCACATCTTGAGGAACTGATAATAACTAAATACTTAAATAAGAGTCAACCTCTTACCAACGGTAATAGGATGCTAGTGTTAAGACCTGTATATAAGACCGTAATGCGGCGTGAATTTACATGCTCTATTTTTGCATCGAAAGCTGCAAAAGATTTATAAATTGCTAATACCGCTGTAAAAATACTTTACTTTACGTATTAAGATTGCAACAATGAAAGAGTCAGCGAACATAATTTTTTTCTTATATATTCATGTTATTCCTTCTAATTTGCAGCATGTTTTGCCTAAGACTGCTAATCATTCTGGGAAATGTTCCAGGTAAATGTTGTGCCAGTTCATTCAGGGAACAATCTATGCTATTCTTTATTACTCATGCAGGATGAGTATTATTTTGCGCACGTTTCTCTGGGCGGTAAATGGCTCTTTGACTTTTGAGTGCGCCAAGTATAATTTGAGTGCGACAAGTTTACTTATTTATGAATATGAACTTATTTTTCTAATAAGAAACTTGTATATGAAATTTCAGTCAAAGATTTTTAGGCTTTCTCAAGTCATCGTGCTTTCAGAAATAGACAAGCACAACGACTGAATTCATTTTAAATTATGTTTTCTTGAGTTCAGAAGGGTCTAAAACGTAGAGATTTATTGGAAGCGGCAACTGTCTTCATACTTTTTTGTGGATGCATCCCAGTGGTTGATTTTAATTTTAATTTTAAATGGAGTTGCATACCAATAGCGGAAAAAAATATTGAGTAGTCATCCCAATAATACACATTTCTTCTTCATTGTCTTCTACACCCGATTTATAAGCCATTCAATAAGTTCATTTTCTCATCAATTTTGACCGTTGTAAAATAATCAGGATATACGGTGTGACACAATGATCGAGTTGAACAAGAAACTTCTCTTCCAGGTCTAAACAAAGAATTAGGACCTTTTCTTATTTTTAATGTAATTTTGAGAATTCAAATTTTTCTTGGGATGTTTATTTCCACACATTTCATGTCAAATGGAATTGATATTGATGCCAACAGTTTACTTTACTTCAGTGATCATTGAATGATCTCAGCTATCAGTTTGTAATCGATTGCAACAATATTTTGCTCATCCTCATCAATAAATCATTGCTGGTTGATCACAACTAAAGATGGGCTGATTAAAACAATATTTTGTCGAAAGCAATGGAAGAGAAGGTGATCCTAATTATAAATTGTTGATAATGACTTGTACATAGCATTTTTTGTTGATTATATCAATAGTACGATATCCATTAAATAGTCAGTCCATCGATTGCAACAATCAACCAAAGATCACAATTGGAATTGAGTAAATGACAACAATAATTTTCAGTAGGTTTTTATCGTTTATCTCATGAATTAACAATTACTTCACGATCAAAGTCCAAATTGAGTTGATCACAACAAAAGATTGTTGTCCGTGATAATCTACAATCGATGATTTCTACTCAGGAATTATTGTTGATTATAAGATCATTATAACCACTACAATAACAATACTAGTTTGAAAGAGTCATGTGATCATAATAAAAATATTATTGAATACAACAATCAAATCATTTATTCCAACAATAAAATTATGGATTTGAGTATACAATTTGATCGTAGCATTAAAACAACAGTATAAGATAACTAAAACGTCCAAACTATCAATTATAACAATACCAATGTTGATGAGAATAATGGCTTGTTGATTATAACAAAGAAATTGCTCTATCTATATCATCTATCAACATTTTCCGCGAAAACCCTTTCTTGAATACGTATAATCTGAGAATAAAGCACTGAATCTATCCATATCATGTGTCTCCTACATTTCTAGAGAAATTAATTTTTTCCAATCCCATATATGATTTTTCTCATCGATATCACCGATTATTAATAAATTGGAAGTTCTAACCAATAATTCTTATTTCGTTTTATCTTCGTTCACGTCATCTACAATTTTATCGTATTTGTAGTTTTCAAATACAAAGATATATTTTGTTGACGTTCAATGAAATTGTACAATTTGAGGCTAAGAATATCCAAAAAGCCATGAATCTCGTTAATATTTAACAATTTTACAGGCCTGTATGTAAGTAGATGAATTAATTTGGTTCGAAAATCTTGTTTGTATATGTCTATTCTCACAAGGGTCTTATCTATGGGTTATTGAAATTTAGTCCTGAAGTGTACCACTAATAGCAGTGATGCACGTTTCAACTTTCAGTTCAAGATCTCATGGTCCTTGCAATATATATGTCTATGTCTGATTTACTCATTTGAAACGTAAAGAGAGCAAAAATGTTTGAATTGAATAATTCGTACAGCACTATTATTGAAGACTTCTTCAAGAAGAGAATCATTGGAAAAAAGCATTATTCAGGTACTTATCTTCTGTAGTCCATATAGGCTATGTTTGTTGTGTACAACCTGTGTACAATAATGAACTCATGATTCCAACAATCACACTCTAGTCTCTAGTGCATACATCAGAATTGCCTATACTACGAATTAAAACATCAGCTCATGAAATGAAACAACATTAGAGCCTAGACTATTAGATGTCAAAAACTACAGATCAAAGTTTTAGAGCCATTGAGATTTGCTACTCTCCCCAATGCACTTAATATGTCAGAGTCATCAAGAAAATATTTCATATCCAATTTTGTATACCAATTGAATAGGAACATCCACACTAAATAAGAAATTAGTGACTTTTGATATTGTAATAAAATAATATGTATTATACAGGACATTTACGAACAGTTTATTACATAACCTTAAATACGAGGTTATCGGAAATATTCATACTGTAATAGATGTTCATTGAGTGGTGTATGATTTATATCTTCTAACAAGTACAAAATATTGATTGATGGCTCCATTATCGTAATATTATAATCAGTTGATCATTGCTTGTTTCATTGTTGACTCAAGCAAAATGTTCGATTGGCTGGGTTTATCAAGTCTTCAACTCAAATTTATTCAACTGAAAGAGATGTGAGAATAGCATAAACTAAACTATTACCAAACAATATTGAAAATCTAAATAAATACTCGTGTATTGTTGAATATTTACCACATGTACCAGCTAAACTATAGGGATTTCCAGCTAAGTGGCAAATTTTAGAAGTTCAATAAGAGATATTCGTTATACGTCAATTACATTCTTCTATCTCTTTCAATTGAATTTATTAGGTATTTAACCATTATTATTCGAATATTTGATTTGAATAATTATGTCAACTACATATTGTTGTGTACCTGGTTGTAGTTCTTGAAATTTTTTTTTTCCTATTTCCTAAACGGAAGTAATGTTAGTGATAAATTTAATGATTTTGATTTTATAGGTAGAAAAAAAGTGTGAATGAATTCTTTCAAAATTGGAAAAAGAGTGAGTCCTTTTATGAAAGTATTTCTTCAATTTTATTGTGGCGGTGACTGCAACGCAGAAGTTTGCAAACGTAAACCATACAATTTCAGATTTAAATCTGAGTTGTCACGTGAAGTGCCACAAATAATTATGGCTGGTACCACAAGCTCTGTTTTTGGCTGTACTAGCAGTGTTATTTTAAAAAGAGTTTTAAGGCAATATAAATATTTCAAGCTATTTTAATAGAAAATATGCAAATAAATTTTGTAGATATATGTGTTTTCTGTAATTTGTATCTGAAGATTATTTTCTAAAGTATTTGAGAAAATTCTAATTGCGTTAAAACACATCTTGACACAACGTTCTTAGTATCGCCAAAAACAGAGCTCGTGGTACCAGCCTATGTGTCCAGCATTAAAAACTTCTTGTCCTACGTAAACTACTCTGGAATTTTAATTTTAATATATCGGAAATATTCTATCAAGAAAAATCTTAGATCCTTCGTCATTCCGCTATTATTCATTGAATGATTTATCTGAAACATAAATGTAATATAAAAGTGGAAAATCAAATTCAGAACAATATCAATCTGTAACATTATAATTTATATTGATGTACAACTTCTAAATACAGCAAATTCTTCGTAAATCACTTCATTTCCAATTGTACACTATGCAATAAACTCGCGCAATGTCTCTTTTCGAGCTTTGAATTTTACTCACAGTGGCGCTTATAGCATAACTTTAAATCCCTATACTTGACATGTTTCAAACTTCATTCAATCTTCAGTACTTATTCCATCCACAACAGAGAAACATCATGAATCAAAATATCCCTTGATTAAAAGAATCGATTTCTTCATAACAATTATATGTTGAAATCATTCTATAACTTAGCCAACAACTAATCCATTTTGCGATCAGGCATATTCTGCGTTGAAAATGCATGAATATCGTGACATATTACTTTATTTCAAATAATGTTTGAGCATAGCCTCAAAAATATTTCATAAAATTGTCATTATGTTAATATTATTCAATTGAACTACTTACTTTCTATTTATTAGATGTGTACATTGTTGAAAACTGGAATTGGAATTTTGCGTAAAAGCGATTACGCATGTACATTCTTCGCTTGGGAAATAAGTTGGCAATACTGAATTTATTGAAATGTCAAAAAAATAGTAATTTTAATATTTAAGCATAATATTTGCTTGAAATGTATCACAAGTGATTTGCTCATGTTTGTTATAAATGTATCAATACATAAATTTGTGAAAATTTTTCTCATCCTGCAATATTCAATGAAATATAATATTGAAACCTAGACGTCAAAGCTGACAGATATCATCGATGCTCAACAATTATTTGTACATGGCTACTATTTTAACGTGAAAGCGAGTACGCATGTACATTCTTCGCTTGGGAAATAAGTTGGCAATACTGAATTTATCGAAATGTCAAAAAAATAAGAACTTTAATATTTGAGCATAATATTAGCTCAAAATGTATCACAAGTGATTTGCTCATGTTTGTAATAGATGTATTAATACATAAATTGGTGGAAATCTTTCTCATTTTGCAATATTCAATGAAATAATATTGAAACCTAAACGTCAAAGCTGACAGATGCCATCGATGTTCAACAATTATTTGTACATGCCTACTATGCCCAGGAGGAATTTTTGACGGTTTTTGATTTTTTACACGGAACCTATAAGACTGAAGAGATTCAGACCCCCAAAAGGCACTGCCCGTCAAGAATATCAAATTTATAAAAAAAAAATCATGTCAATCAGAGTTCTCGTTTAGGCTGTAGCCGTGGTTAACTGAAAGTGTATCTTATGCCTTTTAGTATATAAGAAGACAAGCGTTTCGAACCGCTTCGCGGGTCTAAGCGCTAGGCTTCGCAGCTCTATATGTGAACCACCTCCGGCAAAAATAATTTCTTGATATGATTAGTTCCAATTATAATTTCAGCCTACAGAATTCTCCTGCTCCATATTATATTTCTGCGTGATTTCACTCTTTTTTATAGACAATTTTCAATATTATTTCATGTATTTATCTGGAGAAAAATTATTGATTTCAACTCCTTCACGATTTACAGAGACTCTAGGCGTCGCAGCTCCAAATATGTACCGCCTCTCTGACAAGAATTCTTCTTTGACAAGATCAATCCCGGATGTGAATTAAGCTCACGTAATTCCCGTGCTTCATATTATATTACTACACTTTTCTCTGCCCGTGATTATATTGATTGACAGTTTCCAATCATATTTAGGTATAAATCCTTAAGAAAATCATCGATTCCATTCCCTTTAAGGATTAGCGACGAGATGGCGAGATTGTTTCTCTAGTAGAACTATCTTTTCAAAAGAACCACTCTTGCCGCACAATTTCCAATATTATACACAGGTCTTGATATTTACCAGTGAGGGTATTCTTTATTAGAGCAGCTTATTAGTTATTTGAACTAATACAGACGGCCTCACGATCGACAGAATAGGTGTGCGCGAGAAAAAAAAAAAAGGGGAATCAGAAAGACAAGAAACAGCGATTCGAATCATTCAAGTCTGGATTGAATATTTGATTTTATATCCCAAAATTTATTGATATATAGCACTCAATATCAATAATATTCAAAATATTGCCATCAAATAGCAATAGAATATCTAATATTTCATAATAATAATCTCTCTTAAACTATTATAATAAGTAGATTTATAATCATCAATTACAATATATTACAGCTTCTCACATCTTGAGGAACTGATAATAACTAAATACTTAAATAAGAGTCAACCCCTCACCAACGGTAGTGGGATGCTAGTTTTAAGACCTGTATATAAGACCGTGATGCGTGGATTAACATGCTCTATTTTTGCATCGAAAACTGCAAAAGCTTTACAAATTGGTGATACCGCTGTAAAAATACTTCACTTTACGTATTAAGATTGCAACAATGAAAGAGTTACCGAACACAATTTTTCTCTTATATATTCATGTTATTCCTTCTAATTTGCAGCATGTTTTTCCTGAATAGACCGTCAGATAGTCGTAGATTTGAGTGCCCCATTTTGTTTTCTCTGCCTTCAAGAGTTTTGATAAGTATGTATATTTAGAGTATAATATTGCCAAAATTAAAGCTGGACCGTGTGGCCAACATAATAATAATTAATTTCAAATTTTTATAAAAAATCCTGTTTTGATCCAATTTTGTCGTTTCTGCCATGCTTACGGAATGAAATTAAAGGAAAAAAGAGTCAGCAAAAAACGATAGGCAGAAGTGATCCACTTGGCCAAGGGTTTGGAATGAGGGCTCGATTATGCAAAAAAATATATCAATTTTTCACGTTTTTCTCGTTCCTGCCGTTTGGCCATATGAAAGTTGATATCATAAGTATCTCGTAAAAACGAATGGCATAAGTTTTTCGAATGGCCAAGTCAATATGCATGAAAACATCTTGCGAAAGTCTGAATTGATCAAAATAATGAAATTGATGAATGTAGCAATATAATGTTGACAGCTGCTGTATCATTTGTCTACTCGTCGTCCGATTCCTTAATATCCAACAAAAAACTCTTGTTCTTCACAATTACAATATATTTCAATAACAGATATTATGAACAAACACTGAAAGAAAAATAATATCTGACTCTTACAGAATATCTCTGTCCACTCTTTCTTACGCACGCGCCTGCGCACGCGCACCCGAGCGTCAACGTCACACCTAACAATGTTACCAACTGTTGGAATAGATGTCTGTGTTGATTGTTCCAATGACATTCATTAAAATCAGCTGATTACAACAGTAAATTTTCACTTGCAGCAACCCGTATCATCTATCAACATTTTCCGCGAAGACCCTTTCTTGAATAACTTCGTTTAATCTGAGAATAAAGTATTGAATCTATTCATATCATGTGTCTCCTACACTTCTTGAGAAATTAATTTTTTTCAATCCCATATATGATTTCTCTCAACTATTACAATATATTTCAATAACTGATATTATTAACAAACACTAGAAGAAAAATAATATCTGATTCCCACAAAATATCTCTATCCACTCTTTCTTACGCACGCGCACCCGAGAGTCTACGTCACACCTAACAATGTTACCAACTGTTGGAATAGATGTCTGTGTTGATTGTTTCAATGACATTCATTAAAATCAGCTGATTACAACAGTAAAATTTCACTTGCAGCAACCCGTATCATCTAACAACATTTTCCGCAAAAACCCTTTCTTAAATACGTATAATCTGAGAAAAAAGCACTGAATCCATCCATATCATGTGTCTCCCACATTTCTTGAGAAATTATTTTTTTCCAATCCCATGTATGATTTTTCTCATTGATATTACCGATTATTATTAAATTGGAAGTTCTAACCAATAATTCTTATTTCGTTTTATCTTCGTTCACGTCATCTACCATTCTATCGTATTTGTAGTTTTTAAATACAAAGATATATTTGGTTGACGTTTAATAAAATTGTACAATTTGAGGCAAAGAATATCCAAAAAGCCATGAGTCTCGTTAATATTTAACAATTTGACAGGCCTGTAGGTAGATGGATTAATTTGGTTCTAAAATCTTGTTCGTATATGTCTATTCTTACAAGGGTCTTATCTATGGGTTATTGAAATTTAGTCCTGAAATGTACCACTAATAGCAGTGATGCACGTTTCAACTTTCAGTTTAAGATCTCATGGTCCTTGCAATATATATATATCTATGTCTGATTTACTCATTTGAAACGTAAAGAGAGCAAAAATGTTTGAATTGAATAATTCGTACAACGCTATTATTGAAGACTTCTTCAAGAAGAGAGTTATTTAAAAAAAGCATTATTCAGGTACTTATCTTCTGTAGTCCATATAGGCTATATAAGATAAGATTAGTTCCGATTATAATTTAACTCTACAGAATCCTCCTGCTCTATATTATATATCTGCATTTTCCCTTATTCGTGATTTCACTGTTCTTTATAGACAATTCCCAATGTTATTTCATGTATTTATCTGGAAAGAAATTATTGATTTCAACTCCTTCACAAACTACTAGGCGTCGCAGCTCCATATATGTACCGCCTCTCTGACCTGAATTCTTCTTTGACAAGATCGATCTTGAATGTGACTTGAGCTCACGTAATTCCCCTGCTTCATATTATATTTCTACACTTTTCTCTGCCCGTGATTACATTGATTGACATTTTTCAATGATATTCAGGTATAATTTCTTGAGAAAATTATTGATTTCATTCCCTAGCGACGAGATGCCGAGATTGTTTCTCTAGTAGAACTATCTTTCCAAGAGAGCCACTCTTGCCGCACAATTTCCAATATTATACACAGGTCTTGATACTCACCAGTAATGAGGCTATTCATTATCAAAGCAGCTTATTAGTTATTCAAACTACTACAGACGGCGTTTCGATCGACAAGATAAGTGTGAGAGAAAAACAGGAAGTGTGCATCAGAAAGACGAGAAACAGCGATTCGAATCATTCAAGTCTGGATTGAATATTTAATTTCATATCCCATAATTTATTGATATGTAGCACTCAATATCAACAATATCAAAAATACTTCTATCAAATAGCAATAGAATATCTAATATTTCATAATAATTACATTCAATTCCTTTTTATTCACAAAAATGGATTTTTGAACTTGTGACGAATAGAGATTTCTCTCAATCTTCCTTAAACTATTATTATAAGTAGATTCATAATCATCAATTACAATATATTACAGCTTCTCACATCTTGAGGAACTGATAATACTTAAATACTTCAATAAGAGTCAACCCCTTCCCAATGAAAGTGGGATGCTAGTGTCAAGACCTGTCTATAAGACCGTATTGCGCAAATTTACATGCACTTTTTTGCATCGAAAACTGCAGAAGGTTTACAAATTGCCAATACCACTGTGAAAATACTCTACTCGATGTATTAAGTTTGCAACAATGTAGGAATTAGCGAACATAATTTTTTTCCTATATATTCATGTTATTCCTTCTAATTTGCAACATGTTTTGTCGAACGCATCGTCAACGCTACCACCGACAAACCTTGGCATGCGACGTCCAAATATGGGTATAAATAATTCTCATTCCACATTGATAATAATTATTTCCCTACTTTGAAAAAATCTGACGTGAACATCACGTGACTCACTTGTATGTCATTAGATAAATAATACAATGTGATTTTGTATTTGATCATATATCTCATTGGATATTTATGATCGAACACAAAATCTCATCGTTCCACAGTTAATCGTTTTGGATTGACTCAAGATATTCTAAGAATCTGTCAAGTAAAATGCGCTTTTAGCCAAGTCGGTTACAATAGAAACAGTAGGTTATTATTCTTATACTACAACATTCCTAAATACTGATTTCCAGAATTCTACGACTACCAACAGATCTGATTTTATGCGCAAAATTAAAAAATGAATTTCTACTGGAGTGCACTTCCGGTTCAGTCTATCGTTATGAAAATAGTAGGCAATCATTCAGATGCTACAGCAGATTGAAATACCAAATTTCAATATTCTATACCTGATCGTTTCGAATTCATGCGAAAAATTCCAAAAGACTGTCAAGTAAAGTCTATTTTTGGCCTTGTGGATCTTGATAAAAATAGGATATGAGCATTTAGACGATTTAATCGTCTTGAATACTGAATTCTAACAATCCACGTCCAATTGTTTTGGATTTATGCGGAAAATTCAAAAGATGTTTCGAATAAAGTGCTCTTTCGGCTTATTCGATATCAATCATAATGCAAGGTGTTCAACTAGACATTATAAAAGTGCCTAATACTTAATTCAAATATTCTATGATTGATTGCTCAGAGTTTATGCGGAAAATTCAAGATTCTGTCATATGAAGTGCACTTCCGCCTTAGCCGATTGTTACAAAAATAGAAGATAAACCTTAGGATGCTACAGCAATTTCAAATGCTGAATTCCAGTGTCCTATGGCTGATCATTCTGAATTTATGCGAAAAATTTCGAAAAAGTTGGAGGTGAAGTGCACTTCCTGTTCAGTTTATTCTATATTCATGCAAAAAATTTGAAGGGATTCTCAAGTAAAGTGCACTTTTGGCTTGGCCGATTTATACAAAAATAACAGATTACCATTTTGATACAAAACCAAGTTCAAATTCTGAATTTTAACAATCTACGGTTGATTGTTCTGGATTTATTACAAAACTTCGGAAAAAGTTTCAAGTAAAGTGGACTTCCGGTACAGACGATTGGAACCATAATTCCAGGTGCACAACGAGACCCTATACCAGTCTTGAATACAAAATTTCAACATTATACGTTCAACCAGTTTTGAGATTTGCGAGTTACGCACGCACGTACGAACGCACGCATGCACGAACATACGTAGCGACATCAAGCCAAAAATAGTCAAAATGGATTCAGGAATGCTCAAAACGGATATATCTATCAAAATCTCGATATGTGAATTTTGTCGGTTTCACAATACTTCCTTGTACTTTGTACAAGTAAGTAAGAATGTATCGAGTTTAATAATAAATAAAATAAGACCACTAATAATTTTAGGAAATGTTTCAGGTGAATGTTATGCCAATTCATTCATGGATCAATCTAAGTTATTTAATATTTTTTGATACATACCACCGGTAATGAAATGAACGCAGAAAACTCAAACGTTCCATCAATGAAGTTTTGGTACCACAGATTGAAAGTACCTTATTTATGGATAAGAAACCAAGTTTTGGATAAAAAACTTGAATATGACATTTCAGTGAAAAATTTCAAGGCGTTCTCAAGTTGTCGTGTTATCAGAAATAGACAAACACAACGACTGACTTTCTTTCGAATTATGTTTTTTTTGGGTTCAGTAGGGTTTAAAACGTGGAGATTTATTGGGAGCGACAACTGACCTCATACTTTTTTGTGAATACATCTCAGTGGTTGATTTTAATTTCAGTTTTGAATGAAGTTGCACACTAATAGCGGAAAAATTGATGATTGTAGGAATGAAAATGTTAACTGTCATTAAAATTTTTCTAATCTACCGCAGTAGCGTAGAGAAAACTCAGATCCGTGACTTCAAATTTCGAATATTCAGGAAAACTATGCAGAGCAAGTATTTAATATGTTACATTCAATAATATTCGAATATGTTACCTATTGTATTCATAATCAAATTTTAAATATATGTTTGCTTCAATCACTGAAAATTTGCAAGATGATAGATATCAACAGAAGAATACAAGCTTCACTCTTTTAGAGCCCCTTCAAAAACACTTTTTTGCAACAGATCTATCTTCCTAGATGATTACAAATTATTGAGTAGCCAAATGAATTTTTGAGATCAAAATAAATTCAATAAAGAGTAATCAGGCACATCTTTGGCAGAATATAGTTGAAGAGTACCTGATTGCGTTCAAGAAATTTTATGTGATTGCCGACGTCTCTCACTTCAAGTTGCTAGAAATAAGAGATTGAAATTATTGTATATTGACGATGATGGACTCAAACTCCATGCTATACTTTTTTTCCAACAATTAGTTACTTCATCCTGATAACAATAATATATCATTTGATAACAGAAATGAATTTCATAATTACAAGAATGGATTCTCTAGATTACAAGAATTGACTCTCTTGATTACAAGAATAGATTCTCATAACAATTATATGGTAATTTTATCTTGAAGTTTAGTCAATAACTACATCATTCTACGATCTCTTGTTTAATAAGTGTTTTATAGTGTGGAATATCCATATTCCCTATTTTGTATTCAAAATGCAATAATATTGTCGCATATTACTCTTATCCTAGAAGTTTCTGAGCATAACCTGAAGAAGATTACAGAAATTTGTCATTTTATTAATATTATGCGATTAAACTATCTACTTTCTCTCTATGAGATGTGTACATTATTGTGAATTGAAATTGGAAATGTTAGCAAAAGCGTATTTATAAATAGTATAATCGAATGATGGATCGTCGGATGATGGATGAATCGGCAGGATTAGTATATTAAACTCATATCTCTTGAGCCAACATTTTGAATCTTATAAATTCTTCTTCAGTGTCTACAAACAATTGAATTTTTTGCAACAATATCATTATAGAACTATAATTTCACTGACATACGCAGTAATTAGATACCAACTAAACTTACTGAACCTCTTATCAACCTGCAGCGCTAATAATGAATTTATTGTAAGCATGTTTTCTACAATATTTGTAAATGTGGTATAAATTGTCTAGTGCATTTATGAATACATGGTCATGTTTAATTTTCCTTTAAAACTGTTCCTGAGGATTTATTCAATTCTATGGTACAAAATACATATTTATTTGAGTAATTGAACAGAATATATTATATGCATACAGTTTATTTGAGTGAATTTTCATAATTTACATTTCTCAACAGATAAATAATGATAATTGATTTTTCCATTGTTGTTCCTAACCAATCTTTTCTTGATTCAAACTGAGAGTATTCACAAATTTGAAATAACATATATTCTTTCCTAATTACTTTTAATAATACACTTTTTATTCGACATGCCAGTTGAAAACGGTCCAAGAGCTCCTATGGGACCACTATTTTAGCCTTCAGGTTGACCGGTATACCAAGTCGATCCACTTTAAATGAATATACATGATTTGAAGCACAGTTTCTAAAAATTATATCAAATTATAAGAGCAACAAATATATACATCAATTACCTGAACAGATCTGCTTTGAATCTTCTGACTGCATGAATTCAGTTATGATGTTATTGATGTTTGATGCACGACTAACAGTAGATGGAACTATCCGATAGCAAAGTACAATTTTGTGCTTTTGTAAAACTGGTTCAGAAGACTTGAATCGAAGTAGCACAATTTCAACTGAAATAGATTATAATTTTAATGGAATAACAATAATTCTATAATTCATTTCGGTTAAGAACGGTCTAAAGATTCCTATGGGACTATGACTCTAGCCTTTCGATTGACCATGATGTCAGTTGCATCATTTATCAGTTACTCGTCAATTTTCAAGTTTGTTTCCATTCAGGTAATATGTGACTATATTTGTAGCTTTTATTTCTTGATTTTATTTCCAGCAAATTTATTGTGAAACCTTTATTCATTGTGAGTGGATCATATCCGCATTTCAGTCTATTGAAAGACTTAAATCGTAATGCCGTAAGAGCCCTTGGACCATTCTTGACATAAATGAACCATAGACAAAAATACTTTTGATCACTTCCAACAATTATTCATTGAACTTGATACTTTTTGTGCAATATACTATTTCGTACAATGTAGTCTATTATACAGATTGATACAATATTTCAGAATCGATCGATGTCTCATTAAAAATTTTAAATATTTTATTGACACAGCATTCAGATTTTTTGTGAACATATAAAATTTCCTTTCCTCACAGGCCATGTGTTTGCAATTTTTGCCTCTATATTCAAGCTGAGATTTAATAAAACCTAAATAATGTTATTTCAATGTTTATAGATTTAATTTACCAAAAACTAATTACAAACATTTTTCTTGGCAGCTCAAATGTTATTATGGAGCTCCGCACAAGCTGCTTCTCTTGCCGCAAGTACATTATTCCTGCTTGAGAATATTTAGCGCAGATACAACGCTCGTTTGAGAACCACGTGAACAAAACATGAGCCATCCTTAAAACAATAAGTTTCGTGAAAGCTATAAAATATCTCATGGAAAATATATGGATACAAATTACTCACGCTCTAATGGATGAACAAAGACTCTATTCGCATAAATAAGTTTATTAGAATAACATTCCAAAACATCACTTCTAGACTGACAACTGACGCATGCGCACAAACGGCTTAGAAGTGCACGCATACTGATGCGTACGGAATGACTGCAATTTTGAGATACTAAATTTAAGGCAAAATTAATTAACTTCAGAGACCCTGATACAGGGGCACATACGAATTCAATAGAAGGTACGTGAGGTACTATTAAGAGAGGATTGGCTGCGTCTCAACAACAGGAAATGTAAAGTTCGACCGTTACCTGCAGCCATTGTAACACATGAACACTTGATTTATATCGAATTTCAGCTCAACATTATGAAGTATAGTTCATCCTTCGAGGTAGTTTCCTCTCAAGTTCAGACCCACAGGCGCGCGCAGTGCAATGGCGGTAATATTCAAGGATGTGTTTTAAAGTCGCGAGCGTAGCGAGCTAACCTACAACTATGGTTATATGTTGACAATTACGAATAGATCAAATTTTGAGCCGTTCAGGGTGAAGTGCAAAAAAAAAATTTTCCAGATAACACTTACTTCGCCTCAAGTACCCTGAATCATATATTTCCTGTACTCCTATCATACAATCCCTCCAGCTGTGTTTTAGCCTGATTTTGCAATTTTCTAATTGAAAAAACCACCGTTTTAGTACCGCTGACAAAATTTCATTGTATTAGGTAATCGATAGTATCGCCATCTCTTGAAAATTGTTTGAACTATAAGAGCCCGCTATTATGCATGTGTACCAATATACGTACATTTTATCTGAGTATTATTCTATCATCTTAATCGTTCACACCCAAACTTATCGTGTTTCATCAGCTCAAGGCAGCTTCTAGGAGAATTATTCTCTACTTAACCTCAAATACAAAGTTGATGAAAATACTTATTTTTTATTGCAGAATTTTTACCACATGTACGCATGTACCAAACTATAGTTACTTGACATATTCCAAGTGACATTCAATTTTCAGTACCTATTTTACAGGAATATAATATTGTAGATTAGAGCATAAGTCCTATCTTGAAAATAGTACAATCAAATGATAAATCGTCGGAGGATGAATGTATCAGTATTAATAAATCAAATTCATATCACTTGAGCAAACGTTTCAAATCTCATCAATTCTTCTTCAGTGCCTAGAAATAGTTGAATTTTCGTCAACAATATCACTACAAAACTTTAATGGCTAGATAGGTACCAAGTGAAATGTCCGAACTTCTTTTCAACCTGCAGCGGTAATTTAGAATTTATTGTATGTATGTTTCTATTTCTAAATGTAAAATAAATTTTCTAGTGTATCAATGAATACTTGCCCATGTTCCATTCATCTTCAATACTTTTCTTAATGATTAATTCGATTCTAAGGGGATAAAATACGAAGTTAGTTGAGGTTTCTGCGCCGCTTTTCTGTCAAACACAACTGCTCCAATTGCTGGCATCTTATATAAAAGTAAGTTTCCTAATTAAAAGAATTGATTCCCTGATAATAATAGGAATCGTAATCATCGAGCATTCTGCCATAGCAGCTTGCAATAAATCCTTGAGCATAACCTAAAAAATATTACATGAAGTTACACTTTAATTACAAAAATGAGTCTTGATAACTAGAATCGATCTCCTTATAACAATTACATGTTGGAATCATCTTGGAGCTCATGCGATCGCTTGTTTGAGAGGATTCATATTGTACGAAATATGCCAGTTTTCTATTTTGTGTTGAAAATGCATTAGTATTGTGACATTATACTTTATTCCAGAATGTGTGTGAGTGTAGCCTAGAAAATATTACATAAGATGGTCATTTTGTTATATTATTCAATTAAACTACTTACTCTCTATTTATGAGGTATGTACATTGATGTGAACTGACATTGACATTTTGCGTGAAAGCGAGTACGCATGTGCAGTTTCTGCTCAGGAAATAAGTTGGCAATACTGACGTTCTATTGAATGTCAAAAAAATTATTTTCATAAAAATAAGCGTAATGGAAGCTCAAAATACATTACAAATTACCCATTTGAATATTTTATTAATGTAACAATACATAATATCTATATTAATAGTGAATTTTGTGATATTCTAAGAAATATTCAATTTACCTGTATCTCAAACTTGACAGAAGCGACCCGATGTTCATTAATTTTTTGTCAGAGATAACTTGAGAATATTTCGACGGCCGGTGAACTGTCATTTTTGACAATTGTAATCGATAATTTTGGCCTTCTCCTGTGATTACTATACATGTCATGGTATTCAAATATATAAAAGGCACTAGTCCTCATTGAGATGCATTGAATAGAGAAGAAATGAACCAAATTAAATATACCGTTAAAGCTGTAGGACAGAATAAAAATTTTTTTGGTAACATCCAACTGACAGTTATAATTGAAAAAATTTATGCGGATTAGTATATAGGACTAGCGTTTCGACCTGCTTCGCAGGTCTAAGCGCTAGGCTTCGCAGCTCCATATGTGAACCGCCTCCGGCAAAAATAATTTCTTGATAAAATTAGTTCCGATTATAATTTTAGCCTACAGAATCCTTCTGCTCCATATTACATTTCTGCACTCTCTCTTATCCGTGATTTCACTGTTTTTTATAGACAAATCCCAATGTTTTTTTATGTATTTATCCGGAGAGAAATTATTGACTTCAACTCCTCCACAAACTACAGAAACACTAGGTGTCGCAGCTCCATATATGTACCGCCTCTCTGACAAGAATTCTTCTTTTACAAAATCAATCTCGAATGTGAATTGAGCTCACATAATTTCTCTGATTCATATTATATTTCTACACTTTTCTCTGCCCGTGATTGAATTGATTGACAGTTTCCAATGATAGCTAGGTAAAATTAAAAAAGGATTAGCGACGAGATGACGAAACTGTTCCTGTAATAGAACCATCTTTTCAACCGGGCCTAAGACTATCATTATGAGTAGATATATAATCATCAAATACAATATATTACAGCTTCTTACATCTTCAGGAACTAATAATAGCTAAATACTCCAAAAAAAGTCAACCTCTTACCAATGGTAGTGATATGCTAATGCCAAGACCTGTATATAAGACCGTGATGCGTGAATTTACATGCTCTATTTCTGCATGGAAAACTGGAAAAGTTTTACAAATTGTCAATCAAAATACTTTACTCCATGTATTAAGTTTGCAACAATTTAAGAGCTAGCGGACATAATTTTTTACTCATATATTCATGTTGTTCTTTCTTATTTGCAACGTTTTTCGTCTAACGAATCGTCAACGCTACCATCGACAATCCTTGGCATGCCACGTCCAAATATGAGTATAAAAAGTTCTAATTTTGCATTGATAATAATTATATCCCTACTTAAAATAAAATCATCCAGCTTTATAATAAATAGAATAAAACCGCTAATAATTTTGTGATATGCTCCAGGTGAATGTTGTGCCAATTCATTTGGGGATCAATCTAAGTTACTTTATATCTTTTGACGAATACCACCGTTGATAAAATAAAGGCAAAAAACTCAAACATTCCATCAATGAAGTTTTGGTATTACAGATTGAAAGTACCTTATTTATAAATATGAACTTATTTTTTGGATAAAAAACTTGAATATGAAATTTTAGTCAAAGATTTCAAGGCGTTCTCAAGTACTCGTGTTTTGAGACATAGACAAACAACGACTGACTTCCTTTTGAATTATGTTTTTGGGTTCAGTAGGGTCTGAAAAGTGAAGATTCATTGAAAGCGACAACTGCCCTTATACTTTCTTGTAAATGCGTCTCAGTGGTTGATTTTGATTTTGATTTTGAATGGAGTTGCATACCAATAGCGGAGAAATTGATGATTGGAAACTAAGATCTGTAACTTCAAATTTCAAATACTCAGGAAAGCTATGCAGAGCAAATATTTAATATGTTACATTCAATAATATTCGAGTATGTTACCTATTGTATTCATAATCAAATTTCAAATAAACGTCCGCTCCAATCACTGAAAATTTGCAAGATGATAGACATAAACCGAAAAACACAAGTTCCACTCTTTCAAAGCCCCTTAAAAAAACACGTTTTTGCAACAGATCTATCTTCCTAGATGATTACAAATGATTGAGTAGCCAAATGAATTTTTGAGAACAAATTAAATTCAATAAAGATCAATCAGGCACATCTTTGGCAGAATTCAGTTGAAGAGTGCCTGATTGCGTTCAAAAAATTTTATGGGATTGCTGACATCTTCAAGTTGTTAGAAATAAGAGATTGAAATTATTGTAAATTGACGATGATGGACTCAAATTTCATGCTTCACTTTATTTCCAACAATTGGTTACTTCATCTAGATAACAATAATATTATATCTCTTGATAACAAAAATAAATTTCTTGATTACATGAATGGATTCTCTTATAACAATTATATGATAATTTCAACTTAAAGTTCATTCAATAACTACATGATTCTACGATCTCTTGTTTGATAAGAGTTTTATAGTGCGAAATATGCGTGTTCTCTATTTTGTATTCAAAATGCAATAATATTGTCGCATAATACTCTTATCCTAGAAATTTCTGAGCATAACCTGGAGAAGATCACAGAAATTTATCATTTTATCATTATTATTTGATTAAACTACCTACTTTCTCTTCTATGAGATGTATACATTGTTGTAAATTGAAATTGGAAATATGCGCAAGAGCGTACCCATAAATAGTATAATCAAATGATGGATCGTTGGATGATGGATGAATCAGCAGGATTAGTATATTAAACTCATATATCTTGAGCCAACGTTTTGAATCTCATCTATTCTTCCTCATTATCTACAAACAATTAAATTTTCTGCAACAATATAATTACAGAACTATAATTTCACTGACATACGCAGTAATTAGATACCAAGTAAACTGACTGAACCTCTTCACAACTTCAGCGCTAATAATGGATTTATTATGAGCATGTTTTCTACAATATTTGTAAATGTGGTATAAATTGTCTAGTGCATTCATGAATACTTAGTCATGTTCAATTTTCCTTTAAAACTGTTCTTAAGGATTTATACAATTCTACGGTACAAAATACAAATTTAGTTGAGTAATTAAACAGAATTTAGCATAGCATAGCATATATTCTCTCCTAATTACTTTGAATAATACACTTTTTATTCGACATGCCAGTTAAAAACGGTCCAAGAGCTTTTATGGGACCAATATCTTAGCCTCCAGGTTGACCGAGATACCGAGTCGATTTACTCCCAATGAATATACATGATTTGAAACACTGTTTCTAAATATTAAATCAAGTTAAGAGAACGACAAATATATACATCAACTACCTTAACAGATCTAATTTGAATCTTCTGACTGCATGAATTCAGTTATGATGTCATTGATGTCTGATGCACGACTAACAGTAGATGGAACTGTCTGATAGCAAAGTACAATTTTGTGCTATTGTAAAACTGGTTCTGAAGACTTAAATCGAAGTAGCACATTTTTAACTGGAATAGATCATAATTTTAATTAAATAACAATAATTCTGAAATACATTTCGGCTAAGAACGGTCCAAAGATTCTTATGGTACTATGATTCTAGCCTTCCGACTAACCATGATGCGAACCAGTTTCACATAAGCACAATAACACTTGGCCATGTGTCAGTTGCATCATTTATTAGTTGCTTATCAATTATCATAAACAGATTATTCTGAAGATTCAAATTTGCTTCCGTTCGGTTAATATGTGACTGTATTTGTTGCTCTTATTTCTTGACTTTATTTCTTGCAAACTTGTTGTGACACCTATATTCATTGTGAATGGATCATATTCGCATTTCAGTCTATTAAAAGACTTGAATCGTAGTGCCGTAAGAGCCCTTGGACCATTCTTAACATAAATGAACCATAGACAAAAATACTTTTGATCACTTCTAACAATTATTCATTGAACTTGATACTTTTCCTGCAATATACTATTTCATACATTGTTATTCACTATAGAGATCGATACAGTATTTTAGAATCTGATATCTCATTAAAAATTTAAAATATTCTCTTGTCACGATATTTTAATTTTTCGTGAACATATAAAATTTCATTTTCTTACAACCCTGAAACAATAAGTATTGTAAAAGCTGTAGAATATTTGAAAGAAAAAAATACGAGTACAATTACGGCTCACTTTTATGTTAGGAATCTAGTGACGTGCGCATGCGCGTACCTTGCACATGTATTGCTATAGTCAGTGGCTTTCAAACAAAGAGCATTCCACCTGAATACGTACAAGTGTGTGCCTCGCTGACAATAATGAATTTTTTTCAATACTTGTTGGCCTATAAAGCTTGGTTCAGGTTTTATTCTGGCTGTTTTCTTTTCAACTGGAAAAACACTAATTAACATCTTTCCAATACTATTTGACCTAAAAAGCTCGGTTTAGGTTATGTTTTGTGTTTTTAGAACTAAAAAAGATACTGATTTACTGTTTTTCAATACTAGTTGGCCTGAAAAGCTCATTCTATGTCATGTTTTAGTTGCTTTTTTTCAATGTAAAATACTAGTTCCAACCGTTCTAGTGCCACTGGAAAGTTTCTTTGAATCCCAGTGGCGCCATCTCTTTCTACTTTTATGACTACCACTAGGTTCCTATTGTAAAAATCTACCCAAATTACTTATGCTCTAATAGAAGACTCTATTCGCATAGAAAAGCTTAATAGAATAAGATTCAAACCACATCACTTCTAGATTTCAAATTAGTTTGCAGCAATAGATAAAAATTTGACAACTGACGCATGCGCACAAACGGTTTAAAAGTGTATGCATACGTTCCGTTTGTATCTCAAAATTTGAGAAACAATGAATAATGACAAATGATTCTTTCATCATCGTTTTCACCCAAGCTTATCGTATTTCATCAGCGCAATGCAGCCTTTAGGAGAAATATCTTTTACATGATCTCAAATACGGAATTGATGAAAATATTCATACTATAATATAAATTTGTGTCATCATATTGTAACATGATCCATTTGATGATTCATAGATTATTGTACAAAATATTTAGGTACAGTTAGTTTCTTGAGAAATAGATGATTTATATTTTCAAACAAATAAAAAATTCAGATTGATGGCCTAATTACGAAATCTACTGTCATTACTCTATTTGATCCATTGTTAGGTTATCGACTGATGGTTCTCACCAGTTTTGATCAATGTTAACTCCTATTCATTGATTCAATTGAATTTTTAATGTATTGGCCTCATTGATTGAAAGAGATTTTATAATCTGCTGATGATTGCATGTTTCATTGTTGTACCTCAACAAAATGTACGATTGGATTGGTTGGTCCTTGCAATATATGTGTTAATGTCTGATTCATTCATTTAAAACGTAGAAAGAGCCCCTCACCATCATTTTAATGGAATATTATGTACAAAATTATCATTAGGAACTCCTCCAAGTTGAGTATCTTTCGGGTACATATCTTCTGTGATCCATATAGGCTATGTTTGTTGTGTATAACCTGTGTACAACAATAAACTCTTGAATTCAACAATGCCATTTAAGTCTCTAGTGCATACATCAGATTTTTGGTGGGATTCCACTTCTTTTAGTAAGTTTTTATTTTACTATGCTTCATAACAAGGAGTCTCTGTATCAATATTCAGACCTTTAGCATCAAAATTTGTGGAAGTCTTGTAACAAGGCTAATTCGTGATGTAAGAGACACACTTATTGATTGTCGAGTCAGTATTCCAAATTAGGTTATTTGTATTTGTATCAATAAAAAACATAATATTTGCAACACTTTCAAGGTAAGATTGATATTGTCACGAATCAGCACTTGTTTAGTATATATATAGAGTAAGGTAGTAGAGTAAGGGAGTTAAGTTAAAGTGAAGAAGTAGAAGTCAATAAGCATTAGAATGTAAGGGAATTAAGAGCTCCACCCGCACCTAGCCGTCTAGTAGTAAGTTACATCTTTTATATTTGGTCTCATTTATCATTGTTAATATATCTTGTTATTTCATATCTTGTTATCTAATCTTTAATACATTTATTTGTTATACAAATTTGGCATACTTTATATTTACAATAACCTTTACCCTCCATCCAGCAAGAACCCATTTATTCTTTGTTATATCCAATTTAGGGTGTAACAAATGGTGGCAGCGGTTTAGGGAAATTTATGCTGGACCAGAGAGACTAGTATATCTGGCTCACTCGCGGAGACAAGGTTTATTGTAGATATTCAAAATTTTTGTTTAATATATACGACAATTGTATAGAAGTTCATGAAAAGATTTAAGTTCTAGCGATGTTTCAGAGTTACAGTAGACTTCAAATAATGAATTGGAATAAGTTTTTCTATTATGTGATACTGCTCTGATCTTGGAGAACGTAGTGACATTTCAGATACCAAAAAATCGGAGTTGGTGCGAAGGACGAGTATCTAATCGAAAATAGGAAGAAACAAACATCAAGAAAGGATCAATTAATATTGCTTATTTCATAATTATGGTTTGGTTAAAATTATTCACGATTTTTTTTTGTATTTGGAAATTTTATGCACCATCAGCATAAAGAAGAATCAGAAAGCATACATCAGCTTTTTCCGAACATCGTGACGTATAATAACAGTACGTCAGACTGACTTAGGTCAGTACGGTTGCAAAACAAGAAAGTTGCAGCACTTAGAGTTTCAGCCTTTATCAAGAAATTATCAGCACAGGAATTGGTCACTTCTGTACAGAATATCTTGGTAAGAGCCGAAAGGAATCAATTTTTTTGGGATATGACAGTAGGTGTCATAGCAACGTTAAGTAGTTAAAAAGTTTATGACGCATGTATGATATGCTCATGAGAAGAGCGGGAGGAATCCGCTGGCACGGTATTCTGCATTTATAGGGTGAGTGCCGACAAGTAAAAGATTTCTAGGGTTTGGATGAAGAAACCAGAAGTGAAGACGTAGTCCTGTACAGCCAGATGTCAGTGAAGACAAGAAGCTGGAGGAAATTTTGAAGTATAGGAATTATTGAGTGATTCTCAGATATACCGAGGTCGGCACCGGTATGATGGTTCCGTAGGAAACGGAAGGCGACGATAGCAGAGACAATCTGCATAAAAGACATTCAAGGATCCGAATCATGCAATCAGTAAATTTTTGGGTTGCCAATGGACAGGAGACCTTGAATCAGTTGGGGAACGCTACCTCTGCCCACAGCTTGGACCTTGCATCAGGATACTTGCAGGTACAATTACACACTGTGACAAGGAGAGGACAGCGTTCCGTAACGATGACAGACATGGTAGAAGATACAGTTCACTCACACAAGACCAGTGTGAATGAAGGTATGTGAAAAATTTATTAATTTTTTTTTCCTCGTGGACAGGTCCGTACTTGATCAGTTGGAAATTAGGACCTCTAAATTACAAAATTGGAAACTATTCGGCAAAAATTTATTTTTGAAGTCCACATAGATTCTTTTTGGAACAATTTGAAATTAAATTAGAATATGTGAATCAATCAAAGATAGAAATGTTAAAAGCTAGAATTTTGTTCTCTTAATGAGATTGAGAGAATACATTTAATTTTTGATTCGAAATGAAAATTATAAGAATTTCAAATCTCATTGACAGAAAAATTAATCATGAGAATATGTAACCTGAGTACGGGTGGAGTCGGTAGAAATAGGAAAAATCAGTAGGGCAAGATAAAAAAGCAACATGTCTATCATTTTTGGTAATATTGGTTTTAATTTTTTTTTCCATGTACAAAGACATGCTGCGATTCTCGAAACTTCTTGCCCCGCTGAATTAGCTATATAGTAAATAATTTGAAATTCAGACAGGGTATTTAGGGAAAAGTCATATAATTTCGTTAACGCTCACTAGCCAGGATAAGCGAGATAAGTAGACTGCAGTCAACAGATGTCTCCCTCATCTCTATTTGGGCTACAAGCAGCTTCTATCCAGTTCAAACTTGGGCAAAGCTGGGACCCTGATGTCTAAGATGTGCCGAAGGAACATATGTTCAAGATAGAGCCACTAGCAGACCACAGGAACACAGCAACATGCACCAGGAAGTAGACTGGAGAAGAAAGGCATAGTCACCAATAGAGCGAGCGACAGAAACAATGGGATTCCTAACACCGTCAACAATCAGAGATCTGACTGCAGCTGCGACTGGAAGAAATTAAGCTGAGAAGTGACGTTAACGGAATTTGATGCAAGTAGCTAGTTTTTTTTTGAATAATTATTCATTTATGTTAGTAAGATAAGATGAACCAGCTCACGGATCACCAGATGTTGCAACTGACTATCAAGGGATACGGTCCAGCAGTACGCAGAATAACTGCAGTGCGAATCAGAAAGAGAATCCAGACGAAAAGAAGATCCATCTGCGACAACGGCCAAACCAAACATATGAAGTCCAGTGAGTGAGTGGTTCTTTAGGGACTTATAAGTGTACTTTTATTAAAGGGAAATTGTGCTCCCTTCGGAAGCAAATTCCTAGGAAGGGAGGAATGTAGCAAGGCTAATTCGTGATGTAAGAGACACACTTATTAATTGTCGAGTCAGTATTCCAAATGAGGTTATTTGTATTTGTATCAATAATAAACATAATATTTGCAACACTTTCAAGGTAAGATTGATATTGTCACGAATCAGCACTTGTTTAGTATATATATAGAGTAAGGTAGTAGAGTAAGGGAGTTGAGTTAAAGTGAAGAAGTAGAAGTCAGTAAGCATTAGAATGTAAGGGAATTAAGAGCTCCACCCGCACCTAGCCGTCTAGTAGTAAGTTACATCTTTTATATTTGGTCTCATTTATCATTGTTAATATATCTTGTTATTTCATATCTTGTTATCTAATCTTTAATATATTTATTTGTTATACAAATTTGGCATACTTTATATTTACAACCTTTACCCTCCATCCAGCAAGAACCCATTTATTCTTTGTTATATCCAATTTAGGGTGTAACAGTCTCATACAAATTTCCATCCCTTAGTTTAAGTGGTTGGGAGTATGAGTCTCAAGTTTTAGAATTTTGTTGTTGTTTGTGTACTAACACTAGCTTACATACCAAATTTCAGAATTCTAGGACTTCAAGAAGTAACCCAAGAGTTTTAATAATCATCGGTGAGCGAGTCAGTGACAAAATCGGGGTTTTTTCAGATGTCAATAAAATTTCAAGTATAAGAACAATGCAATTGAAACTTTATATGTTTCATAAGTCCGCTAGTGACATTATATCCTGAGAATTTCACTTATCTGGTAGGTATAATCCAAATCCAAGTTATGAGGGTTCAAAAAAACGATGGAGCTCTTCAAGAAAGGTATCTAGTGCTCTTGCAGTTCATTTGACTGGTCTTGGTTGGGGCACTACAGTGCCTCCAGATCACGTCCATGCAATTCCCTATCTCAACTGTGTTGCAAAAGTGAAGCCAAAAATGTAATATTGTAGAGAGAGAAAGTGACTGAGAGATAGGTTGAGGCAGGCCCATGTTTGTATGGAGTTAAATGGCTAGGTTTGGTTTATTTAGTATTTTCATGTAAAAATATATTGTAAAATGGAAAGAAAATGTTTTGTAACAAATTGTGATACTGCGTACAGAACATGTAAATAGGAATTTTCTCTTTTTTCTGCACCCAAAGATGATATTTTAGCAAACAAGTGGCGAGGGTATCATAAAAGAATGCTCGTCTGGAGATGTAAAAGTGAGAAAAAATTATTCTAAAATTATATTGAAATTGAAGATTATATCAATGTTAAAAATTATTGAACGTATCTAATCTAAACTTTTGATAAAAAATTCAACTTGAAGAAAACTTCTTGTCAATAAAGAATATGGATATTTCTATTTATGTTTTGAAATCAATAGAGATGTGATAATTGTTTACAAATTCACCGTTCAGTATAGTATGGAATTGTTCAATTATGTGACAAATATATCATTACAGATACCGTTGAAATATTTCCGACTAAAAGAAAATGCAGGTCCGAACATTCTTCCAAATTGCCCAAAATATGTAAGCGTCTTTAAAAAAACAAATAAATTTCTCATAAAACAGGATGGATCCTTGAAAAAGCCCAAGCTGTGCAAAAGAGAGGAAGATATTGAAATGTAGATAGAATTCATCTTCCATTTATTCGATTGAAATAATTTTCAGTAGGAGACACATAAACGCTAGAAATAAATTTGAATCCAAAGCAAAATTTGGATTCAGAGGACTTGTGAGAATTTTTTCGATTTGATAATTATATTCATCAAAGAAAAACAAATTTTCATCAATGAGATGTTGGAGTCAAAATTCCTAGTTTTTAGAAAGGAATATAAAAATTAATGGCATTTTCCCATAAATATCACGGATGTACGCAATTTTGGGAGATTTTTGCTTTTTGTCAATATTTTCTTCTGGAATATTTTCACAATTTCATTACGCCTATTGCTATATGAAATATCACTGAAATTGTTTATATATCTGTTATTCATAATGATAAAACTCTTATCCAAAGAAACGTTTATGAAACATGTTTCATAATAATGCACTATTACATTGCAAATTTAAATTAATAGAAATTTTGATTATCTTTTACTTTTGCCTCTCATTTGATGAATAATGAAGTATTCAACGTGATGAAAATATTGAATTCACCTGGAAATTGTTTTTTATTGAAGAAAACTCAGATATGATCTCATTTCTGTACATGAAGCATGCAACGCTGGGCCCGCTCTCGCTATCTCTCACGTCTGCCGCATTTCATTTTAGGCTTCATGTCATCCAACTAGTTGTCCGCTCCTCTATTATTATCCTTCGTGCTCCAGATATAGTGGCATAGGTAGGCAGGGTGAGGGGTGGGCTGTTGATTGATTTCTGCGTCAGAATGAAACTACCATGAAAAAATTTGAAATATAAACGATATTCAGCGAAAACCCCTATTTTCAATGTTTTTATAGATTTTAAGAGATTTTCCACTTTTTTGGAGTGCTGTATCTTTGAACTTAGTGGATCTACGAACAAGTATTTTTGGATCAAACTTTTCGAAAATTTGATGCTCTACGAAATTGAACTTGATGAGCTAAGGCGTAGGAATGAATGGGAGAAAGTTACAGGATGAGAACTGAAAAAAGTGCCAAAATTTCGTGGTTTTTTCCTTCCCCTGGAAATTGCTTCGCGAAATTTTAGTCGGAAAATACATATGACAGTATAAGGTGATCAAAAACAATATACCAAAGTTTCAGCAAGTTCGCATTTTTTCCTAATTTGCCCCTATTTTTCGACATGCCGACTGGACTACATACTCAGATACTAATGAAGAAACATATGCGTTCGTCCTACGAGGAATAGATCGTGGTCCAGATCCAGAAGATCTAAAACAAGAGCTGACCAGCAAATATAGCATAAAAATTTAAAACATATACAGGATGTCTACAAAATACAGACCTCTATACCTTGTAGTGACAGACGTCCAATTCACTCTAAGGAAAATGCACGAAACAGTGAAAAACATAATGTATACAAAAATAAGCTGGGAAGGACAAACTAACAGAAAGTCATAACACAGTGCCATAGATGCCAAGGATGGGGCCACGCAACATCCAATTGCAACATGCAGCCACGCTGTGTGAAGTGCGCGGAAAACCATCTCACAACAACGTGTTCGAAGTCTTGGGAAACACCTGCAAAGTGTGTGAACTGCGGCGGTGACCATTCCGCAAACGCCATAATATGTAAAGAATACATGAAAAAGGTAGAGCAAGCTGGCAGAAGGAATCCAGCAATCTTACAAAGATACAATAACATGAAAACTGGACAAACGGAGACACAAATTTACATACCAGCGCCCCTGCATACCACAAACGCATGGACGCAGAGACCAAACAGCGATATTGTCGTCACGCCATCGCAGTCGCAGCACCGCCCAGTTCCTGATGCTATGAGCAGTCGGCAGTTCCCATCATTACCAACGAAGTATCCTATTCGCCAGCAGACCAGCCATCAACTCATCTCATGCATTGTCCACCATCGCCACTCTTCCTAACGGAATTGTCTCTATTAATAATATCCCTCACAGCGCCCCTGGTCAGATTTCCCCTAACCCAATAATGAACAATATGAATATTATAAATGAACTTTCCGTAGAACTAGGTAATTTGAATAATTCAATTAATTTGAATAATCTGATATCATTTGTTGAAGATATGAATAATTCTCTATCATCTGCACCAACACAGTCACGCGCTTTCATCGCCATTCAATACATGTCAAACATCAACTCATATAATATATAATTCATCACTAACATATGTTCATGGAATGCAGATGGTATCCGACCAAAGAAGATGAGCTTATACACTTCATACGCAAACATAATATACACATAATGCTTATCAACGAATCAAAACTAGCACGAACAAATTTGAATTCAAAATAAAAGAATACACAGTACTCAAAATAGACAGACAGAATCAAACGTACGTATCAGCTGGTGGAGTACTTATACTGGTCAAAAATAGCATCCCACACACGCAGGTTCACCTACCATATTCCATTTCCAAATCCGTCTGCGTTAAGGCTGTCGTTTACCTAAATTTTATTTCTGTTCAGGTCGAACAAGGGGTTTTCAGTGCATGCAACCCAAATATCTTGCTCAATCGCTTGGTAGTCTATATTTGAATTTATTCAACAGCAGGTAGTTCCCCTAATAGAAAGATTTATGACTTAGGTTTTGGGTTTATTATTTGCCTACTCAAATAGTACCTGAACTTAATCTTTAGTTTAGTAAATAAAATGTTAACTGCAGATATTTTAAAATATTTACTCTTGAACACCATTTCCAACTTAGGAACAAGATATTTTGTGGATAAAACCATTAATTGAATATCCAGTCAACGCTAATATATAATATAAATTATCAACTGAATTTTCCAAGAAAATGATAATTTATTATAATGACTTCAATCAAACTTGATTCTATTAGAAAATTGAATTATTCGTTATTTATAATAATTGCCAAGTCCAGATCGTAATGTGGGTAATAACCTAATTTAATAACTAATTTTATGACATATGCAAAAAAAAATTACAGTTTTTTGTTGTTTTCCTCGTTCACGAAATTAGATACTTTGACAAGTGTTTCAAAATTTGCTTGAGAATTTTCTAAATTGATTGAATAAGGGCTTAGAAACTTGCTTCGTTGAACTAAAATATTTTCAAGTTGATATTTCTTCCGGTTGAATTAGAAATATGAGAAGTACTATTTCCCGGGCAGGTGCGGTGGAGCGCATCCTTTATAAAACTTTTTCGAATGCTGCAACAAGATATGGACACGAGACAGAACAAGTAGCAATTAAAAAATTAGAGGAAAAGATGAAAATCAGTGTGAAACGATGCGGCTTGTTTGTTGACGAAACTAAATCATTTTTAGCGGCAACACCGGATGGCTTAGTAGGCGAACATGCTATCGTGGAAATCAAGTGCCCATTTTTAGCCCAAAATATGACCATCACTGAAGGTATAGAGAATAAAAAAGTTAGGTTACTTAGAAATTAAAAACGGAGTGATCAAACTCGAACAAAATCATAAATTTTACTGTCAAATACAAGGGCAATTGGAAATATCGAAGAGACAGTTGTGCTATTTCGTGGTGTATACTAAATGCGATATTTACATAGAAGTTGTGGAAAGAAACAAAGTATTTTGGGACCGAAACGTAGGAAAATTGGAGAAATTCTATTTTGATTACTTGCTACCTGAAATAATTGATCCTAGGAAAAGAAGAAACATGAAATTACGGGAATAATTAATTTTATGTGCTACTGCCGGTGCCCTTGAATATTTTTAGATCTATTATTATCTCATTTGATTGGTACTATCATGTTATAATAAAGATTCTGATGCTATTTTTTTAAACTCTGCTCCAATTTTTATATTTTTAGCAAAATGAATCAAATTATAACTCATATTATGTAATTATGTATGTAAAATGCAATGTTGTAATTTGAAGACAATATCCATGCGAATGTTTAATGATTTAATATATTCTATACATCCATACTGTGTTCCAATGAGAATATCATTGTGCATTATTTATATTGATTCAAGTGTTTTTCAAAATGTCTCATCATTCTCTATTTGTTAATTTCATTATTTCTTAATTTTGTTGCAATAAAAATATGGTAAAGTTTCACTGTTTTCTAAATCCATAGAATATATATGAATATAAACTTATTGTTGATTAAATGAGCAAGTTCATTGATTAAAAGTATTATTTTAAACATATTTCAAAAAATATCAATCGTGGAAAGTGGCGAATAAAAAATGAGACATTTTATAAGCTAATTGTTTGATAATTAATGCCTTTGCATTATCATAATTATAGATAAACATAGTCCACTTGATTGTGATAAAAATTCATTTTGATATAATATGAAAGTGGCAAGACGAAAATAACCAAATGAAACACATAATAATAAAGTTATCTCTTTTGCATATTCGACCGCTCTGCAAAAGGTGTCTCATAAAAGAACAGGTAGTAAGGGATTATAAATATGTGTAAGTCACAGATAATATTGACAGCTCCAAGGAAAATGTCAAGCTGGTTGTAGGAGCTGAGTATAACAGGCGAAATATTTTAAGAAATATATTCTGTTTTTTGACAACAAATTTTTGCGTTTATCTGTAATTACAGTGGAATGATTGAAAATTGGAGTAGTACGTTCGATAGACTATTCTTGGAGGTAGGCATATGTAAATTTTTGCATCTTAAAATATGATAGAATGTCGTGTAATATCATTTGTTTATTTCAGTTGATGTGCTTATTTCTCGTAAAATATAAACAATTTTGAGATTCCGCTTACATGATTCCATAGATATAGTGATTAACAATATACTGAGAGAAAGTTTTTAAAAACAGTTGTCTCATAAAAGCAGAAATTTGATATCCGTGTGAAGCTCAATTTTTCAGTTTTTTGTTCATATATTTATAAATAAATAGAATTGGAATAATGCATACTCATTTTCATATACTATCAACGTATATACAATATATAATCGGAAAAAATTCAATGAAATAATCATTATATGCAACTTACAGCAAAATGATTGAATTTATATGAGAAATAAATGCGTAAAAATTGCAAAATGTATGACTCTTTTTACAACAAATGGATGAAAATTTCAAAAATCGGGGAAGCAGGTTCCATGCTTTGAAGATTTATTTATCAGAAGCACTACTTGATCAATAAAAATAATCTATGTGACGAGAAATAATTTGATATGCATAAACCATGTTTTCGTGATTTAGGTGAACGACACCCTCAAGCTCTCTGATAATACACACATAATTCCAATTTATAATAGACCACAGAATAATTTTACACACAATGATATACCCACATTATCACACATAGGTGGCAAAGTTATTATCATAGGAGATTTGAAAGCGAAGCATCCATACTGGAACCCACAAACATCAAACACAAAAGGACACACACTATACACAAACACACAAAATAATAATTGCATTTTGCAATTCCCAGATACCTCCACACACTATCCACGCAACAATATGAAACCCACAACAATAGACGTCCTTATAAATAAAAATGTTAATAACCTTTCCGATCCCAGAACCTTGCAAGAATTAAACTCCGACCACTTACCTATCATTACAAAATTGCGCGCAAACATTACACAAAATGACACATCAAGAACCACACGCATATACACACGAACAGATTGGACTAAGTTCCGACAAACGCTAGACACTTACATAGAAATAAATCCAGAAATACATACAATAACAGATATTAATATAGAAATGAATAAATTCACTGAAATTATCACAAAATGCATCGAAAAACATACACGAACACATAAATTGAATAAAAATGAGGACAAACTCCCTCCACAGAGTACCACACTAATTACAGAAAGAAATCACACAAGAAAACTTTGGCAACGTTCAAGGGATCCTATCCTAAGAACACAAATCAACACTTTGAATACAAATATGAAAACTGAAATAAAATACTATAAAAATGCAAAATGGAAACAAAAACTAGAATCACCAAATCCACAAAACAATACACTTTTGAAAGCAACAAAACAATTGAAGAAACCCTGTAAACCTATTCCCTCCCTCACCGTAAATTTCACAACACTAATTACAGACGCTGACAAAGTAGAAGCGATAGCAGACATTTTCGAAAGCGTACATCACATAGACACTAACCACATACCAGAACAAATCCAAATAATAGAATACGTAACACAATTTCTGAATGCAGAACACCATACAACACGAATAGCACTAGCTAAACTCTTTACTACCCCTGCCGAACTAGCTAGTGTCATCAAAACATTTCCCAACCAGAAAACGCCAGGACCGGACTCTATCCAAAACATAATTATCAAAAACCTATTCCGAGAAGCTCAAGTGCAGTTTGTCTCTATTATTAATTCCATAATCAAACTGCAATACTTACCTGTAGTATGGAGAACTGCACTAGTAGTTCCCATCGCAAAGCCCAACAAAAACCCCGAAATACCTATCAGCTACCATCCTATCAGCCTTCTGTCAACAATGTCCAAAGTCCTTGAAGGAATCCTACTCCATAGAGTCCGTAAACACACCAGAAAATCCAAAATTATTCCAGATATCCAGTTTATCAAAACAAAACAAAAAATTAATGTACACAACAATAATACGATTCATATCTACCTACATTGCTCCAGTATGGTGCTCAGCTTCACTATCTGCACTCAAACCTCAACAGCGATAGCAAAATAAATGTCTGCGCCTAATGAATAACGCAGATCGTTATACAAAAAAATCGTAGATTTACATAATCAGACACAAATACCATACATACACGATTACATTAATACTATAGCACAAAAATTTCATACAACACAATTGAAGCATAATACCACTCACACGTTGTATCACACAAATCAGAGAGCACAACGCTCCCTTCCAAATAAAACATCTTTTACCATACCAAACATTCCCGTTGTTCCTCCAAAACGTACTATGAGCAGTAGCATCTGAGCCATGATAACAAAATCATTTATCATACTACATTGTATATAAATCATAACTGCATCATTGTAGATAACCATCTGTCACTCATTAGGATTAAGGGCATAGGTTGAGTAAATGTAATTAATTAGGAATGGGTTTTTGGATATTTTTTCCCATGTACATAGTCATATCATAGCTGTAGTAGTAATAATTTATCATCTCATCTCCATACATTATTCTAATTCTATTAAGATCATGTACTGTAGTCGATAAGGTCCAAAGACCAGGGGCGGCACATAATTTGTCACAACACAGAATAAATTAATTTCCTAGCTATGAGCGAACCCGAGAGACTGCTTGTAGCTCCACTATGCTAAGACATCAGCACATCCTCAGGATTGCGATGACCTTAGCATACGGGATGTTCGACAATCTCCTAGTACAGTCCTCCATGTGTAGGAAATAAATATTTGTAAATATTATGTATATCGGAATGGGAAATAAATTTATGTTATGTTATGTTATGCTCGCTCACTGCGCCAACGATCGAGGTTCGAGACCGCATCAAATGAACTTTTATATTTTTATTTTTGATTTAAAATCGGTATACAGCGAGTCGAGACTGAAAAATTGAATACTTAATGGATAGGCAATATAAAAAGCCTCTGATTTCGTAAAGAAGTCAGTTGAACTGTAGCGCGTTCCTACAGTTGAGCTCCCCAGAGCTGGGCTGTAACGACTTCCTACAGCCCACCAGCTCTCTAGGCTAGTGGACAGCCTCCGAGTTAGCAGCTAGTGGCGTTTCGTCAGACCAAGGGTAAGCAAACCGACACCTAGTGCCCGACTTGCGTCTTCCAAGTCTTTGTCCTAGTATCCAGCTCGCGTCCTCC
The DNA here is from genome assembly GCA_963989225.1 of Dromius quadrimaculatus. Lineage (NCBI taxonomy): Eukaryota > Metazoa > Arthropoda > Insecta > Coleoptera > Carabidae > Dromius > Dromius quadrimaculatus. The sequence goes on from OZ022330.1 coordinate 32,619,385, forward strand.
AAGCTACATCCTAGTTCCGACTCGCATCTCCCGAGTTAACGTCCTGTTATCCAGCTCGCGTCCTCCGAGTAACTTCCTAGTGATCCGATTTGCTTCTTCCGAGTCAACATCCTTCACTTCTGTTTCAGTGAATCTGCGTTGTGAAGTACGTAGAAATATCAGTCAGTTAGTAAACTCAGTCAATTAGTATACTCCGTCAGTTAGTATACTCCGTCGGTCAGTACACTCAGTCAGTCAGTGTACTCAGTCAGTTTGTATACTCCGTCAGTCAGTATACTCAGTCAGTCAGTGTACTCAGTCAGTCAGTATACTCCGTCAGTCAGTATAACCCGTCAGTCAGTACAGTCAGTAGTCAGTCGGTATACTGAATAGGTCAGTACAGTCAGTGGTCTGTCGGTATCAGTTAGTAGATTCAGTCAAGTAGTCGATTATTTAGACAAGCGGTCAATCACTAGATTGTTTCAATGGTTTTGTTGACACTGTTTGACATTGTGGAGATAGTCTAGCAATAGAATATATTATTGCTGTTATCTGTGTACTATCTTCAATATTTATTTCCAACTATATTAAATAGAAATATTTTATTTTTGGTAGAAGCTGTTACTCTTTTGCTGCGTGTACCCCGTTCTCCTTTTTCAGCAAGATTTCAGAAGCCTGGACATCATACCTCCACAAAGCTACCTTGGCACGTACAACAGTCTGTCGCTCCGTTAGTAAATGGCGCCCAAGAATCGGGTAAAAGTTAGCGACAGGCCAAACAGTACGTCACATATTTCTGACGTCCAAGCGGGGACGTCACAAGAATTGAATTATTCCGTACTTAAGATTATTATTAGAATGTTGATGTTCTATAACGGTCGTAGAGAAGATAAATAAGTTGACTGAATTTCCTGATTCTAATAACATAAATGTTTTAAACTAATAATAGGGTATTCCACTACTATTGAAATCAAGAAATTAATACGCATTTCTTACAAATATCACTTTGATAGAAAACAATAAAATGAAACAATTTTAACGGCAACTACGATTTACAAATGCAATGTTTCAGGAATAAAGAAATATAATTCTGTAATTATATCATCAATATTTCTTATATATCAAGAATATTGTCACAAATTTCATTGTGGATAATTTATTTGAACAGGTTACAGTGTCAATATTCCCTTCATACACTTGTATCATCACTATTCCGCTCACAGTTACTAGTACTGAATGAGTCCCAACTCCTAACTCACGCTCTTATATACCTAATCCAACAACGGGCCAACACTCAATTGTCTAACAGTTGATGCTTGGCAACCACCGAACATCTAGTAACCGTGGGCTGTCAATCACGTCCGACAATTGAGCATCGACTTGGTCAATACTAACTGGGATTACTGTTATAGCGAATTCAAATAAATAATTATGTAAACTAAACACTTGAAATATTTCACATTTCTGACAATACAAAAGCACGATTTTATACATTCTACTCGTAAAAATTAATCTTTTTCCACAATTTCGTATGTGTTATTTCCATTAAATATCTTTTCCCTTTCTACATTTTTTTTTCCTTTATTTCAGTATATAACAATTTATATTGAAATTTATTGAAGCTTCAATATGAAAAATATTCATGTTAGCTCAATATGTCTTTCGGGTATTACATCATCATCAAGACTACAAATTGGATTTTTCAAGGAACTTAATATTTGGTATTTTCATTTGAATTTCTACTCATTTTATCCTCCTTTCTTCATAACACTTGTGTCTCTTCTCAAAGATGATATAATCAGCTGAATCTGCAAAATTACACTTAGAGATAATAATATATTTATTTTTAATGATCTATGCATGCTTTTCAGGATTATATCGTAATAAATAGATTTTTTGGATTGAATTCTGTATATTTCTTCTTATTTTTTGACGTTTCGACTTCCTATCCGAGAATCTTTATCAGAAAAATTTGATACAAAAATAAAACAAGACAAGCATCTAGATACTTGTCTTGTTTTACTTTTGTATTAATTTTTTCTGATGAAGATTTTCGGATAGTGGGTCGAAACGTCAGAATGAGAAGAAATATACAGAATCTAGTCCAAAAAATCTATTTATTATATTTATTTAAATTTATAATTTCTGTACCTTGCACAAATTGTTATGTTCAGTATAAAAAACTATCTCTCAGCCTAATAATTGTTGAAGTATATCACACAAATGTTAATTATGAGGCCACATTGACGTTTAATGCTTTTAGTCAAGGCGCTAGGTAACAATAAAGAAATTGTCATTGGAAATGAGTTTATTTCTTAATAACGCCTTAATTAATGAATCAAACGAAGGTGTGGTCCCAGCATAAGCCTTTGATACTGAAATATGTATTATTCTTCTGATTAGAGCTTGTTCAATACAGTAAATTCATGATAAAACAAAGATTCATAATCAGCTTGTTAGTATAGTCCTTTCTGATGAATCACGGCTTACTGAAACTGGGAGATTTAAATAACATTCGAATGATATATTGATATTTAATGCTATTTTGCATCAACAAAATAAACGAAAGCTTTATTTTAATCGATTATTTCATCCACATTGCTGCTAAACTTAGATATCACAAATAGTGTCAGCACTTTTCATATAGTTCTTCTACTGTCACAAATGCACCAAAATTCACGGTTTTTTTCCAAAACTAAGATTTTTCATCTTATGGTAGAGTGGTAGCTATCTCCTTCAGTATCCAGATATAAATATGAGAAGAAACAGTTCAGAATTAAATGCTGTTTTGGTAAATTTGAGGTTATGATGAGTTTGTTTTTAATGCTCCGCTAAGATGATGGGATATACTGGTTATTTCTTCTTGTTTTTCTATATAATGGACTACAGACAATTAAGGTCCATATTCCTACCTCTTAAAACAGCGCTACTTCTCAAAAACTGATGCACTTTCTCTCACCATCCCATGTTGCATCATATAGCGCTATCTGCTTTTATTAAAATTTTACTGAAGCAGTGCGATTTTAAGAGTTGGGAATACGGACCTTAGTCTTTCGAATTGCATTGGAATCTAAAAGTTTAAATTATATATTTACATATATTGTAGAGCAAACTCATTTGATGAATTTTATATAAAATTATCTCTGTAATTATCTTATTTATCATTTCTGTGGGATATTTATTTTATATTCCCTATATTTTGACAAGATAAGTTGATCATCGGAAATGTTGGAAATATGTGACATTTATTCAAAACTGTGACAGTTGTACCAATTTTAATGAATTTCACACCCAGAAACTTATCTAGGCTAATTTTATTCACATTTATATAATATTCATTGACGGACAATCGTCGAAAAATATATTTCCTATTTCAGTTTGTTATTTTCCACTTAATTAAATGACAAAAATAAAAATATTTATCAAGATTTTTCAGTGTGATCCGGTCTTAACACTCTGGCTGTCCGAGTCCACCCGAGCTTGCTTCCGTCCGCGTTCGTATTCGGCGTTACGAAGATTCGCTGCAAAGCAAAGTCGACCTCACGAAAAATCGATGCTCCGAAGCGTACTCAAATCAAACAATTGGTTCGTAAAAGCTATAATTCGCGCTGTTTGGGTAGCGTCATCTCTAATACCTCCACAAAATAAGCACAATATTAGCATTGATTGACAAAAAAAATTGTATCCATGCAGGGGCTACCATCTGCACAACTGCAAATTAACCTGATATGAAAATTGTCAAGAAGGAATGTTCAGATGCGCTTAAGGAGAAAAGTAGAAGACATAGAATATTGTTTTCATTCTTATTTATATATGCATCTTTTTTAAACGTCAATTTGTCGTCCGCGCAACATACGCTTCATTAGACGTCTACCATAACATATTTATCCATTTTGCTAGTTCACTCTGTATATTATGAATTGCGCACAGTACCTATTTCCACTTGGTTCTGGCGTAATCTCATGTTCTCAACGTCCCTCTTTTGATGATGCTTATGAAATTGAAAGATGTTGCCTCCCATCATTGAGGTTTTCAAAAACAATTCTAGTAGCTCATTATTTATTACTGGATATCTACTGAATTTTTTATAATCAATGTGTCAAGAATATTTATATAAAAATACATGATGAATTCAGGGTAAGCAAAGATATCCAGTTGCAATCTTGGATCTTCGATACTATTGAATTGGGAATCAATATTAGAGTACATTTTGAATGAACTCTTTGAATGTGACTCCTCTATATCTGAAATATTCAGCTACTGCTATTGAAATGCTCCAAATCCTTATTTGGATAAGGAAAGCGATGTTGTTGTACACTTTCACAAGAGAACAATAACAGTGAACAATATTATTTGAGATCATTATCATGATGTAGTTCTCAACAAATGTGTGAGTGATTAAATCTGTGTATATTTCAAGCCGATACGTCATGCGGACACGACGAACTTAAAATCATGAATAATATCCAGATAGAAGGAGTCCAATATCACACAATACATTTTGGCGAACGGTTATGCCAGAAAGAGAGAAAAATGTAGTTAACGTTAGAGGGACAAAGAAATAAAATACAATAAAAGAGAAATTAAGTGAAACGAACTGCGCATGTCTATCATATTTATAGTGGGATTCTGAACGTTTCTATAGCGTCTATAAGAAAGTCTATAACAACTTACAGATTCGATAAGCAAAATGATATTCTGAAAGAATCTGTAGCTTATAGATTTCTTTGAATATGTAATAGATGTCTATAACGTTAAGATTAGATGAACTCTTACCATAAGACATATGAAATGTCAAAATGAATAATAATTTAGGTGTTTTGCGTTCTATGTACTTTTTGCTGGTAAAGAATTATGAAAGGTTAGCATCTATTTTCGATAATTGTATTGATAATTCATTAAAAAAATATGTGAGATTGAGAAGAAAAGTCTAAGTAATGCAATAAGCCCATTCAAAGCTTCAGATAAACATTTTAAACAATTGTTCCGTTTGGATAATTCAATTGCCCATAATTTAATAAGAACTTCGCATCAATTTGAAAATGGTCATCCCAAAATACATCAATAAGAAATATTCATGCTCAAAAATATAATTTAACCTACATCTACATTTTGACCGTCTCCAATTGAATCCAATGTATTCTGCCCATTTATTATTCAAATAATTTTCATCTAATGTTGAATTTATAGTGTTACTCTTCAATACGTAATCATCTTCTTCCTAATCCATATACACTTATTGCTCTTTGGCAATATTTCTGGTACTCTTCCGAAGACACATAATATTTATTCATTCCATCTTTTGTAATGTAAAATCACTAGAAAACCTTCATGTTTTAAACTTTTCGCAAAATTCTTGAGATCTCAATTCAAATATGTCAAAATAATCTGACATATGACAACTTGAGTGAGAACAGATATGAATTAAAACTAGAAGGCATCGTTATATTCGATGATATTATTCACGTCGTTATATGATTTACTATCTTGAGTGGATCAGAAGCTTGAATAAAATATATTAATCTGTATTTTTGAACAAAAAATCCAAAAGTAAAAATTATTTCCTAACCTATTTGCAACATGTAACTGTAAGTTCCAATGAACGGAAGTATCATGACGTCATAACTTATAGAAAATTGTTCAGAATACCATTTTGATAGGATCTATAAGAACTCCACTTATGAATTCTGATAAGCTTATAGATCTGTAACGTTATAGAAATTTAAGATAATGCTCAGAATCCCACCATTAATTTGCTTTATATGAAAGTAACGTCAAGAAGATGTACTTTGCAACTAGAGAACGGCGAATAGATATAAATATTTTCTACAGAAATAAGAACTCATTACATCATGTGTTTGTCGTTTTGCGGACTTGACGAACCGAAATCTGATTATTGTCTCGCTTGGGCAGTTAAGTTCTCCAGCTATCTTACAATATATCTTCCATCTCTGTATCCATCAGTTCATATAATACAGCGACTGGGTTGTGACGTGTTCAGTACGCAAAGAGTTCTTCAATTTCACAGAATGAAATGGTCACATGAGCTGTGCTATCCTCGACTTTTATAAATACTTGAGATATATCATAGCGGCTTTCAAACTTGACAATGATTGTATGTATGTCTTCACTACTTGTGCTCTTGGATCTTATGGGAATAGATTAGGGGTTTTTATTTACTCCAATCCCTTGGGAGATTTGATCATTCAAGATCCCTGTGCGACTCAACTCGAACTTAAGCTCCTGATAGGCATCAAATTCGTCTTCTACTTCCGGAAGGGATCAAGAGGCGGATTAAAGAATCAAGTTAATATATTATTAAGAATTTCTTGAAATAGGGATTTGACGATATTTTTCAAATAATAGGGCTAAGACCTAGTGATTGGAGCTATTTCCGAAACAAATACACGAGCACCATCAGGTTACTGATTAGTCAGTCATCTGCAATTGAAGAGATCATCTAAATATTTTAAAAGCTACATAATAGCAAAAAATATGGTAGTCTACAACGAGAGAATACCTTCTTATGTAAATCTTGGACTATATCCGTGGAATACCCGTTTGAAAATATTCACAAGATTTGCACGTGATCTCTTAAATGGTATTCTTGAATTAGTTTTCGGACTCAGCAAACGAAAATCTTCTGCGGTTCTTTATCTCATGGATACTAGAAGTGTACATAGCTATCTCATGGGACTTATTAGTAGTGTCTGACTCATACATATCTAATTATTCAATGACAAAATATAAAATTCCAAATATAGATTAGGCTATATTCTAACTGCTATCAATTTGTGGAGAAAAGATGGAGACGGTTAATTGAGGATACGTGATTTATGCCAAAGAATCAATCAAGTTGACATATACAGGTTATTCACTAGTGAAAATAGAAGTAATACCAATCTGATAATTAATTACCACCCTGCGAAATTGAGAACGTTACTGAAATATTGACTCATCAAAGTTTCGAGTTCTTGAGGGTAGCAATTGGAATTGGATATTGATACAAGTCAGTCCTGTGAATGATACGCCAATAATTATTCATGTCTGTAGTGACTATTCGATCATAAAAATTATTATTTCCTTGTTATAAAGAAACTTAGCCTGATAAAGGTATCACCTACTACGCTCGAAATTATGACATAGTTTGTACTCAGTGTTAAGAAATGGGATGAAGATATAACTGATCCAATTTGATCCAAAACCGATTCTGATAATTGTAGCCCAAATTATATATATATATATATATATATATATATATATATATATATATATATATATATATATATATATATATATATATATATATATAAATTATGGAGTTCAACTACCCGTAGAACTCTCAACAAGATCATGTAACATAGAATATTATAAAAACACATGTAATCCCTGAGAACGACGAGTTCTCTTATCATAGTCAAGCTTGTATCTTGTATTGCACTGTTCTTAGCAACAATAAAACTTTTTAAAAACTATTTCAAAAAGTCTAATATCATAATTGGCGCAGTCGGTAGGATAGCCAACAATAAGTTTGTGACAGTGAAAAACACAAAAGTTACTCATCTAATTGTCGTATTTTTATACAAAAATTGGCTATTCGCAACAATTCAAAGTGTGTAACAGTGAACACATATAAGGCTATATCAATAAGCCCTTATCTATCAACAACCACACATCTGAAGAAGAATTATTCTACTTTACGGCTGAACAGTGCCCATCAGAGGACTATTCATAGGTCCCATCATATCGTCCAAGCGATTTCTCTTGCTGTTCAATCGATCACGAGAATCCAGACGACAAGCTTCAAGAACTTCACATCTCGTCTACTTCAGTCTACGAGAAACAGTTCGAGAACCCCTTTAGAGAACCCCTGGCGATGAAAACTATTGTCATAAGTTTATTCTTGTGAGTAAAACTATTTTATAATACACAGAGTACTCTTTAGTAATACTAGTAATAAAGAGTACTAGCCCCGGCACAAGGCAATCATATATAATTCATGTCAGATTCTGATAGCGAAGGATTCGTAAATTCTGTTCAAGACAATATCAATAATATTATACGAAATCCAATAGTAACAAAAAACAACATTTTTACAAGATATTGAAACTTTTGTTGAAATGATTCCAACATATGAAGGGGACATACTTACTTACTTAATCCGGTACTCTGCTACCAGCTTCTGCCAGTGTCGAGTTTTGAATTCTTATTCTACTATTTTGTTTCTCCACTTCTTTCTGTCTCGAGATAGTTGATTCGCTTCTGACCATTCTAGTCCCATCTTCTTGATGTGGCTACCAATTTCATCATTCCATTTTCGTCTTGGTCTGCCTCTACCTTTCTTCTTTAGTCGTCCCATTTTCCATAATTTCTTTGCCAATCTATTTATTGGCATTCTATTAAGGTGTCCAAACCAACGTAGTGAGTTTTCTCTTATTTTCTGTTCCACTGACTTCACTCCTAATTGTTTCCTTATTTTTTCACTTCGTACTTTATCTGTCAATTTCACACCTGCTATTTTTCTTAATATTTTCATCTCGGCCGCCTGGAGTCTTCCTTTTTGTTTTTTCGACAGTGCTCATGTTTCTGAGTTATATGTCAGGGTCGGCACGAACAGTGAGTTGTATATTCTAATTTTTGTTCTTGATGACAGTTCTTTTTTGTTGAATGTTTGTTTATTCAAGGTGAAGTATAGTTTTGTTGTGTTTTTAATTCTATCTTCTAGTTCTGCATCTATTTTTCCATCCTCAGTTATAATGGCTCCTAGATATTTGAACTGTTTTACTTGCGTGATTTCCTTTTGTTTTATTCTTATATTGACTTTTTGTGGATTTCTTGATATTGTCATTGTATTAGTCTTATTGATATTTATATCTAGATTTCTTTCTTTTAGTTCTTTATTCCATATCTGTATCTTGATATCTTCTGATTTTGCCAAAATGACAATGTCGTCTGCAAATGCTAATTGGTTCAATGCAACTTTTTCCAATTTATAGAATCCCCATATTGCTTGTTTTGTTTTGGTTTCGATTTTGCATTTCTTGATTATCTCATCCATTACTATATTAAATAGATATGGACTTAGTGATCCCCCTTGTCGGACTCCTATGGTTGTTCTGAAGATTTCTGAGGCTTTATTTTTTGTGCGAACGTAGTTGAGTGTACTACTGTAGAGACTTTTTATGTTTCTTATTAATATTTTATTAACTTTCTTCTTGTTCAGTGCTTCCCATGCATCTTCTCTTTCTATAGAATCAAATTCTTTAGATATGTCGATGAAGCAAAGGAATATTGTTACATTATTTTCTATTGTTCTCTCTATTAGTTGTTTGATCATATGTGTGGCATCAGTAGTTCCTCTTCCTGTTCTGAAACATTTTGGGCTTTCTCCATATCTGGTTCTATTTCTTTCTTCAGTCTTTCTGTTAGTATACTTTCATAAATTTTGCTAGGGGCACTTAGTAGGGATATGCCTCTGTAGTTTCCGCATTCTTTTGCGTCACCTTTTTTGAATAACGGTAAAATTATTGCTATTTTCCGTTCCTCTGGAGTTTCATTTTCTTCTTGGATTTTCCTCAAAAGATCTAATAGAATTATGATCCTCGTGTCGCCCATGTATCTCAGCATTTCCGTTGTTATTCCGTCGTGTCCAGGTGCTTTCCCTAATTTGAGCTTTTTTATTGCTTTTTCCAATTCCTCCATTGTTATTTGTTCGTTTGCGCTTTCTTCGCTCTGTTGGTTTCCTAGGTTTTTCTTTTCTTGTTTATTACTTCCCGCGTCATTATTTCCTAACAATTCTTCAAAGTATTCTCGCCACCTTTGCATTATTTCTTTTTCTTCAGTTAATAGATGGCCTGTTTTGTTCCTGATGTGATGTGATTCGTTGTTGTTTTTTCTCCTAGTATTTTTAAGAACTCTGTAGGAAAGTTTCTGGTTTCCCTTAAAATTTTCTTCCATTCTCTGCCCAAATTCCTCCCAAGTTTGTTTCTTGCTTCTGATGATAATATCCTTAGCTTTCTTCCTGTACAATTTGTACTGTTCATATGATTCTGTTGTCTGTTTGTTTAGATGTCTTTTGCAAGCCTCTTTCTTCACCTTAATTGCTTGTTTCACCTCTTCCGTCCACCACACAGTTTGTTTTCTTTTACTATTAAATTTTATTGTGCCGCATGTTTCTGTTGCTGCTTCTATTAGGTTGTTTTTGAATATTTCCCACAGTTCCTTTATGTTTAATTCTTTTGCTTTGTTCACATACTGTTGCAGTTTATGCTCTATTTTTCCCTTGTATTCTTCTTGTGTTTTTTGTTCTCTAAGTTTGTAGGATTCAATTTTTTTATATGGTGCTTCCTGCTTTCCTTTGATTGTATTATTTCTTTCTTCTATCGTTAGCTCAGTTTCTACTAGGTAGTGGTCGCTGCCTATTTCGAATCCTCTTCTTACTCTCGTATCCTTAATTCTTTTCCAGAGGGTTTTTGTCACAATTATGTAATCGATTATTGACTTTTCGTTTCTGCTAGTCATAATTCTTGTGAATTTGTGCATATCTTTGTGTTGAAGTTTTGTGTTTGTAATAATCATTTCATTTTCCATATATAGTTCTAATAGTTTCCTTCCATTTCTTGTTTTCTTTTCTTCTCCAAATCTGCCTATGGTAGGTGAATATCTAGTTACGTCATTGCCCATTCTAGCATTCAAGTCGCCGACTAATAGTATCTCTTGCTTAGTACTTTCTATGATCATTTGTAGTTTGTAGTAGTAGTCGTCTATTTTTCTTACTGTCTCGTCTTCACTTGGGCTGTATGTCACTATGCATGTTAATTTGTCTCGTTCGTTTATTTTTATATCTATTATTAGTACTCTGGAATCGATACAATTTGTTACTTTCTCTTTCCAGTCTTTGTGTATTAACCACGCCACTCCTTCCCTCGCTCTTTCTTCAAGTTCCACTCCACTATAGATCAAAAGATGCTCATTTATTATTTTCGTTCCTTTACCTTTTATTTTTGTTTCTGTTAATCCTAATAGTTTTATATTTGATTTTTGAAATTTGCTAATTAATTCTTTTTCTTCTTCCTTTAAACTCTGGATGTTCCATGTTCCTTATCTTATTGCTTTTTTGTTTCTATCATTTGACTTTTCATATTCCTTAATATTACCCGCATTATTCGACCTGATCATATCCTTTACCATTGCTGTTGTCGTCGTAGTTGTACACCCTATAGTTCTTCTTAGTTTTTTTGAGCTTTTATTGTATGATAATGCTCGCATTTTCTCATTATTTGTCTCATCTCCTTCATCTGGGGATCTTTGGCTGAATGTTCTTGTATACATACGGGATTTGGGCACGATCGGGGTGATTGTAGATTTTGGTTTGATTGGTGCCGATGTGTCACCTACTGTTGTATACACCTGTCCATCTATTATTGATTTATTATATTTCAGGAACGCCTTTTTCCCTTTTCCTCTTTCTTGTTTCATTTTTGTAATTAGTTCTCTTCTTTGTTCTACGACTTTTCTAGGATACGCTTCTTCAATCCATATGTATTTGTGGACGGTTTTCAGTGCTTTCTTTGCTTTTAGAATTTCATTCCTTTTATTGATTTTTAGTAACTCTATCTGCACTGGTCTAGTTTTTCCCTCTGTTATTATTCCTATAAGCTTTATTTCTGTTATGTCTTGGCTTTCATTCAGCTTGATTCCTATGGATTGAGTTAAACACTTTATTTTACTCAGAAGCATTTCTTCCGTTTCGTTTTCTTCTTCATTTATGCCGTATATAACTATGCTTCTTTTCTTTAATTCTCGCTCCAGTAACTCGATTCTTTCTTCTTGTTCAAATATTTGCTCCTTCAGTTTTTGATTACCTTTAGTTAGCTCTGCGCTTGCTTTTAAATTTTGTTCCAGTTTCATTTCTAGACTGTCAAGTTTATCTAACTTCCGGTCCATTTCAGTTAATTTTTTCATTATTTCCTCCATCTTTAAGTTAGTGTTATTTCTACTTGAACAGAAAATATCTTAAATTGGTACCTTATTGCTTCCGTATTGCCCCTTTCTTGTTGTTTCCACCTCCGCCTATGTACGTCTCAACGATATCCTCACCTGTGTTGACACTCGCACTAAATTTAATTACTGTCTCTTCTCAGTTGATTGACCTTGTAAGTAGAATTTTGCTTATTTACAGCTGATTCCTTTGAATTCTTCCACTATTTTGCCACTATGACTTAATTCACTTTTTTCACTGCACTGGATTAACATTCGGTCTCGATTACCGTGATAATACCCTTTAAAATAGAGAAATTTAACGCCGCTCTCTTGACACGACCGTTCTCTTCACTCACTCACTCAATCAATGAAGGGGACATAACGACCCTTAATAACTTCATACAAACTGTGGATGAAACATATATTATTTTAAATACTTTGCAAATAACAGCTCCACATTTGCATTTGATTTAATAAAAAATAGATTAACAAATAATGCCAAAAAGATTGTTTCACAAAATAAATTCACTAACTGGGATGAATCAAGATCATATTCAAGCACTAACTTCTCAGATAGAACGTCAGCTGAAACATTATTAGGAGAATTATTTGAAATTAAATGCAAACAGAATACAGAGATCACATTGAAAACAATGTTAGATAAATTTGAGCTATATAAAGCAAAATTATTTTCAGAAAATTACAATTTACAGCAAAAAAATGCCATTCTTCAGGAAAATCAAAAAGCTGTAGTAGATAAATTCATATCATTGTTACCACCTATTATAAAAGGATCATTTATTGTGAAACAACCTTCTACATTAGAACAATGCGATTTATTATTAAGGAATAAATTCAGTCATGCCAATTCTTTACACAACAGTCCAATGACACGGAACGATAATAAACAGAAACCAAGCACTGCCAGAAACTCAAATTTCACCTTTAACCTTCCACCTAAACAATTTCCAGGACAAAACTTTCCCTCCAAACCAGTCAGTCTTCACAAACCATCAACTCCTGGATATAATAGGTTCGCAAGACAAAATTTAGTAAACAGCTACGAAACACGTAGATCTCAACCCCAACCAATGTCACTACAGACACGTAATACCCAACCTATGTCAACAACAACATTTAAGCAAAATTATAACAATGAAATATTGCAAAATAAGAACACTGATGTTGAAGAACAAGATCTTGAAGAATGCGAAATAGAAGCTAATGACAGCGATGCTTTTTTAGAGGAAAATCCAGATATAATAGAACAAAATACGTAATGACTTCAAAATTGAAATCTATTCCTTTAATAAAATATAATGATTACCTCATATTAATTGATTCAGGCTCCGATATAAATTTAATTTCCCCAAATATTGTCAGACAAAGAAATTTAAAAATTATTAATGAACCAGTCACTTTTAAGACAGCTCAAGGAAAAGTTCATTGCAAAAATTGTGTTGAAATGAAAGTTCAGAATGAAAATTTTGAATTTCTCTTCCATGAATTACATTAGGAAAGGAATATGTTATTTGGCGTAAAAATATTAGAACATTGCAATGCTTTAATGGATTTTGAAAATAAAACTATAGCATTCGGAAATAAAAAATTTAAATTACTATCCTCACAAACATTGAATAGTTCATTTATACAATTTAGACATGAACATCTGAGTTACGATCAAAAAAACAAGATGAAAAATTTATTAGAGAAATATTCACACTTATTTCCGAGACCAGACGAAGAATTATCTGCGACAAATGTCACTACTCAGGAAATCCGCACAACAGACGACACACCCGTCTTCCAAAAGAATTATAGACACCCACAAATTCATGAAAATGACATCGAGGAACATATCCAAAATTTACTGGATACAAAAGTAATTAATAGTAAAAAAGTCCATATAATTCGCCTATTTTGTTAGTGCCTAAGAAAATGGATGCGTCAGGCAAGCGCAAAACGGAACTAGTAATAGATTTCCGAAAATTGAATCAAAAAACCATTGAAGATAAATTCCCTTTACCTAATATCGATACAATATTAGATCATATAAGTGAACCCAAATTTTCTACAACATCAGATTTGCATTCTGGATTCCATCAGATACCAATAGATGAGAAAGATAGAGAAAAAACAGCGTTTTCTACATCCTCAGGACATTATGAATTCCTTCGTATGCCTTTCGGTTTAGTAAATGCCCCAGCTTCATTCCAAAGAATGATGAATGAGATACTTTCAGAATATATTAACAAAATTTGTTTAGTCTATATGGATGATATAATAATATTTGGAAACACATTAGAAGAACATTTACAGAATATAGATACTATTTTTTCCAAATTACAAGATGCAAATCTAAAAATTCGAATCGATAAATCAGAATTCCTTCATCATATCACAAGAAGGTCTTGAACCTAATAAAAATAAAACTGGAGCAATCGAAAGCATCATGATCCCTAAGACAGTCAAAGAAATAAAATCCTTTTTAGGCAAACTTTCGTGGTATAGAGGTTTTATTCCAAATTTCGCTAAACTTACCAAACCTTTTACTGGATGTTTAAAAAAGAATGAGCAAATAGATATAGCTAATCAAGTGTATCAAGACGCATTCAAAACAGCCAAAGATTTGATGAGTAATCCACCAATTCTAGAATTCCCTGATTTTTCAAAAAAATTCATTCTGAGAACAGATGCGTCAGATTGGACCAGTTATTTCACAAGTTATAAATGGACAAGAGAAACCAATTGCGTATGCATCAAAAACATTCAATTCTGCAGAGCAAAATTACAGCACTATTGAGAAAGAATTAAAAACTATTATTTGGTCGTTAAATAACTTTGAACCCTATTTATTCGGCCGAAAATTTACAATTCGCACTGATCATAAACCTCTTACTTGGCTATTTTCTATGAAAAATGCAAACCAGAAGCTCATGCGATGGAAGATAGAATTAGGAGAATACAATTTTGACATTGAGTATTTACCAGGTAAAACAAATAAAATAGCAGATTCTCTATCAAGACAAAGAGATCAATTCAAAATTATAAAAAAATCAGGAAATGTGATGAATACCGATATTTTCGCACATTGTATATCAAAAGATTTGAAATTTTCAAAAGATTTGGCAAGAAAAATTGATTTAAAATTCAATAGTAAAAATTATTGTGAAAGAAATATGAATAATGAAAATATAATCATTCAAAACACAGATAATAAAATTATCATTCATTTGATCACAAAGGATATATATTAAGAAAATGTTAATCGGAGAAATTTCAAGAAAACACTCATTGAATTACGAGATTATTCAATAAGGAATGATGTATACGAAATTGATATTCCATATTCATCATGTGGATTGGATAAATTAGAAAAATCAGATTTAATAGAAATCTTGGAGCACATTTTCGATAGTACACAAATATAAATATATTTGTATGAATATGAACATTTATGAAATTTCGGTTCAGAAACAGATGAAATAGATCAGATAGTAAATGAAACATTGGATAAAATTTATGACGACAGAAATGAACAACAAAGTATAATTGTGAATGAATCAGAATCAGGAGACACAATCCATAGTTCTAACGAGGACCTAATCAACGGATTAAAATCTGTAGATAATAGAGTAAACGTAGCAAAAAATCAAATTATTTTCCATTTTTCTAATGAACCATTCGATATAAAAATAATGAAATTATTTGACCATCAAAAACAAAGATTTGTTATCAATATTAATATAGATGAAGAAGAACAACAACTGTTGGAAGTATTGAAAAACCACATAGTGCCAAAAGTTAAGTATTTGATAGTAATCCCCAAACAACATGAGCAAACATTGAATCAGATATTACAGGATAAATTTGAAATGAATACAATAAATTTCGTGAAATGTTATAAATTAGTAGAAGATGTACAAAATGAAGATAAACAGACCCAAATAATTTTTGATAATCATAATGGATATTTAAATCATAGAGGAATAATGGCAACTTATAATGAGTTGAAAGAAAAATATTTCTGGCCGAACATGATTAAAGATATTACAGAAACTATAATATATATATATAATCGGTTTCCTCTTCTACCCTAAGGTGTAGAGGTTTTTGCGCTTCTTTTCTCTACTCTTTAACGAATTTGTGCCATATTTTTCTGTTGGATGCCATCGATCTTGCTACAGTTACTGATTTTCCTCTATTTTCTAAGATTCCTTCTACTATCTCATCCCAGGTTTTCTGTGGTCTTCCTCTTCGTCTCCGCCCTTGCGTTCTTGATTTCCATATCTTTTTCACAGGTCTATTGTTTTCCATACGTATTAGATGTCCATACCAACTTAGTTGTTTTTCTTCAATTTTCTTTTCTGCAGCTTTTATATTAAGATCATTCCTTATATTTTCACTTCTAATTTTGTCTAGTTTAGTTGCTCCTTGTACTCTTCGCAGGTATTTCATTTCCATAGCCTGTATTTTACTCTTAAGTCTTTTTGTTAATACCCACGATTCACCACCATGTAGCAGAACTGCCTCGTATATTGTTCTATAGACTATTAGTTTCGTATTCTTTGATATGTATTTGTTTGATACTATTGTCTTATTTATTGCTTGGAACGTTCTTGCTGTTGCCGTTATTCTGTTGTTGATTTCTTCCTCAATTCCACCTCCACTCTCTATTATGGACCCAAGATATTTGTACCTTGGTACCTGTTCTATTTTTCTTGTATCTAATTTTACATTTACTTCTTTTTGGGATCTATCTATTACCATGCACTTGGTTTTGTCGGTATTTATTTTCATGCTTCTTTTCTCAAGTGCATTCTGCCAGAGATTGAGATTTGTTTGTGAGTCTTTTTCGTTTTTGGCAAATAGCACTATGTCATCCGCAAATATGCATTCGGATATGTTCGTTCTTTGAAGATTCAAGAAACCTACATTATACAATTTTACTTCATTTTGTATCTCCTTCAATACTTCATCCATAAGTGTTATAAATAATAGGGAACTAAGTACCCCTCCTTGTCTCAAACCTTCAACCGTTTTAAATTCATCAGATTTTGCATTCATTGTTCGCACATAATTTCTTGTTTCTGCATAAATACTTTTGATGGCTTCTATCAAATGTTCATCCACATTTCTCTGTTTCATGATTTTCCATATTTGTTCTCTTGGTGCTCGATCAAACGCTTTTTCTAAGTCTATAAAACATAGGAATAGTGATCTATTATGTTTTTGTGTTTTTTCTATCAGCTGTCTTACTGTAAAAATGTGATCTTGGATGCTATGCCCTTTACGAAAGCCACTTTGTGATTTTTCTAATGGTATTTCTATTTTGTCACGTAATCTTTCTTCTAATATTGATTCATAAATTTTTGCAGCTGTACAGAGAAGCGATATTCCCCTGTAATTTGAGCATGATCTGTTGTCACCTTTTTTATATATTGGTGATATTATCGCTATCTCCCAGTCAGATGGAACTTGTCTTTTCCTCCAAATAAGATTGATAATAGTATGTAACAAATGTATCCCACTTTCGCCCATATATTTGATCATCTCGGGAGAAATATTATCATATCCTCCAGCTTTTCCTGTTTTCACTCGCCCAATGGCTGTCTGTACTTCGTTTAGGCTGATTGTGTCTTCTTGTTGCCTTTTTGTTTGCTTGGTTACTGATTGGGGTTCTTTTTGCTCATTGAATGGTGGTATATTTAAGAGCTCTTGAAAATACTTCTTCCATCTGGCCAATATTTCTCTTTTTTCCCTCAATATTTGGCCATTTTTGTCTTTTATTTGCCTTATTGCTGTTTGTTTCTTGGTTTTCTGCTTCTTTATTGCCTTGTAGAATAGCTTTTTGTTACTCTTACTATTTTCTTCCAATTTATTTCCAAAGTCTTCCCATGCCTTCATTTTAGCTGCTAAAACTACTTCTTTGACTTTTATTCTTTGCTGTTTGTATAAGTCGTAGTCTTGTATACTTTTTGTCTTTAGATATCTTTTCCACATAATTTTCTTATCTCTTACTTCTTTCTTGATCTCTTCGCTCCACCACGGTGTCTGTTTCTTCGTACTATTAATTAACTTTGCTCCACAAGCCCTTCTGGATGCAGAGTATAATACCTCTTTGAACTTTGACCACGCTTCATTTATGATTGTATCGCCATTTATTGGACTCATCTTTCTTATCTCTTCTTCAATGTATTTCTGATAAAGTTCTTGCGTTTCCTGATCTCCAAGTTTGTAGCTTTTAATTGAATATGTTTTTGGGCTTTGTTCTTCTTTGTGGATTTTCGTGCATTGTTTTGTTCGCCTATTTGCCATTTTTATTTTTGATTCGACAAGATAGTGATCACTTCCGATTTCAAATTGTCTTTTCACTTTTACGTCGAGTATTGATTTCCTAGAGGTTTTATCGATTAAGAGATAATCGATTATCGATTTTTCCTGTCTGCTTGGTTCTACGCGCGTGAACTTATGTATATCCTTATGTTTAAAAGTGGTGTTTGTTATTATTAGACTATTTATCAAACAGAAATCTATTAATAATTTTCCATTTGAATTTCTAGCTCTTTCGCCGTGTGGTCCCATTATGCTTTTGAGTCCGTCTATATTGTTTCCGACTCTGGCATTAAGGTCACCTAATACACAGAATTTTTCTTTAGTATCATCTAATATATCTTGTAATTCTTCCCAAAATTTAGTCTTTGCTTCTCTATTTGCGTCTTCACTAGGCCCGTAAGCTACTATTATTTTAATTGCATCCTGTTCATTTGTTTGTATTGATACTGTGAGTAGGCGTTCTGAATGTAAAGTCCAGTCTTTAATACATTGCTCCCAGTTTTTATGTATAATGCAGCCAACTCCCGCTTGGCCTCTTTCTTCTAGTGGAACTCCGCTATATATAAATATGTGTCCTCCCTCCAGCCTTTCTATCCCCTTTCCTTTTTTTTTTCGTTTCTGTAATCGTCAGTATATCAATTCCAGTCTTTTCAAACTCATTATTCAGTTCAATTTCTTTCCCATTAATACTTCTTATGTTCCATGTACCCAATTTCATAACCATGTATTTTTGCTTTGTCGTTGTATTATTGACCATCGAATCAAAATTGTTTTTTGCTACATCCGGTTTTTTGAATCTGGGTTTTTCTTTATAATGTTGTTTTTTGAATTAGACCATTCATACATTATTTCATTGATTTGTATTTTTTGGTAGCCTATTTTTATTTTATCATTTGGATTTTTCTTCTTCCATTCTCTAGATATTTTCCTTAGCTCATATTGGATTCTACCTTCTTCTTTAGTCATATCATATATTTTTATTTTGTTGTTTTAATTTGTATTTATTCTGCATGACACTTTTTTTGTCTACCCAAGAACTCCATTGTACTATATATTTCGCAGCTTCGCCGCTTTTGTACATTTTATAAGCTTTTCCAATTTCAGAAGAAATACCAAGACTTTTATTTACCATGTTTTGTATATTCTGTTTTAGGTTATCCTCCTTGAACTCTACACCTGTTATTATAGTGTTGTTTCTCTTCTTATCTTTTTCATGATATTCCAATTTTTGTTCAATTGCGTCAATTCTCTTATAAAGTTGTTGCTTTTCTTCTTTCCAGGTTTCTTCTTTTTTCTTAAATTCTTCTTTCATCTCTCTCAGTTCTGCAGTATTTAATTTGACTTCAGTCAATAATTGTTCTATCATACTTTCTAGTCTCTCCATGTTCATTTGATTTTCTTCTTTTTGTATGTAATTTGGCGATCTTTGAATTTTTTTACTTATTCCGACTATTTCCCCTTCTATTTCTTCTTCCTGTATTTCTCTTGACCGTTTGTTTAAGGAGCTACTCCTTGGTCTGCTTATGAAATCGTACTTGATCCGCCACTGGTTTTGATGATCTTGTGTTAATCGCTTCGAACTTGCGCTATTTAGTTCTTCTACTTGCGCTTATGCTCTCTGCGCTCTCTGCCAATGTTTGCAGTAACAGCACATGCGCTACTTACTGCTCCCAGTGGCGTACTTATTTGATTTAAGTGTTGATAACCTCCAAAGTATTGAAATTGTTTTTCGATTTTTTCGTTTATTTTCACTACTATTCTGAAATATTCTTTATTTCCGCAGTTGTATATGATCACTATGATTATGCTGTAACACTCACGGCTTCTTTACACGACAACTTCCGTTAATTTTGGACAAATGCTGACGGTGTAATAAAAGCACGTGTTCACTATCACGACACAAACTCACTGCGATCGTACAGAAACTATAAACGAGTGCAAAATATGCAAAGAAAATGAATATGATCGACACCCTATACAATTAAGCGATAATTTGACTCCTACACCAAAAACTCCTTTCGAAATCATAAGTATAGATCTTTTAACTTTGTATAAACAATATTTTATAACTATATTTGATCAATTTTCTAAATATGGATTTATCCATCCTACTTTCAATAAAACAGGAAAAGAAACCATGTTAATCATTGAAGGATTCATAAAAACTCATAAAAAACCAGACATGATAATAGCTGACCATGGACTAGAGTTTAATAATGCCCTAGTGAAAAATTATTGCAATAATCATGACATCAAACTACATTTAATCAGTATAGAAAATGCAAAATCGAACGCGGTTGAAAGACTTCATTCTGTATTATTAGAGCATCCTCGCATATTACATTCTATAAGTAAAAATAAAGATTCACAATATATTATAAATAAGGCAATAACAGCATATAATAATACAAAACATTCAACTACGAAGTTGACCCCTTGCGAAATACTTTTCGGACAAAACAAGCAAAATAAATATTTCCAAAAGCAATGTTCTGATGAAGAGATTATAAATGATTATTTAAGAAAAAAATCAACAATAAATAAAGCAGTGAATAAGATTATGGATGGAGAAAAAGCAAAGAGGACGAAGGAAAATGAATTACCTATCATATTACCAGAAAAAGTGTATGTTAAACAAAATAACAGATTGATGCACAAATATACAAAACCTATATTTAAAAGAGTTTCAGTAGAAAACTATAATCCTATTTTAGAAACTGTAGAAATAAAAGATAAAAGGTATATTCGGAAATTCAAATGAGATAAAATTAAAACTTGAACTTTCAATAAATTCTTACCCTTTATACCAGTTATACCCAATTCCTTTTATCCATCATAACAATTTATACAAATTGACAGAACAACCTACATATTATATATGAAAACATAATGAAAATATTTCAATAGAGAAATTCAGCAGAGAACCCAGTAATATGAATTATCGTCAAATCATAGGTATAGAAATAAATAATTGTATTAAAAATATAGTGATTAATGAAAATAAAGATGACTGTGAAATTATTGAGCAACAAAATAAAAATAACGTAATGCAAATATCGAACACTAATAATATAATTATTATTTCCCCAATCAATCAAGAATTAGTAATTAATTGTGAGCATAAAAATATAAAGAAGAATTTTCAAGGAGTTTTCAGATTGATCAATGATGGAGATTGTAAAATCAATCAATGGACATTTAATGGGATATCAAAGGCTTATAAAGAATAAGAAATGAATAATGAACAATTGCAAAAGTGTGATACAAAAATAAATAAGAATAATTTAAAGCCTTTAAAATAATTGAATATTTCATCAAATATTGAATTAGGTGATTTAGAAAGAATAACTGAAAATTTGTAAATCTTGTATAAGGTTTAAACTTGCTCGGAAGGAATTAGGAAGTTCAACTACCCGTAGAAATGCTGACTTAAGATATAAACTTTCAACAAGATCATGTAACATAGAATATTATAAAAACACATGTTATCCCTGAGAACTACGAGTTCTCTTATCATAGCCAAGCTTGTATCTTGTATTGCACTGTTCTTAGCAACAATAAAACTTTTTAAAAACTATTTCGAGAAGTCTGATATCATAATTTATATATATATATATATATATATATATATATATATATATATATATATATATATATATATATATATATATATATATATATAAATATATATATATATATATATATATATATATATATGTATATATAAATATATATATATATATATATATATATATATATATATATTTATATATATATATATATATATATATATATATATATATATATATATATATATATATATATATATATATATATATATATATATATATATATATATATATATATATATATATACTTATATATATATTCTAAGGAAAAAACATTAATCTGTATATGTTATTATTTATTTATTTGAAAGAAGTCCTATTCTGGAACATTGGTACAAAAGCAGAAATAGATACAAATTATATAGTATCTGATGGAAATAATAAAAAATGCATCAAAGAGAATGCTCAACGAGAATAGTGAAAATCGCAGTAAACGGTGAGACTCTCACATTTGACTTTTGTTACATTGAATATCATATACTTTTCCAAATTTTCAGGCAAAGCAATTGCCTCCTTTTGGTCAAAATGTGTTTGTATTGTGAAAATGACCTCTCTACATCTACTGAGGTCAGTGAACAAAATTTATAAATTGAAGCAAATCTGGGATTAAAATCGTTCGGCAAATCCTTGTTGATGTACTTGTTTACCTGAGTATTCACTCTTAAGTAATAACTTGATCGGGACTTTTCTGTCTACACGGCACATGCGTGCTAGCAAGTGAAGATTCAATTCTATACTTTCCTATCTTCTCTTTTTCCAGTGGATATATGTAACTCTTAGGATTTTTTTGAAACGAAGAGCGTTTTTTTCCACTACTATCTTTTTTTCATCATCTCAAAATATCAAAAATATGCAAAATCAGCCAAAATTTGCCAAAATATGCAGAATTCCACGAAAATATGCAGAATCTCAGAAAAAATCCAAAATATGCAGAAACATATGTCAATTTGCAATTGCATGAAAACCGGACTCTAGGGATGATGGTTAATTACTTTTAGCAATGAACAGGTACGGAGAATATCCTAGAAATCATACTCATTTGTAATGGTCAGTGACAGTATATTCTACTTAACTCTCATTTATATTATAACCAGCGTTTCCAGACGTCCCGATTTAGGAAAATGTTACTCATGTACAAATTTGGGTACACAGAATTTTACGTCAAACGATTACGTTATATTTGAGATAACGTGAATTTGTCAAGTAGAAATGCGGGTTGAAAGAGTGACAACTATCCCAATTTTTTTGTTAAATCGTGCTTTGAATTTTTGCTCTTCATTTTTGCTATATGGTATTTCGTATAGTATCAAATCTTGTGCCGGACAGTACCTATATGCGAGCACCGGTACAACAATTTACAACAGAACGTCGCCTCCTTTTTTGTGCCTACGGGCGAACCAAGAATCAGTTTCAGTGAATCAAGAGATTTGGAGTTGAAAACACACATTACAATGCAAATATTTGTATAATTGAAACGTAGACAATTGACTTGAAGTATTACAAGAAACTTTGAGCAATGACTTTTCTGCTCGCAACACCGACTTCATCTGCAGTCGCATAACGGTTTTTGAGTATTTTTACGATCCTTTGTACTTTCGCATCCTTGTTAAAAAGATTTTCCAGCTCCATCTTCCTCTGTCTGAAAAAAACGCACGCTGAAAGCATAAAGCAATAATATTTTCTTTTTAACTTTGTGCAGCATTTTGAAAAGTGTGTCGGAGTATGGGAGACGGTCTCAGATTTAACTATTCCAGGCTTCATCAAAAACAACTAATCGCTATTAGGAGCTAATGCAAGGTTAATTAGTACAACACCAAATTTAGGGGGCGCAGTATAGGCTTTCAAACTGCAACTTGCATGTAGCAGGACGGGGTAGATAGAATGCACTTGTCCTTTTCCTCTCTTCCTCTCTTTGGGCAATCATGATTCTGTCTCTTGGGGAATGCAATATGATGTATATATTATTCAATTCATATGATACATTTCACATAGAAAGCACGATTACTTTTTCCATAATTAGATAAGATTGTCATTATTTGAACTTGCATATCTCCCTAACAACTTCATGTCATTTTGAAAATATGGTACTTATTCGACGCAGAATTCTGTGTTCTTAAATTTATAGAAGAATATCATTTTCCTATGAATGTATTATTCTGGACTACTTAGTGATATACTGAAATTTTGGAGTTTTTAGGTTATTCCTCATATAGAGCAATCAGAAATTTGGTGTCAACTTCAATAAACTATTTTTACACACAGATTCAAAGAATAAAAATGTTTCTAGCTTTCTAAAAATAAATTAGTCTATACCCTCTTTTTTGGTCTATGTAGCCTGGCCTATGAAGCATATACTAATACTATTTGATTACAATATATCAGACACGGAGATCAAAAAAGCCCACCAATATATTATCCTCGCAGTAATATGTAGAACTGATTTGAGATTTCAATTACATGTGACTAACATATTATATGAAAGTGCTTACAAAATTATAAGCTAAATTATACGCAATTCGAGCTCATTTTCCCAATGTAGTTCTCTAATAATACAACATTCCAATACTTTGATAAAATCTAAACTTGACTATTGCTGTGTGGTTTGGTCTTGTAACATTGAACTATACTCGGGAATAATTGAAAAATTGCAAAATAAATTTCACAAATTCTTGTATTTTAAGTGTTTTGATGTGTACCCCAATCTCGTTTCATATGATATACTAACAGTAAATTCTCAGATATGTAAACTGTAGCAGTGTAGATATTATCTAGATATGATATTTCTATATAAATTGTTGAATTTCATCATTTCTTCACCGCAGATACTGCAAGTAATTGATATTTGTGTTCCTAAATTGGATTTAATGAATCAGAACAATATATTGCTCAACTATTATTATGTATTTTTTCACCTTCATGTCGTTTTTTCGCAAACTGTGATGGAGGCTCTCTTAAAGTTTACTGCTGTGTGTTAATAAATAAATGAATATTCTTCACATTTTTTTCCAAGGTGATTAATTTGGTTCTATAGTATTTAGTATCAAATTAAAGCTCCTGTGGGACAAACTCTAGTAAAAGTGTCCAAAAGGATGAATTGACGATTGTCAATTGCTTTCTACAAGTGAAGTTAAATGATGTTTGGACCTGGTTGTGCAATCTAAGCATATCAAAAGTCTAGTGGAACTGAGCTTATTTGCTATAGTTACAATTATTTCAGCAATTTCAATCATGATGAATGAGCTCGATTGAACTAAACTGTAAATAAGCTTAGATTGTATGACCAGGCCTTATTATTAATTTAAAGCTCTGGAGAAGATGAGCTTGGTAAAAATATAATATGAATAAAATCAGTGAATTCCACGTTACCATCTTCAAATTACACTTTCAACGATCAAATCTATGTATGTTCCAATGAATTAGAAATCCCGAAAATCAAGGAAAGGACTCTTCATTTGTAAGAATACTCATTGTTTGTGCTATTTGTCGCTTCAACTTTGACAATGACAACTGCCACGTTGGAAGATGCAATTAATTGATTCGACACTCCAAGTTTATGAAATAGCTATGAAACTGGCCAGGAAAGTCATGGTTGGGGAAGAATTGTCGTGGCCACAGCAGGGTGTTGATTTTGTAACTAGAAAGCGATACTGAATCGTATTCGTTGCCTCGCACCAATCTGAAATCAGCCATTTAATGCTATTCTCGGTTGAATAGGCTTATTCAACTGGTCGGGAGCAGACGAATTCGTATTCGGCACAATGAATATAGTTCAGATCACACCGAGAATAGTATAAAATGGCTAATTTCAGATGACGCTTAGTGACGAATACGTATTCAATATCGCTTTCTAGTTACAAAATCAACACCCAGATCTTAAATAATATTCGTCCTTGAGTACTACAGTGATCAATATTCCTAAACGTTCAGCGAGCATATTCTAAATCTCAATAACTTATTCCTTTTGTCCTTCCTTGACATATCAATCGCTGTGAGCAAGAGAGACAAAAAATTGAGGAACAAGGAAGGAAGAAGAAAAGCAGGCCAGTTGGCCTCTGTGGAAATTGAACATCGTTAGGTACGTGTAAACTACGCGGGAGCTTTCACAGCTTCTGATCGAAAGCTGAGAGAAAGCGAAAGAGGATATTACAGCAGGGCGAAAAGGACGTGAGTTGATGATAAGATGTCAATGGAAGTAAGAGAGTAGTATACATAAAACTTCAAGAGATTGTAGGGATACTACGAAAGTTACCAAACGAATGTCTAGTAAGAAAAGTGTCTCAATTATGGATTGAGTGATTATAGACTCTCTGTGTCGACGAACACACAATTCCCTTGTCCTGATTTATATCGATATGCTTTTCTAAAGTACTATAATAACTAGAGATCGGATTTATGTGCAGCAGAAAAACAAAAAAAGTGTAGTAAAGACCTCAAAATGTGCAAGAACATGCAATAAAAAACTTCAATTGTACAAAAACGTGTGTTTTTGAGACTCAATACGCACCAATCCACTTATTTACTGAAACCTGCAAAATTTGACCAACCTCTATGAATGGATTTAGGTACACTTTGATTAACTCACAGTCTCATTTGTACTTCAATGTGAAATACGTCAATATTGATGAAAATTCATTCGAAAAATCTGACGTGAACATCACATTTACTTGTACATCATTGGATATATATATATATATATATATATATATATATATATATATATATATAATACGATGTGATTTTTTGTTTGTTCATACATATATATTATTGGATATATATAATCAAACACAAAATCTCATCGATCCACAGGTAATCGTTCTGGATTTACCCAAGAGATTCTAAAAATCTGTCAAGTGAAATGCGCTTTCAGCCAAGTCGGTCGCTATGGAAACAGTAGGTCATTATTCTTATACTACAACATTCCTAAATACTGATTTCTAAAATTCTACGACTACCAACAGATCTAAATTTATGCGCAAAATTAAGGAATAAATTCCTACTGAAGTGCACTTTCGGTTCAGTCTATTGTTATGAAAATAGTAGGCAATCATTCAGATGCTACAGCAGACTGAAATACCAAATTTCAATATTTTACACCTGATCGTTTCGAATGTATGCAAAAAATTCCAAGAGACTCTCAAGTAGAGTGCACTTCCGGCTCAGTGGATCTCAATAAAAATAGGATATGAGTATCTAGACGGTATAGTCGTCCTTAATACTGAATTCTAGCAATTTACGTTCAATCGTTTCGAATTTATGCGGAAAATTCAAAAAATGTTCAAAATAAAGTGCTCTTCCGGCTCAGTCGATAGCAATCATAATGCAAGGTGTACAACTAAATATTATAAAAGTTTCTCATACAGAATTAAAATATTCTACGACCGATTGTTCAGAATTTATGCGGAAAATTCGAGAAGTTTGTCATATAAAGTGCACTTTCGACAAAGCCGATTGTTACAAAAATAGAAGATAACCATAAGGATGCTACAACAATTTCAAATGCTAAATTCCAGTATCCTAAGGCCGATCATTCTGAATTTATGCGGAAAATTGAAGGAAAGTTTCATGTAAAGTGCACTTCCGATTTAGCCGATCGCAATCATAGTGCAGCATGTAGAATAAGGTGTTATTGAAATCCTTTGTACAAAATTTCAATATGCTATGGTGGATCATTCTATATTCATGCGAAAAATTCAGAAAAAGTTTCAAGTAAAGTGCACTTCTGGCCTGATCGATCCTTATAAAAATAGCAGATAACTATTCTGATATTAGATCAAGTTGCAATACTGAATTTTAACATCTTACGGTTGATCATTCTGGATTCATCCGAGAAATTCCGAAAAAGTTCCAAGTAAAGTGCACTTCCGGTACAGATGATTGGAACAATAATGCGAGGTGCACAACTAGACTCTATTCCAGTCTCAAATACAGAATTTCAACATCATACGTCCAACCAGTTTTGAGATTTGCGAGTTAAGCACGCATGAACGCACGCACGCACGCACGCACGCACGAACCCACGAATATACGTACCGACATCAAGTCAAAAATAGTCTAAATTGATTCAGAGATGCTCAAAACGGATATATCCAGCAAAATCTTGATAGGTGAATTTTGTCGGTTTCACAATACTCCCCTGTACTTAGTACAAGTAAAAAGAATTATAAAACAAAAATTGAGAAAAAAAATTGTCCTATCACTAAAATTTTCTTTCACATTCAATGGAATATACTACTTAGAAAAAGAATCATCTTCCAAAAGTTTTATGAAAATGTACAACATTGTACATTTCAAAGTACTGCATATTCGTTTCATTCTCTCGAAGCTCAGTTTTCAGAAGATTTTATTCTATCTCGTGTGAGCTGCACACATCAATTTTTTTGAGCAGATCTCTCACTTTCAATTTGTATTTGTTCAAATTAACTTCTCTTTTTTAATGTAAGCATGTTCAAAATTGCCTTTATAAAATTGAAAAAGATCTATACAAATAAAATAAAATTAGATGAAACTGTTTCAATTGTGCAATTTTGTGCAATAAAACCCAAATTCGTGCAATTAGGCTCAAAAAGTCCAAAACGTGCAATTTCGTGCAAAATAAAATTCAAGAATGTAATTCCTAGGTCCATGAATGGGATAAATACTTGGTTTAGAAGTCGCCAGACTCAAGCAAATAAAATGTGCGATAACACAGAAATCCGGTCTCTAATAATTACTCTCAATTATTATGATATGTTGTATTTAAAGTACCAGTGATATTATATGTGAACTTCAAATGAGCTTGTGTGTAATAGAATACTTTTCACTCAGGTGAGTATTCCAGAAGAAGAAAGTTATGTCTAAAGAATGATGTGGCTAGTCATATTCAACTGTAAAATTCATATAAGCAAGTTCAACCGTCAATGGAATGGAAGATATAGCTGTTCTTATGTCGCTGGAATATTTGCAAATATACTTATAATTGTTCATTCCAGGCACTGGATCTCGATTATATATGAGTACAAATAATAGAGAATAGAAGCTATAAAATCAGTTTTCTGGTAGTATGAACGCATATGTCAGACGATATGAATACAAATTATAACGGCGAATTTGCACATTGGTAGAGTGCAAGCCTCTGAACGGAGAGGTCGTGAGTTCGAATCTTACTTAGATCATGAAATTTTTCACGACTTCTCCGGATCGGTATTCGCTCTCGTTAGCTTTTAATATACGACGGCGAGATAAAGCAGTAGTAGAGTGCTAGCTTCTCGACGCAGGTGTTGTGAGCTGGAATCTCAGTAAGATAATGTAATTTTTATCGACTTTATTCTCATTACCTTCCCGAATAAAAAATCAAATAAACTTTGCAACAATGAAGCTATGTGGCACCGGTTAATTGTTGTAACTTGAGCCTGCACGGCCGACTGGCAGCAAACATGGTATAAATTATGTTCGATTATATCGTAACCATAACAAAACTGTGTTGAGTATTATGATTTAGCTTGATCTTAGAGCTGATTGCATCGCATTAAAAGTCAATATATTAGCTTCATGTGTTACAATTCAGGTACTCGTTTGAAAAAAAAATGGTATATATTTCTTGAAATAAGAATGGCTTGATGTGCTTCGGTTACTTTGACTGCTGAACGTAGTAATTTAGGTCTTCTAAATACAATCTTAGATCACTTATGATTATAAACGGGCAGTAGATATGAACTAGAATGAAATTTCATAGCCATATACTCGAAAGAGTTCATACTAATCCATAATTTTGGATTCACGAGTTTTTTTGTAATTTAGTTTTTCTAAATACAGTCTCCAATCACGTATGGTGATGAATGGGCAGAAGATATGGACTAGAATGGATTTTAATAACAAAACTAAAAAAATTGGGACAAAAATCACTAGTCCAAGACTGTAGACTGATTCAAATTATTTTGAGATGTGCGATTTATTGAGGAGATGAATAGAAATAAATTATCATTATTTCAAAGTATTTTCATATATAATATCATAAGTGGTTAAATTTTACCGGAAAATTTTTCAGATTGTTACGAGAGCTTGTTGCTTAGCAATTTATTGAGTGATATTGACAGAAAAATCACGAGCTGTCAAGCGAGTGATTTTTGATCAATATCACGAAATAAATTGGTAGCAAGCTCTTGTAACAATCTAAAAATTTTGCCAGGTTAAATTCAATCACGAATGGTATTCGGAAGATTATTTTTCCATCCAAATTCATCAATATATTCCAGAGACTCGACTCTGAATCTGCTCATTTTCACATTCAATCTGTCTGTCAGTTTGACAGATGCTGAATCAACGCGGCTGAATATTCTTTGTTTTGTATATATAACCAACAGACAAAATTTCCAAAAAATTTCCACTTGAAAACCGTGTAGGTTGTACCACGTGACGTCGAATGGTGCAATTCTATTGGTCGAAATTTGGATGGTAAAAATAATCATAAAATAATTACTTGATTTTCCAATTATCATTAAGCTAATGTGACGTTCTGTATTGTTTTCTCTCCATCTGAACATAAATGCTTCTTACTGTCTGAACTAAGTCAATTTTACTGACTTAAAGATTCTTTTCTTCTCAAATGTTACTTTTCTTCTTGATTCTACTACCTTTAGGATGACTGGGAAGTCCTACAACACTTCCGGGAAGCATAAACCTGTTGTGAGTATAAACTTATTGAAGTTTCTTTGGCTGCCGGAATTCCAAAGTAACATCAAGGCTGAAGAGTATTACTCTTTCTTGGTTCCATATGATATAGATATATTATAGCTAAAAAATTCTCATTCATCTAAAATGCTTCTTGTTTGTCTACTTTTCAAAATTCTAGGTATTTTTGAGATCCAGAAAATAGTTCAATCCAATATTTGATACTGTACTCAAAATAAATCATGTGTGTAATATTGCTTTTGAACTTGAAAAAAACTCCAGGCCGCAGAGTGGAGCCAGTGGATGTACGCCTAGAATAATTATGATTTATGATAAAAGGACAGGAAAATATTGAACAGACTCACAATTTACTTGTTGTACATACTTTTCCATAACTTCTTGACCCATTTAAATACTAAAATCATGAGAAAATCTTAATTAAAAACAAATATTTGCATCGAAAAACATTTTTATATCTAAATCAACATTTGCTCAAAATTTGTTCAATGTTAAAATAGATTCAAGATTCAGATAGAATAGAAAAATAGGTACGTCCCTTCTCGCTAGATGGTAGAAGCTAAGCGCTAAATCCTTTTATTTGAGTTCTCTCTCTTCGTACTCCCTGACATTTGCATAACTTCACGAATATCTCTCTATTCCTTTGATCAGTGCGAGATTCCATTGTTACAGACCACACTCTTACTTGATCAGTTTTGCTGGCAGCTGATATTATCGTTGACGGCAGCACTGTGCTTACAAAATGGTTGCTCAAAAGTGGTTTGCGGCAAGTTTGTAATCTGTTCACAATGTAAATACATACGTTGACAGGATGCATTTTTGTATTTTACATTTTTCACACCATATGATTTTTCATAGATACGGTAATTATGAGTTTCACGGTGCTGGACAATATGTTTTATTTACTTTATTATTCAGGTGAAGCTTCCCATGCATCGAAACTTACTCACTACAGACATTTTTCTCTCTTCATTTACGAGAAATTCACGGAGATTCAACTCCACATTTTGACTGAATTTGGAATGACATCCATAAACATAATTTCTGCTATTAAATTGCAATTCAATATGTTAAGTAATATAGTCTTGAGAAAGACTGATTTCAGTATAGCAATGAGATTATGTAACTCAACAAGTAAGTCGAATGTCAAGTGTATTTCAATGAATAAATTAGAATAAATCCAATAAATACTATTGTAGCGTGGAACAGCCTCGAAGACCCAGTAAATATTCCCAACCAAACTTGCATCATAACATATGATCATATAAAAATTAAGATTGGATACACTTTACAATAAAGTTTTGCTTATAACCGGTTGGTGACTACAGGTCAATTTCATTCACCAATAATACTAGAACACGTCTCAAGACCATCTATCCGACTCAAATGAAATCAAAGTGAAGCACATGCAAGGCATTCATTCGTAGCCTAGTAACAATTATTGGTATCAATTCCATACTTAAAGAGTAATCAAGTTTGAGAATGAGCGGAGTCCTGTCTGTAAGTAGGGGCATAGCTCAATTACTCATTGCTTTTTCTCAGTGCAGTTCAGAAGCTTTCAAGTTATTTCATTCCACCTTTGTCGTGAATCATATATCATATTCCATTTCCACAGCACAAGCTTCATACTAAACAAACCAGTTTCATTCCGTATGCAAAGACGCATTAGACGATTTCATTTATTTCATCTCATCATCAGCAAGGTGGAACAAATTCGTATTTTTGTTCGACTTCGCTTTTTACAATTGAGTTACATGTGAAAGGAAAAGAAACGTGACCCGTGAAGGAGTTATGTAGGTGAGTGTCATAAGAGCGTTAACGTTTTGCTACGTTATTTTACGATACTTCTGGAAGGACGAGAGGGAAGGAGAGTAAAAATAGTGAGGCTAGAAATTAAAGACTATTCTTTCAAAGAGTGGAATAAATTGCAATGCGTATATATTTCTGATATTTACGCTTCAATTTTATTTTCCGGTATCAAATTCAGAAGTGTACTTCTAATGGATGTTTATCGAAGCAATTCAAACAAGATACAGTAAATATCACTCTCGTTACTTCAATTTCAGGATTTACCTCATACTATCAGTCTTCTGTTCAAATAAAATTGCAGTAATGGTGCACAATTTTCAATAACTCAGAATATCCATACTTTGATAGATAACTTGAAATCAATACCCTAAAAACTTTGATTCACCATCCAATTCAATCAGTTATCAAGTTATTCGAATATTGAAGTATTTTGGTATTAACTATCAGTGAGTTTCCTCATTTTTTCGTTTGATCATCAGTTCAAGTGATCAAAGCTAGTAAGGCTCACTCATATTTTCGATCAGCTGTTCTAGATTTGTCGTACAGATTTTGTTTCTTGATAGTATTATATTATTGAATAATTATTCCTATTAACAGAGTTTTTTTTCCGAAATTTCAGTAAATTTGACCTGATGAGTTTTAGACTGTTGGCACTGACTATGTAGCAATTTCTTTCATTCTTGATACAAATCGAAGTAATATTTCTGGCTTAGGACTTATCGTTATGAGCATTTTGCGGCCATGAAGCTCTACTTTCTTGTACACTAAGTACACATCTGTCAAATATTCATTTCTTGTACACATTTTTCAAATATTATTTGCATATTATATTTTCTATAAGCCCCTGTAGCTCTTACAAATCGGGAAATGGATACAAGTTTTCCTACAAAAATATCAAATCGAGAAGATGATGTAATGAAACAATTTTAGCGGCAACTTAAGTATTTCATTGCTTTTTTTCCATTTAGATATTCTTTTCCCGTTTAGAGCATAGGAGAATAAGAGTATTAGTGAAAGTGCGATAAATAAAAACCTTGAGAACAAGATGAGTTACAGGTTGACTGCGGAAAATTTTGATGTTCACGGAATTTTGCAGCTCTCACAAGTGATTTCAACATATATTGATGAGTACTAGAACAGAAAAAATTTTCTGGAAATAATTAGGCGCTCTGATAACCAGTCACAGGCAGAAAAAAAGTTTTATTGTTGCTAAAAACTGTGAAATACAAGATACAAGCTTGGCTATGATAGGAGAACTCGTCGTTCTCAGGGATTACATGTGTTTTTATAATATTCTATGTTACATGATCTTGTGGAAAGTTTATATCTTAAGTAAGCATTTCTACGGGTAGTTGAACTTCATAATTCCTCCCGAGCAAGTTTAAACTTTATACAAGATTTACAAATTTTCAGTTATTCTTTCTACATTATCTAATTCAATATTTGTATTTTGTTGTTTTACTCTATGATTCTTATAATACTCAATTAATTATTTTATGATACCAACAAATATTATTACAATAATTATAATACAAATAATATAATAACGATGAATGTTATTCCCATAATTTTCAATTTCTTCAATTTTTTTACAACTGAGGGAGTGAAATATTCACTTGTTGTAAAAGCTTTTGATTAATCTTATTCATTTTTATACCTATAGTTTGACAATAATTCATATTACTGGGTTCTCTGCTGAATTTCTCTATTAGAATATTTTTATTGTGTTTTGTTATGTAATATGTAGGTTGTTTTGTCAATTTATATAACTTGTTATGACGGATATAAGGAATTGAGTATAACTGGTATAAGGGTAAGAACTAGTTGAGCGGCGATAAAAGTCCTGAAATCAAGTTTTAATTTTATCTAATTTGAATTTCCGAATATACCTCTTATCTTTTATTTCTACAGTTCCTAAAATTGTATTATAATTTTCTACTGAAACTCTTTTGAATATAGGTTTCTTATATTTGTGCATCAATCTATTTTGTTTAACATAAACTTTTTCTGGTAGTATGAGAGGTAATTCATTCTCCTTCGTTCTCTTTGCTTTTTCTTTATCCATAATCTTATTTATTGCTTCATTTGTTAATGATTTCTTTCTAAAATAATCGTTTATAATCTCTTTATCAGAACATTGCTTTTGGAAATATTTATTTTGCTTGTTTTGTCCGAAAAGTATTTCGCAAGGGGTCAACTTTGTAGTTGAATGTTTTGTATTATTATATGCTGTTATTGCCTTATTTATAATATATTGTAAATCTTTATTTTTACTTATAGAATGTAATATATTAATACAGAATGAAATCTTTCAACCGCGTTCGATTTTGGATTTGCTATACTGATTAAATGTAGTTTGATGTCATGATTATTGCAATAATTTTTCACTAGGGCATTATTAAACTCTAGTCCATGGTCGGCTATAATCATGTTTGGTCTTTTATAAGTTTTCATGAATTCTTCAATGATTAACATGGTTTTTTTTCCTGTTTTATTAAAAGTAGGATGAATAAGTCCAAATTTAGAAAATTGATCGAATATAGTTATAAAATATTGTTTATTCAAAGTTAAAAGACCTATATTTATGATTTTGAAAGGAGTTTTTGGTGTAGGAGTCAAATTATCCCTTAATTGTATAGGATGTCGATCATATCTATTTTCTTTGCATATTTTGCACTGATTTATAATTTCTGTAATATCTTTAATCATGTTCGGCCAGAAATATTTTTCTTTTAGCTCGTTATAAGTTGTCATTATTCCTCTATGATTCAAATATCCATTATGATTATCAAAAATTATATGGGTCTGTTTGTCTTCATTTCGAACATCTTCTACTAAATTATAACATTTTACTAAATTTATGGTATTAATTTCAAATTTATTCTGTAATATCTGATTCAATGTTTGCTCATGTTGTTTGGGGATTAATATCAAATACTTAACTCATGGTACTATGTAGTTCTTCAATACTTCTAACAATTGTTGTTCTTTTTCATCTATATTGATATTGATAACAAATATCTGTTTTTAATAGTCAAATAATTTCATTATTTCTATACCGAATGGTTCATTAGAAAAATAGAAAATAATTTGATTTTTTGCTACGTTCAATCTATTATCTACAGATTTTAATCCGTTAATTGGGTTCTCATTGTAACGATGGATTGTGTCTCCTGATTCTGATTCATTCACAATTATACTTTGTTGTTCATATCTGTCATCATGAATTTTATCCAATGTTTCATTTACTATCTGATCTATTTCATCTGTTTCTGAACTGAAATTTTGTAACTGTTCATATTCATACAAATTTATTTGTATTTGTGTACTATCGAAAATGTGCTCCAAAATTCTCATTAACTCTGATTTTTCTAATTTATCCAATCCACATGATAAATATGGAATATTAATTTCGTATAATCTCGTAATTCAATGAGCGTTTTTCTGAAATATTTCCGATTAACATTTTCTATATATATATTCTTTGTGATCAAATGAATGATAATTTTATTATCTGTGTTTTGAATGAATATATTTTCATTATTCATATTTCTCTCACACTAATTTTTACTATTAAATTTTAAATCAATTTTTCTTGCTAAACCTTTTGAAAATTTCAAATCTTTTGATATACAATAAGCAAAAATATCAGTATTTATTACATCTCCTGATTTTTTTATAATTTTGAATTTATCTCTTTGTCTTGATAGAAAATCTGCTATTTTATTTGTTTTACCTGGTAAATACTCAATGTCAAAATTGTATTCTCCTAATTCTATCTTCCATCGCATAAGCTACTAGTTTGCATTTTTCATAGAAAATAGCCAAGTAAGAGGTTTATGATCAGTGCGAATTGTAAATTTTCTGCCGAATAAATAGGTTTTAAAGTTATTTATCGACCAAATAATACATTTTAATTCTTTCTCAATAGTGCTGTAATTTTTCTCTGCAAAATTGAATATTTTTGATGCATATGCAATTGGTTTCTCTTGTGCATTTATAACTTGTGAAATTACTTATCCCATGGCATAGTCTGACGCATCTGTTGTCAGAATGAATTTTTTTGAAAAATCAGGGAATTCTAAAATTGGTGGATTACTTATCAAATCTTTGGCTGTTTTGAATGCGTCTTGATACACTTGATTAGTTATATCCATTTGCTTCTTCTTTTTTAAACATTCAGTAAAAGGTTTGGTAAGTTCAGCGAAATTTGGAATAAAACGTCTATACCACGAAAGTTTGCCTAAAAAGGATTTTATTTCTTTGACTGTCTTAGGGATCATAATTTTTTCGATTGCTTCAATTTTATTTTTATCAGGTTTAAGACCTTCTTGTGATATAATAAATCCTGAATATTCTGTTTCAGTTCTGAGGAATTCTGATTTATCGATTTGAATTTTTAGATTTGCATCTTGTAATTTGGAGAAAATAATTTTTATATTTTGTAAATGTTCTTCTAATGTATTTCCAAATATTATTATATCATCCATATAAACTAAACAAATTTTGTTAATATATTCTGAAAGTATTTCATTCATCATTCTTTGGAATGAAGCTGGGGCATTTACTAAACCGAAAGGCATACGAAGGAATTCATAATGTCCTGAGGATGTAGAAAAGGCTGTTTTTTCTCTATCTTTTTCATCTATTGGTATCTGATGGAATCCAGAAAGCAAATCTAATGTTGTAAAAAATTTAGGTTTACCTGTATGATCTAATAATGTATCGATATTGGGTAAAGGAAATTTATCTTCAATGGTTTTCTTATTTAATTTTCGGAAATCTATTACTAATCTCGTTTTGCGCTTGCCTGACGCATCCATTTTCTTAGGCACTAACCAAATAGGCGAATTATATGGATTTTTTGACTTTTGAATTACTTTTGTATTCAGTAAATTTTGGATATGTTCCTCGATGTCATTTTCATAGATTTGTGGAAGTCTATAATTCTTTTGGAAAACGGGTGTGTCGTCTGTTGTGCGAATTTTATGAGTAGTGACATTTGTCGCAGATAATTCTTCGTCTGGTCTTGGAAATAAGTGTGAATATTTCTCTAATGAATTTTTTATCTTGACTTTTTGATCGTAATTCAGATGTTCGTGTCTAAATTGTATAAATGAACTATAGGATGACTGTGAGGATAATAATTCAAATTTTTTATTCCCGAATTTCATAGTTTTATTTTTAAAATCCATTGAAGCATTGCAATGCTGTAATATTTTTACACCAAATAACATATTACTTTCCTTATGGAATTCATGGATGAGAAATTCAGAATTTTCATCCTGAACTTTCATTTCTACACAATTTTTGCAATGAACTTTTCCTTGAGCTGTCTTAAAAGTGACTGGTTTATTAATAATTTTTAAATTTCTCTGTTTGACAATATTTGGGGAAATTAAATTTATATCGGAGCCTGAATCAATCAATATAAGGTAATCATTATATTTTATCAAAGGAATAGATTTTAATTTTGAAGTCATTATGTATTTTGTTCTATCTCTGGATTTTCCTCTAAAAAAGCATCGCATTCTATTTCGCATTCATCAAAATCTTGTTCTTCAGCATCAGTGTTCTCATTTTGCATTATTTCATTGTTATAATTTTGCTTAATTGTTGATGTTGACATAGGTTGGGTATTACGTGTCTGTAGTGACATTGGTTGGGGTTGAGATCTACGTGTTTCGTAGCTGTTTACTAAATTTTATCTTGCGAACCTATAATATCCAGGAGCTGATGGTTTGTGAAGACTGACTGGTTTGGAGGGAAAGTTCTGACCTGGAAGTTGTTTAGGTGGAAGGTTAAAGGTGAAATTTGGGTTTCTGGAGGTGCTTGGGTTTTATTTATTATCGTTTCGTGTCATTAGACTGTTATGTAAAGAATTGACATTACTGAATTCATTTTTTAATAATAAATCGCATTGTTCTAATGTAGAAGGTTGTTTCATAATAGGTGGTAACAATGATATGAATTTATTTACTACAGCTTTTTGATTTTCCTGAAGAATAGCATTTTTTTGCTGTAAATTGTAATTTTTTGAAAATATTTTTGCTTTATATAGCTCTAATTTATCTAACATTGTTTTCAATGTGATCTCCGTATTCTGTTTGCATTTAGTTTCGAATAATTCTCCTAATAATGATTCAGCTGACGTTCTATCTCAGAAGTTAGTGCTTAAATATGATTTTAATTCATCCCAGTTAGTGAATTTATTTTGTGGAACAATCTTTTCTGCATTATTTGTTAATCTATTTTTCATTAAATTAAATGCAAATACTTTTTGTGGAGCTGTTATTTGCAGAGTATTTAAAATAATATATGTTTAATCCACAGTTTGAATGAAATTATTAAGGGTGGTTTTGTCCCCTTCATACATTGGGATCATTTCGACAAAGATTTTAATATCTTGTAAAGAAGTCATGTTGTTTTCTGTTACTGTTGGATTTCGTTTAATATTATTGATATTATCCTGAACAGAGTCTACGAATCCTTCGTTATCAGAATCTGACATGAATTATGTATGATTGCCTTGTGCCGGGGCTCGTACTCTTTATTACTGGTATTACTAGAGAGTACCCTGTGTATTATAGAATAGTTTAACTCACAAGAATAAACTTATGACAATAGTTTTCATTGCAAGGGGTTCTCTGAAGGGGTTCTCGAACTGTTTCTCGTAGACTGAAGTAGACGAGATGTGAAGTTCTTTGAAGCTTGTCGTCTGGATTCTCGTGATCGATTGAACAGCAAGAGAAATCGCTTGAATAGTCCTCTGATGGGCACTGTTTAGCCGTAAAGTAGAATAATTCTTCTTCAGATGTGTAGTTGTTGATAGATAAGGGCTTATTGATATAGCCTTGTATGTGTTCACTGTTACACACTTTATATTGTTGCGAATAGCTAATTTTCATATGACAATACGACAATTAGATGAGTAACTTTTGTGTTTTTCACTGTCACAAACTTATTGTTGGCTATCCTACCGACTGCGCCAATTACGATATTAGACTTTTTGAAACAGTTTTTAAAAAGTTTTATTGTTGCTAAGAACAGTGCAATACAAGATACAAGCTTGGCTATGATAAGAGAACTCGTCGTTCTAAGTCAGCATTTCTACGGGTAGTTGAACTTCATAATTCCTCCCGAGCAAGTTTGAACTTTATACAAGATTTACAAATTTTCAGTTATTCTTTCTACATTATCTAATTCAATATTTGTATTTTGTTGTTTTACTCTATGATTCTTATAATACTTATATATACTATATATATATATATATATATATATATATATATATATATATATATATATATATATATATATATATATATATATATATATATATATATATATATATAGGGAGACAGTAAATTTTGTAGGCTTTGCAGTTTTGGCCAATAAAATTTCTCTTTTAAAATTTCGTCTAACTTTCGGCTTGGTTCAAGCCTTCATCAGGACACTAAAATAGAATTTATTCACAGACCAAAATTCATATATTGATAAGTATAAAAGAAACTTATTGTGAATAATACAATATTACCTACATTTTTATGCGAGAATATTTTTAAGAAAAACATCTGTTAGTAAATCGAACAATATACAGATAAATTTGGAAATATAATGAATTTTGACACATTATCTGGTGTACAACAGATTTGTATCATTCTGTACGTTTTCAAATAAAATTCAGTTTTGTTAAAACACATAACTGTTCAAAATTGTTTTTATGAATAATTTGATAAATTTTACTCCATTATCACAGAAAATATTGTAGAACAGAACTGGTAAATTTGTCAAGCATCACACATCAGAAATGGAGGATGGAATTTAACATGTTTGAACCAAGTTAATTTGAATTTGAAAAAATAAAATATGTGACCAATTTCTGAACTAAACGAAAGTTGGCAATGTGACTGCAGTAAGCCCGCGAGACATAAACATTTTTATAAATACCGTAATGATTGATAAAGCACATCACTAAAATCAATTGCTTTTAGTAGAATTGCCATTATTATGTTTGTTTTTATCATTTGCCAAATTTAACAAGTTGTCAATATCAGTTTTTTTGTTCATGGAATGTTGGTTTCTTTGGAAATGAGTCATCTCCAAAAAATTTCTCTTGAACAAATTCTTTTCCATATCTAATACTTTAACATTTTAGTAATCAATCTGATGTTTGGTTGTGTTTTGGTGGATGGCTAAAGCTGTTGACATTGGCTTTAATTTGTTATCACCTTTGTGGGATGTTAGTCTAGATTTTAAGTTTCGTGACGTCTGACCTATATAATTTTGATTGCAGTCTTTACATGGGATGTCCCATATTACATTTGATTGGTATGACAATGGATTTGAATCTTTTGTATCAGTGAATATATTCTCGACAGTTACGCAGCTTCTTGATGCAATTTTGAGGTAATCATCTTTTACAATTTTCAGTATTCTCGGAGTTAATGTTTCAATGAACGGTAACGATGCATATTTTATATTTTG
This sequence comes from Dromius quadrimaculatus, assembly GCA_963989225.1. Taxonomy (NCBI): domain Eukaryota; kingdom Metazoa; phylum Arthropoda; class Insecta; order Coleoptera; family Carabidae; genus Dromius; species Dromius quadrimaculatus. Next base: position 32,660,271 of record OZ022330.1, read on the forward strand.
GGGCTGTGATTGTTCTGGTTGTACTGGTGGAATTTCTGTGCCTGGTGTATCCCTTTGGATGTTGAATAACAAACTGTTTACCAATTTGGATGGGTAACTATTCTTAAGTAAAATAGTTTTTAGCTTCTGTAAGTTCTTCTGGTGATACTGAGGATATGATATCCGTAGTATTCTGTTTTTTAGGCCCAGAACTACATTTATTTTTAGCTGCTTTGGCTGTTGTGACAAATAATGCATGTACCTTTGCGATGCTATCGGTTTTTGGTACCAGTCCAATGTAATGATACCTGCTGCATCTCTGATTAACAAAGTGTCAAGGAACGGTAGGCAGTTATTGGCTCCCAGTTCCATTGTAAATTGAAAGTAGGTGTTGAAATTGTTAAAAATTGATGATATATTGTTTTGTTCTTCTGTAGGGATAGCTGTTACGATATAGACCACGAATTTCTTCGGGAATGGTAGTTGGAATTTTAATTGTGGAATGCACTCATCGAGTAGTGAGTCCATGACGTATTGAGCTATTATCGGACTAATAATTGCTCCCATTGGGCTTCTATCAGCTGTTTGTAAAATTGACTGTCATAGATGCAGTAACTAGTGTCAAAAACAAACCTCAATAAATCAAGAAATTCATTCAGAGCTAGTGGAGTGAAGTCTTGAATAATATTCCATTTCTTTGTTATGCTATCGACTGTTATTTGTGAAGTGATATTGCTAAACAGTGATACAACATCAAGGCTTATCAGTATATACCCTTGTGGTATTTGAAAATTGTTTATGAAATTGGCAAACTCAAACGAATCTTTCGTATAGTATTGATTTTCTTTTTCATACGAATTAGTCAATATTTCTGTGAGACATTTTGCTATTTTGCTGTTTGGTGCATCTATTGATGCTATGATTGGTCGAAGCATCAGGTCTTGTTTGTGAATTTTTGGTTGGCCATAATATTTAGGTGGAACAGCATTATAAATCATCATTGACTTTGCCAAATCAGGTGGTATAATTTGTTGACTTTTCAATTTGCTGATAATTTGATTTGATTTATGTTGATCCGTTGATGTTGGGTCTCCATTTAGCAATCTGTTGCAGTTTCGGTCAGACAGCATCTCCAGAGATAGATCATGATATTTTTGTTTATCCATAACGCACGTAACATTACCTTTGTCAGATTGTGTAACTATGAGATTAGGATTGGATTTTTAATACTTTTTCGTGCTAAAAAACAAGTGATAAAGGTAAGATGATTCATCATTGTCATTTAGATAATTTGTGATTATATTGGTAACTTGAGCCCTACACATATTTTTTCTGTTCTCATCAAAGTTGCTAATTATGAATTCAACATCACTTAGCAATTTACGTACATATATATATATATATATATATTTATATATTTATATATATATATATATATATATATATATATATATATATATATATATATATATATATATATATATATATATATATATATATATATATATATATATATATATATATAAGTTAGGATTAATCGCGGCTGCAATTAGTTAAGGAGACAGTAAATTTTGTAGGCTTAGCAGTCAGGTTTTTTTTGGCCAATAAATAAAAGATTTCTCTTTTAAAATTTCGTCTAGCTTTCGGCTTGGTTTAAGCCTTCATCAGGACACTAAAATAGAATTTATTCACAGATCAAAAATTTTTACATATTGATAAGTATAAAAAAAACTTATTGTGAATAATACAATATTACTTACATTTTTATGCGAGATTATTTTTAAGAAAAACATCTGTTAGTGAATCGAACAATATACGAATAAATTTAGAAAAATAATGAATTTTGACACTTTATCTGGTGTACAACAGATTTGTATCATTTTGTAAGTTATAAAATAAAATTTTGTTTTGTTAAAACACATAACTGTTTAAAATTGTTAATATGAATAATTTAATAAATTTTACTTCATTATCACAGAAAATTTTGTAGAAACAGAACTGGTAAAATTTGTCAAGTAACACACATCAGAAATGGAGGATGAAATTTAACATGTTAGAACCAAGTTAATTTGAATTTGAAAAAATATAAAATATGTGACCAATTTCTGAACTAAACGAAAGTTGGCAACGTGACTACAGTAAGCCCGCGAGACATAAACATTTTTATAAATACTGTAATGATTGATAAAGCACATCACTAAAATCAATTGCTTCAAGTAGAATTGACATTATTATTTTTGTTTTTATTATTTGCCAAATTTGTTTAAATTGAGATACGTTATATGTGTTTGTTTCTGAAATAAATTGAATTATTCTTAAATATTGCTTGAACTGAACTGAACTGATCCACTGCAAAATACTCAAACTAATTTGCAGTGGGGATGATGACGTGTGGTGGGCGTGGTTGTACTATGATCTGATTGGAGTTAGATGTTATGTACAAATTGGTGGGAACAACTTTTTTTCTCATGAGATTAGTCGTAGTAGAGAAGATGATTAGACATTGTGGTTTTAGACGTAGCGGCATGATCCGATATTTATCCCATACTTCCTCATTAACGCTGGATCGAATGATTCTGTAAATCAATTATAGCATAGTATATTCCGCAACAGGTTTGGAGTGAAGCATATTTAGCATGAGTGGAAGAATTTGTAGCACGAGCCGTAGGCAAGGATAACGGGTCTACGAATTTACAGAAAAACAGAAAATTGCATGGTCTGATTAAGAAAGATAGCAAGAACTCTTATGCCCGATTCCATGTCCGAGAGTTAAATCAACCTGGGTTCAAATAACGGAGAGTTAACCAATAAACTGGGCTTAATTTAATTTAATTCATTTGATTGACCAATGATGACACAAATGCTGGAATTGATATTGTTACCAAGGAAATCAGCCATTTGAATCGAATTATTTCAACTCGAGATCGTGGAATACACCATTATAAATTGAATCTAAGTTTATTGATATAATTACGAATTCAATTCGTTGATTTTTGTTCATAATGGTATTCTTCATATTATTTGCAGTAACGACGTCATTCTTCCTTCCTTCTATGTATGCTTCTGGTTCCACGTTCTCTTCAATTTGTTTTAGTTTGCCTGTATTTTCTTGCCATATTTCTCTTCATTCTTCTAAGATTCTAGTTTTCAATTTACGTTTAGTGTCACTTGGTGGTACTTGGATATCAGTTATTTCTTTATTGATCGTATTCTTACCTGCTTTATCTGCTTCTTAACTACCGAGGATTTCTGTGTGTGTTGCAGTCCACATGATTCATATTCCTATTCTTGTCTGTTGTATCAGTTCTTGGATGTTTTGGATAATTTGGTTCTTTGAATAAATCCTGGAAACATCTGTTATGAGACTCAAAATATCTGTACATATCATATACTTCTTTCCTCAGAATTTGCTTCCACTATGTAATTCATAGCTTCTTGTATGCTGTATGCCCTTGCGGTGTATGAACTTGCGATTGGTGGTAGTTTCTTGAAGATTTTTGAGTTTTGCGTAATTATAGCAGCTTCTGTGTTAGTTGATGTTCTTGATCCAGCTGTGTATATTTGTTCGAATTCATCGTTTTGTTCTAAGATATTGTTGAACTCATTGCCATAGAGTCAATGCGAAGTTTGGTCTTTAATGTGGGCTGTTAGATCAAGATTGATTTGAGGTTGATGGAGCATCCATGGTGAAGTATTATTGTGAAAAATTGTTTGGATTTTTGTGGCAGGTATGTTATTTGGATTGTATGCTTTTCATGTGGTATTGCATAGGTGTAAACGTTTTCAGGGTATATCATCTCTTTTCTCGAATATGTTTTCGAATACTGGGATGTCTGGTTTGCTAGCAAGTTTTATTATGTGGCTTGTTATTAAATAGTTACGTCTGGATTTCAATGAAATTTCTCCTGCATCGCTGTGTATACTGTCTATAGGGCTTGTGCGGAAGGCTCCTGTTGATATTTGAAGAGCTGTATTTTGTATAAGGTCTATCATTTTTAGTGGATTTTGTCAACGAATGTTATGGGGGTGTTATTTACTCTAAGTGTTGGGTGTTGATGCGGTTTTGGAAGTTTACAGGAATGAATCGCTTCTGTTTTTGTACTGAGAATTGGAGTCCGATGTAACTAGTTCACTGCTCTATTTTATTTATTTCCTCTTGTATTTCTTTTGCGATACAATTTGAGTTTTCTCCTTTCCTATACTATATAACCAAATCGTCGGAGAATGTGAAGGCACCAAAATATGTCACATGCTTTCACTAGGTCGAGGAATACAGCTATGAGATATTGTTTGAGTTTGAAAGCCTTTTTTATTCCAATTTGCAAATTTAGAAGATGGTCACTTGTTGATCCACTAGCTAGGAAGCCGCTTTGTGCTGTTGTCAATATGTTATTTGTTTCCAAGAGTCGGTCCCGTTTTTGTTTGGTTTCAATACTGGGATAACGTACTCTTCTTGCCATTTGGTTGGATAGCTATATGTGGTCCATATTTTGTTATAACTTTCCAATAGTTCATCAAGAGCTTTTTCTGAGAAATACTTATTCATTCCATAAAGATTCCGTCAGGTCCCGGACTGTTATTGATTTTAGTTGGCTTCTTCGCCAATTTTAATCCAGTTTCCGTGAGAGGATTATTTATTTCGTTCTGATATAGGATATTTATCTCTATGCATATTTTACCTTTATTTTTCTTGTATTCCAGGGATTGAGTGCTGCAATGTGCATCACTAGAGTTATAGTTAAAAATTTCTGGGAATTTGTTTGCTATATCTTGTGGCTCTGTTATAAGTTTCTTGCTGCGTACTCTGTGAGGATGTTTCATGTTCCACACTTCTTTTGGTGGAGTACTATCACTAATGGCAGACACCTTATTTCGCCAAGATGCTTTTTTATTTTGTATTGTCGTACGACGAGTTAGTGCTTCATTTTTCTCAAGCTCTATCTGGTTTTGTGTTGATTTGTGTTTCTTGTATTCTTTTAGTGCTTTTTTGGTTCTCGACAGCACTTGATACTCTTGATTCCACCATGGTACACATTTTGATCTTCTGGGTAAAAACTTTGGATCGATAGCTTCGTTGGCGGCTAGTCCGATCTGAATTACGTACGAGTCGACGTTAATATCATCTGGTGGTATGAGGTTTTCCATATTTTGTGATATTATGTTCCCGAAAAGATCCCAATTTGCTTTATCAAGGGTCCACTTCTTATATGTTGTGTGCATGACTTCATAGATTTAAGGTTGAATTATAGTTATAATCAGGAAATGGTTACTTCCATGCAGATAGGAGAGTGCTTCTCAAAAGCAGTTTGATGCAGTGCGAGAATCAGTTATTGTTGAGTCAATCTGAGCAAAATCACCTGTTCTAGTACAGAAATAAATACTAATGTCATCAATAATTGCGGTATTTATTATATTTTCCATGATTATTTCCGCTGGTCCGCTTTTTTGAGCACCAACTACTATTATGATCATTGAAATCTCCTATTATCATATACGGTAGAGGGAGCTGAGTATTTTATCTCTTGTTGTTCAATTCTTACTTCTAGTGGTAGATATATATATATATATATATATATATATATATATATATATATATATATATATATATATATATAATAATAATAATAATAATAGCCTTTATTTAGTAAACCTTAATACATTTCATTTCCTTTCGTTTTTTCTTTTCTTTTCCCACATGTAATTTATTATATATACATACATATTTATTTTATATACCAAAAAGTTTCATATACAGAAGTTAAGGATTTACTCAGCCCGTTGGGCGAAGGCCTCCCCCAAAACTTGCCATTCTTCTCAATTCTGCGCACTCCTTGTCCACGTTACTCCCGCATGTTTTTTGATCTCATCTTGCCATCTCTTGAATTGTCTAGTACTGAAAGCACCGTAGTTTCCTTTATTCCCAGCTCCGTGACAAAATATATTGCCAGTTTTTCTTTCAATAATTTTCACATAATTTCTTCTTATCTCACTTAGACCTATCACGTTCCATTTCAATTTATTTAGAGCATTCTCTAGTTCCCATGTTCTCTCTTCACCTAGGAGTATTTTTACATTGAGTGTACAAATAAATAGTTTTTTTTTTTTTTTTTGAGGGGTTTGGTCATATTCTCCCGCGGGGACCAACCGTACTGGGAGAGTTGGTAATTTGAGATGTGTAATATTATTTTTTGTACATTTTTATTATCAGTGGTATTATTATTATTGTTTTGTATTAATTATTGCTATTTATCTTCTGTAGCGTTCAGTAGTTTTCTTATGTCCATATTAGTTGATGGTGTTTTCCCATTTAATGATTTTGATCTATTCCTTTCAATATTACCTATTATTGTTTTAGCTAGTTCTGATGTACCTTTATTTGGTTTCTTATCAAGCTGCAGAGTGATCTTTTCTCCAGAAAGTATTCTTTTCTTCTGTTTTTTAGTCTCATTTTCTTTAATAATCAATTTATCATAATCTATATAACATATTTTTCCTTCCATTCTATTTTTTTTCATTTCAGGGATCAATAGCTTTCTTTCTTCTATTACTTGCTTCGAGAACTCCTCTGAGATATATATATTCTTTCCTTTCAATTTTTTCCTATTTTCTAGAACAATATTTCTTAATTTGGATGTTGCAAAATTCACCAATATTGGTCTGCATTTATCATTTTTTTTAGTTCCCAACCGCTTGGAATCGTCTATATCGATTTTATTTATATTTATTTGTAAAAAACTCATGAAAAAGTCTTCCAAATATACTTCTAATTGTTCTTCATTTTCTTTCTCCGGGAGGCCATGTATAACTAAATTTTTCTTCTTTATTTCTCTTTCTAGTGATCTAACTTTCTCATCTTGTGATTCGATTTTATCTTTAAGAATTCGATTTTCCTTCTTTAATTCATCGATTTGTTTTTGATTCTGTTGGACTACTTCTTGTATTTCGCTCTTTATGTCTTGTTTTATGTCTATTCGTAGTATTTCAAACATTTTCTCGAAGTCCTCCTTATTCATAATATTTATTTTTAATGTATTTGTGTATATGATAAGAGTTTTGCGGTCACTGGAATTCGTAATTTGTATGAGCGAGTGCTCGTAGCACAGCAATATTCTTGTCTTAGTAATGACCTTGATTGTTTTTAATAATATTTTAAATATTTTTTATGTCTCTAATCCTATCATACAGACTTACTTTTTTGTATTAATGTAATGCAGAAATACTGTTATTGATTTTGATGTATTTTAATATTTATTTGCCAATCGTATGCTTCAAATTTGAAAAAATCACCGACAGCAATTTCCTACTGACACACTAGTTTACAGCCGTTCTCAAACTCCATATATATATATATATATATATTGAATAATGTGATTCTCTAGGGCATGTAGGCTGTGATTGCTATTACCTCTAAGTTTGTTCATATATTCATTTCTTGCGTATCGTGTTTATCCTTCACCAGTATTGCTCCACCGCAATATTCGCTGTCTGTCTATCTTTCCTGTGCATGGTATAATTTTCTAGTAATAATTTTCAACTGCTTGGTCTGCAAATTTCTTGTAAACATATGCATTCTGGACTGGTTTCAGAGACTGAATATTGTAGTTCTCCTAGATGGCTATGAAAGTCATTATAGTTTCACTGTAATATCGACATGATTATTTGTCTTCGAGAATCAATTTTTCATTTTGTCGGACTCTCGACGTTTGAAGATGACGTCAGCCTTTTTAATTATTTGTATATGTTATTGTCCTCCGTTATTTGTTGTTTTTAATGTTCTGTTTTTGATTTGTTGTCGTACTGTTGTTACCATACTCAATAATTCTTCCACGTTTTCAGAATATTCTGTGACTATCCCAGGTTTTTCTATATTTCCGTGTACATTTTTGAGAAATGATCACAAATTTTCAAACGGAAGAATATATATACTCGGAGTTCCATATTTTCGAATATATATTAGAAGAGGTAGCAAAAAGGGCGTGCGGAGTAATCAGATAAACAGGCTACAACAAGCAAACACACTGGTGAAATGAAGAAGTTAGAGAAGAAGTGGAAAAAAAGAAGCAGAAATGGGGAATATTCCTCAATACAAAATAACTGTAAGATAAGAAAGACTACGAGAAACAGATAAAGAAAACGAGGGAAGAAAACGAAGGAAGAAAACGAAGGAAGAAAACGAAAGAAGTTATCAAAATTTCTGAGGCAAAATCTTGGGGACAGTTCGGGAATAAGTTGGAAGATAATTTGAGAGAAAATGAATAATTATTCTATAACACATTGAAAATCAGTAAAAAAAGGAGACCGAAGAGCATAAAGACAGCTATATAACTGACAAGAGAATATTTTGGAAGCAAACGAAGAAATAATAGGAAGATGAAAAGAACACTTCGAAGAATTGCTGGAAGAAGAACACTTTAACAACGACAATAAAGAAGAATAGATCCAGCAATGCAGGAATATCAAGAAGCACAGAAGAACAGAGGATATAACAGAAGATGAGATGAAACTAGCGTTGAATAGGATAAGAAACGGAGAAGCTCCGAGACACGATGGAATAAGACCAGAAAAACTGGGATACATGGGGCCAGCAGGAGAACAATTACTATTGGTGATGCTGAATCTGGACAATGATAAAAATCCCCAAAGATTGGAAGAAGGCAGTGATTCACCCCATTCATAAAAAATCTGACGTGAACATCACGTGACTTTTTTGCACATTATTGGATATATATATATATATATATATATATATATATATATATATATATATATATATATATATATATATATATATATATATATATATATATATATATATATATATATATATATATATGTATATATATATATGTATATTAATATATATATATATATATATATATGAACAGATATTTGTGGGTGCGGCAGTCAACATTTGGGCTTAATAAAACACTCTTGTTAATTTGTCTAGCTTTCGGCTGTATTTTCAGCCTTCTTCAAGGACAATTAAATGAGATTGATAATAAGAGTCGTAACATTCATAAAAAAATTTTGAATAGACAAACATTCTGATGAGCACATGTTTGGTGTTCACCAATAATAAATATATCACAATAAACGTAAATTTCGATAAATACTTGAATTATTTATCGAAATTTACGTTTATTGTGATATATTTATTATTGGTGAACACCAAACATGTGCTCATCAAAATGTTTGTCTATTCAAAAATTTTTTATGAATGTTACGACTCTTATTATTAATCTCATTTGATTGTCCTTGGAGAAGGCTGAAAATACAGCCGAAAGCTAGACAAATTAACAAGAGTGTTTTATTAAGCCCAAATGTTGACTGCCGCACCCACAAATATCTGTTCATATATATATATATATATATATTAATATACAATATATATATATATATATATATATATATATATATATATATATATATATATATATATATATATATATATATATATATATATATATATATATATATATATATATATATATATATATATATATATATATATATCCAATAATGTACAAAAAAGTCACGTGATGTTCACGTCAGATTTTTTATGAATGGGGTGAATCACTGCCTTCTTCCAATCTTTGGGGATTTTTATCATTGTCTAGATTCAGCATCACCAATAGTAATTGTTCTCCTGCTGGCCCCATGTATCCCAGTTTTTCTGGTCTTATTCCATCGTGTCTCGGAGCTTCTCCGTTTCTTATCCTATTCAACGCTAGTTTCATCTCATCTTCTGTTATATCCTCTGTTCTTCTGTGCTTCTTGATATTCCTGCATTGCTGGATCTATTCTTCTTTATTGTCGTTGTTAAAGTGTTCTTCTTCCAGCAATTCTTCGAAGTGTTCTTTTCATCTTCCTATTATTTCTTCGTTTGCTTCCAAAATATTCTCTTGTCAGTCATATAGCTGTCTTTATGCTCTTCGGTCTCCTTTTTTACTGATTTTCAATGTGTTATAGAATAATTATTTATTTTCTCTCAAATTATCTTCCAACTTATTCCCGAACTGTCCCCAAGATTATGCCTCAGAAATTTTGATAACTTCTTTCGTTTTCTTCCTTCGTTTTCTTCCTTCGTTTTCTTCCCTCGTTTTCTTTATCTGTTTCTCGTAGTCTTTCTTATCTTACAGTTATTTTGTATTGAGGAATATTCCCCATTTCTGCTTCTTTTTTTCCACTTCTTCTCTAACTTCTTCATTTCACCAGTGTGTTTGCTTGTTGTAGCCTGTTTATCTGATTAGTCCGCACGCCCTTTTTGCTACCTCTTCTAATATATATTCGATAATATGGAACTCCGAGTATATATATTCTTTCGTTTGAAAATTTGTAATCATTTCTCAAAAATGTACACGGAAATATAGAAAAACCTGAGATAGTCACAGAATATTCCGAAAACGTGGAAGAATTATTGAGTATGGTAACAACAGTACGACAACAAATCAAAAACAGAACATTAAAAACAACAAATAACGGAGGACAATAACATATACAAATAATTAAAAAGGCTGACGTCATCTTCAAACGTCGAGAGTCCGACAAAATGAAAAATTGATTCTCGAAGACAAATAATCATGTCGATATTACAGTGAAACTATAATGACTTTCATAGCCATCTAGGAGAACTACAATATTCAGTCTCTGAAACCAGTCCAGAATGCATATGTTTACAAGAAATTTGCAGATCAAGCAGTTGAAAATTATTACTAGAAAATTATACCATGCACAGGAAAGATAGACAGACAGCGAATATTGCGGTGGAGCAATACTGGTGAAGGATAAACACGATACGCAAGAAATGAATATATGAACAAACTTAGAGGTAATAGCAATCACAGCCTACATGCCCTAGAGAATCACATTATGCAATATATATATATATATATATATATATATATATATATATATATATATATATATATATATATATATATATATATATATATATATATATATATATCTACCACTAGAAGTAAGAATTGAACAACAAGAGATGAAATACTCAGCTCCCTCTACCGTATTTGATAATAGGAGATTTCAATGATCATAATAGTAGTTGGTGCTCAAAAAAACGGACCAGCGGAAATAATCATGGAAAATATAATAAATACCGCAATTATTGATGACATTAGTATTTATTTCTGTACTAGAACAGGTGATTTTGCTCAGATTGACTCAACAATAACTGATTCTCGCACTGCATCAAACTGCTTTTGAGAAGCACTCTCCTATCTGCATGGAAGTAACCATTTACTGATTATAACTATAATTCAACCTTAAATCTATGAAGTCATGCACACAACATTTTATAAGTGGACCCTTGATAAAGCAAATTGGGATCTTTTCGGGAACATAATATCACAAAATATGGAAAACCTCATACCACCAGATGATATTAACGTCGACTCGTACGTAATTCAGATCGGACTAGCCGCCAACGAAGCTATCGATCCAAAGTTTTTACCCAGAAGATCAAAATGTGTACCATGGTGGAATCAAGAGATTTAAGTGCTGTCGAGAACCAAAAAAGCACTAAAAGAATACAAGAAACACAAATCAACACAAAACCAGATAGAGCTTGAGAAAAATGAAGCACTAACTCGTCGTACGACAATACAAAATAAAAAAGCATCTTGGCGAAATAAGGTGTCTGCCATTAGTGATAGTACTCCACCAAAAGAAGTGTGGAACATGAAACATCCTCACAGAGTACGCAGCAAGAAACTTATAACAGAGCCACAAGATATAGCAAACAAATTCCCAGAAATTTTTAACTATAACTCTAGTGATGCACATTGCAGCACTCACTCCCTGGAATACAAGAAAAATAAAGGTAAAATATGCATAGAGATAAATATCCTATATCAGAACGAAATAAATAATCCATAAATGAGAACTTCAAAAAAAAAGCTGAATACCCAATACAATCTATATTTATATATATATATATATATATATATATATATATATATATATATATATATATATATATATATATATATATATATATATATATATATATATATATATATATATATATATGTATATATATATATATATATATATATATATATATATATATATATATATATATATATATATATATATATATATATATAAAAGGAAACAAATATGTAACGAGTTCAAGCAGTCTTGAATTTTGGCTAAATTGAATCAAATATTACTCATTTGAAATTTACCAAGCTTTCGATTTTAATGTTTAAATCTTCATCAGGGTACTGGAATATTATACATAGGCCTACAATGTGTCAATAATCATATAAAAGTATTTTTTACTCACATTACTTTTGAGAATGTATAATAGAATTCCATCTCTGATAAATTGAGAATATTTTGAGTTTTCATTTCGTGAGATATTATCCCAGTTCAATACATTTTCAAAAGATGAATGAAATGAAACGTTTCTTGTGCAAGTTTTTACAACCCACGTGTGTCTCGCTTTGACAACGGAAGACAATTTATAAGTTATGTTCAATTGTTTAGGAAGAATTCAGACTGCTTACAAAACCGCGGCAGTTTTAAAAAGAAAGTATAGGTAATTTTATTTATGAAAAGTATAAAAGCTGGTCTTCGGTTATGAATTAATTGTAGTAGGTGTTTCTTTTTTTGAGTTTTGTTCAATATCTGAGTGTAATAGAAAAGAATATATATTGCTAAGGCCTTGTACGTCAGTTTTTTTGTTCATTGTTCTCTCTGTTTTGTTTATTGATACCATTTCAAGGTAGGATCTTTTTCTGAAATTTTTTTTCTGTTCCAAGACTTCAGTGTTATCAAAGTCCATGTTATGTTCATTTTTATTGCAATGAGTTGCAAGGGCACATGCATCTGGTTTGTTTTTTATATCATTTTTGTGTGATGTGATTCTGTCTTTCAAATTTCTAGATGTTTGGCCAACATAGCACTTATCACAGTCGTTGCATTGTATTTTATGGATCACGTTCGACTTTTGCAATTCTGGCACAGGATCTTATAATTTTGAAGAAATGTTTTTGACAATTTTTCCGCTCTTTTGGGCTATTTTTAAGTTATCATCATGAAGTACATTTATCAGTTTAGGTGTTATTTTTTCGATGAAAGGTAATGATACGTATCTTATGCTCTCACTTTGTTGTAATTCTGTATTATTATCATTAATCTGTTCAATAATCGTTTGAGTAAGCGTATTGAATAGTATACTATTAAGAAGCTTTTTTGGGTAGCCATTCTTTCTGAGGATTACACCAAGCTTGCGGAGATTTTTTTGGTGGAACGTTGGATGTGCAATCCGAAGAATCCTTTGTTTCAATCCTGTTATCACTTTGATTTTAATTTTTAGAGGTTGCTGAGATAAGAAATGTATATATCTACCGGACGCTATTGGTTTTTGGTACCAATCCAATTTCAATATGTCATTGTTGTCTCTTTTAATAAGAGTATCAAGAAAAGGTTTGGACATTTCTCTCTCTATTTCGATGGTTAATTATATATGTGTGTTGAAACTGTTGAACACATCTAAGATAGTATTCGTTTTTCCAGCTGGTATTGTGCAGACGATATCGTCGACGAATTTCTTCATGAAACTTACTTCGAAGCTCAGTTTTAGTATACAATTGTCTAATAAATAGTCCATCACGTATGGGGCTATAATTGGGCTTATTATTGCACCCATTGAGCTGCCAAGAGTCTGTCTGTAAATTTTTTTATCGTATGCATAATAGCTGCTGCCGAGCACGAATTTCAGGCATTTTATGAAATCTTGCAAGGTCAGACGTCATCTATAAAATCCAATGCAACGACTGTGATAAGTGCTATGTTGGCCAGACATCTAGAAATTTGGAAGACAGAATCACATCACACAAAAGTGATATAAAACACAAACCAGATGCATGTGCCCTTGCAACTCATTGCAGTAAAAATAAACATAACATGGATTTTAATAACACTGAAGTCTTGGAACAAAAAAAAAATTTCAGAAAAAGATCCTTCCTTGAAATGATATCAATAAACAAAACAGAGAATACAATGAACAAAAAAACTGACGTACAAGGCCTTAGCAATATATATTTTTTTCTATTACACTTAGATATTGAACAAAACTCAAAAAAAAGAAACACCTACTACAATTAATTCATAACCAAAGACCAGCTTTATAACTTTTCATTAATAAAATTACCTATACTTTCTTATTAAAACTGCCGCGGTTTTGTAAGCAGTCTGAATTCTTCCTAAACAATTGAACATAACCTAAAAATTGTCTTCCGTTGTCAAAACGAGACACACGTGTGTTGCAAGAAATTGCACAAGAAACGTTTCATTTCATTCATCTTTTGAAAATGTATTGAACTGTGATAATATCTTACAAAATGAAAACTCAAAATATTCTAAATTTATCAGAGATGGAATTCTATCATAAATTCTCAAAAGTAATGTAAGCATTATTGACACATTGTAAACTTATATATAATATTTTATTACCCTGATAAAGATTCAAACATTATAATCGAAAGCTTGGTAAATTTCAAATGAGTAATATTTGATTCAATTTAGCCAAAATTCAAGACTGCTTAAGCCCGTTACATATTTGTTTTATTAACCAATCGACCAGTCGCGATTACCTTAAACTACTATATATATATATATATATATATATATATATATATATAGTTGAAGAGTACTCGCGACTGTTGCGAATAGTTAAGGAAACAAAAATAACGCAGGTTAAACAGTCAAAAAATTTTTTGTGAGTGGGCTCAAGTGAAAAACGCTCTTTTAGATTAGTCAAGCTTTCGGTCTTCAATTAGAACCATCCTCAGGACTATCTAGTGAGATTCCAAAAATAAATAAATTTTCATCACAGATCAACATATTTGTACAAGAATTGGAAATACATGTTAAAAATTTGAACAACAATTGTTTTTCAAAAAGTAAAATTTAGTCACATGTTGGACCACCAAACGGAACCATGACAGCCAGCCATTTTGCAAAATGGCTGGCTGTCATGATTCCGTTGATTTGGAGAAATAGCTTTGGAGTAATTATATAGAAAGTCATAAGAATAGAACAAAATTTTCATATGAAACGATTAAAGATAGAATTCAACAGAACAAAGAAAGGATAAGAAGTAAATATATAGAGGATAGAGAAGAATTACCAAATGTACACAGGAAGGTTCAAGGTTCATACATACAAAGGCTGCCTCAATCCCATAAAAAATAAAAGATTGTCCAAAAATTCAATTCAGCGGCATGTTACTGTGTTTTATCATATCCAGATAATGTTCTTCTAAGAATAGAGGGTATAGCGCTTACATCATGAGGAAGCGCATGCGCATCGTGAATTCGTTGAATGAGACAACCTCCTATATTTATAAACCTTGGATTTGACTTCTATGTTCTATGCTATGCGATGTTTATCTAAGGGAGCTCATCAAAAACAAGAGGGGCGCCCAAATCTAGCTAAATCTGCCTCTGCATTTAATTATAGGTGAATAAAACTTTTTTAGATTGAGAATTCATTCTAATTTCTAATAGTTATCATGATCAAAGATGCCAGGAACTATTGCAACGTGTGATAATAGTTTGGCCAAGACAGAAAAATCATCGCAGCAAATATCATACCACAGTTTTCCAACAAACGAGTGCATCAGAAAACAAAGGGTGCAACGATGTTAGAGAGATAGAAAATAGACTGCAAATGCATGTCATATTTGTCCCAAACATTTTCCGTGAGAAGATTACATCCGCGATTTAAAGGCGAAACTATTGAATGTCTTTATTTTTCCAACAATTTTGCTTTTTACCTGTATACAAGTTAGACAGTTTAGAATGAAATTTACTCGTATATCAATCGAATAGTTTCTGCTTCCAGTGCGTTTCGTATTATTTGTAGTGTAAAATGAATATCTATTTACAACATCTCTACGGTCTGTTTCACCGCTTCCTTATAAATTTGTCTGGCGACTGATAGCTATGATTACGAGTGCTCCAACATTCGTAGCCATAGTTTTTAACTGTCAGATAAAATTATCAGCCAGCAAGGAAAAAAGCCCTCAATCTCTGAAATCGACACATATTATCTGGTTCAAGTTATAATAATTTAAACAGTATAAATCATTCAAATTCAAATTCTGAATTCGTAGTAATTTTTAGTGAAATATGTGAATTTCAATTATTTTTATTATAATTATTTTATTTGTATGTACATTTTTATTAATATAACAATTTATATCTCTTAGAATGAAACCATTCTTCATTTTGCAAAATATACTCTCCTTTCTTCACACAAGATGACAGACATAGAAATTTTGAAAAAATAAAAGATTATCCAAAAATTCAATTCTGCGACATATTACTGTGTTTTATCCTATACAGATAATGTTCTTCTGAGAGTGGGGGGGGGGGGGTCTAGCGCTTACGTCATAAAGTAGCGCATGCGCATCTTGAATTCGTTAAATGAGGCAACCTTCTATATTTATAAACTTTGGGCCATGCCTGACTTGAAGTTCGCCCTCGAACTCGCCATCATTGGGATCGGACTCGTCAGCTGCTTCGTTTTCGACACTTCCCCATGGTTTCATGTAGTCGGCAGCAGTCGATGTTCTCTTCGGTCTCTCGCTTATGGTAATACGCTCAACATCATACCTGTCGAAATATTTAGCTTTTATCATTTTTTTATCTTTAGCTTGCTCAAATCAGTGAATTGTGTTCTTCTTATTGCTACTGGGTCGCCATACTGATATACTCGAGCAGCTTAACGATGTTTATTGTTATTTTTTTTGTTCTCAGCTTGAACTTTCTCTATTTGTTTTTTGGCTGGACACCTCAACTGCTCTCTATCGTCGGTAAATAGTTCCTTATATTCGGATTGAATGATTTCTACTAGCTTCAAGTCTCTAGGATCTTGTATTTTGACTCCAAACGATAACTCGAAAGGTGAAATATTGATGCTCTTCTGGTAAGTCTTGTTTATTGCCTTCTGAACTGTGTTTACATGTAATTACCATTGGATTTCATCTCCCAAAGACAATTTTGTAAGAATTAGTATAATAATTCTATTAAGTCGTTATATTCAAATTGATTTGATGTAAATGTCGCCTTGGTGGTCTAGCGCGTTTAGGCAAGCGATACAGCAACCTTCACCGTTAGAACGCTGGGGTCGTGGGTTCGATTCCCGCCAAGGGCTTGGATGTTTGTGTTTGTGTATGTATACTGTAAAAAAAAAACGTTATATGTATGAGTTAATTGTAATTTAATTAAAATAAATACAGTATATGGGGCTATGAGTTAAATACTTGAAGAGCCGACAAAATATTAAAAATTATTAATTATTTGATGTAAATGCTGTTCCTCTATCTGATATTATACGTCTTGGATCGCCAGAAATATTTTTCTGAATTTCAAGTTTTTGTATTATTTCTTCACTTGTTAAGGTTTTTGTTGGATATAGCTACACAAACTTGGTGAATCCATCAATAACGGCAAAAATTTATTTGTAGCCTTTCTTAGTAGCTTATAACAGACCAAGATGATCAATATGATAAGTACTCAAAGGTTGTTCAATCTTACTAATAGGATTCAAATATCTTTCAGCTTTGCCTGATTTCCTCTCTGCCAGTATACAAGGTATACAATTCTTTATGCAATCTTCAATTTTATTCTGTAATTCTGGAATCCAAAATTCTCGATTTATCAGATCCTTTGTTTTTCTCACACTAAAGTGTCCAGTTTCATCATGATACTTTCGAACTATATCTTTCTGCATTTTGGATGAGATTACCAATAACTCTCTCCCATCATGCGGTTTGTATAATAAATTACTCTTCAATATAAAATCTTTATGTTTATGTTCTGGACTCAATAATTTCATTATTGGTGGTCATCTCTTGATTGAGCGGATTTGATCGCTTCCAAAAAATTATTTTTCACGATGAACGTGATACTGTTTCTTGACATTGCATCTACATGCTTCATTCTTATTACAGGTCTGTGTTCTATACTTTAGTTGAATTCTTCTAATAGGAGTGCCCATCTTGCTATTCTTGTCGATAGATCCTTTTTTTTTCATTGTCATGGTGAATGGCAAACAATTGGTGACTATTTTGAAAAAGATACCAAGTAAATATGCTCGAAACTTTCTCAAAGCGTTGATTATCGCAAGAACTTCTAATTCGTAACTGCTATATTTTCTCTCAGCCTCCGTAGTCTTCTTGCTCATATAATAAATGGGATGGAGTTTACCTTCTTCATTCTTCTGCAACAAAATAGCGCCATATCCAACTATGCTTGCGTCTGTATGCAGTTCCATCACTGCATCCATTGAATAAATTTCAAGAACTGGTTCACTTGCGAGAATCTTCTTCAATGCAACATTTTATTGCAATAAATAAGTTAAAGGCTTCGTAATGATAGAATAATTTCTAATAAATTTCCGAAAATATCTGGTCAAGCCTAGGAAACTTTGTACTTGTTTAATGGTCGTCGGCTTAGGAAATCTTGTTACAGCTTTGGTTTTCTTTTCTGAAGGCTTCATTTGACAATTTGCAATACGATGTCCTAAATAATCTATACATTTTTGAATAAATTAACATTTTTCCCAATTTATTTGTAAACCATACTCCTCTGTTGTTTTTGAAACTTTCTCTAATCTTTCCATCGCTTCGTCTTCGTCTCGTGCTAGAATAATTACATCATCCGTGTATGTTAACATTATTCCATCTCGAATATGTTCTTTGCAAACATCGTTGATAAAACGTTGGAAAACTGCCGGCGAATTACATAATCCGAACGGAGTTTTCGAAAATTCGAATTGACCCGTAGGCGTAACGAATGCGGTGTACTCTCGACTATTTTTAGCTATTGGCACATGAAAAAATCCATTTCGAAGATCAAGTGTGCTGAGAATTCGAGCGTTTTGTAAGCAATCCAAATGGTCTTCTATCAACGGAAGTGGATATCTATCTTTGACGACCTTCTGATTCAATTTCCTATAATTTTGACAAATTCTATATTCGCCATTTTTCTTCTTCATCAAGACGATAGGGCTTGCAAACTCCGAATTACTGGGTTGGATTATTTCTTCTTGTAACCACTTTTCCATCTGACGATCGACTTCTTGTTTCTCTAGATGTGATAGTCTTCGTGGTCTTTCATAGATTGGTATTCCGTCTGTCAGGACTATTTTGGTTTTGAGGAGAGTTTTTTCGTCTTCTTGTTTTCTGGATCATGGCTTCTTTGTAATTGCAGTATTCTTTGTTTGATTCCTAGGTTCACTATATGGTTTAAATTCAATTCAGGAGTAGAATATTTAATATGTAGTACATTCTTCTCTTCTTCTCTTCCTGCTATGTTTCCCCCTTTTTCTTCTTCGTTTTCCTCTTTTCTTCAGTTTCTTGTTCCTTTTCTTCGTTTTCTTCCTCTTTTTGTTCATCTTCTTCCTCTTCCTCGCCTTCTTTTTTTTCTTCTCCATTGCCTTCTGTTTCTTGGTTGAATATTTTCATTCTACTCTTATCAATTTTGACAACAGCTTGTTCTAGGCATTCGGAACCGATGATCATTGGAATTCTTATAACATTGTTTGCAACAACGTGTATTTTAGCTGGTATAGTTATTCCATCAATAGTGATGTTTGCAGAGAAATTACCCAACGTGTTTACTTTTACTCCTCCGATGCCCGTGATTTGTATTATGTCTTCATTGAGTGGCTGTATTGCTATTTTCAAATACTCTTTCAATTTTATTAAATTGATATCGCTGCTTGTGTCGAGCAATGCAGACAAAGTGATATTTTCTATATTGATGTTCTTCACACCAGAATTCGTTTGATATTCAGCTAATCTTGTCTCCCTTGTTTGTGGAATTCCTCTTCTATTTCTGCAGTCACGTGCCCTATGACCAAAACCATTGCATGAGAAACATTTTGGACCTTTATCTCTGGACGCACACATATTGGCTGTGTGTCCTTTTTCGCCACAGTTGAAACATCAAGGTTGTGTACTTTCTCTGTTCACGCTTTTAGATCCATGTGATTTTGACATATCTTTCTGGATTTTTTTCCCAAATGTTGATTCGTTCTTCTTTTCTTGATCGAACTTCTGCGTTGACTTCATCAAACAATATAATTTAGCCTTCTCCCTCAGATCATCATAGGTTTTAGCACCATAAAGCATTGCTTTTATAATGCAGGTCATCTTGTATTCCATCGATAATGTATTGAATTACAGCTTCGCGTCCAGTATCTACACGATTTGCTATTTCACGCATTACTAATATGTATTCTTGAATTGTTTTTTTTTTGTTTATGTCGGCTTATTGGAATTTTGTGAACGTGTACGCTATTAATTCCAACCTTAAACTCTTTTGATAATACTTCTTTCAACTTGGACCAAGTTGTTACGTTTTTTTCTGATTGTACTAGAAACTTCGCCAAACCATCTGACGATTTTTTCCCAGAAACAAATTTCTGCATTTCATTCCATTGCATAACCCCAGCAAGTTCTCCAAAATCCTCTATCCATTTTACTATTGGATATCCATCCTTACCATCAAATTTCCTAATGGTGTCTTCCACATCACGAAATGTCATAGCAAATAATCTGGAGTTTTGTTGTTCAAGTCTTCTATCGGCCGTGGATGTGAAATTACTTTCTTTATTTCTGCTTTCTTCCTTTCTTGCTCCGAGTATCTTCTGATTCTATTTCCTCCATTGAATCTTCTATTTCTTTTGTCTTCTATGATGCTCTTTGCTTCTTCATCTTCAATTTCTTCATCGTCATTTCTTTCTTATTCTGTATCATCATCATCTTCGTCGTCATCTTCTTCGTCACTGTCTTCTTCGCTATCTTTTTTCAATTGACCAAAGTTCATCAAAGTAGAACAAATACTCTTGATTAATTTCTCTTTTTCGTCAGTGGAAGCAATACACAAAATATTTGCGATCGCTACCAAATCGGCAACATCAAACGTCTCATTAATGAATTCAATTTTATTTTGATACTTATCTGTTTCTTCATGGAATGAGAAGCCATTGAACCGACGGACTATCTTACGGCACTGCTTGCTCCCCTCTTGCTCGTACAGCAGCTTGTGGGAATGCTTTATCACACTGAACGTTGCTTTGTCAATATTACGGGCAACTTTGGGAGATATATATATATATATATATATATATGTGGGTCCTAACCGGGAGCTGGGAGGCAGGACGCTGTGATCAGCGAGAAAGAGCATTACTCAAGAGCTCGAGTAAAAAGATGAAAGAAGTCAATTTTGATTGTATTGTGTATTGTATTGTGCAAATTATTCCAATATTTCAAATCATATGTTTTCAATAATAATAATAGTAGTATTTTGAATGAAATTAATATTTGTAGTGTTTGAATCAAGTGTTTATTTATGTGTTCATTTGTTATCAATCCTACAATCCTACAATTTTTGGTGGCTCAACCGGGATCTGAGAATAAGATTTGGAGAAAAAAGATTTGAAAAGCAAAATTTGAAAAGATCATTCCGCAAAGGATTGTGTAGGAAATTATAAAAATAGAATACAGTAAATTGTGTTTAATAAAGGAGTGTTTTGTTGAAACTGGAGTGAATTGACCTAGTGTTAAATATCATCTTAAAGCATTGTTGATATCTTGTACTCTGTTCAAGTATTGAAAAATAAGTTTAAAATTACGTCAAAGTTGAAAAGTTGAAATAAAATATTCATGTGACTAACACATAAACAATTTGCTGACGAGGTAACGCGATCGTAAGAATAGCGCGCGAACGCGATACAAAAAGTGCCTGGGTGTATTGACAAACGTAAATTGATAGATCCGCTGGAATGAACAAAATAAAGTCGAAGTAAAATCATTTTTGTAATTTTAGTATAGTATTGATTAAAAATATGAAATTGCTATCAAAGTTAGAATAAGAAGGAAAGACGAAAAGAAGAGAAGGACGAAAAGAAGAAAAGACGAAGAGAATGAAAGACGAAAAGAATAAAAAAACTAGAAGTAAAGACGAAAAGAAGAGAAAGACGGAAAGAAGAAAAGACGGAAAAAAGAAAGAAGACGTATTGAAGAGAAGTTATAGGAATGGCTACTCTTCAAGAATCTCCCAAAGTTGCCCGTAATATTGACAAAGCAACGTTCAGTGTGATAAAGCATTCCCACAAGCTGCTGTACGAGCAAGAGGGGAGCAAGCAGTGCCGTAAGATAGTCCGTCGGTTCAATGGCTTCTCATTCCATGAAGAAACAGATAAGTATCAAAATAAAATTGAATTCATTAATGAGACGTTTGATGTTGCCGATTTGGTAGCGATCGCAAATATTTTGTGTATTGCTTCCACTGACGAAAAAGAGAAATTAATCAAGAGTATTTGCTCTACTTTGATGAACTTTGGTCAATTGAAAAAAGATAGCGAAGAAGACAGTGACGAAGAAGATGACGACGAAGATGATGATGATACAGAATAAGAAAGAAATGACGATGAAGAAATTGAAGATGAAGAAGCAAAGAGCATCATAGAAGACAAAAGAAATAGAAGATTCAATGGAGGAAATAGAATCAGAAGATACTCGGAGCAAGAAAGGAAGAAAGCAGAAATAAAGAAAGTAATTTCACATCCACGGCCGATAGAAGACTTGAACAACAAAACTCCAGATTATTTGCTATGACATTTCGTGATGTGGAAGACACCATTAGGAAATTTGATGGTAAGGATGGATATCCAATAGTAAAATGGATAGAGGATTTTGGAGAACTTGCTGGGGTTATGCAATGGAATGAAATGCAGAAATTTGTTTCTGGGAAAAAATCGTTAGATGGTTTGGCGAAGTTTCTAGTACAATCAGAAAAAAACGTAACAACTTGGTCCAAGTTGAAAGAAGTATTATCAAAAGAGTTTAAGGTTGGAATTAATAGCGTACACGTTCACAAAATTCCAATAAGCCGACATAAACAAAAAAAAAACAATTCAAGAATACATATTAGTAATGCGTGAAATAGCAAATCGTGTAGATACTGGACGCGAAGCTGTAATTCAATACATTATCGATGGAATACAAGATGACCTGCATTATAAAAGCAATGCTTTATGGTGCTAAAACCTATGATGATCTGAGGGAGAAGGCTAAATTATATTGTTTGATGAAGTCAACGCAGAAGTTCGATCAAGAAAAGAAGAACGAATCAACATTTGGGAAAAAAATCCAGAAAGATATGTCAAAATCACATGGATCTAAAAGCGTGAACAGAGAAAGTACACAACCTTGATGTTTCAACTGTGGCGAAAAAGGACACACAGCCAATATGTGTGCGTCCAGAGATAAAGGTCCAAAATGTTTCTCATGCAATGGTTTTGGTCATAGGGCACGTGACTGCAGAAATAGAAGAGGAATTCCACAAACAAGGGAGATAAGATTAGCTGAATATCAAACGAATTCTGGTGTGAAGAACATCAATATAGAAAATATCACTTTGTCTGCATTGCTCGACACAAGCAGCGATATCAATTTAATAAAATTGAAAGAGTATTTGAAAATAGCAATACAGCCACTCAATGAAGACATAATACAAATCACGGGCATCGGAGGAGTAAAAGTAAACACGTTGGGTAATTTCTCTGCAAACATCACTATTGATGGAATAACTATACCAGCTAAAATACACGTTGTTGCAAACAATGTTATAAGAATTCCAATGATCATCGGTTCCGAATGCCTAGAACAAGCTGTTGTCAAAATTGATAAGAGTAGAATGAAAATATTCAACCAAGAAACAGAAGGCAATGGAGAAGAAAAAAAAGAAGGCGAGGAAGAGGAAGAAGATGAACAAAAAGAGGAAGAAAACGAAGAAAAGGAACAAGAAACTGAAGAAAAGAGGAAAACGAAGAAGAAAAAGGGGGAAACATAGCAGGAAGAGAAGAAGAGAAGAATGTACTACATATTAAATATTCTACTCCTGAATTGAATTTAAACCATATAGTGAACCTAGGAATCAAACAAAGAATACTGCAATTACAAAGAAGCCATGATCCAGAAAACAAGAAGACGAAAAAACTCTCCTCAAAACCAAAATAGTCCTGACAGACGGAATACCAATCTATGAAAGACCACGAAGACTATCACATCTAGAGAAACAAGAAGTCGATCGTCAGATGGAAAAGTGGTTACAAGAAGAAATAATCCAACCCAGTAATTCGGAGTTTGCAAGCCCTATCGTCTTGATGAAGAAGAAAAATGGCGAATATAGAATTTGTCAAAATTATAGGAAATTGAATCAGAAGGTCGTCAAAGATAGATATCCACTTCCGTTGATAGAAGACCATTTGGATTGCTTACAAAACGCTCGAATTCTCAGCACACTTGATCTTCGAAATGGATTTTTTCATGTGCCAATAGCTAAAAATAGTCGAGAGTACACCGCATTCGTTACGCCTACGGGTCAATTCGAATTTTCGAAAACTCCGTTCGGATTATGTAATTCGCCGGCAGTTTTCCAACGTTTTATCAACGATGTTTGCAAAGAACATATTCGAGATGGAATAATGTTAACATACACGGATGATGTAATTATTCTAGCACGAGACGAAGACGAAGCGATGGAAAGATTAGAGAAAGTTTCAAAAACAACAGAGGAGTATGGTTTACAAATAAATTGGGAAAAATGTTAATTTATTCAAAAATGTATAGATTATTTAGGACATCGTATTGCAAATTGTCAAATGAAGCCTTCAGAAAAGAAAACCAAAGCTGTAACAAGATTTCCTAAGCCGACGACCATTAAACAAGTACAAAGTTTCCTAGGCTTGACCAGATATTTTCGGAAATTTATTAGAAATTATTCTATCATTACGAAGCCTTTAACTTATTTATTGCAATAAAATGTTGCATTGAAGAAGATTCTCGCAAGTGAACCAGTTCTTGAAATTTATTCAATGGATGCAGTGATGGAACTGCATACAGACGCAAGCATAGTTGGATATGGCGCTATTTTGTTGCAGAAGAATGAAGAAGGTAAACTCCATCCCATTTATTATATGAGCAAGAAGACTACGGAGGCTGAGAGAAAATATAGCAGTTACGAATTAGAAGTTCTTGCGATAATCAACGCTTTGAGAAAGTTTCGAGCATATTTACTTGGTATCTTTTTCAAAATAGTCACCAATTGTTTGCCATTCACCATGACAATGAAAAAAAAAGGATCTATCGACAAGAATAGCAAGATGGGCACTCCTATTAGAAGAATTCAACTAAAGTATAGAACACAGACCTGTAATAAGAATGAAGCATGTAGATGCAATGTCAAGAAACAGTATCACGTTCATCGTGAAAAATAATTTTTTGGAAGCGATCAAATCCGCTCAATCAAGAGATGACCACCAATAATGAAATTATTGAGTCCAGAACATAAACATAAAGATTTTATATTGAAGAGTAATTTATTATACAAACCGCATGATGGGAGAGAGTTATTGGTAATCTCATCCAAAATGCAGAAAGATATAGTTCGAAAGTATCATGATGAAACTGGACACTTTAGTGTGAGAAAAACAAAGGATCTGATAAATCGAGAATTTTGGATTCCAGAATTACAGAATAAAATTGAAGATTGCATAAAGAATTGTATACCTTGTATACTGGCAGAGAGGAAATCAGGCAAAGCTGAAAGATATTTGAATCCTATTAGTAAGATTGAACAACCTTTGAGTACTTATCATATTGATCATTTTGGTCTGTTATAAGCTACTAAGAAAGGCTACAAATAAATTTTTGCCGTTATTGATGGATTCACCAAGTTTGTGTAGCTATATCCAACAAAAACCTTAACAAGTGAAGAAATAATACAAAAACTTGAAATTCAGAAAAATATTTCTGGCGATCCAAGACGTATAATATCAGATAGAGGAACAGCATTTACATCAAATCAATTTGAAGAATATTGTAGAAGTGAAAACATCGATCTTGTTCACATAACAACTGGTGTGGCAAGAGCAAACCGGCAAGTCGAACGACTTAATAGAATTATTATACTAATTCTTACAAAATTGTCTTTGGGAGATGAAATCCAATGGTAATTACATGTAAACACAGTTCAGAAGGCAATAAACAAGACTTACCAGAAGAGCATCAATATTTCACCTTTCGAGTTATCGTTTGGAGTCAAAATACAAGATCCTAGAGACTTGAAGCTAGTAGAAATCATTCAATCCGAATATAAGGAACTATTTACCGACGATAGAGAGCAGTTGAGGTGTCCAGCCAAAAAACAAATAGAGAAAGTTCAAGCTGAGAACAAAAAAAATAACAATAAACATCGTTAAGCTGCTCGAGTATATCAGTATGGCGACCCAGTAGCAATAAGAAGAACACAATTCACTGATTTGAGCAAGCTAAAGATAAAAAAATGATAAAAGCTAAATATTTCGACAGGTATGATGTTGAGCGTATTACCATAAGCGAGAGACCGAAGAGAACATCGACTGCTGCCGACTACATGAAACCATGGGGAAGTGTCGAAAACGAAGCAGCTGACGAGTCCGATCCCAATGATGGCGAGTTCGAGGGCGAACTTCAAGTCAGGCATGGCCCAAGGTTTATAAATATAGAAGGTTGCCTCATTTAACGAATTCAAGATGCGCATGCGCTACTTTATGACGTAAGCGCTAGACCCCCCCCCCCCCCCACTCTCAGAAGAACATTATCTGTATAGGATAAAACACAGTAATATGTCGCAGAATTGAATTTTTGGATAATCTTTTATTTTTTCAAAATTTCTATGTCTGTCATCTTGTGTGAAGAAAGGAGAGTATATTTTGCAAAATGAAGAATGGTTTCATTCTAAGAGATATAAATTGTTATATTAATAAAAATGTACATACAAATAAAATAATTATAATAAAAATAATTGAAATTCACATATTTCACTAAAAATTACTACGAATTCAGAATTTGAATTTGAATGATTTATACTGTTTAAATTATTATAACTTGAACCAGATAATATGTGTCGATTTCAGAGATTGAGGGCTTTTTTCCTTGCTGGCTGATAATTTTATCTGACAGTTAAAAACTATGGCTACGAATGTTGGAGCACTCGTAATCATAGCTATCAGTCGCCAGACAAATTTATAAGGAAGCGGTGAAACAGACCGTAGAGATGTTGTAAATAGATATTCATTTTACACTACAAATAATACGAAACGCACTGGAAGCAGAAACTATTCGATTGATATACGAGTAAATTTCATTCTAAACTGTCTAACTTGTATACAGGTAAAAAGCAAAATTGTTGGAAAAATAAAGACATTCAATAGTTTCGCCTTTAAATCGCGGATGTGATCTTCTCACGGAAAATGTTTGGAACAAATATGACATGCATTTGCAGTCTATTTTCTATCTCTCTAACATCGTTGCACCCTTTGTTTTCTGATGCACTCGTTTGTCGGAAAACTGTGGTATGATATTTGCTGCGATGATTTTTCTGTCTTGGCCAAACTATTATCACACGTTGCAATAGTTCCTGGCATCTTTGATCATGATAACTATTAGAAATTAGAATGAATTCTCAATCTAAAAAAGTTTTATTCACCTATAATTAAATGCAGAGGCAGATTTAGCTAGATTTGGGCGCCCCTCTTGTTTTTGATGAGCTCCCTTAGATAAACATCGCATAGCATAGAACATAGAAGTCAAATCCAAGGTTTATAAATATAGGAGGTTGTCTCATTCAACGAATTCACGATGCGCATGCGCTTCTTCATGATGTAAGCGCTATACCCTCTATTCTTAGAAGAACATTATCTGGATATGATAAAACACAGTAACATGCCGCTGAATTGAATTTTTGGACAATCTTTTATTTTTTATGGGATTGAGGCAGCCTTTGTATGTATGAACTTTGAACCTTCCTGGGTACATTTGGTAATTCTTCTCTATCCTCTATATATTTACTTCTTATCCTTTCTTTGTTCTGTTGAATTCTATCTTTAATCGTTTCATATGAAAATTTTGTTCTATTCTTATGACTTTCTATATAATTACTCCAAAGCTATTTCTCCAAATCAATATTTAGAGGAGAATCCGTATCTAAATGACCTCTTATAATTTCACATGGTTTTAATTTGATGACTGAGTGAATCGTCTTATTGTAAGCTGATGAGGCGTAGTTAACTTTTGATTCTATGGGTTCTCTTCCATATTCTTTCTGATTGTTGAATAATCCTAGGTTTTTTATGAGTGTTGATTGGAATCGTTCTATCACGCCATTAGACTCTAGATGTTGAGAGTTAATGAAATGTATATCGATTTTATATAATGTGTATAATATTTGGAGCAGATGTCTCATCCAAGACTTGATCTGTCTGTTCTCCAATATCACAAAACTCATAATTGTGTGATTCATCTGCAGGTGCATCAGTTTCATTTATGTTCAGTAATTTTTCGCTGTTTTGTCCGTATAGGTTTTGTGCTGGTATGTATGGGCCTGTTCTAGGGCGATATTGTGTCGTTGAATTTTAAGTTGACATATTCATAGAAGCAGGTTTGGGTACTAGGTTTTGAATAATATTGTGATGTAAATTGTCTTTGGAGAAATTGTTGAGGTGTGAAATGTCTTTGAAGTGATTGTTGTTGACTTTTATCTGGCAAGGAGTTACTAAAATTCATGTGACCCATTGGCCGTGGAATATTGTATCTAGAGAGTTGTATTCATGGTTTTGCATTTACTTGGTGATTTTGATCAACGGGTTTGAGTCTTGAATAATATTCAAATTGGAAACCGTGAGCTTACATGCCCAATGCTAAATTCAAAGGGTTTTTTGCCCTCATCAATTGACCTATCGGCTCTTTTACTATTTAAATAATATGGGAAGAGCATAACCTTGAAAACATTTGATCATGATTTTGGCTACAATTTATGTAGCATAAGTGGAAATATAAGATATTCGCAGATTGGGTGAATGTTGCACACAACTATAAAAATCGAATACATTTTTGGTAAAATTCTGTTTGATTCTTGTAATCTGTATGGCTAAAAGAAACCTACTACAAAATAACTCAAATGGAAATGAATTGAAATACAACATGCATAAAAGACGACCGAAACAATGGTATAGACAAAGGAAAAGGAAAATGATGGAAGAAAAAATGATAATATTAGAAGAAGATTTTGAAAACAAGGAGTTGAGAAACTTCTATCAGAGAGCCAAGAAGCAAAGAACAGGATATCAACCGCCACTAGTGTACTGTAAAAATAGAGACGGAGAACTAGTGACAGCAAAGGACAAACTACATGTATGGGAAGAATATTACAAGGAAATGCTGCATGAGAAAAATCTGGCTATGGGAACTACAAATGAAACCGAAACAACTCGATAAGAAGGGAATGGTATAGAACAGAGCCCATCAGACATAAATAATATTCGAGAAATACTGAGCCAGTAGAGAAATAATAAAGTCCCGGGAATAAACGGAATAACATCAAAGATATATGAAAATACAGGAGACGAAGTAATCCAGTATATTATAGGAATAATAGAGGATATGGGACGGACTGAACGTATGCCTGAGATATGGAAATTAGCACTAATATGCCTAATTTATAAAAAACGGGGCAGACCGAAATGCGAGAATTACAGAGGTATAGCACTATTAGACGTGGCGTACAAAATTTTGACAGGATATTCAAGAAAATAGGATACCAAAACAAGCGGACAATACCCTAGGAGAATATCAAGCTGGTTCCAGACCAAACAGATTAGCTACGGATCAAATTTTTGCACTGAAACAAACTATAGCGAATAGTTATGAACACAATTTAAGCCTGCAAGCTTATAGATCTCAAACAAGCATATGTCACAATAAATAAACATGAACTGTATTAAGCACTTGCAGAACTAGGAATACCCAAATAATTGATAAAATTAATCAAGATGACCCATGAAGAGACAAAATGCAGAGTCCTGGTGTATGGAGAAACATCAGAGAGCTCCGATGTAAACAGAGGACTGAGGCAAGGAGACCCAGTATCACCTGTCCTATTCAACTTGGCACTAGAATGGGTTATAAGGAAAAGCAGAATCTACACAAAAGAAGCCATTTGTCAACTTAAACACCAATGTTCAGCGTTTGCAGACGACATATCGTTAATAACCAGAACAAAAACAGAACTAAAGGAGGTACTCAAACGTTTAGTTCAAATAGCGGAAGCAATGAGATTGATTAAAAATAAACAAGGATAAAACCAAATACATGGAGATAGAGTCGGATCATCAAGAAACACAAGAAGATTCTTTCGAAATACTGGTTGGAGGTGGCAAAACTTACGCATTTGAGAAAGTTCAAAACTTTGTGTACTTGGGTGTTACGGTGGCAAACAAGAATAGCGAACAGGGGGATATTATAACATGAATAACGAAAGGAAACAGAAGCACGGGAACTATGAGAAAGCTATTAAAATCAAAAAGTGTGTCAAGAAGTGCAAAATAGCGGTTGTATAAGACCATTATGAGACCAGTGGTACTTTACGGTAGTGAAATGTGGATGCTCAACAAGATTATGCAAAATAAACTAGAAATGTGCAAAAGACAAATTCTGAGGAAGATATATGGTGGTAAAAAGAGGGTGAGGTGTAGTTAAGACGAATTAATACCGAGCTCATGGAACTCTATGGTGAGCCAGGAATAGTGAAAGTGGCTGAAGCTCAAAGGTAACGGTGGCAAGGGCATGTGCTGAGACTACCAGAGGACAGAATAGTAAGAAAGATGTTAGACAGAGGTGTTGTGAAAAAGAAAAGAAGAGGAAGACCAAAGAAGAGGAGATATGACGCGGTGAAAACGGACTTAGAGACACTAGGGACTACGAACTTCAAGCGATTAGCACAGGATCATAAAAATTGGCAAAAAATTGTAACAGAAGCCATGGGCCTACTTGGCCCGCAGCGCTGAATTATACATAAAGTAGAAATATGAGATATTTGCAGATTGAGTGAATGTTGCAAACGGCTATAAAAATCGAATACATCCTTGTTAAAATTCTGTTCTAATTCTGTAATTTTCATATTCAATGTGAACCAATCGCAATGGGCATTCTTGAGCAAAGTTGATATGCCGCTATTGGAGAGCCAAAAACGACTATGGGGCTTTGGAACGGACCTGTAATATTAGAAATTTCATAAGGATAGGTTACTCACAGATGCAGTATGCTACAAAATCCACCAATAATCAACCAATAGGTTTGTTATACGGAATTCAAGAGAAAAGAAGATATTTTGCATGACTTAGGCCCAGTATTTCAGTGTTTGGACTACGAAAACTGTGGATTAATTTCCGTAGCAACGATTGTAAAAACAATTGTTACCATAGTAATTAAGCTTCGTTTAAGTAATCTATAGATTAAACTGAACCTGAAATACTGGGCCTTAGGCCCAGTATTTCCGTTCTCGGTTTACCTTAAGCGGAGCTTAATTACCTTGGTAACAATTGTTCTAACAATCATTACTATGGAAATTAAGCTACGTTTAAGGTAAACCATGGACAGAAATACTGGGCCTTAGTGAGAGAACATCGGAAAATTGAGACCATGAGTCTTGCTAAGCCAACTATGTCTGGACAAGATTTGAGAGCTCAGAAAATGCTAGATACGGCAATGCATAGAGTTAACAATAGATTTGGAACTGAACTGGAAGAAAGATGATGTGATTATGCCTGAAAATATGAAGTATGCCCTGAAAAGATTATATTCTATGAAGAAGAAAAGGGATATTGCGGAAAAATCAAAGATATGGTAACGAAGGGATACATCACAAAATTGTCTGAAAGAGAATCTGAAATATTTTATCCTAGGATATGGTATTTGCCACCCTTTGGTATAATAAATTCTAATTAAAAGAAATCAAGAAAAGTATTTGACGCAGCAAGTAAGTCCAACAGCACATGCTCAAATGATCTCCTATTCAAAAATTCAATCATCACTTAGAACGAAGAATAGGAGATCAATCCTTGATCATAGACTTATTGAGATCTGATTGCAAGAAAGATAATGACAAATCAGTTTATGGTCTAAAAATTCAAAGCAAGTAGCTCAATCCCGAAAGCTTATTTGTACTAATATTTCAAGAAATAACTTGCCTCAACCGATTGCTACCGATACCAATAAATTGTTAAACACTGAAAATATCAACAGACAAACTGAAGTTAATCTCAATTCCAAAAGCAAAAGCAATACTATTATAGGTTGTAACAGTGTAAATGAGACAGTAGTCAAAAGCGGTATCATATATGTCTGGTTTTACGTGAGTAATGCTCATTCTGATACTACAGAATTGCAATTTCAGACTTTCCTGCAGCAAAAATATCCTGGAAAAATTTTCTGAATCAGTAAAATATCCAAAGAAACTTCAGTCAACAATTTCTAACGTATTAAATCAGATTTTGATCTACTTGACACTCTCAAAGCTGCCTATTTTTGGCCAAGTGGTTTGATCATACAAAGATACAATTTTTTTCGGAAACCAAGAAATCCAACGGACACAAGTTAGCCTTCACAAACAGAGGAATTCACCAAGCTGCAGAAAATCATCACTCAGTATAATTTATCAGAATATTCAGTGTCTACGAAATAAAATTGAGGAGATAGAAATAATTTCGGAAACGAGATCATGTGATATTTTGTGTCTAATTGAGCACTGACTAAGCGAAAATGAGAAGTCATCATATTCCATACGAAATTTTCATTCAGCTAATTATTTTTGTAGAAAGCAATATAAACATGGAGGTGTCTATATTTTTTTGCAAAAATTATATTAATTCTGAAATCGTAGAGTCTATTTAATGTTGTACGCGTCTTTGAGGGTTGTGCCATAAAATTTACATATTGTAATTCACTTTTCTATGAATTGGCTGTGTACAGATCACTATCATCGAACATAATTGATTTTTTAAGGCAAATGCCTGGAGAAATTACACAATAATCTCAATAACTCAAAATTAATTATTGTGGGTGATTTTAACATAAATCTCTTGGGAAATTATCTTCAAAGAACATTATTTTTGGATCCTATGGATTCGTTCAATTCATTTCATACTATAAGAGAACCCATCCGTATAAATTTTCCCAGTTGAACTTTAGTTGACAACATTTTCACAAACATTGACAAAAACGAGATCATATCTGAAATCATTCACAATAATATAAATGATCACTCAGCACAGTCTCTACTGGTAACTATATCTCAATAAAATAAGCGTATTGTAAATAGTATAACTAAAATAGAGATTGTTCACTCAAAATAATGCGGATGACTTTATGTTTAGTTCAAGTGAAGAAAATTGGACGAATATATTTGAAGAGAGCGACACTAATGTTAGTTCTAATAATTTCATCGGAACATTTTTATATTACTTTGATATAACTCAGCCTAAATTAAGGATATGCAAGAAAAAATTTGAGGAGAAGACATAAGTTACGGAAGAAATCAAACAAAAATCTGTTGAAATGAAGAAAGTATCAGATTTCTATAGATCCAGATATTTAACTGAAGAACAATATGGCTCAATCAGAAAATGCTATGAGAATCTAATAAAAAATGCAAATATGAATTATAATGAGAACAAAATTGGAAATGCGAATGATAATACACGTGAAATTTGGAGTCTAAACAAGAATAGTCTCAATACTAAAATGAAAGTTAATAAAATGGATAACTAAGAATGCAATGGTAAGGTAACAATGCATATGATTCCGTCGACATTGTCAATATGTCCAACAGTTTCATTATGAACGTAGCACAGGATGTTAAAAAAAACTGCGTAATGAAAGTATTAATTTCTTGAATAGTTTTCCTCATATCAATACAATTTTCTCAGAGCCTGTTACTCAATGCGAATTAGTTTCGCTGATAATGACCCTAAAAAGTCCTTCAGCAACCGGAAATAATGAAATCTCGAGTAGGTTAATCAAAAGTTGCTATGAATTGGTTAAATCTCCTCTAAAATATTGCTTCAACTTGTCTCTATCACAATATGACAAGAGACTTAAAAAAATGTTAAAGTAGTTTTTCTGTATGTACAAGGAGATAAAAAGTCTATATCCAATTATAGACCAATAAGTCTTGTGTCAACATGGCATAGAATATTTGAAAAAGTAATGCTTACTAGAATTTCATCTCTCCGTGAGAAGAATAAGTTAATAGTCAGTGAGCAATACGATTTCAGAAAATATCACAACACAATAACTGCCCTCACTAATTTTATTGATAATGTTCACAGTTATCTAGACAGCAGTAATAAAGATATTGGCTGTTTATCTGATTCATCTAAAGCATTTAACTGTGTCAAACATACCACTCTTATTGACATATTATCTAGTCTTGGCTTAAGAGGAAGTTGTGAAGATTGGATTCAATCATATCTTATAAGTCGCAAGCAAGTAGTAGTCTATGATAATGTAAAATCTGATATGCAAACTACTACGAGCGGGGTGCCTCAAGGCAGTATTCTTGGACCTGCTTTTTCTTATATTATACATTAATGGTATAAAAGATATTTCAACTTCAAATATTTTCATTGCATATGCAGACGATGTATCATTGCTTATTCCTGAGCATACTAATACAAGAAATATTTCAAATATTATCTTGGAATTGTCTTCCTCAAATTAAGGTCTAAATGTGAACAGATAAGCTTTTATTGAATTTTCCAACAAAAAACGGCGCGAAAGCTTTATGTAATTTGTGATCAAAAATCTTCACCTCAAGTTAGCAGTTGTGAAGTCTTAGGTCTTAGTCTATATGAACATATGCTGTCATCATTTTCTGGGGTATGTCCCCACCAGAAATTCGCATTTTTTATTACAAAAACGTGCAATTCGTAATATGTTCCAATTGAACAATAGATATTCTTGTAAAGATATTTTCAAAAGAGAGAATTTTCCTACTCTACCTTGAGTATTTATATTTAATGTAGTCACAAATATTTGGAAGAATAAAAGTACTCTAGGTACTCTTGAAAACAACAATAGCTATGACATACGGAGTAAAACGAGTTTTTTAACGCCTTGAATAGAATCAAATAAATCAACCTATAACCTGAACTGCATTGAGATTAAAGTTCAGAATAACTTGCCCTCATGTCTCAGTATTATATTGTATCTGTAAACATTATATGTGAATGGAATTATGACTTGTCCTATACCTTTTTGTATATTGGTCCACAGGAATAAAATAATTCATTATTATTATTATTATTGTAGTTATTAACAGGTCCAGATCTATATAATTATATATATATATATATATATATATATATATATATATATATATATATATATATATATATATATATAATATAATATAATAATGAATGTCCATATAAAGGAATATGCATTTATTGCAGACATGAAGGAAATGTTCTTACATGCTTCAGTGAAAAAATAAGATCGCAGAGCACAAAGAATATTATTCGGGGGTATTAACAGAAACAGAGAAATCGAAACGTATGGAACAAATGTAGTTTTCTTTGGATCAACGAGTGGGCCATGTTTAGCACAAACTCATTCAGATGCGGTTAAAGCTATTATTGATGATCACTACATGAATGATTATCTGGGTAATCGCGACACATTAGAAGAAACTGAACAATTGATAACAGATCTAATTCATATTCATAATATTGGTGGATTACTATTTGCAATTGGATAGCTAATTTCGAAAATGTCCCAAAAGATAATCATGATTCACTATTGGGAAAAAATCTGGAAAATAAACAGGATAAATCAGCAGAGAGAATTTTAGGAATATAGTGAAGTCCTAAAAATGGCAAGTTTTGTTGTAAAACAAATTTTTACCAGATGAATAAAGATATTTTGGAAAATGTAAGGAAGCCAACGAAACAAGAAATGCTGAAGGTAGTAATGTCAGTCTTCGACCCGCTAGGATTCTTAGCTAATTTTCTGAACAAGGAAAACTACTACTTCAAAAGGCTTGGAGGAGTCATATGAATTGGGATGATGAGATTACAAATAGTATAAATGAAAATTGGGAACATTGGATGCAAAATTCACGAGCTATAAGTAATTTTCAAATTCCAAGACAAGTATAGTAGAGTTAAATGTATTTTGTGATGCTTCTGGAAGTGCTCATGCGTGTCTAGCATATCTCAGAAGGCAGTTGCAAGAAGATATAAAATTGAGTTTCCTGACAGCCAAAGCTCGAGTTGCTTCAATGAAACCAATGTATATGACTCGACTTGAACATCAAGCTGCCTTGATAGGATCAAAATTGAAAAATAGCTTGAAAATTAACATTTCTAGAATATTTTATTGGACCGATTCCAAAACAGTTCTTCATTGGATATGCTCGGAAACATGCTATTTCAAGGTCTTCGTAGCACAGCGTCTTGAAGAAATTCAAGAACTTGCTAATGTTACAAAAGTGACATAAATTTTATTCAAAGAAAATGTAGCGGACGAAACGACGAAACTAAACAGACTTTAATATTTTGATATGGACAGCAGATGATTCAACAGACCTAATTTTTTGAACAAAACGAAAATATTTGGGCTAAGGACAGGGAAGGAGATCAAATACTGCATTCTAAAGATGCGAAAGAGAAAATTGAATTTTAATTTCTAACTCAAAATAAAGAAGCAATAATATCTCCGGACCCAATTCAATTTTCAAAGTGGACTAGGTTACTTATAAGAACAGGATGGTCACTCAGATATGTGATTAACTGTGGAGAAATAGGAGAACGTGGAAAATCAGAAGAAAAGCGAGAGGACAGGTAGATTCTACAATTAGGATTGTGATTAAAAGAATAATCGAATTTGATTGGAAGGAAAATTAAGCCAATGTATTCAATTTAACAAAGAAACCAGGAGATCAGTAATTATAGATCCAAAACAAGAAATTACTGGACTTTTGATTCAAAATTATCATGAAAAAGTTAATCATCATGGAAAAGAGACTGTGATGAACAAATTGAGAAAAAAATATTGGATAATTGATGTTAAGCAAGCTGTCAGAAGTTGTTGGGCCAAGTGTCAAATATGTAAGCACAGAAAATTTCTACCGATAGTGATGGAAAAATAGGAGTAGTAGATAATAAAATAGCTACTGGTGTAATTTTGAAAGGATCTGTATCTAGATTATGCATTCTGGATGTACAAAATCGTCTAGAATTGTTTTGTTGTTGAAAGTAATTACTGAGGGGCAGATATGTCACCGTGTGAAGACTATTTGACATCCATAACACTGACAATTCAGACATACATGACATATAGGTACTGAAATGATTATCACAGTAGTAAGTAACATCAAAAATGTAAGTTTATTTGTTTTTCAAATGAAAAAAGGTACTCTTCTGTCAAGTATATTGGTGGTTTTTAATTGGTTTTTTGGAGCTGGATAATGGAATGAAGCAATCAATACACAGCAATAAATATACAGGTGATGAAACTATTACAGGTAGTTCATTTTTTTTGTTCCACCCTTAAGTGGAGGTAACTGTTGGGCTTTCTGTACAAGATACGTCTTACACTGCCGAACAAAATCATACATGGAGCGTCTTATGCTAAACACTAACAAGTTTTAAGTACGCCAAAATGGCCAGAAGAGTAAGTATCAGAGATAACTTCAAAACGTGAATCAGTTGGGACCGCAAATTTTCATGAAGAAAAATTGACGGCTTTATTTTAATTAGTCAATTCATGAATTGTCGGACCTTCAACACGCTAAGAAGGAAATGAGAAAGACAGCTAGAGGGGCTCGTGACAGTGCATCTGGCACAAAATTGAGTCAACCGGGTCGACGTACGACATTATAATCAAATTGTTGTTGCTGTGACGTGCGAGAGTGGGGAAGGCCCGTAAAGACGACGAAGTATGGGGAGGGGCTTCTTGTCTTCGCTTACGCCGCGCCGCGTCGCAGCGCTTCACCCCTCCTAATAAAAGCCTCTAGTGATATTCTAGAAATGAAAAACGTCGAGAAGTAGAAACATTCGAGAAATCAATATTTCTCTATATAAGGCCAAAGACGTGAGGACAGTACAGTAGTAAGAGTAGTAGTGTAAAATAAATATCAAACAGCAAAGTGAACAGTGTATATAAATAGTGAAATATAAATACCTGTGACCTTGTTTGAGTTAGAATTAAGAAACAAATAAATAAATATAGTGTAATTAGTGACATAAGAAGAATAAAACTTTTATTTCAATTTAGATTATTAAATAGTGACTTTCATTTGATTACAAACTGATTCTTCAAGCAATAAACATTACATTGCTCAATGGCTGATCTGGCTAGTTATTGACCATAACAAAAAGTAATGGTCAGCTATGACCGTGGAGAAAGTTTCTTCTAGATAAAACTGGAATTTAGCAATGATGAGCAGAACAATGAGATCTTCTTTCTTTGTCTCTAAGTAGTTACGCTCAACCTCACTCAGAGTACGACTAGCATAAGCGTAGACATGTTTAGAACCAGAAAATTTTTAAGTGAGTACAGCTGCAACTCCATAATTAGAGGCATCCGTTTGAGTATCAAACGGCTTGGCAAAATCAAGACTGGCAAAAGCCGGGATAAGAGCCAGATCCTCAGGAGCTTGAAGAGCTTCAGCATCTCAGACAATAATATAATTTTTGTTTCCATTGAATTGAAAAAGTAATAGGGGCTGATAGATATTTAAATTAATAAACAAAGTGGCGATACCAGCTAGCTAAGCCAAGAAAACGCTTAGTTTCTGTGACCGTGCGAAGTAATAGATACTAAGAGTTGGCAGTATACTTTCCACGATCAGTGCGCTAGCCTTTCCGATCAATCACAAAGCTCAGGTAGTTCAGAGAGAGCTTACAGAACTCGCACTTGCTGAGATTATTTGTTAGACTAACAGATTTTGGACCATTGGAAATATCAAAGAGCACAGACAAGTATTTTTCAGGCGTGGGAGTAGCGATGACAATGTCATTCAGATAAACAAAAACTGATTGATGTAACAATAGGCATAATATTGTGTCTATCGAACGTTGTAATGCCTGCAGAGCGTTGGTAAGCTTGAATGCGGTTCAAGTGAATTCAAATAAGCCTCGTCGCGGAACGGTGAATAAAATTTTCTTGCAAGATTCATAATCCAACGGAATCTGCCAAAATGCACTTTCGAGATCAATGGGAGACAAAAAATATTCGTTACGCAATCTGTCCCAGATACCATCAACAAGTTGCAAGGGATGAGCATCCTTTCTGGTAACAGCATAAATTTCACAGTCATTAGAACAGAAACGATATTCTCAAGATTATTTCTCTACAACAAGCGTCGGAGACGACCATGAATTATTAGAGGGACAAACAACTTCAAGTTCCAACATTTTGTCTAATTCCTAGTGAGGGGTATCAGGAATAGCTAGAGACACAGAGTGGTAATGCTGTTCAAAAGGAGCAGCAGCTCCAGTGTCAATATGGGTACGTCGTACAGTTCGCTCGGCCTGAAGGCTGAGAACCAAGCTCACGATAAGCATCTATCACAAGCTGTGAAGCAATAATCTGTAAACCAAAGAAATCAGAAAGACTACGCTATGAACAGAAAGCATTTAACAAGGCTATAAGAGGGTCAATCAATTGGACCAATCATCGAGGTCAGTCTTTACAAATGATGTAGTGCGCTGTCGACTATAACAGAGCAATTTCATTTGTTTTTAGAACACTGAGAACAGGATGGACGAGTCACATTCTTATATCCGCAAGAAAAGCAAAGTTTGAAACGACGAAATGGATAATTTGATGCGAAATGCTTAGTGAAATTGCAATTAATGCATTTTTCAATTGTTTTCGTCCGCACAGTACAAGTATATAGAGTATTGACTCGATCGGAAGATGAAAACGACTTATAATAAGCGAACTTGATCTCAAAAAGCTTAGAACTGCGAGGTGAAGGATTTTTAAACTTATGAAGATGATGTTCACAAGTTTCTTTGTGCATAAATTTGAATTAAATGCTAGGAGACTGTAGAACTGCAAAGTCTTGTTGGAATCGAGGCTGCAGGTGGAGTCCGCAAGCGGATGCATTAGGATCTCACGATGGCAACATAAAGTTTGATTTGGTTATCCGGACCCTGATTACGATTTTATATCTCGGCTCATAGTCCAAAATCATAATCTAAAGGAGGACAAGCGACTTGCAATCGAGTGCAGAGATCATCCTAGGTCCAAATTTTGTATCGTTCTGAACGACACCAGGTTAGAGCGGCTCCAGAAGAAAAATTCAGCAGCATCCAGAAATAATGGGAGATTAGTGAATGAGTAAGTAGAAGAGAAACCAAGTGATAGAGCTAGATCTTATGGAATCTTATTAGAAACTGATGATCTTCTTGAAAAAAAAAGACCTTTATATTAAAATTCAAATACTAGTGGCATTACTGTTGATAGAGATTCTGATGGAATTTCAGTGAGTGATAATGTGCAAGATGGAAACGTGATTCAAATTCCAGTACTCAAGCAGTCAGTTGAAAATAATAATTTTGCTGAAAATCAGAAATATGGCAGACTTAGTAGAGTTTATGAAAAACCTACTTATTCAAATGATTATATCACTTTTCAATGTTCTAGGCTAAAAAATCTGACGTGGACATCACGTGACTTACTTATACATCATTGGATATATATAATCAAACATAACATCTCGTCATTCCAGGGATGGTCGGTTGCTGAGGGAACAGTAGGTCATCATTCGTATGCTACAACATTCCTGAATACTGATTTCCAGGATTCTACGGCCAATAGTTCTGAATTTATGCGCAAAATTCCAAGATCGTTAAGTATAGTGCACTTTCGACTCAGTCGGTCTCAATGAAAATAGGATATTAGCATCTAGATAGTACTACCTTCTCGAATAGTGTATTTTAATATTCTATGTTCAATCGTTTTGGATTTATGGAAAATTGAAAAATATTTCGGGTAAACTGCACTTCTGGCTAAGCCGATTACAATCATAATGCTAAATGTACAACTAGATCCCATAGAAATGCTTAATACGAAATTTCAATAATCTGCGATTGATTATTTTAAATTTATGAGAAAAATTCGAAAAATCTGTAATATAAAGTGCACTTCTGGCTTAGTCGATTAGGACAAAAATTTGGATGCTACAGCAATTTCAAATACTGAATTCCAGTACCGTACGGCTGATAGTTCTAGATTCATGCGGAAAATTCAAAAAAAGTATCAGTTAGAGTGCACTTGCAGTACAGACGATTGCAACCATGATGCGAGGTGCACATCAAGATTCTAGATCCTATACCAGTCTTTTATACAAAATTTCAGCATTTTACGTTAGACGAATTCTGAGCTTCGCGAGTTACGCACATACACACATACATACGTACCGACATCAAGCCAAAAATAGTCAAAATGGATTCAGGGATGCTCAAAACGGATATATCCATCAAAATCTCGATATGTGAATTTTGTCGGTTTCACAATATTTACTTGTACTTTTAGACCGTCAGATAGTCGTAGATTTCAGTGCCTCTTTTCGTTTTCAATGCGTTCAAGAGGTTTGATGAGTATGCATATTTGGAGTTCAATAATGCTGGAATTAAAGCTGGACCTTGTGACCAACATGATGAAAATTAATTTTGAATTTGTATGACAAAGCATATTCTGATCCAATTTTGTCGCTTTTGTCATGCTTACGAAATGAAATTTTGGGAAAAGTATTTTGACATGTGAAATGTCAAACAAAATTAGAACATTGTCAACAGACTATCGTTGCCTACCTTATTATTTCAATTAAACTGATTGTTTCATACGGCAAATTCTGAATGTCATAAACTGCACTTCCGGCTTGGCCGATTGTTTTCAATATACTATGACAGATCATTCTAGATTCATGCAAAAGAAAAAATAAAAAAAAGTTCCAAGTAAAGTGCACTTCTCGCTTAACCGATTCATACAAAAATAGAAAATGACCATACTTAGTACAAGTAAGCAAAAAGGGAATTTCATGTATTCTGGATCAAATCATTTGAAAATAAGAACGTCAGGTAGGGGAGCAAGAGAAACACAGACATTGTAATGACATACAATGTACCGGATGTATTTTAATAATATATAGAGTTCAGTGCTTATTGCGTATTCAGTTATAATCCCAAACTTATATAACAGTCTGTTGGAATTTGAATATTCATACGTTGTTGTTCCTTATTATCAAGACATCTAGATTGTATTGTTACTAGGCGATATTTATGTGTATATATAACAAGTTTGATTTTTGATGACACCTGTCAATAGTTAATTCAATAAATATACTTTTCAACCATTTTCGCTAGATTATTTCGTCAGGTTATGTGTCCAGAGCGATTTCACTGTGGAAAAAGTGTTTAAAAATCGAAAAAGCAACTTGAGGAAAGATGACTGCAACAGGGGATGGTGCTAAGCTGTTAGTTACAAAGTTGAATGGCACCAACTATCAGTTGTGGAAAATAAAAATTAAAGTGTTGCTTATGAGGGACGATCTTTGGGAAGTGGTTAGTCAACCCAAGCCAGAACCAATTACAGATAATTGGAATAGAAAGAATTGCAAAGCAATTGCGGCGATCTGTCTAACGGTTGAAGATGATCAATTACTGCATCTGGCACAGCTCGAGACAGCCCGAGAAATGTGGGAAACGTTGCAGCGAATGCACGAGCGTGCGTCAATGGGCAGTAAACTCTATCTACTTAGGAAGCTAGTGGGAATTAAATTTACAACCGGAACAATGCAAGAACACCTTAATCAAATTTTGGAGATTGTAGCCCAGCTTCTAGGTATGGGCAAGGAGGTGAGTTCAGAAGATATGGTAGCTATCATGTTGAATAGTCTTCCAGAATCATATGAAGCATTGGTTACGGCGCTTGAAGGTCGTGATGAGAAAGATTTAACTGTTGAATATGTGAGTGGTAAGTTATTAGATGAATTTCAACGACAGGTGGAGCGATCAACTCAACAAATTGGTGGAGCAGAAGTAGCACTTCAGACTGCTACTAAATTACCAGGTGGTGTGACAAAGTCATCAAGTCGTAAATCACGCAAGAAAGAAGAGCGAGAGTGTTTCTTTTGCAAAAAGAAAGGGCATATCAAAATAAACTGTCGCAAGTTTAAATCTCAACAATCGTCTGAAAAAGCCAGTTGTGTGATCGATGACAAGAGTGATGATGGGGATCTCCACCAGCATATATCTTTTACTGTGTCTGAAACAGGTCATCAAGCTGGAAATATTGAGAAGTGGTATATTGACTCCGGTGCAACAAGCCACATGACGAGCAATTTGAAATTTTTCACATCGCTAAATTATGAAAAAATACCTGTTTATCTTGCAAATAATAATACAACCAGCGCTGAGGGTATTGGTCATGGATGGCTGCATTGTAAAAATTCAAATGGCGTCATAGAAAAGATATATCTGCAGAACGTACTTTACGTGCCGAAACTTGAATGTGGTCTTCTGTCGGTAAGACAAATAACACGTAGAAGTGGTTTTCAGGTATTGTTCGAGGGAGAAAATTGTAACATTCTTTTCAAGAAGAAGGTTGTTGCTATGGCATTCCTTGATGGCACATTGTTTCGATTGAACATGATTGAAGTTACGAACACAGCGTTAAGTGTTAGAGCTGCAGTTTCTTTGAGTACATGGCATCGTCGGATGGGACATCGAGACCCTGCTGCAATCAAGAAGATGTGCACCGAGGGGTTAGCTGATGGAATAAATATTGATAATAATGAAATTCGGCAGAACTGCGAATGCTGTATAATGGGTAAGATGACAGAGCTTCCGTTTCCTGTAAGTAAGAGACGTGCAGAGCGTTCTCTTGAGCTGGTGCATAGTGACGTCTGTGGACCCATGTCAATCAGCACTCCAAGTGGTAATAAATATATACTTACTTT
This sequence comes from Dromius quadrimaculatus, assembly GCA_963989225.1. Taxonomy (NCBI): domain Eukaryota; kingdom Metazoa; phylum Arthropoda; class Insecta; order Coleoptera; family Carabidae; genus Dromius; species Dromius quadrimaculatus. The sequence goes on from OZ022330.1 coordinate 32,704,145, forward strand.
CATTGATGATCATTCCCGTTTTACAGTAATCAGATTGCTAAAAAGCAAAGACGAGGTTCCTGGTGTTATTAAGGAGTATGTTGCCAGAATGAGTACATACTTTGGTCGTAAGCCCTCCACACTTCGCACTGATAATGGAAGGGAATATGTTAACAATGAATTATTGTCATATTTTCGACGCGAAGGTATTGAACATCAGTTTTCGGTACCATACACTCCTCAGCAGAATGGAGTGGCCGAACGAAAGAATCGTTCTCTTGTTGAGATGGCAAGATGTATGCTTCTTGACGCGGATCTTCCTAAAAGATTCTGGGGAGAAGCAGTATTATTTGCGACATATTTGCAGAATCGGTTGCCAAGTCGAAGTATCGAAAAAACACCATATGAACACTGGACGAATGAAAAACCGGATGTTAGTCACATCCGTGTGTTTGGATCTAAAGTTTATACTCCTGTTCCAGAACAAAAACGTAAGAAATGGGACGACAAAGCAATTCAGGGTGTTTTAGTAGGTTATGATACAACTACTAAGGGATATCGTGTTTTGAATCCCAAGAACAACAGAGTTTGGATAAGTCGATCAGTTCGAATCGTGGAATCGATGGAATCAAATTTCTTGTCTCCAGTATATTGTCGAAACACTGACGGTAATAATAGTAAGCCAGAAGGGGTAGTTTTGGTGTCAGAAAGTACTGATGAAGATGAGATTGACACTGATGAAACTCTTCAATCCAATTCGGAGCTAGAAGAAGAGGAAGCTCAAGTTCAGCCCTCGTTACCACGACGATCGGAGAGAATTAACAAAGGAATTCCAGCTAAAAAGTTGGTCTATAAGGTAAATGCAAGCAATGTTCGTGAGCCTATGTCCTGGGAAGATTTGTTAACATTTCCTGCCCGAGAGCAAACGAACTGGCTTCAAGCGATTGAAGAAGAAATGGCATCTCTTGAAGAACGAAAAGTATGGCAATTGGCTGAACTTCCAGCAGGCAAAAGAGCAGTGACTTGTAAGTGGGTATTTAAGGCAAAACCAAATGCAAATGGTGAAGTAGAAACTTACAAAGCAAGATTAGTAGCGAGGGGTTTCTCGCAAAAATATGGAGAAGATTATGACGAAACTTTTGCACCAGTTGTAAAACACGAAACAGTACGTATATTGCTCAGTATGGCAGCAATTCGCCATCTTCATGTTCGTCATTTTGATGTTAAGTCAGCATATCTAAACGGAGAGCTGGACGAAGAAATATACATGGAACAGCCGCCAGGTTTTAAGATTTCTGACAAAGAAGACAAGGTTTTACGCCTTCATCGCAGCCTTTATGGATTGAAACAGTCAGCCCGAGCTTGGAATCGTAAAGCTAACGAAGTTTTATCTACTTTAAATTTTCAACGGGGTAGAGCAGATCCCTGTTTGTATATCAGGGAGGAGAAAAATGGTGGGATTACCTATGTACTAATATATGTTGATGATATGCTGGTTGCTGGCGGTGATGCAGATGTAGTGCATAGTATATGCCAAGATTTGAATCAACATTTTATTACTAAAGACTTGGGCGAAGTGTCACATTTTCTAGGAATCCAGATAAAACGTGAAGTTGATGGATCTTTCTCTCTACATCAAAGTACAAAAATCACTCAACTTCTAGAAAAATATGGGATGCAAAATGCTAAAACGGTACTTACTCCAATGGAAGCAGGATATTTATCGACAATTGGTGAACCAAGCCAAAAGTTGCCCAACAACACGAAGTATCGACAAGCAATTGGATCGTTGATCTATCTGGCCACCGTTTCCCGACCAGATATAGCTGTTGCCGTAAATTTATTAGCTCGTCAAGTAGAATCTCCTACTGAAAAAGATTGGAAATCTCTAAAGCGTATATTACGTTATTTGGCAGGAACAATTAATGCGGAACTTCATTTTTCGGCTAGAAGTAGTTTACTACTTAATTGCTATGTTGATTCGGATTGGGCTGGTGATAAATTAGATCGGAAATCGACAAGTGGGTATCTCTTCAAATTGGGTGACAGTACGGTATCGTGGTCGAGCCGAAAACAAACTAGTGTGGCTCTATCTTCTACCGAGGCAGAATATGTGGCAGCAGCACATGCCAGTCAAGAGTTGGTGTGGCTGAGACAACTGTTAAAAGATATGAAATCACCTATGGAACAAGCTACTCCAGTATTTGAAGATAATCAGGGATGTATCCAACTTATTGAGTCAGATAAATGTGGAGCTCGTACAAAGCACATAGACGTCAAATATCATCTGCTACGAGATCTACATGAGCAAGGAATCATCGATATACAGTATTGTCCAACTGAAGAAATGATAGCAGATTTTCTGACCAAGCCTGTGACAAGAGAAATTTTACTTCGTCTTACTGCACAAGCTGGATTAATATTGAAATAATTTTATGTAACGGTACAACAACGAGAAGGGGTGTTGGAATTTGAATATTCATACGTTGTTGTTCCTTGTTATCAAGACATCTAGATTGTATTGTTACTAGGCGATATTTATGTGTATATATGACAAGTTTGATTTTTGATGACACCTGTCAATAGTTAATTCAATAAATATACTTTTCAACCATTTTCGCTAGATTATTTCGTCACAGTCCCAAGTACAGAATTGCCACATTCTACAGCTGATCGTTCTGGATTTATGCAGAAAACTCAAAAAACTGAATAGAAGTGCTAAATATCAAATTTCAATATTCTATAACTGATTGTTTTGAATATATGCAGCAAAGTTGAAATGATCTTATATAAAGTGCACTTTCGGCTCGAACAATTTGTACAAAGATATGGAATGACCATCAAGATACTTCAGCAATTTCAAGTATGGAATTTCAATATTCAACGGCTAGCCAGTTGGATTTATGCGAAATATTTTGAAAAAATTTTAAATGAAGTGCACTTTCGGTACAGATATTTGCAATCATTATGCGAGGTGCGTAACATGACTCTAGATCAGTCTTTAACATGGAATTTCAACATCATACGTTCGACAAGATTTGAGATCTGCAAGCTACGTACATACATACATACATATATACTGTTGCGGTTCATTTCACGGCAAACATTTCAAAATATCTTATTATTATTGCTAGTAGAGTTCGAAAATTCCTCAAGCCGTCTCTGGCTTTCTCAAGTATGCAGTTGCTCGCTCTCTTTCTTAGATGGTAAAGGTGACGTAGTAAATTTTATTAGTTCTTTGCTTCCCAGTATAACCAGTCGTTCCTCCAATTCTTCAATTGATTTGAAAATCTATAATAACTCGGATTTTTTCTTGTACCGAAACGCACAGAGTCAGTCTTATTCCATTTAACCTATTCCTCGAAGTTGATGGCAGAAACTTCCAGGTCCCCGAGTTCCCTAACTCCTCAATTTTGTCAATTTTTGCCATATTTCTCGTCATTCTGTTTTACATGCTACGGCCCTGTCCTCGTATCGGTTGTAACTCGCGATCTTGCTCCGAGTGCAGCTAGTAAGGATTTGAAAACTGCTTTACTTTTGTTTAATTATCTCGTAACTCTGCTTAAATCTTATTCTATTCACTGTTACATTTTTTTCTAGTTATAATTTTGTGTGTCATCCGTGTTATTTTTGAAACGTAACTCTTTTGTAATGCGTACTGTTAGACATATTTTTGGAATGATATTACAAGTTTTAATCAATTACTTACTTCTAGCGTATTGTTAGTTGGGTCATTTTATCATTTATGCATCCCTTTCTCTTTCTGGAATAAATGAGTGAATGAGGTGTGAATGTAGTTACTGAGAGCTTCATTTTGAATCTGGCTTAAAAACTTTGTGAGCTTTGCGCATTGCAGTTTCTATCCGCAAGGAACTTTCTATTACTTTCATTCTCTTATTTTTAGTTCGACCTCATAACTTTTTTATTGGTTATACGGTTCAGGGGACCTTACGGATAGAACCTTTTTATTGTCGGTCAACGAGTTACTCGTTGCGAATTTGTCATTACGTTCATGCGTTTATTCATCTTGTATGCTTGCGATCACCCCATTTGTGTTGTAGCATCTCTCTCATTTTGCTTTGGCGTTAATATTTTTCTAAATTGTTAATTTGTTTGGTACCAAAATCAGTTTGTAAATTAATTGTTATTTTGTGTCAATATCCAAACCATGGTTAATCTATTTCCGAACACATTACTGACGTAAGTTGTTTCAGATTTGTATTGTGTCATCCAACAATTACATCAGAAAAGAACTTATCTGGGTTGAGTACGGAGGCCGGATACCAGCCGCAGGAGCCGCCGAGGTCGTACAATTTTTTCTATCACTTCTGAGGAGGCTGTCAAAACCCAAACCATTAGTTTGTCCAACCGACGGAGACCGCATATACAGCCAAGACTTCACCAAAAACTGAAAGTTTATTTTTTGTTAATTCCAACCGCAAGGGCCGTGGCATCGCCTCTGGCTCAGCCCAGGAGATGTTATAGCTAGCTTCAGCATGCATTCACAAGTGTGATCATTCCTATTGTTTTGTCTATGTTAAATTCACAAACACCAGTAACTTTAATTTATATAAATTCGTAATTTTGAACTATTTGTGGTCTAGGATATAACCTAATTATTATTACTTTTTTGGCCTGAATAAAATTTGAATTCACGTACATTTTTGCCAAATCTTTCATGCTTCCACTTCATACTTCTATACCTATTAAGTTGGACTACCTAAATCCTCTATCTATCTCTTTTAAGTCCTGGCGCCCAATTGTTTTCTTTATCGGTCTTCGCTACTTGGTTTTTGCAGCAGTGCTTTTAGTTAGCCGAGACTTCCAAGCTGCAGGTAGGAGCAATTTAATACAAATAAATATTATTCACACTTTATTGAAATATAATTTATCTGCCTGCCGCTATCGTGGAAGTAACTTTCACAAATTATTTATCAAAAACATTAGAGGAAATAATTGGAGAGCAATACGTCAAGCTGAAACTAGTTCGAATGGATTCAGGGATGTTCAAAACGGATATCCACATTAAAATCTCGGAATGTGAATTTTATCGACTCCACAATATTTGTACTCTCATAATAGAAGTGAATAGTTCTTGTTAAAAGCCATTTTAAAACTGATGATCTTCGAAATGGCATTCCTCAATCAATATTTGTACTAAGAGGTCATTCTGAAAAGCAATATGTACAGAACGCCATCAGCTACAACTTCTAAAAAAAGCTGTATTTTCTTCACGCAAAGTTTGTTTTTTAAGGTGAATTCTACATTTTCCAAATTTTCTCAGAAATCTATGTGACAACAACTTAAATATGTTATTGCTCATCTTATAAACTATCATCAACCAAGTTTCAATCGAGCCAAAAAAAAATTAAAACTCAGGGTGAATTCCTGACTTCATTACTAGAACTTCATTGGTTTGAACATGTAGCCAAAAATATAGATTATCACTAAGTGAATGAAGAAATAATCCTACCTTCTATAGTAGATATCACAGTAGAGAATACCGCGTTGGTCAAAAACTGCTCTTTAGAAATTAGTTTTTATGGATGTGCAGCAGATATTTTGTCTGTCAAACATACGTTCTGCACATAATCTCAAAGAGAGAAATATTGAATATAAATGAATGTCAATTAGCCAACCAATCCCTGATATTGACATTTTTAGAACTTCGGGATAAGAATATGAAGTCTGAATGTTGTCAGACAATATTACAATTCAACCTTAGCAATGTTCATGCACCTTTGCTGAAGAACTCAACCAGATACTAGAAATTCAACAAAACTTGTAATTTCGACAAATTGGGAATTGGAGGTATACTGGACACCTCAACACTTTTATAAGACAGAATGTTGTTTGTGCTCATCGTTCCACTATCTCACAATAATATTGGACAGGAAATTGATGCTAATAAGAATGAATAAATCATGGAATCCACGTTGTCTCCAATTATTCGGTGGAAGATACAGCAGTTTTAGAAACCCTCGCAGATAAATGACTCATCAGGCTCATCAAAATGATGCTACACATAAAGTTTAACAGATATAATAATGATTTGAATAGGAGTAAATATGAGTGATATCCTGTGATATATGACTGAATCAATCAATCAGTCTCTGTATGAGAAAAAATGGCGATCAAACGGACTGCAGTTTGAGCTGTGAATATTTATTGGTCTATAACTGCAAATGCATTTAGTATAGAAATGGACTATCTATTTATGCAAGTCACTTCCTAACCTTGTCTTATTACCCAGTCTTTGCATTATGCGCACAATTTCAGTTCAACCTCTGAAATAATCAAGAATCTACTTCCTGATCAGAATCAGAGAGTATGTACAGGAAGGCAAGGCAGAGACGCAAGGATGCTCCTGAGCATTCCAGAACACTTTATTGAATTCTTCCGGACATTCCAATGCGCGCTGGCTGACCACCACATGCCACCATTGTTTTCATTCCGATATCGAGTTTCCGACCGGTGTCGAATTGAAAATTCCCGAATCTCCGTCTTAGAGTAGGGTGATATTCTATATGGGACAAATAGAAAGTGGGATAGATAAAATTTAAAACTACTCCGAAGTTGAGGTTTTGTTTTATGCTAATTAAACTGCTGCTGCTTCGTGGAATCCTGCACATTTTTCAGTCTCATGAATTCTTATTATCAACATATTCGCAACAAAATTACTGATATAATAATATTGGAGCATCATAGATCTTGAAGACTTATGGCATTGTAGATAATATTCAGTTATTGCTCTCTGTCAAATGCTCTTCTTTCTAGTTAGAGACTTGTAGAATCTTATGTCCTTTAAAACTGTAATCTCTAGAAACAGATTTATATTCATTGCCAGAGCTCGACGTGTTCTAGTCAATCCCTCATGGCTTCATTTTTATTGAAATAGAGTACCGCCGTTACATTTATTCGAGAAAGAAAATATCTAATTCATCCTCAGAGGACCAAGTAGTTGAATACAATAATTGTGTATGATGTACCATTTCACATACTCAAGTAGAAGCTACGAAGAGCATCCCGAGAAGCGGAATGCCGCCTAACCCAAGTAATTGTAAGATATCACATTAGTCATGGGGATCCATGCGGATTTCATAGACATCTACAGCAGTTCTAGAAATTGACAAGCGGAACAGCTAATACCGTTTCTTCTCTGACATAATCATTTCAAAATCTGGCACGACTGATTCATAACCAATCTTTCAATTGCCGAGTATCTTCATGTTAGATATATTATTTATTTAAATAATCAATCATTAAAAACGACTTTTGATTTTAATATAAACGTACAGAATTTAAAATCAAGAGCCGTTTTTATTCAATAAAATTCTGAAAAATGTATACATTATTAATCAATTACTTTTCATTATTACATAGTAGGTGGCAGCACTATATAGTTCAGGACAATATGTTTGTGTTTTCTTATAAGAATGTATCTTTCTACTCTGACTGTACCATATACTGATTTCTATTCGTTATCGACACGAAGGAGAATAATAGAGGAGCAGACACTCAGTTGGAGAACATGAAGCCTGAAATGTAATGCGGCAGAAGTGAGAGAGATAGCGAGAGCGGGCCCAGCTTTGCATGCTTCATATACAGGAATGGGATTATATTTGAAGTTTTTTCATTAAAAAACAATTGCCAGATAAATTCAGTATTTTCATTACGTTGAATACTTTATTATTTATTAAATTAGAGGCAAAAGTAGAAAAAAATTAACATTTCTATTTATTAAAATCTGCAATGAAAAAGTGCATTATTATGAAACATGTTTCATGAACGTTTTTTGGATGAAAGTTTTCTTATTATGAATAACAGATACATGAACAATTTTATGAATATTTTATATTACAATGCGTGTAATAAAATGGAAAAAATATCAACAAGAAATTCAGCACAAATCTCCTAACTTGCGTACATCCGTAATATTCATGGAATAATTTCGTTCATTTTATATGCCCTTCTGAAAACAAAGTATTTTGTCTCCAACATCTCATTCGTGAGAACTTGTTTTTCTTCGATGGATATAATTTTCAGATCGAAAAAATCCTTACAAGTCTTCTGAATCCAAATTTTGCTTTGGATTCAAATTTATTTCTAGCGTTTATGTGTCTTCTACTAAAAATTGAAAAATATTTTAATCGAATAAATGGAAGATTAATTCTATCTACATTTAAATATCTTTCTCTTTTTTACACAGCTTGGGCTTTTTTAAAGATCCATCCTGTTTTATAATAGATTTCCTTGTTTCCTTAGAGACGCCTAAATATATCGGGCAATTTGGAAAAATACTCGGACATAATTGAACCATTCCATACTATACTGTACGGTGAATTTGTAAACAACTATCACATCTCTATTGATTTCAAAACATAAATAGGAATATTTATATTGTTTATTGATAAGAAGTTTTTTTGAAGTTGAATTTTTCACTAGTTACATCTTGTAACCAGCTTACTTTACTAGAAATAGGAAACCATATCCTGTAGATAACATTCTTCTGATCAACGAACAAAACTCACTGAAAGTTTAAATTAGATACGTTCAATAATTTGAAACAGTGATGTATCCTTTGGATTTAATATAATTTTAAAATAATTTCTTCTCACTTTTACATCTCTAGACGATCATTCTTTCATGATATCCTCGCTACTTATAATAAATTATCATCTTTAGGTGCAGAAAGAGGATAAAATTTCTCTTTACATGTTCTGTACCCATTATCACAATTTGTCACAAAACATTTTCTTCTCACTTTACGATATATTTTCACATAAAAATACTAAATAAACCGAACCTAGCCATTCAACTCCATACAAACATGGGCCCACCTCAACCTATCTCTCAGTTACTTTCTCTCTCTAACAATATTACATTTTTAGCTTCACTTTTGCAACACAGTTGAGATAGGAAACTGCATAGGCGTGGTTATCGATGATAACAATGATGTAAAGTTAGTTTTTGTTTTCACATTTGACATGTGGAGAAAACGTTGTAAAACGAAGCGTGGTGAGCAGATATAACTTTGTATCTCTGTGTAGTTTGAATGTTCTATTCAAAATGCCTGAAAACGCTAACAAGTTATGGGCACAGACTAATAAATTGGTGAAATTGATATTCATAGAAGATATTGTCGTAAATGAACAAGTAATACCAAATAAAGATGTTACAGAATCACAAACCGACGTAGAAGTAAGTTCAGAATTAGAAGATTCAACTGCTTATGCTCAGGAGAAGGAAACTATAATATATGTAGATGAAAATGAGGTGGAGGAGCATTCTAACTTATTTGGATACTGATATCCAATGGAGACGATGATCATGAGTATCATTTCCTTACAGTAAGTCCGCATGATCCCAAAATCTATGCTGGTCCTTGTGGAAGTCAAAAAACTATTGAGAAATGCCATAATATAAGAGATGAAGTCCTTAAAAGGAAATGAAAAATGGGAGCTTGTTTGACCATTGAATGAGAATGTGATTCAAAGTCAATGGGTATATGAATCAAAAAGAGGTACCGACGGAACGCAGCATTACAAAATGAAGCTTGTAGCTAAAGGTTTCACGCAGGTTCCCAGCAAAGATTACGATAAGACATTTGCACCGGTTGTCAAAATATCGTCCTTAAGAGTATTGTTTGCATTAAGTGTTACAAATAATTGAGAAATTGAACATATGAATGGTACAACCGCAGTTTTTAAATGGGGATCTAGCTGAGGCTATATATATGGAATAACCTGAAGGATTTGTTTCTAATGGAAATGGGGAAAATGGTGTAAATTGAAACAAGCACTTTATGGACTTGAACAAGCAGCAAGTCCTGGAACGATAAAATACACAAATTTCTATCTGAAAACAGTTATTTTAGGTCAAAGATTGATTGCTGGGTGAACATAAAGAAAGAAATCAATGGAATTTATTTATATTTTTTTATTTCTACTAGCTTCGACACCACTAGAGTCATTCTCAGGAGCTATGAACTATGATACAGGCGATCGATGAGTTGAAAATAATTAAATTTGTTTAACTGTAAGCTACTTACATGAAAAATTTTATTTCAAATAAAATTCAGCGGAATCATTAATTATTAATAAAACATGGAAGCACCATGTAGATATTATTCCACATGGGGCTATGGTGTAAAAAACCTGACATTTGTAAACATGAAAATATTTTGAATGTAGTCAAAGTTAAAATAAACTGAAAAATGTCTTCCATTTTACGAAAACCGTTAGAACGGAAGACATCTTTTAGTTTATTTCAAGTTCAAAACAGTAAAGATATTTTAAGTTTCTTTTACTGACTTAGAAAAGAACAAACAAACACAAAAATTGTGTCAGACAGTTGTGCTAACGGACTTGGCACAAAAACTTCACTTGGACGGTAAACACTCTGAAGATGACACTCTGTATCGGAACTGGAAGCGTACTTTGGAACGGCTGCTCGGAAGTAGTGACGTCAGTCGGCCAGAAGGCCTTATTTATACCCAAATTTTGATGAAACTCTATTTACTATGTTTTTGAATTAAATTCATATTAGCGCTAACAGTAACGTGAAGAAGACATACAGAAAAAAAGAAGAAGTAATTTTACGAATACAAATTTCATCACAATGACAAATTTTGTATTACTCTACTGTCAGATACATTCTCTCCTGATTTTATTTCCTTAACATTAAAATTGTCTTTAATATTCTTAGTCCAAGAGTCCGTTCGGAAATACTACCTTGAATCGTTAGACGATTCTTACGTATTCTAAACGATTCGTCGTGAAAACATAACCCCTAAAAGTCAACGGTGCCATTTTTAATTCTGCCAGAAGCAGTTAATATTAACTATTCATTATGTGAATTTAACGCTCAAACTACCTTTTTATGATAGACACTTGGAAATTACACTGAAACATGTATTTTTATGTGTAAAACAAGAAAAACTCACGGTGCCGAGTCTCATTCTGCCACAACCCTCGGCACCGTGGCTTCAAAGTGGTTGGAAATATCGATAAAGTACCTTTTTCTGTTAGACGAAAAAGTCCTATACAAAAATTGTAGCCAGAGACCTGACGAATTCAAAGAACCAACGGTGCCGACTCTCATGTTGCCAGAAGGCCTCGGCACCGTGAATCTAAGTGGTTGCTCGCGCGGCCTATTTTCAGTCTGAATAAAATTTGCATACATTTATTTTTGATGCAATAGTACCTTAAAAGGGAGAGTGTAAGGTGTAGTATGGAATAATATTTGATGTACTTCCATCCTATCATCTAAGAATGATTAAATCTAGAGTAACTAAGTTTTTAGAATAAATGCATACCGTTTCAATTCCGGTAAACTGATAAAAGCAATCAGAGAACAAATGAATAAATGAAATGAAATCAATCAATCATCGAAGCATATCAATAAAAGAATTGAATTGAGTGAGCTCCACACTTACTTGTACAAAGTACTTTGTCACAATTAATTTGTGACCTCTATTTTATTCACATGTCTCAACTGGCTTAATGCTCGATAGATGGCGCTGCATATAGTTTCTACTTTTGTAGTCCATCTATCTATATGAGTTTAAATACTTTGGGATCCAAGCCCTAACTATCTTGGGTTCTTGGCTATATGGTACTGACGAGTCCTAATAAGGACAAGACACGTGTAAACAGTTGCTTCCCAATCTGAGATGATAGTGTCAAAACCGATTCTTAGATTTGAAATTTTGTGGAACGAATAATTGGATGTTTCAGAATTTTTGTTTGATTTTGATTTATGTGGAAAATTCAAAGAGTCTATTATATAGAGTGCACTTCCGGTTCAGTCGAATAGTACAATAATAAGAGATAACCTTTCGAATGCTACAGCAATTTCAAATACTGAATTCCAGTATCCCACTGCTAATCTTTCTTGATTAATACGGAAAATTGAAAAAATTCTTAAGTGAAGTGCAATTTCGGTACAGACGGATGATTGCAACCATATGCGAGAAGCACAACTAGATCCTAAGTCAGTCTTAGAAACAAAACTTCAACATTATACGAATATTCTCATCAAAATCTTGAAATGTGAGTTTTGTCGGTATCAAAATGCTTATTTGTACTTTGTACAAGTAAGTGTGAAGCTCACTTAATTTAATTTTTTTATTGGTATGCTTCGATGATTGATTGATTCCATTTCATTTATTCATTTGTTCTCTGATTGCTTTTATCAGTTTACCGGAATTACTCTAGATTTAATCATTCTTATGCCCGGTTTTATAAAGGGCAGAGTAATTTACTTCCAGAGTAAATTAAATTTACTTTATTAAATGATAGTCGATTTCTTGGCAGCAATGATTCTGTTGTCAAAAAGAAATTCAAAACTATTAGAATTTGTTGAGTAGAATAGATTTATTTTGAGAGTAAATTTACTTGATCTTCTATAAAACCGGCCATTAGATGATAGGATGGAAGTATATCAAATATTATTCCATACTACACCTTACACTCTCCCTTTTAAGCTACTGTTGCATCAAAAATAAATGTATGCAAATTCTATTCAGATTGAAAATAGGCCGCGCGAGCAACCGCTTTGATCCACGGTGCCGAGGCCTTCTGGCAACATGAGAGTCGGCACCGTTGGTTCTTTGAATTCGTCAGGTCTCTGGCTACAATTTTTGTATAGGACTTTTTCGTCTAACAGAAAAAGGTACTTTATCGATATTTCCAACCACTTTGAAGCCACGGTGCCGGGAGTTGTGGCATAATGAGACTCGGCACCGTAAGTTTTTCTTATTGTACACATAAAAATACATGTTTCAGTGTAATTTCCAAGTGTCTAACATAAAAAGGTAGTTTGTGCGTTAAATTCATATAATGAATGATTAATATTAATTGCTTCTGGCAGAATTAAAAATGGCACCGTTGACTTTTAAGGGTAATGTTTTCACGACAAATCGTTTAGAATATGTAAGAATCGTCTAACGATTCAAGGTAGTATTTCCGAGCGGGCTCTTGGACTATCTCTTAATCGGTCGGTAATATGGAAACTCTCAAGTGTCGCATCTAGTTTGTGTATGGTCAAAGGTTACGCAGAACATCAAACAAAAAAATTTACAATATACAACATATTTACAGGACAACGGTTGATAACATTCAGATTTTATCAACGGTAAGACACAAGACATAAATACAGATCATACAATATCAGTTGCTTTTAATTTCAGGTGTTTTCAAAACTCAACTTCATTCCACCACATGTGGAATATATCAAAACGGATTCAATGCAGTTGATGACTGATGAGCTAACGCTAGGCGGTGTTGTATGTTGAAGCAGAATTACAGAATTTGAAATTTATAGGGTGTGCAAGAGGTGAATAAATTTTGATGGAGTAAAAAAAATTATTGACAGTAGCAGAAGGCTCTGGGATGTGCAATTGTGACGGATTCTGGGGCCTTATTCGTCACACAGCTTATATGTTCAAGTTTTCTTATCAGAATGCATCTTGGTACTCTGATTGTACCATATATTTATTTTTATACGTTATCGATGACAACAATGATGTGAATTTAGTTTTTGTTTTTTCATTTGACATGTTAAGAAAATGTTGTGAAACGAAGCGTGGTGAGTAAATATAACATTGCATTTCTGTGTACTCTGAATGTTTTCTATCCAGAATGCTCGAAAACGCTAACACTATCTTCGTGAAATAATTACAATGATAATTATTATTGCTACATTTGTTATACATGTTATCTGCAGAGTTGGGTCATCATGCAGTTCGAAAGAGGAGTCCAAATCTACTATTCAATACTCATAAAATAGAGGCTCCAACCATATTAAGTCTCAAGCTTAATTGAATCTACAATTGTTGTTGGTATTCCAGAAGAACTATCAAGAAAAGTACATAAGTGCTGCTGTCTCCATTGAACTACTGATTCGTCATAAAAATTTCCCAAAAGGTGACCATACCTCTTCATAATACATGATCTCGAATTGCTCCTGGATAGCGATAAGAATCAGAAATGAGAAACTGAGATTTCCAATCAACAGATTGATATTCATTCAAAGCATTGTTATTCTGTTAGCAAAAATATTGTGATCCCTAATTGTTAATTTCTGATTGCAATACGACTGATGAAGAAAAAAGTATACTCAATTACTTGACGAATCCAATCTACATATCAGATCATATGATTCTTTAAGCCTATGCGTGGAATTTGAATCAATTCAGCATAAGTTTCATAAAATTGAGTCCAGTGGAAGATCGCTGTCTCTAGTTCAGACAGTAAGTAACGGAATCAATTCCACCAAATTGACTCCATTGATCCGTCCGTATCAAAGTCAGACCAGAAGTAAGTCTGTTCTATTTATAGACCAATATATATGTACCAATCTATCCTTATACATGACATATATCGATAAATTGCTACATCTTCACATAAATCATACATCTATACAAATTATATTATACTGTGGCGTCCACGGCCACGTACGCTCATGTTACATACACACACATACATTCACATATACACATACATCTACTGTATAAATTACTTTTTGTATATATTTTAGTTTCTTGTAAATATTTCGTATATTTTAGACATATTCATTACTTTCATAATTTTGTAGATAACTGTACATATTTCATGTTTCATCTTTCCCAAATTCTCTGTTTTTTTAACATCTGTTTCCAATCAACCATTCATTCCTAGAACTCCATATGTCTTATGTTACACACCCTTAACCTTCCTCCCTGCATGAGAGCAAAACTCCAAGATTTGCCCCAGTCCGTTTTCATCTCCCTATTTAGCTTCATCTCAGTTCATAAAATCATTCATTTTGTAAATAAACTCATCAAAACAATTATATTGTCTATTTCATAACTTTACATTAGAACCCTCACTACAATACTATAATTCCCATACTTTGCTATAGATCATGATCATTCCTTCCTTAAATGTTAATGTGATTTATGATAGTGATGACTTATAAATAATTGTATACATCATACATATATACACAGAGAGCATCAAAAAATTATAGAAGATTATAAAGATACCAGATATGAAAAGTATTAGACAAAAAAACAATTCTTCCTCTAACCTGATTCAGAACAATTGTTAAAAAAGATTTCATCAACAAACAAAATTCCAAGATCATCAAATAAATACCGATTTTTCCAGTTTCATCATGTAGAAGAGAAGGGCAATAGAACTGACTATTGAATCACGGATACTGAGAAACAGCATGTATGTGGTATGCATTTAATGCATTCAAAAGATGACAATAGTGATCTAGAAGATATTGTTACAGATAAAAAATATCTCAAGTTAATAATTCAAACTGATGTGCATCAAGGTTTTTCATTAATCCAATAATTTTATGTGATCACAAGCCAAATTAACATTTGTAAATCTTAAAAATGCTCAATTGTTAGAGATTCGAATGGTAACTTATTATTGCAAAATGCCATGGCTGCAACTGGTCCACTGACTAATTGAAGGCATTCTGATCAGTTAGAAAATCCGTTATTGTTGACAAAGAGTATATAAATAAACGTGGGCTGATGAACATTCAATCAATAAGAGTGACAGTCAGCGATTTCTTTATTGTGCTACAAGTTGTGAAGTAAATAAGTGTACTGTAAGCTACAATATCCCTGAATGACAATATAATTTGTGAGAATATATTTTCTATTGAATATTCTCATGAATATTTTGACTAATATCTGTGTAGTGACAAAAATTCTGCAATATTCTGTTTACGAAGTAGATATCGCATTTCCCTTTTTATCTTTTCAACATGACGTAGGATATCATGCTCACGTTAAGAGACAATAAATCACCTGCGATGAGAGAATCAACAAAATACATCAATTTGTGAAATTTATGTAAATTTACAACCAACTCCACACATGGTAAATGTGAATGCGAGCCAATAAGTTCGTGAGCTGCTTTATCGTCATAAACACTGATGCTTATGGAGATTTGATAGACAGCGAATAAACTATTTCTGGGATTAGTGTGAATATCTGAAATAATACATACGTATGTGTTAGGATCTATTTTGAGAAGGAAGTAACTTTCGCTCCGAAAGTGGTTTTCAGTTCTTCTTCGGAATGAGAAGTTGGAATATAACTATTCTCAATGACATTGATGATGGCAAATGAGATGTTATATTGCTGACAATTTAGAAAATAGCGGAAGTGATTTTCTCCAATATACTTGGCAAAGGAAGATATTAGTTGGGCCTTTGAGGATCCGGTGAAGTTTTGAATAGTCATTTATTCAACATAAGCCAGGACGTTTTAAGAGACAGGCTGCTCTCACCATCAGCTAGAATAATTCATACATAACACTTATAGAATACAATTTCTTGTAACATGCTCCTCTCATCTCTAAAATACGATATAAATTTTAATTCAAGTTCAAGTGTCCTTGAAAAATACATTTTAAAAATCAGTAAGAACTGTACAATAAAAATCCGTGATTAGTGCATACATCCCAGGCAATGTAACAGCTCGAGAGTAGGCGAGCAGCTAACGAAGCAAAACAGATCAACAAGCAACAAGCAAGAAACTGAAGTAAGACTATAGTCTATAAAATTAGGCAGAGGAGAGACATCATCAAAATTTATGACAAGATAATGACGTCACGTAATTACTACGTTTATATGCTCTACCAAGGAAGCAAAACTCAAATAACAATTACTGTTTGTATTGAAAAATACAGAATTAATACGCAACAAGGCAACAGTATTGATATTCTAACAAAAGAGAACAAAGTAAACACGTGTTGATCGCACTGAAATGTCGAAAACGAATGCAACGAATGAGAATGTAAACATAGTCAAACTTCATAGTACCAACGTATGATAGAGAAATAAACAAGAATTATTGTAAATGAATGAAATTATGTTGAAAACATTAAATTTGAGTATAAAATAATTGTTAATTGAATTAAAATATACTTTTCTTATAGTATTGCATTTATTTTCTTTGTTTTTCCAAACATGAACATCACGTTGTCATTACGACAGGTTCTCTTCATTTTGTAATGTTTTGATGACGTCTCTCCTCTGCTTAATTTTATAGACTATAGAAATATTTACTATATTTGCATTCTGAATTTTGATAGAATAACTTCAGCGTACTTCAAGTTGTTTTTGTAATCTATCTGAGTAATAAAATTGTGATTATTGTTTAAACTAATATTCAAAGTTCCATGTAACAAATGAGGTTGTTCTTTACTAATTTTGTTGCCAATTCTAGAGTTTTGGAAATCAAATTTATGTCCAATTGCCACCGTGTTTCGATAGTGTGCTATGACCTCTATTTAATCTTGCCGCGTGATATTTATGGGCGTACAAACGTTTGTGTGAGGGTTGACATGTCTCTTCTATATAAAATTAGTTTCAAGGGATGCATATCATCTTGTAGATGATGTCTCTGATATGAGTTTTCCCTTTTTTATCTTTGAGGTTAATATATAGATGTTTAGTGTAGCAGTTGCCATTATTATTAATTCCAATGTTAGATCCATTTGATCATAGTTTTGAACCCATTTTGTATGTCTTTGACATACAGGATGTCAGAAAAATTTGGAGTGACTGTTTGACTATTATTTGGTTCATCTCTACTATTTTTGTTGTCATTCAAGGTGTAAGGGTGTAAAAGCGGTTACTAATGTGTGGATTGATGGAAAGCAAATAAAAGCTGTTCTATTGCAGTGTTTTTCTGATATTATTGATATTGTCAACATGAAATTTTCTATTAGTCAGTAAAATTGCTTCATCAACTAAGGCATTCATCAAACTAATCCCATATTTTATATTTGTTCCAGAAGAATTATTGAGACATCTACCCGACGTTATGGGTTTTTTGTATCCATTTATCAAGAATTAATCACCGATTTTGAATGAGATAACGTCAAGAAAATGGATTCATTAAATTTCTCCATCTCAATGGTGATGTTCAGGCGCAGGTAGAATTCATTGAACTTATTGAGGATGATCACGATTCTATCTAAAGGGCTCATAACAATGCAATGATCAACATGAAGCTTGCAGTAGATTATCCCGGATTCGTTGTGCGAAATCATATAATTTTCAAGTCTTTGTAGAATTACATCAGCTAGTGAATCACTGATACTACTGCCCATTGGACTACTATTCAAAAATTTGAGTATGTTGCAACTTACTGTGGCTTTTTTCACTCTGTGTGCAAGTTCTTTTTTGCAAATGCGGTACGCACGATTGTTTTAAGATGCTTAAAACAATTAGCTGCTGACGGAAAAGGCAGTTCTTCATTTGCACCCTGAAGAATTCATTCCAATTTGTATATAGATGATTATGTGACTTCTGCATCATCTGTACAGTAGTTATCAAAGAATTTAGTTCAGAAAGTACAGTTCACCGACTGAAAATAATAGTTTGGAGGCCGAGCCTTGGCGAAGTTCCCAAGTACTATGCGAAATCGGTACTGTACTTATTGATCGTGATGTTTCACAAAATTTTCAGCACGATTGGAAGATCTCTTTAAGTATGGATCCAAATTCACTACTGGTGACAGCTTGTATGTTGTTTGACGCTCTATTGTGAATATTTAATTACAAATGAAGATGAATTTTCTATTTACCGCCTTTGCTCGTGGGCGGTCAGTATAACTGTAGTAATCACAGCTTGTATGGTGAAATCAGCATACCACCTCGAATAAAGGGTTGGTAAACACATGTAACTGCTCAATCGTGCAAAAAAAGTATTGGAATTATTCCAGCATATGACGAAATTATTAGCAAAATTAAGATTCCATTTTACTCATGCCCGGTTTTATAAAGGGCAGAGTAATTCACTTCCATAGTAAATAAAATGCACTCTATCAGAAGACAGTCGGTTATTTGACAACAATGTTGTCATAATAAAACACAAATTGATTAGAATTTGTTACATAGAATTGATTTACTTTAGGAGTAAATTCACTCGGTCTTTTATAAAACCGGCCATAAGTGGACTAGTAACTGTATTGAATTGTCAGATAATACGTTCCCATTGGATCAAGCTCCTCATGAATTTGTGAGAGAAACATATTTGACTCTAGTTCAAGAATTGAGGAATATTACGGTCACCGTGAAAACATGATTTTGTGCTTTTTGTTTCACAAAGTATTACAGAATGTAATAAAAGACAGATACTGTCTTCTATAGCTCGTATATTTCAAATATTTGGACTTATTTTTTCTATTCTGATTCACGGTAAGATTCTGATAGAGGAGTTGTGGCTATCAAAAACCGATTGGGATAAAAAACCACCTGCATCAATAATTATTATGACCTCTTCTAGTTAATTCAGGACAGAGTTGGTATCATTGAAAAATTATCATACTCCAAGACATATTAGAATTATGAAAAAATATGTTTCAAATGTAATAGCATTCGCAAACGCTAGTGACAAAGCATATGATGATGTAATATTCTGGCATGTAACAAATTCGCGAGGCTGAATTATAATAGGTTTATTATGCTAAAAATTCAAATACGCAACAATTGAAAATAGAACTTTGGCGACATCACAATAATGTGTTTGTAAATGACTTGTGCTATAAGAAGGGTCCGAGAGATTCACAATAAACGTCAATCAATATATGAAAGCTACGTATTTTCTGATTCCGCAAGTACTTTGTCTCGGGTATCTTCTCTGCCTCAAAAATGGAAGATGTTTGTAGCGAACAAGATATCCAGAACCCAGATTCCTGTATATTTTCGCAACAATCACATACGTAGCTGATGTTGTTTTACTGTTTCTCATCATGTGAGTGAACAATCACTAAGTTGAACCTAATCCAACGTACTATTATTTAAATTGACGTTTTGTTCTTTCACAAGTTCATGCAAGCAACTGGCGTATGATCCCTCTTTCACGGTGCAGGTGACTATTTTCTCTCAACTCACTATGTTGTCAACTGTTTATGAAAAATTTCACGTGGACATCAGGCGACTTACTTATGCATCACTGAATATATTTTTTGCATATATTAATACGACAATCAAACACAAAATTCCATCGTTCCATGACTAATCGTTTTGGAATTATCTGAAAAATTCCAAGAATCTGCTAACTAGAGTGCGCTTTCGGCCTAGTCAGTTGCTATGGAAACAGTATGTCATCATTCTCATGCTACAACATTCCTAAATACTAATTTTCAGGATTCTACGGCAAGCAGCTCTGAATTTATGAGCAAAATTTGGAAAAAAAAGTGCGCTTCTGGCTTAGTTGATTGCTATGAAAAAAGTAGGCAATCATTCAGATGCTACAGCAGACTGAAATACTAAATTTCAATACTTCACAGTCGATCGTTTCGAATATATCCGAGAAACTCCAAGAGACTGCCAAGTGAAATGCACTTCTAGCTTAGTTGATCTCAATGAAAATAGTGTCACAAATGTGGAATATTTCAAGTGATAACTTCACATAATTATTTATTTTCATTCGCTATAACTGTAATCCTAGTTAGTATTGACTGAGTCGATGTTCAATTATCGGACTTGATTAATAGCCTATGGTTACTAGATGTTAAGTGGTTGCCAGGCATCAATTGTTAGACAATTGAATATTGGCCCATTTTTGGATTAGGTACATAAGAGTGTGAGCTACAAGATGAATTCATTCAGTGATTCAATACGAGTAGCTGTGAGCGAAATAGTGATCATACAAGTTTGTAAAATGAATATTCACACTGTGACCTTAAAAAATCATTTACAATAAAACTTGTGACAAATTGGTGTTTGAAGTGGGATCCTGAAAAATTGAGTGAAAGAAATTATTGATCCAGACGACGAAGAGTGAATCAGATTGCAGTGTGGTGAAGTGTTTAAAATTGTGTTAGGGCTGTTGTAAATCCCAAGACAATAAGCATGTTCACCAACGAGATACAAGATTAGCTGAAAATGATGATGGAATTCATAAAGACTTCAACAGCTGAGCAGAAAGCGTCGGCGGTATCCATGGAGAAGAAGATTGCCGAATCTACGGCGAGTATGAAGGCCATGGAGAAGAAGATATGAAAGTCATGGGAAAGAAGGTAGCTGAGTCAGTGAAAGAGACTGTAGCAAAAGAGACGAAAATAGTGAAAGAGTCAAAAGAGAAGATGGCTACAGAATTAAAAGAAGAAATTTCTGAGCAGGATGAAACCATAACAAGTAGGATCCAGGAGATTGAAGAGTGGAGTGGAGAGTCAAGTCATGCAGATCAAAAATCAAGTAAGACAAGTTGAACAGGATTGAACAGCAAACTTAGACTTGATTGCACGAAGAAACTATAGAGCCTCAGTCTTATTAGCAATGGTGTAGCCCTACAGATATAAAATGTTCCAGCTTCTACACCAAGAGAATTTACATCTAATTTTATCCTAAAACTGACGCCGTAGGATGACAAGACATCTTTAGATGAGTATTTTGCTCAATTTGAGCTCATTTCAAAGAATAATGGCTGGAATATGGAGCAATGAGCTATTGTATTGACTGGAATGCTTCGAGATACAGCATTAGCGGTACTCTCAGGACTGACCGAACAGGAACGCCTGGATTACGAAAAACTGACGTCTGAATTGAGACTGCGCTTTGAGGAGGAGCACATGAGGGAACTACTTTATAGCAGCTGCGGAACCGCACACAACTGCATGAGAAGGATTTGACTACGTTCGCGTATGCTGTGCAGAGTCTGGATCAGAAACCCTTTGCAAATTGTCCTGGCTCAACACAGGAATACGTAGCAGTGAGACAATTTATGAACGGCATCAGCGACGACAAGATTGGGAGAGTTGTCTGATTAGCGAATCCGAAGATGGTGAGAGGAGCGCTAACAAAGGCCTTGGAAACTGAGGCGGCCACGAAGGCGTCAAAACTGACGAAAAGAGTAAGGTGGCTTGAGTGTGATAAGGATGAGCCCGAGGTGAGAAGTATCACGACTTATACAGGGAGTCGTCAACAAGAGCGATCTTCTTTGCGATTTATACCGACCTCACTAGGAAAGAGAAGAAGAATAAGATGTTGGCAGTATGGCAGGGAGAGCCATCTTCGCGCAGACCAGCGTGCCAAGCACACCGTCGATTGTGGCTCGAACACGTCGTCAACAAACTAAATTTAGCCAGTCTTGGGAGGCAGAGGCTGGCTGTATCTCCTATCGAGAGCCCCAAGGTCATAGAGATCTACAGGTACTTGAGATAGTGAGTAGTTCAGCTGTAGAAGGTTTCGTGGGGAATGTATCATGCAAAATGGTGCTGGATACCGGAGCGAATGTCACCGTTGTGCATCCAGAAGTTTCTGCAAAAATAAGACAAATTCCAAGAGAACGAACCCAGAATCAGTGGTCTCTAATTGAGACAGCAAATAAGGCAAAAATACTAGTACTCAATGTAGAGGAGCTTGAGTTTACAATCGACAATTCGAAGAAAAAGCATCAAGCATTCGCTGCAATCGTGGATGACTGCATTCTGGATGTCGAGTTTCTGCGAGATCTTGATTTTGTCTTGAATTGAATGTTCTGCGAATTGGTAATGGAGAAAGAGTATCTTTTCATTGTTGACAAATGGAGTTAGAAGTGACGTATGTTGTTACTCAAAAAAGTTTCTTTGTAACTTCTCTGTCGGAAAAGGTGGTTTCACTCAAGCTAGACAACATTCCAGAAGGTGCAATGTACGTCTCTGAACCTGACAGAACACTGAGCTGGAATAAATTTGTCATACTAGCCAGAGCTCTAGTTAACTCTTTACGAGTACTGGTTAAAGTTTTAGACGTTTGGATTGTCCAGTTCGAATTAAAAATGGTAAGTCGTCAGGTGGATTAGAGGCCGTTACATTGATTCGCAAGATGAAACGTATAATTATCGAAAAAGACCTATTTTCATGCAACTGAGCCACACAATTAAATATTTATTGAACAGAAGCAGCGCTTACTTGATGGAGAAACAGAAAAAGAAGCTACGCGATTTTCTGCTGGAATATCAGTATATCTTTGCCAAGGATTCAAGTGATTTGGTGCGCACACACCTGATTTAGCATGAAATCGACGATGGCGATGCACAGCCGATGAAACAGCCTCCAAGGGGAATACCTATATCCTGGATTGGTGAAGTTCAAGAATTGGTATGCAACATGCAGAAGAGAAGACTCATTGAATCATCGACAAGTCCGTGGACCTCTCCGATTGTCTTGGTGAAGAAGAAAGATGGTTCTACTCGGTTTTGTGTGGGCTACCAGAAATTGGATAAGGTGAAAAGGATAAGCAAAACACAGCATTACCGCCCTGTGCGGGTCTCTGGCCACTTAAAGTCATTCCTTTTGGACTCTGCAATGCTCTAGGTACGTATGAGTGATTGATGGAAAGAATACTACAGGGGTTGTCATGGAAAGCTGCCCTTGTCTACTTTGATAATGTGATAGTTCATTGGGAAGACTTTGAAGAAGAAATGACCCGACGGAGACAAGTGTTCCACCGATAGAAAGAAGCCAACCTGAAACTAAGCCCGAAGAAATATCACTTGTTCCAGAACATAATCAAAAATGTTTAACATGTGTTGTCCAGTGATGGAGTACAAACAGATCCAGCGAAAATTGAAGCTCTGAAAACATGTAAGATCCCAAGCAACATCCACGAATCGAGAAGCTCTCTGGGCCTGGCCAGTTATTATTGCCGATTTGTTAGAAACTTCTCGTTGATTGCTAAGCCGCTGTTTGGTTTAACCGAAAATAATCGTAAATTTGCATGGAATGGTGCGAGTCAAAAATCTTTCGAATAGGAAGAGAATGCTCTCACGACGTCTCCAGTGTTGGCGCATCTGAACAAAGAGGGCAAATTCTTCTTGGATACGGACGCTAGTTATTTTGCAAGTGAAGGTATTCTCTTCCAAGAACAAGACGGCGTTGAGAAAGTGATTGGCTATCACAGCAAAACTCTACATAAGGCCCAAAAGAACTGCTTATTACACGACCGAAAATTTGTCGTTAGAGCGGACCATTCCGCACTGCAGTGGCTAATGAAGTTCAAGAATCCTGAAGGACTAACAGCTCGTTGGTTGGAGCATCTGCAGGAGGAACGTGAACTATCCGTGATCATCACCAGAGTGGAAGAGTCTGGGTTCTGTACTGAAATCGATCATGGAGTGGGTAAAGACTGGTCAGCAGCCTGGTTTCCAGGAAACGTAAGCTACAGATCCGATCACCAAGGCCTATTTGGCACAATGGAGTTCTCTGATAGTCAGAAATGATCTATTATACCGATTCTGGGAGATGGAAAGATAACAAGAGATAAACTGATATTACCGAAAAATTTGAAAGCGCAAATTGCATGACGGTAGAAGTAGTGAACATTTTGGCATCAAGAAGACACTCGGTTAAGTCCGCAAACGTTTTTACTGAGTTGGCTATCGAGAAGACGAAAAACATTATCACAAGACTTGTGAACACAGTAACTCAAGGAAGGGGTCCGCCACTCGACAGCGCGCTAAGATGCATTAGTACAACGTAGGCTCTCCGTTTGAAAGAACATACTTGGACCTTTGCCTATTACCGAACAGAAAAACAAGTGCTCGGTTGTTCTCATGGGCTTTTTTACCAAGTGGCCGGAAGTGATACCAATAGGAAGTCGGGAAGCTAAGACGGTTGCGAAAACCTTTATTGAGAACGTGATCTTAAGATTCGGGGTGCCGTTGTAGTCACAATTTGATCAAGACAGAAATTTTGAGTCTGAACTTTTTGAATGTTTAATGAAGATCTTAGGCATTAGCAAGACAAGAGCTACAGCGCTACATCCGCAGTCTGATGGCATGATAGAACGTTTTAACAAAATAATTCTGGATTATCTGTCAAAACTCGTCGATGCGCATCAAAGTGATTGGGATAAGAAGATTCACCTGTGCCTACTGGCGTACAGGTCGGCTATCAATGAATCCACTCAGTTACTCCAGCCAATTTGATGATGGATCGAGAGCTGTGATTACCGGTTGATCTGGTTGTTGGACATCCATCTGAAGACAATGAGCAACAGTTTCCGGAATGGATCAGCCATCTTAGGACAACTTGTAAAGCGTCTATGAGTTAGCACGGGAGAACATATGAGCTGCCAGCGAAAGAATGAATGCCCGATATGACTTGCGAGCAAACGGTCCCAGGTTTCGGCAAGGCCATAGGATGTGGTTCTATAATCCCAGGAGAGGAAGAGGAGAGTGTCCTAAATTGCAGAGAGACTGGAAGGAACCATACAAGGTCATAAAATGCTTAAACGAGGTTGTATTCCAGATACGGATGAGCAGGAACGGTGAAAAGTTGTTCATGGGAATAGGTTGTGACCATACCAAGGACGAGATTGTGAGTTGGCCGAGGACAACGAACCATGAGGGAGAGAGCAGTGTCACAAATGTGAGATATTTCAAGTAATTACTTCACATGATTATTTATTCTAATTCGCTTCAACTGTAATTCTAGCTGGTATTGACCAAGTCAATGTTCAATTGTTGGACGTGAATGGTAGCCTATGGTTTCTATATGTTCAGTGGTTGCCAGGCATCAATTGTTAGACAATTGAATATTGACCCATTGTTGGATGGGGTATATAAGAGTGTAAACTAAGAGATGAATTCATTTAGTGATTCAGTACGAGAAACTGTGAGCAAAATAATGATCATACGAATTTGTATATTTGAATATTCACACTGTAACCTTTCTTGAAAATTATTCACGATTAAACTTGTGACAATAGAATATAAGTATCTAGACGGTACTATTGTCCTAATTACTTAATTCTAATATCTACGTTTGATCGTTTCAGATTTATGTGTCAAATTCAAACAATGTTTTGAATAAAGTGCACTTCCGGTACAGATGATTGCAATCATGATGCAAGGTGTATAACTAGATGTTACAGAAGAGCTCAATACAGTATTTGGATATTCTACGACTGATTGTTCTGAGTTTATGCGGAAAATTCAAAAAGTCTTTAATATAAAGCTCACTTCTGGCTTAGCCGATTGTTACAATATTGAAAGACAACCATCATAATGCCACAGAAATCTGAAATACTGCTTTTCAGTATCTCACGGCTGATCATTCTGGACCTATCCAAAAATTTCAAGTACAGTGCCCTTCCAGTACAGACGATTGCAATCATAATGCAAGGTGTCATCAAGACTCTATACAAGCCTTAAATACAAAATTTCAGCATCATACGATTGACGGGTTTTGAAATTTGCTAGTTACGCGAATACATACGTACCGACATCAAGCCGAAAATAGTCAAAATGGGTTCAGGGATGCTCAAGACGGATATTCTTATCAAAACTCAGAAATATGAATTTTGTCGGCTCCACAGTATTTCCTTGTACTTCATACAAGTAAGTTAAAGAGTTTCACTCGGCGTACTATTATTTTTACCTATTTTTTTTGCCAATCTCGCAGTCATACATTCCAACACCCACCGCTGCTGGAGCAGTTGACAATCGGTTCGCTGATTAGTTGCTCAAAATCAACTATCGTTTTCAAAATCAGCCGGCCTACTATGACTTTTTCATTTGCAACGCTATCTCCCGGACTATCAGCAAACAGTGTGGAAAGTTCCAATTTTTGTTTCAAATTGAGTTTTCAGAAACAATGTCCAATAATGGAGGATATGCCTTCTTGTAGATTGGCAACAGTGCAGGGCCTTTATTTTTGAAACCTTGCGATCATCAGCGCACGCACGCTAGATAGTGTGGCCCGGAATGCATACGATAGATGGCTTCGCACTAGAGGTATTCTTCAACGCTGTGCGATGCAAGGGTCTAGTTAACGTATGTGAATATGTAGTACAAGTGTACGCACCATTATAAAAGCCAATGAAAATATGCGGCAATAATCCGAAAATATTTCAAATGCGATTGCAATTGGAAGTACCAAAGATTGAACACGACAGCGGAAATCTATTTTATTTCAACAGTAAATACTTGAGTCTTGATACTCAGAGGTGATGTTTCACTCGGCGTCGCAGCATACAGTTCTATTCCATCAATTATTTTTTTATCCCATTCTCTAATAATCCAAGCATCTCAATAGGATGTTCTCTATTCAAAGTGAACGGATCAAATAGTAGAGAATATCGTCCGGTATCCTTATTATTTTCAATCTCTCCATGATTATTAACTGAATTCAACTAAGCAATCCCATCCAAATTTGACATATCCACAACAAAAAATATGTGAAGTTGACAAAATAAACTCATATAGGTATGGAGAATTATTTGATTAAGTAGTACTGATTCTACGCATTCCTAGTTGTCCTAAAAATATGTTCCTACATCCTGTTCATTGCAAAATATTCAAAATAGTGCCTCCAAAACCAAATATCAAACTTAGCACACGATCAAAACAAATGAGTGGTTCATTTCCTTGCGATGTAGCAGCGCACAGAGTGAGCGTTCATTTTGCTCTCACCGCACTTCAAGAATACTATTTTAACATACGTACTATAGCCTCCGTTCAATCCCTACCCGGGTTGAAACTTCAGCTAGCTCGTAGGAGACGGCGTGCGGTCTAAGTCGAATTTGGAGGATTTTAATAATATTTCTGTTGGGCGCCAGGCGACCTGGGCCTCGATTTTTGAAGCTATGCGTTCGCATTCGTATACGTTTCCAAACGTTTGGGGTCTAAACGTATACGTTTAAAAATTTCTATTCTCCACTGCTATTCGTTTGCAGCACTCGCACGATTGTCGCATACGTTTGGTTTTCTGAAGCACGGCATCACACTTGACCGTTTCACAACGAATGGACCAATCAGATTAAAATATTTAGGTAGTGCTAACACGTTACACGTTGCGTAGTGATCACAGACCGCACTGTTATTGACATTTGACGTGTGACGTTTCCATTAATTCAATTTTCCAAGCTGTGTTTGTGCCATTTGCGAGATAAAAAATGGATAAACCATCAAGAAAAGTTCTCCATTCTCACAAGACCAAGAAGTTATGCTAGTTGAATTTATGGAGCAACATCCACAGCTCATAAGTGGAAGATTTGACTAGACCTCCAGTACTTCATTAATCACAATTGCGCTGGCAATATCATCAAATGTTGCCATTGTGTATCAATATTTGTGACACACTCAAAATGACATTTCAAACTAGCCAAACGAATGAAAATTGCAGTGAACGAGTGGTTACTACCCAACCGTGTCAAACGCACGAAAGTTCTACGTTTAGAAACGTATACGTTCACCAAACGCACACTCGAGAATACCAACTAAAGAATTTCATGCGTTTCGACGTTACAAACGTATATGCTTTGATTCGAGAATAGAGGCCCTGGTAGCGTCCTTGGTTCAACCGATGGTTGATCGCCAACCTAAACGAGAGGGGGAGGAAAAAGACAAGCGCGCGAAAAAAACTAATCACTAGCTTTGCAGACAATTCGACTTTTATTGGCAATACGAAAATTCAGGAACAAGAATGCCAATCAAACTGAGTATAATGATAACTGATGTTTATTATAGTCGCGGCGAATGGCAGGCACAGTACTACGAGAATCGCGTACACAATAGCGGATAGAGCTCGTGCAAAAATCGAGGCGAATGACAGTGGTGCTCAACACACTCTACGGGACAGTTGGGGGTACCCTCACGGTTCGTAGTGCGCACACAAAGGAATGAGTGATTGACTCGCTCTAGGAGCTACGGCGCCGCGCGGTTAACGCTTAGTGCGTTTGCCACACGTTAATGGCAACAACTCACCAAAACAGTAGAAAATAGAATAAAAGTAAATATCGGTTTGATTGGGTTTACAAGAATAAATGTTATAATAATTAACCAATAAAATCGTAACACAAATAAATCTTAGCTTTTGCGCCGACTCGAGGTCCACTCGGAGATCGTGGAGGTAGATCTTCAAGATGGCGCAGATGCTCTGCCGCGAGACGGATGACGATGACGTCACAGGCGATGACGAACGGAAAGTCCCGAAGATACCAGCGGTGAATCCGAAACGACGCAAGTCGGATACGCAAAATGGAATACGGGAAACACACAAAAAAAAGAAGACACAAAAGAGAAGCCTTCTGATGTTGATCGGCTTGTAGATTTTGATTTTTTTGAAGATCAAGTTCGAAACAAAATCCGGAATAATTTCCGCTGAACCGTGGTTCGGAACGCTGCGAATTCAAATCCACCAAGGGTGTTTCAAATTTCGGCCCGATAATAAACTTTGGCACAAAATTCACAAAATAATAATTCGCCAGCACTTTTCGATAAGACTTTCAAAATCGGAATGAATAGCCTTTAAAGTAACCTTCTCAAAGTTAAGTACAGTTTTCCTGTTAAGTATGGAAATTACTAATCGTTAGTTTAATAATAAAAATATCGTCATTCCAAACTCCAATCGAGAATCCCATCAGCTGGAAATACAGATCTGAAAAGAAAGTTGCATAAGAACGCGAAAAAAGATTAGTTACAACTATTGCCGCTGGACAACAGCACCATACAGCAGAAAACGGAAGTCGACAGTTGACAGAATTACAGCTGATAAACAATGAAAGTAGGCTAGTAGTATAACGAGGGTAGTAAGAAACAAATAACATTTATAGTTAACAATTAAACATTCTAGGTCTCACGAAACAAAAGATGAGAGGTAGAGGAAATGAAATGTTACAACTCGCCCTCCCCTTCCTTGTGGAAAAATTCCAGGCAAAAATTTTCCACATGTGTAACATGAGAAATGGAAATGTCCTAAACTTCCGGGTCGTCATCATTAGCGAGGTCAGTATTTTGGATAGTGTCGGGAGGATGTGCTTTTAAATCCTTTATATGCCAGGTACCTTTTTTAGCGTTATGTTCGTCGACTAGTTCATAGATTAGCCGAGAAAGTTTTTTGACAATACGATATGGACCAACGTATTTTGGGGCTAACTTTTGCGCGGAGTTGTCCGCAGCGTTAGATAGGACGTAGTTTTTCCGCCATACATGTTGTCCTACATCATACTCCAGAGGTCGACGACGTAAGTCGTAAGTCTGCTTATTTTTTGAGTATGCTAGATTTAACCGCTGTTTAATAGTCTCATACAGTTCAGTGAAGCCTTGAGGTCGCAAAGGAACGTTGTCGCGAGCAAAGTCGAGATCGGGGGTGGCGTTTAAGTCGCGTGTAGCGTATTCGTCGCCGCGCATGATTTGTTCACGACCGAAATTGACGAAATAGAGGGTTTGTCCGATAACCTCGTGCTTCAGCGTGCGAATCGCGCAAGTGACAGACGGCAAATATTTATCCCACGAGCCATGATTTGTTTTGACATACGACGAAAGCATTGTCTTGATAAACCTGTTCACTCGTTCAGTGGGATTGGTTCGCGGATGATATAGTGCGGTATAAAATGTCTTGACTTGGTATTTGCCACATAGGTTGCGAAAATCGTTTGACTTGAATTGGACTCCATTATCACAAATTAAAAATTGTGGAACGCCGAATAGCAGAAAGATATTGTCCTCAATGTTTCGAACTACAGCACTAGCGGTAGCAGTTCGCAAGGGACACGTCATGACAAATTTGCTGAAATAATCCGAAACAACGAGGATAAATTGGTAACCGGATGAAGTTCGCGGAAGGGGTCCAATCAAGTCAGCGCTAATCATTTGAAATAGACGGTATACTTTGGGTTTCCCACTCATGAGTCCGGGAGGCTTTCGCTGTACTGGTTTTTGTTCCAAACAGACGCGACATTTTCTCACGAAGTCGGCAACGTCACACTTCATCTTGGGCCAATAATAGCGTTGACTGAGTCGACTAAATGTCTTATAGGCACCAGGATGCCCAGCTGTCGGTACACAATGTGCGTCAGCGATAATTGTACGGCGGTTTGGTTTTAGGACTACCAGTTTCCACGTCAGTTCATCCTCATCCAGAGCAGGTAAATCACTTTCTATATATCGGTAAAGTTTTTCACCGTCTACCCTCCAAGCAGGAAATTTTCTTGGGTTCTTGATGACTTTCTGGATCATCTCACCATGCCATCGATCCACGGGTACGTTCTCCGGCACGTCAACCAAGTCTATTACCGGCACAGAACGTGATAAACAATCGGGAACTGCATGATCCTTCCCTTTGCGGTGTTGGATCGTGAATGAATAGCGTTGCAGCCGAACAGCCCAACGACAAAGTCTGCCAGTGGGGTCTTTTAGCGTACTTAACCACAACAGCGAATGGTGATCTGTGATCACGGTTAACTCAGATCCTTCGATGTATGGACGTAAACGATCGAGAGCCCATATCACCGTTAGACACTCGCGTTCAGTAGTACTGTAATTACGCTCTGCCTTTGATAGTGATCGACTCAAGTACGCAATTACTTTTTCACCATCTTCGAAGGCTTGTGACAGTACGGCGCCGAGCCCATAGGCACTGGCGTCGGTCTGCACCACGAAAGGTTTGCTAAAATCTGGACATGTCAATATGGGAGCGCTAATTGATTTTTCCTTTAGTAGCGTAAACGAATGCTCGCATTCCTCCGTCCACGTGAACTTCCGGTTCTTCCTCAAGAGTTGCGTTAACGGAAAAAGCAAGTTAGCGTAATCTGGTACGAAACGACGATACCAACCGGACATTCCGATGAACGAACGAACTTCTTTGACGTTTCGTGGCGCGGGGATATTCAATATGGCCTCTACTTTGCAAGGATCGACCCGTAGTCCGTATTTGTCCACCACGTACCCGAGATGCCTAATTTCCGGATGACAGAATTGGCTTTTTTCCCGACTGATAGTAAGTCCGGCGGCAAACAATCGTTGAAAAATTTTATTTAGGAGTTCGAGATGTTCAGCAAAAGTTCTCGAAATGATAATTATGTCGTCCAGGTACACAAATACATTTGGTAATAAATCCGCGCCGATAACCTTATCTATTGACCTTTGCCAGGTAGCGGGTCCGTTTGCAACACCGAACGGAAGACGATTGAAATGGAAAAGGTCACGCCCTGGAACAGTGAACGCCGTAATTTCCTTACTCGATTCTTTCATTGGAATCTGCCAATATGCTGACTTCACGTCAAGTGAACTAATATACCGAGCTCCACACAAACTATCCAGAATAGAAGAGACGAATGGAAGCGGATATACGTCCTTCTTCGTAACTTGGTTTACTCGACGAAAATCGACGCAAAAGTGGTACGTCTTGTTCTTCTTTGGGACTAAAATAATTGGAGATGACCATGAGCTGGTGGATGGCTCCACTATTCCCTCTTTCAACATCTTGTCGAGCTCGTCATTAATGTGTTGTTGCATAACCGGTGAGACAGGATGTCGTTGATTTATGGGAGCACTCGCCACAATAATCTCATGCTCCACCAGGTCAGTGCAACCTAAAGTCGTGCCCATGACGTCCCACATCTTCGTCAAAAGGTTCGCGAGCTGCACTTGCTCTTCGTCCGAAAGTTCTAAAGCAGTGTTTACGCTATCCAAACTAATAGTCGGAGTAATAGGACCAAACGTCCACACATCGCGACGCAAATCGGGAACTATGGCCATTTTCTTCCAAAAATCAAGTCCAAGGGTTACAGTCTGGTTACCTGCAGGTACTACAAGAAAATTCACCAGTTTAACTTGATCGAGAAGACGAACTGGTAAGGAAACCGATCCTAAACTTGAACAAGCGTTTCTATTCGCGACAGTGCAGTCAGGGGAATCTTTTTGATTCAAATCGATACCGAAACTACGTAATTGATTCCATCCTGGCCCTCCAATAACAGATCTTGTGGCACCCGAATCTAACAATCCCAAAAATTCAACGTCGAATATCTCTATGCGCAAAAAAGGGCGTTCGTCATTGACGTTATGTTCTAACAGGTAATTCAATATAACTTTGTTACGAGCAAGTTGTTCATTTTCAGATTTTAATATTTCTGAGACGTAAGTGACCGCCTTGAGTGAGCGGAAGGACATAGCGCGACCATCTAGCGTCTCCAACGACCGTTTCCCGACGACGTGCATTTAGGGCAAGTACGCGTTGTCACGTCCACACGGCCACAGCGAAAGCAATGTCGTCGCAATGGTTGGGTACAGTTTCCCGAAACGTGTTCCAGTTGATCACAATTCCAACATTTAATTGTTTCCAGAGAGTTCAGTGCGACGTTCCGGTGGTCAGACCGCTCACGACGATAAGCGAGGTCAGGCTCCAGCGATCTCTGAACGGTAGGCGGAGGCTGAAATCGTTTCGTGCGTAAGTGGATTTCTTCTAGCTGTCGGCAGGTCGTGTCTAATTCACTTACGGATGTGAAACGCAAAAAACCAATCCCTTTTTGGAGGTAAGGTAGTAAATTCCTCATAATGTGCGCTACTCGCTCTATCTCAGAGGGCTGACTATTCAGACGATTAAACAAACATTCCATTTTGGCAATGAATATCGATGCATTCTCCTCGTCTCCTTGAGTACGATTACGTATTTCTGTCCACAGATCAAATTCATAGTCACAGGGCAGAAATGTGTTCTTGAGAGCGTCCACTAGGTCATCCCACGAAAATAAATTGTGTCTGCGAGCTCGGAACCAAGTAAGTGCGTTACCACTAAACAAATCGACCGCAGAAGCGAATAGTTGAACCTTGGTGACGTTCCGGGCGATTCTCAACTCTTCAACGCGTTGCAAAAAGCTCGTTAAGCCAGTACCACCCGTATAAGTTAAGCTCCATTTATAGATTGCAGGTGCGGCCTCGGAAGGTTGTGGTCAGTTCTGAGTGTACACACAAGACAAATTTTCAAGAGCTTGTACCAGACGCGCGTCCATATCAACAGGACGGAAAATCGGGCTACTTGCAGTCTCAGGTTGAGGTGAGGCGACATCAACAACGGGAATTTCTTCCTCAACCTCAGGCTCGGTCATGGATTGTTCGTGCTCACCCATAAGTAATGCGGAAGCTTTAGCTGAGTATTTTAATTCTAATTCCGTGACACATTCTTGGCATTTTGCGGTTATCTCTTTCTGAGCCTTATGCTCCTGCTCATCAAGGAGCTGAATTCGCTGAATGCGGAGTGTCATGTGCGCTAAGCGACTACCTATTCGTGCGTATTCATTTTGAAAATTATTAAAATCGAATTTTCCTAATGCAGTGGACAACTGCTGGAGTTGCTGCTGACATATTTTGTGCTCTAAAGAGGGAGTAAGATTAGCCTTTAATCCAGACGCATCTTATGATTTTTCGGACTCAAGATGAGCCGACAAGCGTAAGCGTCTTTCAGCTACAGTGCCTCCAGCATCAAGATCGCGAATTAATAATTCGTATGTTAGCTTGGCCGACAATAACCGATAAGGGTTCATACGGAAATCCATGTTAGCCATAAATGTGTGAAAATACAAGCAATACAAAAATAACAATAAGCAGTATTGAATACACGCGCGGCGAATAAAAATGAAGTTAAGAGCGATAAGCAAAAACTAGCAATTAAAATTCGCGGAAACCGAAGTATAATGATAGAATAATAAAATGGCAACACGTTGGGCGCCAATTTATAACCTCCGTTCAATCCCTACTCGGGTTGAAACCTCAGATAGCTCGTAGGAGACGGCGAGCGGTCTACGTCGAATCTGGAGGATTTTAATAATGTTTCTGTTGGGCGCCAGGCGACCTGGTAGCGTTCTTGGTTCAACCGATGGTTGATCGCTGAACCTAAACGACAGGGGGAGGAAAAAAGCAAGCGCGCGAAAAAAACTAATCACTAGCTTTGCAGACAATTCGACTTTTATTGGCCATACGAAAATTTAGGAACAAGAATGCCAATCAAACTGAGTATAATGATAACTGATGTTTATTACAGTCGCGGCGAATGGCAGGCGCAGTACTACGAGAATCGCGTACACAATAGCGGATAGAGCTCGTGCAAAAATCGAGGCGAATGACAGTCGTGCTCAACACACTCTACGGGACAGTTGAGGGTACCCTCACGGTTCGTAGTGCGCACACAAAGGAATGAGTGATTGACTCGCTCTAGGAGCTACGGCGCCGCGCGGTTAACGCTTAGTGCGTTTGCCAAACGTTAATGGCAACAACTCACCAAAACAGTAGAAAATAGAATAAAAGTAAATATCGGTTTGATTGGGTTTACAAGAATAAATATTATAATAATTAACCAATAAAATCGTAACACAAATAAATCTTAGCTTTTGCGCCGACTCGAGGTCCACTCGGAGATCGTGGAGGTAGATCTTCAAGATGGCGCAGATGCTCTGCCGCAAGACGGATGACGATGACGTCACAGGCGATGACGAACGGAAAGTCCCGAAGATACCAGCGGTGAATCCGAAACGACGCAAGTCGGATACGCAAAATGGAATACGGGAAACACACAAAAAAAAGAAGACACAAAAGAGAAGCCTTCTGATGTTGATCGGCTTGTAGATTTTGATTTTTCTGAAGATCAAGTTCGAAACAAAATCCGGAATAATTTCCGCTGAACCGTGGTTCGGAACGCTGCGAATTTAAATCCACCAAGGGTGTTTTAAATTTCGGCCCGATAATAAACTTTGGCACAAAATTCACAAAATAATAATTCGCCAGCACTTTTCGATAAGACTTCCAAAATCGGAATGAATGGCCTTTAAAGTAACCTTCTCAAAGTTAAGTACAGTTTTCCTGTTAAGTATGGAAATTACTAATCGTTAGTTTAATAATAAAAATATCGGCATTTCAAACTCCAATCGGGAATCCCATCAGCTGGAAATACAGATCTGAAAAGAAAGTTGCATAAGAACGCGAAGAAAGATTAGTTACAACTATTGCCGCTGGACAACAGCACCATACAGCAGAAAACGAAAGTCGACAGTTGACAGGATTACAGCTGATAAACAATGAAAGTAGGTTAGTAGTATAACGAGGCTAGTAAGAAACAAATAACATTTATAGTTAACAATTAAACATTTTAGGTCTGACGAAACAAAAGATGAGAGATAGAGGAAATGAAATGTTACAGTACACGAATGTTTGCTTTGAACATATGCGTTAGATTTCAGGAATTGAGCCCTTGAGCTTTCACTCAACAGTAGTGGATTATGCTGGCCCTATTTTAAAAACACCAAGGCCCGGTTTCACCAAAGTCTGTTGAATTTATCTTGGGGCTATTTTGAGATAGTCACTATAGTTACAATTGTATCAACAATAATCTTTGTATAAAATAGCCTTTGGATGTGGTAGTGAAATTGGTAACAGAAATTCTACATTATGTTCTTTTGCTGTCTTATCACTAAGGCGATTTATATTGAATCAGTTTCCGATTTTAGTTAGGAAAAAATTTCACTGGCTTATACAAGATTCATAGCTAGACGTGGTTCAGTTTTCTGTTTATTCTTGGATGCAGGTGCGACTTCCGTGGGAGCAGAAAATTACCTAATTGAGCTCGTGTTTTTAGAACAATCAAATTTCAGTTTTGAATTAAGTAGTGAGTTGAAGTAGCATCGCATATGTTGGAAATTGAGGCATTTGGGAAGCCAATATTAAATCTATGTAAGCTTATCTGTCCCGTCTCATAGGCCATCCAATTCTAACGTAATGTATGACTATAAAAATCTGATGTTGGACGTACAGCTGATAGATAGTTGATACTCATTTTTTTCGTGTTAAAAGTTGTTTTTATATAATAGCTATTTATGTAATTAGAATGAAATATAGAACTTTATTGGACGAGCGAGAAGCGCGAGCAGGTCTCATAAGGAAGGCGAGTCTGTATAGTTTGTTTATATACGAATTACATACAAAGCTTTATGTTCGACTGCTCTCAAGACGCAGGATATCTTCTGAAAATATTTCTTAATTTCCCTATACAAAAATTCGGTAAGTACAGAGTGATCAGAAATGATTGTCCGTGCCGTTTTGTTCTGATTTTTTCTTTGTCGCCTGCTTGAGATAGTGACATTCAAGTGACAGATGACAGTTCCTCTAAAAACACTATTCTAACCTAATAATTTGGTAGAATAATAATAAATTCTCAATAATCAGTCTATAATACAGCTATTCACTTCATTTTTTGTTTATTGGATCAGATTAAGAATGAATCTGTCATAAAATATGCAAAATATACGCCATTGTGTTCTTGAAATGTCGATAACGTAGTTATCAAAATGAATAAATTTATACTAACTTTATTCCATGAAAGTCACACTTAGATCGCCGGAGAGAAAGGGAAACGGAGATATAAAGGATATGGAAGAACTAAAGGAGTTAATAGTAGGCTTGTCCCAAGGTATGAAAAATATTAAAAAACAAATGAACATTAACCATGCTGACCTGAAAGAGGAAATCCAAAAAAACTCTTCTTCCATTGAAGAGCTTAGGAGAGAATATGAAGAAAGAGGAAAAATTTGGCAGAAAGAAAGAACGGAGTTAAGTCATAAAATACAGATGTTGCGGAAGAGAGTTGAAATTCAGGACAAGAAAAGTAGAAGCATCAATGTAATAATTAAAGGGCTTGTAGGGGGAGGCGACAGGCCTAAAGAATTAGTAAATGCACTGTTCGAAGAAAAATTACAAGTTAGATGCATTGTGGAGACAACAAGGCTAGTCAAGAATAGAGACCAGGAACCGTTTATTATCGCAGAACTAAATAATAGTGATGACAAATATAAGGTCATGGAAAACAAAAATAAGCTTAGAGGTGAAAAAATTTATATAGATAATGATCTGACACAAGAGGAGAGAAAAGTACAATCACTTATACGGAAAAAAGCACAAGAAGAAAGAAATAAAGGAAAGAAAGTCAAAATTTTCCGTTACAGGTTACTGATAGAGGATAAGAATTGGATATGGAACGATAATAGTGGCAAACTGGAACCCGGTCCTACTGCAAACACAAAAGCAAATACGTTCAAAAACTAGTCAAGAGACAGGACGAAACCATTGGCACGAATAGGCAAGGAAAAAGGATTACGAATAAAAACCAATTATTATTGTTAAGTACTTGGAATGTCAGGGGGACAAAATCACCTGGAGCTCTAAAAAATCTAAGTAAAGTTTTTGAAGATTTCAAAATAGATATAGCCGCGATACAAGAGACAAAACAACAAGGCAACGATATTTTTGAGGTAGATAACTATGTAGTTTCTAATAGTGGATTCAAAACAAAACATTTCGGTGTGGGCTTTATGGTAGCGAAAAGAATAAAGGATCTAGTTATTGAATTTGTGCCTGTAACAGATAAAATATGTAAATTAAGGATCAGAGGATTGTACAGGAAAATTAGTATAATTTACATACATGCCCCAACGGAAGTAAAGGAGGATGAGGAGAAGGACGATTTCTATGAAGATTTAACGAAAATATTCAACAGCATACCTAAGTATGACGTCAAAATACTACTAGGAGATTTTAACTCGAAAGTGGGAAGAGAAGAAATATATAAAAATATAACAGGAGGCCATAGTAAGCACGAAGAATCAAATGACAATGGAAAGAGGCTGATAGAATTTGCAACGGTAATGGATCTAAAGATAATGAGTACCAGATTTCAAAGGAAAGAGATTCACAAAGGAACATGGACATCTCCCGATGGTAAAACATGCAATCAAATAGACCATGTACTGGCCGAGAGGAAGCATGAACACTTAATAACAAATATAAGATCCTACAGAGGTGCAGTAACTGAATCTGACCATTTTTTGGTTAAAGTCACAATTAAACAAGAACTCCCGCAAATAAAAAATAAAATCAGTCAAAAAGTTAGATATGATGTGGAAAAACTACAAAATGAAGACATACGGAAAAATTTTGAAGAAATGATGGAACATAATTTACAAGAAAAAGGTTTTGAACATGGGAAAACAGTGGAACAGAACTGGGATAATCTAGAACAAACAATCAGAAAAGTGTCGGAGCAGGCGATTAAGAGAAACAACAATCGAATAAAGAACCGAGACTGGTTTGAGGAGGATTGTAAAACAGCGATGGTGAACAAAAACAAAGCAAAAATCCTGCTTCTAAACATTAATAACGATGAAAACAAACAAAGATACGTACTAGAGAGTAAAAATTTCAAACAGATCTGCAGAAGTAAAAAGAGAGAGCAGCTTACTAAAAGAATGGAAGCAGCGGAGGCTAATTACAAAAATAAATTCATTAGAAATTTCTACCAAGAAGTAAAAAAGCAGAAAGACGGATACAAGAGCAAAGTAATCTACTGTAAAGATAGAGATAATAAGTTAGTAACGGGTGTAGAAAAAATAGACAGATGGAAAGAATATTTTCAAGAACTACTAAATGATGAAGCTAGCGAAGAAGAGACTCCTAGTGTGCAGAACAGAAACCCGGTAACTAATGGCGGATTTGAAGAGCTGACTAAAACTCCTGGGAAAGAAGAGATTATAAAAATAATCCAAGGCCTAAAAAAGTGCAAGAGTCCCGGTGAAAACGGAGTGGCCGCAGAAATATACAAGTACGGGAGGGAAGAACTACAGACGTGTATCTATAAGTTGATTAAGGATATTTGGGAACTAGAACAGATGCCAAGCAGTTGGAAAACTTCAGTAGTTCACCCAGTGTATAAAAAAAAGGAGACAGAACAGCTTGCGAAAATTACAGAGGAATAGCCCTGCTTGATGTAGCATACAAAATCATGGCAATTGCTCTAAGAAACAGACTGGGAAAAATTGCAGAGGAAAAGTTAGGCAAATATCAAGCAGGTTTTAGAAGTGGCAGATCGACGTCAGAGCGAATATTCGTGCTTAAACAGATTATCGCAAACAGCTATGAGCATGATCTTGAATTACATGTATTATTTATAGACTTCAAGCAAGCATATGATACAGTGGACAATAATAAAATAAGAGAGATCTTAAGGGAGCTGGAAGTATCGGAAAAGTTGATAAACTTGGTTAAAATGACACAGGAGGACACCAGTTGTAGAATTTCAGTGGAAGGAAGGCTGTCTGATAGTTTCAAGGTAATCAGAGGTCTAAGGCAAGGTGATCCAACTTCCCCTATTCTATTTAATATGATACTGGAAGGGATAGTAAAAAGAAGCGAACTGCACAGGACAGGTATCATTCATAGGCAAAAACATCAGCTTTTGGCTTATGCAGATGATATAGCATTAGTAACAAGAACGAAGGATGAGCTAAAACGCATATTTAAAAAGTTGGAAAAGGAAGCAAAAATTATTGGTCTTAAAATAAACGAGAAGAAAACTGAATATTTGTATGTGCGGAAACAAAACAAAACCGGGGAAGATAAGTTTATAACTAGAACAGAGGATGGAAAACTCTACGAATTCGCAGAAACTAAAAATTTTAACTATCTAGGAGTAATTATAAAAAATGATAGTGAAGAAGATACTGAAATTGCAAGCAGAATTCAGAAAGGTAATAGGTGCATAGGAGCTCTGTTTAACTTCATTAAATCGAAATCGATCTCAAGAGCAGCAAAAATAAGAGTCTATAAAACAGTGATACGACCGGTAGTGTTATACGGGAGTGAATTATGGGTACTAAATGCATCTAATCAAAGTAAACTTGAAATTTGGGAAAGAAAGGTTCTGAGATTAATCTACAGAGGGAAAAATGTAGGAGACGGTCTGAAACTAAGGAGAACGAACGCAGAAATCATGGAACTTTTCGCGGACACTAATATTACGGGAGTGATTAAAATCAAACGATTGAAATGGTTGGGTCATGTAAAACGTATGTCAGAGAACAGAGTGGTTAAAAGTGTTTTAAAAGGTGGTATAATGGGAAAAAAGAGAAGAGGACCTCCTCGTGGAAAATGGTATGACGCAGTATTGAAGGATATCGAACAATTGGGTGTGAAAAAATGGGAGGAGAAAGCACAGGACAGAGTGTTATGGCGAAGAATACCACAACAAGCCATGAGTCTACAAGGCTCGCAGTGCTGAACCATATATATTCCATGAATATAGTTTTGATCATAATGCGAACTTTTGCCTGTCACCTGTCAGACAATCATTATTGATCACTCTGTATAACTTGGTGTGCTTTGCTAGTGTTGCTATTGTTACAATTGTTTTCTACTGTTTGTTTGAAGATGTCAAAAATATTAAATACAATTTAATAGAAGAAATACATACTTCAGAAAGTGTAGAAGAGATTAAATACGATTGAAAAGAATAAATGGATACTTCAGAAAGTGTAGAAAAGAATAAATACGATAGGAAAGAATAAATGGATACTTCGGAAAGCGTAGAAATGTTGGCAGCAAGTGTCAGAGAGTCACAAATATTGAGAGAAAAATATTTTCGTAACAATAAGAATTGATCGGGTCTGAATATTCGTGACAATACTAATTGTGCTATAAGTATTCATCATCATAATAAATATTAAGTTGATTTAATTGTTTGGATTTATTTCATGTCAATTAGACAATGACAGTTCCGTTCAATAGAATAAAGTAAGAGTCCTAATCCAATTAAGTGGCACATTATGGGCACTAATTGCGACCATAAATTACATGATTATGATGCAGTCGAACATAGAGTAAATTATATCAAAGTGTGGATAAGGTTATGGTTTGTGAGTGTCACTTAAACTGGACTGGTTATTGAAAGTGTGTGAATTTTGTTCCATTTTTTACGCATTTGGCATATCTTTTCAGCTTTGCGAATTTAAACAAGTGCCGCGTTGAGCATTGCGAAGAGATTCGGCAATCCAGTGACCATCAAACGCGTGGTCATGGATAACTCAACTAATAATGAGAATGATAGAATCCTAGTGTGATATTAATAATATTGCAAGTTGAAAGAAAATTGGAGTCTTGATTCACACTGTTCAAAATTTTTTTATTTTTTGTTGACCGGTTTCGACTACTGAGTAGCCATTTTCAGAACCGGGAGACTATAACAAGAAGATACATGAGAACTTTTTACATTTGTATTTGTTCCAAATTAGAATTTTAAGTTTTTTTAGAAATAGAAACTCAATGTTCCTGTGCCAGTCGATTCTCAGAATGATCTAGATAATTTTTTTGGAATATCTTTTCTCTAATTTTGATATTTTCTGCAGTTATTTGTAGTTGACTTTCAATACAAACTCAATGATTGGAAATATTATTATGTATTACACTGACTTTGTTATTGTCCTTATATACATTTGTGAATATATTATCTACACAAGATTGACTGTTTTTTGGGATACAAATTGGTTCCTTTATCGTATGATGCAGATTATAAATATTCATAACATTCAAAAAAAGCTTTCTTATCCATATCATCAACTGAAAGATTGATGTTGAAGTCACCTACAACAAATATATTTGAGGTGATATCATACGTTGTTATTTTTGACAGACACATGTATATTTGTCTCAAAAAGTCACCTATTTCAGAATTAGGTGACCTATATATAGCTATAATATAATTTACAATATTCAAATGTTTGAATTTCATTGCACAACACTCAAATGTCATCTCAATGTTCAGATCTGCAATAGAATCAATTTTTTGATAGTCAAGTGTATCTCTACAATAAATAATAGCACCACCATGACTATATGTTTCTCTAGAGTACGCATTAGCCATCTGAAAGTTTCTAAAAAAGTACGCAGACTGTTTATTTTGCACCAGCCAGTGTTCAGAAAGGCACAATATGTCACAAGGATGAATGGTCAAGAAAATCTCGATTTCTTCAACTTTGTTTCGTAAGCATTGGATGTTCTGATAGACTATGGAATTTATATCCGCTGG
Source organism: Dromius quadrimaculatus (assembly GCA_963989225.1). NCBI lineage: Eukaryota > Metazoa > Arthropoda > Insecta > Coleoptera > Carabidae > Dromius > Dromius quadrimaculatus. The sequence continues at coordinate 32,746,752 of OZ022330.1, forward strand.
GTAGGAATGAAAATTATGGATCATGGATGCCGTTGAATTTTTTCATCTCATTGATCACTCCAAATTGATATTTGAGAGAAATTTGTATCATAGAAAGTATTCGTTATAGTGTGTGCATTCATTGTGAACGTGAAAGCACCAAAAATTAGAAAAATATCGATCAATAAAATATATCATGTAAGCTATGTGCACTGTGATGTGATTGCATTTGCAAAAATTTGTTTGTCAAATCGCCAAGATAGTTTCAATAAATCTGATTTCATTTAAAAGCTCAGTAATAGGTGTACTTCAGTGCACTTGTTACAAAAAGTTTCGTATGCAACACGGACACTGAACGATTGTCATTATTGTCACGGGCAAATTTGGCTGCATGAAGCTTCGCTTGTACTTTGTTCTCGTCTTTGTCTCAGGCTTTGTTCTCGTCTTCGCCGAGTGCAGCCAAATTAGTCCTGGACAAAAATGACATTTGTTTGGTCCTTGTAGCATAAAATACTATATTATTCAAGAAGTGAAAAAATTATATACAGAAATTGAGACAATTGAAGAATTGCTATTAGCTCCCTTTGTTGTTAATGTTTCCAATACGGAAACTTTGTTTTCTGATGTTGAAAAAATTCACTAGTCATGATAAAGCTGGAAGCCTAATAACAATGTTCAAAAACAAGGTAGGAAATCAAAGAAAAAATAAATCCTCCAACATTATCTGTGGGTGTTATTTCTATGAGAAATGTATAATATAGTGGCACTGTTGTTCAATGTGAAAGACCTAAAGATTGTCAAAAACTTAGCAATGAAGTCTCTTGTGAGCTGGGAAATTTAAATAGAACAGAATTGGTAGGACTGAGAGATCCGAGATTGGAAATTGTGAGAATAAATAGTGGAATACGTGATGAAGACATGGTTAAAAATTTAAAATCGCAAAGTATGAGTTTGTTCATTTGTTGAATTTGAATTAATTATTCTATTTTTCTTGATTAATATATAGTTGTTCATCATTCTAATATCCTGCTTTCTTAAAAGAGAGGAAGATGTTGAGGCCGGTGAAGGAGGATTCATTCCATTTGATGATTAGCGAGGGGAGCTGAGAGATTAAATATTCTGATTAGCGGGAGAATAAGATCAAACAACGTCCCTGATTTTTAAGTAAAATTACTTAGTAGCTAGGAATTGAATGCGAATAAGTTTACATTTGAAAAGTCAATTGACAGCACTTATTTTGGAAAGTATTATTCAGTCAAGGTATTCCGAATGTGATACAATTCAGTTTGCATATTAAAATTCAGTCGACAAAATTTATTTTTAAAGTGCTGCTCTGTCCAGATATTTCTTCTCACATATATAAGCTTTTTTCTAGAAGAGATAGAGCTTAGTACAATAAATCAAGAATGACATTGTTGATATGGAAAATTTATGTGTAGATTCTCGGACATAAAATGCCGCTGTAGTAAATGATGCAGACCTTGAGATCAGCAAGGGGATAAATTCTATTCTTTTGTCATAACCAAGTCTTCCTCTTTCATCCGGAAATATTGAAAGGAGATTCTAGATCTAGGTTGAAGAAGAAAATGATTATAATAGAATCTACTAAAATCACTCAAAATTTTTTATGAATGAGAGCCACACGAGATGCAGCACAATCTATCAAGCATTAAAGCCAATCACGGCATTTGAATAAAAAAGATATTACAAAAAAAAAAGACCAATATATTTTTTTTCTATATTCGAATGTGACACAGTCTGATCTGTATAAGTTTCATTCAAAACTTTCAATCACCCAATGGTTCCGTCCTGATAAGCTCGGATGTAGTGAGCCTGTTCATCAATATACCATTAGAACTGGTTAATCTCATAATAAATTTGAATTGAGAAGCTATTGGTGATCATATATTTTGAAAAGCATTTTTGATGATACAGTTATCTTAATTTTCCATGCATTTTTCTATCTACAATAGGGTATATTCATGGATTTATTTTATATTTTTAATTCACTCATTTCATCGTTATAACATATGTGACGATGTTGCTGAGTCACGCCGTAATTCACAACAATTTCTGTACATGTAATGTTGGTCTAGCGGTTAGCGTGCTCGCTTGGTGCGCCAGCGTTCAGGGTTCGAGAACACACCAAGTAAACTTTTATATTTTTATTTTTGATTCAAAATCGGTATGCAGCAAGTTGAGACTGAAAAATTAAATATTTAATGGATGGGCAGTATATAAAGCCTCCGATTTCGAAGAGAAGTAAGTAGAACTGTAGCGCCTTCCTACAGTTGAGCTCCCCAGAGCTGGACTGTAGCGACTTCCTACAGCCCACCAGCTCTCTAGGCTGGTGGACAGCCTCCGAGTTAGCAGCCAGTGGCGTTCGTCAGACTCAGGGTAAGCAAACCGATACCTAGTGCCCGACTTGCGTCTTCCAAGTCTCCGTCCTAGTATCCAGCTCGCGTCTTCCGAGCTACACCCTAGTTCCGACTCGCGTCTTCCGAGTTAACGTCCTGTTATCCAGCTCGCGTCTTCCGAGCTATTTCCTAGTAATCTGACTCGCGTCTTCCGAGTTAACGTCCTGTTATCCAGTTCGCGTCTTCCGAGCTACATCCTAGTGTTCCGACTCGCGTCTTCCGAGTCATCGTCCTTCACTCCAGTTTCAGTGGATCTGCGTTGCGAAGTACGTAAAAGTCAGTAAGTATACTCCGTCAGTCAGCATACTCCGTCGGTCAGTATACTCCGTCAGTCAGTATACTCAGTCAGTTAGTATACTCAGTCAGTTGGTATACTCAGTCAGTTGGTATACTCCGTCAGTCAGTACAGTCAGTACAGTCAGTAGTCAGTCAGTGTACTCAGTCAGTCAGTACACTCCGTCAGTCAGTATATCCCGTCAGTCAGTACAGTCAGTAGTCAGTCGGTATACTGAATCATTCAGTACACCGACTGACTGCTGACTGTACAGTCAGTAATCAGTCGGTAAACTGAATCAGTCAGTACAGTCAGTAGTCAGTCAGTACAGTCAGTAGTCAGTCAGTACAGTCAGTAGTCAGTCAGTATCAGTTAGTAGATTCAGTCAAGTAGTCGATTATTTAGACAAGCGGTCAATCACTTGATTGTTACAATGATTTTGTTGACACTATTTTACATTGTTGAGATGGTCCAACAATAGAAAATATTATTGGTGTTACTTTTGTATTATCTTGATGTTTATTTTCAACTATATTAAATAGGAATATTTTATTTTGGTAAAAACTGTTACTCTTTTGTTGCGTGTACCCTGTTCTCCTTTTTCAGCAAGATTTCAGAAACCTGGACATCATACCTCCACAGAGCTACCTTGGCACGTACAACAGTCTGTCGCTCCGTTAGTAAATGGCGCCCGAGCATTGAGTAAAAGTTAGCGACAGGCCCAAAAGTACGTCACATATTTCTGACGTTCCAAGCGGGGACGTCACACATAGTAAAGAATATAAATTATGCTTAAAAGTGCTGTAATCAAGTTTAAAAGAATATTTAAAATTGAGAATAATTTTGAGCTGTTTAAACGCCGCTATTTCTGTGCGTTCTATGGATGACGTCAAATAACATGTTCAGTGATATTACAGTCCATTGTTTACTACTGGTGTTTTTGTTTTTAACCTATTTCAGCATTGCATTGTGCCTGAATGCAAAATACTATGAAAAATGTACCTGATAAAGTCTTTTTTCCAATACAGACGGGTTTTAAAATACGTAAGAAATGATGTAAGGTTATCAGAAGAGATAAGGTGTCATAATAAACTTGACAGATCATGAGTGACATCATGAGTACGTTCCACTAGACTGCCGCAACGCTCATGTACCCTCAATAATCGTTCCACAAGACGATCGCGGTCTTGGCGCTCATGATAAATACGTCATAAATGACGTCATTGATCTCGACTACTTCAAGCTCTCTACGCCCGCGATTTGACAATGGGTCGAAGCGGTCGTTGCGTTCATTTTTAAGAAGTTCAAATTGAATAAGAAGATGCCTTTTCAATTTGTACTTTCGATTCTAAGCTATGTCAATTGATTCAAGATTCTCTATTTGTCATATAACAGATGATTTCATGGTCTCTCATTATCATTATTTATTATTCAAGAGCGATTAATTTACACAGCCATATTGGATTTATTTCATTCGTATATCCTTTTTGCTACAGGTTAGTTTGATCTTATTAATGATTCACTTTTTGATTCTAACCAAAAATTGTCAGTTTATTTGACATTTAACAAACACTCGCATCGTTCCACTTGAAGCAACAGCCACATCGACCATGAGTTATTGGAACAGCAAAAACCGCGGTCGTGAGCGTGAGCGTTGCTGTCATTAAGTGGAACATACTCTAAATGTGATTAGTCTAAGCAATAAAACTCAGTGTATGTATGCGGCCTCGTTTACTGTCCATCATATTTCGGATTGTATTTATTAAAATAGCGTACATGATGTGTTATTATTGAATAATTACTTTGCAGTGTTCACTTTTTTTACTTCAGCGGACGTAAAATTTGGATTTGAAAGAAAATAAGACGACATCATGAATATATCTATTCTTGACAGATTATCCGATTGCGCTTTTACAAAATCACTGTCTTAAATGATTTATAATCTCACTAGGATGCTAAAATTACACTTAAACCATAAATGAATTCACAACACACACGTTATTACTATGTTTTCTAATCAAAAGCCTGCAATACCATACAGATGTAAGCAGTATTAGTACACAGAGTCAAGATACAAATTTTACAGTTCCAAATGATGAAATTTTCCTTTCCGATACATATAATTCCATAAAGAAGTATATAATATGTAACAGGGACTATGGTTAATAATAACTCTTAACCTTTGAATTTTAATGTTTCAAACACTAAAAATCTCCTAACTCATTTATAGAATTGCACGTATCAACATTATTTTTTCAATATATATAATAGTAAATATTCCTATCTTCATTTCAAACAATAAAAACTAGCAATTCTCCCAGTAAAATATTTACTTGTACTGTAAGGGTCAGCAAATTCAGAGTTTGCTGAACTCTGACGAAATTGAGGAATGTGCTTTTCTTGCAAGCAAGCAATAGAGGTATATGAACTATTTGTGAATACGATTGACGTCAATAACGAATATTGTTATATTGGCATTTTGGATTTTATATATAGAAGTCAATAGTCAAGTTATGAGGGAGAGAAGTTAGTTAGTTATGAGTTAGTCAAGGAGGATGTAGTTAGTTAGTGATAATGTAGTTAGTGATAAGTTAGTTAGTGCGTGTGTCAAGAAGTTAGAAGTTTGTAAATATTCATCGATGTAGTTTGAAAGCCGGTGAGCAATCGGAGTTTGGTAACTTGATCTTTATATTCTTTATCCTTTTAAATACATTTTATTATTTGTTAAACGTGCAAATTATTCCAAGTTCCTGTGCAAGTCATTCTCCCCTTTCAAAAGTATTCCAAGAGTAGATAAGTACAAATATAATATCCTCACAGTTCAGCAAAGAACCCAATCTACCAAAATATAAATTTATTGTAAGTGGGAAACCCTTACAATTGATGGCAGCGGTTGCGGGTATTTTACTAAATACAGATAGTCAAAAATTTTTTTTTTATTTGCTTGTGAGGATATATTTTTTTTTCTCTTTTCTTAATTTTGTTGTACATGTCCCTACGCATATCATCAGACATGCCTAGAATTGCTGAAGAAAGTAGTTAATTTGAATACTTATATGAATTAAAATTCCAAAGATATTGTTTCAAAATTGATATTTGCCGTATTACTCTGGAGCCATTCACAATAAAATAATAAATATTCCATAGTTGTTATATCAAACGTTTAGTTCGCGAATTATCAAAATGAAAGACCGATCGCGAGAATTCGAGTATATTTTAATTAATAGTCCGCGTAATAGTGGTGCTGTGGAATTTCTCAGGAATCTTGTGATAGAGGATCCAGCCTTCTTTGAATTAAGTACTCATTTTCAAAATGTGAATGAAACCGTTGATGAGTTCAAAACACGACTCTGGTTGAGTGACCCAGTATATAATGATCCATTCAATTACAATTTGGAAGACTTGGAGTGGAAAGAATTTCTCATGAACACTCAATTTGTAACAGGTCTTAGACCACAGATAAGAAGTAAAGTATTGACAGAAATAAAAATAAAAGATTTATGTTTGATAGAAGACCAGTACGAGATATGTGAATTTGCTAAATTTATTGAAAGTAATGAATGTAACCAGATTCAGACAAATAGAAATGATCCAAATATAATTAATAAGACTAGTTGTAATAATGATGAAAATATCGAGGATGAAGATAGATATAGCGAAGAAAATTACGTATTAACGAATGAAGGAGATTATTTAGAGTTAAACTTAGAAGTAGGAGAAAAGTCAGAAGATACGAGTAAAGAAGACATGGATATGGAAGAAAGTGAAATGATAGAATCAGAATTAGTAGATAGTGACCAAGAGGAAATAGGTCGGTTTAAGGTAGATTTCTGGAAAAAGATATTTTCAAAGATGGATATAAAAGGTAGTAAAATGGATGATTTAGAATTAGAAGATAGTGACCAAGAGGAAATAGGTCGGTTTACGGAAGATATTGAGAGAAATATATTTTTGAAGATGGAGACAAATGGAGAAGAAATGATAGACTCAGAATTAGAAGAGAGCGGCCAAGTGAAAATAGAGCAGTTTACGGCAGATATAGAGAGAGAGATATTTGTGAATGAAACAGAAACAAGAAGTCTAGAGCAAGAAGAAAATAAAAAGAAAACTGCGAGAGAAATGAAGAAGTTGATTATAGATTCAATTACTTTTGGGAATTTTGAAGACGGCGAAATTGAAGAATTGATTTTGATGGCACAGGATGCTGCCAGAGACACAGCAAAGGTCACAGACACAAGTTTCACTGAAAGTAACGTTCTCGAAGAGGATGCTGAATTTTTTAAGAATATCTTATGGGATTCCTTGATTTTTGTAGAACAAAAGAAAATGATTCCAGAGTTTTCATCGATGCAGTTGACGGAAGTAACAGATCCGGTAAGCATAAGTGTACATAACCCAGTTGTATTTTATAGCAAGTGCATAGCGGAGGATGAGTATTTCGCAACAGGATTCGTTCAAAACAGGATGATCAGTCAGACGTGGAAATCTCATAGGATCAGATACAGAGCCTACGACAAGAGGACCTTTCACAGTGGAATTTTCAGAAAACTCGACCATTGGCAAGGATACAAGCTATACATAACAGTTAGAGGTAATTCATTGTTACAAAAGTTGATCAGATTTGTAATTGGTTTTATTCTATTCGGTTTTGGAAATAGTAATATCTGTTATCCTAAAGTCAATTTTGTCATCCGATTAAATTTGAATGGTTTTATAAAATGCAGAAAACGAAGATAACTCAAATTTACGTCATGATTTTGGATAGAATCAACTTAGAAATTATTATTCTTGTCTTTTCGAATATATTTTCCATTTATTCTTGTTTTAAATAATTTTTATTGCAGTTTCAATGAAATTTGATTCATTTTTATGTCAACGTAATCATTTTGAAGCTAAAAGATATAGTGTGTGGTCATCAGAATTTTCTTCATTGTTTTTAAAATTATTTTATTCACGACTAACAGCTATAGAACAAAAATATGAATTTTTTCAACAGTAGATTCAAATAAGTAATTTTGCTACGTTTGGTATTATGAGATGGTTGAGGATACAAGTAAAGTTTAATCTAGATTTGTTTACACGGATGCCAGGTAGTAATTTTGTCACATACTCAGGAATTTGGCTCTCCTGTCCGTTGGTAGCCAACTTGTGCTTTAGAATTGCGGTCATTTTTAGCTGCAAATCCAAATCCCAAGTGTTTTGTGAATATTAAATTTAAATAGTTTTGGTGCACCGGATGCCAGGGCATATGTAATTGATATGATCCCCAGGAAGTTGCTTCTCCTGTCCGCGAGGTAGGCAACCAGAGCTTCAGTTTGGAGATTTTATTTTGTAAATCATAAGGATTAAGTTTAGAAAGAATCTGAGAATAAAGTGTATTTAGCGAACATAATTTCAATAAGTTGTAGGATTTCAGGCAAATAAGGGATTTATGAGATTTTTATTTTTCCAAGACTTTGTGATAATTGTCTGTCGGTGATTTTATATCAGTTATTGATGGAGTTGATACTAAGAGTTTCAATTAAAAAAACCGATTATGTAAGATGATTTGTGAAGTGTTGAAAGAGTTTCTGAGATTTTTTCTAAAGATGGGTATGAAAATACAAATAAATTGAAATTATGGTAGTTTAAGTCCGAACTAAATCTCTGGTGGATAATTAAGAAATGAAATTTTGAATAAATGATCAAGGTTTAGTGACGTTAATAGCAATTATATGAGATTTATGGCCAAAATTTTATGTACTATTATGTAGCGAGTCTCGGAGTAATTATTGTTGAGATTGTACTGCAGAATATGTCCACTTGTTTCAGTGTACCAAGGCTACTCTCCTGCTGTTGAGACAAAAGTTGAGTAAGAATGGCCATGACGGAGGTAAGAAGAAAGATGATTTGAAGAGATCAATGAAGGAGGAAAGAACAAATTTACAAGAAGTTCGGCAACTGAAGGTTCAATCATGACGATTCCAACAAAATAGGTCGAATCAAGACGATCTAATGGCGACTACAAAACTGCTGTTTACACGAACAAAAATTCATGTGACAAAGCAGCAGTGGGTCATCGAAAACATCGTATTCGAAACAACAATCATCACCAAAAAAATCACACGATGAAAACTGATACCCCAGAAAGCAGAGCCAGCAATTATTCATGAAACCCAGTGCCCAACATCGAACACTTGTGAATGTGCAGTGAATTTCCCCCACAAAACTATTACACAAACCCCCCCGAAAACATCACCATTGAAATGAGTGGCCGTGTAGAGACATTAAGAGTAATAATTAGGTCAAGGTTGAAGAAATGTCGATATAACAATAGTAACTTCCAAATTTTTTACTAAATTGTGCTTTAGAGAAAGCAAATTTCTAAGAAGGGGAGGATTGTAAGGGTCAGCAAATTCAGAGTTTGCTGAACTCTGACGAAATCGAGGAATGTGCTTTTCTTGCAAGCAAGCAATAGAGGTATATGAACTATTTGTAAATACGATTGACGTCAATAACGAATATTGTTATATTGGCATTTTGGATTTTATATATAGAAGTCAATAGTCAAGTTATGAGGGAGAGAAGTTAGTTAGTTATGAGTTAGTCAAGGAGGATGTAGTTAGTGATAAGTTAGTTAGTGCGTGTGTCAAGAAGTTAGAAGTTTGTAAATATTCATCGATGTAGTTTGAAAGCCGGTGAGCAATCGGAGTTTGGTAACTTGATCTTTATCCTTTTAAATACATTTTATTATTTGTTAAACGTGCAAATTATTCCAAGTTCCTGTGCAAGTCATTCTCCCCTTTCAAAAGTATTCCAAGAGTAGATAAGTACAAATATAATATCCTCACAGTTCAGCAAAGAACCCAATCTACCAAAATATAAATTTATTGTAAGTGGGAAACCCTTACAATTGGTGAAAAATAATAAAATGTATTTAAAAGGATAAAGAATATAAAGATCAAGTTACCAAACTCCGATTGCTCACCGGCTTTCAAACTACATCGATGAATATTTACAAACTTCTAATTTCTTGACACACGCACTAACTAACTTATCACTAACTACATTATCACTAACTAACTACATCCTCCTTGACTAACTCATAACTAACTAACTTCTCTCCCTCATAACTTGACTATTGACTTCTATATATAAAATCCAAAATGCCAATATAACAATATTCGTTATTGACGTCAATCGTATTTACAAATAGTTCATATACCTCTATTGCTTGCTTGCAAGAAAAGCACATTCCTCAATTTCGTCAGAGTTCAGCAAACTCTGAATTTGCTGACCCTTACAGTACAATATACTTATCTAGGTTTGAATTTCAATTTTTTTAAATATCAATAAATATTTTTTTCATTAATAATTGGTTCTTGGATGCAATATTGTATTTTTTTTCTTCATTTCAGTTTGACATTTAGATCTTCCAACAAAGAGTCACCATCAGAAAATGATGATAAGAAGGAAACACGGCAAGTATCAAGATAATGAAAAATATACAACAGATCAGATGAGAACGTAGATTATACATCTAGGACAAAAAGAACAATAAACTTTTGACATTCCTTCAAGGTTTAAGGAAAAACAACACTAGAGAGCCTCGAGCAGAGGAATCTATAATATTAGTCTTGACAAATATCATTGTGACTAGAATTATTTTTCCCTTTGTTTAAGGTACTCTCACATGGTTTTACTTAAAACTTGGATGAATTGCAGAAGATTATTGATTCTTTTTGTTGTGAATGTAGAATCCACGTTTTTATGTCAAGGCTTCTGTAGATCTTTTACTATCCAGATTTTTGCTTTGTTTATTTTTGTATTATTGTATTTGATGATGATTATCGGTTCAAGGATCGAAACGTCAAACTGGAATGGAAAAAAATATACAGAATCAAAATCCAAGAGCCAATTATTCATAATTGAATTTCGAAGAAATTGATCGATTTTTTTTCTCACCTTGCATTTTTGTAAACATGAAATATGCTATAATAAAGCTCAATAATTCGTTCGGTAAGTAGTAATTTGTCAACTGAAATAAATGAATAATATATTCACAGCTTTTGTTCCAAGAGTGGTGATTTTTATTTAAGAAAATAATATACTCTTACATTTTCAATACAAAAGTAAAATGAGGAAATAAAAAATAAAAGAACAATTATTACTATAAAATAATATCAAAGCGATGATCAAGGTGGTGAATGAAAACGATGATTGGAAGTCAGTCACAGTTTAAGATTTTATTCACACAAAAACCGACGTTTCGCTCACATTGTTGATATTGTTGCCTTCTTCAGGGATATGTATAGTCTAGAAATAGAATTATTATGGCATAAATCAAGTATCACACGAAACGGATATCTCTCATTGAAAAAATAAATTGACACACTGTTGGAATTATAGATAAAGCAATAAATAAATAATTTAGAGTCTAAAAACGTTTCTATAAAACTCCCGGAGCTCAAATTACAGATCATTTTCATAGAAAACTTCATTATTGTTGCAGAATATTATCAATCCAACTGAATTTTCTTAGATAAATTATGTTATAAGATCATGAACTTCCTTCATTTTGTGCAAATGTCAACTTACAATACTTACATCGTACTAATCGGACATTAGCAACTTCTCAATTTGTTCAACTTTTGGGGTATGATTTGTCATTGATAGGAGTTCGAACTACTCGTTGTTTTATTTATTATGGAATTATAGATAAAAATATGATTCATATTAAAAAGTCGGCAAGTAGGGCTAGAAATACGTGATCAAATATTTGACAATGTAATTAACCTTAACAATGCTTTATACAACTGGACCTTTATTGATATTAATGTAAATAATTGATATTTCAATGCTATACATCACTTACTTATTCTGTTAATTTTTCTTGGAAATATCCACTTAGGAATTCACTTGGTGGCACTTTCACTGCAAACTTTAGGGGCTTGTAGCTAATAATAGACTACGAATCCTATGGGCTCTAAGCGCATTCGAGGAAGGGTTAGAGAATCAGGTTTCAAACATGAAAAATTATAATGCAAATGATAAAATTGTTGAGCTCGAAATATACTTTTTACAAGCTGATGATTATAATAGGTATAAAGTGAATTTAGTATTGTATATTGAAATTTTTATAATTCTTTTAATATTAAATACACTTGAGAATTCATTATTTCATATTGAAATAGTATAACTTAATATTCATCCTACATAAAATATGAGATCTGTACATGTATATTTTCATTATATATAATATATTAAAAAGTTCAGTTTGGCTTACAAATTTTATGATTTGTCTTTGAATATTTTAGCTTTCAGACTATGAATTCTCACTTCCTAAACGATAAAGATTGAGTTTTTACTCAATAATTATCACAATTCCACTTTTTCAATAAGCACATTAAAATTTTTAATGTTTATAAAACCTGTTTTTTGCATATAAACTTTAAATTTGAGTATTTAAACAATGATTATTGTGAATTGATTGTCAGAACAAAGGTATTATTGCTTGAAAGTGTAATAATTAGTGATCATAACACTGCTTATTGGACATCAATCTTTATTTAGTATAATTCATTTTTTTCCGTGAAGTATCTGACGTCACATTTCGTTTTAACCAATGGTGTTGCGTTTTAGAACTTTGAATTGCCCGCGCTTAATTTGCATTTTTTACTTATTAATTTTGAGCAATTGAAAAGATATTCGAAACTTCAAATTTGAGTATTTAAACAATGATTATTGTGAATTGATTGTCAGAACAAAGGTATTATTGCTTGAAAGTGTAATAATTAGTGATCATAACACTGCTTATTGGACATCAATCTTCATTTAGTATAATTCATTTTTTTCCGTGTAGTATTTGACGTCACATTTCGTTTTAACCAATGGTGTTGCGTTTTAGAACTTTGAATTGCCCGCGCTTAATTTGCATTTTTTACTTATTAATTTTGAGCAATTGAAAAGATATTGAATACCGATATGATGGCTTAGTACAAAAGTCCGGCCAATATAATTCGAAAAAAAAATATTTGAACCAAATTTAAATTTCATGCATATTCCCTATTGAAAATACTACCAAAGAATTTCTTGCATAAATCCAGAACGATAAGCCTCTATAACGATACCCTCAGCTGATGGCGGGGTTGTTATCTTTGGCGTCGCGGTCAAGACTGCTGACGGTGTGCTCGGGCGCCAATACAGTCGGTGACGCAGTTTCTATGGCAGACAGCTGGATAGCTCGGACGGGAAGGGTTAGGGTTGTCAAAAATAATCATCAGGAGGTAGGTGTCACATAAGATTTATTACACATAAAAACGACGACGATGAACAAAGAATATATATTTTTCAGAACGTGCACGGTGATACTTGGCTGACGGTGACGGAACGGCTGCACATGACACTCGACACCAGCGGTCGCAGTACGGACCCAGGCGGTCGCAGATGACGAGAAACTTCAAAACAAACAAATCGTGAAGCGATTTCCCAAACGGTGGATTAACTTTACTGCTCGTTCTATGCAAGTGGAACCAAATTTGCTCCCCCGCAGTGATTCTACGTTAAGTCGTTTCGATACTGCGAGGTCACCAGATGACCTTTCCAACAGTGATTCTACGTTGAGTATTTCAAACACTGTGACGTCAGCAATGACTTCGCCAGCGATGCTTCTACGTTAAAACAATCAAGCGCTACGAAATCACGAAGACTTCGTCAGCGGTGCTTCTACGTTAAATCAATCAAACGCTGCGAAATCACGAAGACTTCGTCAGCGGTGCTTTCACGTTGATTCAATCAAACGCTGCGAAATCACGAAGACTTCGTCAGCGGTGCTTCTACGGTAAATTATTCAGAAAATATTCCAAGTTCAAAAACAGCGAATATATTTTCAGTTCAAAACAACAAGAATATTCTGAGTTCCTTCCACGGACTTATAAAAAACAAACAAACTCACAAATCGTGTCAAACAGTTGTGCTAACGGACTTAACACAAAAAACTCCATTTGGACGGTAAATACTCTGAAGATGACACTCGGCATCGGAATTAGAAGCGTACTTTGGAATGGCTGCTCGGAAGACTGGACTCACAAAGGAGTCACTTAGGTCGGCCAGAAGGCCTTATTTATACCTAAATTTTAATGAAACCTCACTCAACATGTTTTCAAATTAAATTCATATTAGTGCTTGTAGTAATGTAATGAAGACATACAGATAAAAAAGAAGAAGTAATTTCACAAATACAAATTTCATTACAATAACAAATTTTCTATTACTCTCCTGTCAGATACATCCTCTCCTGATTTTGTTTCCTCAACATTGAAACTGTCCTAAATATTCTTTGATCGATCGGTAATGTAAAAACTGTCAAGTGTCGGATCTATTTGTGTATGGTCAAACGTTATGCAGAACGTCAAACAAAAATATACAATATACAACATATTTACAGAACAACGGTTGATAACCTTCAGATTTATCAACGGTAAGGCATAAGACATAAATACAGATCAAACAATATCGGTTGCTCTAATTTCAGGTGTTTTCCAAAACTTAACCTCATTCCACCACATGTGAAATATATTAAAACGGATTCAATTCAGTTGATGACTAATGAACTAACGGTAAGCGTTGTTGTATGTTCAAGCAGAATTACTGAATTTGAAATTTACAGGGTGTGCAAGAGGTAAATTAATTTTGATGGACTTAAAAATTATTGACGGTAGCAGAAGACTCTGGGATGTGCAACTGTGACAGCTTTCTGGGGCATAATTCGTAACACAACCTCCCTTAATTTGCAGAAAAAAGTACGTAGAAAATTTTTTTATAAAAAAAACGGTAAACTTAGTAACAAAAACTAATAATCAGAATATCGATTGCAGGGGTTATGCCAATCGTATGTATTGTACCAAGCGGTGTATCTGGGCCTCTTTGGATAGGGCTTTGTATGCCCATGGTTCCGGCGGGGGTTCTTCCTTCTCACTGGCAGCTCGGTCACGGTCGGTGTTGCCAGCAGAGGCTCTGGGATGTGCAACTGTGACGGCTTTCTGGGGCATAATTCGTCATACTGTGGAATCTTGGAATTGAATATTTGAGGTAATCTTAGCGTTCAAATGGTAATTTTGTACTCTCATATCAATCTACTGCGCCAGGAGTTAACTTAATTTGACTGTCGTCCTAAATTTATCACATAAATTCGAAAGTATTGGCCGTAAAATGACGAAATTCTGTATTTTAGATTGATGTAGAGCTCTATTGATTATCTTCCATTTCCATAGCAATCAACTGGACCAATGTAAGTGCTCTCTACTTGACGGTTAACTGTTATTTTTTGCATAGATTCAGAATAATTTCTTCGCGACCTCCAATCTTGTTTCAAACGTCATGCAATTCACACCAAATAGTTTAACTGGGACATCACGATTACCCACAGGGATACTTTTCGAGATAAGCGCGGAAAATGAGTCTTAATTGCATAGGTACTCTGGGTGTCTAGCATTGTTCAATAAAACTTATGGCTTCTGTTAGAACCATCATTTATATTCTACTCATGGACATCTATTCAACAGTATCAAAGATCCTAATAACAGAGAGTTGGGAAAAAAGCCACAAAATATATATGGATATATACAAAGTGTAACAGAAATGATAGACCAGTGATAGAACTCGTATGCCATACCAATTTTTCTTAAGCTTTTCCCGAATTCTCATCTTTTTCTAGAATTTTCACTTACTTGTTCAAAGCAACAAGTGAGTATTGTGAACCGACAGAACCCCTCTATCTAGATTTGGATATGTCCGTTTTGTACATCCCTGAATCCATTTTGACTATTTTCGGCTTGATGTCGGTACGTTCGTACGTGCGTAACTCGCAGATCTCAAAAACCGTCAAACGTATTATGCTAAAATTTCATATTTGAAGCTGGTATAGGGTGTTGATTTGCACCTCGCATCATAGTTGCAATCGCATGTACCGGAAGTGCACTTTACTTCAAACTTTTTTTGAATTTTCTGCATAAGTCCAGAATGATCAGCCGTAAGATACTAAAATTCAGTATTTAAACTTGATACATTATCAAAATAGTTATCTGCTATTTTTATATAAATCGGCCAAGTCGGAAGTGCACTTTACTTGAGATATTTTTTGAATTTTTTGCATTATTCTAGAATGATCTGCAAGAGGATATTGAAATCTAGTGTTTGAACTTGTTTTAGCATTAATATAGTAATCTACTGTTTTTGTATCAATCGGCTGTGCTCAAAGTGCAGTTTATATGTATAACAGACATTCAGAATTTGCCGTATAAAACAATCAGTTTGATCTAAATGGTCAAGTAGGCAATGATAAGCTGTTGTCAATTTTTACCTACTCATACTAAGCACAAGGAAGTATTGTGAAATCGACAGAATTCACCTATCGAGATTTTGATGGAAATATTCGTTTTGAGCATCCCTGATACTATTTTGACTATTTTTGGCTTGATGTCGGTACGTATGTTCGTATGTACGTGCGTTCGTGCGTGCGTGTGCTCGTGCGTGCGTAACTCGCAAATCTCAAAACTGGTTGAACGTGTAATGTTGGAACTCTGTATTTGAGACTGGTATAGGGTCTAGTTGTGCACCTCACATTATGGTTTCAATTGTCTGTACCGGAAGTGCACTTTAGTTAAAACTTTCTTCGAATTTTTCCAATAAATCTAGAATGATCAACCGTAGGATTTTTAAATTCAGTATTTGAACTTGATGTTGTATCAGAATAGTCATCTGCTATTTTTGTACAAATCGTCCAGGTCAGAAATGCACTTTACTTGAAACCTTCTCTGAATTTTCTGCATAAATCTAGAATGATCTGCCATAGCATATTGAAATTTAGTGTTTGAACTTGTTATAGCATCAAAATAGTTATTTACTCTAGTTATTTACTCTTTTTGTATCAATCGGCCAAGCCGGAAGTGCAGTTTATGAGTATAACAGACATTCAGAATTTGCGGTATAAAACAATCAGTTTAATTGAAATGATAATAGACCGTCAGATAGTCGTAGATTTGAGTGCCCCAATTTGTTTTCTCTGCCTTCAATAGTTTCGATAAGTTTGTATATTTGGAGTATAATAATGCCAAAATAGTACAAATATGAACAGTCAAAAAATGATATGATTAAAAATGAAAATAAAAACAATTTTTTTTTTCAAAGAATTGTTTTTATTCTTATTTATATCATTTTTTGACTGTTCATATTTATACTATTTTTTCACAGTTTCTACTTTAATTTTTATGATTTTTAATCTGGTTCTTCTTCTTTTGAATTAATTGATTGTATTGATGTTGTTGATAGTTATAATTATTATTATTAATCTGGCTGATTTTTGAAGCCTCACGTAATGGTCCTGATGAAGGTATAAAATATACCGAAAGCTAGACAACTTCAAAGAGTCTACTTATTACATTGCCCGAAAAAACTTAACCGGAAATACCCAATAAATTTTAAAATTCTATATATATATATATATATATATATATATATATATATATATATATATATATATATATATATATATATATATATATATATATATATATATATATATATAAGTTATATAGGGACACAACCCTTATTTTATAACATTTCATCAGCTTTTAATAAATTCGCATCAGCATTATAACAACGGTTTTTGAACCTTTCCATTGTGATAAGAGCTACATAAAACCAGTTGTAATAGAGATGTTGGAAAGATTGTGTTCTAGCATCCTATAAGAAACATTGTATCTTCGTGTAACAATTGCTCTCTGAATATTTAAATAAACTAATGATTGAATAAAATTTTGAATTAGTTCTCAAAAATAAAACCTTCAGACTTGATAATTCAAGTGGCGCAGTCGGTAGGATACCAAAAAGGCTTTATCTTCGAAAATCCTCTAAATACTAGAGTTTTCAATTCGTTTAAAAGTTGAAGCCGTCACTTTCAAGTGTTAAAACGGTCTCCAAAGAACTTACGTGAGAAATCAAAGTGTTACACGTTGAGAGGTCCGAAATCTCACTAAAACTCTTGATGAGATCAATTCGTTAAAGACTTTTCAACCGAAACCAATCATCGGCAGTCACAATCTCCGGCGAAGAAGGCAACATCGTCGTTAGTTCCGAGGAGTCCGATTATCGAATGCAGATCGACTACTAGAGACAACTCAGCAACAATTGCCAATCAGCAATCATCTTCGAAAATCAACAACCACTACCTTCCATAAGGAAAGAAGAAATCATGAAAGCCATTATCATGATAACTGTAGTTTTGATGTAAGTTATTTTAGACTATACATTTCATATCCAGCTGTTGATTGTTTATTTCATATTTGTTTTTTTCTGCAAAAATTACTTACATCAATATTAATATTATATAAAATATTTGAAAATATCCAACTTCAAATAATTTCAAACTTGTTAATAAATAAAAAAGTGTTGGATAATTATACACAAAATGTCAACACCAAGCGTTGTTCAAAACGCTGCACTCAGCACAATTCCAAGAATACCATCAGACATTAAAGACTTAATTGAAATCATACCTGAATATGATGAAAGTACAGGTACATTACCACATTTTATTATTATTTGTGACGAAATTGTCGATATTATTGATAAACAAAGTTTATCTGATATAACTAAAAGAATAATTTTGCACACTCTTAGGAAAAAGATCATTAGAGAAGCTAATACAAAAATAGCTACAAAAACTTATTTGAATTGGCTCAACTTGAAACAGCTTTTGATAGCAGAATATGGAGATAAAAGAAATGAGGTTCATTTCTTAACAGAACTCTCTCATTTGGAACAAAAACCAAATGAAGACATCTTTGTTCACTTCGACAAGTATGAAGATACTTTTAACAAACTCATGAGTTTATTAAAATTAAACTTTGGGATAGGTATTGAAAATATGGAAATATTCATGACAACTTATGCTGCTCATAATTTCATAATAAACTGTAAGGAGCCTTATAGAAGCCAACTTGCAGCCAGAAATCCAAAATCTTCAAATGATGTGCAAAATTTAATTAAAAATTACTTCCAATATATTCATTCAAATACGATCAAACAAAACTCAAATAAACCCAAATATATTGCCCCAACACCCGCATATAAACCTAATACACAACATCAAGCCCAATACCAAAACCAATATCAAAATCAATATCGATCTCCAATCTATCGATATCAGCAACCACAAAGATTCCAAAATCAACCTAACCAAAACAAACCTAAACAAAACTACCCACAACCTATGTCCATCAGTACCAATACTTTTCGACCATAACAAAAACGACCAAGACAGGACTTACAAATCCTCGAAAATAATGAAACAAATGTCGACACAGAAATAGAATATGTTGAACAGACAGATAACGACGAAAACCTTGATAACACCCAAGACACATACGAAGACGACGAAAATTTTTCTATAACGCCTCTAGAAAATGCGAATCCTTAGCTAATTATACCTCAAAATTACCATTCATTCAATTTAAAAATTGTCGAGTTTTGATTGATACTGGATCAGCTGATAATTTTATTAGCAAAAAATTTGTAAACGATAACAAAACAGAATTTAAAATATTTCCTGAACATTTTGAAATTCAAACGGCTAACGCTATATCGTATGGAACACACTTTACATTTGCAGAGATGTTCGGTATAAAATTGGAGTGTCATATTTACGAGTTTCATGAAGATTTTAATTTTGTAATAGGTAATTCAGGATTAAAATTATTTAATGCAAAAATCGATTACTCAAAGGAAACTATTAGACTTTTAGATAAACATGAATTTGAATTTAGTTATTTTCATCAAGATAAAATGGATTTAAACATGCATGAAATTTCTTGCAATTCAGACATCAGAACAGAACATTCAAATAATTTAGAAAAAGAACAATTATACAGAGTAATTAAAGAATTTCAACATTTAATTGTTAATGAAAATCAAAATCTCACATTCACAAATAAAATAAAGCACAAAATAAATACCGTAGATGAAATACCAGTATATCAACAATCTTATAAATATCCCATCATTTATAAGGAGGAAGTAAATTCACAAATAAATAATTTATTGAATGAAAATATCATAAGACACTCACATTCACCTTGGAGTAGCCCTATATGGATTGTACCCAAGAAGGAAGATGCTTCAAAACAAAAGAGATTTAGAATGGTGATCGATTATAGAAAACTAAATTCCAAAACCATCGATGACCGGTTCCCAATTCCTGACATAACAGAAATTCTCGATAAACTTGGAAAATCAAATTATTTTACAACTATTGATTTAAAGAGTGGGTTTCATCAAATTGAAATGGACAGTAACTCTATAGAAAAAACAGCGTTTTCTACAGATCAGGGTCACTTTGAATTTTTAAGAATGCCATTCGGGCTAAAAAACGCTCCAAGCACTTTCCAAAGGCTAATGAATTTTGTGCTTAAAGAATTGATTAACAAAATTTGTTTTGTCTACTTGGACGATATTATTATCTTTGGAACATCTTTACAGGGGCATATTCAGAATATCAAAATTGTTTTCAACAAATTACGAGAAGCTAACTTAAAGATACAATTAGATAAATGTGAATTTTTAAAAGAAGAAGTCGGTTACTTAGAACACTTGATTACTACTAACGGTATAAGACCAAACCCAGACAAAACAGAAACGATAAAAAAATTCACGATTCCCGAAACTAGCAAAGAAATAAAGTCTTTCTTAGGTCTTCTCGGTTACTATAGACGATTCATACAAAATTTTGCCAAATTAACTAAACCACTCACAAAATGTTTAAAAAAGGGTACTAAAATTAATATAGATGACCCAGAATATATTTCTTGTTTCAAAAAATGCAAATTATTACTTTCTAACTCTTCTATATTACAATACCCAAATTTCTCAAAACCATTTCGATTAACAACAGACGCTTCAAATTTTGCAATTGGTGCAGTACTTTCCCAAAATTCTGACCATAAAGATCTTCCTATAGCATACGCAAGTAGGACTCTAAATGAACACGAGATAAATTACTCAACACCAAAAAAAGAACTGCTAGCAATAATAAGGTCAATAAAACATTTTCACCCTTATCTTTATTGAACCAAATTTAAATTAATAACTGATTTTTTTAATTTTTTAATTTGGCTCAATAGTTTGAGAGAACCAAATAAAAAATTAATTAGATGGAAACTTAAATTATCTGAGTATAACTACGATAAAGAATATCAAAAAGGCAAGCAGAATTACGTTGCAGACTATTTATCAAGAATACGAGAGCCATTTAAAATTAATTATAAAAATACTAATATTTTCGAACACCCTGAACCTTTAGTACACTGTGTATCTAAAGATTTCAAAATGAGTCAAGGCTTGGCAAAACAAGTTAACGAAATCTACCAAACCACTAATTATCAGGATAAAATGACAATAAGACAAAACATAGCTATTCAAACATCTCCAAAATTAATAATTCATTCAATCACTAAAATTAATTAGTATGATAAGCCAGATTTGGAAGATATAAAAAATTGTTTAAAGCAAGTTAGAGACTATTTGATTCAAAATAATATTTTTTCAATTAATATGCCTAAAATTGCATCAGGAATAGACAAGAAAAATTGGCCCGCAATAGAAAATATTTTGAAAGAAATATTCGCACAAACTAATATACAAGTAAATGTTTTTATTTTGAATAATGTACAAAATTATACGAACTCACTCATAGCCGAAAAAGACGTTGGTAGCATTACACAGCATTCAGACGATGAATCACCCATAAACAGACTCTTTTACGAAGATATCCCAGTAAATTTTGGAAAAAACCAAATAAAATTCAAAGAAACAAACTTTAAGAATAACCTTGAAAGAACAAAATTATTTGGAAATGAAAAATAAAGAATTTACATGCATTTGAATAAAGTGAATAGTAGAGATACTTCATTAAAGTTCATAGAAGAGTATTTAGTGCCAGGCATTAAATATTATTGCATAGTACCAGAACAGTTAAAAAAAAATGTTAAACGCGGTATAAAGTGTTTATTTTCAACCAGGATCATATGAATTAATTGGTTGTGAAAATCAGTTACAAGATATTGAAACAAATGAGGAACAAATAGAATTGATACAGAATTACCATTTTGGAAAAACGGACCATCGGGGTATATTGGAAACTTATAATAAATTGAAATTAAAGTATTATTGGCCCAATTTACAAGCGACTGTTTCAAAAATTATAAATAATTGTGAAACATGTCAAGCAAATAAGTATGAACGAAACCCAATCAAAATTCCTATCATAAAGACACCCACTGCATCAAAACCTCTTGAAGTAATACACATTGATATATTATCTTCGAAGAAGGTAAAATTTTTACCAATAATTGATAGTTTCTCCAAGCACGCCCAGTTATATCATTTACCTGAGACCAACACCATTACAATAATAAAAAAATTGATTAAATATTTTCCAATATTTGGCAACCCAAGATTGATAATATCCGATAACGGATTACAATTTAATAATCAATTGATTTTTAACTTTTTATCGACAAAAATTATTCAAATACATTTAATAAGCGTGAAAAACCCTGAAAGCAATGGAAACATAGAAAGATTGCATTCTGAAATAATAGAACATATAAGAATTTTAGAAAGTGATAAGGATTTTAATGATTTGAGTATTAGTGACAAAGCACGCTATGCTCTTCAAGCATATAATCAAACAATTCATTCTTCTACTAAACGTACCCCAAACGAAATTATTTTTGGTCATTATAACGAATTCAGTGAAGAATTATCTTCAAAAATTGTAACAGATAATTATGTAGAAATTCACAAAAATATTATGGATGAAATTAACGAAGAAAATAAAGCATTATTAGAAAAGATTGAAACAAAGTACGCGGTATCAGAAGTAAAAAGTATAAAATTACATGATAAACCTTTCGAACAACAAGCTAAATGGAACACAGGGAAAGTAGAAAAACCTCGTTATAAAAAGCATATAATAAAAGCTTATAATCAAAATAAAGCCCAAATAATAACAGATAAGAACAAAAAATCAAAATAGATAAATTAAAACCACATCGTAAATTTACAAAATCATACGATTATATGCAACCGTCGACCTCAAAGACGAGAACAACATCCCCGGAATTAACATTTTGAAATTAGGAGAATCATTCATTTCTAATAACAATAAGTATATTTACATTGATCTTGAGCTTAATAGAACTAGAGAATCGTATGATAATCTTACATTTTATTATAATAGAGTTGAACTAGAAATTAGAAATAAATATAATATTGATTATATCACACACCTTAGCAACAACCAATGAAATCAAGTGATTTTGCATGGTAACGTGGTATATCGCGATAATATTTTCTCCTAACTCGATATACCACAGTAGCTTTTTAAAAAATAATAAAAAATATAAAAATCAATAAATTTTATGGTTTGTGAAATAATCCTTGCAAATACACCTCAAGATTCGGTATATTATCGCATATACCTTGAATTTAACTCAAATACTTTTTGTCTTGGATAATTTTTTACTCGGCAAATTTGGAGATTTATAATCAACGATAATATCCCTCGAGCTAAAGCTCTCGGGTATTATCAGATTATGAATCCCCAAATTTGTCTCGTAAAAAATTACCCAAAAGACAAAAAATATATTCGTGAAATTCTTCGGTATATCGATAATACACCTCTCTATCGGTATATTACCGTTGATAATATTAAGAATTTAGGTAATGATTTTATAATGTTAGAAAATTTTATAGATATGCTTGATAACAAAATTTCAATCCTTTTAAATGATAACATCAAAGAGAAGCGAGGATTGATTAATGGACTAGGTTCCATAATTGAAAGTATTACAGGAAATTTAGATTATTCAATGAAGGAAAAAACTTTTCAGTACTCATTTTTAAATGAATATGTTTTATTGGGTATAAGTTCTGTAATTTATTAGAAACACAACGTTTCAACAGCAAAGTGCTGCTGTGAGTAGAGCCAGATTGACCTAGAACCACAAGGAGTTGACAATTTCCCTATTTAGACCTTCATTATTATCTCCTGAAGACCTGTGGATATTGAATCATCAATTACAGGCAGAGCTCTACGATCCTAGGAGTTAATATATTTTAAACTAATCTAGTTATGATTTGTACTTCTATTTTCATTTTTGTTGTCTTGACAATTTTGTTTATTTATATTTACATTTCTTTTCACTTGAAAAAGGCAGCACTTTGCTGTTGAAACGTTGTGTTTCTAATAAATTACAGAACTTATACCCAATAAAACATATTCATTTAGATTATTCAGATGAAGAAAAGTATAATAATGCATTGAAATTAATAAATGAAAATGAAAACACCCTTAAAGATAATTTGAATCAACTTATTGTATTTAATAAAAATTTATCAAATTATTTTGATAATCAGGCTGATAAAATTAATATTAATCACAAAATTATTCTAACAAAGATTGATGAATTAGGAAAGGTGATAGAAAAAGTCATAGACAACAGCGACGTGCTTTATCTTGAGAATATTATTACACAACTCATATTCACGGCAACGAACTCAATTAGTATTATAAATGAAGTTGAAACAACCTTCGCCTTCTGCGAAACTTATACTTTGTACTTTGGAATTTTATCGAGAGATGATATAGAATTGGAAATTAATAAGTTATTATTAAATGATTTTAAAGATTTGGTCATAAAAAATTGGCAAAATCAACAATTAGTAAAAGTGTACTGTACTTATGAGAAATTGACTCTACAAATAATAATAGACATTCCAATTCCCCTCATAAAAACGGATCTTTTGCAAATCACACCTATTCCAAACATACACAATAATAATTATGTAACATTAGATATACGTGAAGGCTACTATTCAAAGAATAATGCACAAATACATTATTTAAGTAAATGTACAGTTGTAGGACATAAGTTGTATATTTGTGAGCAAGATAATTTAATATTTAATAATTGTTTGAAAAATATATATTTTAATAGGAACAATAATCATTGTACCTATATTAAGATTCTCAATCATAACGAAATTATACCAATTTTAAACTCTGATATTGTTTATCTTTATTAACCTAATAAAGAAGTGATGAATATTGAATGCGATAAAGAAGTAATGGAAAAAGAAATTATAGAGATATATTCAATAAGAAATTGTTTGATTAATAAGCAAAAATTTTATAAAAATATAAGATATGATAAAATGATAAATTTGAACATTAATTTTTATAAAGATGAGCTAGTTATAAATGAAACATTAAATATGAAAAGTTTAGAAACAATTGAAATCCCAGATCAAAAAGTAACAGAAGTAAAACATATATTTACGTCTGAATCACATTCTATATTCTACGATATATTGTTATATTTAACAATTGTAATTGTTATAATGCTGTTGTTGAAGAAAATTTATAGTGAAATTAAACAGAGAAAATTAATAATTAATCGAAAAAAGAACATAATTGGAATTAGCGAAATAACAGCTGCTGGAAACACAACAGGTATTCTTTCGTCAAATGGGGGAGGAGTTATATAGGGACACAACCCTTATTTCATAACATTTCATCAGCTTTTAATAAATCCGCATCAGCATTATATCAACGGTTTTTGTAACTTTCCATTGTGATAAGAGTTACATAAAACCAGTTGTAATAGAGATATTAGACAGATTGTGTTCTAGCATCCTATAAGAAACATTGTATCTTCGTGTAACAATTGCTCTCTGAATATTTGAATAAACTGAAGTTTAAATGAAGTTTTGGATTACTTTTCGAAAATAAAACCTTCAGATTTGATGATTTAAGTTTTTTATATATATATATATATATATATATATATATATATATATATATATATATATATATATATATATATATATATATATATATGTATATATATATATATATATATATATATATATATATATATATATATATATATATATATATATGTAAATATGACATGAGGGATATGGCAGCTGAAGTTTATTTAAGTGGATAAAAATTTAGTTAGAACTTCAGCCGTTCGTGTCACTACTATTATATACAGTTGTCAAGTCTGTCCGGGAATTTGAAGTTTATTAGAATGAATTATTATCATTGGATGAAAATTTGTCTACTTTTGGTGTATCTTATTATCTGTAAATCGAGCAGTCAGCTCAATAATTTCAAGATCCAGCATAAGCCGTAGCTTGCAATATCTGGCTTACCAAAAGATACCAATACAAGTAAGTTACCCATTGAATTACACTCACCCATTTTTAATGAGGCCAAGAAGTTTGGATGCAGCAATTGTAGAATATAAATGGAAAAAAATTTTATGCTAGATTGAAGTAGATATAGCTCTCTTAATATGTATTAGATTTCAATAATTCAAAGCTTGGTTATGTAAACTAGGACTATGTCATTGATTACGTTAGTGATAATTGATTGTGCTACTCGTACAGAATTTATGTTCTGATCTTGGGACAAATAAACTATTCATCTATCCATCTGAAGAAGTAATTCTTTTAAATTTTGAATAACCTATTTGTGACCGTTATAAATGGAAGTCGATAGAGTGGATAGCAGAGCCTGTGTCAGCTTTGATACATATTATTCTCAGATGAGACCATCGTGCAAGTTCATAGCAAATTCACGATGAGACCTCAAACGTTCCATATACTACTTCAATAACAATTACTCATTCCCAAACTAGCTCGCAGCATAGTGTCATTTCCCTCATCAAATAAACAATTGCAGTGTACTTGCCCTAGAGTGAATTTTTTTTTATATATCTTTGATAACTATCAAATTATCATTTCAAAGTACATCACATGACCTCCCGTCAGTCAATAACTGAACAATGAAGATTAAGGTGAAACATCACCCGGAAATACTAGCTATCTCTGTCTAGTCTAATCTTGTTTTGGAGTAAGTGAGGCTTATGGAAGGTCAGTGATGACGGCGGGATACACAAGAATTCAAATTTGACATTTCAGAAGCAAAACATTTTATAGAGAAATTATTCATAAGAATATGAAATTATGATATAAAAATGTCCCAAAATTCACGCAAGAACTAATTTTGATAGTAACATGTTTTAAATAAAAAATTATGAGTTTTTTATTGAATCATAAAGGATAAGGTAAAGTAAAGGGTTATCTAATTTTGATAGAAAACTGGTTTTAAATTGAAAATTATGAATTTTTTATTGAACCGTAAAGTATATAGTACAAGGATTATGTATGGAATATTATATAGAGCAAATGATCTCCACGACTTTGTTGGCACATACAGACTCCTGATTATCATGTCGCCTTAGCGAGCACCATTAAATGTTTTTGCCTGATGATCAGTTGTTACTTCAAAGAAGAATTGCTCGATGCTACCTTCAGTCCAAAATGTGCAACTGTAACACCTATTACATTTTCATATTTGTGTATTGCAGCTTGCTCATGCCTCTTACCTCATTCCGTAGCACTAGTAGATAGATTTCGAACATATGGTATGTTTTCTACTAGGGGTCCGGCAGGCAGTTTTCGCTTACAGACTAGACCAAAATTTGAAGCTGTTAGTCTATGTTTTCTTTAAAGTACTCACCCTTGATGTATTCACTAAGAAATTAATACTTGTAGTTTATTTGAAGGTGAATATCTCGGGCCTTAGAGCAATGCAGATTCGGATCAAGTATTATTATTTGTAGAATGACAGATCCCAATAATAATTGATGGACATAAATAGAATATTTTGTCGCTTTCTTGAGAAATATTATATTGATAACTTGAAATTCTCATCTGAACACTTCCAGCTATAGTAGTATTTAGAAATCTAGAAGAGATAAGTTTTACAAAATTAGATTTGAAGATTGATTTTTAATGTATTTATCCAATGAACTTACTGTAACATTGTAAGTCAGATTTTTTCAAATATCCTAGAATCCGAACCATTTTTCTTACCAGTGTGACAAGATCGGTAAAACTACACACACAGCCAGAAGCAGATATTCAAAAAGGTTTTTGTCACTAAAATCAGTCATAGGCTATTTATTCTCTAATGAATAAATACATGATAAAATTAATCTTTGACACTTGTCATGTAGTACAAAATTTGGATTCTAGATAGCGCCATAGAACAAATCAACTAGTAAAAAGACATATTCACACTACTAAAATAAATAGAAAAGAAATTGAAGAATATTTTCCTAAATTATTATTTTGAAATATACAGCCACTGGAACTCTGGAAAATATTGTAAAAAACTGCTCATAATTTTTAGATATAATAAATATATTTCTTTTTGTTCGTTTGACGTTTCTTCATAACAAAATCTATGATTTGAACAAAAAAAAATTAATATCTCGAAAACTAGGAATCTCACGACTCTCAAAAAAATATATTATCTTCAAGAAATAATTGGCCATGGAATATAATTACTTTTGTCTTAATTAACCTCGCAGGGAATAAAAAAGTGTAAATGGACATCAGAGAAGTACCCAAAATATCTAGAATTTTGAGCCCAAAATCCAGTGACCGATGTCAAAAAAAATTAATTATTCAAATATATATAATTTTTGAATACAAGACTTTGATTTTCCTCCAATTTTCAATACTTTTAGAAGTGCACAGAAAGGGTTATATACGGAATAATAATTAATAAAAATCGATAATTTTTGCACAGCACTCTGAAGAATAATGTCATCTATAAGTCTATCAAATTTTGTCCCAAAAAACTGGATAATCTCTGAGAAATTAATATTTTCAGCACTAATTATTTTTTTTCTCAAAATTGTCAGGTTCAATATTCGTGAAAATTTTTATATGATAACTGCAAGTATAGCGCCTAGTATATATATTTTTTCCAGATAAGTAGTTTTCAAAGTCTCTGAGATATAGGATTTGCTTGCTAATTTTATACGTTAGCACTAATTTTATACGGATTTATTGCAGACGTAATGAAACTTTGACAAATTATCTAATTTTTAATATACACGCCACCAAAAACTTTGTTAATTTATTATAAGAAAGTATTTATCAAACGTATTGCTACAAGATTCATCAATTCAAATTTCGCGCTAAAATAGTACTTCCGAGTGATGTTTCACCTTAAAAGGTATTTTTGAATTCGTACATGCATAAATTATGTACCTATCAAATAGTCAACTTGAAACTAGTACTAAATGGAAGCTGCTGTTCCATAAGTTAGCCCAAACTGCTTGATTTCAAGATCAGTGATTGTGGGAGATGGTAATAGTGTGTATTCATGAATTTATTTCATATTTTTAATTCTCTGATTACATCACTATAACATAGTAAAATAAATGAATTATGTTTAAAAGTGCTGTGATCAAGTTTGAAAAGAATATTTAAAATTGAGAAAAATTTAGAGCTGTTTAAGTGCCGCCATTTTCGCGCGCTCTATGAATGACGTCAAATAACATGTCCAGTGACAAAACAGTCCATTGTTTACTACAGGTGCTTTCGTTCTCAACTCATTTCAGCATTAGAAAAGGTCAAAAGTCAGTTTATAAGTGAAGATGAAGTGTCAAAATAAACTTGACAGATCATGAGTGACATCATGAGTACGTTCCACTAGACTGCCGCAACGCTCATGTACCCTCAATAATCGTTCCACAAGACGATCGCGGTCTTGGCGTTCATGATAAATACGTCATAGATGACGTCATTGATCTCGACTACTTCAAGCTCCCTACGCCTGCGATTTAAAGGTGGGTTGGAGTGGTCATTGCGTTCATTTTTGAAGAATTCGCCAAGAAGTTCAAATTAAATTAGAAGATGCCTTTCTAATTTGTACTTTCGATTCCAAGCTATGTCAATTGATTCAAGATTTACCATTTGTCATATAACAGATAATTCCATGGTCTCTCATTATCACTATTTATTATTCAAGAGCAATTAATTAACACAGGCATATTGGATTTATTCCATTCGTATATCCTTTTTGCTGGTTTAATCTTATTGATGATTTACTTTTCGATTCTAACCAAAAATTGTCAGTTTATTTGACATTCAATAAACACTCGCATCGTTCCACTTGGAGCACCAGCCACATCGACCATGAGTTAGTGGAACAGCAAAAACCCGCGGTCGTGAGCGTGAGCGTTGCTGTCACTAAGTGGAACGTACTCTAAATGTAATTAGTTTTAGCAATAAAATTCAGTGTATGTAAGCGGCTTCGTTTACAGCTCATCATATTTCGAATTGTATTTATTAAAATAGCGTACATAATGTGTTATTATTGAATAATTTCTCTGCAGTGTTCACTCTTTTCACTTCAGCGGACGTAAAATTTGCATTTGAAAGAAAATAAGACGACATCATTATTAGATCTATTCTTGACAGATTATCCGATTGTACTTTTACAGAACCACTGTCTCAAATGATTTATAATCTCACTAGGATGCTAAAATTACAGTCGGACAATAAATGAATTTACGACATACACGTTAATACAATGTTTTCGAATCAAGAGCCTGCAATTCCATACAAATGTAAGCAGTATTAGAAGTATTTGACGTCACATTTCGCTTTAACCAATGGTGTTGCGTTTTAGAACTTTGAATTTCCCGCGCTAAATTTGCATTTTTATTCATTAATTTTGAGCAATTGAAAAAAAATTACATACAAAAATGATGGTTAAGTACAAAAGTCCGGCCAATATAAATTCGGAAAAAAAATTTCAACCAAATTTAAATTTCATGCATATTCCCTATTTGCGAAATCTCTAATTCTTTTTTTTGGGTTGAGGTCGATATATACTGAACCAAAATAAGTTTAGAATGAGTTATTATTCAATTGAAAATTTTCAATTAAAAACCACTTGGAAAAACGTGGAAAAAATAAACAGAGAATGCTCAGACAAGCTGGCCAAGGATATGTGAGCACAAAGGATCAGACATTTCTGGAAAAAAGAGCCTAAAAATGAATGTTTGAATTG
Source organism: Dromius quadrimaculatus (assembly GCA_963989225.1). Classification (NCBI taxonomy): domain Eukaryota; kingdom Metazoa; phylum Arthropoda; class Insecta; order Coleoptera; family Carabidae; genus Dromius; species Dromius quadrimaculatus. Next base: position 32,777,404 of record OZ022330.1, read on the forward strand.
TAGTTTCAAATGTACTGCTCATTCCAGTAGGGAGGATGTGGCTCTAATACACGAAGAGTTTTGGAAGAATAACGACTACGAAAAAGATTTTTACTATGACGAAACGACTTCAAGGCATTCTGTACAACGCCGGCAAAATCGGAGTAATAGGAAGAGATCAAAGAGTTGCTTTTTCAAGTACTTTTCAATTAAAGGATGTAGAAAAGTAGTTGTTTGCATTGCAAGCAGTCTTACTCAGGAGTTCTAAATATAAGCCATATTAGAATCACATACTTTCATGGACACCGAGAAGAAGGGATGACAAAATCACTTACATCTGTTCAACGAGGACGCGGTACCAAGAAAAAATTGCTGGAGAAGTTAGACAAACTAGTCGCTAGCATATAAATCTGCTTCCACGTACTCCGTCACAATATTTTCGGAAAAATTCATCAAGAGAATACTTAAAAAAGACTCTATTCTTAGCTAAAATGTATGATCTTTATGTTGAATACTGCGATGAACTGGAATGTGTACCTGTAAAGCAATGTTTGTATTGTAATATCAATTTTAAGTTCATCATTTCGTTTGAAAGGCCTGAAAAAGATCTGTGCAAAATTTGCACTGAATTCGAACTGAAAACAAGGAAAAAAAAAATCGAATGACGAATTAGAACTAAACTATGAGAAGGGCATAACAGAAGAAAATAAGCAAGAGAAGAGGAGAAAGAAGATAACAAAGCGTCCAAAGATGAGACTGCAAATCAATCGATAATTTGTTCTAATATGCAAAGTGTAATAACTTGTCTTCAAAAAATAATTACAAGGGCCTATTATACGCTTCGTGGACGACACTAGAGACATCTGGCGGAGAGAAACCTGGCATTTAATGTGAAAAATACACTGATTGCTATAGGGTTTTTGCAATAAAAAGTGAGAAAAAATTAAAAAGCAAAGTAATTTTGCAATTGTGCTTTGTGTGTCTGATGTCTCCAATTCTCTGTATCATTCACACCAAATAAACATGTAAGTACAGTCCTGTGTAAATACATTTTTATGATTTTGCTTTTCATTTATAGGTTAGATCTGTCAAAATGTTTTGATTAATGGTATACTAATTTGAAATACAAAATAAATCAGTTTATCAAACGCAAATGGAAATTGATCTTGAATTGTGTCAAAAATTAGTGCGTTATGTCATTCGAATTCTGAATTTGAAATAATAATGTCAATTCTTTATAAATATTTTTTTCTTTCTGGGTCAGCAAATGAAATAATATTTCGGAATTAATATAACAATAAGAACAGGATTTGGAGAAGTAATCCATGATAACATATTTAAACCAGAAACGATTGCCAAAGGAAAAGCTTTGGTAAGAGCAAATCATGTTCGCAACGTCGAAGAACACAGGGCGAATGGATAAAGTTTTTTAATTGAGGCTCAAGTTATAACGTTTTATATTTTGCTTCTGGAAAGATATAAAATTTACTCTTGCTATTTACACCCTTATTTTTGCAATTCACTACACAGCACAAAGTATGATGCATCTTTAGAAATAATTCTTTATCAAATGCTGTTGAATATTTCCAGTTTTTTTTTCACATTTTTCACCGCCTCGTGCGCTTCGATCGAATTTTGTATCCCCACCAGTGACGATGCACGGAGCGAATATGAAAAAAACTGCAATTTTCAACTAAACGGGATATGATATAGTAAGAAATCCACGTTATTGCATTATTTGGACCAAAATTTTGGGTGGTAGAGAAGGAGAAGATATTTGTTCTATTAGAAAAGCTCATTGCAGATGCATCTGACGTCACTGATTTGATATTTAGGCCGATGCATATCAAGTACCTCAAAACAAGAACTCTCACATGACATCCGCTCTCTTATATTTTTTGAAAATGCATTCAGATAAAAAATCGATAGCTCAAAAGTTCCAAGAACCTGGACATAGTTGCGTTCAAGAGATAGATGCAATGAATAGTGTCTCAGACAGACACTTAAAAAACTGGAATCATATAGAACACTCACAGCAATCAAAGAGATATTGGAAACAAGATTTGAAAAAAGTCATATAACGTCGTACAACCCAATGAGAATCATTTTGAATATGTTGAAGGAATTTCACAACTGAAGATTGTGTCTGATATGCCATATGAAGCAATATCAACAATTTATTCTGGAAACAAAGTGTTAAAAAAATTCCGTCTCACGTCTTTTTTGTACAATTTTCTCATTCCATACCTATGTCGCCATCTGTATAAGAAATTTGCACTAATTTTGAAAATTAGTACGTAATAATGACACTTGATTGGAGAGCGCTGATTTGGGGAGCATGCGCGTCTTGTTCGCCCTCTTTGTTTCCTGAGCGGTGGTTGCAGATGCACTTGTTTTGAGCGTTGCGGATTTGTCATTCAACAACTCGTAGTTTAGTTTCTCATGTTGTTTGTGTAGTTTCTGGTTCCCAAAGCTCCATATATTTTGTTGTGGGCTCTAGTTCTTGTTTTTGAGCTGGGAAATCCTACGAGTTTGTGAAGTTTGATCTAATTTTTTAGTAACGAATCACCTTCGTAAATTTATCGACTTGTCGCTAATAATCCTTTTTCTTGTCTTGCGAGACTCCGTATTTTCTTTGCTTTTGTTCCCTTCAATGCTCAGCGTAGTATTTTTTACTTTGTCAATTTTCAGTGCACTAATTAAAATGAGGCAAATAAATGACCTATTGATCATTTCATTCAATTTTTACTGAATTCACAGTTTATTCCTTTGCAAATTTGAATCCGAATTTATTTATTCAAGTTTAACGCTTCTCGTTTAAAGAGAGCTCTCCAATTTTTTATAGGAACCTCCTGTTTCAGTTGAATTGGATACTGGTTGGGTTGTTTGTTTCTAGTGTAAACTGCTAGGGATCTTAAGAATCCGTTGCCACTTGAGACTAGTTTTTTGGCCAACTTCACGTAAAGGAGTACATCAACACGTCTAAGAAAATAAAAATAACATTAATACCTCCCGAAGTTGACTACCAGGCGCACGGCCAACCTTAACACCTTCAAGGACCGTTGGGTATCTAACAAAGCCCTATAAGACGCAAGATCAACTTCACTTAATCCAGGGAACGTTCTTGTCTGACGTTGGTTTTGTGGCTAACTATTCGTCATCTATCTTCTTTGCCGATACTAGTCTTGAGTTTCGCCTGGAAAGGATATTTAGCTAGTTTTTGTAACGTGATTTTGAACGTCTGTGACGTGCTCTCCAGCTCCCTTTTTGGCTGTTGCAGTGAGATTTTTTTGTATTATAGCTTTAACCATTTACAACACAAACAAAATTTTTTTCAACCATAATTTTTGGAATTATTTGCTTTAAATTATTAAAAGCATCATTATAATTGATCTCGACGTCTATGCCTTATCTATTTTTTGCTGTCGCTATTGTCTCCTAGAATAGTACCTTTTTCTCCTTTGATCATTTCCTGGGAGTGGCGCCCATTTCCTATTTTTCAAGTAAAATATTTCTAGTGTCCTTATTAATAGCTAGCCTGGGTCTTCAATTTCAAGGTAGGATATTCCAATACTCAAATTTTGAGTCAGTCAGCAGTACATCAAGTTTTTTCTACCAAATAGTGAAGGAATATTACCTTTTTTAATTTCCTACTGACACCTTGGAAATAGGAAAAGGTACAAAATCCAACTCTGCGAGGCTAGTCACATCGACTAGTTGAAGATAAAATAATGAAATCAAGGATGTTGTTTTGACACCTCTGGAGCTTCGGCTGCAGAGAAGCACACGTGTCTTTTCAATCAAATAAACATTTGTTCCATGATCTATTTCAAAATGTAGTGACGTAATATGCAACTGAAACTATTTTCTTTCGGTCTTTTAGAAAAGTTTTTAACTGTCAAACAGATTGTCTCCCTAAGGAAATCCAAGATCTTGGACGAAATATTGTAATTAAATTAGATTGACCTCTCCATGATGGTTTAATTTTCATAAAAATCGCTCAGAGTCACCGAATACATCCTTGATTTAAATATTGAATCCAACTATGCTTCCTACAAAATGCCCCACACATTCCCCAAACCAAGTTGATATTTTCAAACGCACTTGTTAAAGAAGCATCAGAACATATTCACCAGACATACCTCCACCCACTGTTCAAGCACTGCCTTCTCCACTACCACAGGATAAAATTGAACATATCCAAAGTTTGTCAAATATGAGGAATATTGTGTAAAAACAATATTGCTCCATAAATGCTTGAATAATTAGAATACTTTACTGAAAATTCATATAGAGTGAACATAGAATAGTCTGGTTCTCATGCGACGATATTCTATAGTCGGATGTTGGTGGAAGATGAACACAGCATACATGTGTATGTATATTATTATAATTATTAACTGATATTGTCACCCAAAGGTCTTCTGCTTCAGATTGCCATGCCTCTTGGATATCAAGTTGGTCGAGATCAGTATCATCACTCCGCTTGCATCTTTTTTGTTTGAATTTACACGGTCTCTGCGATACATCAAGTACATATTGGGACAACTAATTTTGGAGTCTAGAATTGAGTTTATTAGCCAGGTTTCAGTCAACACTATCACATCAAATTAATTCACACTGATTTAATTGTTAATATTACGTAGTTCGGTTCGCATTTCGTGAATGTCCTGATAGTAACGACCAATGATCATGATGTGACAGGATGTACTTATTATTTATTCCAATTATTAATTCATTTAGGTGATTATTGGCGCGTTGTTGGACTTACGTACAACTATTTCACTATTTTTTACCCAAACATATTTGAAATTAATATTTTCTGCAACGGTTCTGGCATTTTTTATCAAAAGCTCGTCTACTGGAGGAAGATGGTCATTAACGAATACAGAATATCCAATGTTATAAAGTATGTCACGTGATGTACAGATTATATATATGGAAATGTAGTCAGATGATTTCATTCTCTCATATTATTCGGGCCAGCAGTAAGTTAGTATAAAAACCCTGTAATTTGACCATTCTAGTTTAGTTTAGTTTATATTCCATTCCTGCAGCCATTAAGCTTTTAAAATTTTTTTCAAAGAATGTATTACTTATTTGGTGCAGTCGGTGGGATCCGTGAACAGTATTTCTGTCTGGAGCTAAAGTCAAGAGTTCAATTCGCTAAGACCATTTTGCTGCTTTGTTTTTACTATTTATTACGATCCAAAACTATGATCAAGAAGAATCTATAGAGCTGCTGAACGCAAAGCCCAGGTCTTCTCAAAAGCAAAACAAAAACAAAACTCCGAGCTCCGTACCAAAAAGCCGCAGAACGAGGGTCGGTGATTTCACCAGCAGAGAATTATTGCATCACCAGTCAACGTAGTACGAGCCAGGTCTGTCAACCTCTAATGAAAGAACACCGCCCAGATTCCGTGAGCTGAGAACGAGCGGTGTCCAATTCCAATGCAGATTATCGCAGTTTTAGCAAGTATAATCTCCTTGTAAGTCAAAAAATGATATTCCAACGCAAAACACATATATGTATAATAACAAAATATCACAGTCACTAACAAAATAAAATAACAATAAATACAGGGATTTCTAGAACGGTTAAACTGCTAGAGCTGTTAGGACACAAACCGAGCTCCGATACAGAGCCACTCTATTACAACACACAGCGAGGGTATCGTTACAATATATATATATATATATATATATATATATATATATATATATATATATATATATATATATATATATATATATATATATATATATATAATACAACGTGATTTTGTGTTTGATCATATATATCATTGGATATATATAATCAAACACAAAATCCCATCGCTCCACAGTTAATCGTTTTGGATTTAACAAGGAGATTCTAATAATCTGTCAAGTAAAATGCGCTTTCAGCCAAGTCGGTTGCTATGGAAACAGTAGGCCATTATTCTTATACTACAACATTCCTAAATACTGATTTCCAAAATTCTACGACTACCAACAGATCTGAATTTATACGCAAAATAAAAAAATAAATTCTTACTAAAGTGCACTTCCAGTTGAGTCTATTGCTATAAAAATAGTAGGCAATCATTCAGATGCTACAGCAGACTCGAATACCAAATTTCAATATTCTACACCTGATCTTTTCGAATTCATGCGAAAAATTGCAGGAGACTGTCAAGTAAAGTGCACTTCCGGCCTAGTGGATCTCAATGAAAATAGGATATGAGCATCTAAACGGTATAATCATCCTTAATACTGAATTCTAACAATCTACGTTCAATCGTTCTGGATTTATGCCAAAAATTCAAAAAATGTTTTGAATAAAATGCTCTTCTGGCTTAGTCGATAGCAATCATAATGCCAGGTGTACAACAAGATATTATAAAAGTGCTAAATACAAAGTTTGAATATTCTACGACAGATTGTTCAGAATTTATGCGGAAAATTCAAAAAATCTATCATATAAAGTGCACTTCCGGTTCAGCCGATTGTTACAAAAATAAAAGATGACCAATAAGATGGTACAGTTATTTCAAATGCTAAATTTCAGTATCCTATAGCTGATCATTCTGAATTCATGCGGAAAATTAAAAGAAAGTGTCAAGTAAAGTGCACTTTCGGTTTAGTCGATCGCAATCATAATACAAGATGTACAATAAGATTTTATAGTAGTTCTTTATACGAAATTTCAATATGCTATGGCGGATCATTCCATATTTATGCAAAAAATTCAAAAAAAGTTTCAAGTAAAATGTACTTCTGGTCTGACCGATTCTTATAAAAACAGCAGATAACTATTCTGATACAACGTTAGGTTCAAATACTAAATTTGAACATCCTACGGTTGATCATTCTGGATTTATTAGAAAAATTCGAAAAATTTTCAAGTAAAGTGCACTTCCGGTACAGACGATTGAAACTATAATACGAGGTGCACAACTAGACCCTATACCAGTCCCAAATACAGAATTTCAACATAATACGTTCAACCAGTTTTGAGATCTGCGAGCTACACACGCACGAACGCACACACGCACGAACATGCGTACCGACATCAAGCCAAAAATAGTCAAAATGGATTCAGGGATGCTCAAAACGGATATAACCATCAAAACCTCGATATGTGAATTTTGTCGGTCTCACAATACTTCCTTGTAATTTGTACAAGTAAGTAATACAAAGAAATCAGCATATTCTCCAATAACAAAATTTAGAGAACATACGAATTGATAGAGGAATTATTTCCAGATTCAATGAACAAATAAATAATATCCAGCACGACGAATTAGTATTGAAATAAAAAACAATACAAATGGATGGTATGTTAGGAAAAATTATAAATTTGCAAAATATTCTTAAAACTGAAGATATAGTTAAACAATTGATTTTATTAAGTATAAATTTGATAGAAATTCTGGATGAAATAGAAACAAGTTCAACTTTCTGTAGTTTGAATAAAATTCATAGTTCTATATTAACTAGAGGCGAATTGAAGAAAATTATTTTAGAAATAGATCAAAATTTAAATTTTTGAGAGCTGATCAAACAAATCATCAGTCATTGTAGAATTATTATTAATCAGATTGGATATTTATTTTGAATTTCAATATATCATAATGATGTTAAAAAGAAATATTTCAAATCACTCCGATACCCAATGTTAACAATAAAGAAATGTTAATTATAAATTTAGAGAACGAATTTATAATTTTCAACCAAGACAAATTATTTAATACTTATAGTTGCAATAGAATAAACAACAATCATTTTTGTGAAACACATTACGTAGAAACTAGAAATTGTGTTAGAAATATTGTTATTTATCATAGCAAAAAAGAATGTGAGTATCATAAAATAAATTAGTTGAATTTGAAATGAGGTCTCAAGCGATCCAATTATTTATTATGTTATTCATTTGAAAATTACTTAGGATGTTTCGAGAGTCCCACTGCTCTCATCATCAGCTAAACAAGAGTGTTACAATTTCTGTTTATTAAAGCGTTATGATTGATATAAAAATATTCAATAGAATTGCCGCAATGTGCAACGCAAATCCATAGTCAGGGCCACATCCGAGGCAGTGATCTCGTCTTGACGGTAGGCGAACAACAGGTTATTCGCCAATTATCATGGATATATCAATTATTTTGTAATTATTGTATCATCTGTTATTATTTTAATTATGAAAGTAGAAATCCTTCTCAAAATAATGAAATCCTCTCCTAAAGAAGGAAAGAGTTATGTATATGGAAATGTAGTCAGATGATTTCATTCTCTCATATTACTCGTGTCAGCATTGAGTTAGTATAAAGACCATGTATTTCAACCATTCTAGTTTAGTTTAGTTTATATTCCATTTCTGCAACAATAAAACTTTTTAAAAATACTTTTCAAAGAACGTATTATTAATTTTACACGTCAGATTTTTTTTCTTCTTCCACTATGCATAACGTAAAAACAATATATCATGAGCGAAATGGAGAAGAATGGAATTTGCCATAACTGTCATCTCAAAATATTTCTCCCAAAAAACGATTAGCAAAAATTCATTGAGCAATAAGTTTTAGAAGTGAATTCTTGTAATCAGGTTTCTCAAGGAGTTCTTATCAATCAGTGATAGTGCATGCATCAAATTTTTCCAAGAACTGTTCCTGGATATTTTTGTGCAAAAAAAGATATTGGTTAATTCGGAATAAAGTTATTGAACGTTTTATTGAACAAGTAGTCTCCAAAGAGAGACCTGAAGATCGTACACGAGAAAGAGAGAAACCAGTGGTGCATATTCATTTTGAAGAGTACCTAGTATGAATGAATACACTAGTTTACAAAATTCTACTATTTGTCTGTTGCTGTGAATTTTATGATTGATAATGTTCACTTATGACTTGTTTTTGTCAAAGATGACTCAAAATTTTTTTGTAGAGCTCTAGTTCCTTTGTTTCCGATTTTTATCATTCCTGCGTATTTATTCGTCGATAACGTGCTTATTTCACTGTGTGAAGATTGATATCTGGAGTTTTTGTGACATGAGTGGTTGAAGGAGACATTGTTCAAACAATCCAAATCATTTTTGCTACATATGCGGAGAATATGTGTTCAAGGATTGTAGAAATGTTCATCAGAGCTGGTTGAAAACACCTATTTTCTGTATTTTGGGATGCTCTTGGCTAAAAATGACAAATCTTGGGCTCCTGATTGTGTTTGTAAATCGTGTGTTGAATATTCAGGATTATGAAATAGTCGTAAAAGCAGTGCTTTCAAATTTGGAATACCAACCATTTGGCGAGAACCCCGGAATCATCTCGATGACTGTTATTTTGTAGTGTGAACATGAACGGCATAAACGCTAAGAATCGAGCTAAATGGCAGTATCCAAGTTACAAAATTATTCTACCACAATTTCATTTAAAACTGCGCATCATAAATCAGTTTGTTGAATCACTAAATACAGACGAGGACTGCTTTTCTTAGGTTTGCAAAACATTTCCTCAGCTCACTATTGAAAAGATTAGAGCAGGTAATTTTGATGGGCTCCAAATTAGACAACTTACGAAAGATACTTAATTCAAAAATTCTTTGACTGAGCTTGAATTAAGGGCTTTGACAGCTTTTGTCTCTGTGATGTTCAATTTTCTCGGAAATATTGAATCAGAAAATTATATTAAACTTGTTGAAGACCTATTTTTACAATTAAAAAATATGGGGTGCTATATGAGCATATAACTCCACTTTCTCCATAGTCACCTGGACAGGTTGCCGGAAAATTTAGGAGATATGAGCGAGGAGCAAGGAAAGCGTAAGCATCAGGATTTACACTTGATGGAAGAACGTTATCGAGGTTTCTGGGATGATGTCCGACTATTGCTGTTCTCTGATACGCTATTTTCCTAAGTCTACACATAAGAGAAGAGCCCTAGAGCAAAGTTTCTCAGAACTCAATGATAAATTCAATTTTCTAATGAATTTTTTTCATGTAAATACATGTTTTTCCTGTTTCAAACGTACATAGCTGAAACTAAAAAACTAGAGTTGATAAAAAAACTCTGCTTACATATTTAAAATAGGGATAACATATTTACTCAGCAACAGCTAAAATTTTTCCGGCAACAGATGTACTGTAAACTAGTGTTATTAATCTGGCTTCATAGAAGAATTGGTATTGTAACTGAGAATGGATAGAGGAAATAATGATTTTTATTCATGAATATTGATGATGTAATAGGAACTTGGGACCATATCCCATATATTTGTATTATCTGGAATTGATTTAGAGAATATTAACCAAAACAAAATTATTCCCAAGTGTCTTATTCCGATGTTACATATATTTCTGTATTGCAAGAAACCAAGAATTACCTTTTCACTGAAGAATGGAATCGATATTGCTACCCACTGTTTACATTGACTCATTATGTTCACTAGTTCAATCAACTTGCATGAATTTTGATGTAATCAATGGATTTGATCTCAATTTATTGGAATATTATCAATGTAAATATACCTTTTGACAAAAATGTTACCAATGAATGAATTTTTATTCGGAGAAATCAACAAGCGTCTTGCTCAACCTGTACCAGTCTATAGAGAAAGTAATTGGGAATTCCTCTAATGATGAAAAATTCGTATTAAATCACAAGTTAAATCCAGCAATAATAAAGTTTCCAAGAAGCTATTAACTGTGTACCAAACTGAACACCGATAAAATAATTTATGTAGGTAGTTGATATACAAAAACCCAGACTCGCTGACAGCTTTTTCTATCATTAAGAATAAAGCGGCAGCATCTCTATTTCATAAAGCATTGAAGTGGTCTGGTATTTGCTACAATTGAAAAAGTGATCATGGAAGTATACGATGAAGAGCTTATCAAGCACGAAACATCTGATGCTACCAGCACTATCATTACATTGTAAAACAATGATTGACTTTATTGCTGAAATGGCTATTGAAGCTGAGAAACTTGATTACCTCTTGATTGAACACAGAGTACAAAAAATCGAGTGCACATACTTAATGAACAAAGCAACACAAATCTTTTACCAAAGCTTACTCTATAGCTTTTTCCAAAACAATAACCACCAACTTCTGTGTTGCTTCTCATTCTGTTAAACATTCAGCCAGCAATAGAATCACGATTCGTATGCTCAATGCAGAAATGTGCGAGTTCTAATGTCTGTGTATTTTCAATATGAAAGGCAAACTCAAATTGTTAGTAGCTCGACGGATATAATTTCGCAATATTATAGTCTTTGTCTTAGGTCCGTGAAGTTGGCGTACCCATAGTGAGGTATCATAATTTCTTCTACACTATAATTTTTGCTCATTTTTTGCTAATTTTTGCTATATGAATAGAATTTTTTGCCGCTCTCATTCGAAAGTTAATAACATTATAAAAAAGGCACGCTAACTTCACGTTTGCGTACCCTTAACAACATTTCACTTTTTTTATGGTTTCATAATTTTTTGCTCATTTTTTGTTAATTTTTGCTGTATGACTCAATTTTTTTGCTAGCTGCATATATTAGTTATAAACAATATAAAAAGGGCATGCTAACTTCACGTTTGCGTACCCTTAGCTAAATTTCACTTTTCTTGTTGTACTATAATTTTTTGCTAATTTTTTGCTAATTATTGCTGGGTGTCTCGAATTTTTTGCCATCTTCATATATTACATATAAACAATACAAAAAGTGTACGGTAACTTCACGTTTGCGTACCCATAACTAAATTTCACTTTTCTTGTTGTACTATAATTTTTTGCTCATTTTTTGCTAATTATTGCTGTATGTTTAGAATTTTTTGCTATCTGTATATAAAATTTATAGACAATATGAAATAGGAACGCTAACTTCACGTTTGCGTACACATAACCAAATTAATGTAGGTTGAGCAAAAGAAAAATTACAATTCCCAACATTTTTTGGATTTCAGACTTTATTTTAAATTCAAACTTGCGACTGTTAGAATCGTCCCTTCAGCCAAAAACAAATAGTTGCATAATTTGTCAATGAGTCACAGATTACTTGTGAATCAATTGCATGTGGAAGAACATTGTTAATAGTTTTGTGAACCTATATAGTCTAGCCAAGAAGTAAGTTTTCTGAGAAAAATAGTTCTAAGAGTCCAAAAAATATGAGCAATAGTTCAATCGATTCGGAATGAAATTTAGAAGATGTTTTCAGGATTTTTCTCGACAACAATAATTGCAATTGTTATGAACAAAAAATGAGAAAAAAGAAAGTCGCCTATTTCTCTTGCAATAACTTGGTGACTATGAGGGATACTGGAAATCGAAAAGAATATTTTTGAAGTGGAGAAAATTTCAAATGAACAAGGTTTGCTTTCTAACCTCTATATGTATTGTTTATAGTTTTAATTTAATGTTGAAAATGGGATTCCAAGCAACCTTAATATTACGAGCGGAACGGCGGTTAAGAGAAGACAGCACATAAAATAATTCTTTTATAGTATTGAATAACAATTTAAGAATTTCAAAATATTGCGGTGTCATCTTATAATTTGGAAGAATAAAGTTTTGTTGTGAAAAATTTTTTTTAATTATTTTTAAGAAAGTAAGGCAATTAAGGCTATTGTAGACCGACTAATTTTTTTCGAACCTCCGTTTTCATTGAGAGGAACTACAAATGTTCAAATAATTCGTCTATAAATTATTGCTTATTAGAGCCTTTTTTTAAAAGTGCACTCAACAAGATTACGTTGCATAAGTGTTCAAAATTAACTTATCTTATTTATTATTAATTTTTAAAGTTGACAAAAAATTAAATATTTAATAAATGTCTTCGAAAAAACATTTGTATATGTTATGCTATTGCTAGCTTCAAGTCTAATAAAAGCATTCAAAAACCTCATCCTAATTTTTTTCAAGCCATTTGTTCATATTCTTTTCATGAAGAAATTGACATGACTGATATTTGAAAGGAAAATTTTTTCACCATTCTATTCTTTAGAGTACTTTGTGGAGGAGTACTTTGATCGCCTTCACGTGCTAATTGTCTACATGCGCCCAAATAAGAAGTGCAGTACCAGCAAGAAGATGCTGGGGTTTACTTTAATCGTCTTCACGCGTTAATTGTTTACACGTGCCCATATAAGAGTATAGTATAAACAGGAAGACGCTGAGGCCTGCAATATTCCCATTATTGGCCATGACGTCATCTTGAAGCAAAGGGGGCTCATTGAGGAAGAAGGTGATATATGGATGGTGATGGGAATATGAAGGCATTCAATATTCAATATTCAAATCCACAAGAAGTAGAACATACGTAATATTAAGCTCTGTGTTGTAAGATTATCGAGTTACCAAGTATTATAACAGTTAAAAACAATATAAATATTGAAACCAATTCTGTCTATCATTTATTTTAACGACGACAGATTATCAGAAGTGGGATATACCACAAATCACTCCCATAATTTTTGAAAGTGGACTGTGTCACGTAATAATTTATTACTTAATCAAACACCTAACTATAAAGTGCTAATCGATATTCACAATGGGTCGAACAAGATTATGTGAACGAAGAGATAGGCACCCAGAGAAGTCCAGCAAGAGGTACAGACAGTCTTCCCAGCGTGTACATGACACAAAGAAACGCAATTCCAAAAGATCACGGAACCACTCAAGTTGCAGTTCGGTGAGAAATATTGGCACAAATAATTCTTCACGAAGTAGAACTCCAGTATCAAGGTCAGATTTTACTAAATTTACGAATGCACTAATAACTATTCAAGAACTAAATACAAGGAAATCCAGTAATAATTTCATGACTGAGAAATTCTTTCCTGAATTTGATCCTTTGAAGGGGAATTTGTCAGCATCTAATTGGATAGATAGAGTAAATGAGTGCGCAATTATGTATAATGTGAATGAGCAAACAAAACTTCTCATAGCGGTGAGCAAGCTTCGCGGTAACGCGAAGATGTGGTATGAGGGGTTGCGTGAATCACAGATATCTTGGCCAGTATTTTCTTGTGATATTGTAGAATATTTTCCCGAAGAATCTAGTTTTGGTATTTCTCTAAAAGAAGCAGTTCTGTATGAAAGCTCTCCAGGTCAAAATCTCCAAACATATTGCTTGGAAAAAGTAAAATTATTAAACAAACTGAATATCGAATTATCAGAGGATAAAATTGTTGATTTTATAGTTCAAGGCATACATGACGAACGGTTACGTACTAATATCTTATTGGCTCAATGCAAAACAATGAAAGCACTTAAATGTTCCCTAGCTGTTTACCCATGTAAAAATAACGATAATAAACAAACCTCAAGTGATGCTGCCACCGGGAGAATTAGGACGCGTGATGATGAAAAAAGAGTCAATTTAAACACATGTTATTATTGTAGAAAACAAGGACATCAAAAGTTTAATTGTCTTCAGCTCGTTCAGTCGTCGAATATCATCACGAGAAAAGATAGCAATGTTAACACAAAATTTCGTGAAATTAATAAACATGTATGTAATCATTGTCGTAAAACTGGTCATACAGAAAACAATTGTTGGATCAAGGATAAATCTAAGCGTCCGTCTAATAAACTTTGACTAGATGTTTGCGAGGTGAATAATCTGGTAGTCCAAAAGCCATTCAAAAGATGTATTATAAACGACATCGCGAGTAGATGTATCGTTGATTTGGGGAGCGACTGTTCAATAATCAGATACACTGAGGCTCGAGGCCTCAATTTAAAATTGATTCAAACACATGAGGTGTTATCGGCGTTCAATAATGCAATAGTAACACCAATTGCAAGAACAAATGTTAGTCTCCAGATCGACGGTATAACATTCGCGATAGATGTTTATGTAGTACCGGATGATCAATTATCGCAAACAATACTGATAGGTCGTAACATTTTGTCAATATCTGGAGTAAAAGCAATAGTTACCGCGTCGGGATTAAAACTAGAAAATATTATAACAAATAATAATGATAATTTAGGAATAAACATGGTAGAGATAGGTGAATCAGCTGGACGACCTATTAACAAGGAAGATGTTCTATGTCCCGGAATAGATGACCCAGATATGATAAATAAGTTAGTTTCACTTTTAAATGAATATCGGTCAGCTATAGCTTTGAATATTAGTGAGTTAAGAGTTGTAAATAGCACAACTATGAAAATCAAGTTATTTGACGATATACCAATTAAACAAAGACCTCGACGTTTATCTTTTGAAGAGCGTAATATAGTAAAAGAAATAATTGCAGAACTGATTCAAAACGACATAGTTCGTGAAAGTAGCTCCGCATACGCGAGTCCTATCATTTTAGTAAAAAAGAAGAATGGTGAGACACGTATGTGTGTGGACTATCGTTTGATCAATAAAAAAATGAGATTAGACCCACATCCTGTACCGCATATGGATGATCAAATAGACAGAATGGTCGGTAAGAAAATTTTCATTTCATTAGATCTTAAATCCGGATTTTATCAGATACCCGTTGATCAAAATTCTACAGAAATCACAGCTTTTGTTACACCTGATGGCCATTATGAATTTTTAAGAGTACCTTCTGGTCTTAAAAATTCTCCTGCAATTTTTCAAAGGGCGATAAATCGCGCGCTTGGAGAATTACGTTTTACTGTTGCTCTCGTATACGTTGATGATATACTTATACTGGCATCGACCATTGAAGAGGCTTTTCATAATTTAAAATTAGTATTAGAAGCACTAAGAATACATGGGTTCACGTTAAATTTAGCTGAATGTAAATTTTTACAAACTACGATTGATTATTTGGGTAGAGAAATTTCTGTAAATGGCGTAAGACCGGGCACTCACAAAATCGATGCTGTTATAAAAGCTTTAGAGCCAACAAATTTAAAAGAGTTAAGATCTTTCCTCGGACTTGCCAATTATTTCAGAAAATTTGTAAAAAATTTTGCAAAGTTAGTTATACCGCTCACTAAATTATTACGAAAAGGAAGTGAATGGGAATGGGGTCCTGAACAGACAAAAACAGTAAATGATTTGAAACGAATTTTGACGGAGAGACCTGTACTTAGTATTTTTGATCCACAATTAAAAACTGAAGTGCATACTGATGCAAGTTCAGTTGGTCTCGGTGCAATCTTAATACAAAAGAAAAATAATCTTGAACATGTAGTCTCATATTACAGTCGCCAAACCACGGAAACCGAGAAGAAATATCACTCATACGATTTGGAGACGCTTGCAGTAGCCGAAGCTTTGAAAAAGTACCGTGTTTATCTTATCGGGATAAAATTTACTGTAGTAACAGATTGTACTGCCGTTAGAGCAACCGCGATAAAAAAAGATATCAATCATCGCGTTGCTAGATGGTGGGCGGCTATGCAAGACTATGACTTCGACATTGTTTATAGAGCAGGGAGCAAAACGACACATGTTGACTATTTAAGTCGTAACCCAATTTCTTGTATGTTTGTTGACGTTACTGATAGTGAATGGGTCAAGGTCGCACAAATACAAGACTCTGACATTGAAATCATTAGAAAAATACTAGAGTCAGGAGACAGACAACCACAGACCAAGCATATTTTTGAGAGCTACGACCTGAGGGGAGGGGTAGTATTCCGTAGAACAGAAACCGGGAATAAATGGGTGGTACCCCGTGCTTCTCGTTTTAATATAGTAAAAATGTATCATGATGATCAAGGTCATTTTTCAGTGGAGAAAACTCGTGAGAAAATTAAAGAGAATTATTGGTTTAAAAGCATGAACAAATTTATTGAAAAATATGTCAAGTCTTGTTTAAATTGTCTTTATTATAAAACCGCATCGGGACGTAAGCCTGGTTTGTTACACCCTATTGAGAAGATTGCTACACCGTTTCACACTTTACACATAGACCATGTGGGTCCATTTATAAAAAGTAAACATAAAAATAGCTACATATTGACCATGGTGGATGGTTTCACAAAATTTTGTATACTGGAGCCAGTGAAAAATACTAAAACCAAATGGGTTTTAAAAGCCCTTGAACAGGTTTTCGGACTGTTTGGTGTGCCTACTCGGATCATTAGCGATAGGGGTACAAGTTTTACTTCACAGCGCTTTAACAATTTCTGTAAGGAGTATGGTATTAAGCATATACTTAATGCAGTTGCCACACCAAGGGCAAATGGACAAGTCGAAAGACTTAACTCTACACTTCTCAGCTCTCTAGCTGCCACAAGTGCAAGTGCACCTGAGGACAGATGGGATGACTATGTCAAAAGAGTTCAAAGTGCTATAAATAGTACTGTAAATCGCACTACTCAGAAAACACCTGCACAATTGTTATATGGTTATAAACCTCGTAGTTCAGCAGATGCCGTGTTGCTTTCGGCAATACAAAACAAATTAGATCATATTGATCTGAAAGAGTTAAGAAGAGAAGCAAAACGTGCCACTGATGAAGAACAGCAAAAACAAAAGACTAGATTTGATAGTAAAAGGTTCAAACCTCCACAGTATTCCACAGGGGATATTGTTTTGGTGTCGGCGCAGCCTATAGCTACTGGCCAAAGTAAAAAGTTGACTGCGAAAGCCAAAAGTCCATTCAAGGTTACTGCTGCACTACCAAATGACCGTTATAAAGTCGAGGACTTGAGAGAGCTTCACAAGACTCGAGGTCGTAAAACTGTAGTGGCAGTAGACAGTATGCGTAAATGGATAACATTTGACGCATTGGAATAATAAATGAGGTGAGATTAATTCTTGTCATTTTGTTTGCATTTAGTTACAGATCTAATAAATAGTCAGTATCATATCTACTTGGGTAGTGAATGGTACTAAATGTGATTGATAGTTGGTATTTTGGGTCAAGTTAACCAGTTCACTTGAAAAAAGGTTGAATAATAATACCAATTGGATTTGTAAAAAAAAAAATGCTGAGATCGTGGAGACTCCATGAAAAATATATGGAGTCCTCATTTTCCCTAATGTGACGGCTGTTCAAAGTTACATAAATAGGTATTTCTTGGAAAATGTCGAGTTCATTTGATGAGTTTCGAAGACTCTTATGATGAGTTTCGAAGACTTTCATGATGAGTCCCGAAGACTCTTTTGGATGTTTGTTTGAATAATGGCCATAGACGTAATGTCAAATGAGGGCCATGGCCAAGTCGGGTGAAATCCGCGCGTATCTGCTAGTCACAGGTATGTGTTAAGAGGATTCACTGGCGGAGGCTGGACTAGGCCAAGTCAGTAGTATCTGCGCGTATCCGCTGGTCACGGGTATGTGTTAAGGGGATTCACTGGCGGAGGCTGGACTAGGTCAAGTCAGTAGTATCTGCGCGTATCCGCTGGTCACGGGTATGTGTTAAAGGGATTCACTGGCGGAGACTGGACTAAGTCAAGTCAGTAGTATTCCTGCGTATTCACTTGTCATGAGTACGTGAAAAAGGGATTCACTGGCGGAGGCTGGACACTCAGTCGGAGTCAGGTGACCACGGATTAAGATATGGAGCTGCATTCTTAGTTAAAGGTGGCATCTGGCCAGGCTGGCAGCTCAAATACCCATAAAAGTATCAAAATTCCACCCATGTACCATTCCTAGGCGCCATCTGGTTGTTTTGCTCTACGTTTTGTGTTCTTATGGAACTGATCACTCCAAATATGGAACACAAATTGGGAACAAAATCAACCGATCCAAAAAATGAATATTTGATTATAAACTAATATTTTGTTTGTTATACCAATGTTTTAGATTCAATAAATGT
Organism: Dromius quadrimaculatus; assembly: GCA_963989225.1. Lineage (NCBI taxonomy): Eukaryota > Metazoa > Arthropoda > Insecta > Coleoptera > Carabidae > Dromius > Dromius quadrimaculatus. Next base: position 32,796,092 of record OZ022330.1, read on the forward strand.
CAGGTGAGCTGATCGAGTCGAGGACGGCTCAATTATCAGGAAGGGCCGATTGTGGAGGAGTACTTTGATCGCCTTCACGTGCTAATTGTCTACATGCGCCCAAATAAGAAGTGCAGTACCAGCAAGAAGATGCTGGGGTTTACTTTAATCGTCTTCACGCGTTAATTGTTTACACGTGCCCATATAAGAGTATAGTATAAACAGGAAGACGCTGAGGCCTGCAATATTCCCATTATTGGCCATGACGTCATCTTGAAGCAAAGGGGGCTCATTGAGGAAGAAGGTGATATATGGATGGTGATGGGAATATGAAGGCATTCAATATTCAATATTCAAATCCACAAGAAGTAGAACATACGTAATATTAAGCTCTGTGTTGTAAGATTATCGAGTTACCAAGTATTATAACAGTTAAAAACAATATAAATATTAAAACCAATTCTGTCTATCATTTATTTTAACGACGACAACTTATATAATAATTGGGAGAATTTTTTTTTCTCAAATATATTTATTTATCATCCATAATCTTTTTTTTTTCTACACATCCACCATTTAAATTCAGATCTAGATATATCGTAAATTATTGATGTTTAAGACTGGGACAAAAATTTATTTGATACTAAAATAATAGACCTACTAAATTGTCTTGGAAAATAATGTTTCTAACAGCAATAATTTAGGAAATATAAGCATCGTAAGATGTAGAGAATGGAATTTTTTATGAACAAATGCATGTTAAAATTGCAGACACAGGCTCAACAAAAGTTCTATTTGGAAGACCAACTGATGCTCTGAGAATCAGTTGGGATGTTCTTCACAGTATCTTCTATAGTTTAAAAGATGAAGCAGTTTGTCCTTGACAAGCCAGTAGCCGCTTCAATTTTGATATTATGTTATTTACAAATGCTTTGAAAAACAAAAAATTATATTCCAGTATTTGGTTGCATATAGTTGTTTTCTGAGTTTTTGTAGCTTTGGAGAAAAAATATACCAAAAACATCTTCTACATTTCATTCTGAATCGAATGAGCTATTGCTCAAATAAATGAATGAATTAATCATTTATTTTATGAAGCATTTATATGTTCAAATTTTCAACGTTTAGTACATAACAGGCTATTAGAAAGACTTTAAATTTGAAAAGCACTTTTACAGTGTTAGAGATCATTTTTAAGTCAAGTATGGAAGATGTGCAAATAATAAAACGTGAACGTTACATCATTCAATTTTGGCAATTGTGATAACATTTAAATTCATACAATTACTTGGGAGTACCCAAAGGAGTCCAAAATCTTGCATTTTTATCCAGTCCACGATGAAAACCCAAAATCTCTTATCGGCTAATTAACTTTATAACAACTATTTTTACGTTCTATCTATCCGAAGTTTCGAATAATAAAGATAGCCCTGAATTTAGCCGTAATATTTTATTGATTTGATATTCAAGACTGAGAAGTATATTTTGCCTAGGTAGCGGTATTTTATCATGTGACTTATTTGAGTTTTACTACCTAGTATAGTATGGGTGGTCCGTCCCACATCCCCCCGTACGCTCCTGGACTGTCCATCGCCGACATTGACCCATATTGTGTATTTATTTACGGCACGTGCCCCTTTTTTATGCAGGCCAATAGTGCATTTAACTCCAACCACGTGTATGAACCAGGGAACACATGATGAGATAGAAAGAGGTATTCTATATTCGAAAATATTATTAAACATAATTCAATATTATCTGTGCTACAATATTCGATAATTATATTTAAGTGTTACGAGCTTCGAGTTTTATATAGATACATTCTTATCTACAAAATCGCCTACATTAGAAAGTGAAATCATAAAAATATGGCAGGACGTAAAATAAAAGCTGTTTCAATTGAAATTAATAACAACTTGCTCAAAATGCCAACAAATTTCTATTCAAAATTTTAACCTCATTCCTACAAACTCAAATATCTTAAGAACTGGAATTGAAAATTTGGAGTCTGCAATCACAAATAATAGACTTATTTATAAAAATAACAGATGTTCAAAAGAACAGTGTGATGGTATTATTTCTATTGAAAATAACACAGCATATTTAATTTTCATCGATTATTTCGCTGAACATAATAACTTCGTTGTGTTGAAAAAAATACCAAATATATTAAATATGGGAAAACATTCTTATTTTCTAAGAGCAGCGATCGAATTCCAGGAACCATCTGTTACTGGAACTTCAGGTCATTTTATTTGTTATTGTAAGAGAAATAACTGGACATGGGAAATATATAATGATTTGTCAGATAAAGTTATTTTAGCATCTTCGGATACTATTATCAACGCATGTTTGTTAGTTTATAGTATATAATAGTTATTTACATAATTAGTTATGAAAAGTGCCATATTGTTTGACGAAAGGTAATATTTGCCAAAACGAGCGTAGCGAGTTTTGTAAATTACGTGAGTCAAACAATATGGCTTTTCATAACGTATTCTGTACAAAATTTCATCTAATTCCGTCAGAATAATTTTAACTATATTTTTCAATGAGAACATCTCTCACGTCACTCCACCAAATTCAGATGACTGTGATTCATGACCATCTATTGTTACTACAGAAACAAGAGTGCACTGAAATAAACAAATATCAAATTTTCACGTCAAAATAGTTTTTTAAAATGTGCTCAAGCAGTAATATCCTGAGTGATATAGTACTCTTTGATATTAAAGACTGCCAATGCTGCATACTGTGAATAATAAATCTTTCTTTTAATTGTACGCAGATAAGTATAATTGATTAGCTCTGAAACATGGCCAGTTACGTAAAGTCATTACGTAACTACTTTATGCTACTTTACGCAACTGTTGCATTGCAGTTATGAAAAATGGGACGTTGCATAACGTCAGAAATTGATGTAAAGTTTGACTTTTCAAAACGGAATTAGATAAATTAGATTACATGATTATTAAGCTACATGAAAAATTAATTATTTTATTTTCTCTTTGTTACAATTATTATGGCTAATTTTATGTATCAAATTATATTTTTGTTCATGAATAAATTAAAAACGATGAATTTGTCTTTTTGTTCTATTATCTACATGGTGAGTGAGTTAGATATATCCCCTACTGTAGTTTATGTTTGAGCGACAAATATTTTACAGCACTCTTTCTTCCAAAAATATAATTTTAATAGTAGAAGTTAATAAATACTGAAGTAGATTAACTATTTGTATGCGAAATCAATGAACAAATTGAAATGTACTGCTCTAGTACTGTGAACATATCTTTCTGTCCTTGCTAGATGACAAGTAAATTACCTTTTACATTCGTCTTTCAATTTTTTCCTAGTTAACGGAAGATGAGTATTTTGCTTAGGTAAACGGAAGATGAGTATTTTGCTTAGGTAAAAGAAAGTGAAACTTTTACCGTTCTAGGATGGTAAATAACGTATTTTCTCTTACTGTTCGTCCAAATTTTGATGTTGATGATGGGATTCTACACATCTATAGACTTATTTTCTCGTATTTTTTATTATTATCATTGTCGAAGAAATCGTATAGATACAAATTGTAAAACACTAGAATAGCTTCGATATTCACGTACTGTAACATTGCACGAATTGAATTATTTTATTGATACGTATGAAAGATCAGCAAACAATAAACGAAAATTTGTGGCTGCAATAAAAAATGTGAAATATCATCATACGTACACAATTTTATCAACAATGTTCTTCCACATTCAATTGTTCACAAGTCATTTGTGACTTATTGACAAATTATGTGACTCATTGACAAATTATGCAACTATTTGTTTTTGGCTGAAGGGACGATTCTAACAGTCGCAAGTTTGAATTTAAAATAAAGTCTGAAATCCAAAAAATGTTGGGAATTGTAATTTTTCTTTTGCTCAACCTACATTAATTTGGTTATGTGTACGCAAACGTGAAGTTAGCGTTCCTATTTCATATTGTCTATAAATTTTATATACAGATAGCAAAAAATTCTAAACATACAGCAATAATTAGCAAAAAATGAGCAAAAAATTATAGTACAACAAGAAAAGTGAAATTTAGTTATGGGTACGCAAACGTGAAGTTACCGTACACTTTTTGTATTGTTTATATGTAATATATGAAGATGGCAAAAAATTCGAGACACCCAGCAATAATTAGCAAAAAATGAGCGAAAAATTATAGTACAACAAGAAAAGTGAAATTTAGCTAAGGGTACGCAAACGTGAAGTTAGCATGCCCTTTTTATATTGTTTATAACTAATATATGCAGCTATCAAAAAAATTGAGTCATACAGCAAAAATTAACAAAAAATGAGCAAAAAATTATGAAACCATAAAAAAAGTGAAATGTTGTTAAGGGTACGCAAACGTGAAGTTAGCGTGCCTTTTTTATAATGTTATTAACTTTCGAATGAGAGCGGCAAAAAATTTTATTCATATAGCAAAAATTAGCAAAAAATGAGCAAAAAATTATAGTGTAGGAGAGATTATGATACTTCACTATGGGTACGCCAACTTCACGGACCTTTTCCTCTTCAGTTCTCTGCAAATGACCGTCGATTTTGTTGATTGACGACTCCAGCGGAGCAGAAAAAACTTCAAGCACGGATAGTAGAGGATTTATATCGCTGATTGAGTCGATTACCTAGCTTGCTCGTAAATGTAGTGTGTAACAGATGAATTAGACATCTAGAAAGATATGAAAGAATTGATAGGAGCAAAAGTGTAATCAGCCAAATTGAGAATCGAGTCGCGTGGTTACTTTTCGAATCAGCGGCTCCCAATAGTCCAGTCAGTAAAGACTTTTTTGCTCACAAAACATATGATTGTATGAAAATCTAGATAAAGGTAGTTGAAAGAAGAAAGTACTTCCAGAAAAGGGTAAGATTTGCATGTCATATCTTGCAAAACTCAAAACTTAGCTTCCTGATGAAAAGCTTGGATATAAAATTTCAGTCAAAAACTCGTACGCTTTCTCAAGACGAACCGATAGACAGGCCGATCAAGAGTCCGATAGATTAGCAGACCGACAGATCAACTGATTTTTGTCATTCAGAAAAGTCGAAACGTGAAAATTCTTCAAAATTTAGAGCTGTCAAATGTCACGATTCCTACGCTTTCTCTATTATATATAGATCAGGGAAATTGAAATAGCACAGGATGATCAAAAAGATCTTTGCTTTCATGTCTATCTGTTTAATTATCAATTTTCAATTGATTTTATAGAGAAAGCAATGATACAATGCAAACAACTGGAATATTTGCGACAGCTTTTTATTTTCTGTCGTTATTCACTCAAAATGGGATGGAATGTTCCTATATATTCTCTCAAGATGGTACATAACAACTATTTATCTTCAAACTCTATTCTTCATATCAGAAGAAAATCGTATTTGTCGGAATATTCAATTTTTCTTTAGTTCCATATCAACGAGAAGCTTTCCAATCAATTATATATTATCAATAGCAATAATTAATATGGAAGAGTGAAAATTGGGACATAGTCTAGAAAAATATACGCTTCCAAATGCCGCTTGGCCTATTTAATTGCATCAAGTAATATCCATATATTAAATTATCTTCATAATCTGGCTGAAAGAATAATATCATTCGATATCATCGCATGAAATTTTCAGGGCAAGTAGACGATTCTCAAATAAGTGAAATGATTTTGTTTGCCAGAGTCTATAACAAAGGAAAACATTTGGAGGGACTATCTATTCAGTTATAAACACAAATTAACAATGGAGGACGCTAAGCGGTAGTTCGTACTTCACTAAAAACATCTAAGCGGCATTCGCACATCTGAATATCAACTTCCTGAACACTGCCTTGGAATTTGCATATTCCACAACAAAAAATTATGTCGAAAGAAGCGATATTCCAACACTTTATTCAAAATGACGCTGTAGGCCGCTTATAATCATTTAATTATCATTTTCGACGAAACAGAGGCTATCAGTGTAGTTACCATGGTTACTTCCCAACAATTCAAATATTCATTTCCAGCTTTGTGTTTGATGTTCCATAATTTTCGAAGTTTCTTCTGTAATATTGGTGAGTCTCCCAAAGGATAATCTACAACATGTTTGAAAAGGCGTATTCCACACTCGCGAACCGTACTCCTCGCCTTCGACTCGGATCACAAACTTTCCACTCGTTTGGAACGAATATCATTCCAATAATTGTTTTAGTATATTTTATTTCGATTCAGTCTGCTTCAAACTCAATTTCACGTCCACAGGCGCAGTTTTAGGATCAAACTCTGTACGAAATGAATTGAAATCTTATAATATATAACGTGGCACTTAAGTGCTTGATTTAGTCCTGAGACTGGAGTTTATGGCACAAAACGTTGAGGGCACTACTCACCTGAGAGATTAAAAGCACTCAAGTCATTTGTTATACATGCTATTTTTTGCACTACCGTGTTTATATCAAATTACAATAGTCTGAAAGCAGAATAATCAATCTCAAAATTTTGAGAACAGAATTGATACAAAAATGTCGAGTAAACTCAACATAGTAACAAGGCTGGCTACGGTTAGTCCATGTGCCAGACCGCTCAAATAGGGAAATTGGTATAAATTGGAGGGACCAAATCAAACTTATACTGCTTGTTCTTATGACCATATAGAACATGAGAAACTATGATGACCATCTAAGAACAGTAGCTCTTGAAAATGACGGCCATTCTAAATGGCTGCCGGCTGCGATCCTTCAAACCATCATATCTTGCAAATGGTGAATCAAATCTCAGTTTTTTTCTCAATGATTGTGAGCAGTTTCACGGTTCACATCCATGTTCCATTTGATGAGAGTCAAATTATCAATATTCTATGAAGAAAAAGTAGAAAAAGTTGAAATAACTTACATTCTTGTTTTAGTAGTTTATAAGAAAAGATAGAAATATCTACCTCGATATAGAAGCTGCAGTGCATCTCCTAATCTATAAAAAGAAGAACAAAACATACAAACTGATTCATTTGAAGCCAAGATATATCAAAATTTGTTCAGCCGGAAAGCTGTCACCCCAAAAACTCCCTATATGAAAAAATGTAAAATGCTAGTGAAAATTGAAATGGGGCATTTTGAATGTGAATTTTTAGATCTCAAACGTATTATATATGCTTGTAGAATTGTACAAGATCAAACAATAACAAACTTATAAACACAATGGATGAACTCTGAGTAGGAACCTTATATTACAATGAGGATACTTGAAACTATTAACCAATAAGTATTCATTTTGTAGGTATTCATTCATTCATCATTCAGGAATAATGAAGTGAACCGTATGAAGGTAAATATGACAGTAAAATCAAAGAGGAACGCAAAATAGCAAAAGGCATGAAGTAGATTAAAACAAAATAAATATTTTGGTAGTGGATATTTATTTCTTTTTACTAGAGTCCCGATCATAGTTTTCGATTATTTTAGCACATTCTCTATCATTGCTATAACTGTGTGAATCTTTACACCCTTTGAAGCCGCAAAAACTGATGCACAATAAATTGCTCTGAAAGCAACTACATGCCCAATCAGGCAGATCTCTTTCTTACAGAAAAACTACAATGAGAGGATATATTTAGGAGCTGAAATACCACTATACCATTTACTCACACTAAATATCTCTTCCTCAACCATAGACAGTGGGATCTGGAGTTCTCGAATACTATTCTAGCCTTCAAACGTCTTGCATGCTGCATCAGCGTATTTTTGCATGGTGGACTTGATTTATGCTCACAGTGGAGGACATAACGCTTATCATGAGTTTAAAACACGTGTTCAAAAAAGAGAAGGCTTCTATCTACCCATGAAGAAAATCAGGCTGAAGTTAGAAACGCTTAAAAAGAAAGTGATAGCCAAGTTTTCCAACAAAGAAATCGTACTTCATTGTGATCGAGATCTTCTCGGTTAATTGACATACATAGCAGAAACTCAAAGTCTTGACATAGGTCTGTAGATCTTCAGAAGGATATAGGAAGTTTTCATACATTGCAATACGGAATGAGGATCAAAAAAAAATTGTTGATTTCAAGCTAATAATTTGTGCTGATGATGAATAGCATCAACTTCAATTGGATTCCATGGTTGGTTTGGCTGCGACACTGTGAGGACCTTAGCAAGAAAAGGAAGTATGAAAAATATGCATACATACCGATATCAAAAAATATTAAAAAGCTTTCAGAGAGTTAGGACGGAAATAAGTTTTTTTTTGATGGGTTAATGACATCTTTCCAGAATTTTTTCTGCTGATGCAGTATGCGAGACGAGTTAGTAATCAGCTGATGTTTGAGTCAGGAGTCTGGAATAGTATCCGGAAATTCAAGATCCCGCTGCTCATGGTAGGGAAAAAGATCGCTAGGCTAACTGGAAAATGTAGAAGATGACAGGTCTTCCTGATTCTGAATTATTTTTCATTGATGGAATGCTTCTCTATGAAAGAGATTTGTCTGATTGGGGCATGTAGTTACATTCAGAACAAGTGGAAATGCACTAGTTCTTGCGACTGCAAAGGGTGTGGAGATTCGCACAAGTATAGCAATAATAAAGAATGTGATAAGATAATTAAATACTGTGATAGTGAGTTTTTTGAGAAGAAATAGATACCTGTTATAACAGAAATGAACTTAGATGTGATCTATTTTGTATCAATCTACTTTGCGTCTTTTGCTTTTTTGCGTTCCTATATAACTTCATGATCATGTTTACCTTCATTGCTACAAACTTCATGGTCTAACTTCTCTATTTCTGAGAAATTGATGCAAATCATATATCTTCAAAGAATTTACCTATTGATTAAGTACCTCAAATATTCTCATTGTGAAAAAATGATTTCCTATTTCAAATACATCTATTGCGTTTCCCATTTTGTAAGTAAATCTTCTACATGTATCAATAATATGTTTAAGGCAAGAAACTCCCATTCAAAATGCCCTAGATCAATTTTCACGAGCATTTTAAATTTTTCCCATACCATGTATTTTTAAAGCGACAGTGTTCCAGCGGCTCAAATTTTGATATATCTTGGCTTCAAATGGACCGATTCAAACGTTTTGTTTGATTACCTTGTAGATCATAAAATGCACTACAGCTTTTATATCAAGGTGAATGTTTCTATCTTGCACCATTTTCTGGAAAACCACTGAAACAAGAAAAATGGTATCTCCGCAATCTTCACTTTTTCTTCATGAAATAACGATCATTCGACTTTTATCAATAATAAAAGAAATGTAAACCGTGAGACTGACCACATTTGAAAAGAAAAGTTGGAGTTTGATCAACCGTTTGGGAGTAATGATGGTTTGAAAGATAGCAGTTCGCGGCCATTTTGAATGGCCGCCATTTTCAAAAGCTACCATTCAAAGATGACCATCATGGTTTTCCATACTATATATGATTACAGAAACATACAATGTGAATGTCATCTGGTCCCTCCAAATTATATCACCAAGTAGTCTGGCGCACAAACCAAGAAGTTGTTGAATAGATAAACTTGCTGTGGATGAGAAATTTGATATTGATAAGGCTGTAGAATACGTAACTATGAAATCATTTCCCCAAAAACCTAGAAAATTCACGAACAACAATAAGATGCATTCTGTAAAATTGAGGTAATTGCGATATTGCCAATATAAATCATGAACAATAAAGGTTTGAGTCCTGATAAAACAATTCAATTTGACATTTAGGTAGGTACTATGATTATTCAGTTTTTTATCCCACTTTAGTCTCTCGTTGGAAAAATATTGATACCTTACAAATAACGAGCGATGGCGGTGCTTTACAGACTTCCAAAAGCGAGTATGCTGCCAGGACTTAGATTAGACGTAATATGATGGTTGAAAAGCGCAGAATGTAAATGCGGGGTACGCGAAGATCGACCAACAAGCGTCAAGCCGCACTGAACGTAAAAGCATTGACTGTATCAGTCCTAAAAGTGTTTTGCGTTGGATCTACTGGCCACGAGTAATATCTTTGACAATAAATGAAATAATTGATCTTCAATTGTTCGGTAACATCAGATTTTCACATTAAATCAGTTCAAAAAGCAAGTGATTCTAAATTTAGCAATATAATACTAATAATAATAATGATAATGAATTTATTTGTGAATCGAATTAAGTAAATACATGTACAAAGGAATTATTGACTTTTACATAAAATATTCACGGAATAGGATGATTTTGAACTTGTGATAATACAGTAAGTTTCATAGATATTCAACGGTAATATACCGATAGAGAGGTGTATTATCGATATACCGAAGAATTTCACGAAAATACTTTTTGTCTTTTGGGTAATTTTTTACGAGACTTTGGGGATTCATAATCTGATAATACCCGAGAGCTTTGGCTCGAGGGATATTATCGTTCATTATGAATCTTCAAATCCGCCGAGTAAAAAATTACCCAAGACAAAAAGTATTTGAGTTAAATTCAAGGTATATGCGATAATAGACCGAATCATGAGGTGTATTTGCAAGGATTATTCCACAAACCATAAAATTTATTAATTGGTATATTTTTTATTATTTTTTGCAAAGCTACTGTGGTATATCGAGTTGGGCGAAAATATAATCGCAATATACCTCGTTACCATGCAGAATCCTTCGATTTCATTGGTTATTGCTGAGGTTTGTGATACACATGTTATGTCTTATTGATTCAGAATAAAAGATCTCATTTTCAAGGAATTCATTAGGTAATTGTAGAGATTATATATCATTTTCTTGTCCGATATGATCAAGATGTTTCGAGCGATATTGTTCTTTATTACCTTAAAATTATGAGAAGAAATGTAATGGCTTCGAAAGGGAGAATATAGAAAGCATTTTTTGAAGTACAGATTGAATAATAATATGAAATTATAGATATATATATATATATATATATATATATATATATATATATATATATATATATATATATATATATATATATATATATATATATATATATATATATATATATATATATATATATATATATATATATATATATATATCATCGGATATGTATAATCAAGAGATTCAAAAAATCTGTCAAGTGAAATGCGCTCTCAGCCCAGTCGGTTGCTGTGGAAACAGTAGACCATTATTCTTATACTACAACATTCCTAAATTCTGATTTCCAAAATTTTACGACTACCAACAGATCTGAATTAATGCGCAGAATTAAAAAATAAACTCCCAATTATTTTCGGTTCAGTCTATTGTTATAAAAATAGTAGGCAATCATGAGATATTACAGTAGACTGATATATCAAATTCAAATATTTCATACCTGATCGTTTCGAATTTATGCGAGAAATTCCCAAAGACTGTCAAGTAAAGTGCACTTCCGGCTTGGTAGATCTCAATAAAAATAGGATATGAGCATCTAGACGGTATAAGCGTCCTAAATAGGCTCTTTGCGAATAGATTGCAGCGCCAGTAGTGGTTAATTTTGACAGTACTAGCAGGAAAACAAAACGTTATCATTGTACATGATTTCAGAATATATATACCAAATTTAAATTATAAAGCAATTTATAAGCCAGTTTAACATTTCTACAAGTTTCCATCCAGAGAACATGAAATAGGAATGGGAAAAATGGATTCAGGCTATTAAACGAGTAAAAAAAGTAAAAAGAAGTCAATAATAATTATAGAATATGTATTAAATGTAGAAATTACTTGATGAAACTGGAAAACTTATGTAAGAAGTTAGGTTAAACCATTGTAAGCTATAGCAATTTTGTATGTATTATTTTTATGTATCGGATAAGTTTTTGGATATTCATGCAAAATATCTCGCGTTTCATCAACCTAAGGCAATGTGAAAAAAATATACTTTCATGTGACATGTTTTGATTCGTTTGACAGACATATAGCAGCCTATAATTAATTACTTCAAAATAACATATCTTACTTCGATAAAAACTTTAAACGGACAAGAATTAATCGACATTTGCTCTACAACAAGCGCGGAAATCAAACTCTTATCCAAAAACAGTTTTTCTTCAACATTAAACACATGCTTACTTCTTGCACTAATTTTCCTCTTTCTAATATTGTACTCCGGATACAATCAGGTTATATGAATTGGAATCCTGTTCCTATTATAACTCCATTAGTCATCATTCACTTGTGTGTTTTTAAACTTATTTCAAGCTTCAATATAAATTTTTTAGCTTTAATTCACTTATTCCACGTAATGACAATTCAAACTTTTTCCTGCAGCTACTTTCAAAATTAAACATTTCGAGCGCTAGTGTCGCTCTCCAACGTTTGCGCAAAGAGCCTATACTGAATTATTACAGTATACATTTGAATTTGTTGTACAGGAACTTTCAGAACGACTTCAAGTTTCAAAACATCGGGTTCGCAACAGGCTGTGGAAAAGGTCATTGGCACACCCAGCATCAAAATCTCTAGTAACAATAATATCAGCACTAAATGTTGACACACAAATCTTAAAGATGAGGAGGAGCGTAATGAGATGAAGAATGTCGTCTGCAGGATGGAGTGTGTTCCTTGTGTTAGCTTCTACATTGGAGAAACATATCAACCTGTAAATAAGAGCTTATATTAACACCATCATATAGTCCAGACAAAATAGGAAAAATAGAAGAACTAACCTGTGTATTACCAATTTTTTCAGGAATGTCATGAGAAAGGTCCCTTGATCAAAATGTAATAGCAAAAAGTGGAATCACCATGCCGCCGGGGGGAAGAGGGATCTTTAAAGGTCCGTTTTTCAACTATTTTGCTCATAACCTGAAAACGGTACGTCCTAGCAGAAAATTTTCAACATACAAATTAAAGCTAAATAAATTTCCTATAGTTTTGCATCAACACATTTTTTCAAAAAAATTCATAGTTTCGGAGATATTGGCTCTCAAATGTAGGCAATCTGTCAAAAAACGCAATTTTCCCAAAGTTTTTTATCAAACTTTTCCTTCTAGCCCTTCCTCCATTAGTTCCACAGAAAAATCGCAAAGAAGAAAGTTGCCGAGCATCAATTTCCTTCGAGAATATATATATATATATATATATATATATATATATATATATATATATATATAATATACTATGCATGTTTATGTAGCATAGGTCTGGGGTTGCAGGGTTTTTGAGATTTTGGCAACAAATCGTGATTTAAACAGGAAGACTCTGAGTCCTGTTTCTCCATTATTGATGGCTATAAATGTCAATATATAAGTACAATATAATATAAATATGAGTTATTTATTCAGTTTATCACACATAGTAGATGTCGTGTAGACGGGGTTCGCATGTGCTTGTAGTGGATCCTATGTTATGTAGAAGAGTAGTAGTAGAAGAGTTTATTCTTAAATTGTTTTTGAATTGACTGGTAGACGAAGCTGTTATAAGCTCCAGCCAGCCAACCCAACATACAAATCCTCTGTGTCCCCTCCCTTCCCCGTGACACTAGCTCCTTTCAGCTCGTTACATTACTACGTTCTCAGTATCTTTTTCATGAAGCCTGTGCGAGGTAACACAGAGATGAAAATATTTTCTACCACACAATTGCAGGAGCTTCCCTTCAGTGAATCTATCCTTCTCATCTATGGGTTCTCAGGATGCGACACCACGAGCGCAATATCTGGCAATGGAAAAGCGTCCATCCAAAAAACATATGCAAACGAGCCACAGAGCTTGAAATCAGTCTCAGACGTTTTCTACAACCCAACGTCAAGTACTGCAGGCATCACCAAAGCTGGGGAGAAAATGTTTCTCGTTCTGTACCAGGCTTCACTCAACAAATGGGATCTTAACCATCACCGGTACAGTTCCTTCATAAAATCCTCAGCCAAGGGAAAAACAAACTTCGCATCCTTACCACCTACCAAAGGTGCGGCTCAGCAGCACTCGCTAAGGATGTATTATCAAATTCAACAATGGTTTGGCAATGAGCTCCTGGATCCACAACGATGGGGTTGGGTACGAGACGGAAGTGGAGAACTTACCTCTGTCAAGACCCCCGAACCTCTTGCTCCTGCAAGTGTTCTGGAGTCAATTTTCTGCAGATGTGGGAGTGGTTGTGGATCCAGATGTGGATGCCGGAGGACAGGCATCCACTGTTCACCAGCATGTGTCTGTGAACAGGCATGCTTGAACGCACCCTCCTCAGCGCTCTTTCTCGAGGAAGATGACAGCGAGGAAGAGGACAATATTACAGAGCTCGTGTAAGACGATACATTATATTATGAACATTCAACTATCACTCTTATCAATTTACATTCAACTCAAAATTATTACTTTACATTTTACTCAGTTATTTCATTTATATCAATATTATTTGTTTTGTTCTCAACATTCCATGCATTGTACTTTTTCAATAAACACTGTGAGGTATAAAATTGTACTCTTGTTACTTGTACGTACATAACCGTAACAACCCAAGAAAAGCTGCTTCTTCAGCAGACGGAAGGGAATATATTCGTATATATATATATATATATATATATATATATATATATATATATATATATATATATATATATAGTTTAAGGTAATCGCGACTGGTTGATTAGTTGAGAAATTTTTTTCTTGTTCCAAGTCTTTAGTGTTATTGAAGTCCATGTTATATTTATTAGTACTGCAATGAGTTGCAAGGGCGCATGCATCTGGTTTGTGTTTTATATCACTTTTGTGTGATGTGATTCTGTCTTTCAAATTTCTAGATGTTTGGCCAACATAGCACTTATCACAGTCGTTGCATTGTATTTTATAGATCACATTCGACTTTTGCAGTTCTGGCACAGAATCTTTCAATTTTGAAAAAATGTTTTTTACAGTTTTTCCGCTCTTTTGGGCTATTTTTAAGTTATCATCATGAAGTACATTTATCAGTTTAGGTGTTATTTTTTCGATGAAAGGTAATGATACGTATCTTATGTTCTCACTTTGTTGTAGTTCTGTATTATTATCATTAATTTGTTCAATAATCGTTGAAGTAGGCGTATTGAATAGTATACTATTAAGAAGCTTTTCTGGGTAGCCATTCTTTCTGAGGGTTACACCAAGCTTGCGGAGATTTTTTTGGTGGAACGTTGGATGTGCAATTCGAAGAATTCTTTGTTTCAATCCTGTTATCACGTTGATTTTCATTTTTAAAGGTTGCTGAGATAAGAAATGTATATATCTACCGGACGCCATTGGTTTTTGTTACCAATCTAATTTTAATATGTCATTGTTGTCTCTTATAATAAGAGTATCAAGAAAAGGTATAGACATTTCTTTCTCTATTTCGATGGTAAATTGTATATGTGGGTTGAAACTGTTGAACACATCCAGGATAGTATTCGCTTTTTCAGCTGGTATTGTGCACACGATATCGTCGACGAATTTCTTTATGAAACTTACTTCGAAGCTCAGTTTTGGTATACAATTGTCCAATAAATAGTCCATTATGTATTGGGCTATAATTGGGCTTATTATTGCACCCATTGGGCTTCCAAGAGTCTGTCTGTAAAATTTTTTATCATATGCACAATAGCTGCTGTCAAACACGAATTTTAGGCATTTTATGAGATCTTGCAAGGACAACGGTGTATGTTGTTCGATTTGGTCCCATTTTATAAATATACTTTCAATCGCTAACTCTATTGTTATTAAAAATTAACTTCTCTCATAAACAATGAAAAAGATAAATTAATGACACAAAGCCATTGGCTAAAAAATCTTACAAATAACCTTGTACCCAGTAACGTTCAAAAATTATTAAGTTTGGGACCTAAATTCTGTATACAAGAAACACCAAATGAACTTGATATTCCAAGATTATTAAGTGATATTAAATCTATAATATCAAATTTCAATGAAAATAAAAAAAACTTTTGTAGAGCACAAGCTACAAACATCATTACCAATTTTTGCAATTCTGACACAAAAAATCAGTCATATATAAACACACTATATAATGAAACAAGAAAATATCTAAACGAAAATAAAGATTTGATAGTTTTACAATCGGATAAAGGTAACGTTACGTGTATTATGGAAAAAGACGACTACCATAATAAATCATTAGCAATTTTGAATGATCAAACAGCCTATAAATTACTGAAAGGTGACCCAACATCCAATATACAACAAAAAGCCAATAAATTAGTATCACAATTGAAATTGGAGAGCAAAATTACCCCAGAAAATGCCAAAAATTTAACAATCTATAATTCTACAGCACCTAAATTCTATTGCAAACCAAAAATACATAAAGAAACACTTAGCGTCAGACCAATAGTAGCTTCAATAAATGCACCAAATAGTAAAATTTCACAATTCATTACAGACATTCTGACCATAGCATACGATAAAGAAAACCAATATTATATAAAAGACTCATTTGACTTTTCTATTTTCATCAATAATTTTAAAATACAAACCGCCACATACCTATAAGTCTGGATGTTGTATCACTTTTCAGTAACATTACAATAGAGTTAGCGATTGAAAGTATATCTATAAAATGGGACCAAATTGAACAACATACACCGTTGACCTTGCAAGATTTCATGAAATGCCTAAAATTCGTGTTTGACAGCAGCTATTGTGCATATGATAAAAAATTTTACAGACAGACTCTTGGAAGCCCACTGGGTGCAATAATAAGCCCAATTATAGCCCAATACATAATGGACTATTTATTGGACAATTGTATACCAAAACTGAGCTTCGAAGTAAGTTTCATAAAGAAATTCGTCGACGATATCGTGTGCACAATACCAGCTGAAAAAGCGGATACTATCCTGGATGTGTTCAACAGTTTCAACCCACATATACAATTAACCATCGAAATAGGGAAAGAAATGTCTATGTCACACAAAAGTGATATAAAACACAAACCAGATGCATGTGCCCTTGCAACTCATTGCAGTACTAATAAACATAACATGGACTTCAATAACACTAAAGTCTTGGAACAAGAGAAAAAAATTTTAGAAAAAGATCTTTCCTTGAAATGGTATCAATAAACAAAACAGAAAATACAATGAACAAAAAAACTGACGTACAAGGCCTTAGCAATATATATTCTTTTCTATTACACTTAGATATTGAACAAAAAACAAAAAAAGAAACACCTACTACAACTAATTCATAACCGAAAACCAGATTTTGAACTTTTCGTAAATAAATTTACCTACATTTTCTTTTTGGAACTGCCGCGGTTTTGTAAGCAGTCTGAATTCTTCCTACAAAATTGAACATAACCTATAAATTGTCTTCCGTTGTCAAAACGAAACACACGTGTGTTGCAAGAACTTGCAGAAGAAACGTTTCATTTTATTTATCTTTTAAAAATGTTTTTAAAATGTATTGAACTGTGATAATATCTTACAAAATGAAAACTCAAAATATTCTAAATTTATCAGAGATGGAATTCTATTATAAATTCTCGAAAGTAATGTAAGTAAAAAATACTCTTATATAATTATGGACACATTGTAAACTTATGTATAATATTTCAGTACCCTGATGAAGATTTAAACATTGAAATCGAAAGCTTGGTAAATTTCAAATGAGTAATATTTGATTCAATTTAGCCAAAAATCAAGACTGCTTAAACCCGTTACATATTTGTTTTCTTATATATATATATATATATATATATATATATATATATATATATATATATATATATATATATATATATATATATATATATAATATATATATATACAAATGTATTCCCTTCCGTCTGCTGAAGAAGCAGCTTTTCTTGGGTTGTTACGGTTATGTATATTATAACTGCGAGAAACAATTTTTGGAACAAATTCTTCTACTACTACTCTTCTACATAACATAGGATCCACTACAAGTACATGCGAACCCCGTCTACACGACGTTCACAATGTGTGATAAATTACATAAATTACTCATATTTATATTATATTGAACTTATATATTGACATTTATAGCCATCAACGATGGAGGAATAGGACTGGTTGAATCACGATTTGTTGCCAAAATTTTAAAAACTCTCTAACCCCAGACCTATGCTACATAAACATGCATAGTATATATATATATATATATATATATATATATATATATATATATATATATATATATATATATATATATATATATATATATATATATATATATATATATATATATATATATATTCTTGAAGGAAATTGATGCTTGGCAACTTTCTTCCTTGCGATTTTTTTGTAAAACTAATGGAGGAAGAGCTAGAAGGAAAAGTTTGACGAAAACTTTGGATAAATTTCGTTTTTTCACAGATTGCCTACATTTGAGAGCGGATATCTCCAAAACTATGCATTTCTTCAGAAAAATGTGTGAAGGCAAAACTATAGAAAATTTATTGAGCTTTGATTTTTATGTTGAAAATTTCCTGTTAGGACGTATCGTTTTCAGGTTATGAGCAAAATAGTTGAAAAATGGACCTTCAAAGACCCCCCTTTACCCCGGCGGCATGGTGATTCCACTTCTTGCTATCTCATTTTGATCAAGGGACTTTTCTCATGACATTCCTGAAAAAATTGGTAATACACAAGTTAGTTCTTCTATTTTTCCTATTCTGGTCTATATAGCCTGGACTAATACGAAATCTAGAAATATCTACCACAGAGCTTTGACTAAACATTTTGTAGAAACCGGGCACATCTTTGATTTCAGAAATTTAACTATCATTGATAGGGTGTCAAACAAGCAGCAGAGGTTATTGTTCGAGTCTTTATATATAAACATGCCAGGAAAGAAGGTTACAAATAACAAACAGATTATAAAAACCATATCAAATGGGCCAGTAAATTTTTGGGGGATTTTACACTACCAACTTGGAATTTTTGTTTCGTTCTATAGTTGTTCGTCCCAGTGGCGTAGCGTGGATGTCAGCCGCCCGGGACGGAAGAAAATTTTTTCGCCCTCTTATTTATGTATTCCAATTTAAGACCTTAATATATAGTAATTCTGCAGAATTTTGGCAAGAAAGTCACATTATTGTGTATTATACAGGTTACAAATGATTGAATAAATGAATAAATAAATAAATGAATATATATATATAATATATATATATATATAAACATTCCAAAATAATTACTAATAAATGTCAAGAAATATAACTTACTTAACTGAAAATTACTTGTTCAGTTTTCTAATTTTAATCAATTGAAGCTCAATCAACATAGCAGATAGTCGAACAGAAAAATATACAACTACATAAATAAAAACGTGAATGAAATATTCGATACTCACGTAGTTGAATGTGACAAAAAAAAAATTTTTCATGAAGTTCAATAACTATACGTACTTATAAGCACTGAAATCAGTGTTAAGAAAGCGTAAGCGTTTACATATGAACGATACGATTGAGTTAATATGAATAGGACAACTGATGGACAATTCATCAATCAAACTGTCTTTGAATTGTCAAGACATCTGTTTTGTACATGATCTGCTAAGAATCAGTTTCATCCCACCTTCCTAGAATCATGAATCAATTTTATGACCTGTTTTCGTTTCTTGGAGATTCTTGCTGATTCTAGAATCTATTTTGAAAATATGAAATGGTTGGAATATCTACAAGATATTATTATTATTCATTGTGAAATTTTGCCGCCCTCTAAGTGTGCCGCTCGTTAGTAGTCAAAGGATCAAAATGTATAAGTTTCAAATAAAATATACAGAATTTGAAGACAAAAGTAGTTTCAATGAATTCTATGTTTAGATTTCTGGAGGCCCTCCATATTTCCTCAACTCTTCAAGGACGGATTGAATTTTTTTATTGGTTTTTGGCACCCAGTTGAAAGTTTCATATTTTGAGGATGTACAAATGAAAGAAAATGAGATTTTAGATTTTTCTAAATCAGTTTCTCATTGAAAGAGATACAGAAAGATTGTGGTGCCTCCACGGTACCACTAGAAAACTAAAAAAAAATTGTTTTCAAATATCAAGTCATTATTTCTTATGAAAAGCTTAGAAACAGTTACTTTTCTCGGGAAGAAATAGACCAACATTGCAAGTGGATCAGTGCCATCTAATCAAATGCGGTTCTATCCGTGTGCTGTAGAGTGCACAACGAACCTTGTTCTCATGAATTGGCATGTGAGCAACTTCATCATGTCTCTTTTCGGGTAGCACGATAACCTTTGATCGGTTTGCTGGAACTTCAGTGCTTCGTCTGCCTCGAGTAGGCATTGGTGGATTCGCATTTATCAGTCTAGTCACTACTGCAAAATGAAAATCCTCTATGATCAGTCCTTTACCGTCCAGTGAGCGTGCTTTGTACACGATGAAAGTATTGACCATTGCTAAATCTACGAAATGCCAAAAACGTCTTGGTCACCATTTTTGCGCCCTTCTATCCAATTTGTAAGTATCGACATACTGATCATATTCATCTACAAAGTTCATGTGCATGTTGTAATCCTTTACTGAGGCCAAACATGGGATATCAGTGGAAACTTCATCCTTTTGCTTTCTTGGAACAGTAACAGTGTCCTCTGGACCCTTGTGCCCTCTTCTAGCAGTACCACACGCGTAAATATTATCTGCCAATAGATCCTGTTGCAGCTGAATTCCATTGAAAAAATTGTCGAAGTGAGTACGGTGATACTTCCCGACCAATGGACGAGTGAGATCTTTCACTATTCGGCTGCCAAGATTCAATTCGGGATTATCGTTGACTTTTTGGTATATATTTGGAGGGATTGACATGCATACTCGGTTTCATCTGCACGAACCCAAATTCTATAGCTCCTTTTTATAGGTTCTTGTGGCATGTATTGGCCAGATTCTATGCAACCATCAAATTTGACCATCGACTCGTCAATGGCCTGATTTTCTCCTGAATTATAACAGTTCAGGAATGTTACTGACAAAACATCCAGTAGTGGTCGTAATTCATATAATTGATCATATACAGCCTCGCTCTTCTTCGATTGTAGAGAATTATCATTTAGTTGTAGTATAGTCAGTAGCCAGCTGAATCTGTCACGTGAAATGGATGTGAAGATATATGGATCTTTTAGTTCAAAGTTTGCAGACCAATAGTCCTTGTAGCTTGGCTTCCTTGTCAACCTCATCATGATATTCACTCCTAAAAAGCAGCTGATCTTATCCCTGGTTGTTGAAAGATAACAATCTTCATACTTTTGGGTTGCGTACAAATTCATTTGGAATGCTAGTTTGTCCATTAGATCTAGAAGGAATAGGCATAAAAATATATTCAACGGTGTCTCTGCAGATTCGGGTATGTTCGGACCAAATGGTTCATTGAAAGTTTCGAGTTCACTGTATTGACTTGTTTTCATCTACTTTATCTCCTCTTGTCGATCCACGAAACTTGCCAATGAGGTGTCATCCTTCGAATCGAGTATAACGATATATTCTGTGTTTGTGTAATTTCTTGATCATTGGTAGCTTCGTCTTATCTAGTATCCCCAACATCATCATGAACTAGCTCATTATTGTTCTCTAATTCATCTTCAGAAGGGGCTTCAGTAGTGGAAGAGTCCCCATCTGAAGGAATGTCTTCCAGTAAGCAGAACACATTATCAGAAAAAAAATATTTGTACTTATACGATAAGCGCCCCAGTGGTCCCAAAAAGGACCATAAATATTTGTGATCGTAACAAGAGGAGACTGTCATTCCTTAAACTTGCATATCTTCCTAACAGATCTACGTAATTTTGAATGTACAGTACTCGTTCGCCGCAGAATCTTGGGTTTTTTAGTATATGATGATATAACTATCTATAGTTCTTAACATTACTATGAAAACATATTCCAACCAATTATTGCTTTCCCACATAACTCCTTGCTAAACTTGTAGAAGCAGTAGTTCGTATTAGAGGATGAATTAAACAAAGCATAATGTCATATAACACTTGTATTAAATTCCAATTGAACATTACAATAAAACAATATTTATCTATAACTGATGTACAGTGGCCGCCGGTCTCAGAGTATTGATCTCATGTATTCTGGAAGTAAAACATAACAAAAGCAAACCACCTTGCTTAGTGAGGAATCACATCCACACACGGGGTATATACTTAACATCATCAACACACAATCACACCACTTCAAGTTCAGACAGGTAGACTAGGATATTAAGGTTAAAAGATCGGACTGAGCGTCCCAGACGCTCTCGTGAATCTCAGATTCACGCGCAAACCTCAGGCTTGCAAGCGAGTCCCAGACAGTGAGTTCATCAAGGCATTTGAGGTATTCAGTGGAAGTCGAGAACAAACCGAAGCTCAACCTCCCCACTCAGATGTAAGCGAACGTTGGACAACAAACACTTGTGACTAACTGACTAACTCACTATAAATTCTTCAAGATACGAAGACGATGAGCTAGCAACACTGATCGATACCACAAATGTTTTCGTCATATCAACAGCTATCACACTTCGGTACTTCGCTCACTGCAATTTGAATGGAGCAGGTCTCCTACTATGTCTTTCGTGTCGTAATACTGCGGCTATGATGAAGAGCTCTGCTTATTGTTGTGATAATTTCTAACTATTGCCATCACTTGCAATTGCTTCTTTTTTTTTTTTTTGGGCCATCTCTATTTTTTTGTACTCATGTCCAGTTTTCCGAGACTTATCATATCTCTATTTTCATTGTATTTGGTTTTAGATCATGTTCATAGCTACATCTTGTCACATTATTAATATTTTACTCACTGTTGGTCGTTCTTGTTGTACTTCAAAGTACGCTTACAACTGCGTCTGATGGTACGTGGACGGTGGCTGAAAAGTAATTCGCTTTGAGTTTTATTAATTGTCGAATTCGTCAAGTTTCTTATAGCAAATTGTTTATCCCCAATTCATCTATCTCAGTTACAACATATTCGGTAGTAGCTGCCAGCAAAGACTGGACGGTAGCGTTTACTCTCTCGCATTGCTTATGTGTCTCACTTCCGTATTTCTACAATATGATGCAAACTGTTCAGAGATTAGAACTGTTCCCGGATCAGATATCAAACTGGTTGGTGTTCTTTCTAAAGTTTGAAATAAGTGATCCAAAAAGTCTGATAACATGTTTCTTTCCTGTATTTTCACTGCTCTCATATTTTGTGAGTTCATTGAAGACGACTATCACGTAAATATTGCCTGCTAAGCTTTCAACAAAAGGTCCAATATGATCGGTGCTTATTGCACTGGTACTTTTTTCATATAATTGAGTAATGCTTGGTATTTTCTTCTTGACTGTTTGTGGTGCATACAATTCAAACATCAATCGATTCATTCCTCCACGTTCTTATTCCATATTTTGTCCATTTCAAAATGCCCAAAGCCATCATGGCAGGTGCGAACTATTTGCATTCGCTGTCCTTGGAGTACAATCCTTGTATTCCAGTGGGAGTAATCCGATATACACATTAATCTCTCAGGCAAGTCTCCATATATGTTCCCTTCATGATCTGTTTTTAGTGGTTCACTCGGAATATCTTCAACCAGTTTGAGTATTTCAAGTTTCATTGATCTGTAAGGATTCAATCAGCTGATTTAATGCGCAAAATATTGAATTCATTGGGGGATTCTTCTATACATGCTGGATTTCTACTCAAAGCATCCACGTGAGCCATTCGTGATCCTGAACGATATTCTATATCAAAAGTATATTCTTGGAGATCAAACCACCATCTTCCGACTCTAGATACTAAGTTTATCTTTGTACTTCCTGTTCTTAGGCATTACAGTCCGTTGCCAATTCTAAATGAGTTCTTAACGAATACACTTTCTACTTTTCCACTGTTTCCTCTACTGATAACTTTTCCACTTTGTAAGAATGATATTTCATTTCGGTAAGAGATGTTTGACGATTAAAACAAGCTAGTGGATGTGATTTGTTCGACTGATACTTTTGAAGAAGAATTCCACCTAAATCAATCCTGCTTGCATCTGTATGAACTTCTGTGTTAGCTTCAGGATGATACAATCTCAGAAGCGGTCTTTTCGTCAATCTCGTTATTGGTTATGCAATTTTTGCATAGTTCTTGATGAATTGGCGAGAATAACCAACGAATCCTAAAAACTTTCGCACCTGGTATACACTTCTAGTTGTTTATTCCGAATGGTGAACGAATAAACTCATACCGGCCAGTGGGTGTCATGAACACAGTTTATATTTTGAACTTTTCGCTATGGATATCTATGGGTATATCCTGACATCATGTCTAGAGAGGAAAAGTAATTTGATCCTTGTAATCTATCAAGTTGATCATCAATCCTTGGTAGAGGGTAACGATTGCTTACTGTTACCTAATTGAGACGTCTATAATCAATGCACATTCGTGCCTCTCCATTTTTCTTGTTCACAAGAAATATTCGTGCCAAAAATAGGAAATCTGATTCGCGGAAGATATCAGCGTCCAAAAGTTCTTGAACCATCTATTGTTCTTGCTTTCTCTCCAAAATAGATCATTTTTACGGTCTATGGGTAATAGGTGTCCAATCTGTCGAAACGATTTCCACTTGTGTTGCATCTCCGTGCGTCGAATATATTTCAAGATTTTGGCAGAACAGTGTCGATGCGTCTTCCACAAAGTTGAAAGTTGTTCTTGTAGATTTCGGTTATATGCTTTCCAATATTCAGCTCATCTTCCCCAATTGCTGGTTCTTTATTCCTTGGCTAAGGCTCTCTACCATCAGTCATATATTTTAGTCCTCGAGCTTGGATTCCATCATTTCTTATCATCAGATCCGAGTCAAACACATTCACGACGAATAATACATTCCATATGATCCTCCACTTCTACAATCATTCGCGGAATTATATGTTCATGTCCTTCTGGTGCTTCTGAACTCAAATCGACAAATTGTTCCCCTTTTTTCCCCGTACGACAGATAACATGCCCTACATATCTAATAGGAATAACTGTAGCGCTCTTAGCCCAGAAATTATTTTACTGCACGGAATTGGTACGATTGCACTGAATGGCGATTTAGTTCTCTTGAAAAATCGCGAGCTCTTCGAGTTCTTGCAGACCACATTTTCTGGCGACTCTGTGAATAGTTGTCCTACAATGATAGATATTGACTGTACGCTGCCAGGTACAACGTGAAAGATTACTTTCCATTTCGCTCCATCAATTCCCAACATGAATTCCTCAATTTCTTGAGGTTTAACACATCCATTTCCAAATCCTCTTAAGCTTCACTACCATCTATCAATCATTTCAATTATTGTGTAGTTGATTCCCTCGCCGTTACACGAATAGATCTCATATCGGTAGGCTTTTGAGCTTCATCTGTTTCCTTCTACGTCAAGGAAATATTTATCATCGTCGCTTATCTCTATTATGGTTGTCAAAACCCTCCTTTCTGGTTAATCTTGTTGTTGTCAAATTGATGATTGTCTTTGCTCTCGATGTGCAGACTGATATCTATTTCTGTAATATTGAATCCATCCTGAATAATGTGCACCACGTTGAAGTTTCGGACATTGTGGGCATTTATGACTTTGCTGTCCACAAGTGAAGCAGAGAACCGATATTGGTTCATCTCCAAGTCTGTTTAGTAGCGCTACGTGGAAACTTTTCATTTTATGTTGAGAGTTCCTGAAGATTTTGATGCCGGATTGTCTGTTACTGTCTTCAGGAACAACAAAAGTGATTCTGATTTCTTATTGTGTCTAATTAGAGCTGCAGCACGTATACTGGAGTCATTGCTACTGCCTTTTATGCTGGAAACTACCAATTCAATCATGAGATCATACGAATCAAGAAACGCCGGTTACTTTCTCCACTCCTATCCACGAGTGATGGACTTCCAGCTGTTATATGTTATAAAGAATAGGGGCTGTTTGGCTGTAACATAATAAAGCGTTCGCTTGGACTATCAATACAATTAAACGTAGCCGTGATCCTGATGTGAACTGTTCAGATCCCACTTCTGAAATATTAGAGGATGAATTAAACAAAGCATAATTTCATATAACACTTGTATTAAATTCCAATTAAACATTACAATAAAACAATATTTATCTATAACTGATGTACAGTGGCCGCTGGTTCCAGAGAGTTGATCTCATGTATTCTGGAAGTAAAACATAATATAAGCAAACTACCTTGATTCGTGAGGAGTCACATCCACACACGGGGTATATACTTAACATCATCAACACACAATCACACCACTTTAAGTTTAGACAGGTAGACTAGGATAGTGAGGTTAAAAGATCAGACTAAGCGTCCCAGACGCTCTCGTGAATCCCAGATTCACGCGCAAACCCCAGGCTTGCAAGCGAGTCCCAGACTCGCCTCAGGTCCCAGACCTGGTAAGAACACTCGATCCCGGATCGAGTAACCTAGCATCTGCTAACAGTGAGTTCATCAAGGCATTTGAGGTATTCAGTGGAAGCCGAGAACAAACCGAAGCTCAACCTCCTCACTCAGATGTCAGCAAACGTTGGACAACTGTTCTATGCAGTGCGCCGTTGGTACCAGGCCGGTAACTGGTACATCGTTTGGCGCCTCGGCTTCCACCATTACAGTGTTACGCGCCATTAGGATAAGGATTAGGAAAGATATAAATCACATATCATACAACCACTACAATTCACACACCTCCAATATACAAACACTCTCCATCACACACACGTGACTAACTCACTATAAACTCTACAAGATACACTTAGGACACTGTAACTTCACTCTCTTCAATAAGAACACAAACTCAGGTAACAAGAAAACATTTCGTGAAAAACAAAATACCAATGTAAGGCACATGATGATCGATAAGAAATGTTGAAAATAGAGGACTTTCTCCAACAATATGCCTTTGATTGATCCTCAAGACTTCCAACCTTCAACATTACAATTTAGATAATTTTAGTATCCATACTTCAAACTTTGCAAACTTTGTTTGGTCCACTACCTCACTCTTTAAGTAAATGCTGTACTGTGAGTCATCTACTGTCGCTTGTTGGTGGAACATAGCTCCGAAAACAATGGAATTGAATAAAGTTACTGTGTTATTAGACGTAATTCCAAAAATCAAATTCAAAATGAATTATCAGTAGAACACATTTATGGTGCGAAGCTGGTATTGATAATTGACTTACTTTTATGGTAATGATGTCATTTTGTTGCTTTGATGATGGTTTAAAATTGAACTGAAACGTTAGTGATCTGAATGATTCATTTGATTCACTGTCTTGTTTCTGTTTCTGCACTGTAGAAAGAACATGTTGTCTTTGACAGCTTTTTTGTTTTACTTCCTATCTCTCAGGCACTGATGAAGATATAATAAATATCGAAACGTTTGCAATAAAGGAGATGACCTAATTATTTTATCCTCTTTGTTATCCACAATCCGACGACTTTACCACAATATTTTTCAAATTGTTCATTTTATAACTTCAAAACGAATACTTATGGTTAAGTCGATGAAACTGAGAACCCCAAAGCATATATTCTTCCATTTCGTAATTTATAACTTCAAAACATATAGGATAGAGTGACCAACAGTGGGACACTATCTGAACATATATCTTCGTAAGAATTCCATTAGAGGATGTGTTGGAAAAATTCAAAACATAAGATATTACACTGTTACTTCAAAAACACGTTCACACTAAAACTATGTCCCTAAACATTTTCTCCTCTTAGTTTTCTTACTTTTACTAGTTTTCTCAGTGTTGTTGCTTGAAGATGAACATTTAACTAAATGATTTTTTTTTTTTAAAGAAAAAATACGGCTAAGAAACTTGGCGAGTCCGTTTTTATTTATAAATACATACCGTCATTATGATGTGAATAATTTTAGAAAAATATATATTGTTGTATGTAGTAATTTTGAGACAAGACGGACTCGCAAAGTTTTCTTGTCGTATTTTTTCTCTTGAAAAAAAAAAATATTTTAGCTAATTGCTCATCTTCAAACAGCAAAACTGAGAAAACTAGTAAAAACTAAGAGCAGAAAATGTTTGGGGACATAATTTTATTGTGAACGAATTTTTAAGGTAACAGTGTAATATCAAATGTTTTGAATATTCCAAACATATCCTCTAATGGAATTCTTACAAATATATATGTTCAGATAGTGTCCCACATTTGGTCACTCTACCCTATATGTTTTGAAGTTATGAATTACAAAATGGAAGAATATATGCTTTCGGGTTCTCAGATTCATTGGCTCAACCATATGTAAGTATACGTTTTGGAGTTATAAATTGAACAATTTGAAAAATATTTTGGAGTTTTTGGATTTGGCTCGGAATATGATTTCACATCTTTTATTAGGTTTAACCTAAAGTATACGTTTTGGGGTTATATATTTCAGAATGGAAAGATGTTGTGGAGTTTACGCCTGGAAAAATTTCTGACGGCTGACTCCCTGGTTCGTTATTTTATACCTTTTCAAGGTAATTTTTCAAAAATTTAAAATGAACTAAGTAGATGATTTGGGATTATGAATTGAAAAATAGAGGAATATACGTTTTGGAGTTTTGAGTTTTATTGGCTTAACCATAAGTATATGTTTTGGAGTGATAGATTGAAGAATATACAAATTAATGATTTGAAGTTTCAGAGCTCGGCTTAGAGTATGATTTCACATTTTTGATGTGTGAAATTCGGTGATATTGATTTAACCATGAGTATATGTTTTGTGGTTGGGAACTGAAGAATGGAAGATTTCAAATTTTGGAGTTTTCGAATTTCACTCGGAATATGATTTCACATATTTCATCTGTGAAGTTTAGTTTAGTTCAACTTGAAGAATATGTTTTGGAATCATACTTCCCAAAATGAAAGAATCTTGTGTAATTTATATCTGGAAAAATGGCCGACAGCTAACTTTCTGGCTCGTTTTTTTACTCTTTGAAGGTAAATTCAAAAAATTTAAATTGAACAAGTATTTGTTTTGAAGTTTTATAAATTGAGAAATGGAAGAATATATGCTCCAGGGCTTCGAGTTTTTTGGTTTAACTAAGCAGTAATAAATTAAATAAATGAGAAATCTATTTTGGAGTTTTTGAGTGTGGCTCCACGTATGATTTCACATCTTTCATGTGTGAAACTCAGTGGTATTGGCTTGAAACCAGAAGTATAAGTTTTTTATTGGAAATTAAAAAATGGTAGAAATTATGTTTTAAAGTTTTTCAGTTTGGCTCAGAGTATGATTTGACATCCTTTTGTTGTGAAATTTGATAATACAATTTCGAAATTTTCAACTGCTATATAATTCGGTTGGATACAGTCAAAAATATAGAGAAATCTTTTTCTAGTCTCAAGAATTTTGTAATATCGAATTTAAAAGCATGCAGTCGAATGGTACGTTGAAGTCAATCAATCCACATCCGCCACAGCCTGGAAGAAAAAAATATTTCAGGTACAGTAAACGTTCAACCTTAAGGATCTGTTTTCGAGTTATACATTTCAAAATAAAAAGATTTTGTCTGAAAAAATTGCCGACGGCAAACTCTCTGGTTGTGTACAATACAACACTATGAGAATCTAAAAATATCAATTATTCTGTAATATTTCATCATTTTCATTAATTACACAATATCAAAACTTCATTTGGCGTTACATAAACAATTATTTCTCTCTGCCATGTTGCTGTTATGAACGTACTATGGAGGTCTGAATAAACATGGCGGCCTGTGAGATTGATTCACAGAACGGCTCGGAGCTCTCTGTCTGTCTTCACCTACGAACACGGGCGGAAAGAAGATAGCGCTACAAAAATCCTGTGGATGCTTCGTGTATAGCTAGCGCCAAGTCTAATCTCTCTGGCCGCGAGTCCTGATTGATGTTGAATATTCCAATCTCTCTTCTTTCTCATGCAGAACTGTGGAAATCTCGGTCAAACTAACAATTCACTATTTTCCATATTCATTGGTATCTTATTAACCATTGATCTCATCGTAAGAAATTCTTTCGTAGTGGTACATTTTCACAGCAACTTTTCAAACATAATACATTCAATACTAGTCACTATAGTTGTTGCTAAACCGCTCTTGACTCTCAAATCAGGCATAAGGTAAATAAATATTAATTCAAAGAAGAAATCACATAAATAAAAATTTCACACAAAAACTGTGAAATATGTGAGGTGCTTGTGCTATGGAACATTCAAAAAATGAATAATTCTAAAAAAGAATTATTTTCATATAAAATTAAAATCTAAGAGTCGGGGCTGAAGCCACCATCATCTTAGATCAAGGATGCAACTGTAGACATATTAATTTATTCAAAATACAAGACTATAAGCAGAATTCATGATTCGATTTTCGTGCATTGCTATCAACGCAGTCTTACTGGTCTTTGACTTATGGTAATTATGAGTAAATATATTCAACGTTACTCCAAAAGCGAACAGAGACTTCTTTTGATAACTGTTCTAGTATTTTCACCTCTATTCGGAGACTGGGTATATTTTAAGTTGCCACAAGCCACAATAAATATTTTTATACTCACAATGTGATATTTTGAGCTTATTCTGTAGGTGCTAACTTAGTTCAATTGTATCGGAAGTGATTGAATATCTCTGTCACTTTGAAAAGGAATACTATGTATCGTATATACGGATGAAATTTTGGACGCTAGAAAGTCAATAAATTTCTTCACATCTAATCTTGCTCATCTACTCAAACTAGATTAAAACTTCTATCGTTAAAAGCTGCTTAAGCACTGTTTCCTACTTGAACATCCATTCAAAAATTCAGGTCGTCTGATGTTGATGTAATATAATTAATAATTACTATAGTAGCACTAAGCTTTATTGGTACAACCTTATGGCAATCTTTCATGGAATTCATTATATTCTTCGTGCATAGTAATATGATAATGTAAACAATAGCTATCATACTTTTATGATGGTTCTTGTGGAACATTCTGTTCAAGTCATCAACAAGAAAATCGCACTGTACTATCGTTATGTCATAAAATTTCATGATGACACCGTAATCTTTCGAACAACAGTCTTCAGAGAACTTGTGATAGACGAGACAAAATTAAATGTGATTTGACTTCTTGTAAGAATATAGTTTAGTTAGTCTTATATTATTGAACTCTTCTGGGATTATTGAGGTTATATTTTTAGTATTCACTATAGGGATGAATAGTGACTCTAAGAAATGAAAACTGCAAAATGTCCTTTTCCATGTTGCTCTAATTATTCCACTAATAGGTCGATATTGACCACTTGGTGACCATCACTAAGGTTTTACTGACGATAATAGTATTAATTTGATAATGACCACCAAATAGTAAAGACCAGACAGGTAACTAATTTACGAGAAAAGTGTTGACGATAATAATGATGATAATAATTATCATAATGATAATAATAATATTCATTCAGTTTTCAACATAAAAGAATGCATCACCTTGTTATACATCAGCATAATTATTAATTAATAGAAGATTACAATGAGAAAAATACATCAATTTTGTACATGCAGGAGTTCATAAACATATCTTGAACGGTTTCATTCAAAAACTCAATTTACCTATACCACGCCATGTAGCTGGTAATATTAATTATGAATTAATTATAGAACAGAGACAGTTTTCAAATTAGAATGTGTGTGTATGTGTTGGTATTAATCCAGCACAAAATTTTTTAATCATTATTAGTTCAAGTAACAATAGGATTTAAAGGTTCATAGATTTCAAAGTATGTGAGTGGTATGAGTTTCTCATGACTCATAATGTCATTTTGGATTATACGAATGGTAATTCAACAATAGAATCATATTCATGTTTTCATGATGAAATTTTATTTGATATTGTGGAAAATAAGATTATTATTATTGAGTCACTGAATAAACATATTTATCTGGGCAATACAAGTATGAGCAATTTACTTCTAATATTAGATCTCTTGAATTCTGCAATGAAGTACTTGGAACCTTTGAATTATCTTACCTACTATTCTAATATCATAAAACAGTTATTATTCATTTATTTATTTATTTATTAGGCAAAGTTCAGCTTACGCTGTTCTTATACTTAACTTTTCAGTACAGTCGGTATACTTATTTAAGTATTAAGGTCAATAAGTACAGTTTACCGATTGAGAATAATAGTTTGGAGGCCGAGCCTTGGCGAGATTCCCAAATATTATACGAAAACGGTAGTGTACTTATTGACCGTGATGCTTACGAAATTTTTTGCACGATTGGATCGATCCAAAATATTTATCCTAGTTTTCTTTTTCAAATTGATTCAAACTGATGATTGTTTATTCGTTGTCAGCTGTCAAGTTTGACATTCTATTTTGAATTTTCAATCACAAATAAAGATGAATAAATTTATATTTTTCTGTGGAAATCCACTATTTTTCACTTATCGTCTCTGCCCATGGGCGGTAAGTCAGCATAACCATAGTAACCACAGTTTGCCGGTAAAATCAACATACCACCTCAAATAGAGGGCCGGTAAACACATGAAAACGCTCAATCGTGCAAAAATGTAATTCGATTCAAGTTGATAACAAACTTTCTCACAAACAAGATATTACAAAAGCACAAGGTACAGTTTGTTTTGAAGTGAATGTTTCTTGAATTTTATGGAAGATTGATCATTATTCAACATT
This sequence comes from Dromius quadrimaculatus, assembly GCA_963989225.1. Classification (NCBI taxonomy): domain Eukaryota; kingdom Metazoa; phylum Arthropoda; class Insecta; order Coleoptera; family Carabidae; genus Dromius; species Dromius quadrimaculatus. The sequence continues at coordinate 32,828,642 of OZ022330.1, forward strand.
TTCAAGTTGTTAGGAACAAGAATGTAGATGAATGAACAATTGTTGGTGAAGCTGTGATTGAAGAGTGAAGAGCGGTGAATTGGAATGTGTATAACTGTCTCTTATATTATAGGAAAATTTGGTGCGATTAACACAACGTATATTGGAAATAGTGCAGCACTTATTAATATTCAAGCTAAGTGAGTTATTGTGGCACCACTGAGCTAGAAGGTCAATATTGCTTTGCAAAACAACAGCATCATCAATTGATTCTATGCTATTGTAGATTCTAATATCGTCGGCGTACGCAAGTACATGACAAGTGAAGGAATCGAGAAGTTCATTATTGAAAAGAATGAACAGAAGTGGCCCAAGATTAGATCCTTGGGGGACACCAGAAGAAGCATTGAATTTGAATGATGAAAAACCGTTATAGTATACGTAGCATGCTGCTCTGTTATGAATGTAAGACTTCAAAAGATTCAGCAAGCTAACAGAAGTTCCAAAAGAGTCTAGTTTATTCAATAAAATATTGTGATTCATCGAATCGAAAGCTTTCGAGAAATCTGTATGGACGGCATCAACTTGACATCGTTTCTCCAAAGATTCTGACACGTTCTGTGAAAAAGAGGCGAGATTTGTGACCGTAGACCGTCCCTTAATGAAACCATGTTGATTAGAAGAGATAAAATGACGTGTGTTATTGGAAATACAGCTGCAGATACTTATCTGAAAAAGTTTTGAGAAGTTATTCAACATAGATATAGGACGGTAGTTGTTGAGTTGTGATTTATCATCTTTCTAGAAAACAGGAGTTACTCTGGTTTTCTTCCAACGTTCGGGGAAAGTAGAAGTCTTGAGCGATAGATCAATAATATTAGACATAGGAGCGGCCAAACAAAATCTCAAATCTTTGATTAGAAAGAAAGGAATTTGATACTCACCGGCAGAAAATTTATCAGGAAGTGATGTCATAATTTTGATGATTTCATTCTCACCTACTTTGTTCATTCCAAATAACAAGGTATACTTGTGATCAGCATAGACACTAGGAATTGTACTTGAAGTAGTAAGACATTGAGATAAGAAAAAATGATGCAAAAGCGTTCACAATAGATTGAGGAGAATCATACTCTTGAAGTTCGTCATGTAGTATTCCTAGTATTCCGGTGATTCCTTGTTTTAGATGAACGTATTTCCATAATCCTGCTGGATTCGATTTTATATCATTTTGAATAGATTGGGTGTATGATATGTATGCATGGTTTATCTGAGATTTGATAATATTCCTCAACCTTTTATATTGATTCAAGTAAGTTTCATCCTTGAGTTCAATCCATTTTTTTCGAAAATGCTTTTTGGTCTTATAGTTATATCTTATGTCTGCTGTGAACCATGGTGGATAGCAAGTTCGAGAGTATCTGTATTTTGGTACTGATTTAGCAAGCAAAGAAAATAAGAGTTCATAGAACTGACTAACAGCGTCATTGATATCAGCGCAATCACTTAAACAAGACCAGTCGGCAGAAGAAATATCATTATATAATTTATAATAATTTGCCTTGCGGAAATTAAAGCAAGTACTAACAGCAGAGGGAAACCTAACAGGTTTCAAAGATGCTGCTACCTTCAAATTGAATGAAATAGATGGATGGTGCTTGTCTTCAGGTACCATACAAAGATCGGATCTTATGATATCCATAGGGATTGTCAAATTGATTAGTACCAGATCTAATTTGTTCGAAAAAGAGTTGAGCACATTGTTGTGCTGAGTGAGTTGTAACACGTGACAAAAATTACGGAATGTTGAAGATCTAAAAGAGTTCACACATGTGTTTTCAAAGTGTGGTGAATTAAAATCGCCTATTAGGACTAAATACTCATCAATGAGACAAAATTGCAATGCATAGAAAAATATTTCGAACTCATCATAATTGATATCACCAGGTGAATAGATTACACACAGTATTATACTTAGACTACCATGCTGGCACTTACAAGCAGCAATATCTACCAATGGCGTTAAATTTGTTATATGAGACAAATCAAGCTGTTTGAAAGAAATGTGATCGGCTAGTGCAATAAGCACTCCTTCACCTTAAGAACGATCAGCAACTGAGAGCTGCCTATCTAAGCGTATAACCGAATAATTGCTAGGAAAAAACTCTGAATCAAAAACTGCATAATCAAGCCATGTTTCAGTAAGGAAAATTATATCAAAAGACGCTGAACAATAATTTGTATAGAAAAATATCACACTCAGTATTGAGACCACTAGTATTCTGATAATAACAGTTGAGCAAAAGACAAGAACCACTATTGAGTGAATTTAGCTTGAAGATTTCGACACAATTTTAGGAATTTCATTGTTATATCTTATTATATGATTTGTTTCTCCGTTAGACGATCGTCGAGCCAATTCTTCTTTCAGGTGTCTATATATTGTATTTCCTTCATTGTTTTATCACAAGAGATAGATGCTTGAATATCCTTATAATCTGAATGTAATAGAACAAGATTCTGTCGGTAACAAACAATATAACTTTATTCCACATAACACAAATACAATTAAATCAGGCTCACTGTCCTATCGTATTAGCTTTCTGTAACACATAACAATAATATAAGTAACATTCTCAAAGGCTGAATCACGAGGTCAGTCTTGAGCCCGCAAGCGGAACTCTACACTCAAGCCCGCTAGGCAAAACACTACACTCGAGTCCGCAAAGCGGAACTCTACACTCAAGTCCGCAAAGCGGAACTTCACATTCGAGCTCGCAGAGCGGAACTCTACACTCGAGCCCGCAGAGCGAAACTCCATACTCGAGCCTGCGAAGCGAAACTCTACACTCGAACCTGCGAAGTAGAACTCTATACTCGAGCCCGCAAAGCGAAACTCTACACTCGAGCCCACAGAGTGGAACTCTACACTCGAGCTTACAAAGTGGAGCTCTACACTCGAGTCCGCAAAGCAGAAGTCTACACTCGAGCCCGTTAAGCGGAGCTCTACACTCAAGCCCACAGAGAGGAACTCTACACTCGAGCCCAAAAGGTGGAACTCTGCACTCCAGCCTGCAAAGCAGAGCTCTACACTTGAGCCCGCAAAGCGGAACTCTACATTCAAGCCTACAAAGTGGAACTCTATACTCGAGCTCACGATTTGGCACTCTACAGATGAACCGCAGAATAGTTCTTTCTCAACACCACAGCGTGTATACACAACTACACAACACCACACTAAACAGTACAGATCCACTCATCAATAACCACAATTCTCTAATCACTTCATCACTAGCTCGCACAATGTGCTGCTGCCACTGCTGAACACTAAACAAAACTGCGGTGAATAATAGTTCACTATCATCTTAAATGAGAAACAATTACATGATTGTAATTATAGCTGCAATAAATAGAATATCTATTATATAAGTCAAAAATGGCGCTAACATTCTCTTCTTGAATATTACCATAGAATGTATAATGGATTGTATTATTGGTCAATTTTATATGATGAGCTCGGAAACTCACATTTACAACACCACATCTATATTTTTGTACAAAATCAATTACTCTCTTATTTATCCCACTTGTATTTTGTGAGTTATATCTTTGTTGAAGTGTTTTCAATACTTTTCTGAATATCGTGCTGTTTTCGTCTAGTCTAAATAGTTCATTAGTCACAAACAATTAGAAGTGGTTATACTAGAATAAACACTGATACTTAACAATGAAATTAGATGGGAGAACAGCATGCTTTAGCTTATTATATGTTTATTGGCATTTTTCTTGGATAAAAATTAGTAAATATAACAAAACGGTAATATATATATATATATATATATATATATATATATATATATATATATATATATATATATATATATATATATATATATATATATATATATATATATAAAAATTGATATTAGACTTTTCGAGATAGTTTTTAAAAAGTTTTATTGTTGCTAAGAACAGTGCAATACAAGATACAAGCTTGGCTATGATAAGAGAACTCGTTGTTCTCAGGGATTACATGTGTTTTCATGATATTCTATGTTACATGATCTTGTGGAAAGTTTATATCTTGAGTCAGCATTTCTACGGGTAGTTAAACCTCATAATTTATATATATATATATATATATATATATATATATATATATATATATATATATATATATATATATATATATAAATTATGAGGTTTAACTACCCGTAGAAATGCTGACTCAAGATATAAACTTTCCACAAGATCATGTAACATTGATTTTGTTGTTGGTTGAATTTATATATATATATATATATATATATATATATATATATATATATATATATATATATATATATAAATTCAACCAACAACAAAATCATAATAAATACACACAACAAATACCCAGACAAATTCTCCAACTTGTCTATCAACCCAATCATCCAAATCCTCCCTTTTTATGACCTAACACCTTTAGATCTAATACTCAAAATCGAAATAAAAACCAAAATCAGAATCAGAAATATCCAAAACCAACTCCAATGAGTATAAATATAAATCGTTCATTCACCCCAAGAGCCGGGCCTTCCTCAAGAAACGTTCCTTATCAGCAGTACGCGCAAAGACAACACTTTCCGCAAACACAATTACAACGCTTATCTGATTTTTTTTCAGAGGAATTACACAACACTGAAGTAGATGAATTAAATAATAGTGATCAAAACTTGGAATATGATAACAGTTGTGATTATTATGAATTTAATTAAAATAACGAAAATGACGAAACCCAGCAAGATCATAATTCTGATGATCCTTTTGTAGCGATTACTGCCTCAAAGAACAATTAGAATTAATGAATATGTCTTATAATGAAAGCGAGCTACCATTCATCATATTTCCATAATACAATATGAGAGCTTTGATCGACACAGGTAGCACAAAATCATTTATGAACTGCGACATAGCAAACACATATTTTTAAGAAAAAATTGAAGAAGACCCATTTGAAATTTCGATCGCTCACGGTACATCGGTTAAGAACCATAGCGTATTTTACCTTGTTCCAAATTATTCAAGAAACAAGATATCATGTTGAAATATTATTCATTTGATTTCCATAATCAATTTGATATTTTATTAGGTTTGGATGACTTGACAATACTTGACGCTATTATAGATTTGACACGTGATAAAATTATAACACCTGTAAATAAGATCAAAATTCATTATCACCAAATTTTCCAATCCTTCGTTGCATTCAAAGACAGAAAGAATAGAAAAAATATCCATTAACAATATAGAAAACGGCGGAATATTCATTCCAAAATCTGAAATAAATAATTGTATAACTCCTGAAGGTACACCACGAGACATTTTACCCTATTATTAAACCCAATGATCGTGATTCAATAAAAAATATTTCAAATAATATTAATGTTCAACCCTTAATAAATTTTGGAATTAATAATCTGAATTTTTATAGAGGAAGTAGCCAACAAACGTTAGATATGTCTAAATACAGAACAGAACACATGAACGATGAAGAAAAGCAAGCGATAACATAATTAGTAAAACAATACGTCGACATATTCCACATTGACGATAAAAACCTAACATTTACAGATGAAATCAAACACCACATAAGTTTATCAAATGAAATTTCCACCTACACTGAAACATACCGCTATCCTGAAGTTCATAGGAAAGAAGTACAGTCACAAATACGAAAAATGCTTGAACGAAGAATTATACAACCCTCACACTCACCCTGGTCATCCCCTGTTTGGATTGTCCCTAAAAAAATCGATGCATCCGGTAGACGAAAATGGAAATGAATAATCGATTACCGAAAGTTGAACAAGAGAACAATCGATGAAAAAGTATCCTATTCCTAACATCAATACTTTGCTTGATGATTTAGGCCGATGTCAATACTTTACCACTCTCGATTTGGCCTCCGGGCTTCAACAAATCGAAATGAATAAGAGCTATATCCAAAAAACAGCATTTAGTACGGAAAACGGGCACTACGAATTTCTTAGGATGCCATTTGGGCTGAGAAACGCTCCATCAGCATTTGAAAGAGTGATGGACAACGTCTTAAGAAATCTTTTAAACGACATATGTCTTTTGTATCTCGACGATGTTAAAATATTCAGCACGAGTCTACAAGAGCATATAGAAAGTATAACAGCAGTTTCTGAAAAATTAAAGAGAGCCAACTTGAAGATACAACTTGACAAATCTGAATTTTTGAACGCGAAGTAGCATGCCTTGGACAAGTAGTAACACCTAAAGGCGTAAAGCCTAGCCCAGAAAAAATTCTAGCTATCAAAAACTACTCTTTACCAAAAACATTGAAACAAATTGAAGCATTCTTAGGACCCCTTGGATATTATCGTAAATTTATTAAAGATTTCGCATGATTTACAAAACCGATGACAAATTGTCTGAAATATGGAGCTACGATAAATGAGAAGGATGTAAAATATTCAAATTGTTTTCAAAAATGTGAAGAACTTCTCATGGTCGAGCCCATCCTACAATATCCCGACTTCACGAAACCATTTAGCCTCACAGCTGATGCTAGCAACTTTGCTATCGGCGCGGTTCTTTCTTAAGAACCAGTTGGAACTGACCCACTCATAGCTCACGCGAGTAGAACTCTCAATATCTCGGAACAAAATCATCCCACAATTGAGAAGGAACTATTATCCATAGTTTTGGCGACTTAGTATTCTGGGTCATATCTTTCCGGACGCAAATTCAAGATCATAGACCTTTGCAGTAGCTTCTCTCACTAGAAGAACCAAATTCAAAGCTTGTACGATGGCGACTTGAATCAGAAAAATTTGATTCCAAAATTATGTACAAAAAAGGTTCAATGAATAAAAATGCAGATGCTTTGTCCAGAATAGAGCTCAATATAAATTCAATCAATTCATGCGAACAAGAAGTTTCCATTTATATCGAAGCATTCAATAAGAACTTGGAACAAAATTTAGAATCACAATCTATGATAGCAGAACCAGATGACACATCTGACTCAGAGACAGACAATACAGGTAATTCAAGCCTTGAAAATCCTATTATTGGAGTTCCTATATCAGAATCACCACTTAAAGTTGAAAAAAATCAACTTATTTTTCTGGAAGTCATGCACTCACTTAGTGAACCAAAATTACCCAAAGTCATAATGACAAGATGCGAGTTTCGATTCAATTATCGAAAGACAGTTTTTAGCAGGATGTAGTAATATTTATTCAAGAGTTTGCTGTCCCGAATGTTAGATATTATTCACTTTTCAAACAGCTAATGTATGAAGAATATACAAAAGTATTACAGCAATATTCAAAAAATTTTAGAATAAATTATATTGAATGTAATATCAAATTAATAGACGTGGAAAGAAGGGCTGGCATTGAAGAGAAAATACAAAACTATCACGAAGGTAAAACCAACCATCGTGGCATTCATGAAACCTACAATCAAATCAAAAACATTTATTATTGGCCAAATCAGATTGAAACTATCACAGACTATATAAACCAATGCAAAATTTGTCTTTCTTCTAAATATGAAGGTAATCCTGTCAAACTCAAATTAAATATAACATCTACCCCTAACAAACCATTCTACACATTACACATTGATACATTCAGTTTGGAAAATACGAAATTTTCAACAATAATTGACACATTTTCGAAGTATGCACAAGCATATAAATTGAATGCTGATAACGCTATAGCAATAAGTAATAAATTGATTCGGTATATCGCACACCATTGTATACCGTAACTTATTGTTGCAGATAACGGTCTAGAGTTCGAAAATAATATGGCAAGATAATTTTTATCTCTTCACAAAAACGATTTACACTTCACATGCCCACAAATTCCTAGCTCAAACGGACCTGTAGAAAGATTCCATTCTACACTAATAGAACACATCAGACTTTTCAATTTGCAAGACAATTTCAGAAATGAAACCATCGGAACAAAAGTGAACTATGCCTTTTCAGCATACAACAACACTACACATTCAGCAACAAAGCTAACACCACGTGAAATTATCAATAGTCATTTAGAAAGAAATTCACCCCTTGAAATGAAAATAGAACAACAAATAACACAATAGTACGGCCAAAATCATAAAGATAAAATCAAAAGAATTGATAGAATCATAGATGAGCAAATTCAAAATAAAAAATCAGAAGTTATAACTAAAATTAATGAAAACCGCGAAAATCCTTCGGAAATCCCGAAAAATGTTTTTGTCCATAACAAACAGAAAGTGAATAGAACGAAAAATTCAAAATTTAAGAGAGAGGAAATCAAAAGTTTGAATAAAGATTTGAGAACCGCAAAAATTCACACAGAACCGAAAGTCAAAAGCAAGCTAAAATACACCTATCTAATATGATAGGACCTAGAAAAATGACAACTAACTCTTCACCTATTCTAGAACCTTCCAGCTCTCGTTCACATATGGAATAAATATGCAAGACATAACACATAATCCAGGACTCCTCACATTAAATTTGGGTTCAGCAAAACTCCAAAGAACAAAGCACACCCTCGTTCACTATTATGATCTACATTCACTTTTCGAACAGCCAAGGAACTGTTAGCCGGTAAAACATTTCAGCCTTGGAACAAATTAAAATCTTTTCTAACTCAAAATGACGAATATAAGAGAAATGAAGCTACCATACTCATAGAAATTTGTTAATTGGAGGAATTAAATTAACTCATTCTAGCTTTTCTCAATAAATTTACTGAATTATTTTTATTATATAAAAGTGAATTGGAATAAGATTTGTCTAATAATCAGTTGGAAACTATGATAGCCATTGGTCAACCATACGTGACCCAATGTTTCATCAAAAACTGTAGAGAGCCTTACAGATCACAATTGAGTGCTAGACATCCCCAAACATTGAGTGAAATATCTATTTTGATTACAAATGACTTGCAATTATTAAGACAACAACTTAAAAATTCTGTTCAAACCAATTATTCGCTCAAACAGATACAATGTTCTGTACCTACAAATTCTCTTGAACAATATCAGTCGCCTATGACCAGATATCCAACACAGCAACAATCACAGTTCCCTAAACAATCCACACAAACAAGAGCTTCAAAGCACACCCTCGTTCACTATTATGATCTACATTCACTTTTCGAGCAATATAAAAATTTCAATGATCAATAGGAAAATTTGCAACATATCATTAGAAATGAACCAAGCAATGAACTTGTGAATAATTATATAATATTAACATTCATGAAAAATTCAATCGACAATTAAATCAATCACTTCATAATATCAGAAAATCATAGATACAAAAAAGGATCAATCAATGGATTGGGCATAATTGTAAGAGCTATTAGTGGAGATTTAGACGCTGATGACGATAAAAGATACACGGAAATTTTCAATCATTTACAACGAAATCAACAGAAATTGAACAATCAGCTGAAACTTCGATACTCAGTTAGTAATCAATTATCAGAGCAGTTAAACTATACAAACTATTGAACAGAACTAGCAAACTTTGAAAACCAAAATCAAACAACCAGTACATGTTGTAGTTGGCCAAGGCCAAGTCAACAATGGCAATAAAACTTTCCTTGAAACTGTAATAGTTATTTACGTATAGAGGGCTGAAAGATTAGGTTTACACCCGCGGACAAAATTCGTCCAAGGGTGTAAATTGTCTTTCAGGCCGAGGCACGTACAACGTTTTACGCACAACTGTGATAAAATTTACTTGTGAATTTCTCGTAAGTAATTAGTTTTTGAGAACACGCAAAAATATTTATTACTTCAAAATTATAAGGTGGCGTATGGTAACAAAGAACATGTCATGATTTTGTTTATATGTTGACAGAATTCTGTTGGTAGTTTTCTTATTTTAATAATAATACTGTTGGCCAATTCTCTAGTTTACAGCCCAACATGCGGTAAATTTTTTTACCGCCCGACGGGCGTAAAGTAGAAGTTACCACCATGGTAACTAAGTTGTGAACAAACAATTTTGTATCAGATGTGCGTAAACTATATTTCCCATGCAAGCTTGACTTGCGAATGAAATGTAACATTTTAAGCAAGTTCAGAAACAAGCCTTGTACTGAAAACACTCAATCATAAATGGGAATAAATTATCTTCTCGACTTGTAATAATTTGTTGAATGAATAAAATAGATTTTTATCAATAAGTTCTGGAAAACTCATTTAACTTATATATATATATATATATAAATATATATATATATATATATATATATATATATATATATATATATATATATATATATATATATATATATATATATATATATATATATATATATGTATATATTTATATATTTTTCAGACCACTTGTACCAACCAAATATTTCGCGAAATGCTGGACGGATTAATAAAAGAAAAAATACGTGTGGAATGATTTCTAAGATTCTATTGAATAGTAGCAAATTCAAGTCCAACCCTTCACCCCCTGAGGGCGGGGAGCATGCAGCATTCAAATTTCGAATGGCAATTCTTTAATTTTGATGCAGATTTGGATTCTCATCTAAAAAATATGAAGTTTTTGTCTAAAACTTTTTTTCATGTTCTTGACAGATGGCGCTGTAATCGCAAAGAATAGTTATTTCTCGTTATTACTTCAACGGCTAATACTAAGTAACCTAGGCTTGCACAGTCTTCAAAACATATTTTTTGAGTGTGGAGTGCGTTCGGGGAAACGTTCTTGCAATTTCCTGGCGGCTGCTCTGAGCCCACAACGACACTCGCCTAAAATTTGCAACATAACAGCAGCTTCCCTATTGTTATAAACCATTCTAACAACAATGAAATTTTCCAAACACTTTGACTCTTGTGACAAGAAGTCTTGCCGGATTTTGTTTATAAACACATCTACTACACCGCAACTTTAAAAACAATGTACGGCTGAAATATTCCTTTATTACTCAGTATTAGCAGTTAGAGTAATTACGGAAAATAACTAATCTTTGCGATTACAGCGCCATTTGTCATGAAAAAAAGTTTCAGACAAAAACTTCATATTTTTCAGTTGAGAATCCAACCCTCAGGGGGTGAGGGTGTGGACTTGAATTTACTACTATACAATAGAATCTTAGGAATAATTTTACACTCATTTTTTCTTTTTTCAATCCGTTCAGCATTTCACGAGATATTTGAGTGGTACGGGTGGTCTGAAACACCCGGTATATATATATATATATATATATATATCTATATATATATATATATATATATATATATATATATATATATATATATATATATATATATATATATATATATATATATATATATATATATATGCTTTGTGTTTGATCATACATATCATTGGATATATATAACACAAAATCTCATCGTTCCACAGTAAATCGTTTTGGATTTACCCAAGAGATTCTAAGAATCTGTCAAGTAAAATGCACTTTCAGCCAAGTCGGTTGCTATGGAAACAGTAGGCCATTATTCTTATACTACAACATATCTAAATACTGATTTCCAAAATTCAACAATTATCAACAGATCTGAATTTATGCGCAGAATTGAACAATAAATTCCCACTGAAGTGCATTTCCGGTTCAGTCTATTGTTATGAAAATAGAGGGCCATCATTCAGATGCTACAGCAGATTGGAATACCAAATTTAATCCAAAAGACTGTCAAGTAAAGTGCACTTCCGGCTCGGTGGATCTCAATAGAAATAAGATATGAGCATCTAGACGGTAGAATTGTCCTAAATACTGGATTCTAACAATCTACGTTCAATCGTTTTGGATTTATACGGTAGATTCAAAAAATGTTTCGAATAAAGTGCTCTTCCGGCTTAGTCGATAGCAATCCTAATGCTAGGTGTATAACTAGATATTATAATAGTGACTAGTACAAAATTTATATATTGTACGACTAATTGTTTAGAATGAATGCAGAAAATTCTAGGAGTCTGTTATATAAAGTACACTTCCGGCTCAGCCGATTGTTACAAAAATAGAAGATGACCATTGAGATGCTGCAGCAATTCTAAATGCTGAATATCAGTATCCTATAGCTGATCATTCTGAATTTATGCGGAAAATTTAGAAAGAATTTCAAGTAAAGAGCACTTCCAGTCCAGCCGATCGCAATCATAATGCATGATGCACAATGAGATGTTATAGAATTTCCTTATACGAAATTTCAATGTGCTATGGCGAATCATTCTATATTTATGCAAAAAATTCAAAAGAAGTGTCAAATAAAATGCACTTCTGGCCTGGCCGATTCTTACAAAAACAGCAGATAACCATTCTGATAACACATCAAGCTCAAATACTAAATTTCGTCATTCTACGGTTGATAATTCTGGATTTATTAGAAAAATTCAAAAAATGTTTCTTGTAAAGTGCACTTCTGGTACAGACGCTTGGAACCATATTGCAAGGTGCACAACTAGACCCTATATCAGTCTTGAATACAAAATTTAAACATTATACGTTCAACCAGTTTTGAGATTTGTGAGCTACGCACGCACGCACGAACATTCGTATCGACATCAAGCCAAAAATAGTCAAAATGGATTCAGGGATGCTCAAAACGGATATATCCATCAAAATCTCGATATGTGAATTTTGTCGGTTTCACAATACTTGTTACTGTGTACAAGTAAGTGAAAACACTAATTCAACAAAACTAAAATATCCCGTATTGTTACAGATGCGCAGCTATCAGAGAATCCGATTTGTTCAAAAACGAAACAATGAATCTTGGAGTGAACATAATTAGTGCGATACTTATATTCAATCACACGAGAAGTATATTTATATCAATATTAGTTTGGAAAATGTAGCTCAACAGATTAATAATTTGAAAGAAAATTGTTTTGAATTTTATAAAGAGCTTGAATTCTTCACATCTTATTATTTGGACGTTACTTCAAATTGTAAAGCAATATTTGAGAATATAATGAGTAAAATTGAGTTAAAGAGTTATATTTTCACAAAGAAACAGCGTAGTGGTTTGATTGATGGTTTTGGTTCGATTATAAAAAGCATTACAGGAAATTTAGATGCATCGGATGATGAAAGGTATGAAACCTGATTGAATAATTTATGAGTTAATCAGGACAAAATAAAGAATTGTCTGAATTCAGTTACTTGGCGGAATAAGAATAGAACAGAACATCTTGATAAGCGAATTGAGTTGATTAACCAAAATAATGAGAATATGAAACAAAATCTTAAGATATTTAAGAATCAAATCGAAAAGATTTCAGAAGAACACGAAATTCATATGATAAAAGATATTTCCAATGGATTGAATTTTACTGCGATTTTTTTTTCGATTAATTTGAATCAAATTGAGGAAGCTTTTACTTTTTGTAGTTCAAATACTTTACATTTTGATTTATTATCGCGGAATGAAATTTTGAGAATGGGTCAAAATAAAATAGAAGAACCTGTTAATGAGATTATTTATATTGATTGGGAAAATAATCATTTGATAAAAACATATTGTAGATATGATAATTTGAATATAAAATTGATGATAATAATTCCAATCTTAGAGTATATTAGCCGTTTAATACAGTTTACAATCAACCCTACTTTCTCTACTCAGAAGTATCACACTTTAAATATTGTATCTGGATATTATAAGGAGAATAATTGTCAAATAAAAATATTTAAAGATTGTTTGAAGTTGGATGTATCAACTTATGTTTGTCAAAGAGATAGTGATATTATGGATACTTGTTTGACAGATTCGTATTTTAATCATCATATTAAAGATTGTAGTTATATAAAAATTCATGATAAGAACGAAACATTTTAGATACCAAATACTAATGTAAAATATTTGTTTTCATCTCATGGAGATGATATTAAAATAGAATGCAAACAGAAAATATCTCAAAAGAAGCTCAAAGGCTTATATTCAGTACAAAATTGCAAAGTCAATGATGAAAATCATAAATTTCAGGAATCATCTGGTAAAATAATCGATTTTAGTTCAAATGATAATTTTCCTGTAAATGTATTGAATAAAACAATGGATATATAATCTTTGGAAAAATTACAGTCCAGTTATCAAAAGCCAATTTAGTTTTTAGGACATTCTAATTCACACTTATACGTGAATAATATTGATACCATTATTTTAGTAACAATTGTATTGATTATAATAATTCTTATTTGATTTAAAATTTGTAAAAGCAAATATGATTATTATAAAATATCGAATAGACCAGAAACAAATATTGAGAGTAACTCATCAAGAGAGATATTTCCATCTAACAGGGGAGGAATTGTATAGTGGAACCACTCTGTGTTTCACAATATTTCATCAGTTCTCACAGTCTTGCATCATGGGACTGATAACTAAATGCTGAAGATAGAATAACCATGTTTCTTTGGTATAAAACCAGGTGTGAGAAAAACTAGAGTTAGAATTAGTGTTGTCAAGCGACAAGTTGTTCATGTGCTTTCGTTCTCTGAATGAATAGAGTTTTCAAAAACGCTTTTCTCCGTTTTTAATACATAATTTTTATGAAATATATTATGAATATAGTTTGGCGTCCTTAAATGAATCTAATATAGGGCTAGGGAAGTCTACTCCGTCAGTAGAAAGGTTAGAACTGTTTGTCCATTTTGTTGGTACAAAAAGTATTCTTTTCATGGGAGTAGAAGATTTTTGAACATGAAATTGCTAGTGTTGCCACGAGACGAGACGAGACGAGACTTCAGTGAGTCTCGTCTCGGACTCAAGCTGGTCTCGCCCAACTCAGTCTTGTCTCGGTCTCGCCCTGGTCTCGAGTAGGTCAGTCTCGTCTCGGTCTCGAGTCTCGACAAGAGTCTCGCCATGATTTTTCAAAATTATATTTTCTTACATGCGGAAATCAATTTGTTTCACCTGATTATTATTTGCTATGGATTCTACCCAAAAAATGTATTTGTATGTTTGGTGCGCAAAGTTATGTTTCATAGCTTGCTCATAAACCCCAGACGTAAGCTTCTAGCTCACTTCACAATCGTTAAGAACCACAAAAACACTACGCTACAAATAAAGTCTCTTAAATTTTGCGCATTACACAATTATCCCCACTTTACTGAGCAGCTTTGGAAGTTATGATCGAATGATCAACGTACAATGCGCTTGCGTACAGCCTACGTCGAATTTACAATACCGACAGTCGCTCTGGGGCTCAGTTCTTATTTGTGAAGACTATCTTTTTACGTCATTTCATAGACTCTTGACACATGTACCACCTATCGGCAAATTAGAGAAGTGCTTCAATGTCATCTTTGTTAAAAACAGTCTTCTAGAAGTAAGAGACAGAGTCAAGTAAGTTTCTTTAGCTCGTATGTCATAAAATAGTAATAATAGGAAAAAATCATACAATCATAATTAATAATAAATCAGGAAGATGATTAAACATGAGTTGAATCTGATTTGAAACATCGTTCTCAACTAATTGTTAGCATACACTTGTCGATCATATTGTTTGCATTAACATACAATATTCAAGTACCTATAAATGTAACTATGATATGACAACATTGATATAGAGACTGCAATCTGTCTCCAAGCTGTCTCTATGAATTAGAACAGGACTTCTGGAGCCACGAGAATTCGAGATGATAAAGAAGTAATAGTTCTATGTAACAATTGTTTAAACCTAAGCGTTATGACGAGGTTGGAGCTACATATTTCAAGTCAAGAATCGATGAGTTACAAAAAATATTTTTTACGACCATTATAGAACATCAACATCCTAATATTGATTTCAATCACGAAATGATCCAATTCTATCATACTGTGTTAGAATATCCATTCCAACACAAGTATTACACGTTTATGGTATTTATAAAATACAAAAAAATGCTATCTTATCAATTCATATCTATTCTAGAACTGATATAGTTGCTATAATTCAGTTTAAAATGATGAAAATTTAATTTTTAAATAAGAATAAGCATCTGTCACAGTGAGATGTCGGTAATACAGATTCCAAATAATATTGAGGTTATGTCATTGTTGACTTATATTGTATTTTATTTTTGAAATTTTATCGAGCTGTATCTATTCATCAATTATAAGAATATCAAATCAACTTAAATTAAATAATAACTTCAGGAGTTTTGGTTGTGTCTATGTTTCAGAGTTCGAAATTTTCTGTTTCCCTGTAAATTGCCGAATTTATGGTCGTAGAGAAAGTATGGTCTGAAACATGTCTGAAATGGCTATTCAGCACTCGTGAATTCGTCACACTCGTTTATGGCTCGTGCTACAAACTTTTGGCACTCATGCTGAATAAGCTTCATCCCAAACTTCTTGCAGAATATACTATTCCGAATTGAATAATGCTAGTTTGCACATGTGTTTTTTCAAGCCACATGATATTTCTTCTATGATTCTCAATATGAATTCATAAACTAAATTCAGGTTACTAAAGCGTTCATATGAATTGATGATAGGTCTGAGAGGCCTACATGCTCAGTTTACACATTGTTTGCGATGTGTAAACGACCAAATTCAGAGGTGGATGAAGCAAACCCTAATTTTCAAATAAGGTAATGTTATTGACTGTGAATAACGAGCTATATGGTTCAAATTACTAAGAATTTATGAATGAATAGAACTGATTTTCTCTTCCTATCAAAAGTCTGATATTATTTTGAATGAAATTAGATAAGATACAGGAATATAACTACGAATCTTATAAAAGTCGATTCATGTAACGTATTTCCAGTGAAAATCAATTAAAGTATTATAATATTTTCTTCCATTATGTATTCACTTTTTGGGAAATTGAATGTACTGTGCTAGTATTGGGATTCGTCTTCTTGCACAATCTCATCATATGAAATCTGCTGCGGTCGCACAGAATTTTATTGGATTTGACTTGAAAATTAATTTAAAGTGATTATAATATAAGTCTCGTCGAGAGTCTCGCGAGACTCTCGCCGAGACTTGACTCTAGTCTCGTCTCGGTCTCGACTTTCAGCTCGAGACCCATTCCGTGGTCTCGTCTCGAGTCTCGTGGCAACACTATGAAATTCCAAGAAATATGGACATGATAACATGAAAACAGTCACAAGTAATAAGACACTTCTATAATTTGCGCTGGATAGGTCTTAATTCATATTCCAGAAATAAAGAATTATAAATTTAATTGGCAGTAGCGCTATTGGTGATGGAGCAATGATTCAGAAATAAGCCTTATAGGAGCAGCTTTCATTAAAACATGCTGCATATGTGGTGACTTTTTATAGCAACTGCTCCATAGTAAAGTGAGTACCATATCTGATGTATAAGTTCTTAAAAAGCATTGGGCAAAGCTAGCCTCATATACGGAGACTTTTTTTGACTAAATGGTGGAGCGAAGGGTGTGTTCGTTTTGTTGAAAATTTCAGAGTGGGAAAGGATGAGCAGCTTTAGTGTCTTGGGAAGGTCTTTGATGGATTGAATTGTGTCAATAGGAGTTTGGGTTCAGAAAAGAGTCTTTTCGAGTCAAGACCATGTTGTATCCTTAGAGTTTAATATTTTATAGCTATTTATTTAAGTTGTAGCAATTACATGCTGCGTCACATTTCAACCATCATTCTGCACTGTTGCCAACTATATTCTATTGCTGGACATAACATCTGCCTTCTTATCTTATCATGAAATATTTTTCACCCTACCTATCTTATATAATCAATCAAATATTCTGGTAATTGTACAGTTCTCCCTGCTCTTGTTGTAAGAGTTTTCGGATTTGTTTCCTTTTGACTGTTACCTCTTCCAACATCAACAGATATGTTATCTACTCCAAGGTCATCATCGCGAACAGTGAGAGGTATCTCCGATTTTCTCAAATGTCGTGAATTTTTTCTGTAACTTTGACTATTTTCAGTTTTAAGTACCAATGATCGCGGATTTGACTCATGTTTTTTTAGTAATAACTGCTTGATACCAGTATTTACATTTTTGAACATGTACGTTCTGAACTTCAAATAGATCTTCTTTTCCACATATATTTTGAATATAATAATTCTGTTTTTATAAATAATAAAGTTTGATAGAAACAATATGAATATTCTTTGTGAATGAGTACCCTGGATTTTTTGAGATGGCTGATTAATGATTTGATATGAGATTTTCAAAATAGAAAATGGGGGATACCATATGTTGGCCATTTGGAACGTACCAAAAATTTTCAATCTCTATATTTTAAAATTCAATTTATATATTTTGGAAGTGTGAACATGTGATATGAACATGGTCTTTCTGCTGACTGGGATCATTATATATCAATGCAGTAAAAATTAAAATGGTGTAATCAATATGGAGGTTTTTGGAATGAGTAAGAGTTTGTCAATAAATGAAAAAAGAATAAGATGTATTCTGAATAACAATTGAAAAATTGATAGAAATTCTATTTCAAGCTTGTATTTACTATTTTCTTATTCTTTGGCATCACAAACATCTTCAACATCGCTGTCTTGTTCTAACACTAAAATTCTAGGTGAATTTCTACAAACATCATCTGTTAAACAAGAACCACATATTGCAGAACTCAGTGAGTTTGTTAATTTACAATTAAAAGCTCTCCCGCATCTCTTTTTGCAATAATAGCAGAAAATCAAATCCTTATATACTTATATTGAAGATTACTCGAACATATCAAGTTGTATCGATTTCTGAATTATCACACATTATAAAGTCTTCATCTAAAGAAGCAGATGTAATAATTTCTGATTCATATAAATTAATAAGAACCGTTTTGTCAATGGAAATGTTGTCGAATGAATGCTACGAAAGAAAATGATTATTTTAAAACATGAGTTCCAATAAACAGAGACAATGTTCATCATTTTAATTATTTTCACATTATAAGTGAAAGTATAGTGATGATAAATGTACAAGAATTAGACTTTTTCATGCCTCTAGTAATATATATCATCAATTCCATAAAAGTCAATGAGAATTTCAGAACTTTTAACTTCCAGTCGAATTTTCTATGAGAGAAAACAAAATATTAGAAACTAATGTCTTCCTCAAGAAGCTTAGAGTCTCCACCTCTAGATGCTTTTTGATTTTTTTGTTTTGCATATATTCCAGATAAAGAGGCTTTAGTTTTTCCTTGAACGCCTCGCTTGAATATCTGTATTCAGCGGATTGGCGCGCATGGAGTTTACGAGTTCGCTTTCGTATTTTTAATAATTTTTTTTTTTATTGATGCAGAATTTTCTTCTATATAACTTATGACATAACTTTAAGTGGAATTTCCTGCTCTTCCGGGTGATACTATCAGTTATTTGACTTCCCTATTTTATTTTTCGAGATATAAGGCAGAACCAAAATTTTCGAGATTATGAACTTAGCATACACTTTAGAGCAGCAAAGATTTCTCTATCTTCTTCTACACCCAAAAAACTACCAACAAGTCAAATTTCAGCTATATCACATTTTATGAGAGGTTAAAATCTCGGATAACTCGGCTATTATGGTGAATTTGAATTTAAATTCAAATAATAAGATAACCATGTGTGGAACATTGGAATTTACCTACTCTCCAACTACACATGGATGGACCAGCACCAAGTATTGAAGAGTATGAATCCTGTAATTTTGAATTCATCTAATTTGTTCTGGAAAAGTTGAAGTGAAAAATGTTAAGCTTAGTAAAAAAGTAGATATGATTGTGGAAATTTTGTTATTCTGTATATATATATATATATATATATATATATATATATATATATATATATATATATATATATATATATATATATATATATATATATATATATATATATATATATATATATATATATATATATATATATAAATATAGAATTTGAAAATTTATTGGGTATTTCCGGTTAAGTTTTTTCGGGCAATGTAATAAGTAGACTCTTTGAAGTTGCCTAGCTTTCGGTATATTTTTATACCTTCTTCAGGACACTACAATATTAATGATAATGTAAGATACAGAAAGATTTCTAACATTATTTACTTACATTTCGTGAGGCTTCAAAAATTGCGATGAATGCTATATTGGGCAAACTTGTCAGCAGTTAATTAGTAGAATAACATCTCATAAAAGTGACACACGCTCAAAACCCAATGCTACTGCATTGGCGATGCATAAAGATTCAAAAAAAAACATGAAATAGATTACAGTAATGCTACAGTTTTAGATTCAAAAAAAAACGATTCTTTTTGGAAATGCTTCACATTAGAACGACAGATAATACAATAAATAAAAAAAGTGACATAGATGACTTGAGTTCAATATATGCTAATTTATTTGAAATATCTAAGAAGTTGAAATGATTAATTAATAATTTTATTCAATCATTTTTTGAGATTTTTTCTTTATTTGTGTCATTTCTTGGGACTTTCAATTTGTTTCTGAGATTTTTTTTTTATTTTTCAAGAATTTTTCATTTTCAAAAATTTTATTTAAAAATTTTGGAAATCAAGTTTTATGCGTAAAATTTTCTTCCAAAAAATTGTTTTTATTTTTATTTATATCATATTTTGACTGTTCATATTTATACTATTTTTTCACAGTTTTTACTTTAATTTTCATGATTTTTAATCTGGTTCTTCTTCTTTTGAATCAAATCATTGTATTCATGTTGTTGATAGTTATAATTATTATTATTAATTGAAATATAGATCGTATCCAGAAGTTAATATATTTGAATGATGGATCGTCGGATGTTGGATAATTCAGGATCAGTAAATAAAGAACAATTCACATCACTTGAGCAAGTGATGTGAATTGTTCTTTATTTACTGATCCTGAATTATCCAACATCCGACGATCCATCATTCAAATTATTATTAATCTGGCTGATTTTTGAAGCCTCACGAAATGTAAGTAAATACTGTTAGAAATCTTTTTGTATCTTACATTATCATTAATATTGTAGTGTCCTGAAGAAGGTATAAAAATATACCGAAAGCTAGACAACTTCAAAGAGTCTACTTATTACATTGCCCGAAAAAACTTAACCGGAAATACCCAATAAATTTTCAAATTCTATATTTATATATATATATATATATATATATATATATATATATATATATATATATATATATATATATATATATATATATATATATATATATATATATATATATATATATATATATATACAGAATAACAAAATTTCCACAATCATATCTACTTTTTTACTAAGCTTAACATTTTTCACTTCAACTTTTCCAGAACAAATTAGATGAATTCAAAATTACAGGATTCATACTCTTCAATACTTGGTGCTGGTCCATCCATGTGTAGTTGGAGAGTAGGTAAATTCCAATGTTCCACACATGGTTATCTTATTATTTGAATTTAAATTCAAATTCACCATAATAGCCGAGTTATCCGAGATTTTAACCTCTCATAAAATGTGATATAGCTGAAATTTGACTTGTTGGTAGTTTTTTGGGTGTAGAAGAAGATAGAGAAATCTTTGCTGCTCTAAAGTGTATGCTAAGTTCATAATCTCGAAAATTTTGGTTCTGCCTTATATCTCGAAAAATAAAATAGGGAAGTCAAATAACTGATAGTATCACCCGGAAGAGCAGGAAATTCCACTTAAAGTTATGTCATAAGTTATATAGAAGAAAATTCTGCATCAATAAAAAAAAAAATTATTAAAAATACGAAAGCAAACTCGTAAACTCCATGCGCGCCAATCCGCTGAATACAGATATTCAAGCGAGGCGTTCAAGGAAAAACTAAAGCCTCTTTATCTGGAATATATGCAAAACAAAAAAATCAAAAAGCATCTAGAGGTGGAGACTCTAAGCTTCTTGAGGAAGACATTAGTTTCTAATATTTTGTTTTCTCTCATAGAAAATTCGACTGGAAGTTAAAAGTTCTGAAATTCTCATTGACTTTTATGGAATTGATGATATATATTACTAGAGGCATGAAAAAGTCTAATTCTTGTACATTTATCATCACTATACTTTCACTTATAATGTGAAAATAATTAAAATGATGAACATTGTCTCTGTTTATTGGAACTCATGTTTTAAAATAATCATTTTCTTTCGTAGCATTCATTCGACAACATTTCCATTGACAAAACGGTTCTTATTAATTTATATGAATCAGAAATTATTACATCTGCTTCTTTAGATGAAGACTTTATAATGTGTGATAATTCAGAAATCGATACAACTTGATATGTTCGAGTAATCTTCAATATAAGTATATAAGGATTTGATTTTCTGCTATTATTGCAAAAAGAGATGCGGGAGAGCTTTTAATTGTAAATTAACAAACTCACTGAGTTCTGCAATATGTGGTTCTTGTTTAACAGATGATGTTTGTAGAAATTCACCTAGAATTTTAGTGTTAGAACAAGACAGCGATGTTGAAGATGTTTGTGATGCCAAAGAATAAGAAAATAGTAAATACAAGCTTGAAATAGAATTTCTATCAATTTTTCAATTGTTATTCAGAATACATCTTATTCTTTTTTCATTTATTGACAAACTCTTACTCATTCCAAAAACCTCCATATTGATTACACCATTTTAATTTTTACTGCATTGATATATAATGATCCCAGTCAGCAGAAAGACCATGTTCATATCACATGTTCACACTTCCAAAATATATAAATTGAATTTTAAAATATAGAGATTGAAAATTTTTGGTACGTTCCAAATGGCCAACATATGGTATCCCCCATTTTCTATTTTGAAAATCTCATATCAAATCATTAATCAGCCATCTCAAAAAATCCAGGGTACTCATTCACAAAGAATATTCATATTGTTTCTATCAAACTTTATTATTTATAAAAACAGAATTATTATATTCAAAATATATGTGGAAAAGAAGATCTATTTGAAGTTCAGAACGTACATGTTCAAAAATGTAAATACTGGTATCAAGCAGTTATTACTAAAAAAACATGAGTCAAATCCGCGATCATTGGTACTTAAAACTGAAAATAGTCAAAGTTACAGAAAAAATTCACGACATTTGAGAAAATCGGAGATACCTCTCACTGTTCGCGATGATGACCTTGGAGTAGATAACATATCTGTTGATGTTGGAAGAGGTAACAGTCAAAAGGAAACAAATCCGAAAACTCTTACAACAAGAGCAGGGAGAACTGTACAATTACCAGAATATTTGATTGATTATATAAGATAGGTAGGGTGAAAAATATTTCATGATAAGATAAGAAGGCAGATGTTATGTCCAGCAATAGAATATAGTTGGCAACAGTGCAGAATGATGGTTGAAATGTGACGCAGCATGTAATTGCTACAACTTAAATAAATAGTTATAAAATATTAAACTCTAAGGATACAACATGGTCTTGACTCGAAAAGACTCTTTTCTGAACCCAAACTCCTATTGACACAATTCAATCCATCAAAGACCTTCCCAAGACACTAAAGCTGCTCATCCTTTCCCACTCTGAAATTTTCAACAAAACGAACACACCCTTCGCTCCACCATTTAGTCAAAAAAAGTCTCCGTATATGAGGCTAGCTTTGCCCAATGCTTTTTAAGAACTTATACATCAGATATGGTACTCACTTTACTATGGAGCAGTTGCTATAAAAAGTCACCACATATGCAGCATGTTTTAATGAAAGCTGCTCCTATAAGGCTTATTTCTGAATCATTGCTCCATCACCAATAGCGCTACTGCCAATTAAATTTATAATTCTTTATTTCTGGAATATGAATTAAGACCTATCCAGCGCAAATTATAGAAGTGTCTTATTACTTGTGACTGTTTTCATGTTATCATGTCCATATTTCTTGGAATTTCATGTTCAAAAATCTTCTACTCCCATGAAAAGAATACTTTTTGTACCAACAAAATGGACAAACAGTTCTAACCTCTCTACTGACGGAGTAGACTCCCCTAGCCCTATATTAGATTCATTCGAGGATGCCAAACTATATTCATAATATATTCCATAAAAATTATGTATTAAAAACGGAGAAAAGCGTTTTTGAAAACTCTATTCATCCAGAGAACGAAAGCACATGAACAACTTGTCGCTTGACAACACTAATTCTAACTCTAGTTTTTCTCACACCTGGTTTTATACCAAAGAAACATGGTTATTCTATCTCCAGCATTTAGTTATCAGTTCCATGATGCAAGACTGTGAGAACTGATGAAATATTGTGAAACACAGAGTGGTTCCACTATACAATTCCTCCCCTGTTAGATGGAAATATCTCTCTTGATGAGTTACTCTCAATATTTGTTTCTGGTCTATTCGATATTTTATAATAATCATATTTCCTTTTACAAATTTCAAATCAAATAAGAATTATTATAATCAATACAATTGTTACTAAAATAATGGTATCAATATTATTCACGTATAAGTGTGAATTAGAATGTCCTAAAAACTAAATTGGCTTTTGATAACTGGACTGTAATTTTTCCAAAGATTATATATCCATTGTTTTATTCAATACATTTACAGGAAAATTATCATTTGAACTAAAATCGATTATTTTACCAGATGATTCCTGAAATTTATGATTTTCATCATTGACTTTGCAATTTTGTACTGAATATAAGCCTTTGAGCTTCTTTTGAGATATTTTCTGTTTGCATTCTATTTTAATATCATCTTCATGAGATGAAAACAAATATTTTACATTAGTATTTGGTATCTAAAATGTTTCGTTCTTATCATGAATTTTTATATAACTACAATCTTTAATATGATGATTAAAATACGAATCTGTCAAACAAATATCCATAAT
Organism: Dromius quadrimaculatus; assembly: GCA_963989225.1. NCBI lineage: Eukaryota > Metazoa > Arthropoda > Insecta > Coleoptera > Carabidae > Dromius > Dromius quadrimaculatus. The sequence goes on from OZ022330.1 coordinate 32,853,396, forward strand.
ATCACTATCTCTTTGACAAACATAAGTTGATACATCCAACTTCAAACAATCTTTAAATATTTTTATTTGACAATTATTCTCCTTATAATATCCAGATACAATATTTAAAGTGTGATACTTCTGAGTAGAGAAAGTAGGGTTGAGTGTAAACTGTATTAAACGGCTAATATACTCTAAGATTGGAATTATTATTATCAATTTTATATTCAAATTATCATATCTACAATATGTTTTTATCAAATGATTATTTTCCCAATCAATATAAATAATTTCATTAACAGGTTCTTCTATTTTATTTTGACTCAAGTCACATTCCCACCTCTATCATAATCATAAGTCGTACTCATAATCATAGTCTTAGGAAATTCGACCGTTTCCATCTCTTATCATAATCATAATATTTTGTTCACAACTAAATCTAAAAAGTAGTGAAATGTATTCGAAATTATTAATAATTAAATTTTACTGTTGTATAGAAATAGTACTACTTTGCTAAGGAAAAAAATAATATGTTGAATATAAAAAATAAATGCATATATAAAATATATTCAATTGTATGTAAGCATACCATAACTCTTTAAAATATGGAATAACATATATGAAATAGATCATATTTTATATAGAATTACTTTAAGAGCTGTAAAATATCCAGAAATATTCAAAACAATATTATTTTGATTTATTCGAGAAAATATCGTGATTAGTAGTGATTTCTAGGCCACTGAATTTATCAACTTCATGTTGATTTTGACATCTTGGTTTTTGTTTGCTTGGTGTCGTATTTGATGATTTGATTTCTATTCATATTTTCATATCTATAACCTTTTTTTCAATGACAAAAGTAAATAACAATAATGAAATCAGCAACGATTCCATGAAATGAAATAGCGCTACATATATCCATCTCTTTCTATTTATGATCACGACAAAAAGTTTGGGTGCGCCAAACTTTTATGATTACGACTTATGACTTACGACTTATGACTATGATTAAGACAAGAGCAGGAAACGCTCCAATGTTTTCGCGTATGTCACACTTTCAAGGTTACGACTTAAGACTTATGATTATGATTATGATAGAGGTGAGAATGTGACTTCATTCTCAAAATTTCATTCCGCGATAATAAATCAAAATGTAAAGTATTTGAACTACAAAAAGTAAAAGCTTCCTCAATTTGATTCAAATTAATCGAAAAAAAAGTCGCAGTAAAATTCAATCCATTGGAAATATCTTTTATTATATGAATTTAGTGTTCTTCTGAAATCTTTCCGATTTGATTCTTAAATATCTTAAGATTTTGTTTCATATTCTCATTATTTTGGTTAATCAACTCAATTCGCTTATCAAAATGTTCTGTTATATTCTTATTCCGCCAAGTAACTGGATTCAGACTATTTTCTATTTTGTCCTGATTAACTGATAAATTATTCAATTAGGTTTCATACCTTTCAGCATCCGATGCATCTAAATTTCCTGTAATGCTTTTTATAATCGAACCAAAACCATCAATCAAACCACTACGCTGTTTTTTTGTGAAAATATAACTCTTTAACTCAATTTTACTCATTATATTCTCAAATATTGCTTTACAATTTGAAGTAACGTTCAAATAATAAGATGTGAAGAATTCAAGCTCTTTATAAAATTCAAAACAATTTTCTTTCAAATTAATAATCTGTTGAGCTACATTTTCCAAACTAATATTGATATAAATATACTTTTCGTGTGATTGAATATAAGTATCGCACTAATTATGTTCATTCCAAGATTTATTGTTTCGTTTTTGAACAAATCGGATTCTCTGATAGCTGCGCATCTGTAACAATACAGGATATTTTAGTTTTGTTGAATTAGTGTTTTCACTTACTTGTACACAGTAACAAGTATTGTGAAACCGAAAAAATTCACATATCGAAATTTTGATGGATATATCCGTTTTGAGCATCCCTGAATCCATTTTGACTATTTTTGGCTTGATGTCGATACGTATGTTCGTGCGTGCGTGCGTTCGTGCGTGCGTAGCTCACAAATCTCAAAACTGGTTGAACGTATAATGTTTAAATTTTGTATTCAAGACTGATATAGGGTCTAGTTGTGCACCTTGCAATATGGTTCCAAGCGTCTGTACCAGAAGTGCACTTTACAGGAAACGTTTTTCGAATTTTTCTTTTAAATCTAGAACTATCAACCGTAGGATGTCGAAATTCAGTATTTGAGCTTGATGTGTTATCAGAATGGTTATCTGCTGTTTTTGTGAGAATCGGCCAGGCCAGAAGTGCATTTTATCTGACACTTCTTTTGAATTTTTTGCATAAATATAGAATGATTCGCCATAGCACATTGAAATTTCGTATAAGGAGCTTCTATAACATCTCATTGTGCATCATGCATTATGATTGCGATCGGCTGGACTGGAAGTGCACTTTACTTGAAATTCTTTCTAAATTTTTCGCATCAATTCAGAATGATCAGCCATAGGATACTGAAATTCAGCATTTAGAATTGCTGTAGCATCTCAATGGTCATCTTTTATTTTTGTAACAATCGGCTGAGCCGGAAGTGTACTTCATATAACAGACTCCTAGAATTTTCTGCATTTATTCTAAACAATTAGTCGTACAATATATAAATTTTGTACTAGTCACTATTATAATATCTAGTTATACACCTAGCATTAGGATTGCTATCGACTAAGCCGGAAGAGCACTTTATTCGAAACATTTTTTGAATCTACCGTATAAATCCAAAACGATTGAACGTAGATTGTTAGAATCCAGTATTTAGGACAATTCTACCGTCTAGATGCTCATATCTTATTTCTATTGAGATCCACCGAGCCGGAAGTGCACTTTACTTGACAGTCTTTTGGATTAAATTTGGTAATCCAGTCTGCTGTAGAATCTGAATGATGGCCCTCTATTTTCATAACAATAGACTGAACCGGAAATGCACTTCAGTGGGTATTTATTGTTCAATTTTGCGCATAAATTCAGATCTGTTGATAATCGTTGAATTCTGGAAATCAGTATTTAGGTATGTTCTAGTATGAGAATAATAGCCTACTGTTTCCATAGCAACCGACTTGGCTGAAAGTGCATTTTACTTGACAGATTCTTAGAATCTCTTGGGTAAATCCAAAACGATTTACTGTGGAACGATGAGATTTTGTGTTATATATATCCAATGATATGTATCATCAAACACAAAGCATATATATATATATATATATATATATATATATATATATATATATATATATATATATATATATATATATATATATATATATATATATATATATATATATAGAATTTGAAGATTTATTGGGTATTTCGGTTAAGTTTTTTCGGGCAATGTAATAATTAGACTCTTTGAAGTTGTCTAGCTTTCGGTATATTTTATACCTTCATCAGGACAATTTCGTGAGGCTTCAAAAATCAGCCAGATTAATGGATATAACTATCAACAACATGAATACAATCAATTAATTCAAAAGAAGAAGAACCAGATTAAAAATCATAAAAATTAAAGTAAAAACTGTGAAAAAATAGTATAAATATGAACAGTCAAAAAATGATATAAATAAAAATGAAAACAATTTTTTGAAAAAAAAAAAAAAAAATGATACCACTAGAACTGTAAGTTCTATAATATTTTTTACCCTTTTCAACTTTATACAAAGTTTTGAAAAAAGAAGAAATGGGTACAAAACTCTCTTCAGATCATGTAAATGTTTTCACGCTTTTTAAGAGAGACGTACACACTTTTTAGATATTATTCTCACATTTGATGAAATTGTTAAGAAATTGAATGACTTTGTAACTTGTAAAAAGGATGTTATCGAGAAAGAACAAAAAAAAATTGTATCACTGAGCGTGATACAATTTTTTTTTTTTTTTTTTTTTTTTTTTTTTTTTTTTTTTTTTTTTTTTTTTTTTTTTTTTTTTTTTTTCAAAAAATTGTTTTCATTTTTATTTATATCATTTTTTGACTGTTCATATTTATACTATTTTTTCACAGTTTTTACTTTAATTTTTATGATTTTTAATCTGGTTCTCCTTCTTTTGAATTAATTGATTGTATTCATGTTGTTGATAGTTATATTTATTAATCTGGCTGATTTTTGAAGCCTCACGAAATTGTCCTGATGAAGGTATAAAATATACCGAAAGCTAGACAACTTCAAAACTTAACCGAAATACCCAATAAATCTTCAATTTCTACTAAATTGCGGTTACGATTACTTCTTCTATATATATATATATATATTGCATGGGAAATATAGTTTACAGTTTCAAGGAAAGTTTTATTGCCATTGTTGACTTGGCCTTGGCCAACTACAACATGTACTGGTTGTTTGATTTTGGTTTTCAAAGTTTGTTAGTTCTGTTCAATAGTTTGTAAAGTTTAACTGCTCTGATAATTGATTACTAACTGAGTATCGAAGTTTCAGCTGATTGTTCAATTTTTGTTGATTTCGTTGTAAATGATTGAAAATTTCCGTGTATCTTTTATCGTCATCAGCGTCTAAATCTCCACTAATAGCTCTTACAATTATGCTCAATCCATTGATTGATCCTCTTTTGTATCTATGATTTTCTGATATTATGAAGTGATTGATTTAATTGTCGATTGAATTTTTCATGAATGTTAATATTATATAATTATTCACAAGTTCATTGCTTGGTTCATTTCTAATGATATGTTGCAAATTTTCCTATTGATCATTGAAATTTTTATATTGCTCGAAAAGTGAATGTAGATCATAATAGTGAACGAGGGTGTGCTTTGAAGCTCTTGTTTGTGTGGATTGTTTAGGGAACTGTGATTGTTGCTGTGTTGGATATCTGGTCATAGGCGACTGATATTGTTCAAGAGAATTTGTAGGTACAGAACATTGTATCTGTTTGAGCGAATAATTGGTTTGAACAGAGTTTTTAAGTTGTTGTCTTAATAATTGCAAGTCATTTGTAATCAAAATAGATATTTCACTCAATGTTTGGGGATGTCTAGCACTCAATTGTGATCTGTAAGGCTCTCTACAGTTTTTGATGAAACATTGGGTCACGTATGGTTGACCAATGGCTATCATAGTTTCCAACTGATTATTAGACAAATCTTATTCCAATTCACTTTTATATAATAAAAATAATTCAATAAATTTATTGAGAAAAGCTAGAATGAGTTAATTTAATTCCTCCAATTAACAAATTTCTATGAGTATGGTAGCTTCATTTCTCTTATATTCGTCATTTTGAGTTAGAAAAGATTTTAATTTGTTCCAAGGCTGAAATGTTTTACCGGCTAACAGTTCCTTGGCTGGTCCGATAATTTTCTTTTTCACGCTTAGTGATACAATTTTTTTTTGTTCTTTCTCGATAACATCCTTTATACAAGTTACAAAGTCATTCAATTTCTTAAAAATTTCATCAAATGTGAGAATAATATCTAAAAAGTGTGTACGTCTCTCTTAAAAAGCGTGAAAACATTTACATGATCTAAAGAGAGTTTTGTACCCATTTCTTCTTTTTTCAAAACTTTGTATAAAGTTGAAAAGGGTAAAAAATATTATAGAACTCACAGTTCTAGTGGTATGATTAAGATGGCAATGTTCATTTGCACGATGAAGCTTCGATTCTGCGTCAGGTGGCTGGCGATGAACATTGGCTGCAACGGTGCGACGGCACGAGTACCCTTCGGAACATCGATTCTTCGTAAAGCCGACTTTGCTTTGCATCGATTCCTCGTAACGCTGAATACCAAGGAGGCCCGAAGCAAGCTCATGTGGACTCGGACAGCCAGAGTATCAAGACCGGATCACACTGAAAAGTATTAATAAATATCACTATTTTTATCATTTAATTAAGTGGAAAATGTCAAACTGAAATGGAAAGTACATTTTTTGACAAATGTCTGTCAATGAATATTATAGGCCTGTTGCGTATCTTCAAATTTCGACGAAAGCGCCGCATATTATTAAAAATCACAGCTTCAAGGTGTGATTTAACCGATAGGGCGAAGCCATTGAGAATACGCAATAGGCGTATATGAATGTAAATAGAATCAGCCTAAATAAGTTTTCTGTGTGTGAAATTCATTGAAGTTGGTACAACTGTCGAACTGTCACAGTTTTAAATAAATGTCACATATTCCCAGCATTTTCGATAATCAACTTATCTTGTTGAAATGTAGAGAATATAAGAAGAAGTATCTCATAGAAATGACAAATGAGGTAATTACAAAGATAATTATATATAACATTCATCAAATGAGTTTGCTCTACAATATAACTATATAATTTCAAATTTCAGATTCCAATGCAATCCGATAGACTGAATTGTCTGTAGTGCATCATGTAGAAAAACAAGAAGAAATAACCAGTATATTTCATTATGCCAGAGGTGTAATAAAATCAAAATTTACCAAAACAGCATTTGACTCCGAGCTGTTTCTTATCATATTTATATCTGGATACGGAATGAGATAGCTACCACTCTACCATGAGATGAAAAATCTTGGTTTTGGAAAAAACTGTGAATTTTGGTGCAATTGTGACAGTAGAAGAACTATATGAAAAGTACTGTTAAGACACTATTTCTAATATCTAAGCTCAGCAGCACTGTGAATGAATTAATCGATTGAAATATAGCTTCCGTTTATTTTGTTCATTCAAAATAGCATTAAATATCAATATATCATTCAAATGTTATTTAAATTTCTCAGTTTCAGTTGGCAGTGTGTTGTGTTTTTCAGGTTCGATGATGATTGAAGAATCACGCAATATAGTTTTAATACTCCATTCCACAGAACTTGTTATTTTGACATAATGTTCTCACTATTGTTATTATTTTCATCGCCCTCTACTATATCATAAATACAACACAGTGATTGTACAGAAAGGACCATACTAACAAGCTGATTATGAATCTGTGTTGGATGAATTTACTGTATTCAACAAACTCTAATCAGAAAAATAATACATATGTTAGTATCAAAGGCTTATGCTGGGACCACACCTTTGCTTGATGTCATTTATTAAGGCGTAATTAAAAAATAAACTCATTATCAATGACAATTTCTCTATTGTCACCTTACGCCTTGATTAAAGGCATTAAATGATAATGTGGCTCCATAATTATTATTTGTATGATATACTTCAACAATTATTAGACTAAGAGATAGTTTTCTTATAGAACATGACAATTTGTTCAAGGTTCAAAAATTATAAATTAAAATAAATATAATAAAAAGATTTTTTGGATTGAATTCTGTATATTTCTTTTTATTCTGACGTTTGGACTCTATCCGAAAATCATCAGAAAAAATTAGTACAAGAATAAAACAAGACAAGTATCTAGTGTTAGCAATTTGAATTACTTGTAAAGAAAATTATTGAATGATCAACACTAACCACTGAATTTAGATTTGGTTATTACGAAAGAAAACACGTTACTTTTGAACACAAACCTTAAATTCTAAACCACAAGTATACAAAATATAGTGACCCGTTTTTCAAAAGCGGCCATTTACCACAAGCGTTCAAGAGAATACTATTGTAATCACTTAACGACTGCTGGCGGCTTCTAAATTATAGTAAAAATGATTACCAAACACTGAAATATTGAATAACATTTCAAAATATTCACAATTGTCGAATCATATTAGATAATTACAATCACGTCACACATTTTAACTTCTGTTTCTAACACTAGATACTTGTCTTGTTTTATTTTTGTATCAATTTTTTCTGATGAAGATTTCCGGATAAAAAATCGAAACGTCAAGAAATAAAAAGAAATATAGAGGATTTAATCAAAAAAAATCTATTTATCATGAAATAATTCTGAAAGACATGCATGGATCATTAATAATAAGTATATTATTATCTCAAAGTGTAATTTTGCAGATTCAGCTGATCATTTTATCTTTGATAAGAGACACAAGTGTTATGAAGAAAGGAGAATAAAATAAGTAAAAAATTAGATAAGAATACCAAATATTAAGTTCCTCAAGAAATTCAATTTGTAGTCTTGATGACGGTGTAATAATCGAAAGACATATTGAGCTAACATGAATACTTTTTATTTTGAAGCTTCAATAAAATTCGATATGAATTATTATATACTGAAATAGAGGAGAAAGAAATGTAGAAAATAAAAAGATATTTGATGAAAATAATACATTCTATATGGCGGAAAAATATTCATTTTTACGAATTAAATGTCTAAAATCATGCTATTATATTCTTGAATTATAAGAAATATAAATGAGATAATGAATTCTACCATGAGATCTAGATGTCAGGTAGACCTCTGCTTGAAAAGTATTTGTGCTTTATCAAGTACTCAGATGGATGTTACACAAAATACCAATATTCTTCTCTCCAATTAGTATAGTGATCCACCGATGAAGATTAAAGTTCGATGAGTTTTATTATTTGCTGTCTACGACGAGTTTGTGACTTCTTGCTTCAGGAATATGTAGAATTATTCATCCTCAACTCGGGAAATAATCATTCTTACATTTCCATAACCTTGGTGTAAATATAAGATAGTGATTGAGGAAGTTTTTTTTCTCTCTGTCGCAAGATTACATAAATAGTACAATGTTTGCTGACAAAGTATGTAGTATCGTTATTTCTAGATTATGGAAGATAGTATTGATATATGCAACAGATTATTCATGAACTTAGCTCGATTATAGAAGTCCAATTATTCAGTAACAATCTATGATTGTAACTAATTGACTGGATCTTTGATGTGATTGGATAGAACAAATATCTTAATATAGGTAGGAGAAAAGATCTAGGCTGAGCGGTGGTAAATAACTTTGAACCACCAAAAAAATGTACAAAACAGAATCATGAACCTGACAAATTGGTTGAATATTACTTCGTGATGGACTACGTCCTAATATGTCCTAGAAAAAAATCAGCATAATGTATATTCATGTGATTGGAAATATCAATATACTCCAGAATATATTTGCTAATATGCATGTGGAAAGATGTAATAAAGTTTATCATGTACCGAAATAAGATCTACGTTAGAGGAGAGATAAGGTGATTCATTATACTACAGAAATAGAACCATGCAAGACATCATCAAAAAGAGGCTTATTACCTACAGAAAACTGATCATTGACAATGGTTTTTACCTTATCAACATTTCTTCACTATGCATACCAATGGCGCTTTGCCGAAAACAGTTACAGGATCTTTTTGTCATTAGTCTATCCTGTATTGTAAACACCAATCATACGGAAAACGTAGTCCCAAAGACACAAATATGTGATCACAGATTATGGACCTCCCATTTCGCAGATAACAATCGAGGACCCCTATTCTAATTCATAGAGACGGTTTGGAGACAGGTCGTAATCTCTTTGCCGATGACATTACGACAGACATACATTTATGGGAGCTTTATTATCATGTGTTTGTGCCCCTGATATTCTACAAATTTATGTTGGTAATGAGTAAGTGTCAAAGTGATAATCAAATTCAATCCGTACTATTACTAATTTAGCAACTAAAAACTGATATCATTTTTTAATATCAATATAAAAATGTATCTGTTCTATATATTATCGGGATTATATAACAGTTAATATTCATAATCCCGTTACTAAGTTTTAATATAAAGTTTTTTGAAATAATGCAGAAGCTTGAACTAAAGTCAAATAATGCGCTACGATTACTCTCATTTGACCATTACCACTCAAAAGTCAACAAAACATCTGTCAAAAAAAGTTGCACCATATTAAAGAGATTGTCTTTATCCAGTCTCTTCCATTTAGAACATCTACAACAATGACGTCATAAAATCAATTCTGCAATTGTCCGCTAGGTGGTACATGTGTTGAGTGTCTCCAAAATGACATCGAAAGACTGTCTTGATTAATTAGAATAGATCCCCAGAGATACCACTTTGCTTAGAACAAACAAGCTGCATCTATTGATATGATAATAGAAATACAAGCAAACTACTACTATAATAGAATGTAATAAGCATGAATAACATGTTTATTACACGCTATTATATCATAAGATTTCAAAGAGTGACTTTATCGTGAATATGGTTACAGCACTACAAGAGCAATAGTTCTAGAGCAAGAATGATCATCTGTTAATATCTTCATACACAATAGAGGAAGAATAATACAGCAAAATCTTTCGAAAATTGTTACAGTCAGCGTCTGTGACTACAATATATGAATCATATGTAGTCACTCAATTTCCAATACTTAGCAATAGGACAAACACATCGGCTATGCTACAAATACCTGGATGACTAAATAACGGATATCGAATTCTCTACGAACCTGGATGGTGACAGCACTAGTCGATAGTATCTGCTACATACATCAAATAAAATTATCATACCAACATTTAATTAATCCAAATCATTTACCTGCCATTGAAAGGACTAGCGACAAATGACGATGCTAAAGATAGGAAGAAAGGAACGAAAACTAATGGATATCACGGAAATAGATTAGGGGAGGGGGTGAATTTGGCCGTGGAATTTGTCTTTGAGGATTTGCAAGCGGATAAGTTTGGAAACGAAGCTGTGGATCAGGTTGACGGATAATTTAAGGATGAGGTGCGGCTTGTGGCGCGGGAATAGGCTCTCCAGGTATGGGTGATTATTTAACAGCTACTGGATGAGGTGCGGCTTGAGGCGCGGGAATAGGCTCTACAGATATGGGTGGTAGCTCAAGAGGTTCTGGTTAAAGAGGTCTGGGAATGTCTTCTGGATCGTCGTTGTGTGCTAAAAGAAAAACAAATAGTTAGATATTGTTCACAATATAGTAGATAATAAATATGATAGCTAGGAGTCCGCTAGCAGAATTTTTTTAATGATTTTATTGTGTGAATAAAATTCAAAAATATGAAGACGTCATAATAGAAATCCAGAAAAAACTATTAAAAATACTTCAGTCATTAAAGCGTTGCTGAGTTTTTATTGAAAGGCTATGAAAAATGCAATAGAAAGAAATCTGACATGGACATGACGTGACTTGTATATATAATAATATATATATAATCTTTTTATATCTCTTAATACCCTTTCGGGTGTCGAGATAGTATTTAACTATTCAATCAGTCTTTGTTATTTCAACCTATTTATTAATTCTTTCCACTTCCTTCTATCCTTTGCTATTTTCCTCCCTTCCTGCCAAGTGACGTTGGTTTTGTTTAGTATCTCTTCTATGTTCTTTTCCCAAGTTTTTTGAGGTTTTCCTCTCCTGTTCTTGTTTGATACTCGAGCATTCCACACCTTTTTTGTTTGGCTTTCTTCTGGCATTCTTATTAAATGACCGTACCAGGCTAATTGTTTCTTCTCTATGGTGGTTTGTATACTTTCTGTTTGTAGAGTTGCTCTGATATGCTCATTTCTTATTCTATCCAGTCTTGTTACCCCTTCTACTTTTCTTAAATATCTCATTTCTGCTGCTTGTATCTTGCTTTTTGTGTTTTGGTTCAGTGTCCATGTTTCGCTTCCGTATATTAATATTGGTCTATAAATTGATTTATATAGTATCATTTTTGTATTTTTTGATACTTGCCTGCTACTCAAAATGACTTTATTCAATGCGTGGTAACTTCTGTTAGCTGCCAGTATTCTATTGTTTACCTCGTTCTCTATATTACCTTTGCTGTTCAGTGTTGAACCTAAATATGTAAATGTTTCCACCTGTTCTATTTCTATTCCATTTATTTTGATTTCTGCTATTGTATCTTCTCTTGAAATTACCATAATTTTTGTTTTTTCCACATTTATAGTCATGTTGTGTTTGTTTAATTCCTCTCTCCATATATTAATATTGTGCTGTAAATCTTCTTCATTTTTAGCTAATATTGCAAGATCATCTGCGAAGGCGCATTCTGAGATAGTCGTCCTGGTTAAATTGTGGTGTCCGATGAATACTTTCTTTGTTTTATTCTTCACCTTCTTCATAATACTGTCCAAGAAAATGATGAAAAGTAGTGGGCTTAGTGCTCCTCCTTGTCTTAACCCTTGCGTTGTTGTGAATTCCTCCGAGCACTCATTTCCTGTTCTTATATAGTTTGATGTTGTTTTGTATACACTTTGTATTGCTTTCAGTAGTTGTTTGCTCACATTTTTTTCTTCCAGTATTTTCCACATCTTTTTCCGCGGTACTCTATCAAAGGCTTTTTCGAGGTCTATAAACGCTATGAATAGTTTCTTGTCCTGTTTCATAGTTTCTTCTGTTAATTTCCTCAACGTGAATATGTGGTCTTGTGTAGAATGACCTTTTCTAAATCCACTCTGGGCTTTCTCCATTGATGCATCTGTTGTTCGTCTTAGCTTATTTTCTAATATTGCTTCATATAGTTTAGCCGCAGTGCAAAGCAGTGATATGCCTCTGTAATTATTACAGTCTCTACTATTTCCTTTCTTATATATGGGGAAGATCACAGCTTTTTCCCAGTCTTTTGGTATTGTTCCTATTCTCCAGATTTGGTTTAACATCTCCAGTAATATTTGCTTTCCTTCATCTCCAATATATTTAAGTTGTTCTGTTTTAATTTGATCATGTCCCGGTGCTTTACCGTTACTCATTTTCCTTAACACAGCTTCCATCTCTTCTTCTGATATATTTTCTAGCTCTTCTCTTTCTATTGTGTTTTCTTGTATATCTTCGTTTTCTGAGTCCCGGGCGCTACTATAGTTTTCTTCTAATAGTTCTTGGAAATGTTCTTTCCATCTTTGCATTTTTTCGATGTCATCATTTATTATCTTTCCATTCTTATCTTGTAGCTGTTTCAATGTTGTTTGGTTTCCTTTTTTGTGGCTTTTTAGTGTTTTGTAGAAAATCTTCTGATTTTCTTTGAAATTTTTCTCCAGCGTCCTCCCGAGTTGTTCCCATATACTCTTTTTTGCTTTCTTGATCACTTCTTTCGTTATTTTCGTTTGTATTTTATAATCTTCGTAATCCTCTAACTTCTTTGTGTTTAGGTATTTCTTCCATTTTTGCTTTTTCTTTTTAACTTCTTCCTTAACCTGTTCGTTCCACCAGTGTGATTGCTTTTTATTGTGTGTGCTTCTGGTTGTTCCGCATGAGCTTTTTGTTGCTCCAACTAATATATATTTAAAAGTGCTCCACATTTCCTCTACGTCATTCATATCTGGTTTTGAGGTGCATTCGATTAGTTCTTTTATATCTCTTTGATATTTTTGTTTTGTTTGTTCATCCTTTAATTTATCTATTTTTAGTATTTCTTCTTTATGTCCTTTTGTTGTTATTGTTTGTCGTTGTTTCTTCGCATCCTCTCCTATTTCTATTTTTGCTGCTACTAGATAATGGTCACTTCCAATTTCACTACCTCTTTTGACTCTTATATCTTTTATTTTCTTTCTTTGTGTATTGTTCGTTAAGAAGTAATCAATTATAGATTTTTCGTTTCTACTTCTTTCTTCTCTTGTATATTTATGTATCTCTTTATGTTTGAATAATGTATTAAGTATTACTAGTTCATTTATAATACAAAAATCTATAAGTCTGTTACCATTATTATTCTTTGTTGTTTCTCCATGTCTTCCCATTATCTCTTCCAGCCCTTTATTTCTGTTTCCAACTCTTGCATTAAAGTCTCCCATTATGTATACCGGTTCTTTCAGTTTTTCATATTCCGTTTGTAATTTATCCCAGAATTCGTCTTTCATTGTTTTACTCTCATCCTCATTTAAGCCATATATTATTAATATGTTTATAGGTGCGTTGTTTACTTCTTCCAATTTGACTGTCATTATCCTCTCATCTACGCAGTTCCATTCCCTCACAGCTTGTTCAATTTCTTTGTTTATAATGCAACCCACTCCTGCTCTGGCTCTCTCTTGCTCATCAACTCCACTGTATATCATTATGTGTCCATTATTCAATTTCGTTATTCCTTGTCCTTTCTTTTTGGTTTCCGTTATTGCTAGTATTTCTAGATTTGCCTTCTCAAATTCCTTTATTAGTTCTATTTCTTTCCCTTTTAAACTCCTAATGTTCCATAATCCAATATTCATAATCCTTTTACTTCGCTTTTTCGTCGTATTTATAATCTCCTTGGTTTTGTGCTGTATTACTTTTTTGGTTTCTCGTTTTTTGACAAATTTTCTAGATTTTTTTCTTCCAGTCTCTCACTCAGAGGGTTCCATGCCATCATCTTATTGTCTATAATTATTTTTTTATATCCTATTTTAACGGTCTTGCCTTTTCCTTTTTCTTCCCTTCCTTTATTCCTGATTATAAACTGAATCTTCCTTTCTTCTCCTGTAAGATCGTCCTCAATATATACATCCCTATTCCGTAGTTTAAAAGTTTTTTGCATCACTTTCATTTTGTCCTCCCATTATATATAATAATACGACAATCAAACACAAAATGCCATCGTTCCATGGCAAATCGTTTGGGATTCATGCAGAGTACTCTAAGAATTTGTCAAGTAAATTACTCTTTCGGCCCAGTCAGTTGCTATGGAAACAGTAGATCATTATTTCCATGCTACAGCATTCCTAAATACTGTTTTCCAAAATTCCACGGCTAACTGAATTTATAAGCGAAATTAGAAAAAAAAACAAAACTGGAGTGTATTTTCGGTACAGTCGATTGTTATGAGAATAGTGAGCAATCAGATGCTACGGCAGAATGAAATACTGAATTTCAAGATCCATCAGCTGATCGTTTCGAATTTATGCAAGGAATTCTAAGAATCTGTCAAGTAAAGTGCACTGCCGGTTCAGTCAATCAAAATATAATATGAGCATTTGGATGATACAGTTATCTTGAATACTGAATTCCAGCATTCTACGTTCATCTGTTTTAAATTTATGCGGAAAACTCAAAAAATGTTTCGAGTAAAGTGCACTTCCGGTACAGACGATTGCAGTCATAATGAGATGCACAACTAGATGATACAAAATTGCTTAATAGCATTGTTTATGAAATACTTTCAAAACTTAGCATGCGTTGAATTCACTATATTGTTTCGGACAGTTTCGTACAGTTAACGTAAAGCAATATTGTTAAAGTGTATTTTCAATGTTGAATACAAGTAGTTTATTGATACAAAGGGATAATTCATATTATAAAAGGTTGTTGCTGAACTGAGTTAATTTTAGGAGATCGGAAAGGCAGGAAAGGAGCTACAAAACGGTGTTGATTTAGAATATGTCAAAGTGACAGTCGTTCAAAATCGTTACAAGAAGATAGTATGTACTACTTATTTTACATATCAACAGAAGAAAGCATAAATTTCTTGTGAAATGCACATGAAAAATTGTTCTGAGTGTGCAATGTGGGATTCGTGGATGAAATCGTATTGACGTGAAGATTTCAAACCCTAGATCACGTAACAAAGAACACATATCTGTTCTCTTTATTCTTATGGTGGCACTGGGTCCACATAAACTAAACCCAACTGAAGATCAATAAAAGAATTGAAAAGATATTTTCTATCATACGAAGATTGTACATTTTACACTTTGCGGATACACATTCCCTTGACATTTGCTACAAATACTATCACAGAGCTGTCATATATTTTAATTTGTAATAATTGATGACACAATTAATAATGAGATAACTTCGAGGATATACATAATACAAGAATGACGAATTCAGAAAATTATACTAACCTCTTCACTAATTCTTCTTTGTTACCACTCTATTTCTGTGCGTGGAACTTCAGCCACCGTTTCAATTGAAGAATGTTTCTCTAATTTACCATACAACAATATCACCTCATCAATCATCTATTCATCCAATATGATACTGAAAAACGTCTTTGGTCCTATTATTGCTGCTTATCGAGACGAAACTGTCCGAAACAATATAGAAAAGTCAACGCATGCTAAGTTTCAAAAATATTTCATGAACAATGCTATACGAAATTTCAATATTCTACGACTGATTGATTTGAATTAGAGCAAAAATTTGAAAAGTCTGTTACATAAAGTGCATTTCCGGCTTAGCCGATTTGTACAACAATTTAAGTTGACCATTTAGATGCAACAACAATTTCAAATACTGAATATAGGTATCCTACGGCCGATCATTCTCGATCTATGCGAAAAATTCAGAAAAAGTTTCAAGTAAAGTGCACTTTAGGTACAGACGATTGCAACCATAATGCGAGGTGTACCCTATACAAATCTCAAATACAAAATTTGACAGATTTTGAGATTTGCGAGTTACGCATATACGTACGCACATACGTACGCACATACATACGTACCGACATCCAGCCGAAAATAGTCAAAATTGACTCAGGGATGCTCAAAACGGATATATACATCAAAATCTATCAACTATTGAATTAAAACCAATGCGAATCACAATAAAATGACTTGATAGCATTTTTTTCTGCTAATTATCTACCTATTAATTTTATTCAAAAATTAGAAACAGTGGCTGCAGCCAACCAATTTTGGTAGCTGCTCCAATCGATCAGTTATATCAATGCCTCAATTACATATTATTGTTGGCTACAATAAAATAATATACTCGTATTGCCACCAGCTTATTAGCTATCTTACTTATATATTTACCTTGTCCTCTCTGGAAATTGTCAACTAGTCCTTCCACAGCATGAGACATATGTAGTAGAAACCACCGAATGTTTTATCTCTATCTAGGATATTTTGATCATTTCGTATCCGTTGATTCGATCTACTTGAAACGTGGCCTCCGTGGTTGTCTTACTGCATCCAGAATATTTTGAAGATCAATTGACTCTGTATGTTCCATACGTTGTAGACACTCTGTGAACACCCAAATATTTGGATGCTCCTGCGACACCAACCTTAATCCAAGTGAAAAGATTTTACCGCATTATTAGTTCTCTGATTTTCGCGGTATGCGGAAATATTGACATTTAACCATCTTTCCAGATAAGCGAGGAATGGCATCAACTTGACCCGATTCCCTGCTTCTGCCCTCAACTCTTGTGTTTCCTGTTGCACGAGGTGCTGAGGCAACAAAAGTAAGACCATAGCCATTTTCACGATGCGGCGCGTCTCATAGTCTGCATTTCTTTTTACCAAACCACTAGATGCTGCTCGTTTGTAAACCGCTTGAGCGAAGTGGAACCAGCATCCCAGGATACGAATTCCTGGGAAAGCGCCACGGACTGCTTCCCGGAGAGCTGTTTCATAATCTGTCATCACAGATGTTGCGTTGATCAATGGAAATAGTTGTCGCAATGCCGTGAGAACCTTACGGTATGCAACTGAAGTCTTCCGTTCCATCAGTGCATACAACAAAGGGTAAACTGTGCTATCATAGTGAATATGAATGACAAACGACTGAGATCCTGCACCTCTTCTTGGTCCAAATTTGAAGGTGGCATCCATATGAAGGCTCATCTCCACTCTTTGGTTCATATAGCAAAGATTGGTTGGCGAAGCAAAGATCATAATCAATGATTGGTCCTCTGAGACAAGGAGCTTCCTGAAAAATTCTGTCCTATCTGGTCCTAGTACTGTAGCATATCTTTCACGCCATCTATTTTCCTCTAACGTAGCGGCATACTCTCTCAAATTCTGCGGAACTTGAGGAGTACCCCTTCTCCTACTCCTACTCCTACTACGGTACATAAGGCTTCTACTCCACCTACTTCGGCAATTGCTTCTCGAGTAAATTGACGTTCCATATCGTTAAAAATATGAATGAAGCTGATGTTTTCCATAGAACATCTTCGACGTAATTCCATCTTCAAACGTAATACTTCAATCGTCAATTCATCAGGGTCATGATTGTGAGGTATTCTTATAAAAGGAGGCGCGAAGCTATTTATTACTGCCCTACCTGGGCAGATATCATCCCGACATCGGCAATATATTCTGCCATCACTCATTTTTTCCTTCCTATATAAATAATTTGCTCCATCTAACCACATCACTGATCCCGCCCTATCACCTTCTAATTGTTCCCTGCAAATAATACAAATCGTCAGCTACTCCTTATATCATTATACTGATTCAAAATACGATTCTAGTATCACGAGCGTAGGCTCAAACAAGCTGTACGTTTAATATAAATAAAATAATATTCAAATAAATAGACTTTTTCGGTTTCAATTCTGTATATTCAATTTTATTTTTGACGTTTCGACTCTACAATCAAAAGTCTTCTTCAGAAAAAATGATACAAAAATAAACAAGGCAAGAAGGTATCTAGATAATTAAAAATTAAAAATTGAAAATATACAGATAACAAAATGTGAAAACGTGGGTTCCACATTTAGTGCAAAAAGAACAAAATTCCTCTGGAAATTTACCCAGAGTCTGAGGAAAAACCACGTGAAAACCTCATCAGAGGAATCAACGATATGAGTCTTTGAAATTATCTTAGAGAAAAAATTTGATTGATATAACACATAAGAACGATGTCCCGTTTCTGCAACGCACACAGTTCCAAAGTCCAAACATGTCATAAAAATTTTTTTACAGAAAAACTGAATTTCAATAATCTACATCTACATGAATATGACGAAAACAAGTGTCAAGACAAATATTACACAAATCAGGTATAACTATTACAAATTAATGAAATGATATGAGTCTTCACAATTATTATAGTCAAAAATGAATGAATTAATATAACATACAAGGACGATGTCCCGTTCTTGCGGACGAACACAGTTCCAAAGTCCAAACATGTCATAAAAATTTTACAAAACTGAGTTTCAATCATGTACATGAACGTAATGGAAATAAAAATCAAGACGAATATTTTATTAATTATGTATGTCTATTATTGATTATTGGAAGCCAAAGATTTGCCAACTCAAAACCATCAGTATGGCTGGAATTATTCGGATCTTTAATTATTTCAATCGCTTCCCTGACCAATCTACCATGAATGGATGAATATCTTGCAATTACTCTTGTTTCTTCAAACTTTATGTCGCGCAAAAACTCAATGGCATGATCAGCAACCGAAGATTTATCTGAATGATTGAGTCTTATGCATCTTCTATGTTCAGCAATACGTATGCTTACACTTCTGCCCGTCTGACCAACATAGACTTTCCCACAGGTACAAGGAATCTTATAAATATCCGAAGATTGTGAAGGGATCATGTCCTTGACTGGTCTCAAAAACGGCTTGATTTTCGTGACAGGAGCGAAGGAGACTTTGAAATTATGTCGAGACAAGATCCTTCCGATCTTCTCTGAAACATTACTGACATAGAGTGAAGAAACATAGTTTTTACTCACGCCATTATCCGCAACTGTAGCATTGTTAGATTTTGGTCGAAGTGCTTTCCTAATGGAATGATGAGAAAAACCATTTTTCTGGCAAATTACTTCTAGATTATGAATCTCTACATCAAGTCATAAGCAAGGAGTCCCTCTTGTACCAATAGTTAATTGCAATTATTCGTCAACTTATTTTTTATCCAAATATCTTGACAGTTTATTAGGACCATCAATCAATAATTCTTCTTTGTATGTTGAAAATAAGAAACATTTTATCGAAATAATCAGTAACGTACGGTTAAATGATAATGACATCCTTGTTAGCCTCGATGTTTTTTCTTTATTCACAAGAGATCCAATTAAGGACACCCTAAAGCTTTTGGAAAGGAGTCTCTCTCCAGATATTATTGAATTATTCCACCATTGTTTGACTTCTAGCTTCTTCATTTTCAAAGAAAAAGCATTAGAACTAAGTACCTATAAACCATTCTTATGGTAACGTTACGTGAATGATGTTTTTGCAATCTGGCCTCATGGTCATGACAATTTGAACAGTAAAGTGCACTTCCGGTACAGACGATTGGAACCATAATGCAAGGTGCACAACTAGACTCTATACCAGTCTTAAATACAAAATTTCAACATTATACGTTCAATCAGTTCTACGATTTGCGAGTTATGCACGCACGCACGTACATACGTACCGACTTCAAGCCAAAAATAATCAAAATGGACTTAGGGATGCTCAAAACGGATAAGCAAGGATTCATTCAAGTAATGTTCACAAAAACATCAAATTCACATCGGAGCTAGAAAGTAATGGCTCATTGCCTTTTCTTGATGTGAATCTAGAGCAAACCAATGATGGTAGACTACTACACACTGTTTATAGGAAGCCAACACACACAAACCAATATATTCATGCAGAATCACATCACCATCCTTCACAGAAGTATAGAACAATTAAATGTCTTTTCCAATGGGCTAATGATATCTGTCACCCTGATAAACTTGATGAAGAGATTGATAATCTAGAAATAATTCTCCAGAAAAATGGTTTTTCTCATCATTCCATTAGGAAAGCACTTCAACCAAAATCTAACAATGCTACCGTTGCGGATAATGGCGTGAGTAAAAATTAGGTTTCTTCAATCTATGTCAGTAATGTTTCAGAGAAGATCGGAAGGATCTTGTCTGGACCTAATTTCAAAGTCTCCTTCGCTCCTGTCACGAGAATCAAACAGTTTTTGAGACCAGTCAAGGACATGATCCCTTTACAATCTTCGGGTATTTATAAGATCCCTTGTACCTGTGGGATAGTCTATGTTGGTCGGACGGGCAGAAGTGTAAGCACACGTATTGCTGAACATAGAAGATGCATAGGACTCAATCATCCAGATAAATCTTAGGTTGCTGATCATGCCATTGAGTTTTTCTACGACATCTAGGAACAAGAGTAATTGCAAGATGCTCATCCATTTATGGTAGATTGGTCAGGGAGGCGATTGAAATAATTAAAGATCCGAATAATTTCAGCCATACTGATGGTTTTGAATTGGCAAATGTATGGCTTCCAATAGTAATAGACATACATGATTCATTAGATATTTATCCTGATTTTTATTTTTATTACGTTAATTTACATGATTGAAACTCAAATTTTTATGAAATGTTTGGACTTTGGAACTGTGTGCGTCCGCAAGAACGGGACATCGTCCTTGTATGTTATATCAATTCATTCATTTTTGACCATAAGTATTGTCAAGATTCATATTATTTATTCATTTGTAATAGTTATACCTAAATTGTGAAATATTTGTCTTGACACTTGTTTTTGTTATATTCATGCTGATGTAGATTATTGGAATTCCGTTTTTCTGTTGAAGAATTTTCATGACATGTTTGGACCTTGGAACTGTGTGCGTTGCAGAAACGGGACATCGTCTTCATGTGATTTATCAATTAATTTTTTTTCTCCATAATAATTGTCAAGACTCATATCGTTGATTCTTCTGTTGAAGTTTTCACATGGTTTTTCCTCAGACTTTGGGTGAATGTTAGAGGAATTTTGTTCTTTTTGCACTAAATGTGGAATCTACGTTTCCACATATAGTTATCTGTATATATTCAATTTTCAATTTTCAATTATCTAGATACCTTCTTGCCTTGTTTATTTTTGTATCATTTTTTCTGAAGAAGACTTTCGGTTAGAAAGTCGAAACGTCAAAAATAGAATTTAATATACAGAATTGAAACTAAAAAAGTCTATTTATTATGATATAATTCCGGAAGTATGTTTAGATCATCAAAATAATATTTATTCACATCTTGTACTGTTGATCTTTGTGCAAAAATGATTCGTGATTATGAGGTCCTGATGAGGTTTAGCGATCTCAACACTTGACGCCAAAATGGAGGAACAATTAATAGTAAAATTTGCGGGCAAAATATTTCTGGGATCAGTGGATCAGTGCTACCAGTTTTTTCATGTACTTGTCGCCAACATTTAAAAAAGAAGTAGCCAAATGTAATTTTTTTCTCAAATAAATACATCTAAATTTTTATTAATTCAGAAAAATGGAGCATGTGCAAATTCATTTATATAACGATGAAAAAAATAGAGAATTTCCACAATGAGTGCTTCCACAGAGGTGTTGAAATGGCAATTGCACAATGAAAATTACTACTTCTAGAGAAAAAATATGGCAAATGCAATTTTTTTTCTAAAATATAGGCTTGTTCGAATGTTTTCCAATTCTTACATAATGTTATTCAGAATCTAAAAATATAAATTCCGTCACTCTTATTTTTTCTAAAAAATGTCTAACAAAGCCGAGAATAACATATAAAATCCTGACGACGTCATAGTCACTAGATCTTAGAAATTTTGTCAGACATACGTGTACGCTGAGATAAAATGTAAACGTATGTCGAGTAATTTGCAGTGGCACTACCCAGCTAAACATCCCAACTGATTACTAGCAGAAAATGTGTAGTCTATTGTACAACTCTGTAGTACAGCTGGACAAATATAGTGACTTAGTGACTGTTACGTCGTACATGGCCCTTCTTCAAATTGAGATTTTTATTTTAATAATTTGAGTTGAATACTGAGGAGAACATGATAATTTTCATATCTATGTCAACAATTAACTTTTACGTGCAATATCTAATTTTTGAAATTCTCCTCCATTAATGGAGTGATACATTCAATAATGAATTGTTTTTAGTTATAAATTTTGTATATTTATTCATGTTACTTGCCTTGTTAATTTTTTGCATCATTGTTTTCTGAAGAACTACCTTGGTCAGAGGATCGAAACGCCAAACTTGCCAATAAATATCCAGAATTTATAACCGAAAACAGTTTATTATTTATTCAAAGTCTGGAAACAAATGTATAGATTCCTGATGGCCAGTTGCACCATCGTCACTTTACTTTAAGTAGAGTTCAATATCTATCGTACCCAACTATTGTATGGACAGTTGTTACTACGGCTATTATTCCTTATCTAAAGTTGAGTGACGATGGTGCAACTGGCCATAAAACATCTGAATTTCCTTTTGCTGACCTTAAATTTTTTTTGTCAACCTCAGAGGAAATATCCTATTAATAGTTTAAAACATTCATGTAATTAGAATCAGGGAATTCAGTCAATTAATTTATTATTTCTACAGTTACTATAGAATGATATCCATAATAATAAAAACATTAGCAAATGATTTGTGATACCTTTCAATAATGCTGGGGCCACATTTACGTCTAATGTCATTAATTGAGGCGATATTCAATAATGAACACATTGTCAATGACAATATGTCAATTGTCACATAACGCCTTACTTAACGGCATTAGACATAAGTGTGGCCCTTGCATTACACAGGAGATATTTTCATTTTTGACAATTGTAAAATTTTTGCTCGCCTGTAATTCTTTGAGATTGATTTTCTACGATCAAATTGACATTTATAGTCAGTAATCGCATGTCAGAATTTCTGACATGACTGTTGATTGAAATTTCTCTTGAAAGAATACGCTCGATAACATCAAAATTTACATAGATTCAAAACAGTGACATACAAAATTTGTAGGAACAAAAACATCTTTGAATAGTTAAGCAGTGTGTGGTCCTCGTTAATATAGCTGTTTTGGCATCATAATACTTGTAAAACTTCAATTAGGTCCAAACAAAACTGGATGCCACTGAAACATGAACGATAAATTTAAAAATTCAAGAGTACCGCGATCCCAGAATTAGTTCATATGAACGACACAGAGAGGCTACGCGTCGCGTTTGGAAACAAATCTTTAGCATTCATGTCCCTACACTCTCTGCCTTATAATCTTATGTCGTTATAACCTATTATTTTAACAGTTGTCAAAATATGTCAATATTGCGATTCAATCTTTTAAACCTGCTTGTAACTGGGTTATTATATATATACAATTATAGAATTTATTATATTTTTGGATTTTCATAGTGAATAGAAGGAGTTCTGGTCATATATGAGTATAACTTAGAATTACTTTGGAATTCCGGAGTCATTAACACATAATGAAGGAATCAATTATTTCATGAGGTATTCATGTAATTATAATAAGATAATAATATTTCATGGTTTCTTTTTATGATTATTCATAGGAAGAGTGATTCAATTTGGAGCGGCAAGTTATGTATGAGTCATGAAGAATATCAGTATTCAAATCGAATTAATTCTTGTTGCAATAATGAGTATGGTACGTTTTGATTCGGTCAAATTGAATGTTTTTTGTTGTTAGAGTATTTTTGCATGTAGAACAAAGGCAAAATTATAATAATTTACATTCAAAGAATGGCAGACAATTAGGGCTATTCTGTAACTCAATCGATTAATTTTCATCGATCATTATCTATTTCAGCCAATAAACGTAGGTAGCACTGACAAAAATTCTGAATCAGGCTCTGAATATTCGCTTGTTACAATTGTTTCTATTTATCAAAAATCTTATCGATCGAAAATAAGTTGATGATTGTGTCACAGAATACGGCCAATATCTTGAAAATAGTTTTTACATGTTAACTCGTTCACTTATAGTTGCATACTTTTTCAATTATTCAAGAAATATAAATTTACTTTTACAAAGTACTACATGTCAGGTACAACCAACAAATATTATATTTTTCATAGAATTTACTCAGTTCCCAGTCTGCAAGAAAAGTTCAAGATTAACATGCTCATCTTTGAAGAATTGGAAGCAATCCTACTCCAGATAATAGGTGAACAGCAGTCTTCACTATATTGAAAATTTTCAAGGTGATGAATAGTCGATGAAAAACTATGTAATGTAGGGATAATTTCTCAATCAATTCATGTTGTTTTTCTGTATTTTGATAATATTAGGTAATACTCATAATTCTCCTCTCTTTATATTCTAAAACGAAGCTAAATATACAAAAAGTTGATGAATATCTACATGAATAGAAAAAAAGTCAATTTCAATAAGGCCCGGTCTATTCATCTCTGGATAACTTTATTCCCTGGATAATTACTAGGGTAACAATAATTACTACAACAGTTGTTGCCGTAGATATCATCCACCTAATTAAGTTATGCGTAGTTAGAAAGATCAGGTCTAAATTATTTGAGAACTGGATAAGTTCTATACAAAAAATATACTTTTGTTTATTGTGCTACGGGATGGTGGTAAAAATAAAAAATCTATTCCAAAGCGTCTAATGTGATCTAATAGTTCTTTGAAATCCAACAATTTAGTTTACTGACGTATGTAGGTGAAAATTTCGTGTTTTAACTACATGATGAGAGCTATATTTATGTGGAAGGTAAGTAGTTGCATTCTTGAATGAGATACAGTACTTATTGCATAATATTGCCATGAATATAAGTAAAATCAATCAAAATGTCTGCAAAGATTCCGTTTTTTTCAAAAATCGATTCATATACTACTCTCATAGTGCATATTATAACAGCTTTTCCTTTTTAAGCTCTTGTTGATCCAGTAAAGAATCATGAAAAGAAAATTCTTGAAATGAATTGACTTCTGCAGATTTCCTCACGAGATTTGGCCACTACAGTCGGATTTTCTCTTCTCATACCAAAAAATCTCATGCTTCAATGCTTATGTAACTTGAAAATTGTCATTATTTCAACTACAACTAGAACCAAACTTTTTTCTGGTATCATTGGAAGGTTTCACATTTCTTATTCACAAGATGTAGTACTTTTTCCTCCAGATTGAACCAGGGATTGAACTGCGTAATATGGTCTTCTGAATTTTACTGAAATCTAAGAGTTAAATCAAAGTCAAATCTAAAATTTGTATACTGTTTTTACTTTCCTTCTATTTTCATAGGAAAGACATATTCTTAGTTGTTGCATTCAATGAGAAATAATTTAATTCAATTGCTTCAGAAATTATCTGTAAGTTAAGATTATAAAAATTATACAGTTATATTGTAGAAGGAATTTATTTGATGTATGTTATATGAAAATATCTTTGTAATTACCTCATGTGTAATTTTATTTTGTGCGATACTTTTTTTTATATTCTCTACATTTGAACAATGAGTTAATATTATCGAAATATTTGTTACTTCATTTGAAGTTGTGACAATTGTACCAACATAAAATAATTTCACACACAATAAACTTATTTTAGTGCATTATATTTATTATAATATAATATTATTCGACAGGTATTTGTCAAAAATGTATTTCCTTGCTCAGTTTCTTATTTTGTTCTCATTGGAATAACAAAAATAAAAATATTCATTGAGATTTTTCAATGTTAACCCGTCTTCTCATTCTGGCCGTCTGGGTCTGCCCAAGCCTTGTTTTCGCACATCATCGTATCGACGTTATGCAATTTCGAGTTCGTGCTTTTTCCGTGTTACGAAGTGATCCGGACGGCACGGATATTGAACATCAGGAGGAACGAACGACTGGTCGCAGATACTGGCTCTGGCTATACGACGGCAAGGACCGCTTTGTAGCACCAAGAGAATTGAGTGGCTATGCGAAGGTACAGATTTCACGATTTGTGTTTTTGTCTCAAGGTTAAGCGAATAAACAATTGATATCGATGACTTGCGATTTAAAAAAAATTTAACACCAAAAATCGGTGTTTTGGAATTGCACAATCTTTTACTGATCCTACCGACTGCGCCAATTATGTATTAAAAACGGAGAGAAGCGTTTTCAAAAACGTTATTCATTCAGAGAACAAAAGCACATGATCAACAATAATCCTAACTCTAATTTCTCTCACACCTGGTTTTATACCAAAGAGACATGATAATTATATCTTCAGCATTTAGTTATCAGTTCCATGATGCAAGGCCGTGAGAACTGATGAAATATTGTTCAATAGAGAGTGGTTCCACTATATAATTTATCTATAAATATTGTTATTTGAATAATACAATTACCTACAAAAAAAGTAGGTACTATTTTCAAATCAACAAGTCCATAATACTCCTAGAAATAAGTCTTACGAGTGATGAATGCTATTATTATTGCGTATTTTGCTCACGATATAATAGTAGAATAATTGTTTCCATCATAGAACTGAACAATACATTTTTTTCTGTCTCCATGTCTCAATTATCTACTTGTATCCGACAAATAGATCTCAAACTTATACTAAATACTGAGTAATACTAAATTTCCAACTTTCTGAATATAGTTTTCAAAATTATATTTCAAAAACTATATTCAGTGAGTTGGAAATTCAGTAATACTCAGTATTTCGTAGAAGTTTGTAATAATTGTCGATCGTTCAAGAGATTCAAACTTCCCGCGCAGCTTATATTACATTCACACGAATCGCATTTCAACTTATAGACGCCAGATTGCGCCACTTCAGGTCTGTCCACTTTTTGACAGATCTCTTTTTTCAAACATGTCAAAGGCTTGAAAGCAAACTTTGTAGCTAATATTACCAATAAAAGATAGGCTAAATCTCAAATGTTTTTTTTCGATGTGTGAAGCGCTGTTATAAGCTACTTCCAGTTGAAGTTTATATTTTCTTTTTGTTACCAATCTATCGATAATATTAGGAATAAAACTATTGGATAAGGCAATCTGTTTAAGAGTCTTTGTCTCCAGATCAATGTTGACAGTGTCCAAGCCATAAGAGAGCATTCTGTGAATGTGACAATTGAAGACTGCTATTTTGTGTTGCAAGCAGTGGTTGGAGTTATTATGAATAGAATCAGCTGTGAGTAGGTTTCCTGAAAATTTTATAGTCAAAATTGCTACTTCTTGTGATCGGTAGGTCGAGGAAATCTAACGAGTTGTTGGATTCAATTTCGATGCTGAATTTCAAGTTACTGTGTAGCGCGTAAAGTTTAGTATGGAAGCTATGGAAAAGCTCCATAGAGCCTTCTCACAGGACCAAAATATCGTCAACGTAACGATACCAGAACTTGATGTGGGGCACAAATTCAGTGATTTCCTTAAAGACTCTAGATTCGAAGTTTTTCATAACGATTTGAGCCGTGCTACCTGAATGAGGTGAACCCATAGCCAAACAATCCACTTGTTCATAAGAATAGTTATTAAAAATGAAAAAATTTTGTTTTAAACAAATTTGCAGTAATTTAATGAAACTGTCACCCATTTCATCACTCTAATGCGATTCAAATGAAATATCATTCACAAGATTGACTGTTTAATCAATGGGGATATTTCTGAACAGATTGGTTACATCAAAAGATACAAGTATGCCATTGTCGACGTTAATTACATTCTCATCGATAACCTTGAAAATGTATTTAACGTTGACAATGGCATATTTTTTAGTGCTTTATTACCGCTTCCCACATTTTTTCACTAACGGGCTACTTGACGCCGTTTTCATTTATTTTATATCCTCTCTTTGTGGTCTCTCCGGTAGTCTGAGGATGATCACCCCGTAATCGAAACCGATTACTTAATCAAAATTAGAGAACAGTGTGACTAAGAGTTTCATGGTTATTTTTATTGAAAAAGCTCTCACCAATTCCACATAATTCTGTTTTCCACAAATACGATGAATTGTCTCCAGATACATGAATTATTGTTTTCTGTATTTAAAGACACACTTTTCTTTATATTTTCTTTTATATATCTTTAGAAAATACTCCAAATTCTGTTTATTTTGCAGTTCAAGCTTGGACAAATAATGCAAATGACATTGATATAGTGAATGTTTTGATTTGATTGCTAGGAGAAAAGTAAATAACGTTTTATCACTTGCAAAAAGTAACCTTCCTTTTTATCCGCTGTCAAAACGATAAAATTGTTTTTTACTCATGGCTTACTTTATATTGGAGTGGAATTATCAACAGTAATTACACAAGAGCTTTTTATTTTACTGGATAAATTTCTGTTTCCACAAAACCTTGTTACCTAGCAATTTGACAAGAAAACTGTTCTAATAAAATAACGACACCGTAGGTGGAGTGATTCTATTTTTTGAACAGTTTTCGAGTCAAATTGCTGTCAGGTTACAAGGTTGAGTTGTCAAACTGAAATTTATCCCAAGAAGAATAGATGCTAGAGTGTAATTCGGCGAGATAGTTTAACGACATTTTATTTATGAAAAAGTTTACTTAAATGTGCAATTATTGAGAGTACAATTATTATACATCGTTTCACGTTTCATTTGACACATTCCCACTAAGTATTCTTTAAGATTTTCTCCATCAATTCTCCGCATACTCTAAGTCCAATCTAGCAAAATATTTGAAATTTGACATATCGTACCTCTTCCTAATACATAATTCTGGTTTCCACAAAATACGATAAATGGTCTACAGATACATGATTTATTGTTTTTTGTATTTATAGACACACTTTTCTTGATATTTTCTCTTATATTTTCTTCGAAAATATTCCAAATTTTGTTTATTTGGCAGTTTAAGCATGGACAAATAATGCAAATGACATTAATATAGTGAATGTTTTGATTTGGTTGCTAGGAGAAAGGTAAATAACGTTTTATCACTTGCAATAAGTTACCTTCCTTTTTATCTGCTGTCAAAACGATAAAATTGTTTTTTCTTATGGCTTACTTTATATTAGAGTGGAATTATCGGTAATATTTAATGCACTTGTGATATTTTAAGTGAATATATTATCGCTCACTTGATTGTAACATGCTGATATCAAGAATCATTGATAATCGGATTCACCGATTTATTGAATCATGTTCTGCTCACATAAAAGTCTTCTATGATTCTTCTGTTCCTAAGTATATGCAGATAATCTGTTTTTTCTGCACTTTGGAAAAGTTTGAATATTAGAAGAATATTTTATCAGATACTCTGTTATAGTCATCAGTGAATAATATATAAGAAGCTAATAGTTCTCATTTATTTCTTCTTGGATTGTTCCATGCATATGACGGGAGATTGAGAATGAACAAAAAGTATAACTTTCTTTCAACTCTCATTTAGTTATCGAACTATACTCCTATAATTGAGTCTCACGTGTTCATATCCTAATGTCCTGAACCTTGCAGGGATCCGTCATTGATTTGACGTTACGTCATAGCTGCCCAGCTCCTCGGAGACAAGAATTGAGATCTGGGTTAAAACAGGATGTGGACTTCTGCTTGATGGGGTTGAAGAGGAGAGAAAGAGGAGGACTTGACCTTTGAATATAGTAATGGTGGAAAGATTCAACACGTGGCCTGCTGGAGCGGATATATTAGCATAACAGGCTTAAAGGGAAAAGCCTGTATTAATTTTGGTTAATTAATTCTAGTGACTATCCGTATTTGTGACGATGCAGTTCAGAGACTTCACGAAGAGGTTCTTATCAATAATTACGTGTTTATTATCAATATTTTGGATTCTCACGTCTTGAGTACAATGGTAATGGAAATAGTTATCCTACAATTATGATATGTACACTTGTAGAGATTGATACGTATTCTGAAATTGAGCTTCAGAGATATTTTATTACAATATACAAAATATTGTGTACTGAGATGGTAATTGAAGTATGTCACGTTAGGGAAATGCATCAATCCGTCTCTTGTCCAATTTTTTCAATGCCCATTGCTCTGAAAATGAGACCA
Source organism: Dromius quadrimaculatus (assembly GCA_963989225.1). NCBI lineage: Eukaryota > Metazoa > Arthropoda > Insecta > Coleoptera > Carabidae > Dromius > Dromius quadrimaculatus. The sequence goes on from OZ022330.1 coordinate 32,883,682, forward strand.
GAATATCATACATTTCTGAATCCATAAGGCGGGCAGAATTTGGGATGCCAGACTCAGCACAAGCTTCATGTATTCTCAAGTATGGAGGTTCAAGAGTGTTGCAAAAAAGACTTTTTAATAATATTATAAGAATAGATTTGGAGGAGACGTTTATTTTTATTCTGGTAATCATACATTCCATCTAGTTATTGATTTATAGTTGAATTTGGGACATTCATATCCAAGGACTTATGGTAACATATGAACAAAAATATATTTTTGTGAATGAAGTGTTTTAGTGCTAAGATGTATCTGCACTTGTCAAGTTGTCAGAAACTATGTACTGTACTCCATATACGTGCTAAATAAGATAAGATATATTCAAGAAAACAATAAATTCCACTCTGAAATAATGTTTTTTATTTCGTAGACTGCTTCTAAGATCCCTGACTCTACGACCGACATGACATCGATTCATACACTCATAATTCATTTAATAAATATAGTAGCTTAAGCATGATGTCATAAGGTCGATTATAACGGGATGAGGCTTACTAAGTCACGAAAACTGATGTACCAATATCATCATCCTCGTTCACATACCTGAGTGTTCAACACAGGATTCTTCCTACGACTGTCAGTATTTGTATTTTGGCAATTATTGAGTACACAACAAGGAAGCACTAGACACAAGTAACATCACACTTTTTATATGAGCTACAAATATGAATCTTTGATAGATATTGCGCATAGTGCTCCCAACATCATCACATGGAAGAATTAATTTAATTACCAAATCTATCTGTTTCAATCTATGTATATGATGGTGAGGCTTAAATGCATGAGCTCTCATTTCACGCATTTTTTGTAGTGTGTAAGTATCCAAGCCCAAAGCTAGCTGTATAAGGAATGATTCCAATTCATTCGTTCGAAGAATTCTGTAACACAATCATTAAATTATTATCGATCGAAAAGATTTTTGACATATGGTAACAATTGAAAGAAGCGGATATCCAGCATTTTTGTCAGTGCTACCTACGTTTATTGGATGGAATAGGTAATGATAGATGAAAAATAAGAATAATCGATTGACTTACAGAATAGCACTAATTATTTGAGCTAAAAATCACATAGGCCTACTATAATCTAGATACAAGAATGTGTGAGATATTCAAACAAGTCTAACAATGAATTTGATAGTGTATTATTTATTTGTGTCGAATATTGTTCATGAATGTAGGGAAAGCTGTGATCTAACGGATAAAAATACCTAGGTTCCAAAATTCATGCATTCTGTCGACTGATGCTTACAGATATATGAGTTATCATATATAATACCACAAGAGCTTCGAAATTATCGGATATTTCTAGATAGGTTCGTTGCAAACAAATTAACGTGTCAAGTTTTTCACGTTAAAAAATCACGAGCGCGTAATGCGAGTGATTTTTCTGGAAAACTTGACAAGTTGATCTGTTTGCAGGGAACCTTGAGAGAAATATCAGATTAATTTCGGAGTTCGAGTGGTATTCGGGAGATTATTTCTCCCATCCAAATTCATCAATAGATTCCAGAGATTCGACTCTGAGTCTACTCATTTTTACATTCAATCTGTCTGTCAGTTTGACAGATGCTGAATCAACGCGGCTAAATGTTATTTGTTTTGTATATATAGCCAACAGACAAAATTTCCAAAGAATTTCCACTTGAGAACCGTGTAGTTTGTACCACGTGACGTCGAATGGTGCAATTCTATTGGTCGAAATTTGGATGGTAAAAATAATCATTTATTATACAATAAGTAGTTGAAGTATTATCGATTATTTTTGTGGTGTCATCACGAATGTTTATTGTGCTTGCGTTCGAATACAACGAGTGTGCAGCACGAGTGGTATTCACAAGCACAATAAACATGAGTGATTGCACCACAAAAATAGTCTATAATACTTTAACTACAAATGGTATATGGAGGACTATTCCAGGAGTCAAACCATTTTTTCAAACTAGTTTTCTATGAATCTAGTAACAACTCACGTAATTTTCATAGGAACGAGTAAACAAACTTCTGTCAAACTGAAAAATTAGTTTTTCTCGCATTTTATTTGACAAATAATAGAGAAATATATTGCGTCTTGATATGGAATCTAGTTCAGAAAGGTTTGGTGATAGATCAGAAGATTAAATTGATGAAGATAGTCAGGAAAATATTTCATTGAATACAAAGAAAGCACAAATTGGAGGTATCCACATCTTTGAGAAAAATACTCACTCTGACCACTAGTGTAATACCCGATGGTATTTCCACACATCCAAATACCCGCTGATATTCACAGTTTCTATGGCGATTTAGCATTGTTAACCTTGTTATAAATACCACGAATGAAATAGTCATATATAATATCACAAGAGCTTCGAAATTAAATTATCGGATATTTCTCGATAGGTTCGTTGCAAACAAAGGAACGTGTCAAGTTTTCCAGATTAAAAAATCACAAGCGCATAGCGCGAATGATTTTTCTGGAAAGAGAAATATCAGATCAATTTCGGAGTTTGAGTGGTATTCGAGAGATTATTTTACCCAGCCAAATTCATTAATAGATTCCTGAGACTCGACTCCGAATCTGCTCATTTTTACATTCAATCTGTCTGTCAGTTTGACAGATGCTGAATCAACGCGGCTAAATGTTCTTTGTGTTGTATATATAACCAACAGACAAAATTTTCGAAAAATTTCTACTTGAAAACCGTGTAGGTTGTACCACGTGACGTCGAATGATGCAATTCTATTGGTCGAAATTTGGATGATAAAAATAATCATACAAATATATAGATCTGGACTCGAATCTGTCATAATTCCACTTGTCAATACTTAGAATACTTGAATTTTCAGCATACTACATAGAATATTGGTCGAATAGATGATGTTTACAATCAGTATATCCAGCCTTGTGACACTTCTGTCGTTGATATGAGAATTTGTATTTGAAGATCCATTCATATTAATGTCGCACTGCCGATGCCACTTTTAGAACCTATATATCAAAAACAAGTCTGTAGTGAAAATGGATGTATCATTACTGTTGGCTGAGAGATATATCATATGGAGAAGGATATCATTCTGAATACTTATTCCAGTTATTCAGACAGAATACTATTTCCTCTACTACTACAGTACAAATCCAATTTAATGGGATATTGTGCTTCAACTTATCACGAATCATGTGTCTCAGCTGAGCAGCACTGAATGTAACGAAGGCTATGCACAAACGTGCAAGCTTTGCACATGATGTGTGTGTTTGGCCTAGTTCTAGTAATCAACCGGAATGCCTAATATTTCACATCATATGCGAATATACAGATCCCAGACAACGAGATATATAACTATAGAGTGGCGCATTGCGTACTGTTATAATGCATGAAAGCCGTAGCAACTTGAACGACGGAATGTGAGCCATGCTTACAACCAGGGGGGTAATCTGTGTCAAACAGAGCACTTTTACAGGGTGAATTTCTGCCGCGCTATATCACGATTCCAGAAGAATGCATAATTTCTGGATGTACAAATGGAAAAACTACAAATGTTCGCAAAGCATTTCATAGGTGCATATGGAATGCTCAAAATTAGTGAATTGAATAGTTAAACGATGAATATCTCACAGATTTCCTTAATATATTGGAATGAGACAAAAGTGGCTATATATAATAAGATTAAAAAACTGTGAAAAGAAGTTTTTCTACGGTATTTCGCATGTAGGTACTGAAGCTTTTCCGCGTCTCAGTTTTTTTACTACTTGAAGGCATAGCAGTCAAATTTCTGAGTTCATGTTCCATTTGATTTTTTAACATTAGACCTCAATTTGGGCTCTTGGTTCTCTCTTTGTGTGCTTAATAATTGTTAAAATACGGAATTTGAGGGCCGTAGGATTTTTTTGTATGCAATACGAGTATAAACACACATTATGTCATTCGATCAATAATTTTCAGTGACGAGGCTTGCAGGGTCACCAATTACTCAATGCTCAATATCACACTCTTGTTGCATAGATAATTATCAATTTGCTCCGAGCATTGTGCACCATTTAATTTCATATGATAAATATTGATAGGAAGATACTTTTACCTTGTTCAGTGCCTTTTTGCCCGGATAATTTGGCAGATGCCTGAAAATAGTCTTCAAATCAGTCAATTTATTATCAAACATTCAAAAATGATCGTATCTTTGAATACAGATATGGAATCATCCTCCAAAAAATCTAATGATGCTAAAATAAGGCAACGATAATTTTTGAAGAGAAATCAGTTAGGAAAAGAGAATTAACGTCAGCAAAACATTTCTTATTGACTTAAAGAGCAAATAAAGCACAATATTTGGTAAGCGTAATGCTGAAACACGCTGTAGGTTGTATCAAAGATGACTTCCCACCGATAACGTATGTAAGCGCGCGCTGCGCCACTCTATAGTCATATATCTCGTTGATCCCGGAGCATTGCATCGTCTACCAGCCACATTTGCATAACCTGTTTGCATGAGAGCCATTTTACAAAACGTTATTAGTTTCCAAGTATATAATTTACCCATTACAAAATAATTTATTGCATCAATAATTCTTAAACCGTTCGCGTCCAACTCCGATGCACTATATACAGAAGAATATCCGCCCCCTACAAAATCAGCTATTGTGTTTTGATCTCATGAACCTTACGGAAATAAGTTAGAATGTTTTCAGCCGGATAAAGTGAATGCAATATTGCCGTGCGGTTTTGTATAAGTCCACATATATATAATTTAGCGCTGCAGGCCAAGTAGGCCCATGGCTTCTGTTACAATTTTTCGCCATTTTTTACGGTCCTGTGCTAATCGCTTAAAGTTCGTAATCCCTAGTGTCTCTAAGTCCTTTTTCACCACGTCATACCACCTCTCCTTTGGTCTTCCTCTTCTTTTTTTCTTCACAACACCTCCGTCTAACATCTTTCTTACTACTCTGTCCTCTGGTAGTCTCAGCACATGCCCTAGCCACCGTAACCTTTGTGCTTTAGCCACTTCCACTATTCCAGGCTCACCATAGAGTTCCATTAGCTCGGTATTAGTTCGTCTTAACCACACATCACCCTCTTTTTTACCACCATAAATCTTCCTCAGAATTTGTCTCTCCCACACTTCTAGTTTATTTTGCATAGTCTTGTTTAGCACCCACATTTCACTACCGTACAGTACCACTGGTCTTATAATGGTTTTATATAACCGCTTTTTTGCACTTCTTGACACACTTTTCGATTTTAATAGTTTCCCCATAGCTCCCGCACTTCTGTTTTCTTTCGTTATCCGTGTTATAATATCCCGCTCTTTGCTATTGTTGTTTGTTACCGTAACACCTAAGTAAACAGAATTTTTAACTTTCTCGAATGCGTAGGTTTTACCTCCTCCAACCTGTATTTTAAGAGACTCTTCTTGTGCTTCTTGATGTTTCGACTCTATCTCCATGTATTTGGTTTTGTCTTCGTTTATTTTTAATCCCATTCCCTCCGCCGTTTGGACTAAACGTTTGCATACCTCCTTCAGTTCTGTTTTTGTTCTGGTTATTAACGTAATGTCGTCTGCAAACGCTAAACATTGGTGTTTTAGTTGACAAATAGTTCCTTTTGTGTAGATTCTGCTTTTCCTTATAACCCACTCTAGCGCCAAGTTGAACAGGACGGGTGATATTGGGTCTCCTTGCCTCAGTCCTCTGTTTACATCGAAACTCTCTGGTGTTTCTTCATCCACCAGGATTCTGCATTTTGTCTCTTCATGGGTCATCTTAATTAATCTTATAATATTTTTGGGCATTCCTAGTTCTGCGAGTGCTTCATACAGCTTCTGTTTATGTATTGTGTCTTATGCTTGTTCAAAATCTATAAACAACATTTGTAGGCTTAGATTGTGTTCATAACTATTCGCTATAGTTTGTTTCAGTGCAAATATTTGATCCGTAGTTGATCTGTTCGGTCTAAAACCAGCTTGATATTCTCTTAGGATATTGTCCGCTTGTTTTTGTACTCTATTTTTTGAACATCCTGCTAAAATTTTGTACGCCACGTCTAATAGTGCTATACCTCTGTAATTCTCGCATTTCAGTCTGTCCCCCTTTTCATAAATTGGGCATATTAGTGCTTCCTTCCATCTCTCAGGCATACGTTCAGTCCGCCATATATCCTCTATTATTTACATAATATACTGAATTACTTCGTCTCCTGCGTTTTTGTATATCTCTGATGTTATTATGTTTATTCCCGGGCTTTTATTATTTTTCAAGTGGTTCAGTATTTCTCGAATTTCATTTATGTCTGGTGGGTTTTGCTCTATACTATTCCCTTCTTGTTGAGTTGTTTCGGTTTCATTTGTAGTTTCCAAAGTCAGATTCCCCTCATTTAGCACTTCCTTGAAATATTCTTCCCATACATGTAGTTTGTCCTTTGCTGTCACTAGTTCTCCCTCTTTATTTCTACAGTACACTAGTGGCGGTTGATACTCTGTTCTTTGTTTCTTGGCCTCCTGATAAAAATTTCTCAACTCCTTGTTTTTAAAATCTTCTTCTAATATTACCATTTTTTCTTCCATCATTTGCCTTTTTTTTTGTCTACACAATTGTTTCGTTAATCTTTTATGCATGTTGTATTTCAATCTATTTTCATTTGAGTTATTTTGTAGTAGGTTTCTTTTAGCCATATCCCTCTTCCCAATTGCACTTTTGCATTCTTCGTCGAACCATTCCTTATTTTTGTCCCTCACATTTTTGCGCAGCATCTGTTCTGAGACTTTAAGTATTGCTCCTTCCAATTTATTCCATTTTATATCCACCCTTTCCTCTGAAACTTGCTCTGCTAGCTCTAGCTCCTTCGACAGTAGACTTTGAAATTGCTCTCTGTTTTTCTCATTAGTTAGTGGCGAGGTGTCATATCGTTTCATACGGTTGTGTTTATCCTGTGTTACTTTTGGCAACTCCTGTTTCATTACTATTTTTACAATAAAATGATCTGTGTCTAGTACTGCACCTCTTTTGCTTGTGATATTTTCAATTTGTTTCGCATGCTTACTCTCTATTAATACATGGTCTATTTGATTACATGTACGCCCATCAGGTGATATCCATGTTTCTTTATATATATCTTTCCTTTCGAAATGTGTGCTCATGACTTTCATATTGTTAGTTACTGCAAAATCAATCAACTTTTGTCCGTTCTCATTTGTTTCATTATGTTTTCTATGTGCACCTATTGTAGTCTTATACATTTTCTCTTTGCCTAGTTTTGCATTGAGATCTCCAATAACTATTTTTAGGTCATATTTTGGTATCGAATTTATTATTCTCTCAAGCTCTTCATAAAATTTATCTTTTTCTTCCTCATCCTTCTCGTTTGTTGGTGCATGTACATTTATAATACTGATTTTTCGGTACATTCCTCTTAGTCGTATTGTACATATTCGTTCGGACACTGGTTCGAATTTTATAACTTTCTGCTTCAATTCTTTTTTTATCATAAAACCTGTGCCAAAATATTTGGTGTCGTTTCCACTACTGAAAAATATATAATTATCTACTGCTATTATGTCGTTTGATTTTTGCTTTGTTTCTTGAAGTGCCAGTATGTCAATCTTATATTGTGTTAAGCACATCGATAGGTTTCTGAGTGTTCCCGATTCATTTGTTCCTCTTACATTCCATGCTCCTAATATTAGCGTTTCATTTTTATGTTTCTTAAATAATTCTAAAATTATTCTATCCTTGGTCATTGCTCTTGGTCATTTTCTATTACATCCGTTTCTTTGTTGTCATGCCTCAGTTTTTCGCTCTTTCAATTGCCCTGCTTTTGCTGTTCCATATCCAGCATTGTCCTTCGATGTATATTTCCTTATAGCCTACTTTAGCTGTTTTTCCTTCCTTTCTCTCTTTTCCAGCTCTTTGCCTAAGAATTTTTTGAATTGCTATTTCCTCTTAAGTCAGGTCATTGTCTATGTATATCTTGCTGCCTTTAAGTTTGTTTTTATTCTTCATAATCAGTTCTTTTTCCTTCCAAATGCTTAATTTTACTACTGTCATGAAATTGCTTGTTGCTCCTACATTCCCTCCTTGAGCCGACTCTAACCTTACTTGTACTCCGACTAACTCCTTGCAGAACTTTTCTATTTCTTGTCTATTACTATTAAATTCTTTCCCTTATAGAGAAAGTAAATGAAGAAATTGAAGAGCTTAGGAAAGAGAATAAAGAACTAAAAGAAAGAATTGCGCTAGTTGAAGGGAAGGTAGATAGAGGAGAAAAAAAGCAGAAGAAAAATAATATTGTCATAAGTCCACATAATCTGGCACAAATTTGGGGAATACGGAGCTTGTGGAAGCACTTGGAACAAAGGCTCCTCGAATTTTGCACAAAAACGCAAGACTTGTACGCAGGTTCTTATTCTTTACCAGATGGGGATGCTTGATTTGGTTCATTCTTCTTCTTTTTATTTTCATCTAGGCGTTGCATGCTATTTTTCACGTATCACACATTAGGATCTAAGCTATCCTGCGATGATGATACCAAACTTTCGGCCATCTCTTTGGTGGTCTTCCAGGTAGTCTTTCGCTGCTTGGTTTGTTGTTTCTTGCTGCCTTCATTAAGCGACTGTCTTCTGCTCCTTAGACCTGGTGATTAAATTCTTTTCTTTGACATTCTGTGAATTTTACGATGTCATTTTTAATCACATTCTTCTTGTATTGTTCTATTTCTTATTCTGTCCATTGTAGTCTTACCAACTATAGTTCTCAGGGTGTTAATTTCTGTGTGTGTATTTCTTTTTTATCTGCTCGGGCTTCTGCGCTATATTGGTCACATCATTGTTTTGTATATTCTGAGTTTACTTTTGGTGGACATATACTTATTCTCCCATATGATGTCTTTCAATGCGCCTGACATACTTGCTGCCTTCAAATTCTGTTTTGGTGCATCGTATTGCAGATTTCCACAGCTTGAGATATTTGTGCCGAGATAGTTGAAGTCAATGACTTGTTTTACCATGCTTTTCGATCTCTAGTTTGCAATGGATGGGATTCATGAGACTACCATAGATTGTGTCTCTGTGATAGATACATGTAGGCTGTTGCAGTGATTACAAATTCATGTGGCATACGTTTTTTTTTTGTGCGGTAGGAACAGCATCGTCTGCGTAGCATAAAATGTTCACAGAGTTGTTCCCCAGTCGATATCCTGTTGTTCAATGATAACGAATTTTAAGCCGAAGTGATAGCTCTATCTTTCTCTATGTAGTCTATTAGCACTACACCATGAGAATACTAGAAGGCCATTGCCATGACTCTGTTGGCGAATGAAACTGTTTTGTCTCCTTCAGATGCACTACCCCTTGCTTCAATCTATTGTTTGAACTGCTGTTTTGTCTCTGGCGTGTAGCGATAAATTCAAGAATGATCTACTGCAATAACACGTGAATAAGACTCAGTCTGATTGCGCTCAAATAGGCTTAGACATTCTTGAAGAAGTTTGAATGAATGTGTTTGTGACCGACTGCTAATAGGCGCAGCACCAAGCGAGCAGTCAGCTCTCGCATATTCAAAATATCACGTGAAGCTTTGTTTACTCAATCCATCAAGATGTTTATAGTCTCAATAACTGCTCAAATCTTCAGTCGATGATCTTCTAGTATAAAATTGTGGATTCTCGCGATTATTTCGTCAGTCTAGGCAATCTTTAGTTTGTCATATGCGTTCATTCTTCTGGATTTACGTACAGCAGATTCGTGGAATGTCAAATCCAATTCACTTTTTATCTGTCAGTTCCAAGCGTTCTAGAGCGAATTGCACAATCACAGCACTAGCTTCAATTTAATTCAATTCATAAGAATGACAAAAATCGTTTTCCTATCGTTACCGCTACCGCTGACCTCACACATCGCCATCTTAAAGTCTCTCATTGCTTATTATAATTACATTATAGTCATGCTGGATAGATCCCTGATTCCAACCCAGAGTTTCCCGGGGAGTCCTAGTTTGATTCGAATAAAGTATTCATATGAGACATATTGATCTAATAGATGAGTGGAGTTGTACAGAGTTTATGCTTATCAAAATCTGGTATAAGGAAATTAAAAGTCGATTTCCAATGTGAAGATATATTGAATTGAGTTGGATATCATTGTCAACTTCACTTATTTAAACACAGTAAAAGTTGATCACGTAAAACCGACAAAATTCACATCACGAGATTTTGATAGAAATATCTTTTTTGAGCACCCCTGAAATCATTCTGACTATTTTTGCCTTGATGACTCAATATTTTCATAGCTATCTACAAAGCCAGGGAAGTAGACTTCATTTGACAATCTTCTTTTATTTTGTCGCATAAATCTAAAGATATTGGAATGATAAAATATTGTATTCGAGACTGTTAGAGCATTTTGATAAACTGTCACACCTGAATGATCATCTAAAATTTCAATTGCAATTGATTTCCGCTCGTGTCAACGTCAGTGTTCATTGTCAATTATTCAGTCAAGAGTCATGTATTGTCCCCATCAGATTTTCACTACTTGGGATCTTACCGTACAAGCTATCGCTATTCAGTGCTTCATATTAATATTATCTATTTAATATGTTTATATAGATCACCTAATGGCTCTGAATCTGTTTTTATGAACTTTTTTTTTGCAAATTGGTGTGAACAATATTCAACGAAATATACGTGTGATGTGGTTATAGTAGGAGACTTTAATATAGATATGTAGAAAAGTTATACCCATGCAAATAGACTAAAAACTTGTATAAATTATAATGGCCTATATCAACAAGTGAAAGAATATACGCATTTACCTTATTGAGGTACTCCATCCTTAATAGATTTAGTTATTACAAATAAAGAGTCCATTGAATGTTCAGTATTAAGAGATCCTGTATTTAATAATTACTTGTTACTTACAATCAACTTGCCGCATTTTACGAAAACTAGTTTGAAGAACATAATAGTTAGGAAGAGACTAATAAATGAGGATGAATTCAGGTACACCATAGGACAAATCGAATTTAACTTTAGAGAATATGATGTTAATGTAAAATGTACAAATTTCTTAAGCAACTTATTGAATGTTATAGACACATATATGCCAAAAACTAGTTTTGTACCAAAAATAAATTATAAACCATGGTTCACACATGAAATTCTGGATGAAATCAAATATAGACATCTATTGTATGAAAGATACATGATAACAAAAAATCAGGCACACTGGAATAATTACAAGCTCCAAAGAAATAATGTATTATCTTGCATTAGAATAAGTAGCAAAGAATATTTTTCACCTGTAATTGATAATAATAAGCATGATCCAAGAAGTATGTAGAAATCATTAGAGAAAATAATATCAGGAGCAAAGTCAGAATGTTATAGTGAAATTGAATTTGAATTGCAAAAAAAAAACGAATAAGATTGAGATAGCTAACCAATTTGATACTCATTTTATTGAAAGCATAGATAATATTGTGGAGTCAATTCCTAAAATCAATTACTGCACAAATATTACAGATTATCAATGTAGTATGGAAAGTTTTCACTTACTTGATGAACATACACTTAGTGAAATAATAAATTCTATGCCAAATGAAGCTAGCCCGGATGATATTGGTGTTAATATATATATAAATTGGTTTATGTGGGTATAGAGAGTAAACTCATTAATATAATAAATAGTTTTTTGGAGTTAGGAGTGATGCTGGATGAATTGAAAAAATCCACTATAATTCCTATAAGAAAATACCTATGACCAAGAAATGTGAAAATTTTCGGCCGATAAACACATTACCAACATTAGCAAAAATAATTGAAACTGTAGTACACAAGCAGGTATATAAATATGTAGAGGGAAATAGACTGCTATCTATATTTCAATCAGGTTTTCGGCAAAATCATAATTGTGAATCAACATTGCATTATTTATTTTATTATATTATTTATAGATAAATAAGAAATTGATCTGTGTAACTTGAACAAATGGTTGTGTGTAAATACTCTTAAATTAAATGTTGACAAAACAAAAAGAATGATATTGGGAAGTAGTTCAGCAAAATTGAATAAAATATATGGTAATATTGAAATAAAAATAGATAGTGATACTTTAGAAATAATGAGTGAACATGAATATTTAGGAATGATATTAGGTAATAATTTGAAACTAGAGGAACATATCATATACACTTGTAAAAAAATATCAAAAAAAATATATTTCCTTAGTAGGTGTGGACAAAATTTGACTCGATATGGAAAAGAAACAGTGTATAATGCGATTATTCTCCCACATTTTTATGTCATAGGATCTATTATGTACTCAGGTAATCAAGATGATATGAATAAATCGCAATTACTCCAGAATAGAGCAATGTGTATTATTTTGAATTGCAGTACATATACAAGAGTAAATGATAGGTTAGCAGAATTGGAATGGTGCAATATAACTCCAACCGGACTATTTCAAAAATAAACTGACTACAGTAGATAATAATAAAAATACATAATTATAATACCAGACAAAAATTTAAATATTATATAAAATCAAAAAACAATACACAGAGACAACAAACCCTACTTTACAGAGGGGTACAAATTTATAATATGTTACCTGATAGTTTTAAAAATCTAGATTTGAGAAATTTCAAGAATGAAGTGAAAATATTCTTTGTTTATAATATGTATTAGATAACTGATATGAGTCTTTTATATAATTTTGTTATTGTATAGCTTACAGCTGAATAAAATTATTATTACTATTTCATTTTTTCAGGTACGTGGAAAATTGTACAACGACTTTTTTGAAAAAGTAGGTATATACAATCTAAAATTTTGGAATTGTAGCAGCACAATATATTTTCTTAGAGAAATCCAATCTGATACGCTGATCTTCAAGAAATATCGAGAAATTTTCCCACTGTATGGCATGTATCCAATATGACGGCCTTCTGGATCTGCAAGTAGGTATTTTATTATTATCATTATTATCGTTATTTCCTGTTTTGCCACTTCTCTGCAATAAGAGTTACAGGTAAATATGTGCTACGTACGGCTTTACAAGCAAGTACATACATCTTATGAGAAGGTAAGTCTCAAATGAAAATTATAAAAGACTTCGTTTCAATTTTTTACTTTTTTTCTCCCGGAATACGACGGACGATGCTACAGGTATCCAGGATCACTGCACGTATGAGTTTTTGTTGATGTCCAAGCGCTGTAAGCTCTTTTGTAATTTGTGTGGGATTTCTTCTATACAGTCTATCATTACAGGTGTTATCTAAGCCTTTTCCAATTCAAATATCTTCTTCATTTCGTCAGCCAGCAGTAAGTACTTATTTATTTTATCTGCATATGTTTCTTCGACATTTGCACATAATGGTACTCCTATTTCTATAATGTGAATGAATTTTTCTTTCTTCAAGATCGAAACGATATATAGGATGTTAGCGGTTATCGTCTTGTCGATTATTATTTTCCGATTCCAATACTGGAGGACATCGTTATTCTCGCAGATCGGTGGAGGGACATATTTATAGTATGGTACTGCTTCTTGGCATTCGAATAGCTTGTTGCGTAGCGCTTGATGCACTATATTGGCTACTTCATTGTAGCGGTCCAGGTATTGCTTGTATGCCAATATATAGAGTCCCGAGATTAGATAGGCTATTGACTCTTCTTTCTCACCGCACATTCTACACTTGATATTTACGACAGGTAGTTTCATGATTCTTTTTTTATAGCTGTTTGTATTGATGACCTGGTCCTGGATAGCTAGAGCAAATCCTTCAGTCTCTTTGAAGAGATTACCTGTATTGAGCCATTTTTGAGAAGCAGTTCCATCTATGTGCGATTTTTCTGGGGATGCTACACATTTGCTATGGAGCGGTTCACTTTTCCACTGGTCCCTCAGCTGATCGTAGTTTAGGATCTCTGTTCTGGAGATGTAGCGAGTTGATTTAGAATCGCTATTCACAATTGCGCGGTGCATAGCACTTGTTTCTGCTTCTTGGTAGAAGAAAGCTCTCAAATTCAGCACTTGTTTGCAATTGCGAGCGTGTATACTGGGAACTCCTCCTCCCCCCAGCTTCCTTGGAAAATAGAATCGCTCAACTGCGCTATGCGGGTGATGTACTCTATGCTTAGTGAATTTCTTTCTAGTGAGTGTATCCAAGGCATGCACTTCTGTATCGGTCCACTTCAGTATCTTAAATCCACAGGTTAGGATTGAGGTTGCAAGAGTGTGAATGGCCTTTGTTGTGTTTCTGGCAATAAGTCTTCACCTCAACAACGCCCTCACTCTCACTCGGTACGTGTTGGTGACATCCTCTTTACACTTACTTTGCTCTATGCCCATAGCCCGTGCATACCCTAGATACCTGTAGGTGTCCTATTCTTCCATTCCCTCCATTCTCCCTTGATTGATGATGTCAAATCCAGTGCTTTTTGTCCATTTTCCCTGGGTCATGCCGTTTGTTTTTCATCGATCCAATCCAAATTCCATATGAACGTCAGTGCTGAAACGACCGACACATTCTATTGATTTTTGGAGATGGTCTTCTTGCGAGGCAAATAGTTTTACATCGTCCATATACCAGAGATGGCTTATCTGTGTGTTTTCTAATGTATAGCCTTTCTTTAAGTTATTAAGCTGAGTTGCTTGTAGCTTAATACTTAAACAGAACCACAGTGGACTCAACGCGTTCCCTTGAAATATACCACTTCTGATGTTGACTTGACCCATTTGTGTGCTCCCTTCCTGTCCATTCATGGTGTGACGCGCTCTACTTCACATGGCATCTTTTCAGAAGTTACTTACGGTCGGTATGCTCGGGCGCCAATAACGGAGCAATTTTATGGCGATGGTGCAGGGTAGCTAGCGGGAAGGGGAGGGTGTGTTGCTGAGAATAAAGATGAACGTATAGGGGAAACAAACAGTTTTATTAACACACAAATATATGAGGAGAAGGTACATAAAATGGCGTAAACAAATGGTAAAGATTATACTTGCACAATACGACGGACACGGCTTCGAACTAGCACATGGAGTCGAAAATATGATGCGTCGGATATCGGTCGTTGTCGTCAGCAGTTGTCGTAGCCCTTTGTGGCAGTGGCTACTACATGGTGAACGGACTGTAGCCCTACGGCAGAGACTACAGTTGCGGAAGGTGGATGCTGCAGCCTCACGGCAGAGATTACGACTAGGTGCAGGAGGCTGTAGCCCTACGGCAGAGACTACAGTCGTGGTGAATGGTGACTCTGACACAGGGTTCACGACGGACGTCGTCTCAACGGTTCTGAAACAGTAACCACTCGACAGCGGGGGTTTAGAAACCCTGTCGACAGGACGTTACTCACGGTAAATACGGATGACTCTGTAGCAGGAGTCACGACGGATGCGGAACGGTTGAGAAGGTCTGTTGTAGAAACACTACTGAATTGCTGTGGACTCAAGTCTCTCGGAAAAGTGTTTTGCTGATCGATTTCAGCCTGTATCCAAACCCAGACTTCAAGTGAACTGTACTGAGCTGGTTTAATTACGAAAAGAGGATGTTAGTTAGATTTTAGTAGCCTCCGAAAATATTAATAAATAAAATGATGACTTTCCGTGTGTTCGTTCTTTGTCAAATATATATTACAACATTTTGTAGTCCTTATATCATTAAAACTTGAAATGAAACTTTATTACTAGCTTCCTATCCGACCGCCAGATCAGCAATCAGCAATCAGTCAACAAATGTAAACAAAAGCACAAGCATACAATTTACAATTTATCATCTAACTATGGTTCATTCTTATATGAAAGGTGAGTTTTATTTACTGCTCATTGTGCACTACAACTTTGATCTAATTTCTCATTTCGGACGGTGATGTACAAATATTCAAATAGTAACCTATTTTCAAATACAGGAATAGGAGTTCTAAATAACTTGTAACTAGGTTTTAAACAAATACGGAGGACACCTATAGAAACGGTTGTCAATTACTACCTTAATATTGTATTTAACGGTTAAATATATCTCAGGAAAATAAATAAGATCAACTGCAAAGTTGACTTGCATCGGATAGATTGAACAGTTCGAAGCGGTTTCGGTGAATCGGAATTATTGTAGCTGGATGCTAGTCACTGGAACAGTGAAATTGTGACTAAGTTGAGTCATTTTGAATCATTTTATCAAACGGTTACTAACAGCAGTTTTTCAAATTCTAAAATGGGAGCACTTTGTCACAATGGTTAGTGTGGTGTTCCAGTGTCTCATTGCGTGACGTAATAGCTCTATTATGTGGCTCTGAATTTTGTAGATTTGTATGCATTCAATCAGCCACGAATGAAGTACACTGTCGGAGGCCTTCTGATAATCAATGTACGCAGTGGACAGAGCTCCCTCCTTTAATCTCGCGTGGTTGGTAATTGCCGCATCTACCAGTAGTTGTTCTTTACCTTCCTGAGATCCTCTCCTGCACCCCTTCTGTTCTTCATCTTCGACAGATGTTTTGTTTTCCAGGTGCTTGTATATATTCTAGGATATTATTGAGGTGAGTAATTCATACAGTGTAGGCAGACAGGTAAAAGGCCTATATTTTGCTTGATTTGGCGACATTTGTGGAGTTTTTGGAGAAAGGTAGGTTATGCCACTAGTCATGAATTTAGACAGCTTTGTTGGCACTCGCAAGATATTCGTGAGTATTTCTGATAGTTGATTGTGAGATGACGTGAATTTCTTCAGTCAAAAATTTTGCAGCTTATTTACTCCAGGGGACTTCCAGCTCTTATTTTTACTAACAGCCCGTTTTATGTCTTCTTCTGCTATTTCCCAGTCTAACATTGTTTGTAGATCCGACATTCTCCTCCTCTCCTCAAATAACCATTCATTCCTTTCATGCTGCTCTGGGTTAGCCCATATGCTGCTCCAAAATTTGTTAAGTTCGTCTGTTTTAGGTGGAACTAAAATGTCTGCTATTATTGCGTAGGGTGGAAGACATTTGTAGAATGCTTTCTCGTTCACATTAAAAAGGTGGTTATCTTCCCTTCTATTGTTACTCTTCTTATGTCTTTTTAAGCGTGGTGACAAAGCTGCTAGTCTTTGTTTGAGTAAATCAAGTACTTCTATTAATCCTGG
Source organism: Dromius quadrimaculatus (assembly GCA_963989225.1). NCBI lineage: Eukaryota > Metazoa > Arthropoda > Insecta > Coleoptera > Carabidae > Dromius > Dromius quadrimaculatus. The sequence goes on from OZ022330.1 coordinate 32,900,809, forward strand.
ATTATCTGTGACTTGTATTTGAGAACAATTTGAGCGGCATATCTTGTCACTTTATCGCTGGGGGTAAGTTCAGTGCTCTGAGTTAGTATTCCAATATCCTTCCTCAAATTGCCAGTTTTGCTGGTTAACTGCCTCTCCCAAGCAGGGGTTTTTTGTTCAATCCGTCTCTTCAGGATTGCTCCAAGTCATAGCCCAAGCAGACTTAATACAGTTGCTGCACCAACATAGAGTAGCGTGTGTAGATCTTGTAGAGACATATCATTTTGGATACGGTATACTATCTCTCCATTTATTTCCTCTATGATGCTAGATGTTTGATTATTGAGCTTAAGTTTCGGAAGTGGTGGTCGGAACTCTTGGTCCATTCCTTCATACATTATGAACATTGTTCCAAACTCTTCAACAGCCTTGCTGATATTCTCCGTTGTCACTTTCACCGTATCATGTATACCAAGTTCTTGGGCAACTTCTCTTCTGATCTGGTTGATGGTCTCAGCTGGTAACCTTTTATTACGACAGATTGACCGCTTTTGGTCCACGATATTTTGTAGAGTACTACTTCTCAGTTCTCCGAATTGTGAGGTTACCAAGCGGTTTAGTTCGTACACAAATGTGGTATTCGAAGACTCTAATTCTGTTAATTCATAAATGCATCGGACTATGTATTTTTCATTTCTTTGGTCCATAAGGTTTGATGTCGTGTGCGAGTAGATGTACTGGGCAGAGGCTCATTTTTCTCCACAACAGTTAAAACTACATTTGGCGTTAGGGGTTATTGTGGTCGCCTATTTGTTCTCGTATTGTTATAGCGCTGTCCAGTGACATTGCTTTAAATGGTTGCAGGTATGGCATCGCGACGGTTCCGACCTAGGTCCTGCTGTCCTGGCCCGCCAGAATAATATTTTCTTCTCGATTTACAGAAGCGAATTATTGCACACCCATCGAGTGGCTAGCACAGTGGGTGGTGAGGATTGTTAAACCCACAGGTGAGGCTGCCACCAGTTTGCCAGTGCCTCGTTAGCGCTACTCAGGGTCCACCGCGGGGTGGTGAGGTTGGACTTCAGACCCCTTATTATAATCATTATCATTATTATTATTATTATTTCCATTTTCTCTTTTCAGATACGTGAAAAATTGTACAGCGACCTTTTCAAGAAGAAAGGTATAGACAAACTGAAATCTTGGCAGTACAATACATTTTTTTTTGTATTTGTTACAGAGAATTCCAGTCTCATACGCTTATCTTCAAGAAATATTCAGAAATTTTCTCACTGCATAGGATGTATTTAATATGGCGGCCTTCTGGATCGGCAAGAAAGTATTTTTCTCCAGGTCTAGTACGCTCAGGACATCGTAAAGACTTCGTGGGATTTCTCCTATTGCTCCAACAGTTCGAGGTGAGATTTGAACCTTGTCCTGCTCCCAGTTGTTTTTTACGTCAATTGACAATAGTATGTTAATATTATTTACTGTTCCTCTTTTCAGGTAAATTAATTGTACATACGGTCACTACTGACAAGTAATGATAATAATAATAATATTCATTCACCAATTGATAGCATGTACAAAATACAATGACTTGTCAAATACACAATGTATGAAGAGGGAATATACAAGAATAGAACCAATAAAAAGAGTTTGTGATCAAACAAAGTTGGTGCAATTCAGATACTCATCTACAGAATAAAAATACTTATTTGTGAGGATAACTTTAACATTGAATTTAAAGGACTTTAGACTAAAAACTGATTTTATACTTTCAGGAAGATGATTGTAAATTTTTATAAACATGAAAGATGCATTTCGATGAAAACTACTAGATCTGTGTAATAGCAGATAAATATCGTTACATTGTCTAGTATAATATTGACTCGTCACTTGCCTTGTTTGACTGAATAACGAAGGATTACTTTTAACAAAAACAAGACAATATAGAATGTATATACTGGGCAGAGTAAGCCACCTCAGCTCAGGGAATAGATCTCTGCAAGACACACTAGCGCTATTACCCGTGATAACTCTGATTATCGTTTTTTGTGTTCTAAAAACTTCATTAGAATGAACCGAATTTCCCCAACAGATGATGCAGTATGAAAGCAATGAATAAACTTGAGCATAGTAATATTCCTTCAACAGATCAACTCTGACATGATTATTTAGTAGGTACAACATTTGGTGAGTTGAGTGATAGGCTGATTTCATAGATACAGATTTAAGTTATTATGATATAAAATATGTTTCAGGGTCCATGGTCTCCTATTGGCTGTTTATCGTTTCCGTTTTGAGTGCTGCATTGTTTTCGTATTTCTGGAATCTGCTTGGGGTAAGTATTCAACTGTTTATATTCAGAACTCTTCTCATAATGCCGCATGTCTCTAATAGAGCAAGATCCCAGGCCCGCCAGACGTTACTTATTTTCTGAGAAACAAAATGTATGAAATAGAGAAGTGCTTGTATGCATTTTGATCATACGCATATTCGCTAGTTTGTGCCGACGGCCAATTTACAGATACGGGGTGCTAGAGGTACGTTAAAACATTAGTAACTCTGAGTGCTGATTTTTATATATGTTCGAGAGAATATTGGTCAAAATCAATATTCAACACTCCCAGACACTTCCCATCGGCGGTAATTTTTGCTAGACCCTTTGAAGTTCGCAAAAAAATTACTTCATCTTACTTATAGTCTGAGTCCTAATTTTTATATATGATACTCAGGGAACAATTTGAACACTTTTTTTGAAGAGCCAGACCAATTGTAGGGGCCAAACATCCTCCAGACAAAATTAAAATATCGCGGTGAGTATGAGTGTGAGCGTAATAATTTGATGGTTTTATTACGCAATTTCATTGAACTTATGCTGCTAGTGGTGTGATGGAAGCTTTCAGTAATAATTAAGTAATATTCCAACGCTTTATTATAGAGATAATTCCAATACGATGAGATGCAAATACGATAAAACTCCTAATGAAAATTTTCATCATTCGGTTGTTGACTCAAGGACGAGAGGCTAATTATGTATATATATATATATATATATATATATAAAGTTCTTTATTCCAAAAATCTGTCAAGTAAAGTGCACTTCCGGCTTGGTGGATCTAAATAAAAATAGGATACTAGCATCTTGACGGTATAATCGTCCTAAACACTAAATTCTAACAATCTACGTTCAATCGTTATGGATTTATGCGGAAAATTCAAAAAATGTTTCAAATAAAGTGCTCTTCCGGCTTAGTCGTTAGCAATCATAATGCAAGATGTACAACTAGATATTATAAAAGTGCCCAATACAAAATTTAAATATTCCACGACTGATTTTTTAGAAATCATGTGGAAAATTCAAAAAGTCTGTCATATAAAGTGCACTTCCGGCTTAGTCGATTGTTACAAAAATAGAAGATGACCATTGAGATGCTATAGCAATTCAAATGCTAAATTCCAGTATCCTACGGCTGATCATTCTGAATTTATGCGGAAAATTGAAAAAAAGTCTCAAGAAAAGTGCACTTCCGGTTTAGCCGATCGCAATCATATAGCAAGACGTACAATAAGATGTTATAGAAGTTCTTCATACGAAATTTCAATATGCTCTGGCGGATCATTCTATATTTATGCAAAAAATTCAAAAAAAGTTCCAAGTAAAGTGCATTTCAAGTTCAAATACTGAATTTCAACCTCCTACGGTCGATCATTTTGGCTTTATTAGAAAAATTCGAAAAAAGTTTCAAGTAAAGTGCACCTCCGGTACAGACGCTTGGAACCATAATGCGAGGTGCACAACTAGACCCTATACTAGTCTTAAATACAGAATTTCAACATTATACGTTCGACCAGTTTTGAGATTTGCGAGTTACGCACGCACACACGAACATACGTACCGACATCATGCCAAAAATAGTCAAAATGGATTCAGAGATGCTCAAAACGGATGTATCCATCAAAATATCGATATGTGAATTTTGTCGGTTTCAGAATACTCCTTTGAACTTAGTACAAGTAAGTAAGAACACAGTTAGATAACTCTGTCATCATTTTTCTTTCCAGACATTGCAAATAGTTTTTTTTTTCTTGCACGCGTTGTAACTGAAATGACAGTTGTGCTGAACAGACTTAACAAAATACTATATATTATGTATATGCACAGCCGCGAGTAGACGTGCTTTTTTGTTGCTCCGTGTAAACTGCTGTCAAAATCTTAAAAATCTTGAAAAAAATAAATAGTTCTCATTCAAGTAGTTTGTGTGTGACAATGTCAACAAGAAACATGAATACAGTGGAGTCAACAGTTGCTGCTTTATTTAATGATGATACCTTCATAAGTTAGCTCGCCGAAAAAATGTTCGACCACCTAAACAAAAAGCTTGAAGAACAAAAAACTTACTATGAAGCTGTTATCGCGGACCTTGAAGAAAAATTGGACCATCAAGAGCAGTATTCTCGACGCAACTGCATTCGTGTGTTTGGAGTTGCTGAAGCTGCCAATGAAAACACCGAAAGTGTAATATGTGATATTTTCAAGAACAAACTCTCTGTTAACATCAATTCTGAACTGATAGAACGATGTCATCGTACAGACAAAATGCCAAATGTGAGTACAAGCACTGCAAAGCCCCGTGCTATTATCGTGAAATTCATATCATACAAAACTCGCTCTTCAGTTCTAAATAATAGAAAGTTACTAAAAGGCAGTAAAATCACCATGAAAGAAGATCTGATACACAACAGACTTGATCTCTTGAACCTTGCTTCTACTAAATTTGGATATAAGAGTGTATGGTCCCGAGATGGGAACATTTTTGCAAAAATTGGTGGCAGCATCAAAAGAATATCACACGCTGATCTAACAGACTCTTGATTCATCCATACACATTTACGAGCCTCAAAATCTAAGCTTTTATATCTTACTTATCAACCCATTTTATTTTTATTTTTATCTGTTTAAATTTGGTTCATATTTGATACTGAAATAAAAATTTATATCTCTGCACATTTGCTTCATTCACTGAAACAGCAGTTTGTTGAACTCACTTCGTGTCTTAGCTTGGATAATTCAATTACTTAAGTTAGTTTACAGTTGCAGTTACTCACAATAAATTTATATTTGAAGGTCTTATTTCAAGGTTTGAGTATTTCGAGTTCCATTCAATTCAATTTTGGTTAAACCATTTACTCAGTTTATTTTAAATTAGCTTATTCAATTTGAAATGCTCTAAATATTACCAAAATGTTAGAGGACTTAACACCAAGCTAGAACATTTTTACGGTAATTTATTAACACTTAATTTTGACATTATAGCGTTATCAGAAACATGGTTGAAAAGTGATGTTTATGATTCTGAATTTTTAACTGATAATTATGTTGTATATAGAAAAGAAAGATCGCTCGAAATATCCAAGAAAAATAAATGGTGGAGGTGTGCTTTGTGGTATTCACTCAAAATTTGAATCAACATTAACTGATATGCCTCTCGATCCCAACTCTACTGCTGACATTATTTGTGTTCAAGTGATGCTATCGTCTCATTCATCCGTTTATATTATTACAATCTATATTCCTCTTCCAATCTCAGTTATCCAACAAAGCTATGTTTTTGAATGCCTTGAATCATTTTCACCACTACCTCATAATGATTATATCATTTTAGGCGATTTTAATATCTCAAAATTGATTGACAATATGTATACAAACTATACTGATGGTATTATTGCTAGATTTGAAAATTTTTTGAGTTATCTGAATGCGTCTCAATTCAATAGAATTTGCAATTCATCTAATAAAATATTAGACATTGTTTTGAGCAACAATCATTGTGATGTTTCCCATAGCACTGATCCTGTTGTAACTGAAGATAGCTTTCATCCTGCGCTCATTATTTCTACTTCTGCTTTCTCATTTGATAACAAAAATTGCAGCTCCTCTTACAATAATTCATTAATTTATAATTATCGCTTAGTAGATTTCGACTTACTGTACAACATATTATCTGAAACCAATTGGAACTGCCTATCATCTTTTGATAATGTTGATGAAGCATTCAATAAATTCTATGAAATACTATACGATATTATTAGCAAATGCGTACCACAAACAAAAATGAGAACTTCCAAATATCCTGCATGGTTCAATAAAGCATAATTAGAAATCTCAAATTTAAAGAGCAGTATCGTCAATTATTTGAAAAACATAAACTAGAATTTTACAATGAACAATTCAAGCGTTTTCGTCAATTAATAAAGAAGGAAATAAAAACTGAGTATTCTCATTATATATCAAAAATTGAGACCTCAATTAATTCCGATCCTTCAATGCTCTGGACCTTCATCAATAACAAGAAGCGTACAAGTAGAATTCCTGGTTCAATGATACTGAATGGAAAAAAGTTTGATACTACCAAAGACATTGTTCAAGGATTTGCAGATTACTTTTCTTCTGTTTACACACGTAATTTGAATACAAATGCATATTATCCAACTTTATCTACTGATATTACTGATATTGTCAATTTACCATATATCACTGAGGATGATATAGCAATTTCAATAAAAAATCTAAAAGCTACACATGATCCTGGTCCAGATAATTTACCCTCATATGTCATAAAAGCATGCAGTAACTTCTTTGTTCAGCCATTACACATTTTATATAATTTATCCTTAAGAAAAAATATTTTCCCAACATTTTTATAGTCTTCTTATATAACTCCTGTTTACAAATCTGGGAAAAATACAATTATTTCCAATTATCGACCAATTGCAATTTTGTCAGATATCTCAAAAATCTTCGAGTCTATTATTTATAAACATATTTATGATCCAGTCAAAAATTGCTTATCTGATAAACAACATGGATTAATGAAAGGAAGATCTACATCCACAAACCTTATTAATTTTTCAGAATATGTTGTAAATACATTACATGCCAACAACCAAATTGATGTACTGTACACTGATTTTTCGAAGGCATTTGATAAGGTAGATATTAACATTGTTCTCCGTAAACTTGAGCTAAAATATCATTTCTCATCTGAGTTTCTTCAATTTCTCTCCTCCTATGTTTATAATCAAAAATTGGATGTTCATTATAACAATTTCACATCTAATACTTACAATCCTACATCTGGATTACCTCAGGGATCTAATCTTGGGCCTCTTCTATTTAATTCATCTATTAATGATATAGTTGAATCAGTGAATTCTTCTGAAGTATTACTTTTTGCCGACGATATGAAAATATTCAGAACGATTAATAATGCTCATGATTATATCGAGTTTCAGGCTGATATAAATAATATTCTTGCTTGGTCGAAAACGTCAAATTTATTTTTCAATTACAGCAAATGTAAAATTATGAGCTATTTTGTAAAAAAAAACTGTTTACACTCATGCGTATACAATTGACGGCACCATTCTCGATAGAGTTTCTCAATACAAAGATCTTGGGGTATTATTTGATGAGAAATTTACATTTAACCCTCATATTTACGATATGATCAAAGCAGCATATCGAAATCTTGACTTTATAATAAGAAATTCCAAATCTCTACGTAACATATATACTTTGAAGTGTCTGTACTATGCATTTGTAAGATCAAAACTTGAATACTGTTCTTTTATATGGAATCCTATTTATTATAAATACTCAAATCTTCTTGAATCCATACAGAAAAAGTTCTTGAAATATTGTTTTTTCAAGCAGACAGATCATTATCCCAGTTTCGATCATAGCTATGAGGATATTCTCATACACTTCAATGTTCTTCCTTTAAATACCAGAAGAACAATTCAGTCCTGTACATTTCTTCTTAAGTTAATAAATGGTGAAATTAATGATAGTCAACTGTTAAGCTAAGTTCCAATTCATGTGCCGCGCTTTACATCTAGGAATAAATTACAATTTAAATTGAATCATGTGAAAACAAATTATGAACTGAGATCTCCTATAAGATTATCATGTAGCTCATACAACAATATTGAGTATGTAACTGATATTTATCATGATTCCTTGCGTAAATTTAAAGCTATGTTACTACAACATTTCATTGTCAGGTCTGTTTGACTAAATATTTGTATGTTCACATTGTTGCTCTTGTGCGATAAAAAGTAAGAATAGCTAAAGTTCGTATGTTTTTTCTTTATGTTTTGTTATGTTCTATATTTTTATTGTACTTAAAATAGTGTTTATGCATATTCTCCTGTATTCATTACACATGATATAATCGTTCCGTAATTGGGATTATCCTATAGAACTGATTTCAATAAATAAATAAATAAATAAATAAATATGCTGAACACACACACATAGTAGACTAGATTAGACCGTGAGTAAAAGAAAGAGGAATTGGATGCTCATAGATATTTCGCTTACTTTCAAGCGTACAAATAATGACCACGCGCTCATACTCGGAGCGATATTTTAATTTTGTCTGGAGGATGTTTGGCCTCTACAATTGGTCTGGCTCTTCACAAAAAGTGTTCAAATTGTTCCCTGAGTATCATATATAAAAATTAGGACTCAGACTATAAGTAAGATGAAGTAATTTTTCTGCGAACTTGAGAACTGGCAGTGTTGATTATTGATTTTCAACAATATTCTCTAGAACATACATAAAAATCAGTACTCAGAATTTAAGAAAAGTTACTAATGTTTTAACGTACCTCTAGCACCTCGTATCTGTAAATTGGCCGTCAAAGTACATACTAGCACTACTCTATTCCACACATTTTGTTACTCAGAAAATAAGTAACGTCTGGCGGGCCTGGGATCTTGGACTATAAGATGACAATCTTTTGTAGAAGTTGTATCAGTCTTACATCCATATTCAACGTTGCTTATGAATGTTTTACAGTTTTGGATATTTCACCTGTTGCGCCGATAATGATTGGTACTATATATATATATATATATATATATATATATATATATATATATATATATATATATATATATATATATATATATATATATATATATATATATATATATATATATATGTTATGAAGTTTATTGGGTAGTCAGTCTTTAATTATTCAAAAAATTCTCATTTATTTCAATGACCCAAGCTTTCACCAATAATTTTTGGTGTCTTCAGGGGACTAAAGTAATGTAAACAATAGGACAGTTGAATCAAATGAACATGTAAAAACGGATAAACTTCAACTTGATTATTTCATTATAACATTTAAGAATTACCTCACTATCAGAAGTCTTTACACTAAACCTAAAGATTCCGCATCTATTGATAATCAAAGTAATGGTATTTATAAAATCAGTTGTAAGGACTGCACTTCAATTTATATTGGACAGACATGAAGGCTTTTGAAGTCAAGAATTATAGCCCATAGGAGTGATTGTAATAATCCTAGAAAAGTCAACTGTTGTGCGTTATCAATTCATACTAGCAAATCCAAACATCATCCAGATTTTGATAATGTTGAAATTCTTGACAGGAGTGATAATTATGTCAAACGTCTGTTTCTTGAAATGTATCATGTAAATTTCCATAGCAACACTCTTAATGAAAAAACAGATACCCAAAATTTAAGTTCATATTATTCGAATATAATCAAGTGCTCATATTCATGACACTCCATGTTTATTTATTCTTTCAATTTCAAAGAATTTATTCATTTGTTGATTATTCATTTATTTATCTATCAAATTCTACACATGTTGCGAAGAATATATTTTCATATTTTTATCATCGTCAGTTACTCTATTCCTCCATCCTTTTTTATTTATTGATTTTTCAAGAGTTTTTTATGGTTTTTTATGATTGGTTTACCCTTGTCCACTTGTTGTTAGTTCTATGAATGTTTGTGATAATTATTTCTCTATTTTTCTGTAAGTTGAAGTTTATCCGTTTTTACATGTTCATTTGATTTAACTGTCTTATTGTTTACATTACTTTAGTCCTCTGAAGAAGCCAAAAATTATTGGTGAAAGCTTGGGTCATTGAAATAAATGAGAATTTTTTGAATAATTGAAGACTGACTACCCAATAAACTTCATAACATATAATATTTACAGTCGATAAACAACAATTTTCTTATATATATATATATATATATATATATATATATATATATATATATATATATATATATATATATATATATATATATATATATATATATATATATATATATATATATATATATATATATATATATATATATATATATATATGTATGTATATATATCTTCTATATGCCACAGCTCTTTGATTTCTTGAAAAACTGGGGTGTACTTCCTTATTTTCTTTCTTGTTCCTTTCTCGATGTTGTGGAACGCAGGGATTGATATGCCTATCATGAATGCTGTAGAGTTGTTTTATGGCCTGTATATTATATCTGGCTTGTTATTCCTTACAGTGTGATCTGTCTGAATTTGACGATCCCAAAATATTATACCTTTTTTAGTTTGCGTGATGCTATTGGGTTTGTGTTTATAATAGGGTTCCACCTCCTCTATTGCCCCTATTCCTAATGAAAATTCTTGGTGTATAACTTAAGCAACGTGTTATATCTTTCCATGTATTTAGTTGGAGCAAGTGGTTCACAGCTACTTAAGATATGTTCAATATTTTCTTGTCCCACTCCGCACATTCTACACCGGTCGCTGGTAATGGTTGGGTCATCAATTATATAACGCTTATAATTCCTGGTGGCGATGGCTTGGGCTTGGATACTCATCATGAAACCTTCTGTCTCAGGAAAGATATTGCCATGACATAGCCACGACATGCTTGCTTGAGAATCTATGTGTGCTTTTTCAATATTGGCTATGTATCTTCCATGAAGTTCCTTTGCAATCCATACATTTATCTTTGACTTGTCTGGGGTTATGAGGTCACTAGGATCATATTCGTTACTGCCCAGTTGCAACGTAGTGTATTTGTCTGCTCTTATAATATCTTGATAATAGCTGTTATCTTCCTCACTCTTATCTCTGAAACATGTTTTGAGGTCTTGTAGTTCTTTGTAATAAGGATTTTTGAAATCTTTTATTCCTCTACCTCCAAGATGACGTTGGAGGTGGAATCGTTCGACAGAACTCCTGGGGTGATGTTTTCTGTGCTTAGTGAAGATGACCCTCAGTTGTCTGCTTAAGTTCTCCAAATCAGTTTCTGTCCATTTGACTATACCAAAACTATGCGTTACTTCTAGTATAGCAAAGCTGTTCATTGGTTTCATTGTGTTGATCGCTGAGAGTTTTGCTTTGAGTATTTTCTCTGTTCGGCTGATCATCTCTTGGGTAACTACTTCTTTCATTACTTTGTGTGCAATCCTGATGTTTTGCTTTATTCCCAAATACTTATATGTCTCATTTTCATGCATGCTTTGGATTGTACCTTCTTGATGTGAAAGTTGTATTGGAGTTATGTCTTGCCATTTTCCTTTCGTCATTCAGTTGATTCTGCATTTGTCTATCCCTAGATCCATCCTGATATCTTTACTCAATTCTTACTCTCTTTATCAGATTGTTAAGGTTCTCCTTGTTGTTTGCGAATAGTTTTATGTCATTCATATAAATTAAGTTTGTAAATGGTCTTGTTGCCTCTTCTAGTCTATATCCACATGTGTTGTTGGTAAGGGATGTAGAAATCGGTTTTGAAGCAAACCACAAGGCACTTAAAGCATCTCCTTGAAAGATTTCTCTTTTAATATTTATGGGAACCGTGGTTGTGCTGTCATCTCCTTTCCCTTTTATTTGCAGACTGGTTTGCCAATAACTCATCATTGCTCTGAGCAGATTAACTATAGATAGATCTATCCTGTATATAATTAATATCTGTATTAACCAAGAATGTGGTACACTATCGGAGGCTTCCTGATGGTCTATGTATCCGATGTAAAGTTCTTTCTTCTTCAGTCTTGCCTCTTCCGTTATCATTTGCTCTATTATCAGTTGTTTTTCACATCCTCTACTCTGCCTCTTGCACCCTTTTTGCTGCTCAGCTAATATGTCGTTTTTTTCAGATGGTCATATATTTTGTTACACAGGATCGATGTGAGGAGCTTATAAGTAGTAGGAAGACAGGTGATCGGTCTGTATTTCGCTGGATCCTCGCTGTTCGGGGATGTCCTCGGTAATAGGTAAGTGTTTCCGTGTGTGAAGAGTTCTGGAATGTTCTGCTGGTCTTAGATTGTATTACTGAACGCTATAGCAAGATGTTCGTGCATATTCGTGAATTTTTTCAACCAATAATTCTGTAATTTGTCTGATTCCAGTGTCTTCCAGCTGGCAGTTTTCTGTGCGGCTTTTTGTACCTCTTCCGCTCTAATTTTTCCATTCGGTCATCACAGGTACTTTTTCAACTCTCTCTTTCTCTTCATTTATCCATTTGGCACTTGGCTTGTGTTCAGTCTGTTTCGACCAAATTTTTTTCTAATATTTCTCAGTGTTTCCTTCTGTGGGTGTTTTAGATTGAGCATCATCCTCCTCTATTTCCAATGGCCTATAGAAACCCTTTTGATTACTGTGAAACTTATTATTCTGAGATCTTCTCAGGTTGCTTTCGCGAAATCTTCTGACTCTATTGGATTTCATGGCTAATTTTTGCTTCAGTAGGTCGAGTATTCCTAACAAAGTGTTTTTTCCTCATTTTTATAACTAGATATTATGATCTGAGCTTTTTGTTGTACTCCTGGACTTGTAATCTGTTTAGCGGCTTGTGTTTAATGTTATTGTTTATTCGCCTCTCCCACGGTTTAATTCTCGTTTGACTTCGCCGAATTCGATTTTTCTGTGGCATATCTTGTCCATTGATGTGTTATACAGTACGAGCTCCAATATAGATGATGTTGTGAATGTCTTTTATTGATGGTTTTTCAGGGAGTCTAGTGAGTATTATCTTATTACATTGAGCTACTATATTTGAAGACATTTTGTTGGCTATTAATTTTGATAGTGCTGGTCTTAAGTTTTGCTTTATGCCATTATATAGAAGATAATTAGTATCAAACTCATTTTTCATACTTTTAGCTATGTTCTTTTCTTGGTTTTCATCAGATGTTATGCTGCTTTCGCTGGATATTTCTATATTTCCATCGTTTGCCTCATCTTCTTCATTGATTTCGTTGTGCAGGCCAAGTTATATTGCTACTTCCCGTCTGATCCTTTCAATCGTAACAGGATCCAGTTGATTACCAACAAAAAGTTACCTTCTCTGGTCCAATATATTCTGGACTGTTCTACTCCGCAGCGTCATGAATTTATTGACCATGACCTCGTGAAGTCTTGTGCCATATGGCCTATCATCTGTTCCCAATTTAGTAATTAGAAGAAATGAGCGATATAGGACGATATTCATCTCTAATGTCCATTTCATTCTCTTTCTACTATTAGCCTCTTGCGTGGTCCCCTTATTTTGAGGAGAAGCACGGGGAGAGGTTGAGATGTCTCTGGAGGTAGTTGGTATATCCCTCACAGCATAACCTTGTTCATTGCCGGGTTGTCTATTGTTTGCAGGGTGGACATGACGACGGTTCCGATCCGAGGCACCCTGCATCCCAGGCCCGCCTGAATACCGTTCATGTATCGTATTGAAAGAATGCTGTTACTCGTCTACTGAGGAGCTAGCCCAATGGTTGGGTCCGTTAGTTCCTTTCCGAACTATTTCTGATAATAAGGCGTTCTTCTCAATCAGGTTGACTGGAAACTTGACGTGCAGATAGCATTGGGATTTATGTTGATACGTTAATATACAAAGTGACTAATGATCCAGCTACCAAAGGAATAATATATTTTCTCCAACACTGTTTTAGAATTTGCATATTCCATAACCAAAAATTATGTTGGAACGAATGACATTCCAAAAAATTCGTTTAGAATGATTCCGTATGCCGTTCAAAATGATTCTGTATGCCTTTGGAATCATTTCGACGAATCAGAAGCTGTTAGTTTGGCTACTACCATGGTTACTTCCTAACAATTCAACTATTCATATCTGGATTTGACGTTTAACATTTAATAATTTCTTAAGTTTCTTCTGAAATATTGGTGAGTTTCCAAAACCTTGTTGGAGAAAGTATAGTCCACAACATGTTTTTCGCCCGTTCAGAATATAGGCCATTCCAAAACTTATTGTAGAATATACTATTCATTTATTCGGTTATTTTTATTTGCGTGCAAAGCAATAGTCCATATTTCATCTGTCATTCAATTAAATGTTAGTGGAATAGTTTATCGTGATAAAATAAATTCTTTGAAGGCGTCCTTGTATATTTGATAGAAATTGGTGATACTTGTTAGAACTTGTTCGAATTCATGCAAAGGTGAAATAGAATGAATCTATTCATCTGATTCAAAATTTTTCAAAAAACGTCGATTTGTCATATTCCTGTTCATATTCAAATGATCATGTAATTCAATAATTCAATCCGATGCAAAACCTCATTCAATGTCAACAGCTATATTCCACTACGAAAGCGTGGAAAACTGTTATAAAAGTGTACTTTCCAGAAGAACCCTCATATTGAGCATGTTTTTATTGCAGAAAAATTTTGATAGCACAATAATTGATAAACCCTTGAAATAAAAAGCAAACGTTGTATATATTGTTATGTACGATATAATTTGAAATATTCGGGACTCAAAGAGTTGACAGAAGGATTATGAATTCTAGTATATGACGTAATTCAGGCGAATGTAATTTCAAGGCATTTGACATTGTTTCCATGATTTCTGACTTGGAAGTGATTTTGAATTTCTATAATGAATGAATCACTATTTATTTTATGATGTTCAAAGACTTCTCAATTATATATTGTCCACTTTGTATACTCCAAGGTGTATATAGTAAAAAATGAAAGTAACAAAGCATGGTTTGATAGTGTATTGAGTGATAAGTGCGATAAGTTGTCGATTACCCACGAGAGCGAAGTTTTGCGCACGAACGAAGTAAGTGCGCTTATTCGCTCAAGTGGGCGATTGACAAAACTGCACGAGTTGCAGATACTATTTTTTATCACGAATATGGCGTGAGTATTATTTTGCATTTGTTTTTCCGGGAGGTGAATGGTTTTTAAATTATACTTGGCGCATTCAAAAAGCAAAGAGCTATTTACCGCCCGGGAAAACATGCGCAAAGTAGTACTCATCCCACATGAGTGATAAAAAAGAATTTTGGGAAGATATATGTGAGCTCTAAGGGTATACCATATTTATTAATGCAGAATTGGACAGTTGATGATATATTTTTCTAACCGGATAAATCAAAATATATTATTCATCCGGTTATCGAGAGATTCAAAAAAATATTCATGTCCAGTCGCCGTACGAATGGATCCAGCCGTAAATATAACACATTCAATGAAATTTGTCAGTATATTCACGAAATGCATCACAACTATCTTGCTCACTGATATATTAGGTGAAACTATTGTCAAAATTCACGTTGATGCAAAATGTTTGTTGAAACCAACAAAGATTTACTTCTCTCAAGCTCTTGATATGATTAACCATGAAGTGCTTAGTGCCAAGTTAAAATATTTCAATTTCTCAGATAATGCAGTGAATTGGTGTCAAAATTAACCACTAAATATATACTTTCAAGTGTGCATGTCAACAGATATGAAATTAGTTTATTCGAAGCTAGTTTCTTCGCAGTAACAAATTTAAGGACAGCTGGCATGTCGTCTGCATAAATCAGAAAGAATAGAGGACCTTGTATAGATCCTTGCGGGACACTAAACGTCATTAACGATTTTCTTTGGGTACCGTTACTGGAATTGATAAATATAATCATTGTTATGTTATTAATGTTTGCTTACCCTTGAAATTTCTTGTGAGTACACTATAATTTGGGCTAGCACTATTGAGCGAGCTTTTCTTAAAAAAAAATTGATTTTTACGTTAGCGTAATCGTATCAATAGCGGAGGCTTGCAATAATCTCGAATTCAACAATATAAAAGTTTCACTTGTATGTATTGTTATTATGTATATATATATATATATATATATATATATATATATATATATATATATATATATATATATATATATATATATATATATATATATATATATATATATATATATATATATATATATACATAATAACAATACAGTTCTTGACTGACGCATAATTTTTTCAGTTCAAATATCCTCGTGGAATTGATAAAACTCCTCTATTTCAGAGTGAATTTGTTGATTAATTGAGTGTCCCGAAGAAAAATGTATGTGTTTAGAAATAATTCAATTCAATTAATAATTATTAAATAATATTTTGTTCGTTTGTGGATCATTTTCTCGCATGTAATAGCATTATCTATGTTTTTATCTTGATTTTAAATGTGTGATATGTATATTCGTTCTATTTTTATTTCTTTGAATAAAATAATTCACCAAAATACATTAATTGATCAATTGATTACTTTTTTTGTTCATTTTCTGAACCTACATATAATTATGATGAACTCACTTGGAGATTTGTGTATATAGCTTATAGTATATCTGTTGCCTGGCTGAGAGAAAAGCATGACGTCATGGCGAAAATAATGACGTCACATCCACTACGTTTATATGACAGTTCTAATGCGATGCTAGATTATATGCTATGCGGGTTGCATATTATGTAAAGATGAGCGGTTAATATTTTAGACAAGCGGAATTGATTTTTCCATTCCAATTTTAAAGACAATGATTGAACAATATGGAGTTGAAAGAGGTTTAAATGATGAACAAAAAAATATATGTAACTGGGAAATATATATTGAAGTTATTATAATGTGCAGAATACTATTATCGATAATCTTACGTAACTGCAAAAGAGTATAACAGGAATCAAATAGAATAATTGAGAATATATTAGGCTTAATAAATACAAATATTGCAATAAAATATCACAAATGTCTGATATTAAAGTAATGCTGCAACGAAAAGTATTAACGCTCTGGAAATTAATGGAAAAAAAACTAATCAAACGCAAAATGATATCACAGAGGTCGAGTACAATTGAGAATATGACAAGTTTAATATTCACAAATATTGCAATGAAATATCACAGATGTCAAATAATAAAATAATAATGCAGCTAGAAATATGAATATTCTGAAAACGGGGAAAAAACGGAGATTGATTAACTGCAAAAGAATATCACCGGGCTCAAACACAATTGGAAATATAATAAGTTCATTATACACAAATATTGCAATGAGATATCACAGATGTCAAATATTAAAGTAACGCTGCAAATAAAAATATTAATAGTCTTATATCTAAGGAGCAAACATGTGATTAGGTATTGATTTTTCTCTGTCTACGTGGTCAGTTGAAACTCGTTCAGTAAATTTGTTCGTCTGCAACCCGTTTCTCTCTAAAGTGTTGCGGAATGTCTATAATTGGAGGCTATGTTTCTTACAAAATGTTCTTGATTGATTGTAAATTTCCTAAATGAATATTTCTTCTTTCATATCGCTTAGTATCACATGTTCCATCTTCTCAATTTTTTATTCTAACGCAATTTTATTTTGTTCAATTGTGTCAACAATTCTGTCGAATTGTTTGAAAAGATTCTGGTTCACGAAATATTGGTGTTTAATCTGATTATTTTCTAAATGACTCAAAATTTTTAGATATCTTTGCTCATCTTTGGCATCTAGCTTGCATGTTATTGATTCATAGTACCTAATTCATTAATTGAACCCCTCTTATTTCTATGTCGCTCTGAATTGATCACTGAATGACTCAATTTGTCATCAATATCATTCCTGATGTGATTGATTATTTTATCGTCATTTACAAAGTCAATATTTGTGACATTACTAATCAATTCTTCGAAAATATCACATGGATTATTTAAATCAATAAATTTTTATATTAAATTCGTAGTGATGTAATGAAGTATGGCGCGCTTTCTGTAATTCCGCTGACCCTAGGTCTACTGTCGATAGTCCATTGTTGTGCGTTATGCCCGAGGATGAATACTAAGTAGACGGAACTGGAAGATTAAAATTTTCATAGAACTGTTTTCTCGGTCTTTTTATATATATATATATATATATATATATATACATATATATATATATATATATATATATATATATATATATATATATATATATATATATATATATATATATATATATATATATATATATATACATGTAAACATCACTCGAGTATCATACCTCCTCCATTTCCGTGTCTGCTTCTAAAGGTTCTGCACTTCACCAAATCTATTATAATTCAGTTCCTGAACTGTCAATTCTTTCCCATTAACTTTCAGCTTGTGATATTTCATTTAAGTCTCATGTCTTACTTTTTGTATTTTGAATATTTAAAGTCGTTCTTTCTACGCTCTTCTACAACATTTTGGGAATAATCTTTATCAATATGAATTTTTAAGTTTTCAATTGATTTGGCTTTCACCTAAGATTGGTCGGGATCTGGGTGCATTAATTTTTTGACTCCAAAATATTCTAGATGTCCTATTTATTCGATACTATCTATGGTAGCATAATTTGAATTTGGTTCTATTTTCATTATATCTAACACCACGTGGCTCGTATTTTTCTCTACTTCTTCCATTTTTTTTCTGATACTTCAATTTGTTCCTCTCTCATTTCTAAATCTGCTTATAAAACTCGCATATTTTCTTGAGACTGTTGCATTTGATATGAAATATATCTAAAGAGCTCTGAATATCTGAAAATTTCAAATTTATTTCCTTAGTTTTACTCTTCAATATCCTCTTGATAAGCCATAGTTGATAATGATCTTCAATGAAGCTCTCAACACCGGGATTGTTTTCGATGAATGAAGTTAAGCATGCCTAATTATTGAAGGTGAAGTGTAGTTGCTAATCACTGAAGTTATGTTCCGAAATTTTGCGGAAAGTGAATTATATACATATTGTATTTTTATAGGACAAACACAATCCCAAATGAATAGACCAGTTTCATATTTTCAAAATAGCAACTTGTCACTAGTTCATTAATTTAATTGGACAGTTTAATTTAAACACACTTTTCTCTTCTTAACAATTGTACCAACCTATGTTATAGGCGGAGCAGGATTGTACTGGAATAAATACATGCAGATTCCTTGTTCCTCGCACCTGAGTGTCAAATATATATGAAAATTAAATCTGCGATACCGCGTTGATATTTTGATGCAGGTCAAGCACACAAAATGTTGAGTGAGTTCAGTTGGTGAATATAACGTTGTCATAATGAAAAATCCATCTTATGAACTTCTCATGGTTATTTTATTGTTATAAGTGTGGCTCTTAACAAGTGAACCAAATTTGGTGAACTATATCTTATTAACGCTATTTATTAGTGAGCATCAAGATAGAATATTTAAAATAATATAGGTATATTTATTTGCTCAACAGTTTCACAACCAAGAAAAGGACAAAACTGGATAAACTAGATAATTAGCATGTGTGTATAAAAAATAATGATTATTATTCACAAAAAAACATAGTAGATAATTATATATACCAATATCTTATACATACCATATAACTTTTAACAACTACCTACTCTATTCTAAATTCTGCTTTATACAATCTTGTTGTTCATTATATGGTATATGAAATATATCAATAACATTTGAAATACCATCAATATTCCTTCACATTGTGTTAGCGGGAGCTTTTATATAATAAGTTCGTTTCTGAATATTCTGTCAAAAATAAGATGTGAGGTCGAGCCGATAATCTGAAAATATGAATATTGGATTGATTCAATATTTCCGAGTGATCTATCTCATTGTGAAATAACTTGTACGACAAAATAATTGGCTTTTTTGACGATGCTCAAGGGATAACAAATTGAATTTATTCAACAAGTACTGGTTATCCACTCCTCCAGTTTAAAATAAAGATATTACAAGAAACGTCATTGAACATTTTCTAAATCATTGATATTTATTTATTTATCGGAAAATCAATCCAACGGGATACTAAGATCCCAATTATAGGACGATCATACATTTTCTGAAATACAAGGTTGTTATATGTAAATGCATGAGGAGGAGAGACATAAATTATAATATTTTAGGACATTAAGATACAAATACATTACAAGTCCATTTATTTTTACACATTTGACTCGAGCAGAGAAATAATTATGCAATGCAGTACCTATGCATCTAGTAATAACAAAATCTTACAATTTTTTTTTGTATCGATTCAATTTTAGCTATGTATTTATGATATATTAGACGCCAGATTTGAAGGCAATACTCCAACTCAGTCCAAACAAATGCATAGAACAAACGATGCAAAGTATGTTGTTTCCGGAATGATTGTGAGTTTGTTATTATAAATCCATGATTTCTATATGAAGCTTTGACAATGTAGTCTATATAATCGTTAAATGTTACTAACTTCAAAAGTTCATATCTACTTCTAGTGAGATCTTTCCTATTAATTATTTCAGATCCATTGAGATTCTTACGTTGAGAAAGAACAGTGTAGCAACTTTCGTATGAAATTAATTTTATGATAATAGGACGCGGTTTTGATCGCGCGGCAACTGTAGAAATTGATGATCACTTACTTATACGTTGACATCTATCTATTTGCACAGGATCCACTTTCATTTGCAATTTATCACTGAGCCCAGAACATACTAACTCTTCTGTGTTTTCTTTCTTAGCCTCAGGAGCTCCAAAAACTGTTAACATGTGCAATGAATTGTGTGATTATGGCAAGGTTAGTAACTATTGATTTTTTATCCTCAAAACCATGTTGCACATCGGACATACTTTGAATGTCTTCCATAACTGCGGATATTGACTGCTTGTTCAAATCTCTATTTCTGTTACTGATGGTATCGCAATTGTGTGGGATACAACTGATTCATTACATATATCGTCCTGCATGATATCTGTCATATTACGATAGACAGTTGAAAAATACTGTGTGAATGCGTTCACAATATCTTGTGGATTGTTGTAAATTGTATCCTCCAACTGCATCATACCAAGTGTTCGTGATTGATTCTTTTTAAAGTGCATTGAATTCCAAAAGTTCTTCGAGTCGCTTCTAATCGAAGATTTGGAAGTTCCCAAGAAATTTTCATATTCTCTTTTCACTAATTTTGAGCGTATTCTTTGTGAAAAAGCGCTATCATATTCACTTTGGCTGTCTGGCTGGTTGGCTGGCTGGCTGGCTGGCGTGACGCTAAGTTCTCAGGATCTATACCATCTACAGACTTGAGACTGGTACTAAATGAAAGCTACTGTTTCGTAGGCTTGCACAAATTGCTTCAATTCAAGCTCAGTGATTGTGGAAGATTTAATTATTCAATTACTTAAAACAGTGCCTATAGATATATATGACAATAGGAATATGGCAACTAAAGTTGATTGAAGTGTATAAAAATTCAGTTACAATTTTAGCCGTGCGTATCACTACTATTAGGTACAGTTGTCAAGTCTGTCTGGTCATTCAATGACCTGTTTGACGCGAGTTTGAAGTTTATTGGAATGAATTATTATTAAAGGATGAAAATTTGTTTAGTTTCGGTGTATTTTTTTCATATAGCTTTGATGAAGATCAAATTATTATTTCAAGGTACAGCACATGATCTCTCGTCATTCAATAACCAAACTATGAAGATTAAAAGGTATTTTTGAGTTTGTACATGTATAAATTATGTACTTATCAAATAGTCAACTTGAAACTAGTATTAAATGGAAGCTGCTGTTTCGTAAGTTTGTCCAAATTGCAAATTTCAAACTCAGTAATTGTGAGAGATGGTAACTTGCAAAATCTCTGAAGTAACAAGCATTCATGAGCTGTCAAAAATGCGCTCTCAGATGATTCTTCAATTTTTTCACTTTTTTTCTGCATTGTTTGAATTCTTGCAATTTTTGTATGAATTGCATTTCGTACAAAGTTAGTGAGCCTCGTATCTCTTCCTGATTAATGAAATGATTTCTTCAGTGTATCATTTGGGGTAGTTACTACTGGATGATTTGCGTTTGTAGCAGGGTACATATAGATCGAACAAATCTGTTAAAATCTTATACAAGAGCTCACATGCATAATTGACTGATTCAAAATTTCCTAATGACGACCAATCTATTTAAAGCATATAATTGTATGACACAGAAAAGTTTGTTCTCTTGAAATTTTATGTTTTTTCTTGATTATTACTAGGAAATCTGGGACAACTGTCTGCTGAAAGCTACATATGCGAGTTTTCACTGACAAACGATATATCCGATGGAGATATGATTTTATCTAGATTTGTGGGGACAGCATCCAAGATTCTGTCATTATTCGTTACTCCATTAAATTGTTTGAGATTGAGAAATTTGCAAAAGTTGTGGGATATATTGAATTTCCTATCGCTTTTATCATGAAGTATCAAAGATGGAATATTGAAGTCTCCTATAAATATAATTTTACTATCGACTAAGAAATCATTTGTACAGAACGCAGCAAAGAGTGATTCAAATTCTGATAGTGGTATATGAATCTTAAACATAAGAAGTTTTGTCTTAAATTGTTTATTTTGCATCCAACAATATCGATAATCATAAACTTTGGTTATGAAATCCACATTTAGGTGGGTAGCAGTAAAATCGCTTCAGAAGCTAGCAAGACTGCATCACCTCTTTTCTGAGAACGTCTATCACAACGAGACACACTTAAGTTAATAGTGACTAGTTCAGAGTTACTCATATTTACATTCAACTAGCTTTCTGTAACATAGTCAAAGTCAAAAATACAAGATGAGGATGAAGAAAAAAAACTCAATAGTTTTAGAGCTAAGACAACGCACATTGCAAAGATTGTCTGACCAACTATTAAGTATTTTTAATTTAGTATTATGAATAATGTCATGGACCTGATATACTTTAGTCAATTTGATTTTGATATGAGGTGTCTTATTGGTATCAAATCTTCCTAGCCCTATGGGCTCAATCTGTGATATGTCGATGGTATCATTGACTGATTTGATAAGTCCAGCTATTTAATTTGGATCGTGCTGAACTCTAACTGGAGTATTTTTATTATATGATTCTGACCAACCATACACAATGAAATTAGTTCTCCTCTTCTCACGGTCAGTAGGTTCAATCTTAACATCTTCAAAATCAAGATTATTTGACATATTGTCTGCTTTGGTATTTATGTATTTGCTTGAAATGAGGCCGTTTTTCTCTAAACTCCTAAATAACTGCTACAAGATCCCGATCATTCTAATCTTTATTAGCACATGAATTGCAATAGAATATAAACTCACAGCACATCAAGTTATTGATTTCAGATCGCGTTGAACCAATGCATTCAGAGCGAAATGGGTCGTAGCACAGATCGCAACATGTAGAATCGTCAATGATCCGAGTGGAAATCTCCCACATTTTATTCTAGGCATCTTGCAATATTGTAGTGCCGTAGAGATAGTATATCCACATGAATAGTTAAAGATAACTTTGTGGTTCAGAGATGAGCAATAAACAACAAGTGACAGGAGCGTAAAGCTTGGTGCGAACAGGTTAATTAACAAAAGTCACTTCAATGCTATTTATAGATACCAGCTCTGAGATTAATGATAAAAACTCTTTGAGAATAACTTTCCAGATAGATACTAATTCAAAGCTTTAACTGATCGTTACTATCAGGAAATGAAATAGCAAAACAATTTTCAACCAATTTTTCAATTTGAGATATTCCGATATTCTTATCTGTACTGGAAGCAATATACACGCTACGAGCTGAAATGGGATGAATCCGTTCTCCTGAATATATGCGAGGGGAAGAAATCGGCTATGGCAGAAGAAACTAGTTTATTACGTCGTTAATCCGTGAATTTTGATCCTAGTCTTGATACCAGGTTGACAGAACGATCCATATCAAATTACTTCGAATTTCGAGGTAAATTTATTTTTTTCTAGAGGAACTGAGTTCTTCACCATTCAAGTTTCAAAGTTAGGGATTGAGGCCAAATTTCTTTTGTGGTTTTGAGCTCCAATTTCTGACTTCTATTTCTTTCTGTTAGTGTGTATAGAGCAACCTGTCGACTTATGTGTTGCTTCTCGAGTTCGTCGTGTAGAACTAGTTGCTCACATTGTTTTGTTTTACAAGTAACCTTGGCTAGTTACGGTATCATTGTTGATTTACATGTTTTCTGTAAATGTTTCGATTCAAAAGTACTCAAAACCCAAATACATCATCCAAATTAACTAAGGCAATGAACCTTTCTTTTACCGACCTCAACAATTATCATAATTTCAAATGTTGGGTTGTGTGAAGCAGTAATGCAGTTGAATATAGTCGAAAGAAAGTGATATGCTAATATAAATGGGACATTTAGAGGTCGTGAATTACATATAGGCATTAGAACTAGTCCCAAGCAAACGTACTCATGCGTGCCATGAAAATAATTGATTATATTCACACAGAGATAGAGAATTAGTTATCTGGGATGAAGTACTACTTGTAGCGCTGGAATAGAGCACTTAAGTCAACAACGAAGTTCTCAACAGTCTAGACACTTCTAAATTGAATAGATGTCTTCAACCATCGACGTGCAGATTCAAAATAGGAGTCGAGGAGATATACTTGTGTTATACTCACTAATATTGAATCATGTCTTATATCTGCAAGGAAAACTTGTTCAAATGAGAAGAATAATAACAACTGAATGATTCCAAGTTTTCAATAAGCGTCGTCTTTAATAAATCAACATATACGTATAGAAAATGTAACAGGGCAAATCAGTTCTTACGTTCGCATTATTTCCTTAAATATCTAAGACATGTTCTTTTGAAACATGTCTGGAATAAAATTATTCAACCGAATCAGTAGATGAAATTTATTTCAGTGCCTCATAACTGCAAAATAGAATGCCTACAATACGGTCTTTCCGAAAAAATATAACATGATCCTTTTGTGTCTCGACGACAAGTTTATAATCTGTAATTGATAATCCTGTGGATCAAACTTTTTTTTCCATTGCGTTATTCTCAGCAAACCACATACAAAATTGTAAAATTTCCAAATTTTGTCACGGGATCGACGGAATGCTATTATTGGCCAAGCACCGCTGTGACGTCATCACGGCGATCAGCAGTTTGTGCTTGACAGATAGAGCTAGTAGATTAATTCAACTTAGAATAAAATCAGACACGAAATAAGTTCTGATGTGTTCATAGAGGGACAATCAGATGATTTGCCAGAGGTTCATGAGTTAATTGTTGCCAACTTTCTCTCGGAAAGTATATTTCTTAACGCAGCTGAAATGAGTGTTGTCAAAACTTAGAGATAAGTCTCTATTATGGTTTCTTCTTTTGACAGTACAACGTCTATTTTTGTGTGCAAAGTGTGGTAAAATACTGTTTTAGTGATTTATTAATATAAGCACGTTATATTGAGCAATTGAAACGTCTTAGTTAAAATCAAGTGTAAACCTATGAAATTTTGTTGACACAGCATTTGATTGACACGTCAAAGACATTAATAGTGATAGTTTCATATTCATTTGATGAAATTTGGTAAATACCATTTTGATTGAGTGAATTAACAATTGTCATGTTACAAGAAACTAATATTTCAAATGGATACAAAATAATGAATGAGGATGTATCTCAACGGATGCCGATAAGTTTGTTACCTGTCACTTCTTTTTGGAAGGTTCATATAGTTGAACGTTTGTTGGAATCTCATAGTACTTTAAAAACGAGATATCTACATGAGAGGTATCTTGTTCCAGTCTGGAGCCCTGACTAGAACTCTTGAGGCTATTTTGAGGTCATTGTATTCATTCCGATGACAGCTAATTATGCATATCGATTTTCGTTAATAGAGATTTGGAAATTTATGATTTGATTGAAATGGTTACCAGGTCCTCACAACAAGATAAGTGAAAAGTCAAATACGACAAGCGGTATCACGTCTCGGATTTGTTGTAACCTCTTTTTTCCGTATCTCCTCTGTTGAGACATCTATAAATAGCTTACTTGGTTCGCGATGACTGCTGCCATTACAGCCAGGTACATTAAAATACTATTTTGACGGTTTTTTTCCAGAACTGAGGTTTTCTTTTGCTGACTTTATTGAAAGTGATACTACAGCTGAGCGTCAGAAGTGCGGAGTGACGTCACAACAACATGGCGGTTTTTCGTAACCTTTTCAAACGTCGTTAGCTTTGGAATCATGTTTACTGATCATAGCGATTACCTTTAGCGACAAAACTAGCGTCAACAGTTCTTTTATTGTGGTAAGAGTTCATTTTCGACATTTCTAAGAAATCGTGGAGGATCCTATTCAATAATATTAGCCCTGGAATTTGTTTCACATCAAGCATCTTGGATATTCGTTGACAATTATCTCTTGTGACAAATCCTTATGTCTTGCCTCAAAGCTTCGTCTCAATTACACATCCCAGACCCTTTAGCTACCGTCTTTTATTTTGAGGTTACTCACAACTAGTTTTCACATCTTGTTTGCCCTGTAAATTCTAAAGAACTGTAATACAGTTTGAATACCGTAGCGTCACCAGTCATCAGGCCAAGAAAATAATTTTTGATATTTTCCATCCACAACATGTGGTTGGATTAAAGTTATGTCTTTGTAAATATGAATTCTCTGTAATACAATTCTGTTATTGTATGATCTGTGTTTATGTCATGTACTCACCGTAAATGTATCCGACCGTTGCTCCGTAAAATACTTTGTATATTTTGTTACTGATTTTGTTTACCGTGACTTTGACTTTGAATAAGCAAATAAATATTTGACGTTCGACATTTTAACGCTACCGACATGTTGCTGAACTACCAACGTGAACAAATAGTTTTGTTGTGATATTATTCGAATGCTTTTTCAAATGAATTGTAACCATTGTGAGGATGTATCAAAGCCGAAAAAAAGGTCAGAAAATTAGTGTGAAGTTATGTTACGTTTCATTAAACTTTGAACACAAATAAGGCCTTGCAGCCGATTTGAGTCACTTCTTTGAAAGTCCAGTCTTCTGAGTAGCCGTTTCTAAGTGTGCTTCTAGTTCCGATTCCAAGTGTCATCTTCAAAGTGAAGCTCTGTGCTAAGACCGTTCCTCAGATAGCAATAACCTCCTGAGAATATTCTCTAGTTGTCCTGTGAATGCCCTGGATATTCGAAATATATATGGTATATTCCAACAGCCTATAAATCTTCTGGAAATATCCTATTTTGCTTATTCTTGGAATATTTATAATTAATATACATAGCATATTCCTATATACTATGGATCATCTGAGAATAGTCCATCTAAATTATTCCTAGAATATTTGATACAAATATTCAAAGATTATCACATTTTGTATATTCTTAGTAGAATATATGATAGATACTCATGTTATATTCAATTTTGCTCAGCTTTATAAACTTTATTCATAACTGAAAACGATTGTTGGTGGTGAGACCAATGGAGACATTTATGATTGTGTTATAACAGGTTAGGATGAAAGAGATGAACGACTTCAATTATTGTAGCCAAAACAGAATTTAGATTCCAACAAACTTAATATGAAAACTGATCTCAATTATCGTAAAACTTCATAAGAAAAATTAAATCTGACTTTTATTTCCGTACTTTATGTACATTTCTCGTCGGAGGAAAAAAAAATTGAATGAATTCAACATTTTTGTCTAGTGAATTATTCGGAGCATATAAAAATACTCAACATTTTTTTTTATGCTCCCAAAGTATTTTGTCTAGACTTTAATTCTTTTATTTCTGCAAAAACTTTATTTCTTTATTCAAAATAATTCAAGACAGGAAAATAACACATCTATCTAATTCAAATATGCATGTATTTCATTACTTGATCATTGGAATATGACTTGAATAGTTCATTGAATATTAGCCTAAATCCGACCTTAATTATTGACATATAAGATTTCCAAATGGATCAAAGTAGTTAGAGACATAAGTAAATGGAAATATTTTGAAAATGCGAATCAAAAGAGCCTCGTAGCAATTTAGAAATATTTTTTTTCAGGTCTGGAAATTTTTCGTGACGTCCAAAGGTCTATTGTCACTCAAACGTTAGTCTTATTCATCATCGAACATTTTGAGAATATTGACGTGAAGTGAAATAGGTGGCGTAATTATTTTTAATATTTTTTGTTAGATCGCGAGCTAGATAAATTATTAATTTATCAAATTTACTTGTCAAAATCACTCTTCTTTCGACCAAACAATACTCAGTAGTTTGAAACTAGTTTTCTTTCTTTGCGCATGCCTGAGAAATTTGGAGGTTTGTCAAAATGTTTCTAAATAGCATTCGATGAATAGAAATTATATATATGTCAACTTTGCCCATACATTCCCATTGATTTATTAGTACATCAAATTATAACGCAACATATTTTTTCCATGAATAAGATCAAATTTTTTATGAATTTGTACAGCAATGGAGCCCACTGTTTGAGAAAAATGATAGACTTTTGGACGTCATCATGACGTCATATGAGTATTAAATCGATCTTTTATTAGAACAAAGCAATATTCAATATATTTTTATTACTTTTATCTATTATTTATCCAATATTTCCATATTTTCACGGAAGTTTATCAAATTTTGATAGTAGTGGAGTATCTCATTCACGCAGTAGGAGAAAATAAATGAATAATAACAATGAATGCATGAAACTTTCAGACACCACATTCATGACGTGATATTATAGAATGATTTGGTATGTATGGGATATTTTTGTTAAATCTTGACCTGTAGAAGATGCACAAAGTTATTACAATGCTCTGCCGATTTTAGTGAAAGTTTTACAGTTGAGTTATAAAGATGTGAGTCACCGTGTCCTATTTATCGCAGCCACATGGTATCGGATATTTCTTTGTTCGTGTGAGGATTGGTTCTGAAAAATGTGAGTATTCTATTCTATTTTTATTTTGGCTATTGATTGAACCAACAAATAAAGATTTCTTAAGTGAACATTAATATTATCATTTCTCTCTCTTGAATGAATATTCATTTATTTCACTTGGTGTTTGTATGAAACCCTGTAAATATACAGAATGAATGTGTTCCCAGGTATCCGATGGCTCAAATTAAAGAGGAAAATGTGGGAAAATTAATAAGAAGAGTGATGACAAGAATTCTTGCGAATGAATTAGCCACTGAATATAGTTGACAGGACTATAAAGAGAACAAAAAATTCAAATTGACTACTGCAATTATTGGTGAAGCATTGTTTTATTATAATTAATATTATATGTTCCGAATGATTTCTCATTTAGAAATCTGTCAAGAAGAACCATACCGCCAGAAATGTCACAGTGTAAGGGTTTCCCACTCACAATAAATCTATATTTTGGTAGATTGGGTTTTTTGCTGAACTGTGAGGATATTATATTTGTACTTATCTACTCTTGGAATACTTCTGAAAGGGGAGAATGACTTGCACAGGAACTTGGAATAATTTGCACGTTTAACAAATAATAAAGTGTATTTAAAAGGATAAAGAATATAAAGATTAAGTTACCAAACTCCGATTGCTCACCGGTTTTCAAACTACATTGATGAATATTCACAAACTTCTAACTTCTTAACACACGCACTAACTAACTAGTCACTAACTACATTATCACTAACCAACTACCCATCTTCTCTTCACTAACCTATCTACATCTTCCTTGACTTACTATAACTTGACTCACTCCTAACTAACTTCTTGATTCGTTATTGACGTCAATCGTATTTACAAATAGTTCATATACCTCTATTGCTTGCTTGCAAGAAAAGCACATTCCTCAATTTCGTCAGAGTTCAGCAAACTGGGAATTTGCTGACTCTTACAGTCCCCCCCTTCTTAGAAATTTGCTTTCTCTAAAGCACAATTTAGAAAAAATTTGGAAATTACTATTGTTATATGGACATTTCTTCAACCTTGACCTAATTTTTACACTCATGTCTCTACACGGCCACTCATTTCAATGGTGATGTTTCCAGGGGGTTTGTGTAATAGTTTTATGGAGGGGATTCACTGCACATTCACAAGTGTCAGATGTTGGGCACTGGGTTTCATGTATAATTGCTGGCACTGCTTTCTCGGGTATCAGTTTTCATCGTGTGTTTTTTTTTTGCTGATGATTGTTGTTTCGAATGCGATGTTTTCGATGACCCACTGCTGCTTGAAGTAGACTTGGATTTTGACCTTTGTCACATGAATTTTTGTTCGTGTAAACAGCAGTTTTGTAGTCGCCATCAGATTGTCTTGATTTAATCCATTTTGTTGAAATCGTCATGATTGAATCTTCAGTTGCCAAACTTCTTGTAAATTTGTTCTTCCCTCCTTCACTGATCTCTTCAAATTCTCTTTCTTCTTACCCCCGTCATGCTCATTCTTACTCAACTTTTGTCTCAACAGCAGGAGAGTAGTCTTGGTACACTGAAACAAGTGAACATATTCTGCAGTACAATCTTAAAAATAATTGCTTAGTAATTCGCTACATAATACTACATAAAATAATCTTGACATCTTTTTTATTAAATGAGATTTTGGCCATAAACCTTATATAATTGCTATTAACGTCACTAAACCTTGATCATTTATTCGAAATTTCATTTCTCAATTACCCACCAGAGATTTAGTTCGGAGTTAAACTACCATAATTTCAATTTATTTGTATTTTCATACCCATCTTTGAAGAAAATCTCAGAAACTCTTCCAACACTTCAGAGATCATCTAACATAATCGGTTTTTCTAATTGGTACTCTTAATCTCAACTCCATCAATAACTGATATAAAATTACCGACAGACAATTTATCATAAAGTCTAAGAAAAATACACTTTATTCTCAGATTCTTTCTTATCCTAATCCTTATGATTTACAAAATAAAATCTTCAAACTGAAGCTCTGGTTGCCTACCTCGCGGACAGGAGAAGCAAATTCCTGGAGATCATATTAATTACATATGCTCTGGCATCCGATGAACCAAAACTATTTCAAATTAATATTTACAAAACACTTGGGATTTGGATTTGCAGCTAAAAATGACCGCAATTCTAAAGCACAAGTTTGCAACCAACGGACAGGAGAGCCAAATTCCTGAGTACTATATGACAACATTACTACCTGGCATCCGTGTAAACAAATCTAGATTAAACTTTACTTGTATCCTTAACCATCTCATTATACCAAACATAGCAAAATTACTTACTCAGATCTACTCTTGAAAAAATTCATATTTTTGTTCTATAGCTGTGAGTCGTAAATAAAATAATTTTAAAAACAATGAAGAAAATTCTGATGACCACACACTATATCTTTTAGCTTCAAAATGATCACATTGACATAAAAATGAATCAAATTTCATTGAAACTGCAATAAAATCAATTAATCAAGGCAAGAGTGAATAGGGAAATATATCCGAAGGCAAGAATAATCATTTCTAAGTTGATTCTATTCGACATCATGACGTAAATTTGAGTTATCTTCGTTTTCTGCATTTTATAAAACCATTCAAATTTGATTGGATGACAAAATTGACTTTGGGATAACAGATATTACTATTCCCAAAACCTAATAAAGTAAAACCTATTAAAAATCTGAACAACTTTTTCAACAATGAATTACCTCCAACTGTTGTGTATAGCTTGTATCCTTGCCAATGGTCGAGTTTTCTGAAAATTCCACTGTGAAAGGTCCTCTTGTCGTAGGCTCTGTACCTGATCCTATGAGATTTCCATGTCTGACTGATCACTTCGTTTTAAACGAATCCTGTTGCGAAACATTCATCCTCCGCTATGCACTCGCTATAAAATACAATTGGGTTATGTACACTTATGCTTACCGGATCTGATGCTTCCGTCAACTGCATCGATGAAAACTCTGGAATCATTTTCTTTTGTTCTACAAAAATCAAGGATTCCCATGAGATATTCTCAAAAATTTCAGTATCCTCTCCGTGAACGTTACTTTCAGTGGAACTTGTGTCTGTGACCTTTGCTGTATCTCTGGCATCATCCTGTGCCATCAAAATCAATTTTTCAATTTCCATTCATTCAAAATTTCCGAAAGTAATTGAATCTATCATTAACTTCTTCATTTCTGCCGCAGCTTCATTTTTGTTTTCTTCTTGCTCTAGACTTCTTGTTTTTGTTCCATTCACAAATATCTTCCTCTCTATATCTGTTGTAAACTGCTCTATTTTCCCTTGGTCGCTCTCTTCTAACTCTGAATCCATCATTTCTTCTTCTCTAATCTTCATCTTCAAAAACATATTTCTCTCAATATCTTTCGTAAACTGACTTATTTCCTCTTGATCACTATCTTCTAATTCTGGATTATCCGTTTTACTACCTTTTATATCCATCTTTGAAAATATCTTTTTCCAAAAATCTACCTTAAACTGACCTATCTCCTTTTGGTCACTATCTACTAATAATTCTGAATCTATCATTTCACTTCTTTTCATCTCTATGTATTCTTTACTCGTATCTTCTGACTTTTCTCCTACTTCTGAGTTTAACTCTAAATAATCTCCTTCATTCGTTAATACGTAATTTTCTTCGTCATATCCATCTTCATCATCGACATTTTCACCGTTTTTACAACTAGTCTCATTAATTATATTTGGATCATTTCTATTTTTCTGATTCTGTTCACATTCATAACTTTCAATAAATTCAGCAAATTCACACATCTCGTACTGGTCTTCTATCAAACATAAATCTTTTATTTTTATTTCTGTCAATACTTTACGTCTTGGTCTAAGGCCTGTTACAAATTGAGTGTTCATGAGAAATTCTATCCACTCCAAGTCTTCCAAATTGTAATTGAATGGATCATTATATACTGGGTCACTCAACCAGAGTCGTGTTTTGAACTCATCAACGGTTTCATTCACATTTTGGAAATGAGTACTTAATTCAAAGGAGGCTGGATCCTCTATCACAAGATTCCTGAGAAATTCCACAGCACCACTATTATGCGGACTATTAATTAAAATATACTCGAATTCTTGCGATCGGTCTTTCATTTTGATAAATTTTAGAACTAAACGTTTGATATAACAACTATGAATTATTTATTATTTTTTTGTGGATGGCTCCAGAGTAATACGGCAAATTACAATTTTGGAAAAAATTATCTTTGAAATTTTAATTCATATAAGTATTTGAATTGACTATTTTCATCAGCAATTCAAGGCATGTCTGGTGATATGCGAAGAGACATGTACAACAAAATTAAGAAAAGAGAAAAAAAAATATATCCCCACAAGAAAATCAAAAAAATTAATTTTTGATCAACTATATTCAGCAAAATACCCGCAACCGCTGCCACCAATTGTAAGGGTTTCCCACTTACAATAAATTCATATTTTGGTAGATTGGGTTCTTTGCTGAACTGTGAGGATATTATATTTGTACTTATCTACTCTTGGAATATTTCTGAAAGGGGAGAATGACTTGCACAGGAACTTGGAATAATTTGCACGTTTAACAAATAATAAAGTGTATTCAAAAGGATAAAGAATATAAAGATTAAGTTACCAAACTCCGATTGCTCAACGGCTTTCAAACTACATTGATGAGTATTTACAAACTTCTAACTTCTTAACACACGCACTAAATAACTTATCACTAACTACATTATCACTAACTAACTACCCATCTTCTCTTCATTAACCTATCTACATCTTCCTTGACTTACTGTAACTTCACCCACTCCTAACCAACTTCTTGACTCTTCATTGACTTCTATATGTAAAATCCAAAATGCCAATATAACAATATTCGTTATTGACGTCAATCGTATTTACAAATAGTTCATATACCTCTATTGCTTGCTTGCAAGAAGAGCACATTCCTCAATTTCGTCAGAGTTCAGCAAACTGGGAATTTGCTGACTCTTACAACAGGGAAACAAATTGTATTAAAAATTTCCAAACGGCTAAGCAAGGCTCCTGAACATATGAAAATTAGAAATCAATAGATTATATAATGTATATCTACATTTGTATCTTGTTGTTATCGCAAATATGGTTTTATTTTTTTCATATGATATATATTTCTTTAACTCTGGAAGTTAGGTGCAATACGCAATGTATTTCTACATTTTTGTGAGTTCTATGAGTGTGATGTTTTTTCCCAATTGTATTTATATAAGAATGAATATTTCCCATTAATTGAATTTCTTGTCACAGATATGATTTTATTTCCCAGAAAAATATAGCTTCAATATGGTCATAAACCAGCCCAGAATATTCCAAGGATATGATTCCAATTATCCCTATAATATTCTTAGCATATATTGAACATTTACTTTACAGAGATTCATAGATTATTCCAGGAATATAACATCATATATTCATAGCATATTTCAGGATGATTCCTGGGATATTTATAGGATATGCAATATAGGGACATGGGAATATTCTATCAATATCCCACAAATATATACCGATAAACATAGGATATTTCAACAATAGCTGAATATTCGGAAAAAATATTCTCTGCTAATTCTTGGAATATTTCTTTGCTATCTGGGTCAGCACAATTCTACGTCTCGATCTGTGAGTCCGATTGTTCTTCCTTTAAGTCCATAATAGAAACTTAGATTTGTTTGCTTTCGGTGTTTTTAGCTTAGAATTATTCTGCTTGTTGCTGTTTTAACTCAGAGTCATTTTTGTTCGAAATAACGTAGCGACACCGCTGGAGGAGTCTTTGTTGATTTCACAATGTTGGACTGACTCAATTTGAAGCGACTGCTAAAGAAGTATTTGTTGATTTCGCAGTGTTAAATTGATTGACAGAACATCACTGATGGAGAAGTCTTTGTTGATTTCACAGTGCTAGATTAACTCAACGTAGCGTCGCTGCTGACGAAGTCTTCGTAATTTCGCAGCGTTAGATTGCTTTAACGTATAATCACCGTTGAGGAGACCATTGTTGGTTCTACAGCGTTGAACTAGTTTAATGTAAAATCACTACTTGGAGATAAGTTTGGTTTCAAAAGCATAGAACGAGTTTTAAAATCAATCCACCGTTCAGAAAATCGCTTCACGAAGATTTTTCTCGACGTCTTCTACCGCCTGGATCCGTACTGCGAATCGCTGTTGTCGAGTGTCATGTACAGCCGTCACTCCATCGTTCGCATCGAGATATTCTGTCACCAGTGATTATTCCTGCAAAATATATGTTGTATGTTCACCGTTGTCGTTATTTATTTTTTTTTATATTTTCATTTATTTCGTGCCTTCCAGCTTTGAATTGTTACAAAAATGTCAGTTATAATTACTTTGTTGGTTGAATGCTTCAGGTATTTTATATAATTTCAATTTAATACAATAAATATTTCAATTTGCTGCAACTTCTTGCCTCTTCTTCTTCAACTCTTTGGCCCAGTGATACCCCGCTCCGGATTCATTTAGAATCTTGTACGGACTGCAATCTTGTGGTGGCAGGTATCTGCAATTATACATTAGATGAATTAGTGTCTCTTCATATTCTCTGCATAGTCTGCACAAACGCTGTTCTTCTTCCATCCAGTATCTGTTTGCGTTTTGATCATTTCCACACCGTAGTCTGACTGTTAATTTAAAGTCTTTATTTTCTTTCTTCAGTAGATATTGTGGTGTTTCCATTGGTCTTATATTCCTGTATATTGTGCTGTATTTCGATTCATTTATCTTTTTGTCTTGTTCTTGCTTCTGTAAGTTCTGATCTCGTTTTATGATTCCTACTTTAATGTTAACACCTTCTACTCTTTTTCTTTCTATTTCGTCAGGCGAGAACCCGTTACTCTCATAGTATTTCTTTCTTGTAACCTCCCATCGATTCAGTGGTACTCTTCTTTTTGTTTTCCTTTCGACTTGTTTCCAACATTGGTATAGTATTCTTCGCCGATCGCCAGTTTTTATTCTTTCTTCATATTTCATTGCTCTTAATCCTGCGTCTATTCTAATTTTGTCTCTGTTAGTTTCTTCCAGTACTATGTATTGTGGTGTACTCGTGTCTAGACCTAAGGTCCATTTTAGATATTTCAGGTGTACTTGTTCCAAATTCCCGCGCTCAGCCCAGCCCCAGATTTCTGCTCCGTACAGAATTATACTCTTAAAAATGTTGTCGAATAGCATCATTCGAATTTTGTAATTGTTTCCATTCTACTTTCTTCTCTCTACCTCCCCCTTCCTTAAATTTCATTATTTTTGACTTTTCGACATTCAGCTCCATTTTCTTTTTTTCTAGATAGGTTCCTAATCTTTTAATCATCGATCTCATTTCGTTTTCTGTTTTTGCGAGTAGTACTAAGTCATCTGCATATGCCAATGTTCAAAATTTTATGTTCTCCACTACCACTCCACCTGTTTGTCCTTTTCTAAAGTGTTCTTCAATGTCGGAGATATATATGGCGAACAGCGTTGGGCTTAACGGGCATCCTTGTCTCAGTCCTTGGACCGTCCAAAACTCACCCGATATATTTTCAACCGCTCTTACTGTGTTTGATGTTTCTTTGTATATATCTTCTATCTTTTTAATCAAAAAGTCGTCTATTTTACTTTTCTTCATTAGTTCCATTAAGATTTCTCTATCTACCCTGTCAAATGCAGATTTCAAGTAACAAAGAACGCGTATAATTTTCCCTTTTCCTGTCTAAACTGTTCCTCTACTAGATAGTTTAGTATGTAAATATTATCCATCGTGCTTCTTTGTTTTCGGAAACCAGCCTGTGTGTCCGGTAGGATTTCTTTTACTTCTAGTTCTTCATACAGCCTTTGATTAAGAATCATTGCATAAACTTTATATAATGTATTTAGGAGAGTAGTCCCTCTATAATTACTTGGTGTGCTCGCATCTCCTTTTTCATATATAGGCGCTATAATACCTTTAGTCCAATTTTTCGGAAATGTGTTTCCTTTCCATACCTTATTTAAAATACTGGTGATGATTTTTAAAAGATTTTGCCCTCTATGAATTCAAACTTCGTTTGGTAGCCCGTCTTCTCCAGGTGATTTGTTCTTCTTCAGTTTCTCTATCTGTGCTCTCACTTCTGCTTCTATTAAGTTTTGCTCATCTGACAGATTCCGTTGTCCGTTTCTGTTATCTTTCACGACTGGGTTCTCGTTTGTCCCTTTTAATAAGTCCTTGAAATATTGTTTCCATTCTTCAATCGTAATATCTTCATCTACCTTCGATTGATAACGTCTCTCATTTTTTATATATTTCCACGCATCCGCTTCTGAGGTAATGCTGTTTAGCTCTCTCATGGTTCTTTGTTTATATGTATTTTGTTTTTCTTAACAAATATCTTTGTATTCTTTTAAATTTTTCCTATACACTTCCAGTGTCGCATGTCCTTTTCTGTATTGTCTTAAGCTTCTTCTTGTATCTCTCTGTTTGTCCTTACACACTTTGTCCCACCAATAGTTTTTGTTCATAGTATGCGTGCTTGTTTTCTTTGTTCTTTTTGTCATTGCTACGTGTATTTCCAGTGTGAGGTCTGCTAATTGTTCTTCTAACTCTACTTCCACTGACTGATGTTCTAATGTTTCCATCTTCTCCTTAAAATGTTTTACTGTGTCTTCGTTCCATACTGATATACTTTTTCCTCTCCTTTCACTGATTGTACTGTCTTCCTGGTTTTTTAAAGTTATAGCTATCAGCTGATGATCCGACTCTATCCTGTCTACTACTTCAAATTTCAATATTTTCCCTATAGCTTCATTGTTTGTCAAACCATAATCTATCACTGATGCCTCGTTCTTTATGTTTATAAATGTATATTCTCCTGCTTCGTCGCCGGTGTAATTACCATTGAGTATATTCCATCCTCTTTCCTCACAGCATTTTATCAATTTCGAGCCTTCCATGTTCAATACTTTGTCTTTGGAGCATCGTTTCTCTATTTTTCCTGTAGCCAGGTTGCAAAGATTGCCCTCTTCTGCTGTCCTGGCATTGAAATCTCCTCCCAGTATCATATTGATTCATTAGTTTCTGATATATTGTCGTTTATCTCCCTGAGAATAGTTTGCAGCGTATTATTATTGTAAATTGTTATTATTCTATATATTTCATTGTTAAATTGCATTTTTCTTTCTTGTATATTCCCTGTAAATTTTGTGTCTGTATTTAATTCTATGATATTCTTTTTAACTCCCGTAATGATACCTCCTCTAGCTCTTCCCTTCTTATGTAATCGTAATTATTTCTTCTATTTCTTTTTCCTTCTCATTCCATAAAAACCATGTTCCATTTATCCTGATTTTCTTGTACGCTACAATAGCCGAATTTCCCTTTGACCTTTCTTCTTTTGCTCGTTGTCTGAGCCGAGCTTGAGTTTCTCGTTCCTTCACTGTAAAATCATGATCTATGTATATGTCTGTTCCTTTGAGTTTCGACTTATTCTTTACTATATTCTGCTTCTCATCCCAGCTTGAAAGCTTCACTATTAACGCCTCTTTGTCCTTCGCTTTTATTTTGTACGCTTCTGTTACTACAATGTCTATCTTCATTTCTTCTTTGAACCACTTTTCTGCTGCGCTCTTTGCATTAACCTCATCTACTTTTATTCTTTTAATTATAATGTTATTCTTCTTTTCGCGTCTTTCTCTCAGTTCTTCTTTGGTTTCTGATTGCTCTATTCTATTCAATAACTGTTCCTTATCTCTGCTCCATTCTGCTTTTCTTTTTTCCAGTCTATCTTCGAGATTTTGTATCATTGTATTGTTATCTTTTATTTCTTTTATTAATTCAATTTTACTGTCCTCAATGATTTCCTTTACTCCTTTGATGGCTAATAGTATTTGTTCTGTGTCCATTTCGGCTTGCTCTTTTTCTATAATACTTTCTCTTTTGTTCTTTGATGAAGATCGAGCTCTTAATTTACTTCTTTTGAGTAGATCCTCCTCATTTATTTGCTCTGGGCTGTCTCCAAGTATTCTTTTTCTCTTAGAACGCTATTCCCGCGTATTTACACTGTCTGTTCGCACTCTGAATTCTGTGCTCATTTATAATGTTTGTTGTTGATTTAATCAATGCATACGTGTGATGTTGGTTGCAATAATTTATTTCAATTTCTATCTACGTGACTCTTGTCCGCTCTTGCTCGAAGATGTCACAATTGCTAATTATTGATGTTGTTTTTATCGGCAGTCTGTACGCCGAATATTTTGAGCGATAGATGTCGTTAGGCACTCTTAATTTTCAACTTTTGCTGTGTTTGACGTTTGCCTTAACCTATTCAGCTTAACTTCACGGTTTATTATCTTTTATATCTGATTTATTTTCTATCTAGAATATATTTTCCTACCTCATAACAGGCTGGCTTCTTCTTTCTATATCTTCTGCTTCCTAATGTTATTTATCTTCCGATATATTGCCAAATTTTCTAATTTTGCAAGCACACAAATTCTCACGACCTTCACTTTCAACCGTCCAATACAATCTTGTCTTGTCGTTATTTATGTGCAAATAAATCTTATAGTAACACCTACCTTTTGACGATTCTTTTGAAAATCCTTACCCTTACCTTCTAAGCTATCTAGCCGTCTGCCTTTGAAAACTGCGCCCCTGACCACATTGGCGCCCAAGCATACCGTCTGCGGTTCTGACAGCGACGCCAAAGTCAACAACGCCGCCAGTAGCAAGATATCGTTACACTCTTGACTTATAGAAATGATAATATGTGGTCCGTCAATATTGAATGATAAAAAATACCGTTTTCTACATTTGAATAGTTTCATAAACTACGTTTCTCTCTTATTTCAATTATACTCATCGCAATACACTGAATCGACGACAAGGATAGGATCTCTGTATAGTGTACAATTCATTCCTGCAGTAGCATGACATAAATTCTACGATGTCAATTGTGGACTTCATGCAATCATAAGACATGACCAAACCATACACATGATTGCAAAAGTAAAATAAACTAGTACAAGAACTGGAAAGAACTCAAGAAACTGACGAAAACATAGGGTTAGGGTAACAGATATATTGTAACAAATCCAGCAAAGAACAAGGACAAAGATATCGGCAAAAGAAAGAACAATACAAGGATGAACACCGCAGTGAAGGAAGAGTCCAACGGCAAACATAAAAGAGAAGAGAGATGAGAATAGCAACTTGGAATGTCAAAGCAATGCTAAAGTCAGAAAAAATGGGAGAAGTAGCAAGAGAACTAGATATATACAGGAGCTTATCCAGAAAAACGGTATGAAGATAGAGTGGGGATGAGATAATTGTAATATCACGTGATATTACTAAGCCCATCATTTTGGAACACTAATAAGAGAATGGTGATTTCATGTTTTTTGATAGGTACAAATGAAGCTACAAAATAAAATATATATATATATATATATATATATATATATATATATATATATATA
Source organism: Dromius quadrimaculatus (assembly GCA_963989225.1). Lineage (NCBI taxonomy): Eukaryota > Metazoa > Arthropoda > Insecta > Coleoptera > Carabidae > Dromius > Dromius quadrimaculatus. The sequence continues at coordinate 32,941,121 of OZ022330.1, forward strand.
TATATATATATATATATATATATATATATATATATATATATATATATATATATATATATATATATATATATAATTCAGCGCTGCAGGCCAAGTAGGCCCATGGCTTCTGTTACAATTTTTCGCCATTTTTCACGGTCCTGTGCTAATCGCTCAAAGTTCGTAATCCCTAGTGTCACTAAGTCCTTTTTCACCGCGTCATACCACCTCTCCTTTGGTCTTCTCCTTCTTTTTTTTTCACAACACCTCCGTCTAACATCTTTCTTACTACTCTGTCCTCTGGTAGTCTCAGCACATGCCCTAGTCACCGCAACCTTTGTGCTTTAGCCACTTCCACTATTCCAGGCTCACCATAGAGCTCCATTAGCTCGGTATTAGTTCGTCTTAACCATACATCACCCTCTTTTTTACCACCATAAATCTTCCTCAGAATTTGTCTCTCCCACACTTCTAGTTTATTTTGCATAGTCTTGTTTAGCACCCACATTTCACTACCGTACAGTACCACTGGTCTTATAATGGTTTTATATAACCGCTTTTTTGCACTTCTTGTCACACTTTTCGATTTTAATAGTTTCCCCATAGCTCCCGCACTTCTGTTTCCTTTCGTTATCCGTTTTATTATATCCCGCTCTTCGCTATTGTTGTTTGTTACCGTAACACCTAAGTGAACAAACCTGTATTTTAAGAGACTCTTCTTGTGTTTCTTGATGTTCCGACTCTATCTCCATGTTTTTGGTTTTGTCCTCGTTTATTTTTAATCCCATTTCCTCCGCCGTTTGGACTAAACGTTTGCATACCTCCTTCAGTTCTGTTTTTGTTCTGGTCATTAACGTTATGTAGTCTGCAAACGCTAAACATTGGTGTTTTAGTTGACAAATGGTTCCTTCTGGGTAGATTCTGCTTATATTAACAATAGTTTTGTTGATAATAAAATCGCCAATAATAATAATAATAATAACAATAATATATATATTAATATATATATATATATATATATATATATATATATATATATATATATCATTATTATTATTATTATTGGCGATTTTATTATCAACAGAACTATTGTCTGAGTCTAGATAACCCGAGCCTGCAATATCAGAATCAGATGAGGAAACGAATGTAAACTATGAACAGAGAGAAATATTCCTAATAGAAAATGATTTTTTTTCAAACGTCACAAAAGTGACATGTTATGTGTTTCTGTCGGCAAGGTAAAATTGTCACTTCATCGGATTCGGCAGATAAAATACTAATTTCTCTTTACTCTATGTGTCATGTGAAAAAATTATGATATTTTAGCAAGATTATTCAGCAGTATTTATTGTAGATGTACTAACAGGTATTGAAATTTGGGTTAACAAATAGAATATTCGCACTCACTTCATCCAATAGATTATGAATATCAGCAAATGATGACACGGATGACATTTATAATCTGTTTTCGAATGGAATTTTATGTTTGTTCATATCAATGTTTCTTTATATCAATGTTTCGTAGCAAGGAAACGTACTTGTTGTCGCTCCGTCAAAAATATATATTATTTCTTAAAATGCTGTCAAGTTTCTGTTCGAAGTAGATTTTTAAGATGTTCGCAACTGAGAATATGGCCCAAATAGTAGAGCAGACGATCTGCTCACTATAGATAATTGGAAATTTATTGATTAAATTGCTCGACAAAGTTATTGAGAACTTCAATAAAAAACTTGAACAGAAAGCCGTCTATGAGACAAAAATTTCTGAACTAACCACTACTGTCAAACTTCTGGAGGAACGACTTGATGACCAGTAGCAGTATTCCAGTTGAAACTGTGTCTGTGTCTTCGTTGTTCCAGAATCTAAGGACGAGGTAACTGAGTGTAGGCGTTTGCGATGATCAAGTTGTAGAGAATACAATCCTTTGGTAGAATTGGTGGATGTCTTGCATCCTCGTCGAGCTCTGAGTCTTGCAGGCGACCACCAGCTCGGAGTACGTCAGCTGTATCAACCCGAGCAGTTAGTCTTGAGAGAGGGTGAGATTTTGCGAGGATCTCGCTTGCGAAATAGGCATATTGGAATGCTCGGATCCAGAATCTGAGCGCTGATTGTAAATCCGCATGGGTGAGCGGAGATGCTCGAAGAGAAGACGCGGGCATTCGCTTGGATACGGCTACTGCTCGCATGATCGTCGCTGTTCTGCGAAGTAACTTGGTGGGAGAATCGTGTTTGAGTAAACTTTCAAAGGGTAGCTGAGCTACAGCTGAGGATACATTCACCGCGCTGGGTCGTATCTCAGCTTCAGCAAAGTGATCATCTGCGATGATGAATGATGGCCAGAGATTAGCGTCTTCAGCTAGCCAGTCTGGACCAAACCATCAGAGAGAGTGAGAGAGCAACTGCGAGGGAGTAAGACCTTAAGATGCGCAGTCTGCGGGATTATGCTTCCCGGAAATGAATTTCCACGTTGCTTGCGAGGCAATTTGCTGGATCTCTTGGATTCGGCTCTTCACGAACTCTTTCCATCGCATGGGATCACTGTTGATCCACGCAAGGGTAACCAAAAATCAGTTCAGAGAGTAACTGGTGCTTTCATAAGCTTGAGCACTTTCTGGACTTTTGAGACGAGTTTGGCGAGAAGCTGAGCTGCAGATAGCTTCAGGTGAGGTATCGTGAGGCGTTTGAGGGGAGCAACTCTAGGATAAAGTGCAAGGAGGAGAAGTTTTTAGGTACACAGCAAAGGTCATCGCGGCTTGCGATGCGTCTGAGAAGCCATGCAGTTTCACTAAAGAGCCGTCGGCGCATAGATTTAGCCAACGTGGAATTGAGAGTTGTGATAGTCTCGATAATTCTTCACGGAATGCTGACCAGCGATAAATGATCTGGGGTGATAGTGTGTCATCCCAGCCAAATTTTTCCAGTCACAGATCTTGCATCTGAATTTTGGCGCGGACGATGACTGGCGAGATGAGACCGAGTGGGTCGAATAGTTGCGCAGTTTCAGAGAGTAATGAGCGCTCCGTGATGGTAACTTGACAATGGGCGTGGCCCGTGAATTCCAACTTATCCGTGAGTCAATGCCAAGCAAGCCCAAGAATCTTGGACATAGATTCGTTGAATCCGTGGGACTCGGCACTGGGTGCTGAAGTTGAGTTGAGTTTGACGGGACCAGAATGATTACTCTTCCACTTAGACGATGGGAAACATCCCTTGTGGCACAGCTCTTCAACTTGCATAGCGATAGCGTTGAGAGTAGTAATGTCGTCGGCGCTGACACTAATGTCGTCGACGTAACTTCCGTCTTTCAACGGCTCTGCTGCCAGAGAGTACTGATGACCATTGTCGAGCTGAAGTTGTTTGAGAGCGCGACCTGAGAGGTACGGAGCAGGCGTGGTGCCGTAGGTGACTGTGGAGAATTCAAACTCGATGATGTTTGAATGGTCGTCACTCCACAAGTAGCGTTGGTATCTTCGATCATCAGGATGGACCAGGACTTGACGAAACATTTTCACGCCGTCAGTCGTGAATAGATAGCGATGTTTTCTGACGTAGAGCAGAACGTCAAATATGTCGTTCTGTGTCTTGAGACCTGTATTAAGTACGTCGTTCAGAAAGAGACCAGAGGTGGTTTTGCTGGATCCGTTGAAGACAACACGGATCTTGATATTTCTGAATACGCCATGGTGTGGCAGGTAGTAGCCGTCGCGAAATGACTCTGCTACTTTCTCCATGTATCCCATGGTCTCGTACTCAGCGAGAAACTCCTTGTGAAGCTTGTTTAGTTCTAGCTGATCGTCAAGTCGTTTGCGTAGACAAGTGAGAGCCTTTTGAGCGATGTCTTCAGAGTTGCCTAGCCTCGAGGCGTTCTCCTTGAACGGCAGTCGGACGATGTAGCGATCTGAGCTGTCGCGAGTATGAGTTGAAATAAAATGAGCTTCACAGGCTGCTTCTTCGACGCTGAGAGACTCTTGTTGAGAAGATGACACTTCTTCGAGCTCCCAAAAGTTGGCAACTAGCTCGTGAAGCTGAGCGTTTGAGACAAGATATCCCAGACAAGATGCAGCAGAGTCAGAGGAGTCAGCAACTTGTCCGATTACAGCCCATCCGAAGATGGTTTGGATAGCGACAGGTTGATTTGAATTGCCGGCTTTAACTCAAGGCTCTAGGATCAAGCCGTAGGCATCGGCTCTGATGAGGATTTAAATCCTGCCCGATGAGAGGTTATCAGGATCGGCGATCTGCAGGATCTTGATGTGCGGCCAGATCTACTGCTTGATGTTAGAGACAGGCAGCTCGACGGTGAGATTTGCCAACACGAGTGCGTGGAGGTTCACGTGCTCGGTGAAGTGCCTGGACCAAAGTGTGAGGTTGATGACACCCTGAGTGCATCCAGAAGGCCCGCTTCCTACTCCGACGATGGGAAAGTAGGAATTTGTGAGTTTGAGACGCAGTTGGCAAGTGAGCTGATGCGAGACAAGCGTGAGCTCTGACCCAGGATCGATGAGTAGACGCACTGGATGAGAGATGTGAGTAGGCGGTACGAGGTGAGCTTGAGCCGTAGCCAGCAGCACTTTAGGCCTAGATGAAGTAGCCGAGTGGCTTGATGCGAGAATTTGAGTCGCAGAGATGAGCGAGACACAAGGTGATAATGATTAGAGCTTAGGTTAAGAAATTTTAGTGCCATCTAGTCATGCAACCGTACCGCTACCGGTCGGTGAGGTTACAGTAGACTGTGAATGCTGACTTGAGTTGGTCGAGTTGCGAGTTGAGCTGATTTGAATTGCGTCATGTAACATGGAGTGATGCGTGGTTTGGCAAAGACGACAGCGTTTCTGGCTACGGCAATTTGCGATCACGTGAGGTCCCAAGCAGTTCAAGCACAGTGCTTTGGACGTAACTGTGCTGAGATCCTCATCTAATGAGAGTCCCATGATCGTTGAGCAGGGAACAATGAAGCAGGCGTCTTCACAGTGAGAACAAAGCAGAAGAGGACTCGCAGATGATCCTGAAGATTTTGAGAGCGGATGAGGAGCTGACGTGAGTTTGGGCGATTGCGTATTCTGTACAGAGGCGGGAGCATTCGATAATAACGTTGTGCTGGTCGCGTGGACATGGGCCAAAGTAGATTTTGCGCTGCGTGTGATGCTTTTGTTTTCCCATGCGTGTTTCTTGTTGCTCTTAGAGTCTTCAGGCTCCGCTAATTCGCTAATTTTCAAGCGCTCGCGCACGGCCAAGTAAGAAGGCTTTAAGCCTCTCATGAGTTGGGTATTCCGTGGCCGATCCAAGGTTTATTTCCCAGTCCTCTCGAGTCTGAGAGTGCAGCCGTTGTACGAGGAGATGTACGATGAGATGATCCCAGTGTTCCATTGGGGATTCGAGAGCTTTGAGCAAGCTTATAGCTTCTGTAGATGTGCTGATGATGGCGTTCAGCTCTTTCACCGACCGAGTGGTCATCATGAATATGCTGAACAGTATATTGAGCTGAGCCGTACTAAGAACATGCTTATTTTCGTATCGAGTGGTCAGAGTGACCCATGCAACGTCGAAGGAGGTATCACTGATCTCCAAATTAGCGATGAGTGATGCGGCGTTGCCTTGAAGGCTTTGTCGTAAGAAGTGCATTTTGTCTACGTTTGTTATGCCTTGTTTGTTGATCACGGAAAGAAATGGATTTCTCAAGAACTGGATGTCACCATAAAATTTGGAAGGCTGAATGTTTGGCAGCTGAGTACGATAATGCGCAATAGCAGTGCGAGGCTTCAGCTCACTCATTCTTGTTTTGAGTGCCGCCTCAACTGGAATGTAGTGTTGATTAGTCTTGTTATGACGGTGATCTTCAAAGTAAAAGTTCTCCGCGTTGACATCCTTGCAGTTCAGCAACTTGTCATGTGATTCGGAGAATTTCGACCATGCGAACTCGAGCGCATTCAAGGTCGTGTCCGTCTCAAAGATGTTGTATGCGGCCAGCGTTCCGCTTTGATGATCTTAGACGAGTGAGTTGAGGAAGGCTACGTGGCATTCCTGGGCTAGTAGAAATTTAGTAGCAGACATTCTTGTTATATCTAGAAGATATACAGAATGAGTGCGAGAAAGAGATGTTGATCAGCAGAATTGATATTTATGGAAGGAGAGAACTGGCAAATTACGAGTTTTCCTTTACAGATGATTCAGCGGGTAGTGAATGTACTTAGGAATGACGTAGAACTGGGGTCCAACGCAGCACAACGTCCTGCGTGTCAGCAATACGTCGATGTTGCTACACGCACAAGTTCAAAATTTTAGCACTACCCTCAGACACAAGTTGATAAAAACTGGATAAAGTCACCCAATATCCGGCTCGAAGGATCAAAAATTGTTCAAACCTGCAAAAAAGATTGATTGAAAAGATGTGAGGATACTGAAACTGGGCGGCTCAACTTGAAATGACATTTCACCACTTTATTTTACAAAAGTATGGTTTTTATCGTCACAATTGAATACACTTGGATTATTATTACTATGTTTTGTTGACAGGACGATAAAAAGATATTTGATATGAGTTAGATCAATAATTGACTGAATGACTGATAAGAAAGCAAAATGACAAAAGCTATATTCGGCTGCGTATATGATCCTAAAAATGATTGTTGATTGACATCACGGGAGATTTGAATGAATATATCTGCAGTATTTGGAGCGTCATCATCATATTTATTCTGATATTCGTAATTTGCTTTGGTCTTTTCTCTGTTATTTGTCTCTAGAATAATTCGCTATATTCCTAGTATATTAGTAATTTGTTCAAAATTTTTTCTTAAATCTCTTCTCTAGAGGTTAGAGTTCTGTTTTACACAGCAGTAGATATAAGAAGCGGTATTTGGGCCAATCTCAAGGTCATCAGTGATAAGAACGTCTTACGAACTGATAAGAACGTCCTGAGTTTTCTTGGCCAACGTCTTAAGATCTGATAAGAGAACGTCTCAAGTTTCGTCTTAAGAACTTGAAGACTTGGTCAACGTTCCCTACGAGGTATGCAACGCGTGTCACTATTCTTTACTAGCTATGTGAAGTTTCCCAGATGCATACATACTCTGCCATCTATGAATGAGTAGTTTAAACTGTAAAAAAAATATCTTCCAATTGATAGAAACCTTGAAGTAATGAACAATGAATAAAAACTGGAATTATGTTTTTTTTTGAAGATAGAATGAATACAGGATGTGCATGTGCGATAATAAATTTGTTTGATAATTTTATATCTGTTCCATTTTTGCAAACTATTATCGTATCATTCTATGTTTGAAAGTCATCAAAATAAGTTGTAAGTTGTTAGTGTGTTCAAAGTTAATATATTTTTTGACAAGAATATATGTTTCACTTACAGCACAGGTACAAATGGTGCTAACAATAGAGAAGTTCTTGATTCAAGAGTTGAACGTGAGTGACAGTGTTTTTCAATTTTCAAACATTCATTGAATTATTCACATCTGAATTAACACCTTATGTTATTCTTTTCTGTTATATTTCATATGTGAATTGTGATATTTATTTTTGACAACTTATTTAGAAGCGTAAAGTTCTATTTATAGGTTGTTTCCTATTTTAGAATTTTTTCATTGGTTTCTTGTGAGAGTATTGAATGAATATATATTTTTTTTTATTTTAAGGAAAAATAAGGAACAGATTTAGGTGGAAACAGGTAATGTTATAATTTGATTTTCTTTTATTCAGTTAACAAAAACAAATATGAATATTCTAATACTTATTTGGAAATCTCAAGTGCTATATGGTTCTATAATTGTATGGTTACAAAATTTTTCATTGAATTTTCATATAGGGTTCAGGAAAACAAAATCACAACTGAAAGCAGGTAATGTACCGGTGGAGTATTAAATCATGTATATTGTGAATATGTAGAGAGTTATTGATTTTTATTGCATTTTTGAATTCTGCTAGAAGTAATTTTTCACATATTATGTATTAAGCTATTTTTTATACAGTTTGAGAGTTACAATAGTTACAAGTTTTAGATGAACACCAAGCATATAGTTGTGTTGAACAAAAATAACAATAATTATTATCATGATCACATAGAAAGTCATACATTTCATTAGCAAGTTTGACATTATGTTCTTGTCCTAGAATAGTATAATAATGATGAATTGATACCAAAGCAGAAGGACTCAAAAAATTATTTACCAAATGTGAAGTCAATTCAGTATCATTGAAAAAATATAGTGAGCAATTACTACACACTCGCATCGTATTCCAATGATGTGGATTGATTGGTACATACCATAATCGATAAATATTAAACATGTGGTTTTCATTGAAACAATGCGACAATATTTGATCGTTAGTCAAAAGTAGTATTCCATCTACATGTATATTTTCATAGTTAATGGTGTGGCTCATATTTGAATAATCTTCAGATGAAGAAGAAGTTGAATCATTCCATTCTTCTTCAGTTTCTTCAGTTTCTAAATTTACAGAAAGGTTCACGGTTTCATGTATTTCACCAAGATTCTTGAACACATATGTAAAATTAGGAGCTATAATGTAACCTTAAACTTATTATTCTATAATTATAGCTAAGAGAAACAAATGCTCATATTATTGTCTTTTTTTGTTATATGAAAGAAAGTATTAATTAGTTCCTTTGTTTTTTCTTCTCTCAATTCTCCAAATTTGGTAGGAAAAAATGATTTAAAATCTTCGGTTGCCACCAAAAGCTTTGTTCCATAGCGAGTATTGATGATTTGGGTATTCAAAATTCTGAACTTTTTTGTTTCTTCTAAGCTGTTTAGGTGTATTGTCGGTTTGAAATAATCTGCAGATCCAAGTTCATTGTAAAAATATAGGTCAGCCATTTTTTGTTCTATATAGAGTATTTTTATGTTAATTGAAATAAGGTTTGTCTAAGAAAAAAAAATTTACTAAAAACTCACGCTTTTAAAATGTAAACTTCCAGAAGTTTTTGATTCTGTAGCTTGAAGTAATCCACTCAACACTTTACCGTTAACTAAGTCATACATGATTACAGTTCATATATTCATATCAAATTTCACATGTATTTATGATAAAAGTACGATAATAATTTCCTGCTTATTAGGAGGATGTGTTTCCAATTGAAAATTAAATGTAAGATGATAATTTCCCACTCAAAAAGTTATTAATATAACAGGGAAATACTTCCTTCCACTCTAACGAATTTCATTTGATTGAAAATATGTACCAGATACTTATTTCCTTTGTTAAGAAGATATGACTGGAATGACAGGAAACTATTGGATAACTAATTCCCTCTAAATATCAGGTACAGGAAATATTCGATTGATAATTTCTTGCGTTAATCAAATTTTGCATGTGCTCATGATAAATGTTGGATAATAATTTCTTGCTCATTTGAGGATGTTTTTTGTTCAAAAATTGAATGAAAGATAGTAATTTCTTTTCGAAATAAAATATGATATAATAAATATAAATATTGAAAATATGTACGATATACTTATTTCCTTTAGTACGAGCATATGGTTGGGATGATAGAAACTATGAGATAATGACTTCCTTCCTAATGACAAGAGAAAAAGATTTTTGTTCGATAATTTGTTGGGCTTCAATATAAATAAATGAGTATTTTGAAGTAGCCTACTTTCAATTTGTTGATTAGATAGTTGCAATAAATTTATGAATAACAGTAGTTTTGACAATAATTTGGTATACAAAATAGTTACATTGTTTTTTATCAATAATTGCAGTTTTGACAAACTAAAAATGGTTGTATGGGAACATGTTCATTCAAGTTGCAAAAATCGCGACTTTTGTGGTGAAATTAATAATAATGATTTTATATTAGATCCCAAAACTTTTTTAGAAGAGTGTTTATTACTGTTGATAGAGAAAGTAGGCGAGCTTATACATTTTTATCGTGCTTCAGTGAAGCTTAACTGTGAATTAGCTTGTCAGTATACATAACAAAAAAATGGTGTGACAATTGATGCTGATATATTCCACCATTCTAAAATTAAACCAGTAACGTTCTCTGATGATTTTAGCGAGTGGTTTTTGGAATTGGTTGAAAAACCTATTTTATCACAAATGGGAGAATTTCAAGAACGCGATAGTGGAAAAGCTCTCAGTAAAATTTTAGATTTAAAAGTGAGTAAGTTGTTTTTTTGGATTCAATTTTTATTTTACGTAATTTTTTTTGTTCAAGGTTAATATAAATAAATTTGATCCAATTAATAGTGGAGGTTCATCATATATAGAACTTCCAAACGATATAAAAAATGAAAAAGCTGTTATAAATGTGAAAAATAATGACCAATATTGCTTTGTTTGGTCCATATTATCAGCATTTTACACTACGGAACAACATTCATATCGTGTTTCTCAGTATCCTCAAAATTTTGTTGATATTTTCAATTTAAATAATATAAATTTCCCTACACCGTTGTGTGATATTATTAAATTTGAAAAACAAAATGATTCATCAATAAACGTTATTGGATTAGAACAAATTGCAACAAAAAAGAGAGCTAATATTGTGGGTCCGCTCCATTATACAAAAAACAAACTAAATACACATATTAATTTACTTTATTGGAAAGAGAATGAGAAGTCACATTACGCATGGATAAAGTCACTCTCTCGTTTATTTAAGATTGAGTTATCCACCGAAACATCTATGTGGGTTACTTTTAAACATTTTTTCTAAGAAAAGAACGACATCCATTTGTCATTTACGCTGATTTTGAGTGTTTAACAGCACCAATTGATACATGTCAACCAAATAGTAGTACATCGTACACTATGAAATATCAATATCATGTACCATGTGCCGTAGCATATAAGGTTGTTTGTTCGTATGATGTATCTTCATCTTTTTTTGAATCATTTCGTGGACCTGAAGCTGCTAAATGGTTTGTGCATAGATTGAAGAGCGTTGTCGAAATTATTGAGATTTTTTATAAGAACACCATATCAATTATAATGACACATGAAGATTGGCAGGATTTTATAATGCTACAGATTGTCATATTTGTGTAGAAGAGAATAAAATAGCAGATAAAAAAGTTAAAGGTCATTGTCATTCTACAGGTACCTTAATTAGGTATAATACTTTATTTGAACTTTATAAAAGAATATCGAGTTATTTTTTAGGAAAATATAGATGTGCAGCACATGAAGATTGTGATTTGAAGTACAAAAACTCCAAATTCATACCCGTATTTTTTCATAACTTTAGTGGTTACGACTCTCATCTTTTTATAAAAGAATTTGGTTCAGAGGATGAACATATTTATGTTACTCCAAATAACAGCGAAAAATATATGACGTTCTCAGTAACAGTAGGCAAATTCCAACTACGTTTTTTAGATTCATACAGTAAGTTCTTAAAGGATGAAAAAATGAATGAGCTCAAATTAATTTTTTAGGTTTTTGAATACTTCACTGGAAAAACTGGTTAATAATTTAGATAAAGAAAAATCATATATAATAGTTAAAATTATCCTGATAAAGATGAACGAAATTTGATAATAAGGAAGGAAATATTCCCTTATGATTATTTTAATTCATCGGAAAAAATGGAAGAAAGGAATTCGCCTTTTAAACAAGCTTTTTTTTCAAAATTAAAAAATGAGCATGTAAGTGACGCAGATTACGCCCACGCACAAAAAATTTGGTCCATATCCAATATAGATACATTAGGAGACTATTTAGAACTGTATCTCCAAACAGATGTTTTCTTGCTAGCTGAAGTTATTGAAAACTTTCGAGATATTTGTATTAACGCTTATAATCTTGATCCAGCTCATTATTTCACACCACCAGATGAAATTTTCCAAGTCAAAAAAACATATATAAATTCATTTTAAATATTTTTGTTGCTGTAGGTTACGCATGGGGCAGTATGTTAAAAATGACAAAAGTAAATCTACAGTTATTAACTGATGTTGATATGATTTTGATGTTTGAAAAAGCCATTCGAGGTAGTATATGTCAGTGTGTAACTCGTCATGCAAATGCTAATAATAAGTATATGAAAGACTATAATTTGAAAAAGATTCATATTTGATGTACTTTGACGCTTGTAATTTGTATGGTTGGGCGATGACTCAATATTCATCCTATCGCGACTTCAAATTCTTGAGCAATGAAGAAATTTCAGGACTTGATAATAAATATACCTAATGATAGCTTAGAGCGTTATGTATTGGAAGTTGACCTAGAATATCCAATAGCTTTACATGACACCCATAGAGACTTTCCTTTGTGTTCTGAACATCAAATCCCAGAAAATTCAAAAACACCGAAATTAATGACAACTTTACATAATAAATCCAAATATGTATTATATTACAAAAACTTACAACAAGCATTAATTCTAGGAATGAAGTTGATTGAAATTCATGGAGTTATATCCTTTAGACAAGATTTATGGTTGAAAAAATTTGTAGATTTGAACACAAATTTTAGGAAAAATGCAAAAAACGATTTTGCTTATTAATAATGCAATATTTGGAAAGTCTATAGAAAATATTAGAAACCAGAGAGATATAAGACTTGTTACAAGTTGGAATGGACAAACTGAAGCACGGAAATTGATTGCGAAACCAAATTGTAGAAAAGTTATACCATTTACTGAAAATTTGGCTTCAATAAAGTTGAGCAAAATAAAAATATGTTTCAATAAACCAATAAATGTGGGAATGGTTATTCTTGATGTCAGCAAATGGTTAATGTATGATTTTTATCACAATTTCATCAGCATTAAATTACCACATTCAAAATTATTGTATTAAGATACAGATTCTTTAATATTCAAATTTTTTGAAAATCCCTTTATCAAAATTAGACAGAAAATTAAACACATCAAATTATTTAAATGATAATGCATTTGGTATTCCACTTGTTGATAATAAAGTTGTAGGACTGTTTAAAGAGGAAAATGAGGGAAAAATTATGGTGGAATTTGCGGGTTTAAAAGCTAAAATGTATTCTTTTGTCTTGGAAAATGGAACTCATTGTAAAGTAATAGAAGTGTCAAGAAGTTAAACCATAGATAATTATAAAAATACACTTTTCAATTTTGAAAATTCACATGAAAAACAAAATAGAATTATATCAGAAAATCATAATATATTCAGTTTCGGAACGAACAGATTAACTCTAAATGGCAAGAATAATAAACAATGTGTGGGAGAAAATAAAATTGACACATTACCTTGGGGGCATTATTTAATACAAAAAAATATGGAACAACTGTTACAATTGTATCAGAATAGAAAAATGTAAATCAAGTATATAAGTATTATTGAATTAATTGATATTGTAGTCATATTCAAAAAAAATTGATACAGAAATATTGTAATACACAATTTGATTTTTTTCAATTGAAATATATTGTAAGACCACTTCATATTGAATGAAGTGAATCTTTCAATCTGCATATTGTTTTATTCTCCCACTTTTCATATTTTTTCAGGATGAATAAGGATTTGGGTATAATAAAACAGTTAAAATATATTGTTATTTTTTATTATTGTTTTTATATTTTCATTCACATAGCATTGTACTTAAAGACTAATTTTCTCGATATTTTTTGTTATATGAACTACATTACTATATGAATTATTGTTTTGTTCCGACAATTTAATTCTTTCAATATACATTTCAATTCTATATTCCAAATTATCGTTTAAGTATTCTATTGACCCTTTTCTTGCAGCTGAGCGATGCTTATTATATCTTGACATGCTCACACAATTGTTTAAAATGATGAATTGTTACATTTCAAAGTGTATTTTGAAGACTCCATTCACTTGTCCATCATAAACAAGTGATGCTGATGACGTATGTAAATCGTTATCCATCTTCTTGAGCTGTTCATCAGTGAGCTCGTTCAATCGAGCTGGTAGGAAAAACTTCATAACAATCATAAAACTTCATTTTTATTTATCCACGAATTATGTGAGCTATCAAACCCCAACAATTTCACAAAAACCTGTGGTCCTTTTCTCTTTAAGACTTTTCCTACTAAATATATAATTGGGTGTTCAGTTTTCTGTAGCTCATCCTCATGAAATTCACCTGCAACAGGTTGATCCAAATAATCTTCCAGTTATTATGTTACTGGGTTTGTTGAGTTTATTTTTGAAACTGTAAATATTTCATCTGACCAGTTTGGAGTATAGCCTTTTTCGAATACATTTTTCAACTTGGATACTCTAACAAAATCACCTAGCTTCAGCTTTGCACGACCAGCAATTTTTATGTTACTATATACAGTATCAAGTGAATATTTCTCATTTTTCCTATGAACATCAGCTGAGCACATTTTTATTGTTCTGTGTTTTGTATTATTGTAGAATTTGAGTAAGTTTGGTAAAATGTCAATCCACGAAAACTGAACTCCTTCCTCATTTTATTTTTCAGGGTTCCATTAAACCTTCTAACTACGCTTGCTTTCAAGTTGCTAAATGTAGAATAGTGATTCATATTATATTTTTGCAATACTTCTTTGGAATATTTATTAGAAAATTCCTTCCCATTATCTGTTTGCAAATTCTTAGGTTTTCTCTTCTGTTTAATAATATCTTGGAATACTTGAGCAATTCCTTCACCTGATTTGGATTTTACAGGTTTGGCCCAAGCATACTTAGGAAATACATCAATTACAGTCAACATGTATTTGTATCCTTTATTTTTGTTTGCGTATGGTATCATTTCGACAACATCAGCTTGCCATAAATCATCCAAGCCTTCTGTTATCACTCTGCGTCTATTGAAATATCTTCGAGCTTGTTTGTGTAGCTCCTCAATCATTTCCCTCTTCGTCATTTTTTTGTGATTTGAATTTTATTTTTTTCTGGCAGTTTATTTCCGTTTTTTAATTCATCAATTTCTTTCTGGAAATCATTTAAAGCTTACAATTTGAATGCTTTGTCAATTGCTTCATTAATTGAAGCTTCTAAAATAAATATTTAATTTTCAAATTATTTTTTAATAGCTTGCACTATACTATTGACATATAACTTATTAGCAGCTTGATCCTTATGAAGCGGTGCTGGTAAATTGCCTATATGTTCTAATTTGGCATTAAATACATATTCATTATTTGTTTGTTGCAAAATAATAGTGTTCAAATTTAGAAATTTTTCTATATCAATAATTCTTTTATCTATATAACCTTTTGTAACTACATCACTATCAGTCATTGCTCTTCCAATATTCGAAATTTGTTTCCCATTTAAATCAAAACTTCCATATTCATCAAAAGGAAATGTGGTAATGTTCTTCAGTTTTTTCATAGAATAACCACCAAATTCATCCACTGACATAATAAAAGTAGTTTCTATTTGAAATAAACGTCTTTATTATTGTAAAGACAAACTTAAAATGAACAAGCATTATGTAAAAACTATTTTATTATATTTGCTTCTTCCAATTCTTCAATAATTGAAATGATTCCATTATCATGACCTGAATGCTACTGTTTTTAGAGGCTATTAGTAATTGCAATCTATCAACTAATTCATTAGGATTATCCCAGTAGATATATTCCCGTTTTCCATTGGAATACTGCATATTTAATGGTAATAGACCAGAACCTGTTGGTGAGTATTTGGCAGGTGGTTTTCTTCTTCTTCTTGAGCTCAATGGTTCTTATTTCTTAGTAAAGTATGGTTTGATTATATTGAAATATTTTGGAGTACTTGAAGTTTTAAGTGAATTATTTGTTGAATTTTTGTGTGCATTTGTTTGTTTCAATATATTCATATACTCAATTTTGTCTTCTTCTGAGAAATTCTCAGGTTTCTCCATAAATATCAATCCATAAAGACCCTCAGTATCTTTGTATTCCTTATCGTCAATAATAATATCATTTTTATCTATATGAACTTCCTCTCTACCCAATCTAAATATCCCATCCTTCTCATTATACTTCAATCCATACACATTATCTAATTCTTTATCTTTATTCATAATTTTCAAGAGATATTCATGTCCCATATCACCAAATTTCAATTCTAAGTCTTCCATTTCAAGTTTTTCCTGAGGGGTATTTAACGATTTTTGGGCCTGTGATGTAGGTGATATTATGAGAAAATCTCCATAAACATCTTCATCTTTTACATCAAAACTGGTATTTGGAGTTCCAACATTAAAATCCAAAACATTCCTCACATCCGACCTTTTCTTCTTTGGAAGTAATACATTTTCTCCACCTATACTCCTTTTTATATTAGTTTTGTGATTCTTTTCTTGTACTTTTGTATTTTCAACAAGCGTTTCAAGTGGATTTGTGATGGGTTTGAATGTTTTTTCCAATAGAATATCTTCATCCATTTTGCTATGTTTTAATGCATTTCCTCAAGATTTTTGTTATTATTCATTTTTGTCATTGTAAATAGAACGGAGCTCAAGAAAATTATCCAATTATCACTAATAACGTTCCTTCTTTTCACTGTCATTGTCTATAACTGCAAATCCATATTTATTTTTCCAACATCTTATACAAAATTCCTTAAACTTATTAAATGGCATATCCGTACTCACATGATCGTTATAAATATGACATAAATTCGTTCCGTCTTGCTTGAATATTATAATAAAATAAGCATTGTCCCTGATTAAATGTTTGGGTATTTTTGCATAAGATTGTGGAAGATAAAAACAATCAATATCACTATGTCTACCCATACTGAAAAAATTCCGCATACAGTCTTGTTTATCACATATAATGCCGTCAAAAATAATGATGGAAAACATTTTAGCTTTAGTTGGTTTTATAACATCAACATTTTCACTGAACGAAAGATATCTAATACCCTTAACTCTTGAAATACACTTCCGTAGAAAAATATACTTAGGTTGATATGATGATTTAGAGTATAAATATATATTCTTGAATTTTAATCCATTCGGATGTGTGAGTAATCTAAGTAATATATTTGTTTTACCACAATTACTTGGTCCAATGATAATACATCTTATGCTATTAGGTAGTAAGTCGCTATGTTTTTTTATAATTTTTCCACTTTCTTTATCATCAAAATTGTATATTTGAAAACGATGTTTTTGCTTCATAAATTTCATGATAACTACTGGTTTTCATATAGAAACACTCTCCTATATATAAATATCCAGTTAAGTAAAATGCACCAATGCTTATACATCGAAAAAAGTTTCACGGGAAAGGATTGGTGTATAAGGCAATTAACTCCCTACCTATGGAGTTACATAAACCACGTTATCAATTTTGTGGACCCGGAACTAAATTGGGAAAAAGATTGAATAGGGGAGACAGGGGTATTAATCCATCAGATGTTGCATGTCGTGAACACGATATAGCTTATTCAGTTAGTAATAATTTGAATGATCGACAC
Source organism: Dromius quadrimaculatus (assembly GCA_963989225.1). Classification (NCBI taxonomy): domain Eukaryota; kingdom Metazoa; phylum Arthropoda; class Insecta; order Coleoptera; family Carabidae; genus Dromius; species Dromius quadrimaculatus. The sequence continues at coordinate 32,958,470 of OZ022330.1, forward strand.
AACGTTGATGAAATTTTACAAGAAAAAGCTTGGAACAGAGTTGAATCTAACGACGCAAAATTAAGTGAAAAAGAAGCTGCTTGGACAGTAACTAACGGCATAAAGGCAAAACAGAAACTTGGAATGGGAATGAATAAGAAAAAGAAAGCTCAGAAATCGAAGATAGGGTGGGTACTGAAAACACCTCGAAAGCTTGGTGGCTTTTTACCACTGGCATTTCTTCCATTAATTGGAAAAGCATTATTTGCTGGCGCTGCAAGCGGTGCTGCTTCATATGGTGTCAACAAAGCTCTAGGTAAAGGTCTTTACTTAAAACCGTATAAAACAGGTGGTGGCATGAAAGAGAACAAAAGGAAGAAAATAACTCCAAAAAATTAAATTACCAAAGAAGCCTTTAACAAATATTGATATGAAAAAATATGTGTGCATGTATAATATAAAAAATTACCATGGAGTTTACATGCGGAACAATTTACCCAAGAGTCCATTAAAAAACGAGTCTGCTGTAATAAATTTGGATTCTTATGATGGTTCTGGTACTCATTGGGTAGTTATGTTAGAAAAATGATATCATGAATTATTTTGACAGTTTTGGAAATTTACCTCCGCCAAGAGAGTTAGTGAATTATCTTAGACCTATTATTGAAATAAATTATAGTTACAATCCTTCTCAAAGCTTCAATGCATACAATTGTGGTCATTTATGCTCAGAATATCTTATAAAATATCAAGCATGAATATTTATTATACCAGTTACAGCATGGAATCAATATAATTCACACATACAGGAAAAGAGTCCATAATTACTGCAGCCTATTTTCCACCAATTGAATTAGATAATAATTGTGAATATGTAATTGTTCTGAGCAATTCCAATACATTTCATTCAATACCAAACATTGATGGAACTGATAATAAATTTTATTATAAAAAACAAGCAGATAAAGATTTTACACTGTTTCAAATACCAGTGGGGTCGTATGAAATTGAGGATATTGAACAGGTATTGAGAAGAGAATTGAATGATCCTCATTACATTTCCGAAGAAAAACTTGACTCGAATAATATTGAAAGAGAAGGGGAAAAAAAGAAACATGATTCCATTTTTCTGAAACCAAATAATAATACGTTGAAATGTGTACTAAGAAGTACTGTTACGATTGATTTCTCAAGGAGAGATTCATTTGGTTCACTATTGGGATTTGAAAAACGAATATTAGAATGAAACACATCTCATGAAAGTGATTTACCTGTTAATATAATAAAAGTGAATGCGATTTTATCAGAATGTAATATAATATCAGGAACTTATAGGAATGATTTACCTGCACATACTTCACATCAATTCTTTCCTGAAGTTGCACCAGGTCATAAAATTAATTTAGTACCTCCAAGTCCTATATATTTAGAAGTGAACACAAAATTGATAAGCAACATTACTATTCATATTGTTGACCAAGAAGAAAGATTTGTAAATTTCCAAGGTTAAACAATAACAGTTAGACTTCACTTGAAAAAAGCTTGAATAAAAAATGGGAATTAATTATAAAAGAACAAAATCTAATTGTGGTAAAATTAGTTCGTCGAAAGTCATTAAGGAGAGTAGAATATATATGAGAGCTCTGGACCAAAAAACCTTTGTGGACAGCCTGTATATAGCGATGGCGGCGGCGTAGCGGCGGCGAGATTCTTTATGGACATACTGTATGTATCAGTAGTTCAGCGTTTCAATGATAGATGGCGCTGTGGTGCGGATCAGAATTTGGGTAATAGACGGCGCTGGAGCATGTTTATGCATTTGGATGAGAGATGACACCAGTGGCAGGAGCGGGAAAATTTGAATTCTGGCGGTAAAATTTGAATTTTGGCTAGTAGAATTTGAATTTGGGACGTTAGAATTGTAGTTTGGAGCGAGAGATGTTACATTGTGGTGGAGGGAAATTTGAATTTCGGCGGTAAAATTTGAGTATTGGTGGTAAAATTTGAATTTTGACAGATGTCGCTGGTGATTTGATGAATTTGAATTCTTAGCGATGTGATTGGCGATGCAAAAATTTAATACAGTCATTAATATTTCAAAATCCAAGCTTGAAAGATTCAATTTCAAAATTCTTCAATACAAGATTCTGAATTAATTCCCCAAGTGCTCATAGTATTGAACTGATAATTCTAATTTAAACTCTTTATCAGTAGAAGGTCATGATGAGGGGTTATCGGTTTGTTGTTCCAGGAAGACACGCGTGGAGCACATGATTTTAGATTCACGCACAACAGAGATAGGGGATTTCAAAACATGAGTGAGATAAATGGAATAAATAGCGGAAAAATACAGATTTCAATTGAGTATCATTTCATCACCCATTGATTTGTTTTGAAATAAGTTTTGAGTGTTATTATGAAGGTAAGATGGTGAAATAAGTTTTGATTGAATCAAATTATCATGGAAATTTCCATTGTTTTCAAAACAGACTATACCAAATCAAAAATGTTCGAAGAGAAGGGTACCCACAAACACGGTGCCATCACGGAAACAATTGAACAATAGCGAAGACGTCTATGTTAAAAAAAGAAATGAGCGAGTACAAGACTCACAACAATATAGTTCGGAGCAACAACAATTGAATACAGATCAGATTGTTAAAGATAATTTCAACTCCAATAAGTAAGTTTGCGGCAATAGAAATTAGTTAATTTTTAGATATCAGTATCATTTGAATAATAATACAACATTGAATGTGGGTATAAGTCCACAGCAAATTTTTGAAATTGCTATATATTTGTGCAATGAAAAACTAGGTTTAATTATGAATTTCAATGTTAATAGCTGGAATGAATTTATATTGTGTTATAATTTAAACATGAACTATTTACACAACAACTCAAATTTGGAATCATACTCGTTTAATGATTCTAAAATATTCTTTGAAATAATTGAAAATAGTAGAATTATAATGCTTCAATGGAAAAATATTGAAATTTACTTGGAATATAACTCTATATCCAATTTATTTAGAATATCTACCATTGTTGAGAAGATATTTGCTCATCTGAATTCTTTATGTTTCGGTAACTACTTTAAAAATATTTGCAACAAGCTTCAAGCATTGAAGGTGATGTATATGCAAATGTTCATAATTTAATTGCAAAGTCTAGTACTCCGGTAAACATAGCTATAAGAGAAATCATGTTATATTTTCCTGATCTTATAATATCTACTTTAGTGAATACAAGTGTAATTTTAGATGGAATAAATGTATGAAAAATAGTTGATTTCAATTTTATGTTGATAAGAAGTTGAAAATTACTGATAAAAAGTATTTATACTTGAAATATGAACGTTATCTCATGTACTGATGCAAAATGAGCTCTTCCGCTAACTTGTGTGATTTGAGTGATGAAGTGGTCGAGGATATTAAAAAAGCTTTTGTTCTTATAAAAACTAGCTCTGAAGTATTAACGTGGCTAAAAAATATCAAAAAGTGTGTGAATACTTGAGTGCAATATTTAAAACATAAATCTCCAGATGAATTTCAACATTTATCCAAGCTAGAATCAAATCTTGTTGTTTTGAAATATTTTATATCTGAATTAACATCAGTGAGAAATAATGATATCAAGAAAATGGAGGTCGTCTAAGGATCAGTTCAAATTCACAGACACGTTATAAAACAGGCCAACTACCCACTACAGAGAACTCATTACAATGGTGTGATGTAGAAACAGCTTTTGAAAGTCGAATTGAAACAGGTGTCATTCTGAATATGAACTCATATAAAGACCCCAAATAATTTTTGAAGAGTGCTGGAAGAATATTCCAGAGTAAAATAGAATCAAAAGTGCGAGCTGGTGCAGTAAAAGCAAATGTTAAATTCACAGCAGATTTCATCCTATCTTCTTCGGGAAAATTGAAGCAAAATCATTCAATACACACAATTTGATTATTGATAGAACAACATATATGAAGGTGTGGTACAGAGATAATGTTATTGATAAAATATTGAGCAAGATGGAGGAGTTTCAAGAACGAGACTCGGGGTGGGCACTATATGAAATAATGTTCTTAAAGGTGAATTTTTGCAGCTATTTACCTTCCTCGGTTGGTTGTCATATTGATTTACCTACAAGCATAAGAAGAAAAAAAGCTATAATAAATATACAAAACAACGATGAATATTGTTTCTTGTGGGCTGTTATTTCCGCTCTTTACCCTGCTCAAATGCATGTAGCTCGAGTTAGGTCATACCCACTAATTTCGGAGACTACATTGGAATATGAGGGCATTAAATTCCCAATAAAGTTGAAACAAATAGAAAAACTCGGAAATATGAATTCTTTGGATATAAATGTTTATACTTTGGAGAAAATTGGTAAAAAGAAAGATCAACTTGTACCAGTTAAATTAACCAAAAATACTTATAACCGCACTATACATTTGTTAATGTTGAAATCGCAAGATGAGAGTGAGGAAGAAGAAGAACAAGAAGAGGACGAGGAAGACTCGTAAAGAGAAGAAAATGAAAGTTCAAATTTTGGATGTAAGTATCATTTCATGTGGATTAAAAATTTGTCTAGATTAGTGAGTAAAACTGTATCTGAACATAATGGTAGAATGTGGATTTGTGATAGATGTTTAATTAACTTTAGTTCTGGGTATAGTTTGGAAAAACATTTTGGTGATTGTTTAAAAATCAATTCTTGTCGAATGACATTACCAAAAAAACATAGGAATGAATTTTCAGATTTTGCGAATAACAAATTTCAAGAAAAGGTTCCATTTTCAATATATGCTGATATTGAATCAATTCTTGAAAAAGTTAACAATAACAAAGAGCACCAAAATATACAGTTTCAACAATAACATATTCCATTTAGTGTAGGTTACTATTTTAAATGTAGCTATGATGATTCTTTGTCTTATTATAGATCACATCGTGGTGAATATTGCATAGAATGGTTTGTAGAAGAATTATTAGGCATATCTTCAATAATCGACAATAAAATGAAATCTATCATACCTTTGACTTTATCTAACAGTCAAGAGAAATCATTTAAAAACGAAAATATCTGTCATATTTGTGAAAAGTTGATTGATAATACTACACCAAAAGTTAGAGATCATAATCATTCGACAGGAGAATATAGAGGACCTGCACATCAATTATGTGATCTACGATACACTAAATCACGAATGACTCCTGTAATTTTCCACAACTTGTCATCCTACGATTTCCATTTTTCAATTAAAGCAATTGCTAAGAATATATCCGGATCAATTTCATTGTTATTTGTTGATAAAGAAGAATACATAACTTATACGAAGTATATCAAAAATAGCAGATATAATTTCCGGTTTATCGACTCATTTCGTTTTATGTCAAATAGCTTAGATATATTATCATCTTATTTGGATAATTCAGACAAATCAGTCACTAGAATGCACTGCAATTCCGAAGAAGAGTTCTAATTACTTACTAAAAAAGGAACTACTCGTTATGATCATGTTGATTCATAGGCTAAGTTAGATGACGACAAATTACCACAGAAAGAATTTTTTATTCATCCATTAAAAATGAAAAATGTAACTGATTTGGAATATGAGTTTGCGAAAAAAGTTTGGAATGCATTTAGAATAAGTACCTTAGGTGAATATTCGGATTTGTATTGAAGAACAGATGTTTCATTGCTTTGTGATATTTTTGAAAATTTCAGAAAAAGTTGTATGGAAACGTATGGCTTAGATGCTTTGCATTATTTTACAGCTCCTGGGCTTGCTTTTTATGCAATGTTGAAAATTTCTGATGTTAAATTGGAACTTCTTACTGATGTAGATAAAATTTCGTTCTTAGAACACTCTATTCGTGGTGGTATTAGTCAATGTTCTAACCGATACGGAAAAGCAAATAACAAACACATGCATGAGCAATATAGTCCCAATGAGCAGGAATCATATCTGAGGTATTTTGATATTAACAACCTGTATGGGGCTGCAATGAGCAGGTATTTACCTTATAGTGATTTTGAATGGGTTTCACCAACGGAATTTCATAATGTTTCTAATATTATGAGTTTAAAATAAGATTCTGGAGTTGGTTACATATTTGAAGTAGATTTACATTATCCACAGGCATTATTTAGGAGTCATAGCGATCTTTCACTTCCGTTAGAACATATAGCACCACCAAATTCAAAACAAACTAGATTTATGACAACTCTCAATGATAAAATAAAATATGTAATTTATCATGGAAATTCAAAGCAAAATTTAGAATCGGGGTTGCAAATAAGTAAAATACACAGAGTACTGAAATTCGAACAGTCTTATTGGCTTCGAAAATATATCGATTCAAATACAGATATGAGATAAAGATCTCGAAATGATTTTGAAAAAAATTTCAATAAGTTGATGAACAATGCTGTTTTTGGAAAATCTATGAAATATGTGGGTAAACATAGAATTGTGAAACTTGTAACAGAATGGGGTAGTAGAGGTGGTGCCAAAAGGTTAATTATGCAACCAAATTTTCATAGTTACATTGTATTTGATGAGAATATTATAATAATTGAAATGAATAAAAAAGGAGTATTCTTCAATAAACCGATTTATGTCGGATTTTGCATACCAGATATATCCAAAACATATATTTATGATATCCATTATAATTAAGTTATAAAATTTTTTGGTGAAAATGCAAAATTATTGTATACAGATACTGATTATTCATTGTACCATTTTTTTGATATCAATATTTATGATGTGATCATAAAAGATTTGCACAAATTTGATACATCAAATTATGACATAAATGATATTCATGGCATACCTCTGGCAAATAATAAAGTCATAGGACTAATAAAGGATGAAAATGGCGGTCAAATAATGACTGATTTCATAGGGCTCAGGTCGAAGATGTATACATTTAAATTAATGTATGATTATGTTAGTAAAAGAATTAAAGGAATAACTGCAGATACTTTAAAAACAATAACTTTCGATGATTATTATGATTGTTTATTTGATGAATCACTTGTATATCGCAAGCAATTCATAATTAAATCAAAAAAACATGAAGTTTCCACAATTAAGCAAAAAGAACTAGCATTGAGTCCTTTTGATAATAAAAGAATAATCATACCATCGAAAACAGACACAATACCATGGGGCTTTTCGTTGTAATGTTTTCAATGCAAATTACAAATTACAAAAAAAGAAAAAAAAAGAAAAATTCTGTTGAATGAATAATTGAATGAATAAGTGTAAAATTCATTTAGTCGTCATGGGAGGCCCTAACGTTCAGAAACCAAATTCAATACCTAAGCGAATTACACATCATGAAATCTATAACAGCCATATTGCGCCATCACATACACGTGGTTATACTAATTACATAAAATATCATAAGAATGAGGACGGCACGTCACCAATAGGTATGGAGGATTATATAAGACCACGAAAAAATTATGATGATCAAATATTAATATTTAGAAATGATACTATTATGAAAAATGAGAAGATTTTAAATGATTTAAATGAATATGTGAACCAGTTTTGAGCATTATTTTTCTTACTTCCTTTCTCATGAAATTTGGAACCATAAACCGATGTTTTTCACACAATACATTTCGAAGTATCTACAGAAAAATTTGTTGATCACGTTACATTGCGTGTGATTCATTGTTGATGTAAGCAGTAAGAGCAATAAAGGTAAAAAGATTATCAGTAATGTGATATGAAAGAGCTGAATTTTGGCTTAGATTATTCACTTCAAACTAAAAAGTTAGTCTGCTTGAGTAAACATTCATCTATATTTAGGTATGAACCAATTCATTTTTACTTATTTTATCTAAGTATTGATTGTGGGTGAATTTCAGCTGTGGAAAAATTTGCTTACCCAACAAAATATTGTTATATAAACTGCAAAAATTTATTTTATCTGGTTATTATTATTTGAGTGTGCAAGAGTTAAGTAGAAATATATGAAAAATGTTATTCACTCTTATATTTTCCAATTTTTCCTCAATTTATCTCACATTTTCTCTAGAAGAGAATATCAATAGTGGAGAAAATCAAAGTATCCATTCAAACAATGGCTTCGAATTGTTATCTAGTGTCAAAAGTATCGAAAACATTGATAATGAAGGATTCAGCGAATCGTTATATTTTTTGGAAAAATATGGATACTTGGATATACTCGAAAATGAAATGTCCACTATAAATTTGAGCGATAAGAAATATTTAAATGCTTCAACATTATTTCAAGAATAATACGAATTGGATATAACAAAAACATTGGATAGTAGCACACTCGAATTAATGAATGAGCCTTGATGTGTTGTAACTGATAATTATGAGAATAGCTTACATAATAAAAAATTATTCTAGCAGCAGTCTATTATAACATGGGATATTATGAATAATAAAAATAAACAGTTATGGGAAGTTGTAACCAAAGCGACTGCAATTTGGGAGCAATATGCTGATATATCATTTGAATATGATGAACCAAGTATGAAACATGTACCAAATATTTTAATCTCTTTTGGACCAATACAACATAAATCCTTTTCATTGGTTAAAGAGTGTATTTTAGATTTTGATGGCCCAGGAAATGTATTAGGATATGCTTTCATTCCGAACCCAACCCACGTATCTATTGATGTACATATTGATAAATCAGAAAGATGGAGTTATAAGCTATCACATACAAAATTAGATAATGATCAGGGCAGTATCTCGCTTTTTGCTGTATTAGTACATGAAATCGGTCATTCACTAGGACTTGCTCACATCAGAAACAAAAATTCAGTCATGTATGCTCATAATAGAAATATTCGTTTTAATAACATATCAGAGTTTCAATTAGATGGTGATGATATAAATGCCATTCAAAATATTTATGGAAAAAAAGAGATAAATTCACCTGAAAATCATGAAAAAATACTCAAGTGGAACCAAAACAAGAAGAAACAATCTTAACACCCACATCTAATCAAATGAATCTATGTGATTTGAATAATGTGACTAAATTTCTAGTTATAAACGACAAATTGCTCATATTTTATGGAAAATGGTTCTGGAACAAAAATTATCTGAAGAAAATTTTCAGGCACAACCAATAAATTTACTGAACTGGCTACCTTTCATACCGAAAAATTTTAAAAGTTTATCTGCTGTCTATTATAGACCGAACAACGATATTGTTCTAGTAATAGATGATAAATTATATAGTATTTCATGGCCTGAGCTGGAACAATCAAGTCATCAAATCTCCTTAACACGAAACATTGAAAATAAAAAGGGTATCATTTTCACAAATTTAGGAAATACTTATATATTTTATGATAGTAATTATGTTGCAACATTTAGTGAGTGTAAGTCTGATATATCATTTTACGCTTTAATGAACACACAATTTCCAGGTATTCCTCAAAACATTGATGGAGTATTTCAATACATAAGTGGTCTTATATATTTTTTTTTAAATAATATTTTCTATGAAAAAGTGAGCATATGCGACAAGTTGTTAGAGCATCACATTTTGGTGATTCAATATTTGGGTTACAATGCCCTAATATAAGTATTTTGGAACAGCTAAGAAATTTGCTATCAAAATTAGAAAAATAGGAATAAAATATTTGGATTTGTTTTTTGAAACTGTTACAGCTTCAATATATCTACTACCAACAACTACAAAGCCATCAACACACTAACCAAACCAAAAGAGTTCATTGGGTTGCGTAACCTGAAAATTGGCGAGAAGTATTTTGTAAAAAATATTGAACGAAAAGCTGATACTAAATATGGTGAGAGAATCAAGCTGAAATTGGTCAAGTTTCAATTGTATTTGGGTGGAAGAGACAATCAAATTGATGATCTAACATTACAATTAATGTTGAAAGATGTGAAGAACAATAAACTCTACATAATTTCAAATGGAAGTAAAGGTAAAGCCGTAGATGTTGAATTCAATACTATTTGAAATGTTAATATTTAATTAGTTTAGTATACAGTTTTGAATGCTGATTACTCCTTGTATTTTTTGATAACATGCTGTAATTTTTATTAAAAATAAATATAAAAGTGAAATTGCATTCAGTATTAATTCATTATAGAAAATGCCTACACCAGTTGAATACAAATGCCCCTCATGCTATGGTGAAACAGATACACCAAATCATAAATGTGATTACTGTTTGTATAAAGAAATATCAAATAATTTAGAGCAGAAACACTAGTTTCAAAGCATGAGCAAATAAAATGTCTATACCACAATACTTCCTCCCTTTACCTACCCAGCCCTTATTCTTTTTACCATCGTTTTGTCATAATTCCTACTTGCTTCACCTCTTTTTCCTTCAACGAAGCTGCTGCTGATGATGCCACCAAATTGTAAGCCAAGTAAGCAAGTACAGATAATCATGATTGAGTTCCTTCAACCCACAACTCCCTCCACCAGAGGAGGCGGAGACGGCGGTGCTGGAAAATAAACTGCCATGCTTGAGTATGAAATATGGAAACAGAGAGATGAAAATTAGTCGCGATGCCAGTTTCAACAAGAGCAACTTTAAACAAAATAGAAGAAGTCGGTCTTTTAAATCAATTTATATGTAAATCGAAGATTTGTTATTCCATAGACTTATATCAAATAGAGTGTATGTATTTTCATAACGATGGACAGCGACGTTTTTCAATACCAGGAGATTGCGATCTTGTACGTTATAGCCATCAATCTTGCATTAATGACCTACACCTGAGTATAGGGTCGTTTTTCCCGGGTGACTTATCAAGAGTTGGTTGTAGAATAGTACAAGAGATGCATGATGTATATGCTTTTGCTGTTCCACCGTTGGAATATATTAATAAAAGATGTTTAGTTTGTGAATTTGAATTGGTAGGGACAATCCAAACAAAGAATTGACAAGCATGTGATATTTAATAGGCAAACATAATGAAAGTTTTTTAAATAAAATATTTTGTAACAATAAATAGAACAAATATTAAAAATATTAAAATTGGATATATTTTTATTTGAAGAATAGTATTACACTATATACAAGGTCTTATAATTATTTAATCAGTTTTCCTATAAATGGGCTCGACAAGAAAAATAATAACAACTCGCGGTGAATTTTCAACTTCAAATTTGAAATTTTTTAAGTCTGCAAGTAATATGTTTATGGAGTGTGTAAATAAGAGAATTTTGCTATGGAATGAACCAAATTGTGAGCCAGGTAAGTAAATTAAGATACAAACATGATGTAAATTCTTCTAAATAAAATATTTTGTAACAATAAATAAAACAAAATATTAAAATGAAATATATTTTTCATTTCACACTGTATACAAGTATAATCACAACTTTTACACATCCAGCAATCCTTAATCATGACATATCTTTCTGTCTCATAATTATCGTACCAGTTCTCCTGTAAATGCGCTCGACAAGAAAGATATCCTTGGAATATTTTGGAATTACACCAACTTGATGGAAATTTACTCCAGTTCAATTCAATTTCATTTGGTGCGTATATCATAACGAGCTCCATCGGCAAAGACTGAATGTCCTCTTCAACCATATGCGACAATATGTTGCTTGATTCATGGAAAAATTTTATGGCATTAGAAGTATTAAATCTATCACAAAACCATTTTTTCCAATCAAGAATATTCCTTATTCTACAATTATTGAACATTAGATTACTTGGTGTTTTATCAACATATAATATTGAATTGGAATGTAAGTTTTCAATATAAATCATTTTATATTCATTATTTAGAAGTTTTTCCAACCACACTTCCTTTTTTTCACCGGGCACATACACTTTTTCATAATTATTTACGTCATTTTTCAAAGCTTCGCACCGCTTTGCATATGAATATCTCCAAAGTTCCATTGCAAACTATAATTATCTTGTTGAGACAGCACTTGCAATTCACTTTTTTCACTTAGCTGAGAATATGAAAATGGTTGATTGAAGCAACCAGATTTGATTTCATTGGTTTGAAGATCAATACCCGCAAATTCTTTAATGATGAATTTATCATTTTTATTAATGTTAAAACCCTTAATATCAATTATAACTGCGGCAAACATTGTTCAATCTTGTTCTTATATTAGTATGTCGCAAGCAAACTGGGTGTTTGTATTGATGGGAGCAATATTTGTACTATCAATTATCGTTAAATTGTGTACGCAATTTCTTTTTTATCAACCCAGCTGTTGTAATCTTTAGAAAAGCCTAACCATTTCACATATATTCTGTTTTTATTCTTTTTCAGAATTTTTTCTATAAAATAAACATTTGGATGTCTAACTTCTTGAAGTTCTTGTTCGTAAAAAGCCCCCTGAAATATTTGATTGGATTTATCCTGTATAACATATGTTATTGGGTTTGTTAATTGGATTTTTTTCATTATGAATATTTCATTTGACCAATTTTGCGTGTATCCTTGTGAGAAAACAGCACGATTTTTACTGATTCGAACATGATCATTGAGATGAAATCAAGGCTTTTTATTTGGAACTATCTTAATATGGCTATAAACAGTTTTCAATAGTTTTTTCTCATTTTTTCGATTTACATCAATAGGTTTCATGCGAATAGTACTATGCTTCTTTTTATTATATTTCGAAATAACAATTGTTAGTAGCTTTAACCATTTGTGAGACTCCTGCAGACTGAATTTTTTATACTTAATACTTTCTAAAGTTCGATTTACGCGTTCAGCAATAGAAGCTTTCACAGCTTGTTTTGCAAAATAATGATTTATTTCATATTTTTTTGTTAATTTCTTGAAATCCTCATCATTGAATTCTCTCCCCAAATCAGTGTGTAAGTTTTTTGATACTCGCTTACTTGTTTTAAATATTTGCTTCAAAGCGGTAGACACTTCAATACTCGATTTATGTTTAATAGGCTTAGCTCAAACATATTTTGAGAAAATATCAATCACAACCAGTATGTAATTATAATTTTGGTTTAATTTAGCATATGGTCTCATTTCAACCAAATCAGCTTCAAAAGTCTCATCTAACCTTTGATTATAATTCGCCTTCTCTTGAAATGTTTACTTGCTGGCTTATAAAGTTCTTCAACTATTTCGCGTTTAATATATGTTGACATATTTTCTATTGTGTTTTATGATAAATTTTCAATTCTTTGAATAAAATATCCAAATCTTCTTTAACACTCCTTATTATTTGATCAGCTTTCTTAATCTTCTCATCAGCGTTTGATATGTGCTCAGTAACTTTATTATCAACAATATTTATTTTGCTTCCAAGCAAATCCACAACTAATTTAATTTCGTCATCCAAAAATTCTTCATTTACCGCATGGAAATCTGACGTAGGAGTGCTAACTCTTATCAATTTTTGATCGCCACTGCTGCTGCTGCTATCAGAATCATTTTAATCACAACACCCAAATTTATTATGATACACAGCGCCACTTTAATGTCCAAACTTGTCTAGTGGCATTTTGCTACTGATTATTATGTGATAATTCCGGCTTCTTTTAACTCCTCAATTATTGAAATAATTTCATTATTGTGATTATTGCTGCCAGCGTTCTTAGAAGCTATATATTTCTTCAATTTATCCACCAACTCGTTTGGATTATCATAAAATTCGTACTCAACATTTCTAGTATTATAACTTTTTAGAAGTCCTAAGCCAGATAAGTTATTCTTGCGTAATTATTATGGATCTTCAGTTGAAGAAACTGGACTAGTAGCCAATTAAAAATATTTCTTAGACTTGACATTCAATAATGGGCCTACAATATCTGTATATTTTTTTGCTTTGCTACCTTTGAGTTGCCCTGTGCTTATATCACCTTCACGCGCTGTGTTGGTAATATTCAATATTTTTTTAAAATAATACAAATCATTTTCTGTATATTTTTCTTTTGGCTCTTTTTTGAATATGAGTTCAAGTAAGCCAATTGTTGCAGGGAAAATGTTTTTTGTAACTCGTACACAGAAAGTACCCTATTACTGATCTGACTCACGCTTCGAAAGTTCTCAATTCCAAACCATGGTAACAATTTCCATTAATTCTCTGTTGACTGGGAATCAATGGATATTTTCTCCCGCTGGGTAAAAATGAAATTGTAGATCAAGGATCATGGATATGTTGGTTTTTTTTATTTCATTGATATATGTCAAATTGATATTTGAAAGAAATTTCTATTATTGAATGTGTCCGTTATAGTATGTGCATTTATTGTGAACGGGATAGCACAGAAAATGTGAATAATATCAATCAATAGAATAAATCATGTGAGTTAGGTTTCATTGTATTAGCTAACTGTAACATGATTGCATTTGCAAAAATCTGTTCATCAAATCGATAAGATAGTTTCGATACAACCAAATTTATTCAAAAACCTTAATAAAGGGGGTACTTCGGTGCACTTGTTACAAAAAGTAGCGTATGCAACATGGACACTGAACGACTGTCATTATTGTCACGGATAAATTTGACTGCACGGAGCTACGCCTTGGGCTTTGCCCTCGCCTTCGCCTCGTGCTTCGCCCTCGCCTTTGCCTCATACTTCGCCTTCGCCTCTGCCTCGGGCTTTGCCCTCGTCTTTACCGAATGCAGCCAAATTTATCCTGGACAAAAATGACAGTCGTTCGGTCCTTGTAGCATAATATACTATTTATCGATGATTATATTTCCATCATAAAAATCAACAGCTTCATTACCCATTTCAAAATAATCACAATCAGGTGTTTCTCTATAATTAACACCATATGTGTCATCTATTTCGTTTGAACGTGTTATAACTCATTCAATATATTTTCGAAATAATGGATCAAAACGATTTGAATAACTCCCCATGGCTTTTTTATCATGTGCTATTTCTGTTTCAGTATGTGTTGATAATTGTGAAGGTGAATCTATTGGAATATCACTTTCTGCAGCAGCTTGCTCTCCCAAAATACCGCGTTGATCATCATTTTTCTCTTCCCCCCTCCTATTCCTTTCCTAATGAATTTTGTTTTGAACGGGTGTAACGTTTCGTGAAGTTTCATTATTTTTTGCTAATTTACTAGTAATTGGTGTAAAACTTTTATCAAGCCCTGATTCACGTTCTATCTCACTTTTCTTCAGTAATGCTAGTTTCTGTTTCACATTTTTTCTGGCTTGTATTATTTCAATTTTTTATTCACATTCATGTTTGAGTATACCAAAATAAACAATGAACAATACACGGCTTTTGTATGGGCTTATATACTGAATAGCAGGGCGGTTTTGAACCGAGGGTGGTCCTTAACCGAGGTGGTTATCAACCGAGCCTGTTTAAAACCGCTATATCCATTCAAAGAGATATAAAATTATTGAATCCTTTTCTATACCTGCCAAAATTCAAATCAGATTCCTTAATAATAACCAAGAATCCATATTTATCTTTCCAACATATTGCACATATTTTTTAGAAGTTATCAAAACTCATATCTGTACCTACATGATCATTGTACATATTTCGTAGATTCAACTCATCTTGTTTGAATGATATAAGCATATACGCATTATCACGTATTAGATGTTTTGGCATTCTTGTATAGGTTTGTGACAAATAAAAACAATCAATCAATTTATGTCTACCCATTGAAAAGTAATCTCGTATAATGTCCTGCTTCTCACAAGCGATATCATCAAATATAAAAACGGAATTATATTTAGCTTCACTCGGCTTCGTTATTTTTCCACTGCTATTGTATGTATGATAACCAATATTTTTTATCGGTTCCAATGAATTCTCAAGATATACATATTTCGGTTGAAAAAAAAATTTGAAAATATATGAACATTTTCAAAATGTAACCCGTTCGGATGCTCTAAAAGTGCAATCAAAGTATTAGTTTTTCCACATCCAGAAGGACCACTAATGAGACAACGGATGGTTGATGGAAGTAAAACACTGTGTCTTGGTTTATAATTAGATTCTATACTATCATTCAAATCATAATTTTGAACACTCAATGTATCTTTTTGCTTCAATATCTTCATCATAACTGAAATTGAATATAAAACTTCAATGATAATATATTTTTTCAGTTTAATGTGTACTTTCAATGATTGAACACGGTAAAAGAAGAGCTAGCAAGCATACTCACAGTGGTAGTGGAATTTCAAATAAAACAATTAATAAACTACCTATAGAACTTCATATACCTGGTTACAGATACTGTGGACTGGGGACAAAACTGGACAAAAAGCTTGCTGACGGTGATCAAGGTATCAAGAAATTAGACGCAGCGTGTAAACTCCATGATATAGCCTATTCCAAGAATAATAATTTGAAAGAACGACTTAAAGCAGATAAAATATTGGCTGATACAGCAACAAAGAGATTTCTTTCTAAAGACACACCTCTTGGAGAAAAAATAGCTGCTTTGGGTGTTTCTGGGATAATGAAGGCCAAAGTTAGGTTAGGTGCTGATATAAGTCATAATTTGAAGAACAAAAGAAAAACAATAACACGCAAAAATAAAAAGAAAAAACTGAAGAAAAATCCATAAGTTAACTTCAAAAATGAACTGGAACGAATTCGCTCGAAGTTACTGAAGACTAACTCTTCCGATACGAATATTTCAATTGCTCTAAGAGAATTCGCTAAAAACAAGAAAAAAATAAATAAACCAAGAATGATTCCAGTACCAAAAATAGGTGACATATTACCGCTAATACCTATTTTTGCAGGGTTAAGTGCGTTAGGGGCTCTTACTGGGGGCGCTGCAGCAGTAGCTAAATCTATCAATGATGCTCGATCGGCTAATAAGCAATTGAAAGAAAACCAACGACATAATAAAATTATAGAATTTGTAGCGTTAGGTAGAGGAATATATTTGAAACCACATAAAAAAGGGTTGGGTCTTCACTTATCTCCAACGAAACCACAGCAAAAAAACTGATAGAAAAGCTATCAAAACATGCACTAAGTAATATTGAACAGTTAAAATTTGCAACAGACCTTAAAATCAATAATTTTAGAGGAGTTTTTATGCGAAACAATTTACCTTAACAAATAAAGTTCACTGAATGTTGAATAGTTAATCTGGATAATTATGATAGTTCAGGTACTCATTGGGTGGCATGTAAAAAATACTGTGACAATGTTATATATTTTGATAGTTTTGGTAACTTGAAACCACCAAAAGAATTAGTGAAATATTTTGGAAGCAAATGTAATATAAGGAATAATTACAATCAATATCAGCAGTATGATACCATTAATTGTGGACACCTTTGTTTAAAATTTTTATGTAAAGAATAATGTAAGAAAAATACTTTTAGTAATAAATAAACAATCATGTCGTACACATTTACTTTCTCTGATGGAAAGTCTCATCTAAAAGCTACAATACATCCTGCTATTGTGAGTATGCGATAGGTCTCATCAATTTTGAGTCATATAATTCTATCCCAAATATTGATGTGCGCAATAATAAATTTTATTTCGGTAATAAAACAATAACTATACCAAATGGATGATATGAGCTTGAAAATATAAATAACTTTTTGGAAAGAAAAGTGAAGAATAGTAACAAAGATTTCAAAATTTCTATTGCTGCTTATAACAATACTCTGAAATGTGAAATGCTTGTTACAGAAGAAGTTGATTCCACAAAACCAAATACCATCAGAGAATTATTGGGCTCTAATGCTGGAATTTATAAGGCAAATACGCTTCATATATCTCAAAATTCTGTAAGCATGATTAAAGTAAATGCAATTTGTATTGAGTGTAACATTGTAACTGGTTCTTACGCTAATTCCAAACCCGTACATCAAATACATCAGTTCTTCCCGAGCATTGCTTCCGGGTTCAAGATTAGCGAAAATCCCTTGAACGTTATCTATTTACCAATCGACACACACATAAATAATAATATTGAGCTTGCAATAGTTGATCAGAACGGAGAATTAGTCAATTTCCAAGGAGAGCTCATAACAATCAGATTACATTTGAAAAAATTGTAAAGAAAATAATGGGGATAATTTATAATGATAGTACCGAATTATATGAAGAAGAACATGTTCACAGAATCTTCAATACAAAACGAGAAGTACAACAATCAGCATCAAAAAATAGAAAATCAAGTTTCCAACAAAAGAAAAAACAATTAACATCGGAAAATAGAGAGTACTCAAAGAATTTGGGGCTCAACGTGTTATAAGAAATGAGTAGTAATATTTTTAATATATCGGAACGTATATATTTTGATGAGAAAATACAATATGCAGAAACTCATACTTATCAACCCTATTCACCAACTTTATTGAGTAATAATGATGAAATCAGAATGTCTATACAACAACAAGATCTATACACATTACCATCAAATAGTTATATATATATATATATATATATATATATATATATATATATATATTAAGGGTCAATTATTAGATCATAAAAATAAACCAACTAAAACGGGGCATCTTATAAACAATGGACTAATGTACCTTTTTGATGAGATTCGCTACGAAATTGGTGGAATTGTAATAGACCGAATACTTAATCCTGGAATTACCACAACACTGAAACATTATTGCTCATATTCAGCCAATGGAAGTTCCGCTTTACAAAATGCTGGTTGGCTACCAACACCATCGGCTAATACTCATTCTTTTGATGAATCAAAGGGAAACTTCAGCTTTTGTATACCTCTTCGCATGCTATTAGGATTTGCTGAGGACTATAAAAATATTCTTCTAAACTTACGTCAAGAATTGATTCGTTTGCGTAGTAGTCATGATAAAAATGCAGTTTTATCAACTAGAGCAGATGAGAAACAAATCCTGAACATGAAATTAAACGAAAATCCAATGGCACGTACCACACATCAAAGTTTCAGATCAGGAGAAATTTAGACTTATCAAATACATTGGGAATAATTCAGAAATATCTATGCCATTCCGTGCATGGGAATTACATGAATATCCAGTTTCACCTACAACCCAACATCATACATGGATTGTAAAAACAGCTGCACAGTTAGAAAAACCTAGGTTCATTATTTTTGGATTTCAAATTGATCGTAAAAATAAATATAACAAAAATATGAGTCAATTTGATCATTGTTATTTGAATAATTTCAAGGTGGAATTGAACGCAGAGGTTTATCCCTATGATAGCATGAACCTCAATTTTGATGATAATCAATGGTCTATTTTATATAACATGTACAGCCAATTTCAATTTGCTTACTAACAAAGAAACATTGACCCTATTTTCACACCTAAAGAATTCTTAAGATATTGCCCCATTGTTGTTATGAATACACTCTATCAGAATGAGACTTTGAAGTCTGGACCTATAGATTTGAAACTCACTTTTGAAACAAGTAAAAACATTCCTGCTAATACAACTGCTTACTGTTTAATATTGTATGATAAAATTGTTAAATACATACCACTAACAAAAATTGTACGATTAATGTAATAAATAGTTTCTATTTTAAATAAATAAATTACATGTGAAACATAATATGTATTATATTGAATTTTAACCTTATCTTTGTGTTTAAACTTCATGAATTTCTCTTATCACAAACTCGCTTGCTATGTGTGACATAGCACGTAATTAACACGTGATATAAATCAATCTCGGTTTCGAAATTTTCAATCTCATTGTACATCATTCAAAATGTATGTGCTCCACGCCTGTCTTTCTAGAACAATAAACCGATAGCCCACATCATGACCTTTCACAGATAAAGAGTTTAAATTGGAATTATCAGTTCAATTCTATGGGGACTTATGAAGAATTAATTGAATCCTGTATTGAAGAATTGACATTGAATTTTAAGCAAAAATTTTAGACAACAAACCATGATCATGACTTTTCACTGATAAAAAGTTCAAATTAGAATTATCAGTTCAATACTATGAGCACTTGAGGAATTAATTCAGAAGCTTGTATTGAAGAATTTTGGAATAGAATCTTTCAAGCTCAGGTTTTGAATATTAATGACTGTTACTATGCCAAGTATTGAATTTTCGCATCGCCAATCACATCGCTAAGAATTCAAATCCATCAAGTCACCAGCGACATCTCTCAAAATCCAAATTTCACCACCAATACTCAGATTCTACCGCCGAAATTCAAATTTCCCCCACCACACTGTAACATCTCTGGCTCCAAACTACAATTCCAACGTCCTAAATTCAAATTCTACTAGCCAGAATTCAAATTTTCCCGCTTCTGCTACTGGTGTCATCTCTCATCCAAATGCATAAACATGCACCAGCGCCATCTATCACCCAAATTCTGATCCGCACCACAGCGCCATCTATCATTGAAACGCTGAACTACTGATACATACAGTCTGTCCATAAAGAATTTCGCCGCCGCTACGCCGCCGCCACAGCTATATACAGGCTGTCCACAAAGGTTTTTTGGTCCAGAGCTCTCATATATATCCTACTAAGGAGTTAACAAGAAAAAATAAGAATTTCTTCAAATTACTTGGGTTCTATTTGAAAAAAAATTAGAAGAGAGAAAAACAGAATGAGTGATATATTGGATGTAACGTCAGGAATATCTTTTGATAATGCAATAAGTCGAATTGAAATGCACAGCCATCAACCGTTGGTTGCATCAGCATTTTACAATTGTGATGAGATTTGAATTCAAATTCAACAGCAAGACATATACACATTACCAAGCCAAAGCATCTTATATATTGAAGGTAAATTATCAACAGAAGAGAATGCCGTACCTCCTAATGATACAAAAATAGCAAATAATGGTATTGCATTTCCATTTGATGAAATTGAATACTTGGTGAATAGTGTTGAGATAGATAAAACAAAAAATGTTGGAATTACATCTACTTTGAAGGCATATGGCTCCCTAACTAATGTTGAAAGTAAAAATCTGAAAAACGCTGGATGGGGGCAAAACATTAACATTTTAGATGCTAATGGAAATTTTAATGTTTGTCTCCCTTTAAAAATGCTACTTGGGTTCTGTGAAGATAATACGAAAATTATGGTAAATGTTAGACAAGAACTAGCACTTATAAGAGCAAGAACTGATGTGAATGCCGATACATCTACAGCTAATTTGAAATTTCAATTGAATAAAATACATTGGAGAGTTCCTCATATTCATGTTAACGATGAGTATAGGTTAAAATTATTGAAAATGATTGATTCAAATCGTTTTATATCGTGTGCTTTCCGTTCTTGGGATTTATATGAATATCCTGCTCTTTAATTGTCGGAAAAACAAACATGGTCGATTAAATCCTCTACTCAAATGGAAAAACCCAGATTTGTTATTATTGGTTTCCAAACTAATCGTAAAAATCAAAAAGATAAAAACAGCAGTCACTTTGATATTTGTAATTCAACAAGTATAAAACTATATTTGAACTCAGTTTGTTATCCATATGATAACCTTAATCTTGATTTCAAGAATAATCATTATGCCTCACTGTACGATATGTATGCGGAATTTCCTCAAGCTTATTATAATTACTACGAAACATATATTGGACCAGCTCTTAGTAAATCAGAATTCAAATCAATTGCTCCAATTATAATTATAAACTGTTCTGATCAAAATGATTCAATATAAAATAGTGCTGTAGATGTTAGATTAGAATTTGAATCTAGTGAGAATTTTCTTGAAAACACAAGTGCATATTGTTGGATCATTCACGACAAAATTATAGAATATAACCCACTCACAAGTGCAATTGGAACTTCAGTATAAAATAGCCATTGAAACAACTAGGAATGGAGTTAATTGTTGATATACAGGGATTTAATGCGGAAAATTTTATAATAGTAGCAAAAGAAATTGCTATCATGTCGAAAGATGGGAATGAGCTGTGTCATTTATTATTTGAGCCTCCATTTTCCTGGAACCAACTGGAATCAAAATATAGAAGACAAGCTGTTTGGTTATATAAGAATTATCATGGTTTTCGTTGGGATGATGGATACATACCATATACCAAACTTTCGGAGACAATTATACCTATATTAAATAGGGCAAAAGTGATATATGTTAAAGGTGATGTGAATAAAGTATAGCTTGAGTCATTCAATAATAAATACAATGTTATATCTTTAGAGGAATGTAGAGCTCTTAAGAATATTCTTTCACGAAAAACTTGTTTCAATCACTGCAATAACTGTGCAATAAGTAATGTATATAAAATTAGAGACTATTTAGATGATGAATTGTATAAATCAATTTATATATGATAAATATAGTTTTTGAAAAAGAATATATTTGTCTTCTATTTTTAAAACTTGTTATAAGGCTTATTGATTATTCATTTTTTTTTTTTATTTCAAGTAATTGTATGAAGCTAGTACCAACTTGTTTTATGTTTTATTAATAAGTTATTGTTTTCAATTTTATTTGAAAGTTATTTTAATTCAAGTATTATAATAAAAGAGATTGTATTTTTTCAATACATTATCAGTTTTTATTTTGCTTTCGTGAAGATTGGAAGTAAAAAAAAAAATTTTCATGGTGTGTTTTAAATATTAGCAAATTATTTATTACAAGTTTATGAAGACACGTGCGCATCGTCAAAAAGAAAAAGTGAATGGTATAAACAAATTATAAAAGAAAGCTCAACCGATCACGAAATACTTGAAATAATTGGTGATTCAGCTTGTGTTGCATATATTTGTAAAAAACTAAGTGACAACTCATTTATTGATATATTAAATTTATTCAGTGATAATGATTTATTGAATATTTGGGAAAAAATTCCAGTTTCTTACAAAATAAACCCTAATGTGATGAAGAGACTACCATGTGTGGAACATTGGAATTTACCTACTCAACACCTACAAATGGGTGGTCCACCACCTTGTATTGGAGATTGTGAATCCTTTAATTTTTAATTCATTCAATCTGTTCTGGAAAAGTTAAAGTAGAAAATGTTAATCTTAAAAAAAGATATATAATTGTGCAAATAGTGTTATTTTATATAACTAAGCATTTTTGTTATATATAACCATTCTTATTCAAGAAGATGCTAATAAAAATATAAGCTGAAACATGTTGTTCTTTTATCTACTTCTATTGTTGAGTATAAGTGTTTATTCTAGTGTTAACCACTTCCAATTAGTTGTAAATCATTTAAATCATTATGGTTACTTAAATTTAACAACTAATGAACTATTCAAACTAGATGAAAATAGCACGATATTCAAAGAAGGATTGAAAACATTCCAACAAAGATATAATTTACAAAATACGAGTGAAATAAATAAGGAAGTGATTGATTTTCTACAAAAATATAGATGTGGTGTTGAAGATATATATTCCCAAACTCATCCAATAAAATGGGTCAATAATACAATTTATTGGAAATTTTATGGTAATATTCAAGAACAGAACCTTGTGCTGGATTTAATCGAAATGGCATTTGAAGTTTGGTCTAATCACACAAATCTTCATTCTATAGAAGTAAATAATCCTTATGATGCTACTATTTTAATATCATTTGGAACATCACCCCATCACTATAGCTATTTCACTCACAATTTTTGTAATAGTATACTCGATAGACCAGGCAACATATTGGCACACGCAGAATACCCCAATACAAATATGCAATCAAAAGTTCATTAAGATTCAACAGAAAGTTGGTCTTAAAAGCTAGTAAAACCAACAAATGGTGACATGAGCCTATTTGATGGACTTGTACACGAAATTGGACACTCTCTTGGAATTGAACATTCAAACATCCCATATAGTATTATGTTTCCAGCATACGATAATAATGTATTCAAAAATGGTAATGGTAAACCTTATGGTTTATCTGTGGATGACATAAATGCTATTCAATCTTTGTATGGGAAAAGAAACCATAATACCATCCCAACAACAAAATATTACACTAAGGCTAATAATGTTATAACCGAAGCAACTATTATTCCAAATTTTCAACCTAATTTATGTAAAGTAACAAATGTTAACAAGTTTTTAGTACTTAATAAGAAACTATATGTATTTAAAAAGTCGAGAAATTTGAGTTTTCCCTTTTTAATATCAGTTGTCCAGATATTAGTCTATATGAACAACTGGAAATATTGTTATCAAAACTAATAAATGATGCTTAGATTAAGTTCATCATACTTACATTGATGTTATTCCTTAGCTTTCATTGAAATCTGTAAGTTTTGTAAAATAAAAATCAAAAATATAAATAATTAACCAAATTTCTCATAAAACTGTTTATTTATTTTTTTCCTTATCAAACGAATACACTCAATTACACTTACATTATGAACAACTATTATTGTTAATAGGTAGATTCACAGAAATAATATAGTTTAATTATTCAATTTATTTCTAATATTTCATCAATATTCTTCCCATTAGAATTCTGAAGAGTATCATTAACTTCATCTGAATAGGCTAATAACATTTGCTTTATTGCTAAATCATGAATATTATCCAAATTATTAACTATATTATAAATATTAGAGAAAATTTTTCCTTCACATATTAAGAGCATTCTGTACAGTTTATGCTAGTGGTGCGCTCCGGGGTCGGCATGAGGGAAGACGAGTAGGAGGCGGGACTTATAATAGCGGACCATTTGTAGTATTCAGTTGAACTAAGCTCTCGCACTGTTATCTACAATCGATGTTTTTTGGCAGCGTACTATTAGTCTACCTACCGAAATACTTATTTGTACAGAGAAATAGGTGAACAATTGTTTTATTGTTTCCGTATGAATAATAAACATGAAATTTTTTCAAATAGGTACTTCAAATCAGACCATACTTACATTTATATTACTTCTGTAAAATAAATAAATGAATATTGTATGTATTTACTCATTTCTTTTTGGAAGAGTTCTAAAAATGATTAGTACATGAATGATTCATTTAAAATAAATATGAAATTGCATATAATTGCGCTAAGATGAAGCAGTTTTATATTTATTTTACATGAATAATTCCTATACTAAATATTTTAAAACTATAACAAATCGGAACTATCTTGAAGATAAATGGAATATCTTTAGAAAGATGCAACAAAATAAACATTAAAAATCATATAATTTCGCAAAACCCTGGAGAAAGTCTTGTACGTCAAAAATGTGGGTAGTTTAATTGTAAATAAAGTTTGTTTGAAAAATAAACAAATGGTAATATTCACAATAATCGAGTAAAAAAAAAAGAATATATATATATATATAGTATATATGAATTTGGTTACATAATGACTACATTGGGCTCTCAACTTGCTTATTGTATTTATACAATTATACAAAACCGTATAATAATTTCAATTAAGATAATTTTTTTACATATGTTTTCTTTTTTTCAGAAGCCTTAACAATATAGTCTGGATCTCTAATTTCCATGTTTCGCGTATAACGCGGATCCACTAACTCTGGAAGCACACAATACAAATAGAATTTTTTTAGTTTAGGCACCATAGTTTCCCAAAACTCTTTGTCCATTTTGATATGCTCAATTTTCATGGGGTTGATATTATGCCCGGTCCATACACCAAATGAGCATATATTTCTGCTTGTTATATTTAATTGACCTTGCACTTGGAAATACCAGTTATGTTTTTTGTTTACAACATATTCATCAGAATCCTGCAAATAGTTCCAAAATGTTATTTTTTTCAATTTAATCGCTTCATTAGAATCTAATTTGTAAGAAGAAGTTGGACATTCAACTTCAACTAATGTTTTGCTATCTACAATACCATCAGGTGATGCACCTAAATAAGGTAACCTTTCAAAAACAAATAGTCCACAAGGGTTGATTTTGATTTTTTCTTTTTGAGCTAGGCAATCCAATGCTATTTTTTCATTTTCTTTTCCGTGGCATAAAGATGGGATATTCATTAGCTCTGTTTTATATAGCAGTTTCTCTACTTATTTGCTGCAGCTAGTAGTATCTCTTCGTTTACATATAGTTCCAAAATTTGATGCCGTTAGCATTTTCCGTCTTTCTTCAAGCCATATGTCACTATCAGCTTGTAATCGCGTCTGCTCTTCCAAGTCCTTCATTTCTTCCTTCGTTTTTTTCAATTTATTCAAGAAAAGTTCCATTTCCTTCTGTAATTGTTCTTCAGGTAAATCCGGTTTTTGGCACTGTTCACCATAATACTGGTCGGTTTTTGTTAAAGCCGCCTTGGTGTGCTTGGTTTTGACACGCTTTTTCTGAATTTTCTTTGCAGATTTTTTTAATCGCCGAATCTCAATACGTTTTGCATGTTTTCCTGGGCTTTTACCTTTACATAAAGTTTTATGTAATTCGTAATGCGGTCTCCTGGTGTTGAAGGACACAACAGCGGCGTAGCATCGAGAACGGTACGAACGTCTACTACTATAATTAATCCGTTCACCACCCACAAATTAGGCTATAATAGAGTTGAACTGTTCTACAATATTACTGTTCATATTATATAGTAGACTTCTAGAATGCAATGCTAGCTGCTGAACAATTCTTTCCAATTTAGTGTGGACTGCTGGATATTCGGTACGGAGAATGTTATAAAAATTCTCTCCATCTTTTTTTTTGGCAGAAGTATTGAGAACACTCTTTATGCTCTCCAAATACGTGACGTATTGAATTAATTAGATCGTTTTTAAAATTTTGAACTGCACTCTGGTTGTTGGTCTCATTTTTTCTATAATTCACTGCACCAATAACAGCATTTCGGAACCTCAAAGTTTTACCCTCAATTTTAGTCTTTAATTTTTTTTGGAATCTTATATCTTGCTCTACTTGATTAATCTTATTGCAAAAATTGCGTAATAAATGATTTGTACATTCGATTTTTTGTACTGTTAAATCATCATACGGACGCGATTCCAAGATTTTTTTGTAAGTGCTACTATCACCATCTGCTATAAATTTTCCATATTTAATATTATACATCTCCATACTCATTTTAAATCCTTGCGCCAATATTTCAGCTTCCATAGCTGAAGAACTGCCGTTATAATTTTTGTAACAAGAATGTTCATTTGGCTCCACATTTTTTGTTTTTGCTCTTGCACAAATGCAGCAAAATTTATTTTTCATCCCGATGTACAAGACTTCTCCAAATGTATGTCCAATAATGGCAGCAGCGCCGGAAAGGGCATTATAATTTTTTCGGTAGGATCTTTCCGACCAGCAACCATCGGCAACTACCGTTATCACAGGTGTGCCTCTAGCATCAACATTATGTGTTTCGATGGCGTGCTTAGCTTCTCTTTCAGCAGTTTTTTCCATTTGTATTACAGCTGTTTTTTCCCAACCATCACATACCTGCTCGTGGTACTTCTGGTAAGTTTTTCCTGACATACAAGGAATGTCCAGTGATCCCATAAACTCTTCTAAATTGTAATTTCCACCGTCTATACTCATGATACCGGCAACAGCTGCGCTATTTACATTTAAAATGTCATCCCCAGACTGCTCAGATGGTACGTTAAATATCTGATTGCACATATTGCACTTAAATTTAAAAACTGACAATAATCCATGTCTCTTCTCACGGATCATTTCAATATCCTTCAAGGTACAATTAAACTGAGGAGAATGATCGGATATAGCCTGAAGCTTTTCATAAAAGAACTGTACATCTATAATTCGTCGGCCAGTTATTTCGTTCTCAATTGACTTATTATCAACGGGGGCTTCCTCGTCAATCAGAGAGCTAATTTCAGCTCCGTCTTCGTTGTCCGTATCTAGAATTGCATCAATTGTTAAATTTCATATAAATCTAAACTAACGTTCAATATTCACCTTTAATTTTTGATTCCGTCTTGAAATCATCTGAAAAGCTACAACCCTGTTGTGGTGAGTCAATTTCTGCGACGTCAGCAGTTCTACGTCTGAATCAAAATAAAAAAAAAATTGTTGTTTCAATGAAGCACTAACAATTGGATGCAAAGCTCAGTTGAATTTGAAACTTCATATCTTCTATAAAATTTTGCGGATTTTAATGAAATTTTTATTATATTGTAGCTTGAAGATTCATGCAAAATATATTTGAAAATAATATTTGCCTTGAGTTAAAAATTTATGTAATTGTATCAAGTCAAGACTTTAGTTTTTATTTCTTTATGCTACGTAGAAACCAGAATAAAAATTAGAAATTACCCGCTGTCCATTTCTTGGATTGACTCTTCATTATCTGAACTGCTTTCATTTAAATTTGGCAAATCTGTTTTTCTGCTCCTGCAAAAATAGAAACTTTTGAATTCCAATGAATTGTATTTCCACAGTAAACTAATATTTTGTACAAGCGTGCGTCAAAGTAGGCTTTACGTACATCATTTTGAAAGAAAAAATTGATACAACTTGATATTTTCGAGTAATTTTTAGTACAAGAAATATATGAGAAAATGCATGTTCTTTGCTTATTTCAATTGCTGCAACTTAAAGTTGAGCTTGAAAAAATTAACAAAAATACGAAATTAAAGACGAAATTCTGAACTTTTATTTATTATTTGATTACGCATTCGGGTTATAATCAAATACTAATTGGAAAATGGACGATGCTAGCTCAAAAACATCAAGCTCTGCCAAAATGACCAGACTGCCAACTTCGAAATCTCTTTTGGATTTGGTGATTTGCAATTATTAAAAAAAAAAATGTGAGAGAGCCTGTAATTCCACAATATGTGGTTCTTGTAACAAGTGATGTTTGTAGAAATTTACCTAAAATTTCAATGCTAGAGCATGAAGATGTTGTTATGTCAAGAAATAAGAAGGCTGTACAAATTTGCCAAAAAAATTGTAATAAACTTCCAATTGTTTTATAAAATACATCTTATTCTCGGGATTATTCATGGACATAATTTTATTTATTCTAAAAACCTCCATATTGAGTACGCAATTTTAATTTCTACTTCATTTCTATATAATGATCTCAATCAGCAAAAAAACCATGTTCAAATCATCATCTGTTTACGCTTTGAGCATATATAAATTATATTTTAAAATACAGATTAAAAAATTTTTGTACGTTCTAAATTGTCGATATATTGTATCCTTCATTTTTAATTTGGAAAATCTCATGTCAAATCATTCATCAGCATCCCAAAAAACTCCTGGGTACCCATTTTCAAAAAATATTTATATTGTTTTTATAAAACTTAATTTTGTTCTGTAAAAAAACGAATTTATGATTTTAGCTTCGAAATTATGAACTTTTGAGGAGCAAATATATTTTTATTGTTTTCTTCACCCAAAAAATTACCTAAAAATCTAGTTTCAGCGACATCACATTTTATGAGAGATTTTTCTGAATTCATCTCTGACAACTGGGCTATCTATCTTTTAGTTTAAATTTTAAAAGCAAAAACTTAGCTATATTTTGTTTGCGTGAAACAATATTTTATAGGCATTTGGTATGAAATATACTATTCTTCTAATCGATTTATATAACTATGATTGTCAATATTTGGATCGTTATTCGACGGATCGAATTTAGTTTATTCGTTGGCATTAAATTGTCTATAACTAAAATTAATATTATTTATTTGTAAAGATAAATGTGTTCATGCTTATTTTCATAGATAGTGCAAGATTTCAAATTCCTTTAGAGATTATGACGAATTTTATTACTACCCTCAAGCAGGTAGCAGCTTCAAGGGCACCTTCTGTATAAATTCGGAGAAAATTTCTTGAAAACAGTTGTAAAACATAAAATTCTCCATTGCATGAGACTTGTAGTAGATTTCTAATGTTTCAAGTTCATGGTATAAAATTTTTAATAAAAACAAGTAGAAATCAACACTTATTTTATAAACAGCACAACAATAATAGAAACTAACGTAAGAAATGATTAAAATTTGCGTAGCATAATGTAATGTAGCATTTCTCATAATGAAAACTAGATCAAATTATGCTGGACACTCATAACATTTTTTGACATGACGGTATATAGGTATACGAATAAACTGTAAATTTTTTTACATAATTGGAGAAAAAAGTTACATTCCTACCAATCCTATCTTGATATAATTGAAAATAATTTTATTTACCTGTTATAACGAGCTATGTTTCTACACTTCTTTCGTCTAGCAGACAAATACAGTCGCTTCTTCACTCCGATTCTTGCATCCTTCTTCTTATCCATCTTTAGAATAGATAATTATTGAATCTAAAATCCTGAAACATAATATTAAATGCTCTTCATTGGGTATTCAAATGTGTAAGTAATATTAAAATCAAATTTATTGAGAAAGAATATATTCAAGTAATTTTTAGCTTCTGCTGAAGAAATCAATCACTGAAGAAAAATTAATAGCATAATTGGACCTTGACCATTCATTTTTATCTAAGATGTACAAAATTGGAAAAAGTGTAAAAATTTTAAAGATTTAATATTACATGATTGAAAGAAATTGAGGTTAAACTGTCAAAATACCTCTATGTTCGCTTCTTCATACATACAAGAATGAAAAAATTATAAATAAAACTACTTACCTAATTCAACAATAGGCTTTTGATTCTATGTCACTTATTGTCTTTTATAAATCTACTATAATCCGCAAATCGCAAAATCAAACTACACAAAATAAACACACCACACGCCTCGCACTACCAATTCACTATAACTCCAGAAAATTTCCAATCGTACTATTTTTCTGTTTATGGGAAGGACTTTTCTCCCCAATAACTGACTCACAATTTCAATGACACGGTTACAACTGCAAACTATGTCTGGTCTACTGTAATACAGTGATGTTAGAAAGATTGGCGCTAGAGAGCAGTATAGTACAGCCATGAAAAATGAACTTTTGGACCTGATTCCCTATACAAATATTTACTGTATTATTGTATGGATATGATTAATTTCTCCAAAAGTTGTTCATAAAGGTTCAATGAAGGTTTCCTATGTTTTAGATTTTGCATATTTTGCTTCAGATCCTTTCAAAATGAGATTTAAAAAGGTTCAATTTAGTGACAATTTGTTACCATTTTCTGAGGAAGATAGATAAATAATTGAAAAAATTGCACATGGGAAACATAGCTTGATCTTTCATCTTTCCATATTTCTTGATTTCATAACAAAAATATATACCAATTGACCCGTAGTTGTATAGGCGCAAAGCGCTTTTTGGACGTAAATTTTAGCTGTACAGAATGCTCTTTTAATGACTGTTCTACAATATTAGAATAGTAGTTGAAAAAGTTTAAAGATTCCAAGTACTATATTGTAAAATTTAGAAAATCTGAAATTAAAAATAAACTGTCAATACTTGTATTGCTCAGATAAATTTGTTTATTCTGTGACTCAATGATAATAATTTTTTCATTTTCTATAATATCAAATAAAATTTTATTATTAAAAAATGAATATGATTCTATTGTTGAATTACCATTCAAATAATCCATAATGATATTATGAGTCATAAGGAACTCATACCACTCACATACTTTGGATTCTATAAACTTTTCAATTCTATTGTTATTCAATCTAACAATTATTCCAAAATTTTGTGCTGGATTAATACCAACACATACACAAACATTCTTATTCAAAAACTGTCTATGTTCTATAATTAATTCATTATCATTAATACCAATCACAGGGAATGGTGGTGGTAAATTATTAAATATTGGATCCAGTGTTACTTCTTTCACAAGTTCAGCAATTTCTTGGTCAACATTTATAACATTTCTACTTGATTCTGCTGTAATTCCATTTTCAAGTTCACCAGTTTTTTGATCAACATTTATAACATTTTTACCTAGACTAATTCTTCTTCTCCTCATTGATTTTCCATCTTGGGAAATTTGTTTACAAGAAGCTTTCTTATTAGCTGGATATTTTCCACCATTATTGTTCGTTTTCACTTGCTATAAGTAATTCAACAATTCAACGTGAAAAATGTGTATCAACAGTGAATAAAACAATAATATTCCTGTCATTCTATATATTTTTCTTATCATTCTATACAAATCCTGCGCAGTAAAACGTTCACACATGAAGATTATTATGAAAAAAAAATATCCAATAACTTTTGGAAGTAATGTTCTTATTACATATTATTTTTCTTCAAGATAATTATTTTCTGTGATCATTTAATCTATGCTCCAACATTGGTGTTAAAATAATGGAATATTGCTCAATTTTATATTGGAAACGGAAGCGATCTCTTGCATATTGCTCCCATATTCCTTGACGACTCAATTTGTATGCATATTTCCACGCTATCATGTGATGTACTATTACTTTATCATTAAACGTTACAGATTTCATACCAATTGAAAAATTTATAACAAAAAGCTTGTAAAAATTGAAAATAGAGAGCATAAAATTCTAACAGCTATTTATAATACAAAATGATACGACTTTATCACTATCTAAGTCCAAATTTCCGTTCTACTGATAAGTCTTCCGTTCAATTTGATTCACGATAACCTTGAAGCTTGTCACAAAAGATAAATCTTTCTGCAGAGCATGTATCAACAAATGTAAGCTTATCAATTTTATTGTTATCAAACGTACACATCCTGCATTTATATATATACAATTATATCTCTGTTATAATAATTTTCTTCGTTGACCTAAGTACACATGTACTCTCAAAACTTATAAACAAAATTCATATGCAAACGATACTTATTGGTTTGTGGGTTTTATGTGCTATTAGAAATAAGTATAAATCAGCTCACATTTCTATTTCCTTGAATCCGCTATCTCTATCCGATATTATTTGTACTAAGCTTTACTTAACTTCATTATTTTCTATTTATATTATTGTTGTTCATATCCCTTCTCCTATTTCCATTTCTCAAAAGAATTAGGTATTTGATTGCCTTGAATCCCTGTTATTAACCCCAAATAATAATTTTTATATTATTGGAGATCTTGACATAACACGATTAGTTATGAGTGATCCAAGTAATAGGTGTAATCTCTCTCTCAATTTCATTAACTTTGTGGCATTTTTGACAATACTGTAAATTCTTATGATAGAATATGAGATGTAGTAGTGGCCAACGCCTTCTGCTCTGAAGGAAGCGACTTTGATCCTATTGTGGATGAAGATGCTCATCATCCTACTCTATCAGTTCAATTAAATTTCAATAATAATCTAAAATATTCCAATTCCACTTGCAACACCAACTCCTTCTCGTATTATTATTGATCTGGTAATTACGATTTACTTTATAGTTAGCTTGCACAAGAGGATTGGTCGATTTTGAAACAATTTAATGATGTTGATTCAGTATTCAGGAATTTTTATGAAATTATTGATAAATATATAGAGACATAAAAATAGTGATTTTTTAACTCAGTTGAAATAACTCCGTCATAACATCAAAAGAAGCATCGATGCTAAATATCATAAATATATTACAAATACCGAAAACTAAATTATTTCTGGATTAAATAAATTATGGTCATTTATTGAAACTAAAAAACGCTCAATTAGAATACCAGAGTCAATGATATTCAAGAGTCAAAAACTAAACTAAACACAGAAAAGTGCCCAGAGTTTTGCTAATTCTTTTTCAAGTGTTTATACGGATGCAGATATCACTAGTTCAAATAATCACTCATCTCTTTCCGATCCTTCCTACTCCGATCTTATTTATATCAAATATATTACTGATGAGGATATTATTGCTGCTATTAAAAAATTTAAACCAACTCATCATCCTGGTCCAGATAACAGATAATATCCCGTCATACATTATGAAAGCATGTTCTCAACTCTTCTTGAACCCGCTCAAATTCTTATTGAATCTGTCACCATGTACTCATGTCTTTCCGGCTACACTTGAATCATCTTTTATCATTCCAATTTTCAAATCAGGAGACATTTCCAATGTAATTAATCACAGACCGATTGCCATTCTTACTAATATTAGTGCTATTTATGAATCCATATTATATAAATACATTTACAATACTGTATAAAATAACAGTGCCATGCAACAGCATGGATTTGTTGGAGGAAAGTCAACTACAACTAATCCCCTCAATTTTGCAGAGTTTACTCTAAATTCCCTCCATGATAACCCACAAGTATATATTGTTTACACAGATTTTAAAAAGGCATTCGATACTGTTAATCATTGTGTATTTCTTCAATAACTTTGTAATAATTTCAATTTTTGTCAGATCTGATAGCACTATTTAAGCCTTATCTTCAATATCGTAGATTTACTCCACGTATCAATAATTTTACTTTGGCACCATTTTTTGCCACGTCAGGTGTCCCGCAAGGCTCTAATCTTCGCGCCCTACTTTTTATCTTGCTTATTAATGACAACACGGAGGTAGTCTAACATTCTGAAGTATTGCTTTACGCAGACGATATGAAAATTTTTAGAAAGATTAATTCAGCTAATGACTGTTTATTATTGCAAGAAGATATAAATAATTCACTCGCTTGGTCTCAAAAATCCAAATTACGCTTCAATTCCAGCAAATGTAAGATTATGAGCTGTCTTGTAGAAAAATTTGCTTAAACTTTCTTGTACGTGATGGAAAATTCATATCTTGACCGTGTTTACCAGTTTAAAGACCTTGGAGTGCTTTTTGATGACAGATTAACTTTCAATAAAAATATCGAATATATCGTGAAAGCATCATACAAGACTCTAGGCTTTGTTATTAGAGTCACGAAACAGTTTCATAATTTATCTACTTTGAAACGACTATATGAATCTTTTGTACGCTCAAAATTGGTATATTGCTTTCAAGTATGGAACCCTATGTACGGAAAATATATCTCAATAATTGAATCCGTGCGAAAACGTTTCGTGAAATATTGCTATTTTGAAGAGCACAAATGCTATCCAAATTTTAATCGTCCATACTGTGATTCATTGCTGGAAATTGATATGGTTTCACTTGAACATCGTAGAAAAATACAGTCATGTTAATTTTCATACAAAATTTTGAACAATAAAATAGTGTTTTACTGTAATAAGGTACGTACTAATTATGAAATAAGATCACCTTTTTGACAGATGTGTACTCTTTTTAATAGTATTCCTGCTTCACTAGACGTTTATTTAGTCTCATTCAATATTTTTAAGAGAGAGTTGAGAATTTATTTGGATACAAATTTTCATCAATTATATATTTGTCATATTATACTCATTTTTATTGATTATTGATTATTCTCTTATTCCTATTCTGTAAACGCTTATTCGCACGATTGAATTCGCATGTTACAATAAATCATCCTGTAATTGGGACACATGTCTTGTTGGATTGGACTAAATAAATATAGTAATCTTGACAAAATTGTAATGGGTATTATGATATAGCTTGATCTTAGAGCTGATTGCATTGCACGGAAAATCAATATCATAACTTCATGTGATACAATTTAGGTACTCGTTTAAAGAAAATAGTATATATGATTCGGAGCCAAAATGACTTCATGCGCTTCGGTTACTTTGACTGCCTCATTACATTTGGCAGTCAAACTGCAAACCCTAGCACAAGAAGCCTAATTTCTGCTCCTCATGATATAAATTACTATTATTCTGCTTATTTATTCCTTCCCTTGCAAAAAGGAAGTCAAATTGCAAAGACACAAGATACTAGTTATGGACTCAATGCACATGACGAGTAAGGTCATCGAGTAGGTTAAAAAAAGAAACACACATAGTACACAAATGAACGTTCTTATATTAAAGTTAATTTTTTCCCTGTGGACTTCACACTGCCCTTAGGAACGACAAATGTGTAGCTTTACCTCGGTACTAAACTTTTAGAACGTGCTCCTGTATAGGTATTGCAGCAATACAGGAAGTTAGGTAGAAGGACTCAAAAGGAGTAAAAAAAAATACAATTTCCTACATAGTGGAGAGGTGTGTTAAATTCTAAATTGCAAGCAGAATAAGAAACAAAATAATCAAATTCAACCCAGCAAGAGGACGAATAGCTTGACTACGGATGAAAATGAAGGAATGTAACCTCATCCTGGTAAACAATATTGCTCGGAGATGCGAATGCGCAACTTGGCAAGAGACAATACACGATAAGATTACCGATAATGGACGCTGATCATGCGAGCTAGTTGGAATCCTAGGCTAAGTACGCCTCACAACAAAATTTTGATACTAAAGAAAACATAAAGTGACCTGGAGACCCCTAGGGACCTAGGGGGAGGAACAGAAAACCAGATAGATCATATAATGTCCGATGAAGAAAACAACAGAAGACAATCGATACAAGATCATTCAGAGAAGTAAATACGGATACAGACCTACACCTAATGGTAGCGAAAATAGAACATCCCACTCCAGGAAAATATGAAATAGCTCAAGAGAAAAAAGGGAATTGGGATACAGGCCTACTAGAAAAATTATCAATAAACTTTGGGTGATATGTTTGATTGAACTCAATGATAACTCTACTCACATTTCTATCATGTCTACATTCTACTTCACTTTTATAACAGGTATGTAACAGGTATGAGGTATAATAGTCTAATATACACTCTTGATTTTGTTTAAAGTATGTAATTTCTTACATCAAAGTGTACATTCAGATCTAGTGTCGGAATAATTCTGCAAGAGATGCTCTTGCAATTCTTCTCAAGAATTTATTATAGAGATACTCAAATATTGAGCTGCATTTCCTTCAATTTTATTTCTGCCCACTTGTACCAAGCCTACAAGAAAGTATTAAAACCGACAAAATTCAGCTATCCAGATTTTGATGACAATATCCGTTTTGAGCATACCTGAATCCATGTTGACTATTTTCAGCTTGATGTCGGCACGTATGTTCGTGCGTTCGTGCGTTCGTTCGTTCGTTCGTTCGTTCGTTCGTTCATTCGTTCGCGCGTAACTCGCAAATCTCAAAACTGGTTGAACGTATAACGTTGAAATTTTGTATTTGAAACTGGTATAGGGTCTAGTTGTGCATCTCTCATTATGGATCCAATCAACTGTACCAAAAGTTCACTTTACCCGAGACTTTCCTCGAATTTTTCCAATGAATACAGAATGATCAGCCGTAGGATGTTGAATTTCAGTAGTTGAACATGATGTTGTATCAGAATGGTAATCTCTATTTTTGTATAAATTGATAAGGCCAGAAGTAGACTTTACTAGAAACTTTCCTCCAATTTTTTGCATAAATTCAGGATAATCAGTCATAGCATATTGAAATTTGGTGTTTGCACTTGTAGCATCAAAATAGTTGTCTACTATTTTTGTATCAATCGGCTGAGCCGGAAGTGCAGTTTATATATATATAACAGACATTCATAATTTGCCATATAAAACAATCAGTTTAATTTAAATTATAAGGTAGGCAATGATAATCTATCGTCAATTTTTTGATTTTGTTTCACATTTTACGTGTCAAAATATTATTTTAATTATAATAATTATAATGGAGGAAAAAACTTTTTAGAACTCATTTCATAAATAAATATGTTTTATTGGGTATAAGTTCTGTAATTTATCAGAAATACAACGTTTCAACAGCAAAGTGCTGCCTTTTTCGAGTGAAAAGAAATGTAAATATAAATAAACAAAATTGTCAAGACAACAAAAATATAAGTAAAAGTACAAATAATAACTAGATTAGTTTAAAATATATTAACTCCTAGGATCGTAGAGCTCTGCCTGTAATTGATGATTCAATATCCACAGGTCTTCAGGAGATAATAATGAAGGTCTAAATAGGGAAATTGTCAACTCCTTGTGGTTCTAGGTCAATCTGGCTCTACTCTTTTTGGTTTGGCGCATAACTGAACCATCCACAGATCTTCAGGAGGTGGTGATAAAGTAACTCCTGCAAGTAGACTCGTAGATACAAATAACTTGAAATTATGAACAAATGATTGGTAGCCATGATCGATTAAGTTCAAAACCAGTATTTAAATTCAAATTATTCGGTTATTTTTTAATTCCAATTGCTTCTCTTATAAGCCTCTTGAACCAATTGTCCTCTTTAGCCAGAAGCTTCGTATTATTGAAGTCAATGCCATGTAATTCTTGAATAGCTTGCTCAGCCACAGCAGATTTTTCTGGATGGTTCAATCTTATATGACGAGAATGCTCTTTCAATCTTGTTTCTACAGTCCTCTTGGTTTGTCCAATATATACTTTGCCACATTGACAAGGAATCTTGTACATATATACCTGGATACTGTAGAAGAAATCTGTCTTTAACATTACCAATAAGATTTCGAATTTTTAAACTGGAAGTGTATGAAGTTTTAATGTCATATTTATGTGAAAGTCTTCCAATTTTATCTGTTATATTGGCTACGTAAGGTAACGTAACAAATATTCTCTTATTATTTGGATCTTGAACAGGTGGCGTAGAATTCTTCTTTCTTAGTGCTTTCTCAATCTGTATTCTATTATATCCATTCTTTAAGAATACATCATCCAAAGAAAGTTTACTTGGATGACATAATGAAGAGGCTCTCTGATATAAAGTTTTCATAGTACAAAATTTCTGAGCAGGATGGTGATTTGATGACTGATGTAAATACTGATTTGTATGGGTCGGCTTCCTATATACAGAATGGATAAGTTTGCCATTACCTTGTTTCTCTAGGTAAACGTCCAGAAAAGGGAGACAGTTATTTTCTTCAACCTCAATACTGAATTTATTGTTCCTATGTTGCATGTTAAGATGATTCGAAAAAACATTCAATTCATCTCTACCATGAGGCCAAACAGCAAAGACATCATCAACGTAACGAAGCCAGACAGTAGGTTTCTTCATAGCAGTGTTTGAAGATTTTTGTTCAAAAATCTTCATGTAAAAACTATTGATAGAAGGAGAAATAGGGGAACCCATGGCGACACCATCAATTTGCTTGTAGAAATTACCACTAAAGATGAAGAAACAAGAAGTCAAACAATGTTTAAAAAGCTTGACAATATCAGATGTAAAATGATCTTCTAATAATTTCAGAGTGTCGATGATAGGTACTTTCGTGAATAAAGATGAAACGTCAAAACTGACAAGTAAATCATTATCTGTCAATGTCATATCACTAATCAAATCCACAGAATGTCGGGAATCCTTGACATATGATGTAGTATGACCAATCATCGGCTTCAACAAACTATCCAAATATTTGGCTAATCCATATGTAGTTGAGCCTATTGAATTGACAATAGGTCTTAGAGCAACATCCTTTTTATGAATTGATAGCAGCTCCAATTTGCTACCTGCAGAAAAGTCTCAAGAAATTCGTCATGAAACTGTGCGTATTTTGAAGAAGGCTCCAGCTGTCAAACCCAACTTATCAAGAAGTGAACTTCAGTGCCTAAGGGAATTAAGAAATAATAAGGATATTGTTGTTTCACCAGCTGATAAGGGCAAAGCTACGGTCATCATGAATAAAGAAGATTACATTAGAAAAGCAAATGAATTACTGGATGATGCTGCCTACATTCAAGTTGATAGTAATCCACTTGGCTCTTCAAAATATCAAATAACAAAACTTTTGAAAGAATCTTCTCTACCTCAAGATATTCAGAAAGAGCTTATTCCCCAAAATCCAGTCATTTCCAAATTTCATGGTCTTCCGCAAATTCATAAAAAGGATGTTTCTCTAAGACCTATTGTCAATTCAATAGGCTCAACTACATATGGATTAGCCAAATATTTGGATGGTTTGTTGAAGCCGATGATTGGTCATACTACATCATATGTCAAGGATTCCCGACATTTTGTGGATTTGATTAGTGATATGACATTGACAGATAATGATTTACTTGTCAGTTTTGACGTTTGATCTTTATTCACGAAAGTACCTATCATCGACACTCTGAAATTATTAGAAGATCATTTTACATCTGATATTGTCAAGCTTTTTAAACATTGTTTGACTTCTTGTTTCTTCATCTTTAATGGTAATTTCTACAAGCAAATTGATGGTGTCGCCATGGGTTCCCCTATTTCTCCTTCTATCGCTAATTTTTACATGGAGATTTTTGAACAAAAAGCTTTAAACACTGCTATGAAGAAACCTACTGTCTGGCTTCGTTACGTTGATGATGTCTTTGCTGTTTGGCCTCATGGTAGAGATGAATTGAATGTTTTTTTGAATCATCTTAACATGCAACATAGGAACAATAAATTCAGTATTGAGGTTGAAGAAAATAACTGTCTTCCTTTTCTGGACGTTTACCTAGAGAAACAAGGTAATGGCAAACTTATCCATTCTGTATATAGCAAGCCGACCCATACAAATCAATATCTACATCAGTCATCAAATCACCATCCTGCTCAGAAATTTTGTACTATGAAAACTTTATATCAGAGAGCCTCTTCATTATGTCATCCAAGTATATTTTCTGATGAAATCAAATTTTTGGATGATGTATTCTTAAAGAATGTATATAATAGAACACAGATTAAGGAAGCACTAAGAAAGAAGAATTCTACGCCACCTGTTCAAGATCCAAATAATAAGAGAATATTTGTTACGTTACCTTACGTAGCCAATATGACAGATAAAATTGGAAGGCTTTTACATAAATATGACATTAAAACTTCATACACTTCCAGTTTAAAAATTCGAAATCTTATTGGTAATGTTAAAGACAGATTTCCTCTACAGTATCCAGGTATATACAAGATTCCTTGTCAATGTGGCAAAGTATATATTGGACAAACCAAGAGGACTGTAGAAACAAGATTGAAAGAGCATTCTCGTCATATAAGATTGAACCATCCAGAAAAATCTGCTGTGGCTGAGCAAGCTATTCAAGAATTACATGGCATTGACTTCAATAATACGAAGCTTCTGGCTAAAGAGAACAATTGGTTCAAGAGGCTTATGAGAGAAGCAATTGAAATTAAGAAATCACCGAATAATTTGAATTTAAATACTGGTTATGAACTTAATTGATCATGGCTACCAATCATTTGTTCATAATTTCAAGTTATTTGTATCTACGAATCTACTTGCAAGAGTTACTTCATCACCACCTCCTGAAGATCTGTGGATGGTTCAGTTATGCGCCAAACCAAAAAGAGTAGAGCCAGATTGACCTAGAACCACAAGGAGTTGACAATTCCCCTATTTAGACTTTCATTATTATCTCCTGAAGACCTGTGAATATTGAATCATCAATTACAGGCAGAGCTCTACGATCCTAGGAGTTAATATATTTTACGCACAACTGATTCAAAATTGTTTGTTTACAACTTAGTTACCATGGTGGTATAGTACAGGACAAATTATTTCAGCATGGCTTTGAGAAATCTTCACAGTAAGGGGGCTATAAGTAGCTAATAAATTTTCTTTTTTCTGGGTTGAACTAAAATTATTTTGAATTCAATTTTAATATTAGCTTGAATTTAAAATGAAGTTACAGTTTAAGTATTAATTCAAATTTTAAAATTGAAATATATATAAAATAATCACCAGATACTTTTTTTTTACTTCTAAATATTATGTTCTAAGAAAAATACAGAAATTTACATGAAAGAAAAATATTCTTAATATCACCCTTTCCCACAGGTAAACAGAACTCACGCTGTGCCGCGGTTTACCATGCTATTAGCAAGTGAAAGTCATGCTAAAATAAATTGACCTGTACTATAACTTCTACTTCACGCCCGTCAGGCGGTAAAAAAATTTACCGCCCGTTGGGCTGTAAACTAGAGAATTGGCCACCAGTATTATTATTAAAATAAGAAAACTACCAACAGAATTTTGTTAACATATAAACAAAATCAATTGTTTAACAGATGACATGTTTTTTGTTACCATACGCCACCTTATAATTTTGAAGTAATAAATATTTTTGCGTGTTCTCAAAAACTAATTACTTACAAGAAATTCACAAGTAAATTTTATCACAGTTGTGCGTAAAACGTTGTAAGTGCCTCGGCCTGGAAGACAATTTACCCCCTTGGACGAATTAAGGCCCTCGCTACACTTCGGGCCTCAAACTTTGTCCGCGGGTGTAAACTTAATCTTTCAGCCCTCTATACGTAAATAACTAATCGAATCGCGAATGGGCGTAAGAAACTATGAAAAAGTTATCTTTTCAGTTTGCTTTTATGCAATAGTACATACTATCAATCCTTGCACTCTTATGATATTCATTCAACTGTGCTGGACGATTCCAAATCATTGACTGATCAGTCTTGAAGCAGATACCTTCTGTATTAATTTATATGCAAATTGTAGCTGTATGTTTGCAGTTGCAACTAATATTAACAATTTTTCGACCTGAATTTACCTGTATTAATAAATTTTTACAGCAATCATGTAAAAAACACAGACACAGATATAAGCGAACTTTAGAAATAAGCAGTAGGTATTTTTTAAATGTTTGTACAATACCAATTTTGAATTATTAAAATAATATTCCAACAATATTATCATTGATCATAGATTGAAGACAAAATATCATGAATAAATCCTTATTAATGAATTTTTACTTATTTAAATGAATGATGTTTTCGGATAACTCGTATCTGGCAGGCAAATATCAAATCATCAGGCATGAATGATGCTGATTCCCTAATGAAGAATTCAAAATACACCAAATCAAGAAGTTTTTATGATAGTCACACAAATTATTTTCAATTTAAAAGAATAACTCGTACATATCAAATGAAGTTATCTAAAATCCCGAAAAAAATTAATATTGTTTATCGATTCAATATTCAGATAATAATCAAACAGAACAAACAAGAAGTACACCCGAACGTACGTATTATCATGTCAAGTAGAAAACTATGTTTACACTTATAATAATTTACACATATCTCGACCAATAAATTATACAAATTCAGATTTGTTCTATCACTAAATGTGCCAGGCGTTTCGCACAATAACTCCCGTAATTTCACTATATTCTTCGTTATTTTTAATTTCTTCTTCGTCACTGACATGAAAACTTTGTACCAATTTTTTCCCTTTGCTCAAACTTTTGGATCTAAATATAGGTAAATCAACTTCTTGAGACCTGCATCAAAGTACTTCTGTCATTGTAACAAACTTTCTACTAATTCTGAGTGCTAGTCTTGCAAATTACGTGAGTACGTCAAAATCTGTTGATTGTCACGATTTTAAATATATTAGTAAATAGATGCCAAGTGTCGCCACCAGGACGGCGCTCGCGCCGCGCACAACGCTACTGACATGGCGTATTT
Organism: Dromius quadrimaculatus; assembly: GCA_963989225.1. Taxonomy (NCBI): domain Eukaryota; kingdom Metazoa; phylum Arthropoda; class Insecta; order Coleoptera; family Carabidae; genus Dromius; species Dromius quadrimaculatus. Next base: position 33,001,565 of record OZ022330.1, read on the forward strand.
GGTTTTTATTTGATCGAAACGTCAAAGTCTTGAATGAATATACAAAATTCTAAATCAAAAGTCGCTTGTAGTAGATAAAATTTTGAAAAATGTATAGATTATTGAAAATACTTTATGGTGAGCAAATAATGAATAAGATCAAGATTTTTTTAAGAACATCATTAAAAAAGGCAAGAAGATTGAGTGATTCTGATGTTCTACCTAATTGCACTAAACTCATCTCTCACATTGAAGCTTCACGTGCTGAGCATGTTTCACGGAAGTCTGGTTTTTTATTATAACGAGAGCGTATAGGTGATATTCGTAAAACTGTAGATCAACTTGATAGAACTTTGTTGGATCTCTATTTATTTTCGAGTAATACGTTGAGTCATGCACATTGGCTTGAATTACAAAACAGCATCATATATAAAACTGACAAACATATGAATATTTTATCTGCTTCTCAAAAGAATTAATCAATGAAGCTTAATAATGAACAACATCTTGTGCAAAAAACATATTCACATGACGTTAATAAACTAGTGGTTCTACCCAGCTTTCGGATTCTGCTGTTTCTGTTTTGTCTGAAGGTCTAAACCTTGCTGTCGCTCTTTGCCGTGTCCCCATAGAAGTGATTATTACGGTTGTTGAACAGCTGCTAAGAAACTGTCAGAGAATTGAGCTTCAGAGATCCGTCATGAAACAGCGGAAATTCTAAAGAACGCGAAGCCACCCAAACCAAATTTGAGTAAAGTAGAACTTGAAGCGTTAAGAGATTTACGTCGTGATGAAGATCTTGTTATCTTGCCAGCTGAAAAAGGATAAGCTACTGTTATTCTCAATAAAGAAGATTATATTAGCAAGGCTAAAGATTTGCTTGATGATCCATCATATAAGAAAGTCAGCAGGAACCTTTTAAGTTCGCTTAAGTATCAGACCACTAGACTTCTTTAGAAATCTTTTTTGATAAGTATGTTACTAAATATTCAACTCCCAGTGACCTACATGTACTTAGATTTTATGGTTCACCTAAGATTCATGAACAAAATGTTCCTCTTAGACTAATAGTCAATTGCATCAGTTCGCCAACTTATCTATTATCCAAATACCTTGACAGAGACTGAGACCATTTATCAATAACTCTCCCTCGTATGTTAAAAATTCTAAACATTTTATTGGAATGGTTTATAACATACAGTTTTGTGATAATGTTATCCTTGTTAGTTTTGATGTTTTCTTTAATTACAAAGGTTCCAATAAAAGATACCCTAGAACTTTTGGACAGGAATTTCTCTCCAAATATTAATTAATGATTCCACCATTGTTTAACATACAGTTTCTTCATTTTCAATAATGAATAATATAAACAAATTGATGGCGTTGCAATGGGGAACCCTATTTTTGCATCAATTGCGAATTATTACATGGAATTTTTTGGAGAGAAGGCATTAGAGACTAGTAATCATAAACCATTCTTATAGCCTCGTTACGTAGATAGTTTTTTCACCATTGGGCTCCATGGTCGCGATATTTTGAATGGTTTTTTTGAACCATTCGAATAATATCCATGAAAATATTAAATTTATATCAGAGATAGAAAATAATTGCTCTTTACCATTTCTTGATGTGAATTTGAAACGAACCAATGATGGTAGACTTTTGCATAATGTTGATAGAAAGCCTACACACACAAATCAATATACTCATGATGATTCACATCATCATCCTTCACTAAAGTACGGAACAATCAAATGCTTATTCTGAATGGCTAATGATATTTATCATCCTGCTGAACTTGATAATGAAATTAATTATCTAGAAGTGATTTTCCAGAAAGATGGCTTCAGTCATCACTCCATTAAAAAGATTCTTTGACCCAAGTCTACCAATACTACAGTTGGGGATACTGGCGTGAGTAGAAATTATGTTTTTTTACTTTATTTGAGCAATAATTCAGAGAAGATCAAGAAGATCTTGTTAAGATATAATCTCAAACTTTTTTTCGCTCCGGTAATGAAAATCAAGCAGTTCATGGGACCTGTGAAGGACGTGATTCCCCTTCAATCTTCGGGCATTTATAAGATCCCTTGTACCTGTGAGAAAGTCTACGTTGGACAGTCGGGCCGAATTGTGAACACTCGAATTGCTGAACATAGGAGATGCATAATATTGAACCATTCAAATAAATCTCCTGTAGCTGATTATGCCATCGTGTTCTTGCATGACATCAAGTTTGAAGAAACAAAAATAGTTGCAAGATGCTCATCGATTCATGGTTGATTTGTCACAGAAGCAATTGAGATACTTAAACATATTAATAACTTTAACCATACTGATAGTTTTAAATGATCAAATATTTGGCTTTCCGTAATCAATAACACACATATATAATGACTATGTTTTAGTTGGTGTAGTTCTGTGTATATTTTAGATTATAAACTGCAATGAAGACTATTTGACCCTGCAGCAAAGAATAGCGCTACGCTGTCTTGTTGAAATGTCGTGTATTTTGTAATTTGGGATGTGTACCAAAGAGGACATATTTCTCTGTTTGGGATTTTCACGTGATTTTTCTCAAGCCTGGGGTGAATGCCAGAGGATTTTATTCTTTTTGTTAAGGTGTGATATCCACGTTATCACATCTAGTATTCTGTATATTTTTAGTATCCAGTTACTTGCTCTATTTTATTTTGTATCATTGTTTTCTTAAGAACATCCTTGGTCAAAGTATCGAAACGTCAAAGTTTCAAATAAAGATACAGAATTTAACATCAAAAGTCGTTTTTATTGAAAGAAATTTTGAAAAATGTATGGATTATCAAAATTCTACAAGTTTGAAACAGGATTTAGAAACAGAATTGAATGAAACATTAAAAAAATTAGAAGAAAATTCTGGAAGCCTTAGGGAAGAATTACATAGAAAATTAGAGGAAAATACAAAGAAAGTTGAACAGCAGCTGGAAAAATTTAGAGAAAATTGGAATGTATGAGAGGAAGTATTCAAAGATAATAGTAAAATGCTAAAAGAAGAGTTGGATGTGGAATTGGATGAGAAATTGGATTGGAAAGTTGGTGTCTTATCTCCGGAGAGAGCTTCAAAAGCTGAGATAATTGAATTATCTACACAAAATGTTGACTCTACTACAAAAATGCGTGTCAAACCTCCAACCTTTGATGCAGTGAATATTTTACAAGACAGCAATCATGAGAAATCGGTCAAGCGACTGAAGCAGCGATACGGCCATGCACATCTGAAGGAAGTGTATCACACACAGCTCAAGAACCGATACCTACTTTCCAGCGAGAGTCTACAGGAGTTCGAAGCTGACGTGACACGCCTAGTTTGACTTGCACATCCAACTGGCCCTGATGACTTCTTGAAAAGCTAGGCTGTAGAAATATTTGTGGACGGCATTAGAGACCATGGAACGCAACAAGCCCTACGTTTGGCGCGGTCGAAGAAGCTGGTGGAAGCATTGGCTCATGCACTGGAATATGGAGCGGCAAAGCAGGCGTCCAGAAGCAGTGCTCGAGTGCAAGAGGTTGACTGCGACTCCGATGCCACTGAAAGGTTTAAAGCCCAAGCTCAGCGATTGGTCCAGGAAGTAAAAGATCCCAAGAATTCAAGACAACTTCGGTGTTGAAGCTGTGGATAACTAAGTCACTCAATTCTGACTTTGCTCAAGGGTGAATATGACCTTCATCTTGAGCTAACTGTTCCAGAACACGATTAGGTAGATTTGATGCACAGACTGTGCCATATGTACCTGTAAGCAAACAGTATGAGGCAATATCTTCGTCAGGCTTTCCCCGCCACAATATCATTTGATAAGAGGTGTCAGAAGGACTAATACAAATTTGCCTAAACATCTTTGCTATATCAGCAGTGTACACATATTGGTAAATACGCTATCGTAGTATAAGACCAAATAAATCGGTTTGTAGATTAGGACCAGGTAATATATATATTCATTTAGACTTGTTCCATTTGTGGAGCTACAAAATGCATTGAACACAGCACGCATTTCGGTTGTGTTACTCTCTTACCGAATAACAGGATGATGAGGTATTTATACAATTTGTTTATTGTGGAAAAAAAGTATCCGAAACCTTTTCCATGTGATTTAAATCCACACATTCTTTCAAAAATTGTTGATACTCAGTATAAGTATCATAATTATTTAAAAGTTGCTTTTCCATTTTCATAAACAGACTTTTAGCAATATTTGCGGTATTGTCAATAGGTATGTTATAAAGAGCATACAAGGTATGATATTCCGGGGTACCAAAATGAGACTAGTCTGCGCAATACATCATCGAGAGAGTATTGTTCATTCAATTACGCAACGCACATATGGGACTATATTAAAATTATTATCCTTACTAAAGATCACGTAATAAAGAGTTGGAACATTTATCAAAATACTATGAAAGTTTCCTCACATGAATAAATTTCGAAAATCAATTAATTACGCTCTTTCCGAATGAAAACAAAACTTGCATCCAATGAGAGCCCATTCTAATTGTGACAACATCAGAAGAATCTTTGATAAAGATCTATGAAACAATTCAAGAAAACAACATATTATTAATAAAAATTCATTCCTGATATTTACTATTTAGAAGTACATAATGTATATTCAAATTTTATTGTATTCACACAATACAAAACAAAATGTATCATCTACTCGTAGGTAGTAATTTTCTTAAAATTATGATTGCGGACAGTGAACTGCGTAGACTTTTTAACTTTGTGCTAAGACTGTATTCAGTATTAATTCAGAAACATGTGAAATACGTTTATTGTGATGATTGGTAACGTATAATTTATTATGGGAGCGAGAGGTGACGAACTATGTTTGAACGCAAAGGTAGAAAATGCAAGCAGTTTATTTTTCGCTGTAAAATTTATTTTTTTGGTACAAATAATAAAAGTTTTAATGAAGGAGAAAAACTTTCCAGCACTCATTTTTTGATAAATATATTCCATTAGGTAAACAAATCTGCTAATATTATGAAACACAACGTTTCAACAGCAAAGTGCTGCCTTTTTGAAGTGTAACAAATGGATAATAAATAATTGAACTGAATTGTCAACACAACAAAAATACTAATAGTAAGTAGATAATATTAGAATATTTCCTTCTAAGATCATAAAGCTCTGCTTGTGATGATGATTTTAATTCTGTTTCTATTGACCGCTTATAATAGTTATTTATACAAGTGAATTAAACCACTGTTTATTCGCGAAAAGAGAGCTCAAAACCACGAGCGCATTTAGTGCGAGTGGTTCAATTCTTCAAGCAAATGAAGAGGTTTAATTCTTCAAGCAAATAAAGAGGTTCAATTAACGTAATTTTATTTAATTTTGCGTAAATTTCTGGAACATGAAACTGGGGAACAAACGATTAATTTGCAGTTGCAAGAAAGCTACGTTGATATCGCGACGAGTGTTTATTTTTCAAACATTCGAGAGTGTGACTGCCAGCATTCAGCAAACTGTCAGTTTCGTCAATTTTAAATTGAAGCGTTTCAATTGTGAGAAGTTTTGTCTGAAATGATGGAAGAAAGTGATTAAAGCAAAGTTCTCGTCCCCGATACCATTTTGAACGAAGTAGCCGCAGCAGTTGGAGAAATTATTCCTCAGAAATCGAAATCTTTTCATGAAAAGGAATACCAACAGTGATTTAAATTTCTTTATCTAATTCCGTTTTGAAAAGTCAAATTTTACATCAATTTCTGACGTTATGCAGCGTCCCATTTTTCATAACTGTTATGCAACAGTTGCGTAAAGTAGTTACGTAATGACTTTACATAACTGGCCATGTTTCAAAGCTAATCAATTATACTTATCTGCATGCGATTTAAAGAATGATTTATTATTTACAGTATGCAGTATTGGCAGAGTCTTTGATATTAAAGGGTACTATATCACTCAGGATATCACTGCTTGAGTACATTTTAAAAAATTATTTTGACGTTTTGTGGAAATTCGATATTTGTTTGTTTTAGTGCACTCTTGTTTCTGTAGTAACAATAGATGGTCATGAATCACAGTCATCTGAATTTTGTGATGTAGCGTGAGGGATGTTCTGATTCAAATATATGGATAAAATTATTCTGACGGCATTAGATAAAATTTTGTTCAGAATACGTTATGAAAAGCCATATTGTTTGACTCACGTAATTAACAAAACTCGCTACGCTCGTTTTGGCAAATATTACGTCAAACAATATGGCACTTTTCATAACAAATTATGTAAATAATTATTGAAACACTAATAATTTATTTTAAGTCACTAATGAATAAAGATTCTCTTATAACTGTTGCTATGGATTTGATAATGTAGCTTCAAAACGTCAAAATTGAATAAAGTATATTCATTGTTGAATTTTAAATTACACATATCATTCTCATTTAGTAAATATTCAGCGTCTTTTTAAATATCTATGATATACTGTACAAAGTTCACTGTGTCGGGACTTTACAAGAACATTTGAGTAATTTTACTCAGTTAATCTATTCAATCAATTTTTGAGGGTTCTTTTCTTTTGGATTATTCAAGATCTTTTAAGTCATTGTTCAGTTTCTTATTTCTGGCAAACATTCGTGAACAAAAAAATTAAGATTTAACATTATTGTCGACATGAACTTTTTCAGCTCTAGCCATTAATGTTTTCAAATAATTTCTACAGATGAGCAAGTCTTCCTGCTCATTTAACTCGCAGGAAATATTTTCCAATATTTCCATTTTACACATGGAATCCGTCGTTGGCTTGCATAGTCCACCTTCTGATACTTGATCTACCCAAGTAATACTACATGTATTATCACCAAGAGCAACGTTGTCTGATACGTTTTTAGTTTTATAATTGATGAAACCTCCTAAATATTCGAGTCCATCATAATTGAGCTCCGCAATTTCAGAATTTTGCTCTTCATATTCATTTTCAGAGATTATCGCTGAATATTTTTCACTTGAAAGTGTTTCCTGTACTGCAGGTATGGCAGAGGTACTATCTTCTGCAACGTTCAAAGCATCAGATAACGCATGATCGTGTTTGCCTAAAATATAAGATCTTAATGTGTAACGAAATTGAATAAGGTCTGGATGATCATGCGAACCCTCTTTTTGTCTCAATGTCCCAAACGTATGTTCCAAGCAATCCTGAGTGAGACGATGTGTTAGCAAATATCTTATGTTGAAACGTGAATGAATGTGCTCAAATAACAGTTTCAAAGCATTATTGGTTATTAATATACCTGCAATAAAAAATATACACTTTGATCTGATATATTATTTCTTCAATTATCAATTTTAAATGTGTGCAGCTACCTTTTTGGAATGGCATAAGACATTTTTTTCTTCAACTCGCATGTTTCTAGTAGCATTTGACATTTTATTCATAATATCATCTTGAATTACTGGTGCTAGACCATAGGCTTTCAACCTTTCCCTTGAATCCGTGCATGGTGTCTTCATATTTAAGCAGTCGCACCAATCATTAGTCTAGAACATTTCCAAAAAATACAGATTTCAAAAGAATGCCACTGAGCTGACTTTTTTGACATAAAATGAATTTCTATAGCAAAGTTACAGATGAATTTTAAACTGTTCTCAAATCTATAACAAACAGAAATTTTGCTAAGCAACAGTGGAAACTTTTCAAAAATTGATTTTAGCGAAAAATTAACAAGTTAAGTGGAATTTTCTAATCCTTTGGAGCATTATGGGAATTGTGTCAAGTGACGGCGCTGCCAAGAGTGCGTCAAACGAACTCAATCTTACCATTTACTGGGTCGCTTTCTGATTGACATATCAAATTTGTATGATATAATTCACTCTTGCCTATAGTTGGAAAATTATCTGAAATTAATTTGAAAAATCTGGAAAAATTAACGATTTATATATTATAAGACTCCTACTCATAGTGTCATTAAAGATATTGTATTTACAATTACATACCATTTTGAAAAATTCAGCACATTCAATTCAGTTTTTCTTATTCATATAACCAAAAGTTCCACATCTTTCAATAGTTGTCGCGATTGTGGGGCAGAATAGTTTTGTGGCCAGTTTTACTTTTTGTCGTTGAGGTCCTTTTACGAAAACATTTTCGCTGGATATTTTGAAAGGCAATATTCAAATCAGCAATATGAGTGCATTCAATGAGCTTTTCCACAATGCTCACATCAACTTCTTTTCCATTTATAACAAAACCATAGTCCACAAAATTATTGCGAATTAATTTTATAAGATGTGGAACATCGGCGAATACGTAAATATTGCTCAAGGTCTCAGGATTTTTGAAATAAGGAGTATTGTAATCAATATTTAGTTCATTATGCAATTTTCTATCCGTGCCGCCTAAATCGGATACCATTGCTACCACATGAAAACCAGCTTCTTGGACAGACATCATTATTTTATACAAAATATCTTTAGACATATTACAATCATAATCGTAAAATTCGACCTGTTTCCATTGCCCGAATAATCCTCTAATCATACATTCTTGTGCATTATTGTAAGGTTTTAGGGTCCGTAACTTTATCATAGCAATATCCTTTTTTGATTTTCATTTCGTCAAACGGCAACACGCCAATTTTTTCTTAGGGTGGCATGTCTGCACGACCAATAACCTGAATAATGCAACGCAAAATCCCTGGCATAACCCGATTTTTTTCTGTCTATGCACGAAGAGTAGAAACTGCTGAATACGGAAATCCTTTTTTCAACATTAGACGATATGCTCGCGGACCAGATGAATAGATCACAACAGCTGTCGATACATCTTCAACTGTCCAATTACATCGCTTATGAGGATGTGTAAATTTCTGTATTTGTCGTGAAGAAAACAATTTTGCAAGCGCCGAGCTGTATTTTTCTAGTTTGGAGATTGTTTCTTTTAATTCTTGCAAAGTGTTTTCCATGGACTCTCCAGTTTCTTCAGTGTTCACACTGGAATATACAAAAAAAAAAACAGTATATTTATAATAAAACATCAGAATAATTCTGGAATAAACATACAAAAAATTGATATTGCAAGATCGTTAGTCAAAACTTCACAAGCAAGCACGCTACCCCACAAGTAAGCAAAGAGAATTATCATCTATGCAAGCATACCTAACATTCCGGCTGTGAGTTGCATATTCGTGCTCCTGATCTCCAAGCACATGCTCAGAAATCTCATTGTGATTATTATTATGATCATTTTCATTTTTCTCAAATACTTCATTTTCGTTTATTACCACAAAGCTTAATTCAAGAAATGATGAGGCAGTTATACAACCTAAACCAAGAAGCAAATAACACTACAAGCCAAATAGATTAATGCAAAAATTACTTTCTTTCAATGCACAGTTCGACATATTTGGGTATATTTTCTTGTTGCTTCTTTTTAGAACGATTCACCATGCGTTTACTTCTCGATTTAGCTCCAGATGTACTTTTTTTGGGCTTGTCTTTAGGTAAATTGAGAGTCGGTACAGCATCTTCTTTCAATTGAACAGCCCCTCGTTGTGGTGGATAGTTGAGTAATTCGTATTTCAAATTTCTCTTTTGAGCTTCTTTTCTAAAATGCAGAGAGCATATTCGACCATCATTTTCATTGAAACTGTCGGCATGGTGGCAAGCAATCTTCCATAGTTTCCTGTTACTTCTGTCGCTTGGAGAAGTAAAAAATCTAACCTTATTTTTCGCAGTAGCGGAGAAAAATGACATGGATTGATTGTCGCTGTTGCATCCATATACTGCACATCGCATTTTAAGCCTTTGCACACTCAATACTCCACAAAATAAACCGATAATTATAGGTTTGAAAGAACAAAAACACAAAATAAAATTGAAGAACTGACAACTTACCGCTTCATTACTACGCACGAGATGTGTGTTTACTCTCTCGGTGACGTCATACCCCCTCTATCACAATGCGCGAAATCATACCTTGTAAACTTTTTATATCATGGCCAATAGGTATTGATGAACCTTCTCTTAAAGGGACAGAGACTTGGTCTCTGCCATCAGGCAGTCGTTGATGAGTACTCTGAGGAACTTCCTCAAGTTTCCAGAAATTTTGGAGCCCGTCATTCAGAGACCCATTAGTAGCAAGGTGATTTACAACATTTGAGTAAGAATGAGAAGTAAGATTGCAGGGACCTGAGACTACTCAGCCAAAAATAGTTCCCTGGGCAATGGGACTATAAGCAGGACCTTTCCGAAGTCCACTAAGTATCACTTGGCTGCAGTTACCTGCTCCAATGATAATATCTATTGAACTATTTCAATGGAAATTGGGATCAGCAGAATTTATAACTGTTATGGAACTTCATTTTATGGTATCGAATAATAATAATTTATTTACTGGTAATGATGTTAACATAACACATTTATTAGTTATCTTATTGAATAACTCTTTCGGGCAGTCTTGTTCAATTTTTCATACCAAACGGTCTTTCTATTTCAGTACTTGTACTAAATATTAAAGTGATTTTTACGGTGAGTTATCCATGGTTGACTATTCTAGATATTATGTTATTTGAGTATTGCTATTGTTGTTATTGAGTATGATGTTGAGTAATGAGCGATTGAGTTGATGTGTTGCTATCTCTTTATCCTTAGCGATGGAGTGTTTCTAGAACTCACTACGATGGGTGGAACGATCAGCTAACTCCCAACGATGCACTGGTGTAATTCCAGGACCAGCGGTGTCCTCCTGCCATCTTTAGTGTTTTATCAGGTGCCCAGCGATGGAGTGTTCCTAGAACTCACTACGGTGGGTGGAACGATCAGCTAACTCCCAACGATGCACTGGTGTAATTCCAGGGCCAGCGGTGCCCTCCTGCCATCTTTAGTGTTTTATCAGGAGGTGCCCAGCGATGGAGTGTTTCTAGAACTCACTATGATGAGGGAACGATCAGCTAACTCCTAACGATGCACTGGTGTAACTCCTGCCATCTTTAGTGTTTAATCAGGAGGTGCCCAGCGTTTTGGTTGTATATCTTTGAGTGAGTAGGCGGAGACTGAGTTTCAACTTGGCTTAAACTCTTTCTCTCATGGCCTCGCAGATCACTTCACGAAAGTATGCAAGTGCCGCAGATTCACATCCTCTAGATGTGGAGCGAGGTTTTCTCGCAGATTCACGCTTAGCGTGGAGCGGAAAGCACAGTTTCACGCAGATGCCTGCGGGCAGCGTACATTGAGATGTTTTCTCTCTTTTATAGCTGTAACCTATCAATTCCTACTTGTTTTTGGTCACATGCGGTAATGTTTATATTTGTGCTCTTTATTTCAGTCATGGATCCTCATCGAGTGCGTTTTACGTATATCTCTGATTTCTTTTACAGACTTCCTGAACTCCGTACGACCTGATTGGGGACCATCAACGTTGCATATTATCTAATGTATTGGGGGACGATTTTTTTATTATGGAACAATATGAATAGTTTTACGTCTATTTTGTGAATAAAGTTTTTTTGGGGTTTAACTACACTGGTTTTATTAACAATTTTCAGAAGTGGGATAGAACAATGGATGTGGAAGTGATCAAAGACGACAAAACAGGAGTATTCAGGAAAGATGATGTACATTTAGGAAAAGACCTTGATGAAAAACAGAAATGACAAATCCTAGATTTGTTGAATAAATATAGAGATTGTTCCGCAACATCAGTGACAGATATCAAATGTGCCAAAGTGCCAGAAGCCGAAATCATTCTTTCTGACGACACACCGTTCACCTATCGCCCATATCGTCTATCTCATGGAGAAAGAGTGAAAGTACAGGATATGGTAAAGGAATTATTAGGCGCAGGAATAATTCGAGAATCAAACTCACCGTTCTCATCACCGATTTTGCTTGTTAAGAAACGAAATGGAGAAGCACGAATGTGTATTGATTATAGGCGACTGAATAAGGCAACCGTGAAAGACCGTTATCCACTACCTCGAATCGATGACCAACTCGATCGTTTGCAGGGCACACAATATTTCACGTCACTGGATATGACTTCCGGCTATTATCACATTCCAATTGACGAAAAGAGCAAATGTAAAACATCTTTCATAACCTCCGATGGTCAATACGAATTTAATCGTCTTCCCTTTGGTTTAACAAATGCACCAGCAATCTTCCAACGAGTTGTGAATAAAGTTCTAGGCGCATATAGGAATACTATTGCATTGGCCTATCTAGATGATGTTCTTTGCCCAGCAACATCATTTGAGGAAGGAATGGAGAGACTGAGAATTCTATTGGAACTTTTCCGCGACAACTGTTTAACATTGAATTTGAAGAAATGTTTCTTCTTTGAAAGTTCGATAAATTATTTGGGCTTCGAAATAAATAGAGAAGGAGTCCAACCGGAAGAGGAGGAAATCAGAGCTGTTTGTCTATTCCAACCGCCTAAAAATATCCATCAAGTTCGACAGTTTATTGGGTTGACAAGTTACTTTCGCCATTTTGTTAAAGATTACGCCAGGATGGTACAGCCATTTACAAATTTGAGAAAAAAAGATGAAAATTGGAAGTGGGAAGCTGAGGAAAATAATGCATTTGAGGAATTAAAGAAATGGCTAGTTGAACGACCAATTTTGGCATCATATAATCCGGAAGCAGAAACGGAGGTTCATACTGATGCGAGCATGATCGGCCTTGGAGGAATATTACTACAAAAACAGCAGTCTGGCAAACTCCACCCTATTGCATATTATAGTCGACAAACTAATCAGGCAGAAAAGAAATACCATTCATATGAGCTGGAGACGCTAGCTGTCGTAGAGTCATTGAAAAAGTTCAGAGTTTATCTTTTGGGCCTGACGTTTAAAGTTATCACAGATAATCGGTAGATGGTGGCTTCAGCTTCAAGAATTCACCTTTAGCGTTGAGTACAGACCGGGTGTACGCATGGCTCATGTGGATGCGCTCAGTAGGAATCCAGTACCAGATCAAGTAGAAATGGAAAATCAAGAAATCCTTCACGTAGAAGCGAATGACTGGGTTCTAACAGGTCAAATGACAGACGAAAATTTGAAGCCAATTAAAGATATTTTATCTAAAACACCTGGAACCGATTATGAGAAAAGGATTTACAAAGATTATTGTCTGCGTAACGGAAGGGTCTATCGAATTACAGCTACAGGCATTTAATGGGTGATTCCAAAAGGACAACGAGCACAAGTAACGAGATCCTGTCACGATGACTTTGGTCATTTCGGTTTGGAACGTACGCTACAAAAGATTTGCGAGAACTATTGGTTTCCCAATATGCGCAAATATGTTGAGAGGTACATAGGATGCTGCTTGCAATGTTCATTTCATGAAAAACCGAAAGGAAAACAACCGGGGCTACTAAATCCAATAAAAAAACGACCAATTCCTTTTCACACTCTGCATGTGGACCACGTTGGACCCTTCACAAAAAGTCGAAAAGGAAACATGCATTTGATTGTCATTGTGGACTCTTTTACAAAATTCATAAACTCACAGGCTGTCAGAAATACAAAAACAGAATATGTTGTAAAATTTTTAGAAAGTTTGTTGAACATATACGGAATTCCAACAAGAATCATATCTGATAGAGGTACAGCGTTTACCTCTAGAAAATTTATGAAATTTTTTCAATAGCACGGGATAAGGCACGTGATGAACGCAGTAGCGACACCACGAGCTAACGGGCAGTGTGAAAGGTAAAATAGCACTATATTAACCTCACTAGCAGCTTCAATGAAAGATGACGGAGATTGGGATGAACGTCTGCAAACCGTTCAGTTTTCTATCAACAACACAGTTAATTCCGCAACAAAGAAAACTCCAAGCGAGTTGTTGTTTGGATACAGACCACGATCAAAATCTGATGCGATTTTGAACGCTGAAGTAGGTGTTGCTAAATCGCCTACACAGAATTTGCAGGAAATACGCGAAGATGTAGCTGTTCAGTTAGTACGAAATCAGACAGAACAAAAAAAGAGGTTTGATAAACACAGGGTCGTTGGAAGGAAGTATCAAGAAGGCGAACTTGTTCTTATTCGGAAACAGACAACATCACAAGGAACGAGTAAAAAATTACTAGCACCATTCGCAGGACCTTTTGTCATCACGAAAGTGCTGCCGAATGACAGATTTGTGGTCAAAGATCTACCCAATTCATCTCGCAGCAAAAGAGCCAAATGCCACAACATCATAGCTATATATCGTATGAAGCCGTATAAACTCAATGTCAGTGAAACGAGTTCGGATTCTGATAACACTGCGTCTGATGACGATATCCAGGGTTTAAAGAGTTAATTTCTCGAGGGCGAGAAGGACGTCAGGAAAGCTGAACTGTTACGGACCTTCATTTTCAGGTATTGAATAATGATAATTCATCAACTGGTAATGATGTTAACATAACACATGCATTAGTTATCTTATTGAATAACTCTTTCAGGCAGTCTTGTTCAATCTTTCATAGCAAACGGTCGTTCTATTTCAGTACTTGTACCAAATATTATAGTGATTTTTACGGTAAGTTATCCATGGTTGACTATTCTAGATATTATGTTATTTGAGTATTGCTATTGTTGTTATTCAATATGATGTTGAGTAATGAGCGATTGAGTTGATGTGTTGCTATCTCTTTATCCTTAGCGATGGAGTGTTCCTAGAACTCACTACGGTGGGTGGAACGATCAGCTAACTCCCAATGATGCACTGGTGTAATTCCAGGGCCAGCGGTGCCCTCCTGCCATCTTTAGTGTTTTATCAGGAGGTGCCCAGCGATGCACTGTTTCTAGAACTCACTATGGTGAGGGAACGATCAGCTAACTCCCAACGATGCACTGGTGTAACTCCTGCCATCTTTAGTGTTTAGTCAGGAGGTGCCCAGCGTTTTGGTTGCATATCTTTGAGTGAGTAGGCGGAGACTGAGTTTCAACTTGGCTTAAACTCTTTCTCTCATGGCCTCGCAGATCACTTCACGAAAGTATGCAAGTGCCGCAGATGCACATCCTCTAGATGTGGAGCGAGGTTTTCCCGCAGATTCACGCTTAGCGTGGAGCGGAAAGCACAGTTTCACGCAGATGCCTGCGGGCAGCGTACATTGAGATGTTTTCTCTCTTTTATAGCTGTAACCTATCAATTCCTACTTGTTTTTGGTCACATGCGGTAATGTTTATATTTGTGCTCTTTATTTCAGTCATGGATCCTCATCGAGTGCGTTTTACGTATATCTCTGATTTCTTTTACAGACTTCCTGAACTCCGTACGACCTGATTGGGGACCATCAACGTTGCATATTATCTAATGTATTGGGGGACGATTTTTTTATTATGGAACAATATGAATAGTTTTACGTCTATTTTGTGAATAAAGTTTTTTTGGGGTTTAACTACACTGGTTTAGAACAATGCTCCTTTGGAAGGTCAACAATAGTTTTATACCATAACAATATGTCTCGCCGCAGTCGTAGTCGTAGCCTTAGTCGCAGTCCAACATTGTCTCAAAGTCCAGCTGGAAGGTCCCAAAATAAGGAACCACGAGTTTCGGACATGATGCATCAGTTAACGGAAAATATATGTCGAATGCAAGAACAGTTAATGCAATCAACATCGCGTGCCGTACAGCCCGAAGCTCGAGACTCTATTCCTGTATTCAATCCTGAGGAAAATACTCAAAATATGGAGAGTTGGTTGAGGAAAGTAGAAGATCTACGCATTTTATATAATTGGAACGATGCAACTATGATAACGTTCGTAATATCACGCTTAAAGGGATATACCGAAACATGGTATAAAAGCTTAGGGAACATTGAATTCATTATGGAACAATATGAATAGTTTTATTTCTATTTTGTGAATAAAGTTTTCTTGGGGTTTAACAACACTGGTTTAATTAACATATCCAACAAATGTTTCCATTGAGAATTAAATACAGACAGTGGTGGGGTATACATTGTTAAGAGTTGGTATAACCAACGCTTGTGTTGAGATAGAAGGATGAGTAGTTCTACAAGGAGTTATTTGAATATTTATCAGATAATTTATTTTGTCAATAGTAGTATTGCCTATACATGAAATATTGACAAAAGTAGATATTCGCTTGGCTTATATCAAAGGAATAATTCTTTCAGTAACACAGGTCAATTGAGAGCCTTGATCCAATAAAGCTCTTACAATAACTGAACGGTCGGCCTCAGACTGTAATTTAACTAAAGCAGTCGGTACTAAGCTCAGCACTTTTTTGAAACCTGAAACATAACTATTACAAACTGTGCTGGTACTTTGTTCAGATTCGACGACAGCAGGCTGAGAGTTGTTTCAATTCAATGCATTATGACCTGAATGAAGTAGCGTATAGTGCCTAAATTTGCAGATATTACAAGAATTCTTTGATTCGCATTGTGGTGACAAATGCCCTGCTTCAAAGCAATTGGAGCATGACTTGTTCTAAGCTGCAAGTTTTCGTCTGTCATAGACGTCTTCCTTTCCAAAAGTGAAGCATAGGAAGAGAAGAAGTTAGCCACCACAGTGCAAACATAGATTGGAATGAAGGAAACGAAGTGTGAGAATTCAGTCAAGAGTTTTATTTTCATTCTACTCTACAGTTTCGGTCCCACCTGGACCATCTTCAGGAGTGCTACATTGTACAAAGGTTTGAACATGAGGGACAAAATGACAAAGTGAAATTAACAGTGTACTAACAATAAGATTAATGTGTGTATGTGTTAACATCTGTGTGTGGTAATAAGTTGAATAAAAGTAGGTGTAATAAAAATGAGGAGAACAATCATGTTTTTGGTCACAAATATTACAATGAAATATTCAAAATATTTAAAAAACTGCTTGGCAACAACTGACCGTTATAAAAGACCAGAACTAAGTGCTTGCTGAATAAGGTGTTTGCCGGCTTGATGCGAGAATGCAAAGTCACACAGGTCGATAACAGTCAGTTAATGAAGTCAACCAATGGATAAGAATCATATTAGGTTATCAAGGATTGCAAGTCATGAAAAAAAAAACAAAAAACCAACGAAACAAAAACATGCAAATCATTTCAAAATATTATTATAAATAGTGCTTAAGGCTATAGTGTTAGTTTTCTCATCGACATTATTTTTGTCCTGTTTTATATGTAACATTTCAAGTGTGAGTCTCTTGTTAAGAATAGTTTGATTCTGTAAAATGCGTGTGTTAGCAGAATCAGAAGAATGTCCGGTCTTGATACAGTGACTAACCAACGTACATTTAGCACCATCTTTTTTTGGCATTTTTACAATTGCGTTTATATTCATCCAAGCGTGTTTTTAAATACCGCTTGGTTTGACTTGTGTAATGTGAAGTGCAATTATTACATGGAATCTTGTAAATCAAGTTAGATCTCATGGAACAAATTTCAATCTTATCATTGTCTTCACAAACTTTCCTAATATTATCACTCGCTCCATCTATGTACGGAATAGTGAAATACTCCACTGTCAAAGATGATTTGTTGACATTTGTCGTGCTAGACTGTAAACAGCTGTTGATTTGATTTTTTATGCCGTTCATGATACCCTACGGATATTTATCCGCACGTAGTAAGTCAGTTACTGTATTATTCACCTCATTGTGATATATTTAAGATGTGAGATGTATGGCTCGTGAGAAAAGATTTTCTGCCACATTAATAAGTTGATTTTTAGAATGCTTAAATCTTAAATTATTAATTTCAATCTCTACGGTGAACTGAATGTGTGCTTTGTAATTATTGAAAACAGTTAGAGTTTCATTTATTCTAGATTTGGTGACCGCTGTAATCAAATCATCAACATATTTTTTGATGAACGTAACCTTAAATGACAGTACAGGCAGAACCACATTCAGAACAAGATCCATCACTAGGTAAGCTACCACTGGAGACAATGAACTCCTCATCGTAGATCCGCATGTTTGTTTGGTGATAGGTGAGTTATCGTTGTGTGAAGAGTGTGTGAGAGTGTTTTAGCAAGCTCCGATAATTAAACCTAAAAATATAGGAGCTTTCGAGCTTATAATTTCATAGAAGAGTGTTCAAGTGAATAAGTTGAAGTGTAAGAAAATAATATTGTTAAAATTTTGTAAAAAAAATTATCTCAAAAAGTTGTAAAAACAGAACTAATTTTAACAAGCAGAAGCGCGAAGGTAAACGGAAGGCGCACGCGTCAGCGCCAACATATTACAGCGGCGTCTCAAGGAGGGTACATGAACAGCGAATTTAGGAGAAGAAGTGATTCTCAAGACAAAAGGAGAAAAAAAGAAGAGGTAGGAGATCCATTTAGACCAAGTAAAAAAGTTTCAAGATCCCCGGATAAGAAAGAAAATACACAAGAAATGGCAGAAGTGAGAAAATGATGGCAAATCTTACCAGTATGGTTGGTGGAATGAAAGACGACATGGTTCAAAACCATATTGAGCTAAAGAAAGGTATCTCACAAAATAATGATATGATAGAGCTTTTAAGAAAAGAATTGAAAAAGAGAGAAAAAATACTGAACGAGGAGAAAGAAGAGTTAAGAGAGGAGATAAAGATCCCACGTAATGAAGTTGAAAGAAAAGACAAAGATAGCAAAAGAAATAATATCATAATTAGAGGGCTACCAATTGGAACAGCAAAGCCAAAAGAAGTAGCTCAATCTTTTATACAGGAGAAATTACAAATCGAATGTGAGATAAAATTGGCAACAGCAATAAGTACTAAAGAAGCAGATTCTCTAATCATTGTGGAAATGGAAATCTGTGAAGATAAGGTCAGAATATCAAAAAGTAAAAATAAATTAAAGGGCAGTAAAATGTATATTCACGATGATTATACGGTGAAAGAGAGAAAGGTGCAAGCCACTTTAAGAAGAAAAGCTGAAGAAGAAAGAGCAAGAGGAAAGAATGTACAAATATTCTATAATTAACTTGCAATAGATGGAAAAATTTTAATTTGGGACGCAGATCTTGAGCTTCTTGAGGAAAAAGAGCAGCATGTAGAAGAAGTTTCAAAAAACTAAGAACGAGACAAAGATATGGAGATAATAGGATGACTACGCAAAGTAAGCGGACAACAAACTCAAATATTAAAACAAATATTAATAATAACTGAAAGATTGTCACATGGAATGTGAGAGGTTTGAATGAAGAAGGGACATGTAAAAATTTGTCAAGAGTTTTAAAGAATTATAATGTAGACATTACAGCTCTACAAGAAACAAAATTGGAAGGCAATATTATCCGCGAGATGGAGGAGTATATTTTATTCAATAGTGGATGGGCTACATCTTTTCTGGGCACTGGTTTCATGGTACATGAAACACTTGAAGAAGCAATTATAGATTTTACGCCCATATCAGAAAGGTTATGTAAAATTGGAATTAAAGGAAACTTTAGAAAAAAAAGTATTATAAATGTACATGCACATTCAAATGGAAAAGATAATGATATTAAAGGAGAACTATACATAGAATTATCACGATCATTAGAATCTGTTCCAAAATTTGACATCAAAATAATAATAGGAGATTTTAACGCTAAAGTGGGCAATGAACAGTTTGTAACAGGAGAGATGAGCAAACATCAAGAGTCAAATAAATACGGAACAATGCTTATCGAATTTGTAATAGAATATGATAATATTGAGCACCTTTTTTCAGAAAGAGAAAAGGTGACATGGATATCGCCAATTGGAGAGGTACAAAACCAAATAGACCACGTGCGAATTGAAAACGATCACACCAAATTGATAACAAATATACGATCATGAAGAGGTGCGGATATAAATTGGGATCATTTTATGGTAGAAGCGAAACTGAAATTCCCAACATATATACAGCCGAGAAATAGGCTAAATAGAGGAACAATTCTGAGGAACTTTACAAATGATCATGAGGCAAGAAAGTATAGAGAGAGATTGGAAAGAAGTCTACAAAGTAAAAAGAAATATGACAATATTGTGTTACTGAATTATTTATGACCGGTTGTTGATCGTAGCTATAATTCGTAAAATGTACTACCACGATAGTGGTAGGCAAATAAAAATAATATTGAAAATTGAAGTGAATATTACTTATTTGTATTAAACTCGTCCTACCTTTTATGGATGGCTCGGCTAGCTGTAAAGTAATAACCCTGTCAAAATAAATTAGAAAAATGGGCACCAGGACTGGAAAGGAAAATAGTAGGTCTAAGGAGTCCAACTTAGAATAGTAGAAGAAAAATGGAGATAGAAGTGTGAATGTAATGAACTATAAAAATTATATTGAATGAATTGATCTTACAATAAAACTGTAGTAGAGCAAAATGACAGAAAGCAATGAATGACTCACTCCTTTACAATTAAAGTCTCCTGGCTAGAAGACCAACTAGCTACGTCTTCTTCTGGGTTGAGCCAGAGGCGGTGCCACGGTCCTAGTAGCTAGAGTTGACCCAAAAACGGAATGAGAAATGTCGTTGTATTTGCTAGCTGTGTCAGAGGTCTTCGTCGGGTAGACGAACCAATAGTGTGGGTGTTGACAGCCTTCCCGGAAGCGATAATAATCAAAAACGACTTCGGTCAAAAAATACGATGGTAGTAATCTGAAATGATATAAGCCAGTAACACGTTCAACAAAAAAATGGAGCAAGCCAAACAGTCTACGTTCTAGTTAACAGAAAGATTATAAATGGTACCAAAAAAATAGCAAAAAAAATAACAGAGCACGTTACGCAAGCGCTAGGTGAAATGATGATCGGCACAATAAAAAAGATGCAGTATACCGGGTGACTCGAAAATAAGGGTGGAACACGCTCGGTTCACAAAAACGGGAATTCTAGAGCATCCAGCTAAAACGAGGAACCTAGCCAAGATAACCAAAACTGATATATCGCTAGAAGTAGAAATAAAGAAAGTAAATAGCTTCAATAAGCTAGAAAACAAAAATCTCTGTTTAACTGGAACATAAACCAAAAAGCGTAGAAAACGAATTCCAGAAGCCCGGACGAGGTGAGCGCGATTCACACACTACATTCACTCACACATGTATACTAGAGAAAGGTAGGATTAAATGTAGGAAAGATGAGAGGTGATAATATGATTTCAAAAATACAAAATGAAAAAAAGTATGTATCAAAACAGCATGACTAATAATGAGAAAAAACTAAAGTGAATCAGTTATCGCTGCTGCTACTCACTGCAATCTTGGGTTCTACCGCGCAAGTTTAAACTGTGAATGACAAGTGGATGAATCTTTCACGTTTGAAACAGAATTACTAAGTATTAGAAAATCGGCGAAAAAAAAAAGAGGAATAACAACCTGGAAGTTTCGACAATCAACTTGAGAATATTGATACAGGTATTGAAAGGTACGGCTCTGTTCGTATTGGACAAAAAAATGAAATTCAGAATAGAACCACACCCAAAAAAGAATTACGTCCAATACAACCAAATACCGTCCGTACGTCACGTAACAATAAAAAAAATCACGGTAGGAGGGGGAAAATTGCCAGGGACGGACCTCGATCTTCACGGAGCAACAAGTACAGACGGTATATCTTTGATACTAATGTAAACTATAACGTACTATGAAACAACATGAGAGAAAAAAATAAAGCGAAAGAATCTAATCAATTTCCTACAGTAGAGAAATAACAAAGTGCGGTCCTCTGAGGGAGAGTCCCCACGTGCACCAAAAAAACTGACTCGTTTTGAATTACAATTTAAAATATGAGTTGAATTTTAGGAGATTATTACACTATACTTACAAAATTGTGGTACACTTTCACTAATAAAGAAATTTAACGAATTTAACTGACTAAGACAAAAATATACTGCTGCACTGTGTGCACCGGGAGCAGCGAGAGGCTCTCGCTACGAAGATCTCACGTTTTTATAAGCTCGGCCAACGCCCGCTACACACGGACAGCACAGCACTTAGGGATCGAGAATAGAATAGTTTGAAATAGTTTCGGTTTGGTAGCGACAAAATGTACCGCTACAATTGAGGAACAGTGGAATAATGTAGAATGTGCAATAAGATCATTAGCTCAGACAATAAACAATGATAAGAAAACAACAAAATCAAAATGGTTTGATGAAGAATGTAAGATTGCTCTGGAGAAGGGGAATAAAGCAAGGCTTAAGGTTTTGAAAAATCCAAATCCTCTAATTAAATGTACATCGTCATCATCATCACTGGCGCAACAGCCCTTGTAAGGGCCTAGGCCTTTCTAATCGGTATCACCGAGCCGCGGTATAACACCGCCGTACTGCCGATCAGAATTCCGTGCCATTGCTACATATTTTAAGGTGTATAGGTTGGCAACCTGTAGCACCCGAGTGTGTTGATGCAAGTAGCTGCATTTTTTATTTTTACGACAAATCACACATTGTCGGTGAGTGGATTCGAACCTGCGACCTCTTGGTCGAGTGACGTCACAGCATGTATAGGTGAACAAACACGCTCGCCCATTCGCACTCACTATCAAATGTACATACACAATTGGAAAAAAAACGAGCAAAGGCGATGTGTAGGAAAAAGGGCAGAACCATGATAAAACATAAATTGAGATCCATAGAAGTGATCTTCAAAAACAAAGAACTGATTTTTTTTTACCAAAATATAAAAAGCGAGAGAACTGAAAGTGATACAAGACTAGTCTATATCAAAAACAGAGACGGAACCTCAGTTACTGGCGAATAAAAATCAACACGATGGATGCAATACTTTACTAAAGAACTAAATGTAAATAAAGACTCCCAGGGAGAATTGATAATGGAAGAAGAAAAGTATGAGGAAGAAATATACGGATGCGGTGTACCACAACTAGAAGAAATTAAGGCAATTGTGCATGGAATAAAAATTGGAAAAAGTCTAGGAGATAACGGTATACCTATTGAACTAGTAAAAATAGGAAGAGACAACTTAATTCAAGAAATTTATTTAAAGCGTATATGGAAAGAAGAAAAAATTCCCGAAGCATGGACAAGATCTCTAATATGCTCCATTTATAAAAAGGGTTAGAGGACAGATTGTGAAAATTATAGGGGTATCGCACTGCTAGATGCAGCACACAGAATATCAGCAACTATATCAAGTGATCGAATAAAGAAAAAAGCAGAGAATATTTTTGGAGACTATCAAGCTGGTTTTAGAACATACAGATCGACTAGTGACCAAATATTCATGTTAAAACAAATCATGGAACACAGTTATGAATACAACCTGGATCTGCATTGTCTTTTTATATATTTCAAGCAGGCATATGACAGAGTGAACAAGAGTAAGATGTACAAAATTTTAAGAGATCTTAATATAACAGCGTAGCTTAGACAGCTGATTGAAAGTACTGTCATGAAAACAAGTTGCAGGGTTCTAGTAGATGGTAAAACCTCTAACAGCTTTGATGTGAATAATGATCTAACGCAAGGGGATCCGTTATCACCAATTTTATTCAACTTATTGCTTGAATGGATAGTAAGAAAGTGTGAATTGAATACAGGAGGAAGTGTATACCATCATCGACATCAAATTCTGGCATACGCCGACTATATCACAATCCTTACTATGGGTGGAAAAGAACTGGAAAGAACGTTAAAGAAAATCATCAAAACAGCCAAAGAGGTTGGACTAACTATAAATGAAAATAAGACTAAACACATGATACTAAGAGGAGGAACGGACCAAAAAGATAACTTTTTGAGCATTACTACGGAAGAAGGAAATGTTTATAAATTTGGAGTGGAGAAATTCCCATATCTAGGTGTAATAATCACGAACAATGGTAATGATGAGGAAATTTCACAGAGAATTGCCAAAGCAACAAAAAGTTTCAGCGCGCTGTCAAGAATGCTCAGGAATAAAAATGTGGGAAGAATAATGAAACTCAAAGTTTATAAAACAATTAATAAACCGGTAGTGCTATATGGGTGTGGAATGTGGACATTAAATAAAGTGAATCATAGTGAAATTGAGGTGTGGGAGAGAAAGATGCTCCGAGAAATCTTTGGTAGAATAAAGGTTATTAGAATGTGGGTGCGAAGGATCAATACGAAAATTATGACTATGTATAGAACCGGGAATTATTGAAACAGTTAAAAGTCAGCGAATAAGATGGCCAGGTCACTTCATGAGATTACCTAAGGATAGAGTGGTTTCAAAAGTTTTCGGTAAAGAGTCCACAGGAGGGAGAAGAAGACGCAGACCGAGAGATAAATGGTAATGCGCGGTTATGAAAGACATAAAAACTTGAAAAATTACGAACTGGAAAAGTTAAGTGACGAACAGAATGAGATGACGACGTATCGTCAACAAAGCCATGGGCCTTCTATGCCTGCAGTGCTAATATATATATATATATATATATATATATATATATATATATATATATATATATATATATATATATATATATATATATATATATATATATATATATATATATATATATATATATATATATATATATATATATATATATATATATATATATATATATATATATATATATATATATATATATATATATATATATATATATATATATATATATATATATATATATATATATATATATATATATATATATATATATATATATATATATATATATATATATATATATATATATATACATATACAGATGTAACAGCAATAAGTACAATAATTTCAACCTGTGATAGATTTCCTCAAGCCTAACAATTTTTCTGTAAGTCCTCTGGTTATCGAGTAAAAATTCATCAAAATTTGGTCAAAAATTTTATAGTGCGCCTATGGTTAGAACTAAATGTTTCTCAGTTGTTGGAAGAATGACAGCTGTCGATTAAAATGATAATTTTGAAATTTCAAACCATCATAGTCTTATCAATCATCCATTTGAAACTAAAAGAATAACAGTATCCTGATAATACATTGATATTCGCTTACCTCGATAGTTCTATTTTTGCATATGTTGTGAGAAAGATTAAATTTATCTCTTAAACCAACAATTTGGTATATTGATCGTATTTATATATTATTGTTGCGAAATTTCTTTTCTATTTGGGAATTTCACGTATATTTTCAAATAGTTGGTACATTTCTTGAACATTGGATTGTCTGAACAAGTTCATTGCACTTGAATCAGCTGATTTGAATAGTCAGAATACAGCCTAGAATACAGTAAGAATATGGGTCAGATTGTGCTGCCATCTACGATCAACTCAAAAAGTAGTGGCTGCTTTCAACTTACTTCATCATTGTTGGCTCTCAAACATAGAGAGAAAATCATCCAACGATCTATTTAAAGTTAACGGTAAAATATTGAATGGGATGCAATTGTAAAATAATTAATTCAATGAATAATTCAACTGAGAATATTCCCGCAAAAATTGTAAGAGCTTATTCTTGGAAAACAGAAAACCTAACTTACAGATGTATCACACTGAGTTTGGTAATTCATTTTAAATATTTTCTTAAATATGGGCAACAATATTCCATTTGTCCAACAGATCAATTTACGAGGCATACTTCATTGGAACGATCCGAGTGTGAAGTTTGATATAATATGAGAAAAAACTAATTCACAGCTGCTTCATATAAATTAATGTATTTTATTCATTTCATCTGGTGTTTTACATTCCAGGTGAACGATAGGTTCTCAATATCTCATAGTATTCTCATCATAATGTATAAGTGCACAATATTTTGACATTAAATACATGAGCATGAACACAATAATTAAATTTTTAGTGAAAAATGACAATTCGGAAATCGTTCCAAATAAATTCGTCGAGCTAATCCTACACTTCCTGCAGAGTCGCAGATAGAAAAGCTTGACATTTTCACTGGTTTTAACCTTTGTGACAATAATAATGAGACAATTTGTTCCAAAATTTATTTGAAGGAGTTGATAGCTCACATATGTCGAAATCAATCTTTTTGTTGTAACCAGGGTTGAAACTGCTTCTGGATCCGACAGTTATGATCTTAAACGACTCGTTGAGTTATAGAGGTTAAAAAATGCTGAAAAAAGATGAGAATTCGAGCAAAAGTTATTAAGAAAAATTACTATTCCTAACGGGTTCTATTACTGGTTAAAATTGATGTACTGATTTCTGTTACAGCCTATATATATATATATATATATATATATATATATATATATATATATATATATATATATATATATATATATATATATATATATATATAGTGTGTGTTGCAAGAACTTGCACAAGAACCGTTTCATTTTATTTATCTTTTAAAAATGTTTTAAAAATGTATTGAACTGTGATAATATCTCACAAAATGAAAACTCAAAATATTCTAAATTTATCAGAGATGGAATTCTATTATGAATTCTCAAAATAATTACCCTGATGAAGATTTAAACATTAAAATCGAAAGCTTGGTAAATTTCAAATGAGTAATATTTGATTCAATTTAGCCAAAATTCAAGACTGCCTTAAACCCGTTACATATTTGTTTTCTTAACTAATCGACCAGTCGCGATTACCTTAAACTACTATATATATATATATATATATATATATATATATATATATATATATATATATATATATATATATATATATATATATATATATATATATATATATATATATATATATATACAGTAAATTTTGTAGGCTTAGCAGTCAGGTTTTTTTTGGCCAATAGAATAAAAGATTTCTCTTTTAAAATTTCGTCTAGCTTTCGGCTTGGTTTAAGCCTTCATCAGGACACTAAAATAGAATTTATTCACAGATCAAAAATTTTTACATATTGATAAGTATAAAAAAAAACTTATTGTGAATAATACAATATTACTCACATTTTTATGCAAGATTATTTTTAAGAAAAACATCTGTTAGTGAATCGAACAATATACGAATAAATTTAGAAAAATAATGAGTTTTGACACTTTATCTGGTGTACAACAGATTTGTATCATTTTGTAAGTTATAAAATAAAATTTTGTTTTGTTAAAACACATAACTGTTTAAAATTGTTAATATGAATAATTTAATAAATTTTACTTCATTATCACAGAAAATTTTGTAGAAACAGAACTGGTAAAATTTGTCAAGTAACACACATCAGAAATGGAGGATGAAATTTAACATGTTAGAACCAAGTTAATTTGAATTTGAAAAAATATAAAATATGTGACCAATTTCTGAACTAAACGAAAGTTGGCAACGTGACTACAGTAAGCCCGCGAGACATAAACATTTTTATAAATACTGTAATGATTGATAAAGCACATCACTAAAATCAATTGCTTTAAGTAGAATTGACATTATTATTTTTGTTTTTATTATTTGCCAAATTTAACAAATAAACATATATATTGCTCAAGTTATCAATATCAGTTTTTTTGTTCATGGAATGTTGGTTTTTTTGGATATGAGTCATCTCCAAAAAATTTCTCTTGAACAAATTCTTTTCCATATCTAATACTTTAACATTTTGGTAATCAATCTGATGTTTGGTTGTGTTTTGGTGGATAGCTAAGGCTGTTGACATAGGTTTTAATTTGTTATCACTTTTGTGAGATGTTATTCTAGATTTTAAGTTTCGTGACGTCTGACCTATATAATGTTGATTGCAGTCTTTACATGGGATGTCATATATTACATTTGATTGATATGACAATGGATTTTGATCTTTTATATTGGTAAATATATTTTTGACAGTTACGCAGCTTCTTGATGCAATTTTGAGGTTATCATCTTTTACAATTTTCAGTATTCTCGGAGTTAATGTTTCAATGAACGGTAACGATGCATATTTTATATTTTGGGACTGTGATGGTTCTGGTTGTGCTGGTGGAATTTCTGTGCCTGGTGTATCCCTTTGGATGTTAAATAACAAGCTGTTTACCAATTTGGATGGGTAACTATTCTTAAGTAAAATAGTTTTTAGCTTCTGTAAGTTCTTCTGGTGATACTGAGGGTGTGATATCCGTAATATTCTATTTTTTAGGCCCAGAACTACATTTATTTTTAGCTGGGCCTAAAAAATAGAATATTACGGATATCACACCCTCAGTATCACCAGAAGAACTTACAGAAGCTAAAAACTATTTTACTTAAGAATAGTTACCCATCCAAATTGGTAAACAGCTTGTTATTTAACATCCAAAGGGATACACCAGGCACAGAAATTCCACCAGCACAACCAGAACCATCACAGCCC
Organism: Dromius quadrimaculatus; assembly: GCA_963989225.1. NCBI lineage: Eukaryota > Metazoa > Arthropoda > Insecta > Coleoptera > Carabidae > Dromius > Dromius quadrimaculatus. Next base: position 33,029,678 of record OZ022330.1, read on the forward strand.
CAAAATATAAAATATGCATCGTTACCGTTCATTGAAACATTAACTCCGAGAATACTGAAAATTGTAAAAGATGATAACCTCAAAATTGCATCAAGAAGCTGCGTAACTGTCAAAAATATATTTACCAATATAAAAGATCAAAATCCATTGTCATATCAATCAAATGTAATATATGACATCCCATGTAAAGACTGCAATCAACATTATATAGGTCAGACGTCACGAAACTTAAAATCTAGAATAACATCTCACAAAAGTGATAACAAATTAAAACCTATGTCAACAGCCTTAGCTATCCACCAAAACACAACCAAACATCAGATTGATTACCAAAATGTTAAAGTATTAGATATGGAAAAGAATTTGTTTAAGAGAAATTTTTTGGAGATGACTCATATCCAAAAAAACCAACATTCCATGAACAAAAAAACTGATATTGATAACTTGAGCAATATATATGTTTATTTGTTAAATTTGGCAAATAATAAAAACAAAAATAATAATGTCAATTCTACTTAAAGCAATTGATTTTAGTGATGTGCTTTATCAATCATTACAGTATTTATAAAAATGTTTATGTCTCGCGGGCTTACTGTAGTCACGCTGCCAACTTTCGTTTAGTTCAGAAATTGGTCACATATTTTATATTTTTTCAAATTCAAATTAACTTGGTTCTAACATGTTAAATTTCATCCTCCATTTCTGATGTGTGTTACTTGACAAATTTTACCAGTTCTGTTTCTACAAAATTTTCTGTGATAATGAAGTGAAATTTATTAAATTATTCATATTAACAATTTTAAACAGTTATGTGTTTTAACAAAACAAAATTTTATTTTATAACTTACAAAATGATACAAATCTGTTGTACACCAGATAAAGTGTCAAAACTCATTATTTTTCTAAATTTATTCGTATATTGTTCGATTCACTAACAGATGTTTTTCTTAAAAATAATCTTGCATAAAAATGTGAGTAATATTGTATTATTCACAATAAGTTTTTTTTTATACTTATCAATATGTAAAAATTTTTGATCTGTGAATAAATTCTATTCTAGTGTCCTGATGAAGGCTTAAACCAAGCCGAAAGCTACACGAAATTTTAAAAGAGAAATCTTTTATTTTATTGGCCAAAAAAAAAACCTGACTGCTAAGCCTACAAAATTTACTGTCTCCTTAACTAATTGCAGTCGCGATTAATCCTAACTTATATATATATATATATATATATATATATATATATATATATATATATATATATATATATATATATAGATATATATATATATATATATATATATATATATTTATAAAATTAGAGACCTACTGAACACAACAATTCTAGTAGAAGCACCACGTAAAGATAAACAAATACCATAGTGAACTCGGTGTCAGAAATACGGTAACACGAAAACCAATTGTAACAAACCGTTTCACTTTGTGGAATGTGCAGGCAAGTCCTCCGACAAGTGACTGTGAAAAGTGTATTTCATGCGGAGGACCGCACTCGGTCAATTATGCAATGAAGGCTGTCTAGTTTATCGCGAACTCAAAAAATCCAGAGAAAAAGTAACAGCTCAACCAACGAAATTCACATATCCTAACAGAATCCATACTGGAATCTTGCACAACACAGAACAACAAACGGCAATGAAAGCTATGATGATGCAGCAGCAAGTCACCCTCACAGTAATACAACGGGTGATAGCGAAAATAGCTCCCTAGCATATTTCTCCCGGGAATTCAAAACTATGTTTAGCCAGCTCCTGATCCAGAACAGCATAGTGACAATATGCTTTCCACGCTGATTGCAAATTTGAATAATCTATAGCTGGCTTAAGAATAGCACACTTGAATGCCAACGGGCTTATACAACACCGGCTGGAAGTAGAAACATTTCTTAATCCGCAAAGGATATATTTTCTACTAACTTCGCACGGGTGAACATTTGATAATATTCAACATTTTTGTATGAATCTTGAAAGCATGGTTCGATAGTATAAGATAATTATTAAGAATAATACCACATTTCTTGCTTGAGTAACACAATTAAAACGGAACCCAAACTGTCAAAATTTGTTGATAAGTGCGTAGATCTATATATAGATAGCATCATCAGTATGTAATTAAATGAATTACGGAAATTATATTGCAGCGCAGAGAATGTAAGTAGTTTTATTGGTAATTTTTTTACATTTCGGGTTACATTATTGAGGTTTTCGTAGGAAACCCTTTTTTTCGAGAGTAAATTATAGTCCACGTTATTCATTGATAATAAGTATAGGATTCTACTGGTGAGGGAATTCTTAAAATCGGTCCCCACGCAAGCGCCAGCATCAACTATAGAGAGTTTCTATTTAATCTATGTCAGAGCCTTCATGCAAGTGCCAACCATAACTATATAAAATTCCAACCCAATCTGATAAACGATGCGTGAACGGACAGATACGGCTCGTGCGCCACTCAAGGTATGTTGATGGTACAATACTGAGAACTTTCTCAAGAGAGCCAACAACAACTGTAGTGAGTTTCGACTCAATCGGATGAACGATGCGCGAACGAACAAGTACGGCTCGTGCGACAAGTTGATGACACTGCAATGAGAATTCTCACAAAAATGCCAACAACAACCATAATAAGTTTCAGCTCGATCAGACGAACGATGCACGAACGAATGAACACGGATCGTGCATCACTTATTGTACGTTTGTGGTACTAACATAAGAATCTTTATGATAGTGTCACCAACAATTATAGAATATTTCAACTCAATTGGATGAACGGTGCGCGAACGAACAAATACGGCTCGTGCACTACTCAATGTATGCTGATCATTTTACATCTAAGCCACCCTTGTATTAAAACAAAAAGAATAAAGAAACAATTATTTAAATCGGTCAAGCCGTTTCTGAGTTTAAAGCCTGTAATACACGAACCAAGAATTCATTCTTCTTATCACTTTAATTTCAATATGAAATTTATTGTATCGTGTACTACATACTTTTCATCCGATATATCATATGATTTTAAATATCAAATGTTTTTAATCGTACGGACCAAAAATATTGGACAGATATTAGTGAAAGTACATTTGAATTCCGTTGGCCCCATTCTGACAGCTTGCCTGTTGTCTATTGTGATCGTTTTATTAGAACTAGAATCAGGTGAATAATTCAATTTACATATTATTATTACAATAGAATTGGAATTTTCAATACTTTCAGAATGTCTTGGTCCCATATTCAAACTGAATTACTGCTTGATGAGTATATAAAATATACATGTTTATATGAGGTGAGAAACTCACTTTATCATAATAAAGGAGCCAGAAATAAGGCACTTACTGCCATAATTACATGTTTGAAAGAATTGCAGCCAAATACCACCATAGCAGAAATTAAAACTAAATTTGCGAATTTCAGGTCTACATATTTAAATGAAAAAAAAAAAAAATATGACAGAAGCAAGAAAAGTGGTTCTGCATCTGATGATGTAAGTGTATTTCATAATGCAGTATTATAATTTATAGAAAAGTCTGAATGTTTCAATTTAATTTACAGTTGCAGAAACCGAATTTGTGGTATTATCCTAAAATGTCTTTTATCGACGATAATTGCTTGCCTAGAAGATCAACCAGTACTCAAACAAATATGAATTCACAGAGGATTATTCGGAAGAACATGACACTGCAAGATTGCAATTCATGAAATTAATGTTAATATTATCACTTTGAATCAGGTTTCAATAATAGATTTAGAAGAGAATGTGAGCAATGAAGAGCAGTCCTAGATGAAAGTGACTCCGCCTGAACCAAAACCGGGTCCAAGTAGGTCGTCGAGCAATAGTAGAGACGCAATGGAGATACCTCGTGCGAGAAAAAAATTGCGCCCTACTCCTACAGTCGGCGATACAATTTTTTTTGACAAGGCTTCTAGTGCTTTAGACACATTGTCAAAAACAATTTTACAGAAGCAAACTGAAGTACCTGTTGATGATGAGGTAGAATTATATGGGAAGCTAGTTTCTAGGAGACTGCGAGAATTGCCAGAATTTGATAGAATGGAGATAATGAAAAAAATTGATGATTTATTTTATGAAAAAAGAATGGAAAATTTCATGAAGAAATAAGCTATTCATTCAATGCAAGCTGTTTATAATGATTGGATGTGTACATCTCTATTTCATATTACATCATCCTGCCAATATACTTTTCCTCCTTCAGAGTTGAAATAATTTAGAAACTCATTTCTCACTGTTTGCGAGAGAACTTTTGTTTCACCGCCCTTATTCTGATTTTGAATACTCGTTAGATTATGTTTGTTCTTTTCAATAAAAATATCTACCTCGGAATTACCTAATTCGGGCAATAGAAAATTATGTAATGTACAACACGCCAACGTAATTATTTCTACTTATTGGGGAGCAAGATTGATCGTGGTCAAAAATATTCTAAATCTATTGGCGAGAATACCGAACGCATTTTCAACAACTCTACGCTCGAGAAAGTCTGTAATTATATATGCGTTTCTCTCTACTCAGTCCGTTTTGAGGTAATGGCTTCATCAATCTATCGGACAAGGCGAATGCATCATCTCCAACAAAAACATATGGCATTCCACATGTTCTATTCGGTAATTGTGTATGAACAGGAATATTTAACTTATTTTTTGCTATTGCGTCGGATGAAGCACTTTCGCGAAATACTCCACCATCGCTTATTCTTTCATAATAGGGGAATAGGAGAACCCAAGTGTGACTGATAATAGGAATTGGTAAGGGCTTTTTTTAATAAAAAAACCATAACATTCTTGATCACACTGTTCTCTAATTTTGTTTAGTAACCGGTTTTGATCACTGGGTAATCATCCTCAGACTATCGGAGAGAACAATAAAATTACAGGAGTCTGAGGATGATCACCCAGTGATCGAAACCGGTTACTTAACAAAATTAGAGAACAGTGTGATCAAGAATTTTATGGTTTTTTTATTAAAAAAAGCCCTTACCGATTTCGCTTATTCTTTCATTTATACCAACATCTACAAAGGTAAATCTGTATTTTGCGTCCACTACAGCCAATAAAACAATGCTATGTTGTCCTTTGTAATTATAATAGTAGGAGCCGGCGCTTCTTGGTGGTCTTAAATTTATATGCTTTCCGTCGATGGCTCCCACTCTCTAGGAGTGTTCGGTACTTATATTGAGGTTGAATATATTATATTTCAACTATTATACTATTTCAGCAGATCTACCTTCATGAAATCTGCAGACATATTTTTGAAAATAGCACTACATACTTCCGGCACTATATTCCCAATTGTAGATTCATGTATACGAGTAGAATACAACAAAGATCTGAAAGTTTCACCTGTAGCTAAGAATCGAAGAGCTTCCGCAAATCTGCAAAGATATTTGCACACATTTTCACTTTTTAATAAAATAAGTGCTAATTATTTATCGAATGGACAAACCTTTTTTCAGGTGAAATAGCTTCACGCATTACAGTATTATCTTTTGTTATATCTGCTTCTATTCTCTCTAATACAGAATAGAACTGACGGCTATTCATTCGAATGAAATTTCTATATGCATTTTTATCTTCTTGTAATAATTCATTTTCAAGCATATTTAGAATGCCCCGGCCAGCCTCTCGTCTGTCTATCCACGGTTTCGTCCAGATTGAACGTTTGCAACGTCTTTTATTCACTGTGTTTCGTTTTTTAATAATGCAACCCATAACTAATGTGGTAACAATAACTCCGCAAGCAGCGTAAAGTTCATCCATCGTCTTAATTTTTGGGTTGAAAACAACTTGACATTGAAATATGCATGCGTACGTCATTTTTCTATACAAGAAAAATAGGATCGTATATATAATTCACTAAATTGAAAATAATTTTCATTCTACGCATGAATTACCAGATATATTATCATTTTGAATTCAGTATGAAATACATAATGATATATTGTATCGTGTCTGGAGGACTTTAGCGAGACTAACGAACAGCGTTTCATTTTTATTATATTAGATTAGTATCAGAAACGCATTCCACTGATAGAAGTTACTCCAATATAAATAAATATATAGCATGTTTCACAAATCACCTGAATGGCACTGCTCATGTACTGATAAGTCATAATATGAAGCACTTCAAATCAAAGGAATACGCAAAAAAACACTTACAAGCAATAAACGTAGTTAATTGTAGAAACAAATGATTCGCTTGTTGTAGCAGCAGTTCACTGTCCATCGAGACACTCTATAATTAAAACAAATTTCGGGGACTATTCTATTCGCAGTATTTATAACAAGGTTAACAATGCTGAATCGTCATAGAATCGGTGCATATCAGTGGGAATTTGGACGCTTAGAAATACCATCGGGTATTACACTAGTGGTCAAAGTGAGTATTTTTCTTAAAGATGTGGATAACTCCAATTTGTAATCTCGTGCTTTCTTTGTACCACATAGAATATTCCTCTAAACATCATCATCAATTTCAGTTTCTGATTTATCACCAAACCTTTTTGAACTAGTTCCCATATCAGAACACAATTTAGTTCTCTATCATTCGTCAGAGAAACAGCAAGAAATTCTAATTTCTCGATTTGACAGAAGTTTGTTCACTCGTTCCTATCAAAATTACGTAGCTTGTTACTTGATCCATGCGAAACTAATTAGAAAAAATTGTTTGACCCCGGGAATAGTCCTCCATATACCATTTGTAGTTACAGTATTATAGACTATTTTTGTGGAGATGTTACACCCTAAATTGGATATATAACAAAGAATAAATGGGTTCTTGCTGGATGGAGGGTAAAGGTTATTGTAGATATAAAGTATGCCGAATTTGTATAACAAATAAATATATTAAAGAGTAGATAACAAGATATGAAATAACTAGATATATTAACAATGATAAATAAGACCAAATATAAAAGATGTAACTTACTGCTAGACGGCTAGGTGCGGGTGGAGCTTTAATGTTCTTCGACTTCTAGTACTCTACGTTCTACTTAACTGCCCTACCTTACATATATTACTCTATATATATACTAAACAAGCGCTGAGTCGGCATAGCATATTATGTCACCTTGCAAGTGCTGCAATTTTAATGTTTACTATTAATACAAATACAAATTGGTTAATTTAGAATACTGATTACGCATTTTATATGTTATGATGACTAAAGCTAAGGTCACATAGCTTATGTTATGTTATGTCTGTGTTATGTTTGTATGTTGTGTTATGTCAACAGACACAAAGACTTGAAGCCATCATGTGTAGGATTTTAGAACTACATATTTTCAATAACGAGATTATTTATAATTTTATGAACGCTCTCAGGTATTTTCTCTCTCACAACATGTTTATATCTCTTATAATTGTTATAATAATATATAAGATCTAGTATTACTTTTACTAATGTAATTAGTAAATTTTCCTCCATCTTTTGAGGTTATATGAAATGTCAAAAAATTATAACCGTCAACTGCGCCGGCGCAGACATAACACAGCGTCCGAAAGTTAAGTTAAAATCAACTGTTGTGTTATGTCAAATGACATTACGAACATGACATAACCTATGTGACATGTTTCATAAGTTTTAATAGATCTCAACATAATGACATAACACAGACATAACATAACATAAGCTATGTGACCGTACCTTTAGCCTTGTTACATTCCTTCCTTCCTAGGAATTTGCTTCCGAAGGGAGCACAAATTCTCTTCAATAAAATTACACTTATTAGTCCCTAAAGAACCACTCACTCACTGGAATTCATATGTTTGGCGCGGCCATTGTCGCAGATGGATCTTCTTTCCGTCTGGATCCTCTTTCTGATTCACGCTGCAGTTATTCTACGTACTGCTGGGCCGTATTCCTTGATAGCCAGTTGCAACATCTGGTAATCCGTGAGCTGGTTCATCTTATCCTACTAACATGAATAAACAATTATCCAAAAAAAAAAGAAAAACTAGCTACTTGCATTGCATTTCGTTAACGTCATTGTTCAGATTAATTTCTTCCAGTCGCAGCTGCAGTCAGATCCCTGATTGTTGATGATGTCTGGAATCTCGTTATTCTCATCGCTTGCTCTATGTGTGACTATGGCTTTCTTCTCCAGTCTACTTCCTGGTGCATGTTGCTGTATTCCTGTGGTCTGCTAGTGGCTCAATCTTGAACATATGTTCTTTCTGCACATCTTGGACCTCAGGTTCCCAGCTTTGCCCAAGTTTGAACTGGATCGAAGCTTCTTATAGCCCAAATAGAGTTGAGGGAGACATCCGTTGACTGCACTCTACGCATCTTACTTATCCTGGCTAGTGAGCGTTAACGAAGTGATATCTTATTCAACGACTTCCCTACATACCCTGGTTGAATTATGAATTACTTACTATATGAATAATTAAGCAAGGCAATCTGTTTCAAGTGTCGCAACATGTCTTTGTTCATTAATACAGAGAAAAACAGATTGGCCTAAATATTTTGTTTCTGATTTCAAAAATTTATATTTATCAGGCTGCAATTTTAAATTAGCTTGTCTCAGTCTCTCGAAAATTTCTTTTAGCCGATCCAAATGCTCATTGACTCCTTTATTATTGAAGACGATAACATCATCCAGGTAAACCATACATTTCTCACCCCTTAATCCAGATAGCACGCTATTTATCAATCTCTGAAACGTGCTGGGCGCATTTGCTAACCGAACGCCATCTTGGTGAATTGACGGTGGTCCGCCATCAGTGGTGAACGCTGTTTTTTCTCTGTCACTGTCTTCTAGTTGTACCTGCCAATATCCTGATGCCAGGTCCAATGTCGTGAACAAGGTTGCGTCCCCCAACTGATCCAAGGTCTCCCGCATATTGGCAACCGGAAAGTAATCTTTTTTCGTTACCTTATTGAGACCTCTAAAGTCTATGCAGACTCTTATCTTCTTCTCTCCGCTATCCGTTTTCTTCGGTACAATAACTACTGGCGCCGACCATGGCGAATCTGAGGGTTCTATAACCCCTGCTTCTAGCATCTTCCCTAGCTCCTTCTGTAGTGCTGGCTTCTGGCTGTATGGAACTCGATACGGCGGCTACGCTATAGACTGTACTTTATCTGTAATAATTCTATGTTTAACCCTATAAGTACAGCCCAACTTACTGTTTTCCCAATGAAATATATCCCTATACTCATCTAACAGCTCTACTAATTTACCCTTAGCCTCCTTATCCATACCTTCTAATTGCAAGCGCTCTTCTAGCTCTTGAATCGTCGGACCTTCATTTCCGTATTGTATACTCCCTATGGCATACTCAGTTTCGCTACTGACGGTATCCTCCCGTCTAAATGATGCATCGTTTTCTACCAACAGCTCGGTTCTTCCGACCACTGTTTTTCCATCCACAACCATTTCCTTATTCGTTGTTTTTACCAATTTCACCGGTACCTCCTTTTCTGCTCTCGCTATAACGCGCGCTGCCGTAATTCCATGAATGTTGATTTCCTCTGGCTCTATCAAAACGTCACGTCCAGGCGTGATCAAATCCTGTACGGCTGTACACACAAGTTCGCAATTTGGTTTGATTCGTACTGCCTCCTTCAATCTAACCAGTCCACTGATTTGTAGCGCTGACTTTTCTTGATTGATGGTGCTATTCTTCCTTCTGCGTGCCTTTGTGTCTTTTGATGTTTGTTTGATATTAGCCTGAAGACCCTGAATTGCCTTTTTGCTACTCTGCAATTCTGTGTCCTGACCTGCCTCAGTCTGTGTGGCGATATCATACGTCACAATGTTTATCGCTGGTGCTGATGCTTGTATTTTATTTGTGATGTTTGCAAATATTTCAATTACAGTATTTCCCAATGTCATTTCATTTCTGCCGTAATTTGGATTCACGTTAAAATGTTCGAAAAAATCACGGCCTAAAATACCGTCTGCTTTTGAATTTGGTTTATCAGAACAGACCACAAAATTGTAAAAAATAGCTGAATTTTGAAAATTAATTTTTAAATTTGTTACTCCCAGATTTTCTAATTCGCAGCCTGAAATAGATGTGAGTGTTCCTTTGTGCCCTGGTTCTGTTCTGTGCCCCTTTATGCAATTTTGTTCAACTAGAGAAACAGCTGATCCTGTGTCAATCAAGAATTTAAAAAAATTTCCATCGTTCAATTGTGCAAAGACATAATTTGGAATTTCCTCATATACTGAATTTTTACTGATTTGATTAATGATAAGTGATTTATGAGTGTTCCTATTTACTGGATCCCCCTGAGACGGGGCTTTCGCAGAAGGACTTTCTAGTTTATATGTGCTCTTGGATGTGACTGCATATTGACCTCCCTTTTATCATAATTTCCGTCTCTGTCTCGCCCTCTATATCTGTTATAGCTATCTTCCGCAACTCTTTCTCTGCACTCAATTGCGATGTGACCGTACTTCCCGCATCGTCGGCAGGACGCCCTTGCTCGCTGACGGCAGTCCCTTCTGAAATGGCCAAGTTTCCCACATTCGAAACATTTTGCCCTGATAGTGTCCCTTTGCACTGCTTCTGTAGTTCGTTCTACCGCTCCTATTTCTAATGATGTAAATCGCTCCCGCACCAACTCCGCTTCTTCGCGTTCGGCAATTGCTATGGCATCCTCCAAGGTTAGCTCTTCATTCATATCCAAAAATGTCCTTATGTATCTTCGTATTTCTGGTCGAAGACCGGATTTGAATTGGTAGACGCATAATTGTGTAGCGAAATTGTTGTCCATTTTTCTTTCTTTTATAAGTTCCATTTTAAGCTCATTCAATCTGCTAGCGAATTTCCTCACGCTTTCGTTTCCATTTTGCTGACAATTTGCTAGCTCGTTGTAAACTTCGCCGGCAATTCTTCGTTTGGTAAATCGGGACAGGAATGAGTTAATGAAGTCCTGTGATTTCAATTTTTTCGCGTGTAACTTTGGTGTTGATACATAAAATTGGAGGGCCTCTCCAGACAATTTTGTTCGAAGCAAATTAGTTGCATCTTCTTCTTCCCAGTTTTCGATATCTGCTCTTATTTGGACTCGCTGAAAGTATTCTGTTGCATTTTCCCCATTAAATGCTCCGATGGCTGCTGCACTTACAGGATTTATGGAATTTCGGCCGTTGTTGCTTTTAAAGAATGACTCTAGCTCAGTTTTTAAAGTTTTCTGCAAATCTGAAACATTACTAGAGCTTGGATTGGACGATGTTCCACCAGGTGCGTTTCCCGGCATTTTTGTGAAGAATAAGAAAAATTTCGATATCTACAGTATACCTTATTCTCCGCGAGTGAGCCAGATACACTAGTCACTCAATTCCAGCATGAATTTCCCCAAATCGCTGCCACCATTTGTTACACCCTAAATTGGATATATAACAAAGAATAAATGGGTTCTTGCTGGATGGAGGATAAAGGTTCTTGTAAATATAAAGTATGCCGAATTTGTATAACAAATAAATATATTGAAGATTAGATAACAAGATATGAAATAACTACTGCTAGACGGCTAGGTGCGGGTGGAGCCTTAATGTTCTTCGACTTCTAGTACTCTACGTTCTACTTAACTGCCCTACCTTACATATATTACTCTATATATATACTAAACAAGCGCTGAGTCGGCATAGCATATTATGTCACCTTGCAAGTGCTGCAGTTATAATGTTTACTATTAATACAAATGCAAATTGGTTAATTTAGAATACTGATTACGCATTTTATATGTTATGATGACTTAGCCTTGTTACAGAGAAATCACTTCTGTTTATTATGCTTGTGAATACCACTCGTGCTGCACACTCGTGATACTCAAACGCAAGCACATTGAACATTCCTGAAAGCACCACAAGAATTATCGATAATACTTCAACTACTTGTGGTATAATAAATGATAATTTTCAAACATTGAAAAATAGATTTGTAGCGGATGGAGACTTTAACTCCAAACATATTTGATGGGGATCTCGTCTATGTAACCCTCAACAGAGACAACTCCAATATACAATGTTGGACAAAAGTCATGAGCCTATAAGCACTGAAAAATCTACCTACTGGCTTACAAATCCTGCAAAAATCCCGGATTTGTTGGATTTTCTCGTAACGAAAGGAATATCTTCAAATTATATTGATAATATAATCGACAGTGTCATCAGATCACTTGCCATTTGTAATCTTAATTAGCTCCACAATAATTTATAAAGATCAAAAATCCACCCTTTCTTACAAAAGAACGGATTGGGAATCATTTAAAGAACTCCTAAGTAATAATGTTAATCTCAATATATCACTGAAGTCAGAAGACGGTATTGATTTTGTAGTAGAACAAATAAGACAAAATATACAACAAGCAGCTTGGAAATCAACACTCATAATGAAACCATATAGTGAAACAATAATGGATTATTCAAAGTACATTAGAAATAAGATTTCGGGGAGAAGAAAAGCTAGGAGGAGATAAGAATTCACAAGGCATCCAAGTGATGAAAGAGTACTAGATGAACTTAGTAAGGAAATTAAAAGAATTTTGTACACTATGAAAGTGAATCATTTTAGAATTATATCTTTATCTATTCATTTATTTCAAGATACACTGTCCTACATCAAAATCTAATTACAGGACAGGAAAATTACAGACAATACAGAAAAAAATCAAAAAATAAAACATAAAATTGAAATAACATAATTGTACCAAAATAATTCTCTCTCCAGATCCCAGAGGAAAAAAAATTTCACGATCAATATGGAGAACATCTATGTATGCAAACTTTTCTTTGTAATTGCTACACATTCTGCTGGAAAAGGAGGAATAAAATACGGAGGTATTAGGCTTAGGAAGATAGAAGACAGGTGAAGTACGAGTGATTATTGAGGGAATATGAAAATTCAATCTACTCATCTATCATCTATTTTTTATTCAAAAGTCTCCGGTCCGAAAGACTAGTCATATTAAACACTTGCAGGAGACTTTGATAAGAGATTGTTCAGTCAGGGTAATTATTTTGAGTCGGAAATAAATTAATCAAACAATCTTACATTCGACACTTTCTATGCTATTTTAATGTACAGTATGAATTGAACTCCATATCAAAAAGCAGTACCAAAGCTTTGACCATACAACAGAATGATATAAAGTAAGTACGGATGTGATAGGAATAAAATCACGAGTATTTTGTATGATGAAACCTAACATTCTATTAGCACTCTTCATAACTTCGTGTATGTGTGGCGTGAGGGCTACTCTATCATCAAAGCTAATACCAAGATCTTTTATTGTATAACAGGGCAGGAGAATATTGCCATTTATGTTGTAGCTAAATTCTATGAAGGAGTATTTTCTGGTGTCATGGTTCTATATTTGTCAATATTTAAGAAGAGATTATTATTATAGCACCATATAAGAGATTATTGAAGTCACAAAGAAATATCACAAATGTGACATTCTGTTATGCTAGGAACATTTTAATGAAACTAGAGATCAAATATTATAAATAATATGAATGTTCCATAAAAACTACAGATTTGAGAGTCGGACACAGTCCATCATCTTAGTTAGGGGAGCAACTGTATATACGTGTTTCGTCCTTATTAGGACTCATCAGTACATTATAGCCAAAGCCCAAAATAGTCAGGGTTTGGAGCTCTAAGTGTATAATCTCACAAGGAGGAATGGTAGGCAGAGGTAGAAACTATATGCAACGCCATCTATCCTGCATAGGTAGAATCTACGTACAACACCATCTAGTGCATAAAGCAGAGCATAAAGTCTATCTGACTCATGAATAAATTCACAAAGAAATATCATAAATGTGACATTCCGCTATGCTAGGAACATTCTAATAAAATTAGAGATCAAATATTATAAATAATATAAATGTTCCATGAAAACTACAAATTCAAAAGTCGGACACAGTGCATCATCTTAAATAGGAGAGCAACTGTATACACGTGTTTCGTCCTCATTAGGACTCATCAGTACAGTATAGCCAAAGCCCAAGTTAGTCAGGGTTTGGAGCTCCAAGTGTATAATCTCACAAGGAGGAATGGTAGGCAGAGGTAGAAACTATATGCAGCGCCATCTATCCTGCATAGGTAGAATCTACGTACAACACCATCTAATGCATGAAGCAGAGCATAAAGTCCATCTGACTCATGAATAAATTCACAATGAAATATCATAAATGTGACATTCTGCTATGCAAGGGAAATTCCAATAAAATTAGAGATCAAATATCATAGATTATATGAATGTTCCATGAAAACTACAAATTTAAGAAGCGGACACAGTCCATCGTCTTAGATAGGGGAGCAACTGTATACACGTGTTTCGTCCTTATTAGGACTTATCAGTACATTATAGCCAAAGCCCAAGGTAGTCAGGATTTGGAGCTCCAAGTGTATAATCTCACAAGAAGGAATGGTAGGCAGAGGTAGAATCTATATGCAACGCCATCTATCATGCATAGGTAGAATCTACGTACAACATCATCTAGTGCATAAAGCAGAGCATAAAGTCTATCTGACTCATGAATAAATTCACAAAGAAATATCACAAATATGACTTTCTGTTATGCTACGAACATTCTAATAAAATTAGAGATCAAATTATATAGATAATATGAATGTTCCATCAAATTGAAGTGAAGGATTTATTATCTGAAAAATCAACAAGAAGTTTTTTGTCAGAGAGATAGGATGATAATAATGAAATTAAAGATTCGGAATCAGAAAAAGCCATAAGTTTATGAAGAGGTATCCTATGATCAGTGCGATCGAAAGCTTCTGCAAAATTTGTACATACGCAATCTACTTGGCCCTTATTATCTAATACAAATGAAACACAGTGTGTGAAATTCGAAAAATTGCTTACCATTGACGGCTTCTTCATAAACCGTGTTGTCTAGAAGAAATATAACATTCAATGTTCCTGTATATTGCAGAGTATATAATTTTTTCATATATTTCACTGAAATTTGATAGTTCCGCTATCGGACGATAGTTTATAATATTTGATAAATCACCAGATTTATGAATAGGTGTGCTTCTGGTTATTTTCCACGGATCAGGAAACATATTTGTCTTAATTGATAAATTGAGAATATGATACAGGGCATTAAAGAATGTATTAGTACAATCTCAATTTATAAGACTAGGAACTAGATTGGAACCTCAAGATAGATTAGACTTGAGATTTTTAATTGATGATGCAATATCATCTCTCACTCTCAGGGTAATATGATTCAAGGAAACTGAGTTGTTTGATTCACAAATATTGTCCGTTAGGGGAATTAAGGAAACAGGCGAGTCAACAGATCTGAAATAGGTTGCGGATGAGTTAGCAATCTCATTGTGTGTATTATACTCATGGTCTTCATATAACATGGTGTTTGGATGAGTAGATGTTTTCCTTTTATCATTTACAAACTGCCAGAATCTTTTTGGATCCGTATCAATGATACTCTCGCAAAATAGAATATAATCGTCTTAGGATTTTTTAATTTCTATTTTGAGACGAGTTCGCAAATGATTGAATTTAAAAGAATGGAATGTATTATGTATGAACTTATGCATGAGTTTTCTGACATGTTCCTCCTCTCTGATCATTTTTTTGATTTGTTGGCTATACCATTGAGGGTATTTTTATTTGAAATTTTGCTTAACTCATCAAGAATGGTATGAAGCGATTTGTAAAATAGGTTACAGGCATCATTCACGTTGTCAAATCCTTCAAGTACGTTCCAATCAAACTGTACCTTTCTATATAATCGGCCTTTTTGAAATTATATTCTAAGCTGGAAGCATGTTGAGTTTTATTCGAGGTTGTATTTTTAGCAAACGAAGTATTTATTTGAAATTAAGGATGATTAGAGTATTTAGTATTGAAAACAAGGCTCACAGAGTGAGTGACATTACATTCCACGTTTGGAATGACAAGATCAAGTAATCTATTATTATTATTCTGAACAAAATTGTATTGTCTAGCATCAAAAAATAACAAAAATTTGTTGACAACTGTAACTTAGGCACTAGTTTGGTGCGATAATAGTTCAGGAATATTGAAATCGCCGAATATTAGAAAATTGTTATCGTAAGAAAAAATTGAATTCTCGAAATACTCGAACGTAAGACGTAGCGTTAAGAGCAGGCGGAACATAGATACCAAAAGCAAATATCTGACGAGTTCCTGATTGAATATTCACACTAACTATATCGATACTGATGAGTGAAATACTAGCGGATCTACTTATATCAACAACAGATGAAGAAAGACTATTAATAATTATTAACACCATTACCTTTTTTGACATGACAAGAAGCAAAGTCTCTGTCAGACCGATAAACACTATAAGCATTGTTACAAATTTCAGAGTTATACACACTTGTCTTGAGCCAAATTTTGGAAAAGTTGATATCATAGTCTAAGGAATTAGCAATAGAGTATAGTGAAGAAAGTTCCATAATCAAACCTTGAACGTTCTGATAATAGCATTTTAAATAACATAATGTTTTCATAGGAATATGGTTAGTCTTCAATGGCTATTGTGTACCAAGAATATAATTTTCAAACTCAGCAAGGGTCTCTTTATAAACATTATAGTCCGGATCCCAAGCATGATGTTTAGTATCAATTTCAGTTTCACGAGTCACTTTAATTCTAGCACAATTCACACATTCAAGTTCAGTAGCCATACAGTCTTTGAGAAGAGGGTTTTGGGCACATTAAGGGCAAGTAGAAGTTTCTCTGTGACAGTTTTTTGGGAAATGGTGGAATCCGCAACACTTATAGCAGCATCTGTCTTCGATAGCGTCATGAACAGTGCAATAGTCATGGCCAATAAATACTGTGCTATTTCTCATCGAAAGATTCTAGGTATCGATGTCAATTTGAGTTAGAGCTTGATACACATCACTTTTCTTTTCAGTCGATGTATATTCTCATATTTCACATTTATAGTTGTCCGCGAAGCAAAATTTATTTTGAGATACTAAATAATTTCAAAATACATCAGGTTAGAGATTTTCGGACGTAGCAACAACCTTAACACGAGGATTGAGAAATGGTATTTGTTCAATGTTATATTTGTCACCAATATTATAAGCTGCAAGCTGCTTGAATTTGTTTCCATCATCAGAATTAGCACAACCTATTAAGAAAGCACCATTGTTGCCCTTTTTGATTGATATGATATCAATATTCGCAGTCACTGGATCGACGGATTTTAATACATCAGATTTAGTTGTAGCAACTGTTTGAGACAACTTTTTGAACTTAAGAAGGAGTATAGGTTCCGGTTTTTGCAGAAAATATGAATATGTGGTCTCTGAAGTGGCTGATTTGGGCTTCAGTTGCATAATGTTATATATTTGAGTCAGTTTAGAATCAATATTATTGAAGATTCCAGATTTAAGATCAGAGATTGCTTTCACGAGCGTAGTATTGATAATAGCGTTTTGCAGATTGGAAATTAACTCATCAAGTATCAGAACCGCTCACGTTATTTGATATTTTCTTATTCATATCTTTCAACACTGGTCGGAACAAAAGCTAGAAATTAAAGTAGATGTAAAGAATATAGAAACTCTGAACAAAGGTAAGGTGAATGAATTTATAAGAGCAGAATTACCAAATTGGGAGCAAAAGCATAGAGTGATGACAAAGAAAAACGGTCTGAGAAATACAAAAATATATATAGACAACGATCTTACTTGGGAGGAAAGAAAAATTCAAAGAGGAATAAGAAGCATAGCAAGAGAAGGAAGAAATGAGGGGAAAAATGTTAAAATAGGATATCAGAGAATAGCGATTGATGGAAAAGTATACAAATGGAATAAACAGGAGAATGGAGTTATTCTACAAGAAATAGTGGAACGAAATAACTACTCAAGAAACCGATAATACACAAAATAAGAAATACGGATAAAACGGAGACGAATCGGCAAACAGAAAATGTGATTCTGATAGAATCATGGAATATAAAAAGTATAAATGGAAAGGAAAATGAATTAATTGGAGAATTTAAAAAGGCTAACTTAAAAATATTAGCGATAACTGAAACAAAGATGAAGGGAAAAGGAATTGCGAAATTAGCTAATAACCATATATTAATTCATAGTGGGGTGGAAAATAACGAAAGAGCAGGAGCAGGAGTGGGTTGCATAATACACGAAACATGGGAACAGACAATAAGAGAATCTAAATGTATAAACGAAAGAATATTAATAGTCAAAATAGAAGAGAACAATAAATTGACAGAAAATATTATAATAGTTTATGGGCCATGCGAAGATGAAAATAAGGCAGGAAAGGACAAATTCTGGGAAACTCTGCAATACGAATTTAATAAATTAGAAGAACCTGTGTTTATAACTGGAGATTTCAATGCGAGAGTAGGAAATAATAACGAAGGAATTGAGGAAATAATGGGGAAGCACGGAGAATATGTGGAGAATTACAACGAAAACAGACTCACGGATTTCTGCATTATCAATGAGTTAGAAATACTGAATACTTCCTTTCAGCACAAAGATATTCACAAATATACTTGCGAAGTGAAAAGTCGGAACGAAAAATCAGTGTAAGATTACTTCCGGGTACAAAAGACGCAAATAAGAAAAGTGAACGATGTAAGAATCAAGAGAGGATTCGAAATAGGGAGTGACTACTTCCTTACGATAGCAACACTAAAAATAACGGAAAATAGAAGACAAGAAATGATAAAAAAGACCAAAAGTGACACCGAAATAATAAAATATAGAATAGATCGACTGAAAGACACAAAAATAAGAGAAAAGTATCAGAAAAGCATAGAGGAAATGATTAGAGTTACGCCTAAGCCGGATTGTAACAATGTGGAAGAAATGTGGAAGAAATTTAAATACATAATAATGGAAACAACAGAAAAAGCATGTGCAAAGACAAAAAATAGAAATCATAGGAAGCAAACACACTGGTGGAATGAGGAGGTAAGAAAAGAAGTGAGAAAGAAAAAACAAGAGTGGAAAAAATTTTTAAGCACCAAGAAATCAGTAGATTACGAACATTATAAGCAGCAAAGTGGAAAAGTGAAAGAGGTAATCAAAAAAGTCAAGATGGAAAGCTGGGAAGAATTTGGCGAATCGATAGAAAAGAGCTTCAAGGAAAATGAAAAGTTATATAACAAGGTACTGAAAAATGCCAAAAAGGAAAATCAAGTACAACTTAAACAAATGGAAAATAAACAAGGGAAGATTATAGGAGAGAAAAGCGAAATAATGAACAGGTGGAGAGAATATTTTCAGGAACTATTAGAGTATAACAAAATAAGGAGAGATGAGGAATTGATTAAAGAAGAAAAAGAATATGCGGAAATCAAGACATCAGAAAGTGCAAAAGGAAACATAACAATGAAGGAACTGAAATTAGCACTACATGAATCAAAAAATGGAAAAGCTTCAGGACATGATATGATAAAAGCCGAACAGATAAAATATATGGGTGAAGAGGGAGAACAAGTATTACTGTTTATACTCAACAATATATGGAAAGCTGGTAAAATATCCAACGACTGGGAAAAAGCAGTAATATTTCCTATATTCAAAAAAGGGGACAGTAGCAACTGCAACAACTATAGGAGCATATCATTATTTTGTACAACGGCGAAAGTATATGAAGCCATACTACACAATGAAATAAGAAAATTGACAGAAGCAATACTTGAGAAAACACAGAGCGGTTTTAGGAGCGGACACTCAGTGCAAGACCATATATTTACGATCAGAAAAATGATAGGAATAACGATGAGGCAGGATAGCAAAGTATATGTAACATTCATAGATATTGAGAAAGCTTTTGACAGAATACAGAGGGAGAAGATGTGGAAAATCTTAGAAGAGAGGAAAATAGATAAACAACTATTACAAGCAATTAAAAGCATTTACAGAAGAACATCAAATTACATACGAACAGGAAACGGAGTATCAGAGGAATCCACAACCACCCAAGGACCTACGATAAGGGGGAGCTCTGAGTCCAATATTATTCATCATATATCTAGACAATATCATGAAGAGAACAAAGAACAAAACAAAGGCAATTGAAAAAGGACATTACAAACTTGGAAGAATTACTTTGACAGAATGTGCATTCGCAGATGATCAGGCAATTTTCGCTAAAAGTGAAAAAGATATGCAGCATAACTTGAATGTGTGGGATGAAGAACTGCATAAACATGGAATGAAGATCAATATAGAAGAAACAAAGATCATGGTAATAGCCAAAGAAAATATAGCAACTAGTATATCACTTAATGGAAAGACGATAGAACAAGTAGAAACGTTCACATATCTAGGAGCTGCAATAAATAGTAAGGGAAGTATGGAGTTCGAAATTGATAAGAGAATCCAGGCGGCGAATAAGAATTACTATGCTATGAACAAAGCAATTCTAAATAACAAGCATATTTCAAAAACCACAAAAATGGCTGTATATAAAACAATATACCGACCAACACTAATTTACGGGAGTGAAACTTGGGTCCTTGATCAAAGAGGTCAAAGTAAAATACAGGCGACTGAGATGAGGTTTTTGAGAAGGATAGAAGAAGTTCGAAGAATTGATAAAGTAAGAAACGAAGAAATAAGATGGAATCTACAGACCGAAAGTATACAAAATACAATAGATAAAAGACAGCTAGCATGGTATGGCCACATAATAAGAATGCCAGAAAAGAGACAGGTTAAACAAATGTGGAATGCAAGATACCCAAAGAAAAAGGGAAGAGGCAGACCAAGAAAGAATTGGGAAAGTTCGATACAAGAAATATTGAAAAGAAATAGCATCAGTAATAACGAAGCAGAGAAAAAGGCTTTGGACAGGAAATAATGGAAAGAAATAATTCAAAAATTAAATTAAAGAACTAATAATCTTGACACCCGAAAGGGTAACAGAGATTCAAATAGATAATAATAATAATAATAATAATCTTTCAACACTGATTCAATGTCATCATTTTCAGATAATATGTATTTATCGACAATTTCACATAAAACTTCACAATTGTTACATGAATAGAAAATATTGTTCGATCTATGAACTAATTTGAGTCCGTCATCACTGATATTCAAGCCGGATGTGTGAAACCAACCGTTGCAGGATCCTTCACAGCCTATCGGATTATCCTTCATGAAAACAATGCAAACAACAAAAACTAACAGCAAATGAGGATAATTAACAAAATCACAAAAAGTGCGTACGATTCGACTTATTGCAGGATAATTATATAATATATATATTTTATATATTTCTCAAGCAATTTGACACCTTATGCTCACGATGACTACTCGCTGTGGAAAACTACTTGAAAACTTGAAAGACTAATACAAGTCATTCCTCCAATATGGGCCAGATCTGACGCTGATGAATTAAAACTACTCGCCGAACATCTTGTCAACACCTTCAAGCCAAGCTCATCTCAGTCATTAACAGAAGGAGGAAATACTTTGATAACTTACTAAGACACTGCATTGCAACTACGCTTACCGATAAAACCTAACTCAGTCGTAAAAGTCTGTGAGAAGATAAAATTTCTTAGTTAAAAAAAGCTCCTGGGTACGATCCCATGAACGCAACTGTGCTCAAGCAACTTCCAAGAAAAATCATGGTCGTAATATCCCAGATCTTCAAATCTGTCACCATAACTCATTTTTTTTCGGTGCAGTGGGAGCTCGTTCGGATTATTATAATATCCAAACCAGGTGAGCCGACTCACGAAATATCTTTCTACAGACCGATATCCTTACTTCCTGTCCTACACTTGTCAACACAGGAAAATTCTCCAGACTTCTGTTAAACGTTTCTGGTTGAATTGAGGGTGCTGGTTACGAGAAAAGCACTAGTAATAAGAACGGTAGATATTCCAAGTTATATCGCATTCATGCCAGGGTTCCCCAGGGAAGCAAGTTAGATCCTTTACTATATCAGTTGTATACCTCTGATTTGCCTCATGGAAAAAAAGTCATCACAGCAACTTATGCAGATGACACTGCTTTCCTTGCATCGCACAAATATTTCGTGGTAGCATCCAAGCTACTAAAACAATCCCTCGATAAAATGCAAGCTTGGGCAGTTACATGGCGAATTGAAATGAATGAAACTAAATCTGTGCACATAACTTTTACTAAGAAACATGTGAGATGCCCGGAATTAACCGTCCTAGTGGAAACAGAAGTCACATACCTAGGAATGCATCTAAAAACAGGTTTACTGTGGAAGAAACATCTATCCGCAAAAGGAAGTAGTTAAATATCACTGGTTTATTGGTCGCAAGTCGCAGCTATCACTGCAAAATAAAATATTGCTATATAAAGCTATTTTAGTGCATATCTAGACTCAAGGAATTCAGTTGTGGGGCTGTGCAAAGCAGTTTTACGTAAACATGATACAGCAATCACAAACAAGACACTACGTATAATATCAAATGCACCATGGTATTTGGGTAATGGAACTCTTCACAACGATCTCCAAATAAAGTATGTGGATGAACAAATCAAAATCTTCAGTTCCAAATATGGGAGAAGACTAAATAACTACCCATACTCACTAGCGATAAATCTTCTGGACAATGGAAATGGAATGAGAAGACCTAACAGAAAAAAAATTCTAGACTTACCCTCAAACTGAATATATAATATCTTAAGTTTATATGTGATATCGTATACATAACATATATGAAGTCAAGACTATGTTAATGTATTATAATTGAAAAATGTATTGCATTACGGAGGGACACCGATAGGTGTCACCTTTCAGCATGTCATTTATCTCATATCACATTCATTGGTTGGCCATAGATTGGGCAGTTGTGAATTTATCACCAAATAATGGAAAACAGATTAAAAATTGTGTATCACACAGTTTTCATCTTCTACAGAATAGTTAATTGACTTTTGATACTAACGTGATGTATTGTTATTCTAAGAGTAGCCAACAAACTAGTATCATAAAACTATCCATTCACTCAAACCCATTCTTCGAAATAACGAATTTCAAAAAGATACTTTTCCACTCATTAATAGTACACTAAATACTACATATCAACAAAGTTTGTTACACAGGTATAGATACACCCTGTATAGTAGTTCACCTTTAGAAATAAAGAACATTCCATTAAGTTCATTCAAGCTCAAATAAAAAAGTTATTACAGCTTCCACAAAAATTCAATATACGAACCAAGTATTATTAAATAAAAAAAGATGATGTTTTCTACATTTTCTTCCTATAATTGTCAACATTAATGTGAAAATATTTTGTAAATTATGTAAATATGGGATGAATGGAAGAGCAGTCTTGGCTGAATCCAACTTTTGACAAAGTTTTTCAATTAATATTATTATTATTATTTTTATATGTTTCTATATTTTATTTTGGGTTCTACAACTAAAGACCAGCGGCTCCAGGAAGCAAGTGTTATACAATACATATTAAAGTCAGATTCAGTTCACATTTTACGGTATAGAATACATTACAAATGAGTTCTTTGATATATAATCAATTTCTCATTTTTAGGATGCTATCTGCGGCGTCAGTTCCTATGAGATTGGTAGGGTGTTTTCGTCTCATGGTGGTTCCTTCCAAGGGTGAGCTGGTTGGGCTCAGCGTATGTGAATCATCCTTTGGTATTGCTGTCATCTTTCTTTGTTCATCTTTCCAATTTGGTTTTCAGGATTCTTTCGTTGGTGTAATTGATAAAGATGAAGTCAAAATGAAAATATCTAAGTATCTAGGATCACAAGTGATAAAACTCAGAAAAAAAACTTTCTTTTGCCAAGTTAGAGCTTCTACAATGGATTGGAAAAGCTAGATTCAGGCCTTCAGCAATGCTGTGCATGAAATGAATATCCACATAACGCCATCCCTAAACTCCGCAGATGCATGGACCCAAATTAAAGGTACCCTGATAGAGACTGCAGAAGATACACTGGGAAAGTTCAAAAAGAGTGGATCAGTGACGACACATGGAGCCTTATTCAAAACAGGCAGAAACTACTAGCGCAACTTAGCGCAGCCAAAACCAGAAGCGCTCTAGAAAACCTATAGACGCAATACCAAAATATAAAAAAAAAGAAAAACGCAGTGCGCGCAAAGATAAACGTAACTGGAATAACAATCTCGCAACTCAAACTGAAACAGCTGCCAAAATACATAACACCAAAGAACTTTACCTTATCACCAAACGTCTCACAAATAAAATCTTCAATTCGAGCCCACCGATCCATGCTATAAACGAAGCTCTCCTAACAACGGAGAATGAACAAATAGAAAGATATGAAGAATATTACAAATAATTATTGGAGCATGAGCCACCAACACAAGAAACAGATGGACAAGCTTGAAGAGAACTACGAATAGACACTCAAAACTCCACAGAAGATGAAATTAGAATGGCGATCATGAAACTCAAAAATCATAAATCTGCCGGTCAAGACAATATATCAGCAGAAATCTTCAAAGCGAATTGTGAGACTTTAACACCTTTCCTCCATCCACTGATAAAAGCGGTGTGAGAATCAGGAAAAACTTCGAATGCTTGAGGGAACGATCTCGTGATACAAATATCCAAAAAGGGCAGCCGCACAAAGTAAAAAACTGAAGGGAAATTATGCTGCTCTACGTTATAAACAGAATATTACCGCGAATTCATTTACTAGATTACACGACGAACTAGAACCTCGACTTCGGAAAGAACAAATCGGAGTTCACTTCAATAGCTCATGCGTCGACCACATCAACAACCTACGAATTATAACAGAGCAAACGAAAAAGTGGCAGGCCTCAGTATAGCTTGTTTTCGTGGACTTCAAGGGGGTTTTTTACAGTATAAAACACTCAGCAGTATGAAATATATTATAACAAATAGGCATACCAGACAATCACAGATTTGATAAAACAACTGTGTAAAGATACAACGTAGATTATTATGCAGATGACATCTGCCTCCTCTCACGAACACAAGCAGATATGCAAAATGAATTGAATCGAATAATCAACGAGGCAGGAAAAGTTGGACTAGTAATCAATGTCCAAAAAACTGAAGCTATACGCATCGGTACCAATAACCAAATCCCATTTCTTATCAAGAACGCAGCGATACAAGATGTTCCACAATTTTGTTATCTCGGTAGTCTCATTACCGAAACCGCTGGCACGGTAGTGGACGTACAGCATAAGATTGGGAAGGCAAACCAAGCTTTTGGCGCATTACGGAACATCTGGAAATTAAAATAAATATCACTTCATACAAAACTAAGACTCTTAAACACGAATGTCAAAGCAGTACTTCTATGCGCCTGCGAAACGTGAAATGTTACGAAAACAATCTCCAAGAAAATACAAATTTTTACGGACAAATGTCTGCGGAGAATATTAAGAATAGACTGGACCGACCATATCTCCGAAGAAGTACTGCTAAGAACTAGACAACGAAGTACTGCCATAGAGATTGAAAGAAGAAAGTGGAATTGGATCGAGCACGCGCTTAGGAGATCAGCAGATAATATATCCAGAAAAGCATTAAACTGGAGTTCCCAGGAGAACCAGAAAGTATGAAGACCGGAAATAACGTGGAGGCGCGCCATTATTCAAGAACTTGCCGACAAAGGTAAAACGTGAAAGCAAATCAAGGCCATTGCCCAAGATAGACCTAGATGAAACGCTTTTGTTGAAATCCTATGCTCCTTATTTTGAGTTTAAGGAAATTATATATGTATATATATATATATATATATATATATATATATATATATATATATATATATATATATATATATATATATATATATATATATATATATATATATATATATATATATATATATATATATATATATATATATATATATATATATATATATATATATATATATATATATATATATTGTAGTCATGATTTTCGGACAGTTCGAGATTTTGATAGATCCTCACGTTCTAGACCCTACTGAGACGAGAAAACATAATTAAAAAAAAAGTCGGTATGTCTGTGTGAAACATGATAACATTAGAGCGCATACAAATTTTCCACTAAAATTTCACTCTCGGGTTTTTCATCAAAAAGCAAAGTTTAAGTTTGTAGCTGCACTTTTTCAACTAGTGGAACCATGACCTTATAGATGAAACCTTCTAGATCTTTGTGTAAATTGTATAAATGTAAGTATTTGTCATAGAATGGGGAATAAGTTGAAGTTGATCTTTGAATAATTTGGCACAATATTCAACTGAAATATTTCTTAAAATCAACAGCGACTCATTTGTTATTATTGGAATTCCAATTATTATGGAATTCAAAATATTTTTTTGTGGCAAAGAAATAATAAAAATCATAATGTGAAATAAGAATTATTATCACTCATATTCATGATCGTCAATTGATTTTTTGAAAACAGTTATTTGGCTCTATCGTGTTTGGTATCAAATTAGAGTTCTTGCAAAGATAATTCTAGTGGAGGTAACAAAGAGGATATGCAATCGATTGTCAAATTTCTCTTCATTCTCAAAAATATTTATTTCATGTGAGAACTAAAAGTAAAGCAATAGATAAGCAAAGCTGACTCGTCTGCCATCCTGGAGCCCACTGACAAGTCTGTGAAACGTTTAATATCCTTATTTTCTGTTTGTCTGAATAATGTAGGTTTCTAGGTGAGTAATAACAAGATTAAAATAGCAGGCAGTTGTGCATTTTGTTCTTTGCGAAATTTATCTGCTTGCATCAATTTTCTACACAAAATCTGTATATGCTTAGTATCCAAATTATGAAGTTTAAGTAGGTAGTATGGTGATTTGAAGAAATAGGTACCAAACTAGGTACCTGAATATTTGCTTAGATCAAAGCAGATTGAATAATAAATAATAATAAGCAGAAAAAAATAAGTTTTCTTAATGATAAATTAGTTGAGGTAATCATAAAAATACAATATAGTTATTCAAGCATTGAAGTCAGTAGGTATAGTTTACAGATCAAGCATAATATTATACGAAATTGACCGTGATGCTAAGAAATTTTTTTGCACGAATGGAAGATTGTCAGTCAAGCTTTGAATTTAATTTTGAATTTTCAATTACAAATGAAGATAAATAAATTAATATTTTCTTGTGAAAATCCACAATTTTCCACTTATCGCCTTTGCCCATGAGCGGTCAGTCAGCATTATCATAGTAAGCACAGTTTGCTGGTGAAACCAATATACCACCTCAAATAAAGGACCGGTAAACACATGCAAACGCCCAATCGTGCAAAAAAATTAGAAAACAGTTCAAAATCGAATGAAACACAATTGTGTTTAATTCGATTTGAACTGTTTTTTAAATTCTCATGGTATTTTCTATGATTACCTTAACTGATATCTTATAGAAAAAACTATATATTTTTTGCTTATTATTATTCATTTTTCATCTTGCTTCGACCAAAGCAAATATTTGAGTACTTATCTAGGTACCTATTTGTTTGAATTACCATACTATCTACTTCAACTTCATAATTTGAATACTAAACATCTACAGATTTTGTGTAGAAAATTGATGCAAGCAGATAAATTTCCCAAAAAACATGAATACACAACTGCATGCTATTTTTATCTTGTTATTATTCATCGAAAAACCTACATAATACACACAAAATCATGAAAATAAGGATATTAGACGTTTCACAGACTTGTCAGTGGGCTCCAAGATGGCGGACGAGTCAGCTATGCTTATCTAGTGCTGTAACTGAAATAAAGACGTCATCTGTAACTTGAACAATGACAGCAGCACTTTGAGATATGCGGTTGATTGATGCGACACTCTAAATTTTTAATACAGTGATGAAACTGGCCAAGAGATTCATGGTTGGTAAAGTATAGTACTGTAACGTGATCGATACAATTTTTCCACAATTCTAACGATATTTCATTGACCTCTGTTCTAATAATATTCACAATCGATTCAATAATTGGAGGAGATGTGTTATCTCTTCTGATATATTGTTTGAGATTACTCCATATCAATTCAATAGGATCAAATAAATACAGACAAGAGGGCAGTCTTAATACTTCATCTCCGTTTTTATACTCTAAATCGTCTCTGAAATGCAATCTGTCGAGAGTGGTAGAATGCATCATCCAAAACATTGGCTGATGATGCCGATATATTTGGTGAAAATTGATTCTGGAACCATTTTCCGAATTATTCAAAATTTGCACCTGCACTTACTTATGATTTACTTCTCTCTGAGAGCAAGAGCGAATTACTAATCGAACCCTGATCAGACCCGGCACTCAATGAGATTATTCTTGTACTGCGAGAAACGGGTGTTTTTAAATCACATTATCCGGACTCATCAAATCAACCCCTGTATATCATCATGAATTTTTTTACCAAGTCTCGTCAAGATACACAATTGACCTATTCCATCCACAAAATTTTCGGGCTTTGAATATAGGAATAATGTAGCGTCAACGAGCAATATAGTAAGAATCCATAATAATTTATTGTCGTCCGATTTTTTCAAATTTGAAGCTGAGTGACTTTTCTTACTGTATAATTGTTCGAGCCCGAACAGAACACTGTGTTTGTTGGACGCGAAGCCAGAAGTCAGGTGAGACTGCACATTTGTGTTCTTCTTTTATCCCTTTATCCTGCAATATTGTAGTAAATGAATCGGTCGTCATGTTAATACGTCGTCTTACTGCTCACTTACCTACTATCTTTCATCTACATGTTCTTATCTGTAGGATGGTTCTCTCACATAATCATATGAATAGTCAACCTCTTTCTACTATATTTCAGGCAGAAGCTGACCAGGATGAGCAGATCACATGGGCTTCTACCAAGAAGCGATCAAGAGTTGATCAATTTTCCTGTATACATCCTCAGCATTTTTTTGATCATGTATTTCATTGTTTATTATACATCATATCTTTTTCTTTTACACAAAGCTCATACCTTCAACCATCCTTGGTATCCAAAAAAATTGGAGAACTATTGTCAAATATTATTAGAAATGTCATATTGAACGGCGCCAGCCTGATTTTTCGAGAAACGCTGTCTTTAGCGCCCTTCAACTCGGTAAACATTGGAAATAAGAGAAAATTGGTTGCATCATTTTTGTTGCTTTATTGAACTTCAATTATATATATTCTCAACTTGTACTCCAGACCAGCTGTGAGAAGTTTCAAGACTTTCGGATTTTTCCGGAGGTTAAATCTAGTTTTAACTAGACTATAAATAATATTCAAGCAAATTGTCTGTTTTTGCGATTTAGACTCTTCTAATAGTTGATTTTCTTCATGATTAACGTCCAGTACATTGACATTATCACTAGTACTACTTCCACCAATGTTCTCACCGTCGCTAGGAATCCACGGCTGCCACATGATATTTCAGTCATTGTTATAATTTCGCTTTCACAAAATCAGAAGCACAACTAACTGGTTCTAATGATCTATCTCTTCAAAATGTAGGGAAAATATCAAATACCTACTTACAGGTGTCTTTACACCGGATCAGTTTTTCTAGTAGTTTCAGGCTGCAAAATTACCCCGGGTATATCATTATTGAGAATTAAATGGTTACAAATATATGTGAATGATAATTATATCTAACCTGTCACTATACTTTTCCAATCCTAGTAATTAAGCAAATCTATAATTTGTACCTACATGTACTTTCTCCCGGAAAGATTTAAGATCGAAGTAATGTATAATGGAAATAGATAGAATTCGAAATGAATCTTGGAGTACAATAGAAAATGTATAATTTTTAGTGAAGATCGACCCTGAAAATTGTAAGTTGTCTGACAAATACACAGTAGTCATCGGTAATGGCGTTACCGATTTTCTTCGTGTTTTTATAATTGACGGGCGTTTAATTGTTTCATGATAATCTTTAGAGCTAAGATGAGATAAATTTTGATGAATGATGGTCAATCAGTATGCTTAAATTAAATTGTTGATCAAAACTACAACAACAGTATTAAATAATATTGCGGTTTGGAATTACTCCAGGCACAAAAAAAAACTTTGGGCAACGAAAGAAAATATTACTCGTTATGTTTTCATCTAACTTCGACAATACAGACCTGAAAATAAAGTTTACTATCATGATCAGTGAATCAGTTCTTAAATTTAAAGATCAGATCTGTAGCACAAAATTCAGCAAATATCTAGCTTCAATTTCATTCGGTTATCAACAGCACATGTATTCTTGAACATTTCAATAGGAAAGGAGTCTGAAAATAATAAGCGGATAGTTTTGATACTATTATCAACTTTAGGCTCTTTTTGTTTAATGAATCATTCTTTGTGTTGATGTCATCACACAAAATAAGCAAAAAATGTTTACTTTATTCAATCTTTAGTGAGTGAAGAGACGTTATCCGCTCATGAATATTCCGACATCTCCTCAAATATCCTATATATTAATTTTGTGGAATGAATAAATGGGTGTTTTAGAATTCTCACATCCTTTATCCTGGTCAAAGAATTCTTACTCATTGCTACTTTCTTCGTTTAACGTCGGACAGGACTAACCAAGCGTAAAAAGCTTTCTCTTTGTGTTCAACATCACCGGAAGTCCAATCGCTGTATATTTCATGACTGCAATTCGAAGCCACTGCCGTCGGATCCAAACTTGATAAATGCATGCATGCAGTTTATCCGGCTCTCGTGTTACCAAGTTTAGTTTGGCACAATTGGAGGCTTGCTATTACATTCCTTGCTCAGAGTTTCAGTTTTGTTAGCATAAGAGAATGTGTTTTATTATTTGATTGTACAAAGGTAGCTGTAAGCAATAAGGTTATATTCAGAAATTCAATTCATTTCAATTTAGAAGACTCCAGTTTTCGAATGGAAATAGAATAACAATGTTCATTTATCTCTTCTTTCTTATTAGTAAGTAAAATCTATGTAAAAGTAATGCGATAGTACAATAATTTATAATTCACAATATATGATGTATAGGACATATAATATATTTTATTCCAGTCCTATTGCACAATTCTTCATTTACTATGTTATGTTATAGGATAGCTCACAATAGTGAGCTCTGAAATTCCACAAATTCTCAATATAGTTTATACAAAACTTCAATCCAATGATTATTGCCCATCAAATATATTGAATGGATCATCAATCCTTATAGATTCAAATGAATCCATACTAATGGTGAAAAGAATTATTCCATCCATCTCATTCCAATTCTTAATATAAAGTATACATTTAGTCAAGTATTTCATGTATGAATATGTTAGATGAAGCTGACTGGTAAGATGATTGATGAAAAATGGAGATATGGAAATTCAGCCAAAAATAATCTCATTCCTTTTCCTCCACAGTTTCAACCCCACCTGGGCCATTTTTAGGAGTGCTACGTATGACATGATTCTAAATTATACTAAGAACTATTGACAAAAATAATGATTGTACTAACAAATGATTTTAGTTTTTGAACAAATTGAACACCTGTATGTCCAGGACAAGAATCCACATGGTATAATTACTGATAATAATTGGAAAAAACAGAAAACGTGAAATGTTCTGTTTTCAGTAATGAGAAGTTCAAAAATTCAATTAAATTCAAAGAACCGACAGTTATGGACACTGGAGACCAAGTGACATGTTCAAGAATGTGCGTACACGCATAACATCAAATTGCACAAGAGCAACATGTAACAAACTGTCGATTGAAGAACTCAACTAATAATGAAATATCACATCAAGATGCGAAGGAGAAAAAAAGATGGTCACTGGAGCGAGAAATTCATAAAGCCACATTTCAAATCATCTTACAATGTTATTATATATCATGCTCAATGAATGTGATGAGTAATCAATTCAACAACAATTTCTTGACTGAAAAAGCCACCGTTGACAGAGAAATATTCCACAATTCTCTATATAGATGGAGTTAGTAATAACATCAGGAAAGTATATGGAAATAATGCAAGAAATTGAAATTAATTTCAAGAAACTTGAGACTGTAGATAGTCTGTTTTCTACAATGAGAAATTGAGACTGAGATACTATATATAAAACAAGATAAAAGTAATGTCAATGAGAAAACTGATACCTTGACATTGAGTAAAAATATAATAACATTGTGAGATGATTCGCGATGTGTCTTCGTGAATCTCTCGATGCAGAGGCAATCTTTTCTTGTCCTTCGCATCTTGATGTGATATTTCATTATTAGTTGACTTCTTCAATCGACAATTTGTTAGGTGTTGCTCCAGTGCAATTCGGCGTTATGCGTGTACGCGCACTCTTGATCATGTCAATTGGTCTTCGGTGTCCATAACTGTCGGTTGTTGCAATTTAATGAAATTTTAAAATTTTTCATGACTTAGAACAAAACGTTTACCGTTTTTTGTTTTTTCCAATCATTATCAATAATTATATCATGAGAATTTTTGTCCTCAACATATTTGTGCTCAATTTGTTCAAAAACTAAATTCTTCTGTAAGTTAAATCATTATTTTTGTTATTAGTTTTCAGTATAATTTTGAATTATCTTATACGTAGCACTCCTGAAGATAACCAAGGTGGGGTCGAGACTGTAGAAACAAAAAAAAATAGAAAAATTCTCATTGAACTCCCATATTTCCATTTTTCATCAATCAACTTACCAGTCAGCTTCATCTAACACATCCATTAAACTGCACGGGACCAACTGCAACATCCTTAGATAATTCAATCATGTTCATCATTTCTGAGATCGTCGACACTTATGGAAACCAGTCTAAGTATCATATCAAGATGTTGCTAAACATGAATAACAAGCTCATACCTGCCACTAGTTAGAGTGATTTTTTGCTGAGATGTGAGCATAATTGTATATTTCCAACTCACATTTCAAATCATTTTGATTGTTCACATAATGTGTTAGTATAATTATAAACTTGGAATCAAAAATTAGCAATTCGAAGATACAATTTCAAATAAATAAATTTAGACATCACTATGACGCTATGGAACAAAATATCAGTTATATTCATTGGCACAAATTTCAATCATTCTTAGGAAATAAATTGTACTATATCAACAATAAAATGAGACAAACCCACATTAAAAAATCTGACGTGAACATCTCGTGACCTACTTGTACATCATTGGATATATATATATATATATATATATATATATATATATATATATATATATATATATATATATATATATATATATATATATATAATACGGTGTGATTTGATCGTATATATCATAAGATATGTATAATCAAACACAAAATCTCATCGTTCTACAGTTAATCTTTTTGGACTTACCAACGAGATTCTAAAAATCTGTCGAGTAAAATGCGCTGTCAGCCAAGTCGGTTGCTCTGGAAACAGTAGGCCATTATACTTATACTACAACATTCCTAAATACTGATTTCCAAAATTCTACGACCACCAACAGAAAACAGAAATGGGGAAAGTACGATTGATCTGGCTTGGACATATGTAGAACAGAGGGATAAAGTAAAAACCGTTTTGTTAGATCCAAATATCCCTAGTTCAAATCATAGTATTTGTACATTTTTAGTTAGTGACTCAGCCCGTTTGATAAATATTAAAAATAACTTGGAATGTGGAACAGCCAAGTATGAAATTTCGTTCAAAATCCAAACCAATCTGATTGACTCTTACTAGTTGAACTTGGATTTGCTCACCAACACATATTCTAGCAGTGATTACCCAAATAAAGTAGTAAATAATCTTGTGACTGTAATAAAAGAAGCGGCTTGTAAATCAGGGATGCTTGAAGTTGAGAAAACCCATTCTGATTCTAAAATGATTTTGCGAGATCATAAGCCGTGTTTCAATAATAAATGTGCTAATTCAAAACGCATTTGTAACAAAACTATGAACGTACCATAATGTATTGTCTGAGCGTGTCTCGTAAGAATATCTTGTGGCCAAAAAACAATATATGAATTCAAAAAAGTGTGAGTATACTCACTTCAGGGATATAAAAGCGCGTTTATCAAATACAAGGAGTTCGCAAGAATTCTGAAAATGTATCAATTTTTCGAGATACGCTCACTCAGTCGACAACCATATCGATAAAAAAAACCTGGGTGTCATTTAACTAGAAGCTGTTCGTAGTAGATACTCGGTCATCGATTCAATTTTTGAATAATGTCCACCCATTCTTAGATGCAGCCATTACATCAGATGAACTTATAAGTCTGTATAAATCAAAGTCTAAAAAATCACCAAGAAGTGATGGGCTAGCTAATGAATTTATGAAATCTTTGACGCCTGAATGGATTCGATATGTATTAAATCTATGTTATAATATTTTAGTCTCTGGAACCTACCCAACACAGTGGTCTGATATCATTATTTTCTTACTTCATAAGAAGGGAGATAAGTTAGAGCCAGCGAACTATAGAGGCATTGCACTTCTTAATGCCAAAATTTTCACACAAATATTATACTTAGGACTCCAGTTCTGGTGTGAACAACACAATATCTCAAACGAGGGTCAAGCAGGTTTTAGGCAAAATAGAGGAACACGTGATAACATATTTGTATTATCTTCAATAATTCACCTTAGATTACGACTTAAGAGTACCGATGCCTTTGCTATATTTATAGATTTTAGTAGAGCATTTGACTCGGTAAGCTATAATATACTATGGCATAAACTGTACAGAAATGGCATTTCATCTAAAATAATGAGAATTATTCAAAATTTTTATAATAATGCCTCTGCACAATTAGAGATAAACAATACATTTTTCAATGAGATTCAAATTACCCAAGGTGAGGTTCTGTCCCCGTTGATGTTTGCCCTATTTATTAGTGATATATGAGAACATTTTAGGAAGGAAGGTGCTAAGGGTTCAAACATAGATGGCCATAATGATGTACTTCTTCTGGTATATGCCGACGACTTAGTTATTTTGTGTGACTCTCCGGTTGACGTGAGAAGAAAACCTTATTCATTAGAAAGCTATTGTAATATTAATTCCCTGAAAGTAAATACACCGAAAACAAAAATTTTGCATTTTTTCAAAGGTAGGCCGAAGGTACAGGCTCATCCATTCATATATATATATATATATATATATATATATATATATATATATTTGGGTACAACGTTTTCCTCATCTGGTAAATTTATTGCGGCAGCCATCGAAAATCATGAAGAATCAGTGCGAGCAATTGCTTGTACTAAAAATCGTTTATGTAAAGAAAAACCAGAAGGTTGAAACAAAAAAATCAAGTTACTGGAAGCTGCTGTACATTCCACTGTCTTGTATATGGTAGAAATCTGGGGAATTCAAATGACTGAGATTATAGAAAAATCACAAATACAGTATTTCAAATCTATTCTTCGCTTACCAGTAAATACACCCAACTATTATATTAGGCTGGAGACAGGTACAGTTCATTTGAAAAGAGTGTAGAAATGGCGGGCAACCTTTCTACAAATGTCGGACAGTAGGCTACCAAAATTAATTTACAACAGGTTAGTTGTATTAGATAATTCAGTTTCCAATATCATTGGATTTAATTGGTTCAGCCAAATTAAAATCTTCTTATGTGGCTTGGGCTTCAATTTGACAAATTTTGATCAATATGCTTCTCAAGCAGGAATTAAGAATATAGTAAATGCATTTAAAACTCAACTAACACAAGATGATCTAGATAGGCTGGCTAGCTCTTCTTTTAATTCACTTTATAAATTATTCGAACATGACTATGAGACAGAAAGTTATTTGTTGCTAAAATGGCTAGTAGTTAAGCAGCAAATAATTCCTCTAGTTAGACTAGCTTCTGAAAAGGGACTGAGAATATTTCACAGAAATATTAAATATATACTTAAGTCCTTAGAAAACTGTTCTTTGTGCAATTTGCAAGAAAAAAAAAAACGTTTCATTTTCTTGTCGCATGTCCTATTTTTCATAGTATTAGAGCTGCATATCCTATATACTAATTTGCTTAAATTTTTTGAATTACAACTGTCAGTTGTATGTTCCCAAAAAAAATTTTATCCATCGCTGCAGCTTTAACGGTGTATTTAATTTTGTTCATTTCTTCTCTATTCAATACATCTTAATGAGGACTAGTGCCTTTTATATATTTGAATACCATGACATGTATAGTAATCACAGGAGAAGGCCAAAACCATCGATTACAATTGTCAAAAATGACAGTTCACCGGCCGTCGAAATATTCTCAAGTTATCTCTGACAAAAAATCAATGAACATCAGGTCGCTTCTGTCAAGTTTGACATACAGGTATTTTAAATATTTCTCAAAATATTACAACATCACTATTTAATATAGATATTATGTATTGTTATATAAATAAAATATTCAAATGGATAATTTGTGATGTATTTGAAGCTTCCATCAAGCTTATTTTAATAGAAATAAATTTTTTGACATTCAATAAAACGTCAGTATTGCCAACTTATTTCAAGAGCAGAAACTGCACATGCGTACTCGCATTTGCAGTCAATGACAGTTCACAACAATGTACATATCTCATAAATAGAAAGTAAGTAGTTTAATTGAATAATATTAACAAAATGATAATTTTATATTATATTTTCAGGCTGTGCTCAAACTTCTTCTGGAATAAAGTATAATGTCACAATACTATGCATTTTCAACACAAAATAGAAAACAGGCATATTTCGTACAATATAAATCCTTCCAAGCAAGCGATCGCATAAGTTCCAAGATGATTTCAACATGTAATTGTTATAAGATAATCGATTCTAGTAATCAAGAAACTCATTTTTGTAACTCAAGTGTAACTTTATGTACTATTTTCTAGGTTATGCTCAAGGATTTATTGGAAGCTGCTATAGCAGAATG
Source organism: Dromius quadrimaculatus (assembly GCA_963989225.1). Classification (NCBI taxonomy): domain Eukaryota; kingdom Metazoa; phylum Arthropoda; class Insecta; order Coleoptera; family Carabidae; genus Dromius; species Dromius quadrimaculatus. The sequence goes on from OZ022330.1 coordinate 33,066,516, forward strand.
CTCGTGATTATGATTCCAATTGTTATCAGGAAATCAATTCTTTCAATCAAGAAACTTACTTTTATACAAGATGCCAACAATAGCTCTTTTCATAATTGGAATTTTTTGTGCGCATGCCTGGACATCCGCCATGTTTCTTGGGCACTTGATACTTAGATAAGCCGTTGATACTATGTTTTCAATGTGAGATTTTAGGAAATTCATATTTATTACAATTTTGATATATATTTACAGTAAAATCATGATACAAGCTTTTTAATGAAAATATATATTGTTATCAGTTCACAAAAGGGCAGAATAGCGCTGTTGTTATGGAATGTGTCACAGCGATATGCGTAGTAAGTGATTCTTGGACAATTAATATTATTTAATTAGCTTCCCAAAGCCTTGTCTTGAATTTCGTCGAAAACTTATCAAATCAACGAAGCAAAAGTATCTGAAATTATGTCCAGAATGTGTTAAATGTGATCTATTACTTAATTCTTTAAATTATTACCCTCTGTATTCAGAATTAATATTGTATTGGATAATTTGAACCTAATATGAAAATAATTGTCATCCTAGCGTATCAAAAAGTTCTGCTTTATTACCACCATGAGGAAGAGCATAACATTTCAATCATCGTCGTTATTGTATGAACACACCATCAATTACTCTTTCATTTTATTGAACTGATAATAGTGGTAATGATCGTTGTTGCCCAGCCTTATTTATAAAAAGTATCCTGGCTTTTGCGACAAAATTTTTTAGATATTTCTCAAATCGAATATAACCATTTAGGATCATCAACGGAATAAGGTTATTCATTGGTATGTATTCATAATTATCCAACTAACTTTGTATTTTATATCGTAGAGTCGAATAAATCATCAAGAAAAGTATTTGAGATGAATGGACCATAAGCATGTATTCATTAATACATTAGACAATTTATCTCATATTTGAGAATATTTCAGAAACATGCATACAATAAATTCATAACTAGCGCTGCAGATTAAACAGAAGTTCAGTCAGTCTACTTGGCACCTATCTAATCAGAAAATAATAGTTTTGTGGTGATATTATTGAAGAAAATTTAATTATTTGTAGGTACTGGAGAAGAGTTAATAAGATTTGAAACGTCTGCTTGAGTAATATGAATTTAATTCACTGATACTGATTCATCCATTTTCCGACGATCCATCATTCGAATACACTATTTTCTAGATACGATCTAGATATTGATTTCCTGTAAAATAAGTACTGAAGAATAAATGCCACTTGAAATATCTCAAGTGACTATAGTTTGGTACATGTGATAAATATTCTGCAATAAAAAAATAGATATTCTCATCAACTTTTTATTTGAGGTTATGTGGAAAATAATTCCCCTGAAAACTGCATTGAGCTAATGAAACTCGATGAGCTTGGGTGTGGACGATTCAAATAATAAAATAATACTCGAATAGATTAAACGTATATATTCTGTATACTATAAAAAAGTGACCAATTTAATATTTATTATGGATGTTCCTATCCACTGGACAAATGAAATGGAAAATGATAAGAGATAATTACATGATGATTCTGCTTTCGATCCCAAAAATTCGATCGATGTACATATACTGCAAATATTCATTCAAAGTTTGATATGAAGACAATTATATCATACTGCTATATACCGTTGGAAGATCCTTGGCTATATCAAGTTCATTGAAAAGAGTAGCAAATCCTAGTAGCTCTAAGATTTCGATCTGAAGTTTCTGACATCTAATAGCCTAGGCTCTGATGTTTATTCATGAGCTAATGATTCAATGCGTAGTAGATAAATCTGATGTATGCACTAGAGACTTGAATGGCATTGTTGAATTCAAGAGTTCATTGTTGTACACAGGTTATACACAACGAACGTAGCCTATACGGATTACGGAAGATATGTATCCAAAAGATTTCCAACTTGGAGGAGTTCTTAATGATAATTTTTTACATAATATTCCATTAAAATATTAGTGAGGTGCCCTTTCTACGTTTTAAATGTATGAATCAGACATTAACACATATATTGCAAGGACCAACCAATCCAATCGTACATTTTGTTGAGGTACAACAATGAAACATGCAATCATCAGTGGATTATAAAATCCCTTTCAATCAATGAAGCCAATACATTGAAAATTCAATTGAATCAACGAATAGGAGTTTACATTGATCAAAATTGGTGAGAACCATCAGTCCATAACCTAACAATGGATCAAATAGAGTAATGACATTAGATTACGACAATTGGGCCATCAATCTGAATTTTTTATTTGTTTAAGAATATAAATCAAATATTTCTTAAGGAACTAACTGTACCTAAATATTTTGTGCAATAATCTATGAATCATCAAATGGATCATGTTACAATATGATGACACAAATTCATATTATAGTATATATAGTTCTATCAATTTCGTGTTTGTAGTATTTCAATATTTCTCCTAAAAGCTGCATTGAGCTGATAAAACACGATAAGCTTGGGTGAAAACGATGATGAAAGTATCATTTGTCATAATTCATTCTTTCTCAAATTTTGAGATACAAACGGAACGTACGCATACACTTCTAAACCGTTTGTGCGCATGCGTCAATTGTCAATTATTAATCTGTTGCTGCAAACTAATTTGAAATCTAGAAGTGATGTTATTCTATTAAACTTTCGTATGCGAATAGAGTCTTCCATTAGACCATAAGTAATTTGGGTAGATTTTTACAATTGGCAACTGAAATTACCGTTGGCGGCAGCACTGTGCTTACAAAATGGTGGATCAAAAGTGGCTTACGGCAAGTTTGTAATCTGCAAAGACTACCAATAGAGAGAAGACTTGACAGTACAATGTTACCAAAATTTACAAAGTTTCACATCAACACAAAAGCGCTCCAAGCGGTGCCGTGCACGTACTAATTCTGAAGCGCGTAATTTGAATTTTACTAATTTATATAATATTCAAAAATATCGTAAAATTTAAAATCAACCAGAATTTCGTTCCAAATATATACATATATTTTTACATATAAATAAATTACATATAAATATTAGGAAAAATATGAGGAATATATACAAAAATACGGAATACTATAAGAACATGTACAAATAGAAACAAATATATGTGCAAATAACATTAGATATTTTTTAAACGTGTGTCTTATAATGTTTTATCTTCGATCGTCCTAATTATCGTAAAAAAGTCACAGATATTAGAAATTGAGCTGCTTTCGTTGAAGTTGACATAAATGTTTTTGTGAATTTGAGTTTAAATTATCAAGTTCAAAATGCAAACAACTGTCACTTCTTATAGGATCGTAAATGAAAACTAAATTGTTATAGTACAAAGGAATATGAAACATACACAGAAAAAAAATCACAAAAAATATTAAAAAAAAAATTATCTACAATAATTGACAAAAAAAGTCTTAACAACGTCGTTATTTCTCTCTGTATCTATTTTTCTTATTAATCAATTTTGAAAAATGACTTGAAAATATTAAATGTAATGATCGAATAACTTTATTCTGCATGGTTGTTCCATGCTGCTCACAAAAATTAGAAGGTATTCAGTGGATGTCTATATGGGATAGGATAAGAGGATGGAATGAAATTGGGAATCGAAGCAAAAATCTGTTTTTCACAATCATCGACTATTTGCGAAAATTCTGCGCTTGCATATCTGAGATAAAACTCCTCATTGGACCCATAGTCCCGTGAAACGGTTAAATCATGGATGTGAGTTACGTTTTCATAACAAAAGAACTGAAAACATGAATCACATTCATAATTTAGCAATTTTTGAATTAAATATCCAGAGGTTGTTTGAATATCTATCTCTGATGCTACAGCATCCATGCAAATGGTCTGTGGAAGAACACATGGGATAGGATTATTGGAAATTGGGGATGTCGGAAAAGATTCTGAATCAGATTGATTTTGAATACATAGGATAGTAGAATTCGGTAATCCTTACAATTCGAACCGATACTACACCTAACAGTATTATTTAAAATAGCATTCTTGTATGCATCGACGAATTGTGAAGTTGATGGTCGGGAGTTTCCTCCACACAGGCCTTGGTGGAATATTTTCAACGTCTCCATGCTCCTCGGTGATATCAATTCAAGCTGGATTGATTTGAGCTTGTTCGATTCGTGAAGTATCGGGTGCATCTATAATATACGTGCATTTTATCAGAACTTTTGTTATTTTTACTGTGATAGGAGAGGTCTTACCTTGAATACGTACAAGACGAGGTATCTGACCCACGTTGAGACGTTATTCCAATTCATTTTTGAATTGACTATTATCAAAATGCAGCTCACAAACTCGATAGCCACGTACAAGCAGTTGCTGATAGCTCAACTCTCTCAGCTCATTCCGAATCATAACCGCTAACCATTTGTTCCTTAAAGCCTCTGCACGTGGAAAACAGAACAGGCCCACTCTTTCCTTCATAGGCAGGGAGTTGACCAATTGCACGCAGAACTTTTTTTCTAGAAATATTACAGATAGAATAGGTTTTTATTATGACATTAGGTATATTTCATACTAAAATTTTTATGATGACACATTATTTTGTTACATTAGTAATGACAAATATATCGAGATCATATCAAATATTAATAATTATATACTTACAAGATTTTCTCCACTCGGCATCACTAATAAAATCAATGGTGTCACTCTCACAATAATTTTAAATAATGTAATACACAATACATGACACAATACACTGGCGATTGCAAAGACAGCGGACAGAAGTAACAGCCTTCTTAATTTTCAAATCCTGGACATTTTGGTGCTATACTAGCGCTATGGCAAGTATGCGGTGCCGTGCAATAACTAACACTCACTAACACATACGCAAACTTTGTATTTTTCTTTCCATAAGAGTGACACAGGCCTGGTAATCTGTTTACAATGTAAATACATTGATATTCAGCAAAGAAATATTCATATTTCGTTGAATGATTCAATTCAATTTCAATTGTGCGAGAAAATATTGGCTTTCTTTTTTTATAACATTTAGTTTTTTCTTTTAAAATCTTTTTATTTATATATGAATTTTAGTTGTAACTGGAAGACAGAATGAGGTTATGAAATTCATAGCTTCAAAGAAAATAATATTACAGGGAAGTATTTGGCATTTTTGTATAATATATTTCAGGTTTCAGCTTTCCCTGTACGAGTTTTTCCAATCCACATAGCTTGTTTGTGAACTGGATCGTAGTCTCCAAATTTATTTACTATCGACACTTTCCTTTTTCCCTTTTAAGAAATTTATGGAAACTCAAATCAACAATTCAACTAAATTTGGAATGACATCTATAAACACAACAATTTTTAACACTTCTTCGTTTAGATTCCATATTTTGAAGAATAAAATCTTGAGAAAGACTTATTTCAGTATAGCAATGAGGTTATGTAATTTAACAATAAAATCGAAAGCTAAGTATTTTTCACTGAATTAATTGCAAAAAATCTAATATGAACTATTGTAGTATAAAATTTCATATAAACAACCTCAAAAAAGCCATTAAATATTGCTAACAAAGCCATTACTATAACATATAATCATATGGAAACTAAGGTTGAATCCACTTTACGATATAGTTCCGCTTATAACCGCTAGGTGGCTACGGGTTAATTTCAGTTACCAATAGGAACCTAGTGGTAGTTATAAAAGTAAAAAGAGATGGCGCCACAGATATTCAAATAAATTTTCCAGTGGCACTAGAACGGTGGGGACTAGAATTTTACATTCTGGACAAAGCAACTTGACCATAACCTAAAACGAGCTTTCCAGGTCAATTAGTATTGGAAAACAGTAAATCAGTGTTTTTTAGTTGAAAAAATACAAAACTCAACCTAAACCAAGCTTTTTAAGGTCAAGTAGTATTGGAAAACAGTAAATTAGTGTTTTTTCAGATCAAAAAAAAAACAGCCAGAATAAAACCTAAATCAAGCTTTATAAGCCAATTAGTATTGAAAAAAATTCATTATTGTCAGCGAGCCACACACTTGTACGTATTTAGGTGGAATGCTCTTTGTTTGAAAGTCACTGACTATAGCAATACATGTACAAGGTACGCGCATGCGCACGTCACTAGGTTCCTAGCATAAAAGTGAGCCGTAATTTGTATTCGTATTTTTTTCTATCAAATATTCTACAGCTTTTACAATACTTATTGTTTTAGCGATGTGAGAAAATGGAATTTTATATGTTCACGAAAAATTAGAATGTCGTGACATGAAAATATTTTAAATTTATAATGAGACAGCAGATTCTAAAATATTGTATCAATCTATATTATGGATAACAATGTATGAAATAGTATATTGCAGGGAAAGTACCAAGTTCAATGAATAATTGTTAGAAGTGATCAAAAGTATTTTTTTCTACGGTTCATTTAAGTCATGAATGGTCCAAGGGCTCTTACGGCATTACGATTTAAGTCTTTCAATAGACTGAAATGCGAATATGATACACTCACAATGAATATAGGTTTCACAACAAGTTTGCTAAAAATAAAGTCAAGAAATAGGAGCAACAAATATAGTCACATATTAACCGCATGGAAGCAAATTTGAATCTTCAAAATAATCTGTTTATGATGATCGATAAGCAACTGATAAATGATGCAACTGACACATAGCCAAGTGTTATTGTGCTTCTGTGAAACTGGTTCGCATCATGGTCAATCGGAAGGCTAGAATCATAGTTCCATAAGAATCTTTGGACCGTTCTTAACCGAAATGTATTATAGAATTATTGTTGTTTTATTAAAATTATGATCTATTTCAGTTAAAAATGTGCTACTTCGATCTAAGTCTTCTGAACCAGTTTTACAATAGCACAAAATTGTACTTTACTATCAGACAGTTCCATCCACTGTTAGTCGTGCATCAGACATCAATAACATCATAACTGAATTCATGCAGTCAGAAGATTCAAATTAGATCTGTTCAGGTAGTTGATGTATATATTGGTATGCAACTCCATTCAAAATTAAAATTAAAATCAACCACTGAGACGCATTTACAAGAAAGTATAAGGACAGTTGCCGCTTTCAATGAATCTTCACTTTTTAGACCCTACTGAGCCCAAAAACATGATTCAAAAGGGAGTCAGTCGTTGTTTGTCTATGTCTCAAAACACGAGTACTTGAGAACGCCTAGAAATCTTTGACTGAAATTTCATATTCAAGTTTTTTATCCGAAAAATTAGTTCATATTTATAAATAAGGTACTTTCAATCTGTAATACCAAAACTTCATTGATGAAATGTTTGAGTTGTTTGCCTTTATTTTATCAACGGTGGTATTTATCAAAAAAAATAAAATAACTTAGATTGATCTCCAAATGAATTGGCACAACATTCACCTGGAACATTTCCCTAAATTATTAGCGGTTAAATTTTATTTATCATGAAGTTCGATGAATTTTTTTAAAGTAGGGAAATAATTATTATCAATGCAAGATGGAATTTTTTATACTTATATTTGGACGTGGCATACCAAGGTTTGTCGATGGTAGCGTTGACGATGCGTTAGACGAAAAACGTTGCAAATAAGAAAGAACAACATGAATATATAAGTAAAAAATTATGTCCGCTAACTCTTAAATTATTGCAAACTCAATACATGGAGTAAACTATTTTCACAATGGTATTGGCAATTTGTAAAACTTTTGCAGTTTTCTATGCAGAAATAGAGCATGTAAATTCACGCATCACGGTCTTATATACAGGTCTTGGCACTAGCATCTCACTACCATTGATAAGAGATTGACTCTTATTGGAGGATTTAGCTATTATTAGTTCCTCAAGATGTAATATATTGTATTTGATGATTATATATCTACTTATAATAATAGTCTCAGGCCCGGTTAAAAAGATGGTTCTACTAGAGGAACAATTTCGCCATCTCGTCACTAATCCTTAAAGGGAATGAAAGCAATGATTTTCTCAAGGAATTTTATCTAGATATCATTGGAGACTGTCAATCAATTCAATCACGGGCAGAGAAAAGTGTAGAAATATAATATGAATCAGAGGAATTATGTGAGCTCAATTCACATTCGAGATTGATTTTGTAAAAGAAGAATTCTTGTCAGAGAGGCGGTACATATATGGAGCTGCGACGACTAGTGTTTCTGTAGTTTGTGAAGGAGTTGAAATCAATGATATCTCTCCAGATAAATACATTAGAAAAAAAATTGGGATTTGTCTATAAAAAACAGTGAGATCACGAATAAGAGAGGATGCAGAAATATGATATGGAGCAGAAGGATTCTGTACGCTAAAATTATAATCGGAACTAATCTTATCAAGAAATTATTTTTGCCGGAGGCGGTTCACATATGGAGCTGCGAAGCCTAGCGCTTAGACCTGCGAAGCAGGTCGAAACGCTAGTTTACTATATACTAAAAGCCTTATGTTCCACTCTGGGTATAGATTCGTCACTTTTTTGTCCACCTCTACAGCCTGTATTTATTGATGGATTTTTCTGAATTTTTTTTTATTTGATACATCTTTATTAGGACGAGTGCCTTCCGGGGGTCTCATATTTTTGGTACTTATAGTATTTGCAGGAAAAATTAAAAACGACGAAAATTTGCGTGGATCAGCGTGCCCCTATCTTTTATTCATCTATTCAACAGGGGTATACAAAATCACACGTCATTTTGACATTTCAATTTCGAAAACATTTTTATAAATTTTATTATTTCTGTTATTTTTACGTCAATTTTAACATTAGTTTAATGTTTAATATGCATGAGCAAATGTCCTGTGATACAATTAAATTGTTAAAAAGGTATTTTGAATAATTTATAAGTACAACTTTTTTAAATTTTGTCGCTCTACTGTGATTCATGCTTTTTACTGTATTTCGAAAACGTCACTTTGACATGTCAAACTGAAAAATATTTCTATAGATTTCATAAAATCTACTTAGTCTACATGAATTTAAATGATAGTTTAGTACATAATAGTCATGAGCAAATGTCATCTGATGCATTTTATTCACTGAAAAGTTGTTTTAAATAATGTATATATTCAACATTTATTAGTTGTTTCGCTCTAATGTAAACGTGGCTTCTGCGACAGTGCCGGATTGAGTCAGCCTGCGTTCTGTAGCAAATTCTATCTAGAGGCCCTACCTTGATTCGGAAAAATACTTTTATGGTCCCTACTCGATTGAGACATTTTTTTTCTACATTCTATCAGGCGTTTATGCGTGGATATCATAAGCTGCGGGGTTTGTAGCATTTAATATCGTTCCAATGTGGCTGGTCCTGCTCTGATCATTGCGACTTGATGTTAATATTCAATTGTTGAAATGACATTTCAACTTTTTGACATTTTAAGATATTGTTGAAAGCGTATACATAAATTTTGAGAATCATTTCGGATAAATAAAATTTTCACTTGATGAATTTAGTGAATAATCAAAGACGGAACAAAATAAGGTTATTCATGGGTATGTTTTTATAATTATTTAACCAAAATTGTATTTCGTACCGTAGAATTGGATAAATTCTTGGATCAAATCTTGAAGAATAGTGAAATATGGGCATGTAATTATTAATACACTGGACAATTTATTTCACATTCACAAATATTGTAGGAAACGTGCATACAATAAATTCAAGAGATTGAAGAAGTGGTACTCTCAGTAATTGATTTGTAATGATATTGTTGGAAGAAACCTAACTGTTCGTAGGCACTAAAGAATAAAAGAGACTTAAAACGCTTGCTCAAGTGATGTGAATTTTAATTACTGATACCGATTATCTGTCATTTAAAGATCCATCATTTAATTATACTATTTTCTGGATACGATATTCCAATTCACGATGTTTCTCTGTTGTGGATGGAATGAGTATTGAAGATTGAATGGAATTTGAAACATGTCAATTACAGTTTGGTAGATACATGTGGCACAAATTCAACAATACACGAGTATCTATTCTGATTTTCAATATTGTTCATTGATAGTTTGGTTTATGCTGATCTCACACTTCTTTTAGTTGAATAAATTTGAATTTGGATCTTGATGAACCCAGCCAATCGAACATTCTGTCCAAATACAACAATAGAACAAGCAATCAAGAGCTGACTATAATATCCTTTTGCTATCAATGAAGCTAACACTTTGAAAACTCCAACGAATGAACAAATAAGTGTTTACAATAATCAAAATTTGTGAGAATCATCAGTCTGTATCAAAAAACTGAGTCATATAAAGTTATGACATCTAATTTCTGTCATCTAATATTCTAGGCTCTAATTTTCATTCTTTCCATAAGCACTAGGTACTAGAGTGTGATTGTTGGTATCAAGAGTTAATTGTTGTACGAAACGAACAGAGAAATATGTACTCGGACAAATATATTTCCAAAAGATACTCTTCTTGTAGAAATCTTAAATAATAATATTGTACGTTTTATTCCATTTGAACATTTGAAGAGTGCTCTATCTACGTGTCGAATGGATGGATTAGTTTTTGATACGGACATTGATAAATATACTGCAAGGACTATAAAATCAGAAACTAGAAGTTAGGACGCGCATCACTGCCCGTAGTGGCAGATTTTAGAATCAAATTTCTATAACTATTAGATACGACCCCCCGCAGTGATAGACATATACGAACTAGATCTCAGAAACAGATTTATCTCATCAATTTATATATAGGTCTGTCATTCTGTTAAATGAAAATGAGATTTTAGCTTGGCAGAATTAGCGCAAATACATGCTTGAATCAAGAAGATTGATAATTTAAATTTTTTTCTGTATTTGTTAGTTCATAACGTGACAAATAACATATTCTACTTGTACGCGGCTACAATGTCAGAAAGGCTGTCAAAAGAAGGTAAAAAACTGCAAAAACGGTTTTTTGCGTTCTGTTAAAAAACTACGCATCTGACAAAAAATAGTGTTCCGCTAGAAAAAGTACGCAATAGAAAGACGAATCAAGTAAGTTCCTTTGAATTCGGATCAGTCCAGCTGCTTTTGGGTTGACTGCAAAAAATCCTTATTTTTTTGTCATTTTTTCAGAAATTCCTCACTTGCATTGTATGTGTTATTGGGACTCAAAATTCTGACAGAATGTGAGTAGAGTAGCTTTTAAAATACGCATCAAATTTTTCAGAAGATCGATTGTGAACTTTTTGAGAAATGTTGAAAAAACCCAAAAAAGGCCCTGCCGGAAACAGGCTATAAAAAATGGTTGGCCAGCAAAGATCAATTTCACAGATTGCATTTCCTTTGTCAAGAGTTACTCCACAAAGTGACTAGATGGCGTCTCTTTTGAGCAAGTGTGAGTATAGAAAAGATCGATTGCAAAAATCGCATTTCACCAATACAAGGAATAGTTTCCGTAGTTTTTTGTGAAGAGCAATGTACTACTTATATTTAATATATAATTGGAAGTCCAATAAGTGTATATGAAGCCTTCTCCAACAAAAAATCATGTGGAAATAAGAACTAGATTGAAGATTGGTATAATATGTTACGATGAATTACGAAAGGGCAGTATTATTGCCATGCGTCATTCACTTGCTGTATTGGCCGCTCAGGTAAGAGGTGGAGAGAGGGGAACGACATCAAGCAGCAATATTAGAGGCCGTTTGGATAGAGGCAAGAGAGAGAAGAGAGTTGGAGAGCAGCAGCAGCAATCAAGGCTGTTTGGTGAGGGAAGAATCAGTGTCGTTCGAAAATCAGTCAGTCTCCGTCATTCTACTGCTCATGTGAAGAATCATAACGTTGCGATAGAAGCATTGCTTAAGAAACCGTATTCTTGCGGTCAATGGTCAATAAACAATAACACAATAACGACTCATGAAGCCTTCTCTATAATTGTTGATACTCCAAAAATCGTTATCGCAGAAGTGCGGTTTTTTGCAATCGATTTTTTTTCATACTTTCACTTGCTCAAAGAGAAGGCCATTCGGGTACATTGTAGAGTATTTCTTCAAAAAATGAAAGCTTTTTGTAAAATTAGTGTACGTTATCTAACAACTTCTCAATGGCCGTTTTTCGGAAGAGCCTTCTTTCAGTTTTTCCAACATATCTTCAAAAGTTCACAATCGATATGCTGAAAATTTGATGCATGTGTTAGAATCACTCTTTACTCACATTTTGTCAAAATTTGAAGTCTAAATATTAAATACAATACAAGTTATGAATTTTCGAAAAAATGACAAAAAATGTCAAATGGGATATGTTATCTTTTTTCCAAGATATGCTAATTCTATCCGACTATTTATGACTTTTCAAATATTATTCGCCTCAATTTGTACATAAACATATATTTTTGTATCCACACACTACAAATATGATAGGATAGTGGATTTGGAATACGTTTTATAACTGACAATAATCTATTCAATAAAGCCAGAATAATCCTAAGTAACAATGACTGACCCTCGACCAGAATGTGACGTCAGATTTTGGTCATAATGAAGTCATAAGCTGACGGTCATATTTCGACGTCATAAGACGTTGAATCGACGTCACATTTTGAGTCAAATTGTGGTCATAAATTGACGTCATTTCTTGACGTCATAGAATGTTGAACAGACGTCATAATTTGACGTTATGTTTCAGCGTTTTGAGAAATCATACTTATTTTTTCAATCAGTGTACTTTGCGCTTACGTTTCCAACCAATTGAGTCTCATTTTTCAGCTCAACGTCACTTTATGACGTGAGTTCGACGTCATGTTGTGACGTATGTAACATTTTCATCCCAGCATTCATTTTATGACTCAAAGTCGACATTATGAGTATCGGTTATCTAGATATGAAGTTATAAATTATTATATAGAGATCAGTGTTCAATTATGGGAATTATGAACAAGTTAAGTTATGAAATATAAATTAGGTGTGTTCGGCTTTTATATTCCAGTGTAGATAAAATCTTATTTATTCCTATAAATCTTTCTAAGCAGTCTATCAATAAAAGTGAAGAGCCTGATCCTCTATTTATTTGGGTTACAAGCATTCAAAGGGTAACATATTTGACTTTTTGCTCGGAGGCCTTCCGCATCTAGTACAACAGTTCGGAAATCTTTGGTAAGATTCGGACTATTGAAGTATCAAGCTATCACCAAACCAATCGTCTTTCTTTGGTAGTTCAGTTCAGGGAGGTTCATTTGTTTGTTTACATGATATTGCTCCACTCAAGAATTTTTTCAAAGTTATTGGAAGGTAGGTATCGATATTAAAATTAGAAAAAGGTGACTCATCGTATATCCAACACATTGAATAATTTGCTATCGATTTAAAAGAATTTTAAAATCTAGAAACAGATGTATCATAAAAGATATTTTCGAATTTCATAACTGTTATTAAAAATTTTTCTAGCTACAAAGCTGATGATTGATAGGATCTGAGTAATAGTGTTGAATCTTGAATTACTGAAAATCATATGAAATTGTTTTCCAGGATGACTCTATATAATGGTGCATTTTTCAAATTTCGACTCAATTGCTGCAGTGCCGGCTATTGACACTATTGTCATGGTCACAACATTTGAATAAATAACCCGAAGGTATACAGAAATTGGTCCAGAATTCACAGATGCTTGACGATCAGTTCTTTTCTTGTCATGGTGATTAATTTTTTCTTAGGTTTTGATACTTACGTCATAATATGACGTCAAACTTACGTCATAATATGACGTCATATAGCTCCACGCATTGACGTCTTGCTGACGCGATTATGACTAAGAATGTGACGTCGTATCGACGTCATATTTGGTCATAATTGTTACTTTGGATAGTTCATCTCCATTCCAATATAGATGTAGACTAGATATACATCAAAATATTGGAATAGAATCATTGTGAATCAGAATTCAAGATCAGGGTATTGTTTATAAGACTCAGAGATTCAGTCATTTTGAAGGCCTATGCTTCTGGACTGTTTGTGCGGATGCGTCAGTTGTCCATTGCAAATCGACTGCTGCAGAGGTATACGTAGTCTAGAAGTGAGATTATCGGGAGCTAATTTTATTGAACTTTTCCATGTGAATGAAAGTTTTGTTGATGTATTTGAGCGTAAATTATTTCCCATTTGCATTTTTTTCTGTGAAACATTTTATAGCTTATACAATGATTATTGTGTTAAGGATGACTCATGTTTTGTTTACGTGATTCTTGAGGAATTGTTCCCCCGCGGTAGAGATCCTGAAGCAGAAATTATGAACTTGCGGTGAGAGAAGCAGCTGCTGCAGGATTCCATGATCATTAACGTTGTCAAGAAAAGTATTCAATGTCACTTTCTGATGAATTAGATTTATAAATATTGGATTGACTTTTTTCAAGGAATATTTCATTTCAGCTTGGATAAAAAGGCCAAAAATTGCAAAAACATCGTTTTTAGAAAAAAATTTCTTATATATTCACAGATACCAGAATGCCATGGCAGAAAAACTGTTTCAAATTGAAAATGAGACAATAATAGACTCTAAAAGATTGTATCATTTTGTATAATAGGTAACAATGTATGAAATAGTACGTTGCAGAAAATGTATCAAGTCCAATTAATAATTATTAGAAGTTATCAATAGCACTTTCGCCTATAGTTCATGTGTTTCAAGAACAGTCCAAGAGCTCCCACGGCATTAAGATTCAAGTCTTCTGAATGACTGAGCCGCGAACATGATTCACTCACAATGAATTCGAAGTTCACAACAACTTTGCTTTGATTGAATCCAAGAAATAAAAGCAAGGAGTATACCCACATATTACTTGAATGGATACAAATTTCAATCTTTGAACCAATCTGTTCATGATAATTAATGAGCAACTGACAAACTAAGTGCTATTATTGTGCTATTGTGGAATTAGTTCAAATATAAGTCAATCAGAACGCTTGAATCGTAGTCCCATAACAATCGTTGGACAGTTCTTAATCAAAATGACTATTAGAATAATGTTGCTCTCATCAAAATACAGTCTATTTCAGTTGAGTCCTGCTCAAGGCTCTTATAGGACTCCGATTAGAGATCTTCGATAGGTAGAAATGCAAACTAATTTTACATCAGCACAGAATCGTACTTGGCTAACATAAACTGTTAGTCGTGCATGAAATATTTTTATCGAATGTATGCAGACGGAAGATTCAAATTGGATTTTTTTTGAATGGTATATGTATATAACTATTGCTCTTATGACTTAATCCAATTTTCAAAGAGTGTGGTCCAAATTATGTATATTTACTGGAAGTGAATCGTGTCTGTATTTTTACCAGCATGGTAGATTGAATCGTTGTCCCATACGAGCTCTTGGACTGTTTTTAACTGGAATATTGGACAATTAGTGTATTATTCAGGGTGATTATGAAAGAATTGATGTCAATTCAAATTTGTAATAATTTTTAGTTCTAATCAAGAAGACATTGGTTGAGAATAAATACTGAAAGTTTTTGTATTTGATGGAGTAAAAGCCCTAGCAGCGTTGTTTTGAAAGAAATAGTGTGCTCACACTCAATATAATTTATTCCGTAAAAATGTGTGTGTGATATCATAAATTGGAAGATAATGAATTGAGAAGTCAATATTATTAGAGAATATTTTTCCAGTTTGTATAACTTTGGGAGAAATATAGAGTACTTTTTTGATAAATCAGGTGAAAGAACCAAAGAAGTATTTTTCTACAGTCACAATAGGAAAATACTTATTCCGCATGCTTAGAAGTTCTTGAGTAAGCCACGTAATATCTCGAAAAAACTGTTTCATTGTTGGCATAGTTTAATTTTTCTTGTAAATTTTCCATCATTTCTTCTAAAAATGGAATCAATTCGAGTAATTACATCAACGTTTGATGAATTTGAAAAAGATTATTAAAGCATAGTTTCTCTCAGAAAACGGTATATTTTAAATATGATAGGTAAATGAGTATCAGTCACGCCTTTCATCTGGTAAGAGTGCACCAGGCAATCTGTGAAATTAACTGATATTCTCTGAGAGTACTGCTACCATTCGTCAAAATACGGGTACTCTTAGTTCTTACTCTTGGAGAGTACGTCACAGAGTACATTATAATTCAGTAGAAATTCTACCAACTTCTTCTACGTCGGTAGGACTCGACCCCACAACTTCAAAATCACAAATCCAGCATACTTACACTGAGACAAAACTATATATTCCATTTTTCTCACACAACAATGTTCAATTTTATTTGGACATTTTGGAGTTGTCATAACTTTGTGCTTCCAAAATTCCCAAGAATCATGTGAGAAGTTCTGAAATTTGGATCTCGAGTTCTCAGCATCTCATTATCTAGGCCCCAATATTTATCAATCTCTGTATCTTAATATTCTACTAATGTTCCAATGCGTAGTTAAGGAAGAGATAAATTCTCTGGTGATTGCATTTCATTAGCGTATAACAGTTTTAATTTTCTGACATTCCAAAAAAAAAAAAATTCACATAACAGAAATAGTTTTAGGCTTTTTTTGGGTGGACGTACATTGCAAAGTAATGTGGAATATTTCATAGCTTATTCTAGCTGGGAACGGTGCGAAGACTCCTATGGGACCATGATTAAAGCCTACTGATTGGCGGAGATATAAACACAATTTATTTACAATAAATGCTCTTTTGAATAAATCCAATGGATGAAATAGAAAAAATAGGATTATATTTCTATATGCAAACTGAATTTTCATACTGCACAAATTCATTTATCATGATTAATGAACGGCTATGAGTTGATGCAACTGACGGATAGCCAAAGCCGTTGTTTTCGCTTATGTAAGATTGATTCGTATATCGGCCAATTAAAATACTTGAATCGTTGCCCCATAATAACTTTGAAGTGCTCTCAATTGGAATAGAAAATAGTTGAAATATATCCAAGTGGATTTTTTTTTTTATTAGCTATTTTGGAGGGAAAATGTTATTCTTATCGAAGAAGGATTTGAGACACATGTTGAATTGATTTTAAGACAAGAATTATCACAATTCCAGAAGAAATTGAATATTGTAGCTATATATGAGGAGTCAAAACATGTAGCGTGGGCTTTTGAGTGCCAGAGTAGTGACTGAATGGATAAAAAACATGGGAGGCAAAAGTATATCAAAGTGCGTGAGCTCCAAAATTATTACTGGAGGAACGTGAAACATGCATGTTTCTTTGAATGCACAATTGGAGCTGAGTAATTAAGACTCAGAGCAGTGATTTAGAATACAATCAATGAGGAAAAAATGTTACTACGGAGAAAATAGTCCTGCCTAATAGGCGGGCTATCAATCTCGCAATTGAGCTCAGAAATCAGATACGCTAATTCATGGAAGAAATCAACAAAATGATTCTCCTGAGAGAAATATTTAGGATAATGGGAGTAAGTGATGAAAACACAGAATTTCAACTGAAATTATATTTCACTTTTCCACTCGATATTCTCGGTTTCACCTGGAGTAACCATCTTTTTGTATATTCGATGTACATGCATCATTTCAGTCAGCATTATCAACCATATATATTCAAGATAATATTGAGAATTGCAAACGAGATAAAAAGATAGTGATTACATACAAATTGACGAGCAAAGCGAATTGTGAGGATGTAAGTATGTCGTCAAGATAAAACAGAAGGATTACATGAGTTGTAATAACTAATACTCTAATTTGTATTTGAAAACAGTAAAGCAATGACTGAGAATATGCGAAACATGGCACAGACATGTTATCTCGCTGTGAAGTTTTGAATTTAGACTTTGTAATTCGTAGAAGAGTTGGAATCAATTTATCCGATTGATGAATACATGAAATAATATTGAAAGTTGTCAATAAAAATCAGTGAAATCACGAATAGGAGAAAATGCACAAATATAATATGGAGCAGGAGGATTTTGTGGGCTAAAAATATATTTGGAATTCATCTTA
Source organism: Dromius quadrimaculatus (assembly GCA_963989225.1). Classification (NCBI taxonomy): domain Eukaryota; kingdom Metazoa; phylum Arthropoda; class Insecta; order Coleoptera; family Carabidae; genus Dromius; species Dromius quadrimaculatus. The sequence continues at coordinate 33,084,425 of OZ022330.1, forward strand.
TAGAGACAAAATTTTTGCCGGAGGCGGTTCACATATCGAGCTGCGAAGCCTAGGGCTTAGGCCTGCGTAGCAGGCCAAGCGCTAGTCTTATATACTAAAAGGCATAAGATACACTTTCAGTTAGCCACGGCTACAGCCTAAACGAGAACTCTGATTAACATGATTTTTTTTTTATAAATTTGATATTCTTGACGAGCAGTGCCTTTTGGGGGTCTCAATTTTTTCAGTCTTATAGGTTTCGTGTAAAAAATCAAAAACCGTCAAAAATTCATCCTGAACATAGTAGGCATGTACAAATAATTGTTGAACATCGATGACATCTGTCAGCTTTGACGTTTAGGTTTCAATATTATTTCATTGAATATTGCAAAATGAGAAAGATTTCCACAAATTTATGTATTAATACATCTATAACAAACATGAGCGAATCACTTGTGATACATTTTGAGCTAATATTATGCTTAAATATTAAAATTTTTATTTTTTTGACATTTCAATAAATTCAGTAGTGCCAACTTATTGCCGAAGCGGAGAATGTACATGCGTACTCGCTTTCATGTAAAAATAGTAGCCATGTACGAATAATTGTTGAACATCGATGATATCTGTCAGCTTTGACGTTTAGGTTTCAATAATATTTCATTGAATATTGCAGGATGAGAACAATTTTCACAAATTTATGTATTAATAAATTTCTAACAAACATGAGCAAATCACTTGTGATACATTTTGAGCTAATATTATGCTTAAATATTAAAATTACTATTTTTTTGACATTTCAATAAATTCAGTATTGCCAACTTATTTCCCAAGCGAAGAATGTACATGCGTACTCGCTTTTACGCAAAATTCCAATTCCAGTTTTCAACAATGTACACATATAATACATAGAAAGTAAGTAGTTTAATTGAATAATATTAGCAAAATGACAATTTTATGTAATATTTTTTAGGCTATGCTCAAATATTCTTTGAAATAAAGTAATATGTCACGATATTCATGCATTCCTAACGCAGAATATGCCTGATCGCGAAATGGATTAGTTGTTGGCTAAGTTATAGAATGATTTCAACATATAATTGTTATGAAGAAATCGATTCTTATAATCAAGGGCTATTTTGATTCATGATGTTTCTCTGTTGTGGATGAAATAAGTACTGAAGATTGAATGAAGTTTGAAACATGTCAAGTAAAGTTTAGCTGGTTTATGTGGTAAATATTCAACAATACACGAGTATTTATTTAGATTTTCAATAATGTTCAGTAGTAGTTTAGTTTATGCTATTCTCACATCTCTTTCAGTTGAATAAATTTGAGTTGAAGACTTGATAAACCCAGCCAATCGAACATTTTGCTTGAGTCAACAATGAAACAAGCAATAATCAACTGATTATAATATTACGATAATGGAGCCATCAATCAATATTTTGTACTTGTTGAAAGATTTTAATCATACATCACTCAATGAACTTAAATAACTTCGTATTTGAGGTTATGTAGAGAGCAATTCTACTAGAAGCGGCATTGAGCTGATGAAACACACTGAGCTTGGGTGAGAACGATGATGAAAATATCGATTGTCATAATTTATTTTGAAAAATGTAAATTATAGCAGATTACTGAAATAAACTGTACGTAAATATTCTGTATAATACATATCATTTTATTACAATATCAAAAGTCACCAATTTCTTATTTAGTGTGGATGTTCCTATTCAATTGGTATACAAAATTGGATATGAAATATTTTCTTGATGACTCTGACATATTAAGTGCATTGGGGAGAGTAGCAAATCTCAGTGGTTCTAAAACTTTGATCTGTAGTTCTTGACATCTAATAGTCTAGGTTCTAATGTTGATTCATTTCATGAGTTAATGTTTTAATACGTAGTATAGGCAATTCTGATGTATGCACTAGAGAGTAGAGTGTGATTGTTGGAATCATGAGTTCATTATTGTACACAGGTTGTACACAACAAACATAGCCTATATGGACTACAGAAGATAAGTACCTGAATAATGCTTTTTTCAAATGATTCTCTTCTTGAAGAAGTCTTCAATAATAACGCTGTACGAATTATTCAATTCAAACATTTTTGCTCTCTTTACGTTTCAAATGAGTAAATCAGACATAGACATATATATTGCAAGTACCATGAGATCTTAAATTGAAAGTTGAAACGAGCATCACTGCTATTAGTGGTACATTTTAGGACTAAATTTCAATAACCCATAGATAAGACCCTTGTAAGAATAGACATATACGAACAAGATTTTAGAACCAAATTAATTCATCTACTTACATACAGGCCTGTCAAATTGTTAAATATTAACGAGATTCATGGCTCTTGGGATATTCTTTGCCTTAAATTGTACAATTTTATTAAACGTCAACAAAATATATCTTTGTATTTAAAAACTACAAATACGATAAAATGGTAGATGACGTGAACGAAGATAAAACGAAATGAGAATTATTGGTTAGAACTTCCAATTAAATAATAATCGGTAATATCGATGAGAAAAATCAAATATGGGATTGGAAAACATTAATTTCTCAAGAAATGTAGGAGACACAAGATATGGATAGATTCAGTGCTTTATTCTCTTATTATACGTATTCAAGAAAGGGTTTTCGCGGAAAATGTTGATAGATGACACGGGTTGCTGCAAGTGAAATTTTACTGTTGTAATCAGCTGATTTTAATGAATGTCATTGAAACAGTCAACACAGACATCTATTCCAACAGTTGGTAACATTGTTAGGTGTGACGTAGACTCTTGAGTGCGCGTGCGCAGGCGCGTGCGTAAGAAAGAGTGGATAGAGATATTTTGTGAGAATCAGATATTATTTTTCTTTTAGTGCTTGTTCATAATATCAGTTATTGAAATATATTGTAATAGTTGAGAGAAATCATATATGGGATTGAAAAAAATTAATTTCTCAAGAAGTGTAGGAGACACATGATATGGATAGATTCAAGATTTTATTCTCAGATTAAACGTAGTTATTCAAGAAACGGTCTTCGCGGAAAATGTTGATAGATGATACGGGTTGCTGCAAATAAAAATTTACTGTTGTAATCAGCTGATTTTAATGAATGTCATTGGAACAATCAACACAGACATCTATTCCAACAGTTGGTAACATTGTTAGGTGTGACGTTGACGCTCGCGTGCGCGTGCGCAGGCGCGTGCGTAAGAGATATTTTGTAAGAGTCAGATATTATTTTTCTTTTAGTGTTTTTCATAATATCTGTTATTGAAATATATTGTAATTGTGAAGAACATGAGTTTTTTGTTGTACATTAAGGAATCGGATGACGAGTAGTCAGATGATACAACAGCTGTCAACATTTTCATTGCTACATTCATCAATTTCATTATTTTGATCAATTCCTTGATATTGTATTCTATTGAATAGGCACTTTGAATAACTAATATTGATTTAATGAATAATGTTGAATTGAATTCAATACAAGTTAAATCACAATTCCAGAAAAAATTGAATATTGTAGCTCTGTACAAGGAGTCAAAACATGTAGCGTGGGCTTGTGAGTAGCGCCTGAATGAATAAGAAACATGTTTTTGGAAAGCAAAAGTATAGCAGAGTGCATGAGCTCCAAAATTATTACTATAGGAACGTGGAACATGCATGTTTCTCCGAATGTACCATTGGAGCTGAGTGTTTAAGACTCAAAGCAGTGATTCAAAAGGAAATCTATGAGGATCAATCTTACTACGGAGAAAATAGTCGGTCTTTCAATCTCGCAATTGAGCTCAGAAATCAGATACGCTAATTCATGGAAGGAATCAACTGAATGATTCTCCTGAGAGAAATATTTAGAATAACACAAAATTTCTACTGAAATTCTATTTCACTTTTCCACTCGATATTCTCGGTTCCACCTGGAGTAACCATCTCTTTGTATATTCAATGTTAATGCATCATTTCAGTCAGCATTATCAACCATATTTATTCAAAATAATAGTGAGAGTTGCAAAGGAGACAGAAAGATTGTGATTACATACAAATTGACAAGCGAAACAAATTATAAGGATGTAAGTATGTCGTCAAAATAAAACAGAAGGATCACATGAGTTGTAATAACTAATACTTTGATTTGTATTCGAAAACAGTAAAGCAATGACTGAGAATATGCGAAACATGGCACAGACATGTTATCTCGCTGTGAAGTTTTGAATTTAGACTTTGTAATTCGTAGAAGAGTTGGAATCAATTTATCCGATTTATGAATACATGGAATAATATTGAGGATTGTCAATAAAAAACAGTGAAATCACGAGTAGAGAAAAATGCACAAATATAATACGGAGCACGAGGGTTTTGTGGGCTAAAAATGTACTTGGAATTTATCTTATAGAGACAGAATTTTTGCCGGAGGCGGTTCACATATCGAGCTGCGAAGCCTAGGGCTTAGGCCTGCGTAGCAGGCCAAGCGCTAGTTTAAAGAACTAAAATTCAAGAAATGTTAACAAGTCAAACTTGGGTACTCTTTTCACAAATTTAGATGCTATGAAAATTAACTGTATACTTTTCTATGTAATAGCAGCATTTATGCTGCGTAGTTTTGCTATGAATGAATGAGGGTTAATATGGTTATATATCTGAATATGTATGTATATACGTATGTGTGTATGTATATATGTATGTATATATGTATGTATAGGTATAATAATAATAATAATAATATTTTTTTCAACCATAAAGTGTATACCAACGAGGCAAGTCAAAGTACATGTTGAATAATAAAATCTTGATAGCAAGTGAAACACACTAAATGAGATATTAAAGAATATTAACTTAGAATTTATAGGAGAATTTTGTGAAAATTTACCGTTACACATGAAATCTTGTATAGAATAGAAACAATGATTCCTAAGAAAAATTTTATTCTTGATTTGAAGATCTTTGGACACATACCATTAAAATTGTAAGCAACAATGTTATTCAGCTTTGGCGCGAAGCTGTACGGAGTTTTTGTTTTGAGTCTGTTTTTAGGAATGCTTATATTGTTTCTGGTTCGTGTGTTATGCTGGTGAAAGTCAGAATTTACAGCGAACTCACTGATATTATTTTTGACAAAACAAATATATAAATAATGAACGAATATAACGACATTATTTGTAATGATTCGAACAGAGGTTTACAATGGGTATCAGGAGACGAGTTAGAGATGATTCAAATGGCTTGTTTTTGCAGGATAAATAGTTTTTGCAAGTTAGGCTCACTAGTATTACACCACAATAATAGTCTATAAGAAAGCACAGAATGAAACATAGCATAGTATGCCATAATCACAGCTTCTTGACCTACTGATTTGCGTATTCGTTTTAGTGCGAATATAACTGATGATAGTTTATTGCAGAGTGTTTCGATGTGAGGTGTCCAACTTAGGTCAGGATCTAGTTTTAAACCAAGAACTTTGAAGTCTAACTTGGATTAAAGACTTCTATTGCTAGAGAAAGTTATCTTGACTGTTTTTTCTTCATTTAAAATTAATTCATTAGCGTTGAACCATTCAGTTGCCTGTTTAAGTATCTTGATTGAGGTAAGGATAGATCAGATCTATTTTTTTCTTGAACACTAATTGTGGTGTCATCTGCGGAAAGCACTGTATGTGCGTTGCCGATATTGAAAGGTAAATCCTCAATACCTATTAAAAACAACAATGGGCCCAAAACGGATCCTTGGACAATGCCATGTACGACAGGAAGTGAATTACTGATGTTGCCAGAAAATTGGACCTTTTGTGTACGATTGCTTAGGTTCATTTTGATGATACTTGATGTGTTGCCCTCAATTTCATGATACAGTAATTTTGCTGGAATAACATCGTGAGATATATAATCGAAGGTGTTACAAAAATTCCGTCTGACGTCTTTTTTTTGTACAATTGTTTTCCCATTGCATACCCATGTCGCCATCTATGTAACAAATTTGCACTAATTCTGTAAAATAGTACGTGCGTATGACACTTGATTGAAGCGCTAACTTAGGGAGTATGCGCGTCTGGTTCTCTCTCTTTCGTCCGAGCCGTTGTTGCAGACGGGTTGTTTTTGAGCAGTCTTGTGATTTTTCTTGTTGTTCTAAATTTTGTGATTATTTTATTCAATTAGAATCAGTGTTATGATTTTGTAAGTATTTTGTTTATTATTTTTATTCACGTTATTCCAGGTTATTATTGTTTGTTGTCCTTCCTCGGCAAGATTCGTTCAACTATTTCTGATGTTTTATATTCAGATTAGTTTTGATAATCATTACTATTGATAGTGTTTCGTACACATGTTCTAGTTGCTACCTGCCCTAGTTTACCATACTATTCCGTCTACAAAAGTAGACATTATTTTTTGTAATTTACCGGCTTTTTGTATTTCTGTTTTAAATTTTTTTTTTTACTACCAAACGCGATCAGGCGGATATCGACTCGGTGATACGCGCTTTTTTTTATATGTACACTTGAAGTAATAAAACCTACGAGATTTGTGGCTATCTTTGTTCCTCTCCACCTTTCCTCACCTAAGTATGTGTGATGTATGAATGATTAGTGGAAGTGGTTGATAATACATAATTTAACTATATTTTGGATCCAACGCTTTGCGGATTTGTCATTTAACAGCTCGTAGTTTAGTTTCTCACGTTGTTTGTGTAGTTTTTTTTGTTTTCAGAGCTTAAAATATTTTGTTGTGGGCTTTTAGTTTCCGTTTTCAAGCTGGAAAATCCTACGAGTTTGTGAAGATTGATCCAATTTTTTTAGTAACGAACCACGTTCGTAAATTTATCGACTCGTCGCAAATAAATTCTTTTTCTTGTCCTGCCAGCCTTTGTATTTTCTGTGTTTTTCTTCTCTTCAATGCTCAGCGTAGTTTTTTTACATTGTAAATTTTTAGTGCACTATTTAAAATCAGACAAATAAATAACTGACTGATTATTTTATTTAACTTCTACTAAATTTACGGTTTATCCGTTTTCTAATTGAATCTAAATTTATTCATTCAATAAATAGACTTTTTTGATTTAAATTCTGTATATTTAATTTTATTTTTGACGTTTCGACTCTCTAACCGAAAGTCTTCATCAGAAAAAATGATACAAAAATAAACAAGGCAAGAAGGTATCTAGATAATTAGAAATTAAAAATTGAAAATATACAGATAACTAGATGTGAATACGTGGATTCCACATTGAGTGCAAAAAGAACAAAATTCCCCTGGCATTTACCCAAAGTCTGAGGAAAAACCACGTAAAAACCTCAACAGAGGAATCAACGATATGAGTCTTGACAATTATTGAAGAGAAAAAGATTTAATTGATATAACACATTAGGACGATGTCCTGTTTCTGCAACGCACACAGTTCCAAGGTCCAAACATGTCATAAAAAAATTTTTAACAGAAAAACTGAATTTCAATAATCTACATCTACATGGAATATAACAAAACAAGTGTCAAGACAAATATTTCACAAATCAGGAATAACTATTACAAATGAATAAAATAATATGAGTCTTGACAATTATTATAGTCAAAAATGAATGAATTAATATAACATACAAGGACGATGTCCCGTTCTTGCGGACGCACACAGTTCCAGAGTCCAAACATGTCATAATTTTTTATTTTTTTATTTAAACTGAGTTACAATTATGTACATGAACGTGAAAAAAATAATAATAAAGACAAATATTTTACAAATTATGTATGTCTATTATTGATTATTGGAAGCCAAACATTTGCCAACTCATAACCATCAGTATGGTTGAAAGTATTCGGATCTTTAATTATTTCAATCGCTTCCCTGACCAATCTACCATGAATGGATGAGCATCTTGCATATACTGTTGTTTCTTCGAACTTGATATTGTGCAAAAACTCAATGGCATGATCAGCAACCGAAGACTTATCTGGGTGATTGAGTCTTATGCATCTTCGATGCTCAGCAATGCGAGTATTTACAGCTCGGCCCGTCTGTCTAACGTAGACTTTCCCACAGGTACAGGGGACCTTATAAATTCCCGAAGATTGTAAAGGGATCATGTCCTTGACAGTTCTCAAAAACTGCTTGATGCGACAGGAGCGAAGGAAACTTTGAAATTATGTCGAGACAAGATCCTTCCGATCTTCTCTGAAACATTACTGACATAGGGTAAAGAAACATAATTTTTACTCACGCCATTATCCGCAACGGTAGCATTGTTAGATTTTGGTCGAAGTGCTTTCCTAATGGAATGATGAGAAAAACCATTTTTCTGGAAAATTACTTCTAGATTATTAATCTCTTCATCAAGTTTATCAGGGTGACAGATATCATTGGCCCTTTGGAAAAGAAATTTGATTATTCCATACTTCTGTGAAGGATGGTGATGTGATTCTGCATGAATATATTGGTTTGTGTGTGTTGGCTTCCTATAAACAGTGTGTAGTAGTCTACCATCATTGGTTCGCTCTAGATTCACATCAAGAAAGGGCAATAAGCCATTATGTTCTAGCTCCGATGTGAATTTGATGTTTTCATGAACATTATTTAAATGATTCAAAAAACTGTTCAAATTGTCATGACCATGAGGCCAGATTGCAAAAACATCATCCACGTAACGTAACCATAAGGATGGTTTGTAGGTACTAGTTTCTAATGCCTTTTCTTCGAAAAATTCCATATAGTAATTTGCAATTGATGGAGAAATTCGATTACCCATTGCTACACCATCAATTTGTTTGTAGTATTCATTATTGAAAAGGAAGAAACTAGAAGTCAAACAATGGTGGAATAATTTAATAATATCTGGAGGGAAATTCCTTTCCAATAGCTTTAGGGTGTCTTTAATTGGAACTTTTGTGAATAAAGAAGAAACATCGAAACTAACAAGGATGTCATTATTATTTAGCCGTACGTTACTAATTATTTCAATAAAATGTTTCGAGTTTTCAACGTACGAAGAAGAATTATTGATTAATGGTTTCAATAAACTGTCAAGATATTTGGATAATAAATAAGTTGATGAATTAATGCAATTAACTATTGGTCTAAGAGGAACCCCTTGCTTATGGATTTTAGGTAAACCATAAAATCTAGGTACATATGGATCGCAAAGAGTCAAATATTTAATAACATGCTTATCTAAAGAAGATTCCTTAAGAAGTTTAGTTGTTTGATACTTGACCGAACTTAAAGGATTCCTGCTGACTTTTTCATAAGCTGCATCATGAAGTAAGTCTTCAGCCTTGCTGATATAGTCGTCTTTATTAAGAATGACAGTAGCTTTTCCTTTATCGGCTGGTAAGATAACAAGATCTTCATTACGACGTAAATCTTGCAATGCTTTAAATTCATCTTTAGTCAAATTCGGTTTAGAAGGCTTTGCATTTTTCAATATTTTGGCTGTTTCAAGTCTGATATCTGAAGCTTCATTTTCTGGTAGTTTCTTGACAGCTGTTTCAACAACCGTTATAATCTCTTCAATCGGGACACGACGAGGGGCAGCAGCAAAGTTGAGACCTTTGGACAAAACAGAAACCGCAGAATCCGAAAGCTGGGAAGAGCTTAAATTGACTACTAGTTTATTAGCATCATGTACAATAGTATTCTGAATAGGATGTTGTTCATTATTTAGTTTTGAAAATTTTTCTTTCTGGGAATTAGTCAACAAAGCCGTATGTTTCTCAATTCTATAAATGATATTGTTTTGTAATTCAAGCCAGTGCTCATTTTCTAATGTATTCCTCAAAAATAGATGTCAAGACTCATATCGTTGATTCCTTTGTTGAGGTTTTTACGTGGTTTTTCCTCAGACTTTGGGTAAATGCCAGAGGAATTTTGTTCTTTTTGCACTAAATGTGGAATCCACGTATTCACATCTAGTTATCTGTATATTTTCAATTTTTAATTTCTAATTATCTAGGTACCTTCTTGCCTTGTTTATTTTTGTATCATTTTTTCTGATAAAGACTTTCGGTTAGAGAGTCGAAACGTCAAAAATAAAATTAAATATACAGAATTTGAATCAAAAAAGTCTATTTATTATGATATAATTCTGAAAGTATGTATAGATCATTATTCATTCAAGTTTAACGCTTCACGTTTGAAGAGAGCTCTCCAATTTTTTTATAGGAACCTCCTGTTTCAGTTGAATTGGATACTGGTTGGGTTGTTTGTTTTCAGTGTAAACTGCTAGGGATCTTGGGGACCAGTGTCCAGTGGCCTCTTGAGACTAGTTTTTGGCCAACTTCAACGTAAGAAAAACATCAACACGTCTACGAAATTAAGAAGAACATTAATATCTCCCGAAGTTGACGACCAAGCGCACGGCCAACCTTAACATCTTCAAGGACCGTTGGGTATTTATCAAAGCCCTATAAGACGCAAGATCAGCTTTACTTAATTCAGGGAACGTTCTTATCTGACGTTGTTTTTGTGGCTACCAATTTGACATCTATCTTCTCTGCCGATACAAGTCTTGAGTTCCGCCTGAAGAGGATATTTAGCTAGTTTTGTAACGTAAGTTTGAACGTCTGTGACGTGCTCTCCAGTTCCCTTCTGGCTGTTGCAGTGAGATTTTTTTTTGTATAATAGCTTCAATCATTTTCGTAAGTTACAAATTTTTTGAATTATAATTTTTGGAATTCTTTGCTTAAAATTAATAATAATTTTATTTATATTCGATTTTGACGTCTATGCTTTATTTCTTTTTTTGCTGTCGCTTCCGTCTCCCAGAATAGTACCTTTTTCTCCTTTGATCATTTCCTGGGAGTGGCGCCCATTTCCTATTTTTCAGATAAAATATTTCTGGTGCCCTTATTAATAGCTAGCCTGGGTCTTCACTTTCAAGGTAGGATATTCCATTACTTAAATTTAGTGTCAATCAGCAGTACATTAAGTTTTTGCTACCAAATTGTGAAGAAACATTACCGTTTTTAATTTCCTACTGCCACCTTGGAAATAAGAAAAGGTACACTGGCGCCCAACGGGGGCCCTTAATTTTGTTTGCCTTGAAATTTGTTGCAATTCAAATAAATTTTTTTTTTTTGCTTCTCCAATTGGGTGCACAAACTTTGACATCGAAAAGAAAACTGGAAATATCCATCCTGAAATCCTTCTACTCTTACTCTTTTCTTTCTATCATTATTATTTTTCCTCTAGCATATGCAAGATACCTCTACAACTCCTTTTTGTGCCATTACTAATCAAATAAGCTTTTCTGAGGTACATATCAAGATAAAGCCCGAATACATCGAATACCTATCAGAGGATGAATTGTTATATGAACTAGGAAACCGAGGTGTTAAGATCAATAATTTGTCGGTGGACTTAAAACCTATTTTGAGAGGATTGCTGCAAGTTGAAGGAATAAATGGGAATCCATCTCCTATACCACACAATTATATACCAGCCACTGAAAACGCGACATGTCAACAGAAGCTACTGGATTTACGCGGTAAGATAGCCCAAATCAATAATGATAATTCTCGTGCTATTCCGTTGCGATTAGATTACCTTGACAATCGCGTTTTACGTTTAAATTCAGTTCAACCTTGTCCAAACCTATTATAGCTGATTTGCGAACACAGTTCGACAACTTTTCGCGATTACAAGCTCCTTTGGCTGAAGCCGATCTTATTTCTTTCAATAATCAATACGTATCCTTACCAAATTCTACACCACCGACCCTAGTAGAACATCAAACTTTGATTGACACCCCCAATTATTCTTCTTACGGTTTTTCAAAACCTTTAAATGTACCATCACAACGTCTATCTCTACGACAACCTATTTTTGATTTGACTGTTCCATCTTCAGTCGTTTCACCGTTAACAAATAATTTACAACCTACTTGTTCTTCAGTTCCTGACGTCCATAAATGGAATTTAAAATTCGATGGTACCGGCAGTGTCAACTCTTTTTTAGAACGTGTAACTGAACTAGCTACTTCTCGAGGTGTTTCTTTAGCTAATTTACCTGAACATGCTAGCGAACTATTTTCTGGACCTGCTTTAATTTGGTTTCGTGCAATTCGAGATGATATTCAATCATGGGATGATTTATGTTTTCGCTTAAGACAAGCTTTTCTTCCATCAGATTATGAATTCGAACTTTGGCAGGAAATACAATCTCGTACTCAGGGTATTGATGAAAAAACCGAACTTTTTGTTGCTGTTTTGAAATCGTTGTGTAGCCGCTTACAAATTAAACCAGATGCAAAATCTTTTCTAACTTTGGTTTTACGAAATTTACAGCCTTGCCGTTTTGCAATCTCCTACCATCGAACATCTTGTTACGTTCCAGTTTCGCACCTTGTTCCTATTTTTCCATTTTCCATATTCCAGTTTTTATCCAGTCCTTCTTGCTACAATTTGAACTTATTAACACTAGTATTCCAGATAAATAAAACATTTCACTCACCTTACACTTGTTGTTAATATTTGACACATTGCTAATTAATGACGTATTTTGGTTTCGTATTTTTTTAATTCACGTAGTTGCTGCAAGATGTCAGAAGTTGACAAGGCGCTCTCTCAGAATTAAAATCATTTTATTTAAAACTTAGAATTACACACAGACTACCTATAAACTATAGACGGGAAACTGCAATGTTATGAGCTGGAATTGTCTTTTAGCGCCATCTGATGACAGGAATAATAACTAACATCGATTTGAATTGATAGGCGGTAGTTTTTTGAATTTTTAAATGATTATTATTCATGATTTGTAGATTTTTTTTGAAAGTTATGTGAAATATGGATATATGTTTTCCATATTTCGCGTATTTCAAAAAAACTCGTACAATTTACACAATAACAATAATAAACACAGTTAATAATCAATATTTATTAGGTTAACAGTACAAATAATTTTGATTGATTTATCCTCACATATTTTACATTTTTATGGTGACCAAACAAAATTTAGAAGGCATGTTCGAAACATTTTCCATCGCTATTTTACCCTTGTCAAAATCATTTCAGAAGTAAAGATACAATAATTAGTCCTTTTCTTACAGAGACGTACGTTGAAACAATAAGAACAAGTCAGAATGAATATTACACATGAATTATGTCAATTTAAAATTGATTCTTTGGGTCCAACAGCATTTAAAAATCATTTTAGAGACATTCTATATCGTCATTGTCGAAATTATTCCAAAAATGAAGGTACGACAATTTGCCTTATTCTTACAGAGACGTACATTGAAATAATAAGAACAAATCAGAATAAATATTAAAAATTAACTATGTCAATTTAAAATTAATCCTATAGAACCAACAACAGCATTTGAAATTCATTTTCAAAACATACATTATCGTTATAGTCTAAATTATTTCAAGAATAAAGATATGATAACTCGCTATTTTCTTACAAAGACGTACTTTGAAACAATAAGAGCTAATCAAAATAAATATTACAAAGGAATTATGTCAATTTAAAATTAATTCTTTAGATCCAACAACAGCATCTACAATCCTTTCCGAAACATACATCATCGTTATTGTCTAAATTATTGTGAAAATAGAGATATGATAACTCGCCCTTTTCTTGAAGAGACGTACTTTGAAACAATAAGAACAAATCAGAATAAATATCACAAATGAATTATGTCAATTTAAAATTAATTCTTCAGATCCAACAACAGCATTTACAATCCATTTCAGAAACATACATTATCGTTATTGTCTAAATTATTGTAAAAATAGAGATATGATAACTCGCCCTTTTCTTAAAGAGACGTACTTTGAAACAATGAGAACAAATCAGAATAAATATTATAAATGAATTATGTCAATTTGAAATTAATTCTTCGGATCCAACAACAGAATCTACAATTCAATTCCAAAACATTCTTCTAGTTGGCAAAGTTAACATTTTTTCTAATAAATCATATCCTCTAGCACTTTGTTTCAAATGAAACAGACACATTATCTTCTCTTCTCGCATACACGTTTATTATTGTACACCTTCAGTTCATCCAGAGAGTGTAATTCCTCCATATCGAAAATATCCAGTCATCTGTTGAAACGTTCCAAATCCTTGTCAGGATTTGGAAAACGATGTTGGGACACATCTTTACAGAAAACATGATATTTGAAATCATTATCATGATGCAATTCTGAACAAATCTGCATGTATTTTGAGAAGAACTATTGATTTTTCTACTTGCATATTAATCATTCCAGAACTACACTACTCACAGATTTGTTCACAGATCAGCATTACAATATAGAATTCCTATTTCTTTTTAATTAAAAGTACTCACCAATGGCCTGGCATCCCACGATGCAACACTTTGTATTTGTAACTGGCATTATTTCTTGTATTGAAAAATACAGATTTTATACACCAAGAGGCAACAATAATACACAATTGCAGAATGATGGAGTAAGAAAATAGATACTTCGATGAAACAAAACTGAGCAACTCAATGTAAAACACGATATTGACACAATAAACGATTCGAACGAAATACCGGACATGTCAAATGGACACAACGAACAAGGCCACATGACGTCACGGATCACGTGACGGACAAAACAACAAGAAATTTTGCAGTGTCGACATCTCTTGATAGAAATAAATACTAGAAACGTAGGTCCAGCAACCGTCATATGAGTTTCCAGGGCCTGGAATTACATTAAAAAAACACTTGATAAAACACACTCACACAGTAAAATCTTTATAATTAAAATCCTAATCCACTTTTCCATCTTGCTTCCAACTTTTCTTCTGTACACTCCCCCTTAATTAGCTGAAACCAATGACATTCAAAATAAGTTAAGTAAAAACGGTTTTTTATCGATTAAGGATAAGAGTGATTTGAGTTAAGGCAAGTCCGGCAGTTAGTAACAAAAGTTCTAGAACAAGCGGTCGTGAAAAAGTTTTCTAACGGAAAATCTACGAAAACTTCGTGAAATCGAAGCCGCTTTGCGGGATTAAAGTAGATCGACGTTTGCTTCGGGTCGCGTGGTGTTTTGAGTAATAAAAACGCGAACAAGCAGCCCATTTTGGGGATTTGCAAAACTTCTCATACCTCGTGTTCTGGTACGTTATTTTCCGCCACGAACATCTGCGGCGAGTTGTTCGACCTCGTGGAGTACACAACCAAACGAGTGTCGCATCCGGTTGTCCTGCAGACCAGCCACAGGACCCTATCCTTGACGCCTTCTCCACAGACCAGCCGTTGAACCGACGCCTCCACCAGGTCGTTCGGCGTCATCTTCACCGTTCCGGACGTCAGTGGGCAGCTAAGTGGACTGTACTTTTTTGTGTGCCTACTTAGGCTTTGGGGTGTCCTAGCTAAGCTAGAGGCACAGCATTTTGGTTATTATTTTCTTTTGGGACTTTTTTTGGTATCAAGGAACTTCATTCCTTTGTTTACTTTCAATATTACTATTTTTTTTGTGTGTTACGCGGATTGGAGGTAGCGTTGGTTATTGCGCTCTAGTTGTGGACGCGCTATACGTCCGATTTTGTAAGGCTAGGTCGATCTAGTTAGCCTGTTGGACGACGTAGACCCTGTGGTCATTTTGTGATTGGCGCAGGCGTATAGGGCGTCGTTTTATTGTTGAGTTTGCAGTTTTGAGGGCGGGCTGCCGTCCAAGACGCGTAGTGTTACTTGTTCATTTGCTTGTACAAATTTTGGAAGCTTCACTTCACCTTTTTTTTGTTAACCTTTTTTTCAATAGTAGAGTCATAATTTATCATTAGTTTTTTTGTTTAGATTTCTTAACTTCATTTACTTTAACCTCAGTTTTTTTGTTATATTCATCATTCGCTTATTTTATTTACGTTCAATATTAAAGTCACTTAGTTAAATTCAATCGTTTGTTTTATTGTTGCTTGGTGGAGAACCCAACCGTTTTATTTCAGCCTTAGCTACCACAGGCCCCGTTTGAGGGTAGATTGAT
Organism: Dromius quadrimaculatus; assembly: GCA_963989225.1. NCBI lineage: Eukaryota > Metazoa > Arthropoda > Insecta > Coleoptera > Carabidae > Dromius > Dromius quadrimaculatus. The sequence continues at coordinate 33,100,340 of OZ022330.1, forward strand.
ATATATTTTGTATGGTAAGTGTCGTCTTACCAAACCGACCACCTGGTGGGTGCAGAAGGTCATTGTGCGGTCACGTTGTCCCGTATTCCAACGTCCAAACCCGACACCTTATTTTCCAGGCACTTTCGTGGTTGTGTGCTCTGTGGACGAACCAACAACTACGTGGCGCTCCGAGTAATGCTGGTGTTTAATAGTGAGCCTCAATATACTCACGACTACCCTGAGCAGAGAGTCGATCTACGTCAAAACTAGGTCATTTCATTATTGGCGGGGCAGAATCGCTGCCCCAGTTTTGAACGTTACAGATTGGCGCCCAACCGTGTGGGGCTTGCCTTGGCTAAAATTAAGCATAGCATTTATTAAACTCAATCAAAAAAAAGAAAAGGACACGTGACCTTTATAATTTTTTTTCTATTATTACACCACGGTCGTGGATTGGCCCAAGTTTATTTTTTTTGTGTTTTATTTGATGTTAAAATTTTCTTTATTTACAGTTAGTAATTCAAAATAAAACATTGGTTTCTGTTATTACCTGTATTTCTTTTCTTCATTTGTGTTTTCTTTACCATCTTTTCCATATATAGACCATACAGAATCGCTCAATATGGATCCAACACGACTGCAAGAAGATGAATTGGTTTATGAACTGAGAGTTCGTGGAAGGGAGGCAGGTCGTTGGACAATAACGATGTTGAGAGAAGAGCTAAAGAATATCATACAGGCAGAGCATATATGGGAGTTACCCAATATTCCCAGAGAGCTTGTAGGTACTGATGTCTGTTAAATCCTACATGTGATATTAATTGTTCCAAACAGTCAATTGAATAAATGTTTTATTACCATATTTTCAAAATTCTTTGTACACAGTTATTTGACAACCAAATATTATATATTGTTTTTTTTCATCTACCTCTATTCTTTTTATATCAAATTCAAAACAAAAATACATTTCATGTTAGCCAAGGGTGGCTACATCATTCCCCCTCCACGTGGAATTTTTCGAATATTATTCAGAAAAATTATTGAGTTACGAATCTTGTTTATTTAATTGAATTATATATTGTGGAAAGTGAATGGATGTTCACAATTATTAACACTTAATGGTTACTTTTTTGTCATTTTGAGTTTTTACTGTTTCATCGTTAGTAATGAGTTCAAAATGAAAAATATCATAACATTTATCAGATGAAATAAGGTAAGCTGGTTTCAATCTATCTACAGAAATATTTATGTCTTTATTTTTAATTTTAATTTTGAAAAATGTATTTGCTCTTTCAACAATAAGAAATGGTCCATCATATGCGGGTTCTAAAGATTTTTTTACTCTATCATTTCTAACAAACACATGGGTACAAGAGTTTAGATCATTATGTACAAATATTTTTTCTTTATTTCTGAATCTATTCTTCACAGGTCTCAACATTTCCATATGCCTTTGCAGATTATTCAAAAACGTACAAGGATCTGTTTGAATCTCGGATTTGTCAAAAAATTCACCTGGTATTTTAATTGTTTTCCCATAAATCATTTGGGCAATTGAATGATTCGTATCTTCCCTAAGAGCTGTACGCATTCCTAATAAAACAGTTGGTAAGGTATCTATCCATTGTATATTATTATGTGCTTTGATAGCTGTTTTCAAGATGCGATGCATACGTTCTACTTCTCCATTAGCTTGAGGATGATATGCTGTTGTATGCTGAATTTTTGCGCCACAAATTGTTGCTAATGATTTAAAAAATTCTGAACGAAACTGTTTTCCTTGATCAGATATTATTGTATGCGGAACTCCAAATCTGGATACCCAATTATTATAAAAAGCTCTTGCTACAATCAACGCTGTGCTGTTTGAAATAGGAATAACTTCCATCCAATTTGAAAATCTATCCACACATGTTAAACAATAAGTGTTACCATCAGACGGTGGTAGTGGACCTATTAAATCAATATGTACAGTATGAAATCTCTCATCTGGTTCAAGAAAGTTTGAAATTTTCGATTTTGTGTGTCTTGTAATTTTATTTTTTTGACAATTTAGACAAGTTTTAGTCCAATCACGAATATCTGTTCTAACATTGGTCCAAATGAATTTAGAAGTTATTTGTTTAGTTGTAGATTTGATACCTGGATGTGACAAATTATGAATTTTTAAAAATATTTTCTTTCGAAATGCTAATGGTATGTATGGTCTGATATTATTGGTTGATATATCACACCATAACACTTGACCTGATGTCAACGGAAAAGATTTGAAGTGAAGAGATTGGTCTGATTTTTTCAGTTGTTCCAATTCTTCATCAGATTTTTGTGCTAAAGCAATATCATCATAATTTATAAAATTAATTTCTTCAATTCGTGATAATGTATCAGCAACTATATTCTCTTTACCACTAATATATTCAATATCTGTTGTAAATTGAGAAATGTATTGTAAATGTCTGAGTTGTCTAGGTGAAGCTTTTTCATTCTTTTGTTTGAATGCATAAATTAATGGTTTATGATCTGTGAATATTTCGAAATCACGACCTTCCAAATGATGTCTGAATTGTTTAATTGATAAATATATGCTAAGTAATTCTCTGTCATAAACGCTGTATGTTTTCTGTGCGTCATTTAATTTTTTTGAAAAAAATGCTATCGGTTTCCATCCTTCTTTTTGAAACTGCTGTAATACTGAACCAACTGATTCATCAGATGCATCTGTGAATAAAGCTAACGGGTAAACTGGATTTGGAAAAGTTAATAAAGTTACATTTGCCAAATCATTTTTACATTTATTAAACATTTCTGTAGCTTCTTCTGTCCAAATAATTTTAGTTTTGTCACGTTTCTTTGAACCTTTCAAATAATCATGCAAAACTGCTTGCGTTTCAGCTGCATTCTTTAAATAACAGCGATAAAAATTGACTAATCCTAGAAATGTTCGTAAATCGTGTACAGTTTCTGGTAATTTGTAATCTAATATAGTTTTAACTTTTTCCGGAAGGGGTTTAACACCTTCTGGTGTGATAAGATATCCCAGAAATTCTACATTTCTTACGCCAAATATTGATTCAGAAATATTTATTCGTAAACCGAATTTGTTTAATCGTTCAAATACTAATTTAAGATGTTTTTCATGCTCATTTCCATCTAAAGAAGCTATAATCACATCATCTAAATAAGCAAATAGGAAATCTAGACCTGAGAAGACAAGATTTATGAATCTTTGAAACGAAGCTGGGGCATTTTTAAGTCCAAAACTCATTACATTGAACTCAAAGAGACCAAAAGGCGTAATAATAGCAGTTTTAGGCTTATCTTCCTCTGCTATTGGAACTTGGTAGTAGGCTTTGAATAGATCAATTTCAGAAAATATATTTTTCCCGGGTAGAATATGTGAAAAGTTATCTATTCTTGGAATGGGATACCTGTCAGGAACTGTTTTATCATTTAGTCTTCGATAGTCTCAAATTGTAGGTACTAATGTCTGTTAAATCCTACATGTGATATTAATTGTTCCAAACAGTCAATTGAATAAATGTTTTATTACCATATTTTCAAAATTCTTTGTACACAGTTATTTGACAACCAAATATTAAATATTGTTTTTTTTCATCTACCTCTATTCTTTTTATATCAAATTCAAAACAAAAATACATTTCATGTTAGCCAAGGGTGGCTACAAGCCTCTGGATATAGGCTCAGAAATCGATATATGCACCACCAAAATTGTTGCGTTGCAGGGGACCATTGAAGCGTTTCCCGGCCGGCCAAAGTGCCTTTTGTTTGAGCAGATACGCACCCGTCTGCAGCATCTGGCTCTGAGACTAGCGTGCGTGGAGAATAGCAACGATCCAGACCAGAAAGCAGCTGTTGCTCACCTCCAGGAGATTTTAGAAAGGGAAGAGGAGAAGTTTCTGGAGAAATCAGAGGAGTGGGAAGGGAAACATATGTTCCCACAGGAAGAGGTAAAAGAGGAAGCAACAGCTGCCGTCGTGAATCCTCCTAGGAAGCAGATTCCGGTTGCTAGGTGGGATATTTTCTTTTCAGGCGAGGGTGATGTGAGCATCAATGCGTTTCTGGAAAGGATTAAAGATTTCCAGATATCGAGGCACGTATCAGAGTCAGAGCTGTGCGAGTCGATTAATGAACTGCTGCGAGGCCGTGCGCTCATATGGTACCGCTCAATTCGACAAAAGGTCAAGGAGTGGACAGATTTTGTCAAACTGATAAGGGAGGAGTTTGAGCCCTTCGATTACGAGTCTGAGTTGTGGGAGGAAATAAGACATCGTACACAAGGAGCAGAGGAGTCGGTAGGTACGTATGTGGCCTGTATGACCAATCTTTTCGGACGCCTACCTACTCTACCCTCCGAACAGCAACAGCTCCAAGTCCTCAGGCGGAATATGTTGCCTTATCTGATCCAAGGACTAGGATTGGAGGATAGGTCGTCTGTGGAGCGGCTCCTGCAAATTTGCAAAAGGTTAGAGGCAAATAAATTAATGGCAGAAAAGTATCAGCCACCTCCAAGCAACAAGAGATCCCTCCTTGAGCCTGACTTGAGCTACCAAGGGCGCAACAGAGCGACACAAGTCCACTCAGTCCAGCCTGCAGCTCCAACGACGTCGCGACGACGCACCTTTAGCTGTTGGAATTGTGGCACTCCAGGACATCGAGCGCAGCAATGCACCGCACCGAAAACTATCTTCTGTTTTCGCTGCGGTAAACAGGGTGTTCTGAAACCGGACTGTCCTTGATGTTCGGGAAATGGCAGACAGGAGCGCTCTTAGGTCGTGAGGCTCTCCCTGCGTTCCTAACGACCAAGCAGGTGGAAGACGAGCGTAACCTGGCGATCGTCAACTACGTCATCGCTCACCTTTCTTTGGACCAACGACAATATTTGCAGGTTTCGATCTTTGGGTTGTAGTTCCTGGGATTGTTGGATTCGGGAGCAACCAGATCGATCCTGGGTATGGACGGTTGGGGAAGGTTGAGTCGGATGGGCGTGGAGGTCGATGCCACGGACGCTCCGATGTGCACCGTAGCTGACGGAAAGCAGTGCACAAGTCTGGGGTCAGTTACGCTCCCGGTGGTGTTGTTGGATCAGTTGAAGCTGGTCACCTTTTTAGTGGTGCCTACTGTGACATCTTCACTGATCCTAGGCACCGATTTCTGGCGCACCATGGGGATCGTTCCGGACCTCAGAAATGACGTTTGGCAGTTTTCAGCAGTGTCGTGCCTCAAGTCGTCGAGTGACAATCTTCCGTCACTGAACGAGGCACAGAGCGACCAGCTAGAGGCTTTTCTGGCTCGCTCTTGGGAGGAGATGGGCAGTGAGATCGGCTGCACGACGCTTGTCAGTCACAAGATCGTCACTGAGTCGGAGCCAATCAAGCAGCGCTACTATCCGGTTTCTCCGGCACGTCAAAAGGATATACATGCAGAGCTCGATGAGATGTTGAGGGAGGGCATAGTTGAACCATCTTCAAGTCCTTGGGCTTCACCCATTTTATTAGTCCCTAAAAAAGACGGAGGATTACGGTTTTGCGTGGACTACCGTAAGCTTAATCAGGTAACGAAAAAGGATGCTTACCCAATACCCTACGTTTCGAGCATCCTGGATCGTTTAAGGGGAGCTAAATATCTCAGCTCTTTTGACATCAAATCAGCATACTGGCAGATCCCGATGGCGGAGGATAGTAGAGAGCTGACGGCTTTCACGGTTCCTGGGCGTGGGCTTTTCCAGTTCATCAGGATGCCCTATGGCCTGTCCAACGCCCCAGCGACCTGGCAACGGCTCATTGACAGGGTTTTAGGCCCCGATCTCGAACCACATGTCTTCGTCTACCTTGACGATGTGGTTGTTGTGTCTAACAGCTTCGAACTGCACCTCGAGCTTCTTGGTAAGATCTTCACTCGAGTGCAGGCAGCTGGACTGACTTTCAGCAGAAAGAAGTGCCAGTTCTGTCGCCCTGAGCTGCGATATCTTGGGTACGTAGTGGATCGCCAAGGTCTTCGGGTAGATCCAGAGAAGGTAAGCGCGATTCTGAACATCCCAGCGCCCTCTTCTGTATCGGATGTTCGAAGTTTTCTGGGGATGGCGTCCTGGTACAGACGGTTCGTTCGGAACTTCTCCACCATCAGTGCTCCCTTGACAGCGTTATTAAAACGCGGACGCAAGTGGGAGTGGACGGACGAGTATCAAGCCGCATTCCAAGGGCTTAAGGAATGCCTTGTGACAGCTCCCATTCTCACTTGCCCTGATTTTTCTCGCCCCTTTGTTGTTCAGACTGATGCCAGTGGGTTTGGTCTTGGTGCAGTCTTGTCACAGACTTTTGATGATGGTGAACGCGTCATTTGTTTCATGAGCCGTTCGCTCAACAAAAACGAGCGGAATTACTCTACGACGGAAAGGGAGTGCTTGGCCGTCGTCTGGGCCCTAGAGAGGCTCCGACCGTACGTGGAGGGTTCGCATTTCACCGTTGTGACAGATCACCACTCGCTGGTATGGCTGAACAACCTGAAGGATCCTTCAGGGCGATTGTGTCGCTGGGCTGTCAAGCTGCAGCAGCATGATTTCACGATCATCCACCGCAAGGGCAAGGAGCACGTTGTTCCGGACTGTCTGTCTCGTTCTGTACCAGTGGTCGACTCCATGGACACATCTCCAGTCTTCGAGATCGCTGTCGACCCATGGTATGAGCGTATGAAGTCGCTGGTCCTCAAAGCGCCCCGAAAGTACTCATCGTGGTGTATGAGTAACGGAGAGCTGCATAAGCATATAGGTTCGCGAACACCAGACCTAGAGGACGAGGACGACCGCTGGAAGCAAGTAATCCCTCGAGGACGACGTCCAGAAATCATGCGTCTTGCTCATGATGCCCCTACTTCTGGTCATCCGGGTGTGAACAAGACGTATGCTAAAATCAGGAAAAGGTATTATTGGCCAAAAATGAAGCAGGATGTAGCTACTTACGTTCAGCGGTGCGTAGCGTGCATGGAGCACAAAGTCGAACAAAAGCGCGCACCTGGACTCATGGGCTCTCGTCTTCGGGTCTACAGGCCTTTCCAAATGGTCAGCATCGATATTGTGGGACCCCTTCCACCTACATCAAAACAACACCGTTTCATTTTAGTCGCTAGCGACTACTTCAGTAAGTTCGTACTTACGTTTCCGATGCGTACTGCTACTGCTCAAGCCGTAGCAAAGCATATTGAAGACGGTGTCTTCCTGATGTTTGGTGTCCCACAATATCTGATCTGTGACAACGGTGTTCAATTCCGAAGTGGAGAATTCACGGGCTTGTGCGGCAAGTATGGCGTGAAGATGTTGTTCAACGCTCTGTACCATCCCCAGAACAATCCCGTTGAACGGGTGAATCGTGTGCTGAAAACGATGTTGGCAGCATACGTGAAGGACAAGCAGAAACAATGGGATGTCTACTTACCTTCCGTAAGTTGTGCAGTGCGTACCTTGGTGCACGAAGCAACCGGATTCACGCCATACTTTGTGAACTTCGGAAGAGAGCACATCCTGTCAGGCACGGACTATGTGGCAGACGCAGTGAACGCCGACGGAGAGGTTCACTACGACCGCGATGACGTGGAAGAGAAACGGCCCGCGCAGTTTATGAAAATCTACGCTGAGATACGTAAACGCTTGGATCTAGCTCAAGCAAAGGCTCGGGAACATTATAATTTACGACGTCGACCCGTCGAGTACTGCATTGGACAGCAGGTGTGGCGTCGTAACTTCAAATTGTCAAACGCTGCAGAAGGTTATGCCAGTAAGTTGGCAGCGAAGTTTGTAGGCCCTTATACCATAAAGACTAAATTGTCTACCACGGTCTACGAACTGCAAGACACGGAGGGTAAGCATGCAGGTAATTGGCATGTGAAAGACCTGAAAGCAGCACCGATGAATGACCCTGCAACGCAAAACGATTAATGATTCATGTCTGGCTATATATATTATTGTTTCTATTTCTTTTCTCTATGTATTTGATCTATTTTGCTTTTATTTCTTTACTCTATGTGCTATCGTGTCTGAGACAAAATTCTTCTGGAATTGTTGAGTTTGCAGTTTTGAGGGCGTGCTGCCGTCCAAGACCCGTAGTGTTTTACTTGTTTATTTGCTTGTACAAATTTTGGAAGCTTCACTTCACCTTTTTTTTGTTAACCTTTTTTTTAATAGTAGAGTCATAATTTATCATTAGTTTTTTTGTTTAGATTTCTTAACTTCATTTACTTTAACCTCAGTTTTTTTGTTATATTCATCATTCGCTTATTTTATTTACGTTCAATATTAAAGTCACTTAGTTAAATTCAATCGTTTGTTTTATTGTTGCTTGGTGGAGAACCCAACCGTTTTATTTCAGCCTTAGCTACCACAGGCCCCGTTTGAGGGTAGATTGATATATATTTTGTATGGTAAGTGTCGTCTTACCAAACCGACCACCTGGTGGGTGCAGAAGGTCATTGTGCGGTCACGTTGTCCCGTATTCCAACGTCCAAACCCGACACCTTATTTTCCAGGCACTTTCGTGGTTGTGTGCTCTGTGGACGAACCAACAACTACGTGGCGCCCCAAGTAATGCTGGTGTTTAATAGTGAGCCTCAATATACTCACGACTACCCTGAGCAGAGAGTCGATCTACGTCAAAACTAGGTCATTTCATTTTTGGCGGGGCAGAATCGCTGCCCCAGTTTTGAACGTTACAATCTTATTAGTGTTTGTAAACTCAAAGAAAACACAGAACATAGAGTTGAAAAGTTTAAATCTCCACCTTCTCGTACAAATAAATTACTAGAGCCAGAGTTAGCTTACCAACGCCCCGTTGCATCTTTTTCTCGTGTGAATACTATGCACACGACACCTTCTAAAAATCGAAATACTCGTAAGTGCTTTAATTGTGATGATCCAAATCATTTAGCGCCTGAATGCCCAAAGCCTCATAATAAGCATTGTTAAAGTTGCGGCTATAAAAATGTCACTCGTTATACATGCCCATATTGTTCACAAAACGAATAGGATCGCGTTGTTTCAGTCGCCGACGCATACGATCTTTTATTAAGACTGACCGTTCAGCTTGGAATGACTGGTTGAAAACTGTAGCTAAATTCTGTAAAAGTCCTACCATTTTGCCTATTATTCATCATCCTAATTTAGACTCGCGACCTTTTGTTAAAATTCTCTTCGGAAAAACTCCTGTTGTCGCTCTATTAGATTCGGGTGATAACGTTTCTGTACTAGGAAATTAAGGCATTTCTTTGCTTTCTGCTGATAATATACCCCTTTTACCTTCTGAAGAACCTACTGTAACTACTGCAGATGGTGTTTCTCAACAAGTTAATGGGAACGTTACCGTTCCTATCACTGCAGATTCAGTCACTCATTATATAGACTTCTTAATAGTTCCTGTCAATTTCAAAGATAATTTATGGAATTCTAGGCCGACTATTAATGCTTTTAGTTCACTACATGATTCTACCGAATTAACTACTTCTTAAACTGCTGCTCTACAAGTAGTCATAGAATCTTTCAAAGAACTTGGCTCAAAACCTCTTGGACGCACTCATTGTCTTACGTATTCAATTGATACTGGCGATGCTACTCCTATTAAACAACGATATCATTCTGTCTCTCCAGCTATGTTGTCTATCTTGCATCAAGGATTAGATAAAATACTTGCACTCGGTGTAGTACGTCCTTCAAAAATTGCTTGGTCGTACCCCGTTCTAATCGTGAAGAAAAAATCCGGAGAGCCTCGTTTTTGTTTTGATGGCCGTAAACTTTATTCAGTTACCAAAAAGGATGCTTATCCTTTACCTTTAGTCAATGACATCTTGGATCGATTACGCGATGCTAACTATTTGTCTCCAATTGATTTAAAAAGCGCTTTCTGGCAAATTCCACTTGATGACGCTTCTTGTGAAAAAACCGCCTTCACCGTGCCAAATCGAGGTTTATTTGAGTTCACGCGAACCGCTTTCGGTCTTACAAATGCTCCTCAAGCCTTGCAAAGATTAATGGATGCCGTTCTTGGTCCACTTCTACATAAGTCTGTTTTCGTTTATTTGGACGACATTATAATTTGTACTTCCACCTTCGAAGAACACTTGTCAGTACTCTTTGACATTCTTAATCGACTTAAAAATGCAGGTCTTACTATCAACTTTGGAAATTGTGAATTTTGTAAACCCTCTTTGAATTATCTTGGCTTCGTAGTTGACAAACAAGGATTACGTACCGACCCAGACAAGATTGCCGCCATTAATAACTACCCCTTACCACGAACAGTTACGGAAATTAAACGAGTTTTAGGTTTGGCTTCCTGGTATCGGCGTTTTGTACCTCAATTTTCATGCCTTTCAGCTCCTATCACTGCTTTAACTAAAGGAAAACGCAGATCTAATATTGTTACTTGGGATCAAGAAGCTCTTCAAGCTTTTGATGGATTAAAATCTTCACTCACTTCTTCACCTGTTTTGGCTAGTCCAGATTTTACGAAACCATTTACCATTCAAACTGATGCTCCAAATTACGGCATAGCCGCTGTATTATCTCAAGATTCCTCTGGCGAAGAACATGCCATTGCTCATGCAAGTCGTACCCTTACGCGCACTGAACGTAATTACTCAGTTACTGAACGCGAATGTTTAGCCGTTCTTTTCGCTATTACCAAATTTCGTCCTTATGTCGAAGGTACTTCTTTCACTGTTATTACTGACCATCATTGACTATTATGGCTTATGAGAATGCAGGATCCCACAGGTAAACTTGCTTGTTGGGCTGTTAAGCTTCAACAGTTTGATTTTCAACTTTTACATAGACCTGGAAAACTAAATACTGTCCCAGGTGCTCTTTCACGTGCTCCATTAACAATTTCAACTTTATTTGTACCAGCCGATAACTCAGATCCATGGTATATGAATCTTCGTACTTCAATTCTTGTTTCTCCTTCTGATTATCCAGGATGGCGTGTAGAGGACCATACAATTTATAAACTTGTTCCGCGGAACCGTGCTGTTAATTTATCTCCATGGAAGATAGTCGTTCCCTCAGATCTAAGGGATCAAATTCTAAGAGAAGCTCACTCTGCTACTACTTCTGGTCATTTTGGCGTATTTAAAACCCTTCGTCGTCTTTCCGAAACATACTATTGGCCCGGTATGAGACGTTCCGTACACCGATTTGTAACACAATGTAAAATTTGTTTAGCTCAAAAACCTTCTCAATTACCTTCTTTAGGCCATATGGGAGAGCCTAAGAAAATTAACTATCCTTGGCAGGCCATCGCCATTGATTTAATGGGTCCTTTTCCTCGTTCATCACATGGAAATATGCATTTATTAGTACTATCAGATTGGTTTTAAAAATTTCCTTTATTATTTCCACTTCGTCAAGCTACTTCTAAAAGTATTACTACTATTCTAGAACGTGATGTCTTTCTTCTCTTTGGAGTGCCTCAAATTGTAATTTGTGATAATGGTACTCAGTTCAATTGTGACGAGTTCCGTCGTTTGCTGAAAAAATATCAAGTTACAAAACTTTGGTACAATGCTAAATACCACCCGCAAGTAAATTTTGTAGAACGCACCAATAGAATCATTAAAACCGCTATTCGATCCTTTAATAAAGACAACCACCGCGCTTGGGATGTAAATTCTTCCCAAATTGGTCAAGCAATACGTACTTCTGTTCACGAAGTTACTGGTTTTACTCCAGCATATCTTAACTTTGGCCATCACGTACCCTTATCCTAATCTTACTTTTTACTCCACTCCACCTGATACCATTTTATCTGATACTCCAGCTACTAGCTACTTATGCTAATTCATTTAAAGAATTGCATACTAATTTCCAACTAGTTCAGAAAAAAATTATATCTTCATATGACCGCTCCGCTAAACGTTATAACCTTCTTAGACGTTCTTTAGAATTCTTTGTAGGTGATTCAGTTTGGAAACGTAATTACGTACTTTCTGATGCTACCAAACATTTCTCTGCCTCTTTAGCTCCTAAATACATTCCTTGTGTAATACACAAGAAAATTTCTAAATTAGTTTATCAACTTCACGACCTAAATGGCCGCGACTTAGGACGTTGGCACATAAAAGACCTAAAGCCTCATCCTTCTGATGATGATAATTCTTCAAATCAATAGTTTTGTTACAAAATATTTTACACTTTTTTAAAATTCTTTTTACACATATTTCGTTACGTCTTAAATCGACCCCAACTTATAATTTGCTACCTCCTATTTCGTCCCTATTCTAAGAAATATTTCTTTTCAAGAAAAATTCCTTTTTCGTGGAGGGGCAGTGTTACAAAAATTTCGTCTGACGTCTTTTTTTATACAATTGTTTTCCCAATGCATACCCATGTCGCCATCTATGTAACAAATTTGCACTAATTCTGTGAAATAGTACGTGCGTATGACACTTGATTGGAGTGCTAACTTAGGGAGTATGCGCGTCTGGTTCTCTCTCTTTCGTCCGAGCCGTTGTTGCAGACGGGTTGTCTTTGAGCAGTCTTGTGATTTTTCTTGTTGCTCTAAATTTTGTGATTATTTTATTTAATTAGAATCAGTGTTATGATTTTGTAAGTATTTTGTTTATTATTTTTATTCACGTTATTCCAGGTTATTATTGTTTGTTGTTCTTCCTCGGGAAGATTCGTTCAACTATTTCTGATGTTTTATAGTCAGATTAGTTTTGATAATCATTATTATTGATAGTGTTTCGTAAACATGTTCCAGTTGCTACCTGCCCTAGTTTACCATACTATTCCGTCTACAAGAGTGGACATTCTTTTTTGTAATTTACCGGTTTTTTGTATTTCTGTTTTAATTTTTTTTTTTACTACCAAACGCGATCAGGCGGATATCGATTCGGTGATACGCGATTTTTTTAATATGTACACTCGAAGTAATAAAACCTACGAGATTTGTGGCTATCTTTGTTCCTCTCCACCTTTCCTCACCTAAGTATGTGTGATGTATGAATGATTAGTGGAAGTGGTTGATAATACATAATTTAACTATATTTTGGATCCAACGCTTTGCGGATTTGTCATTCAACAACTCGTAGTTTAGTTTCTTACGTTGTTTGTGTAGTTTTTTTTTGTTTCCAGAGCTTAAAATATTTTGTTGTGGGCTTTTAGTTTCCGTTTTCAAGCTGGAAAATCCTACGAGTTTGTGAAGATTGATCCAATTTTTTTAGTAACGAACCACGTTCGTAAATTTTCCGACTCGTCGCAGATAAATCCTTTTACTTGTCCTGCTAGACTTTGTATTTTCTGTGTTTTTCTTTTCTTCAATGCTAAGCGTAGCTTGTTTTATTTTGTAAATTTTTAGTGTACTATTTAAAATCAGACGAATAAATAACTGACTGATTATTTTATTTAACTCTTACTAAATTTACAGTTCATTCGTTTTTCAATTGAATCTAAATTTATTCATCCAAGTTTAACGCTTCACGTTTGAAGAGAGCTCTCCAATTTTTTTAAAGGAACCTCCTGTTTCAGTTGAATTGGATACTGGTTGGGTTGTTTGTTTTCAGTGTAAACTGCTAGGGATCTTGGGGACCAGTGGCCAGTGGCCACTTGAGACTAGTTTTTGGCCAACTTCAACTCAAGAAAAATATCAACACGTTTACGAAATTAAGAAGAACATTAATATCTTCCGAAGTTGACGACCAAGCGCACGGCCAACCTTAACATCTTCAAGGACCGTTGGGTATTCATCAAAGCCCTATAAGACGCAAGATCAGCTTTACTTAATTCAGGGAACGTTCTTGTCTGACGTTGTTTTTGTGGCTACCAATTCGACATCTATCTTCTCTGCCGATACTAGTCTTGAGTTCCGCCTGCAGAGGATATTTAGCTAGTTTTTGTAACGTAAGTTTGAACGTCTGTGACGTGCTCTCCAGTTCCCTTCTGGCTGTTGCAGTGAGATTTTTTTTGTATAATAGCTTCAATCATTTTCGTAAGTTACAAATTTTTTGAATTATAATTTTTGGAATTCTTTGCTTAAAATTAATAATAATTTAATTTATATTTGATTTCGACGTCTATGCTTTATTTCTTTTTTTGCTGTCGCTTCCGTCTCCCAGAATAGTACCTTTTTCTCCTTTGATCATTTCCTGGGAGTGGTGCCCATTTCCTATTTTTCAGATAAAATATTTCTGGTGCCCTTATCAATAGCTAGCCTGGGTCTTCACTTTCAAGGTAGGATATTCCATTACTTAAATTCAGTGTCAATCAGCAGTACATTAAGTTTTTGCTGCCAAATAGTGAAGAAACATTATTAATTTCATGAATAGGAAAAACTTCTGGAATGCAGTCAATGGAATTTATTTTTATTTTTCTATTTCTACTAGTTTCGACACCACTTGTGTCATCCTCAGGAACTATAAATAATGATACAGACGATCAATATAAACATAATTACAATTTGTTAAACTGTAAGCTACTTACATGAAAAATTTTTTTGTAATAAAATTCAATGAAATCATTAATTAATAATAAAAAATGAATAGTGCATGTAGATAATATTCCACATGGAGTTTTGGTGTAAAAATCTTAACATTTGTAAACATGAAATATTTTAAATGTAGTCAAAGTTAAAAAAACTAAAAAATGTCTTCCGTTTTACGAGAACCGTTAGAACATCATTTTTGTACTGGTGGAAACCTGTATATCAGTATTTTATATATATAAAAGAAGAAGAACTTAGTACCCCAAGGGACCAATTAGAGTGCTGCAATGATATTTGAATTATATCTAATCATGTCTTAGTTTTATTATATTTCAGTAAGTTATTGTAGATTCTACTCAAACTCATTGTGTCAGTTTTTACATTAATATTGTTTTTATCTGCATTGATGTGTAGCATCTCTAGTGTCAATCTCTTATTTAAGTTTTGCTCAAAATCCATTATTTTAGTTTCGTTGAAGTTAAACTTATGATTTAACTCTTTTGCATGTCCCACTACCGCACATTTTGCTGTCGTCATATTTATTTTGCCCTGACAATTTTTGCTATGCTCATTCATTCTCGTGGATAAATATCTTTTTGTTTGACCTGTATATGTGGCACTGCAATTTTCACACGGTATTTTATATATTAAATTTGATAGGTGGCTTTTATTTATTTTGGATTTTAAGTTACTGAACAATTGTCCTACAGTTTTTGTTTGCTTGAAACCTATCCGTATTTTCAATTTATTTTCAAACAACTCTCGTAATTTTTCAGCAACGCCATCTATGTAAATTAATGAGCAGTAGGTGATATCTTCTTTCTCCACTTGTCTAGCGTTGTTTTTAGAATTTTGGCATTTATTTATCAAGCTGTTAATTAATCCACGAGGATATTTATTTAGCAATAGCAATTGTTTGATTTTATTCAAGATGTCTCCATGATATTGTTGGGAAGTTAATTTTAATGCCCTGTTGATTAAATTTTGAGCTGTGTTCAGTCGGTGAGTCATTGGATGATTTGAGCAATAGTTGAGATATCTTGTTGATGCGCTTGGTTTTCTGTACCATGATGTGGTTATGTTGCCCTCTTCATCACGTATGATAGAAATGTCTAGGAACGGTATGGAGTTATTCTGTTCTACTTCTACTGTGAATTGTAAGTGTTCATTGTAACTGTTAAATGTATCCAATGTATTTTGTATTTGGTTTTTAGGTACAGCCAATATCAGATCATCCACATATTTCTTAATGAAGGGAAGCTTAATCGGTAATTTTTGTATTACCTCTTCTAATAAGCAATCCATAACAATATTAGCTAATAGAAGTTTTTCCTATTCATCAAATTTTCCCAGTCAAGAAGTACATATATTCATTATTAATTTCCTACTGCCACCTTGGAAATAGGAAAAGGTACAAAGGCTTCACTAACATCGATGAAAATTGAATCTTGCTACGCCTCTCTTAGACGATCCCGGGCAAGGTCCGGTTGAACGCCGGCTAGAATAGTGGAGATAGGGGTGGGTATATAAAGTACGAGTCTAGCTCTGATTCAGTACGGAATTTGGGCGCCAGTTGACCAATACGACATTTAACCTTGAGTAGGTCAACAAACTCCCGGGGAGGCGGCACACATAGTATCCAGGTCGAATTTAAAATACTCGAGCGAGTGTCCCGTCAAAAGAAATATATATATATATATATATATATATATATATATATATATATATATATATATATATATATATATATATATAAATATATATATATATATAAAATACCTATATTCAAACCCCGAATGAAGCGTGCGCAAGGACTGATCTGCACCTATAGGAACAAGGACTTAAACACAAGAATATATATAATAATCTAGTAGTATTAGCGATGTATGGTGCGCGGGAAACGTTAGTCGACCACCGATACCGGCACGAACACGGCTACTACGAAATATATGCGTTTGAAGGTAGTACTTTAAGCCCTAGCAACTACAACAATGCCTAACATGCCCTAACGGACGTTGAAAAAAACCAAAAAAAAATAAGGAATAAATAAATTGTAGAAAACAATGGCTTAGCTGAAATGATCCTGGCGTTGCTGGTGAACGTTGGTCCAGATGGTAGGAAGGGAAGGTACGATCCCCAATTGACGATCTGGTCTCCGCGGTTGCCGAATCTCAAGCTTCGGTTCAATGACCTCGCTTATTCACGCTGGTCGATAGTCCAGTGCTGTCTACCAGTTATCAAACTTAAAGGAAAAACCCCAAACGGAAAAGCCTGAAAGAGAATTGTATGAATTTGCCCAATAACGAAGAAAAAAAAGAAGACTGTATCATGATTATTAGTATAATCTTTTTCTACTAAAAAAAAAGAAAAGTATTGAATATGCATCAGATTACCTTAGATATTGTGCGGCTTGATAGAATGGTGAAGAAAATGTGTTGAAGAGTTAATTAATCCGGGAACAGCCCGTGGAAAACTGCGTCCTCCAATATCAAGGTTTATTTGCCTAAAATCCCTCAACCAGAGGCGAAAATGTTCATCACCAGACGAACCGATAAACGATAATTGAATTTCTGAAATTCTCAGAGATATAAACCCTGAACTCACTCAACTAATTTCTTTCTTTTTTTTTCCACCTGGTCACTTCAAACTTTATCGAACCAGTCCCAAACCAAAAAGGAAGACCAACGGTCAATTCGCAATTAGCGCGATAATTGAAGAAGTGAGAACGATATATGCAAGATTGTGAGAATCAAAGAGAGACAGATAATGATCCTCTAGCGACAATTATTTTAAACAACATTCGGCCACTGAAGCTTAACTTTAACTTGGCTGTGCCAAAATCACAGCGAATAAGAGAAGACAAAAAAATAATAATAACGAGAATCAGCCCAACTCAAATTGGAGTTGTGGAAGCAACTGATTAAGATGAAAATAAGAAGAATATAATCACTGAGTACAAAATACCACTGCCAAAATAAATGTGATAAATAAATTTCGCTCGTAAGTGTGAACGATGCTTTAGTTGAGAAGCAGCGCAAGACCGGGCACTCACGCCACTGGATCGTGCAGCGTAAATTGCGAACTACCAATTTTGTGCTGAGCAGAGGCATGTCAACAAGAAAAAAAATGTAAACAATAACTTGCTTTAAAAGTGTAAACTAAAATATATGTTTGATTCTTTTTTTCCTCCTTCCAAGTTTAATCGTAGATTACGATTTATTTTGTAACAATCTGTTATTGAGTGATTTTCGTTTCCTGATATTTTATTGACAATGTCCAGCAAGGCGTCAATGGTTGAGAGATTTTTCTTAAAACCATATTGGAAGTCCGATAATAGATTATTACTCTCTATGAAATAAGAAATTTTCTCGTACAGCAATGTCTGGAAAATCTCTGACGGCGCTGGAAGTATTGATATTGGTCTATAGTTATCAGTTAGATCAGGATCACCAGATTTATGGACAGGGATAATAATAGCTTTTCTCCAAATCTCTGGAAAAATACCTTCGACTAGACAGGTATTCACTATATCAGCTAGTGGCTCGCAAATAAATGAAAATGATAATCTTAAAGTGAAGGTGTTCAACTCATCTATGTCTTTCGTCTTTCTGGGTTTTAGTTCTGTAATTATTCTTTTGATATTGAAAGGAGCTACAGGATTCAAAAACAGGGTATCAGTTGCTCTTTTTGTATTTTTGTTGCGAAGTAACTCTTTAAAATAAAGCTTGTTTGTAGGCAGACTAGCTTTTAGAGATTGTGAAACTGAATTGAAATGTTGATTGAAAGTATTTGCAGAAATATCGGAGCTGGTACTGTTTTTTAACTTTTCAGAGTAGTTTGTCTCTTTATTTATCATGTGCCACACAGATTTGCTCTTATTTGAAGAGGCCTTAATGTGCTGAATATTTTTTGTCATTTTTAAGTCATTGATCAGTTTATTATATTTGAACTTGGATTTGAGTTGGGCGTTGTTTAGCTCTTCTTTGTTGGTTTGCTTTCATGCGTTGTAAAGGAACAATAATTCTTCATGGGCATGGATAGCTCCTGGCGTTCTAACCGGGATAGCACCACAATTTGAAGACATTTTCAAAGATAAATGTTTATCAATTAATTGTTAGCGTTAAGATTTTTACTCCTAAATTTGGTTATCATTTATTACTGCCATTTCTTCGATCACTTCTAATTATTATTCAAATTGTCGTGAAATAAAGATGTAAAATATTATTTGTGAGCATTATGGTAAGCATTATCTGTTGTCAATCAAACTTTTGTATAGGGATATATCCTGATGGCAAAATATATTATCATTATTATTATTTTACGACTACCAACAGATCTGATTTTATGCGCAAAATTGGATAATAAATTCCTACTGAAGTGCACTTCTGGTTCAGTCTATTGTATGAAAATGGTAGGCAATCATTCAGATGCTACAGCAGATGGTATACCAAATTTCAATATTTCACACCTGATCGTTCCGAATTTATGTGAAAAATTCACAAAGACTGTCAAGTAAAGTGCACCTCCGACTCCTTGGATCTCAATTGGAATAGGATATAAGCATCTAGATGGTTGAATTGTCTTAAATACTGAATTCTAACAATCTACGTTCAATCGTTTTGGATTTATGAGGGAAATTCAAAAGATGTTTCGAATAAAGTGCTCTTAGCAAGTCGATAGCAACCATAATGCAAGGTGTACAACTAGATATTATAGAAGTGCCTAGTACAGAATTTATGTACTCTACGACTGATTGTTGAGAATGCGGAAAATTCGGGAAGTCTGTCACATAAAGTGCACTTCCGGCTCAGCCGATTAGAACAAAAATGGAAGATGACCATTTAGATGCTACAGCAATTTCAAATGCTAAATTCCAGTATCCTACGGCTGATCATTCTGGATTTAGCGGAAAGTTTGAAAAAAGTCTCAAGTAAAGTGCGCTTCCGGTTCAGCCGATCGCAATCGTGATGCAAGATGTACAGTAAGATGTTATCATCATCATCATCATAATCTGAAGCCTTTACACCTTTCAGTGTCAGGCAACCAGTCGCACAGTAAGATGTTATAGAAGTGCTTAATACGAAATTTCAATATGCTATGGCCAATCATTCCAGATTTATGCCGGCTTGACCGATTCCAACAAAAATAGCAGATAACTAATCCAAACAACATCAGGTTCAAATACTGAATTCAAACATCCTACGGCTGATCATGCTGGATCTATCAGAAAATACCGGAAAAATTTCAAGTAGAGTGCACTTCTGGTACAGACGACTGGAACCCTATACCAGTCTAAAATTTAAAATTTCAACATCATACGTTTGACCAGTTTTGAGATTCGCAAGTTACCAGCGATCGCACGAACGCACGTACGTACCGACATCAAGTCGAAAATAGTCAAAATGGATTCAGGGATGCTCAAAACGTATATTTCCATCGAAATCTCGATAGGTGAATTTTGTCGGTTTCATAATACTTTCTTGTACTTAGTACAAGTAAGTATAAATTTGATAACCTCCATGATAAACACGGAATGGTTCTTTATGAAAATCTGTCACAGGATGGCTGGTTTTGTAACACGACTAAAACAGTGTTCCCCAAACGTGTGTTAGATTTATTAGCACTTGGACCAGAATTCAGTTTACCATACGAATCGAATGAATTACTTCTCTTTCAACTCATTGCAGGTGTGAAATACATTATCTGTCAAATGTATGACATTAATACTAAAAATCAATACAGATCTTGAATCACAAATATTGTGACCAACTACAAGAATAATATCCACCAAAAAAAAAATAACAACAATATTATAAGAACATATAAAGAGACAAAGCTATTTTTGAAGCAAAATGATGATGTTTTGTGATGCGCTTAGTGTCTCTTTAGGAGTTGCTTACGGTCAGTATGTTCGGGCGCCAATAACGGAGCAGCTCTGTGGTGATGATGATGCCGAAAGCTAGTGGGAAGGGCGAGGATTTATTCTGTGAACAAAGAGAAAAGTGTATGGAAAACTAACAGTTTTATTGAAACACAAATAAATGGATAATGGGTACATGAAATAGCGGAAACAAATGGTGACGATTATACTGTACCCTACAGCAGAGACCACAGTTGCGTAGTAGTCCAAGCGGCGACCGCCGTAAAAAGGTGGTCAATCAGAATAAGTTCAAAAATATATTCTATTACTTTTTGGATATGAGATGAATAATGAACCATCGGTCTGGTAGTCTGTGAAGTGTCCATTTTTTTTTTTTCAAGTAAAATTTCTATTTTATTTTTTTGTAAAATTGATCTACATAACTTAAGCATAATTTTTTAGTTTACGATGGCGATTTAACCAGATAAATATAGAAATTCAAGTCTGGTGTTCTTATTCTTGACGCAACTGTTTGTCACACCACCCCCAACAAATTTATTACAACAACAAATTTGCTATACAAGGTATAAGAAAAAATTAAACGTCAAAATTTTTATTTTTTATTCCTCTTTCGAATAAAATTGGTCTGGCTCGTTCATACTTGACCAAACTTCTGCCAGACCACGATGAAACAAGTCTTCTCTACTGCTTGTTAAGCGCGAGTTTTCTTTTCTGTTATTCAATTAATTTTTCAATGTTTCTCAATTTTTGAAGTATATTTTACGACGGAGTCATACAAAAATATTTTTTTCTACGGTCACTATAGAATGATATCTATTCCACACGCTGTAGCGTGCGGAATAGGGGTCATTCCGCACGCTTAGAAGATCCTAGGAGAGCCGCGTGGCGTCGCTAAAAGACTGTTCCATTGCTGTCATAATTTCATTTCTTTTTGATTTTCTCAACATTCCTCTCCAAAAAAAATATCAATATGAGTAATTTTATCAAAGTTTGATGAATTGGAATGAGATCAATGAAGCAAATTCTTTCTCAAAAAACCGCATATTTTGGTTATAAATATTTCCGCGAGCACCTTTGACTGTAGAAAAAATAGCATCCGTCACTCGTGCGAATCGATCATTCCATGCTCATGTGAATTCTGCCACTCGACTTCGTCTCGTGGCTGAATTATTCGCATTCGCATGGAATGATCTCCATTCCGCACTTGTATCGGAATATACTATTTCATCACTGTATCAAAAACGTACAGATCGATTTTAGAATTGTTTGAGAAATGGTTAAAAATGATTTTGTGAAGGTTAACAGAGCCATCAGCTAAAATTTCTGCTTGTGCTAAAATATCAATTAAACCAGAGCCATCGATGTATTTGCCAAGAGCTTTAAAAAATGCCATTTCAATATGAAAACCACCCAAATTAATAAAAATATTATCAAATTCAGGACTTTCCGTAATTTGAATTTCCATAGCTGACTTAGCTATTCCTAAATCATAGGTGAGAATAATGTGATCTTGATTACATCCTTTTGCTATTTTTTGAGCATACACCAATGTCTCACGGGTTACGGAACGATCTGGTGCGGCATTTATTTGCGGTATATAATCAACCATTTGTTGTTTACTATTATCGATTGAAGTCTTACAATTAAAGCCGACCCACATAGGCGTATCAGGCACATGATTCAAAGAAATTGTCCATATTAAATCTCTTAAATTGGCATTCAGTAGAGTTGGTAAACAATCTTGGGAAACTTTTTGAATATCATCAAGAGATATCAATGATGTTTTCTTGATAAATTTTTTATAATAGGGTTGGATTTCTCCAGGAACTCCATCGAATTTTCGTCGCTTTTTTGGTATTTCTTCTGTACTTATTCCACGCCCCTCATCAGAATCGGATACAGTAGATACAGTAGATTCTAAAGAATCACTTGATTTAAATTGATAAATAATTCCTACTGTGTCATGAAGAGTACCTTTACCATTCAAAGTATCCACGTAACGATCGTAGTTATCGAAAGCAACATTTGTACTGAGATTATTACAACATTGTATATTTGAAGGTATCAACGTATTTGTTTCATGCGATGTAAAGGTTAATTCTGTTTCTAATTCTTCTGCAGTTGTATATGCTATGATGTGTCCAAGTTTATTTAAAATAGTTAATATTTTTCGGCTGTTTGTTATTGATTTAATTGTTAAGCCCAGCTTGAGTTGTTTTGGTGGTTTTATCCTACCTTTTGTCACAATAAAAATAATATCTTCACATAGTGATTTTATTCTTACCCCGTCATCATTAGTCTTTTGTCTTCTTACGTCGGGTCCTTCAACAAGTGCACTAATAAAATCATATAATATTTCAGGTATATCACATTCTCCTGAAAATATGTCATTTGTAGTTAATTTATTTGGAAGTTTTTTGCCAGGTAAAGATTTAATACTATTACGCAATTCATATGCTGTATCACGGAATCGATATTTTTCGGAATTATTTTTTACTGCTGATGAGTGGATTAAATTACATATGTCAATATTACGCTTATAAATTACTTTGTTTTTTATGTTTACTGGCAAAGCTTCAATAATAATCTTATCTCCATAAGAATTTAAAATTTTTTCTTCTAAATAACTTGATTTATACGTGTCAAATTTAATATCATCGGAATTTTTGTCTGCTATTTCAATAAATAATGCTTTGTTATATTTAAAAATGTCAGAAAAATGAAATACTTTTTCCTCGTTGATAATTTCCTTTTCAATAAATTGCAAAATTGCTTCAAGTGCGTCTTTATGTATTTCTCTAACTTTATGCCAGTTTGTTTCTTCTGTTAAAACATCTAACGTTTTTTCGTATAGTTTTTGGTATCGTGATCTACAAATTGTATGATAGGCAAGTACTGAGCGATTGTTAAATTTCTCTAATAATTCAAAGTCATTCAAACCATTTGCATAAAGTTCAATATTATTTAAAAGCTTATCGGTCGTAGATACTGATCAAGTTTGTCTATTACTTCCTACTCTCTTTGTTTGTGATGAACAAAAAATACAAACATCAGTTGAATTATTATTCTGTTCTGCCTCAGATTCCAACGCAATAGATGATGTGTTTTGTTCCAGCTAAAAATTTTAACGATCACTCAAATATTCTAAAAAAGATAATTATAAATTGAATATACCAATTGACTCATCGTACTATCAACACATTCATCTGATAGTGACAATGGCAGTATTTGAGATGAACTAGCAGAATCGGTAACCAAATCAGTTGAATCGGAAGAAGTATTTGGTTCAGCCTAATATGATTGAATGCTCTTAAATAGCCCGTAAAATTATTTACCCAATATATATACTTACGTTAATAAATTTATCATTATTTGTATTAACTCTTTGTGAAGATTTGTTAAATTCGTCAACCACAGATTTTTTTACAGCAACTAGATTACGGTAACATTTCAAATGATAACCAGCAGATTTTTGTAGCTCAGGTATTAATATCAAGTCGCAGTACTTAAAATGATTCTTTTTTCTTATTTCAATAAATAAACAACATCTTTGAAATGTATCAGCAATTAACGATAATACTTTCTCCTTGCTATTAGTGACATCATAGATAAAGCTTTTCATTTTTCTAATTCAATAAAAAATTATTTAATTATGTAGCTAAGTACACGTCATTCAAAAACACGCACATTACATCTATGTGAATTAAACAGGTTAATAATTTAATGATGTCAGTTATGTTAAAAACAAAAAAAACTCGCGCTTTACAAGCAATAGAGAAGGACTTGCTTAATCGTGGTCTGGCAGAATTTTGGTCAAGTATGAACGAGCCAGACCAATTTTATTCGAAAGAGGAATAAAAAATAGAAATTTCGACGTATAATTTTTTCTCATACCTTGTATAGCAAATTTGTTGTTGTAATAAATTTGTTGGGGGTGGTCTGACAAACAGTTGCGTCAAGAATAAGAACACCAGACTTGAATTTCTATATTTATCTGGTTAAATCGCCATCGTAAACTAAAAAATTATGCTTAAGTTATGTAGATCAATTTTACAAAAAAATAAAATAGAAATTTTATTTGAAAAAAAAAAAAAAATGGACACTTTACAGACTACCAGACCGATGGTCTATTATTCATCTCATATCCAAAAAGTAATAGAATATATTTTTGAACTTATTCTGATTGACCACCTTTTTACGGCGGTCGCCGCTTGGACTATAGGTGGATGCTATAGTTCTATGGCAAAGACTACGGCTGGGTGCAGAAGGCTGTAGTCCTACGGCAGAGTCTACAGTCATGGAGAATGGCGTCTCAGACGCAGGAGCCACGACGGACGTCGTCTCTACGGTAACGACTCGACAACGGAGGTTGAATAATCCTATCGACAGGATGTTACTTACGGTAAATAAGGATTACTCTGAAGCAGGAGTCACGACGGATGCGAAACGATTTAGTCGATCTGATACAGAAGCACTACTAGAATGCAATAAACTCAAGTCTCTCCGAAATGTGTTCTACTGTTCGATTCCAGCCTGTATTTATACCTATATTTCAAATAGATTGTACTGAGCTGATGAGATTATGAAAAAAGAAGATACTTAGATTTCAGTAACCTTTAAAAAATATGTATGAATAAAATAATGACTTTCCGTATGCTAGTTCCTTGTTGAACATATATCACAACATTTTGTAATCCTCATTTTATTTGAACTTAGAACAAAACTTAATTACTGGCTTCCTATGACCGCTGATGGCTCTGATAGTACATGTATACAATTACAATTCACCATCTAACTAAGGTTTACTTTTATACAAAAGGTGAGTTCTATTCACTGCTTATTATGCACTACAACTTAGATCTAATTTACTCATTCCAGGCGGTGATGTACAAATATTTGGATTGTTAACTATATTCAAAGACGGGAATAGGAGTTCTAAATAACCTTTCACCTAAGTCTGAAACAAATACGGAGGACTCCTATACAAACGGTGAGTTGTCAATTACTATCTAAATACTGTATTTAACGGTTTTTCATATTCCAGGAGGTAAATAAGATCAATTTCAAAGTTGTCTTGCATCGGATGAATTTAACAGTTCGGAGCGGTTCCGGTGAACATGAAGGCTAATTACTGGAACAGTGAGATTGTGACTGAGTTGAGTTATTTCAAATCATCTTATCGAACAGTTATCAACAGCAGTTTTCCAAATTCCAATATGAGAGCACTTCGTCACAGTTCACATAATCAAAGCTGATAAATCTAACGTGACTGTGGCAATAACAAAAAATTACTACATTAGTGAAATGAACGCTTTATTGCAAGATACCAACACTTACATAAAATAAATAATGATATGACGATAAGAATTCAGAATGCCAATAATAAACGAGTTGACAATTTATACAATGGAGAATATATTGATGACAACACCAAGGAAAATTCAACATACAATAATGCGATTCCTCCTCGAATTTATGGATCAATCAAAGTACATGGAAATCATCATCCATCGTTTCTGGAAATGATTCCCCTACGGATGAATTATCGGAATACCTAGCCAGGTTGCTGAATGTTCCATATGATGATGATTATTACATAAAAAACTCGTTTGAGTTCCATGAGCTCATCACGCAAGTGACTCTGGACTTGGATTAGCTTCTGATTTTGTTGAATGTTGTATCATTATTTTCCAATGTACCACTAGATCTGGTAACTAAGGTTGTTGACCAGAAGTACAATATAATATCACGGCATACTAATATTCCTTCAAATGAGCTTTTAGATTCAATCAGATTCTGTTTTCAAAATTGCTTTTTCCACTTTGATGGTGAGTTCTTTTGACAAACTTTTGGAGCTGCTTTGGGCAGTTCCTGATCTCCAGTGGTTGCTAACTTGATAATGGATCCTGTTTCGAATGGAGTTGTACCAGAACTCTCTTCTACAGTTCCTTTCATCAAGAAATATGTTGATGATTTGATTACTGCAGTCCTGAAATATAAAATCAATGAAATGCTGTCAATATTCAACAACTTTGATACACATATTCAGTTTACTGTGGCTGTTTACCATACCTTGATGTGACAGTTATAAGAGAAAATGATGGTGTTATTACCACTAAATAGTATAAAAAGCCTTCAGCTAGTACCAGGTACCTAAATTGCAGATCGAATCATCATAAAAATCAATTGATTATTGTAGCGAAGAATTTATTTTAACTCTACATCCGTAAAATATCGAGCTGAGGTAAATAAAACTGATGGCAAATAAACACCCTCCTGGTGTCATTAATGAAATAAGTGATAAAGTCAGCAACAATTTCTTGACTGAAAAATTCATAGTACAAAGGTCATCGTTGACACAGAAATATTCCACAATTCCCTATATAGATGAAGTTAGTAATAAAATCAGGAGATTATTCAAAAAGAATGAGAAAATTAGAATTTATTTCAAACAACTTAAGACTGTAGGTAATTTGTTTTCTAAAATGATAGATAGAACAGATGAAAATTTCAGATTTTTGATATACAGAATTCCATGTGATGATTGCAATGCACATCATACTGGATGAACAAAACTTCATCCAAGAACGCGTATACAAGAGCACAATCGTGACTGTAAAAAACCAACAGTAAACGCCCCCAAATGTGCAGTAGTAGGGCATTGTGTCATCAATACTGGCCATTCCTTTGATTTTGAGAAAGCCTGTATCCTGCACAATGAAACTATCCTTCACAAAAGGCTTACGCCTAAGATGCTATATATAAAACAGAATAATAGAAATTTCAATGGGAAAACTGGTACTTCGGCATTGAGTACAATATTCCATCATTGGTTGACTTCTTTAATCGACAGTTTGTTACGTGTTGCTATTGTGCAATTCGGTGTTATGCGTGTACGCGCATTCTTGATCATGTCACTTGGTCTTTGGTGTCCATAACTGTAGGTTGTTGCAAATAAATTGCATTTTAGGATTTCTCATGACTGAAAACTAAGCATTATACGTTTTCTGTTTTTTCTAATTATTATCAGAAATTATACCATGAGGATTCTTGTCCTCAACAAACATGTGTTCAATTTGTTCAAAAACTGAAATCTTCTGTGAGTACAATCAATATTTTTGTTAATAATTTTATTATGATTCAAAATGATGTTTTACGTAGCACTCCTGAAGATGACCCAGGTGGGGTCGAAATTATAGAGGAAAAGAAAAAAAAAATTTTGACTAAATTCCCATATCTCAATTTTTCATCAATTTCATGTATGAATAAAATGTGACTGTCTATATTCATGAGATTCAAATTCATCATGAACCAGAACAAGACTTACAAATCATAAATTCAAATCCTTAAATGTGAATTACTAAATTGAATTTATCATAAACCAGCCTCCATGGATTAGAACAGAGAAACAACAGTGTGTTGAATATATGAACAAATAATTTGTACCCCATTCTAGATGTTGGGAAACCATCCTGAGTAATATTGTATTTCTGATGACATCTTCCTATATTCAGAACTAGTTGGAGTTCATTGCGATTTTGTCAATAATTTACGGATTTATGATTCCATAAGACTGACTCCTGGTAGTACAAACTATATTCAGTAGTCGGACAGAATGATTATATCAGAAAAAATGTTGATAATTCATTTTCATTTTATCTTTTGAGGTTATGAATGTGGCAAAGGGATCAAAAATTGGAATCTCTATGAATGTTTGGACGTTTTGGCATCAAAAGTGCCAGCCATCATCAGCTGCTAATGCTAAATGAAAATACATATTTATACTACAAAGTAGTTGAAAATACAATATAAACTTGGAATTTTCCTGTTCACTCCAACGTTCGCCACTATGGCACGTGAGAAGAGTTTGGGTTTTTTCCGTATTTTTTAAATTTACCAGTACATTTCATTCCAAATTTATATTGTATTTTCGACTACTTTGTAGTACAAATTGGGCCTTCATTCAACATTAGCAGCTGATGATGGCGGATTCCGGCGCCGAAACGTCCAAACACACAGAGAGACTCGAATTTTTGATCTCTGCCACATTCATGAGCTCAAAATTAAATTATCTGGATCACACAGCATATGAAGAATTTTTTCTTATTTGTTGGTTGATAACCTGGCCAATAACATATCCTTTCCGTACAAGATCACGTTGTCAAGCAGGGTCTCAGAAAAATTGTCCAAAACTGCAATAACGGTTTTCTGAGTTCTACATAAAAAACTATGCATGTTACATCTAATTTCACCTAATTTATCTTCCTGTTTCTATTACCCACAGATGTTAAATTGTTATCTTCAGATGTTCATTCTGTTCCTTACCATTATCTTACCATCACCCATTCACCTACTTTTCTGTGCTTGACGATTGTGACTTTGATCATCTACTCTCGGGTACCTATTCTATAACTTTTTATCCACTTGAGGTGATATATTGATGACGTCATATCCTCTTCCACCCTTGAAGCATCTCAAGGTACTCGTCTAGTAACTTTCACGTGCTCAAGTTTCTGGTTACATATATCTATGTTGGTACACTATGGCTTAGAAATCTCTCAGATATAATAATTATTCATATCTTACAGCATTTATTAATGAGAATTGGAATATGGTTGCATTATATCAAATACTACAGCTATCAAAATTCAGCCTACTGCATTCTTAACGGAAATAGGATCTCAAATTGATATTTATTTCGAATTATTATGGGTTATGACTTCTAATCTTATGGTGTGTTTATGCACAAAAATTTTGTGTACTTTACCCCACAACTAGAAATCAAATCCATTTCAAATTGTAATATGAAACACCATAAACTCAAACGTCAAAGTATCAACGGTGATAAGTTTTTATCACCACTTTTCTACGGGGTGATACAAGGTGCTACATATTTCACTAAGTATGACGTCATATAGCTTAGATCGGCAGTACCTCCGTAAGACGGCAGCCCAAAATATATCATCCTGTTTGCGTATCACTAGTGATAAAAGTTATAGAATAGGGGCTCCGCTGGTTGTTGTGAGGTGCTGTCGGTCGGTCGCCGCTTCCTGTAACTAATTTTTCTTCGTATTCAGACAACCCTACTCAGCCCTGTATGTTCAACTGATGAGATTCCTCTCTCGAAGTTTGAGGTGCGACTTGTTGTATCAACCAACACGCAGCCCGTGCCGGCTTCACACGGATGAACATTTAATAATATCGAACATTTTTGTACGGATCTTTGAAGCGAAGTTCAACTGTATAAGATAATTATTGAGAATAAAATCACATTTCTTGATGGAGTAACACAATTAAAGCATAACCTAAACTGTCAAAATTTCTTGGTGAGTTCGTAGATCTATGTATAGATAGCATCATCAGTATTTAATCTAATAAATTACGAGAAATAAAAGATTATATTGGAGCGCAGGCAATGTAATGAATTTTATTGATAATTTTTTCACATCTTAGGCTACATTATTGAAGTTTTCGTAGATAATGGTTTTTTTATAGTAAATTATAGCCTATGTTACTCAGTGATAATTGGAATAGGATTCTTAAAATTGGGTTCTGCGCATGCGCCAGGAGCAACTATAGAAAGTCTCAATTTAATCGGTTGAACGATGCTCGAACGGACAAATACCGTCAGTAGTACTATGTCAAAACCTTCATGCAAGTGCCAACAGCAACTATTTAAAATTCAATCTCAATCGGATGAACGATGTGTGAACGGACAAATGCGGCTCGTGCGTGGCGCGGTATGTTGATGGTAAAATACTAAGAACTTTCTCGAAAGAGCCAACAACAACTGTTGTAAATTGCAACTCAATTAGATACACGATGCGCGAAGAAACAAATATGGCTCGTATGACACTACAATAAGAACCCTCACGAATGTGTCAACAACAACTATAATAAGTTTCAACTCTATCAGGCGAACGAAGCACGAACGAACAAATACGACTTGTGCGCCAGTTAGTGTACGTTGATGGTACTACAATAAAAACCCTAACGATATTGCTACAACTATATAATGTTTTAACACAATTGGATGAACGGTGCGCGATCAAACAAATACGAATTGTGCACTACTTGATGTATGTTGATCATTTTTTATTTGTACCACCACTGTATTAAAGCGAATAGAATAAAAGAGAAATTATCTGAATCGGTCAAGCCGTTTTTGAGTTTTAGCGAGACTAACGAACAGCGTTCCATTCTTATCATATTAGATGATCAGTAATTTTCAACGATACTCAACTTAAAAACTATACCTAACTTTGTGAAGATCCTTGTAACGGCCACTTCGATTTTGATCTTGAAAAGTCTATCATGTAGTGTTTGCGAGTCATATGAGAATTTTGTGCCAATTTTTGCTATCGGAATGAGATTTAACTCATATTTATGGATTTGAACTTGCGACATCTTAGAACTTTTGTTCAGACGCAAATTATTATCCGGATTTTTTGAGATACCAATCAACATCTGAAGGTAAAAAGTTATTACAATTTTCTAGAGTCATTCATTTTCACATATTCTAATTTTGAAATGCCCTCTTTTTTCTAGATCAATACTTTGAAATCATACATTCAGACATATTCAAAAATTGAAACCAAATTGAAAAATCATCAACTGAAATGATCCATTCAACTGTTGTATTGTATTTCAGGCTCCAATGGTTGGATTCTCTTCAGGCTTCTTTTTACAATCCACTCAATCTATCCCTTCCTTTTTGTGTTAGGTGCGAGTATTTTACGAGTAAGTCAAAACGATTATCAAAATCGACATGAAGGAATGCGATGCTAAATCATAACTGAAAAAAAATACCCCCCACTTTATTTCTATAGACAGAGATAGATCGATGCGCCTACTACTGGGCTAGACTATAATAATTATTGTATTATAAGCCCCTTCTTGAATCTCTGCGTTTACTGAATGCATTTTTTGATTGAAACGACTCAATTAATTTTATTTTCCACTTGCTCCATCCTTTTAATATAAGCAGGTATGTAACTCTCCAATACCAGGACCGTATTAGTAAGCGTTACATCATTTATTGGTTTCGGAAGGATATAAATTCAAGCGATATTATTTATTGTTAATAATCTACTTTAGTCATTGTTCTTTCCGATTCAAGGTTCAAGATCTATATAAATAAAAATCAATGTTTGTATGTTTGTACCTTATGCGCTCCAAAACTATTGATCGGATTGTGGTGAAACTTTGACAAAGTGTTCTATGGACGTACGAGACGATTTCCAGCTCAAAAAATTTTGCTTTAGTGAATTTTTTTGCATTTCCAATGGAACTTTTTGCACTTTGCTTTAGTATTACTTGAAGTTAGGTCATCAATATAATAAAATTAGCTTTAATTTGTTTGAAGTTGTGGGCGGATGAAATATATGAATTTGTTATATTCATTCATTTAAAGTTGTTATTGCGTGAACAAAAGATATTATATTGATCATTCAATTTAAATCTTTATCATTCATGTTTTGTACATCGTCTTGACACATACGAAAACTATTTGCTGTCGAATCTATAACATTATTTTTTGTGGTGAGAATTGGTATTTATTGTAATTATCGAAACGAAAAGCAATTGGCCGATCTACAGCTGGAGCAAAACGTCAAAGGATATCACGAACTTCAGAAACCGACGAGCAACGAGAAGTAAGATTGGAAACCGTTTGAGTACGCACTGCTCAATTCCGGTCATCTGAAACAGACGTTCAACGAGAAGTAGGACTGAACGCGGCACGAGTACTTATATGCCATTTGAGTTGAAACGCTTGCAGTTTCCGGTGCGACTCGCGTTTGCAACGACTATCAACAAGGCGCAGGGGCAATCACTACAAGTGTGTGGATTGAATTTGGAAAATCCATGCTTCTCACATGGCCAACTGTATGTGGCTTGCTCGCGTGTCGGTAAACCGTCTCATTTATTCGTGTACGCACCAGACGGAGAAACAAGAAATATTGTATAACAAAAAGCACTTCAATGAACTGATTATCATAATTTTTTTGGAAATTCATTTATTTATTTCTCTTCATTTCTTCATATTCATGTGGCATTGCAACGCATGCCGGGTACAGCTAGTATTCAATATTTATCGTCCTCTTTTTTTCTACTGATTTTGTACTAACATACCCTCAAGATTAAGTCTCAGATATTCTGTGTCATGGTCAATCGAATTTAGTCCACGATCAACCGCTTATCTTGATTCATAACTGGCCATCTGTTCTTCATCTCATGCGACACATACGGAAGTTGACACAGGCTACGTATTATGTTATCTGTTAGATAGATCAAACATATCTGGTTTATTATTGGGTGATGATAATTGAGTTGAATTTCTCAATATTTGTGATACTAGTGATTTTAGTCCTGAAAATCGATTTGCAACACTACTAAAAAATAAAGCAGTGTTGGGTTTGATGAAAGACGTATCAGATGGAAAATATATGTATGAATTCATCGCTCTATGCCATAAAATGTGTGCATATTGTACGGAAGACACTTTTCGATAGGCGATCAGAAATATTAATTCCGCACTTGATGATCAGTATATCAATAACCAATATTTTGTTCACATATTCTATCCGCAATACAACATTCGACCGATTGAAGGTTCAGAGCAAAGATCGAACAAGTTGCGGTCAACAGGAATATTCAGAAGAGTTCCGTGTGATGATAATTTAGTCTAGTCTAGTCTGGTATACAATGTATCACGAGAGATGGAAAATTTATTAATACCAGCGCAAATGGTTTTTGGTACACTGAGATTTTCATTGTATTAGCGGCCTAATACCTTCTAATAACTTTTGTGATTCAAACCGTTAGATCTGTCAAGTGTTCTGATATATGTGAATGAATTCTAGACCCTTGTAAATGTGAGTCTGCTCTGATTTTAAGATTTTTTAGTACAAAAATATCGATAACTTATGATTTTAAATGCAATATCATCCGCCGACAAGTCAGAACGTTATCATTCAGCTAGTTCCGTTCCACTGTCAGAGGCAAAAATATATTTTTCTGATATTACTATCTTCCAAATAAAGTTTGCATTAGTCATTTCAATTTGTACTCTGTTAGTTCGAAGGATTTGGTTGCAGGTTCTCAATCTTGATCTGTCTGTCATTTATTTTCATCATCTGTAAGTTTCGTCTGCTTATTTCCATCATCCAACTCCAGCTCGTTTTTTTTCCTGCCGTGACAGACCGCACTGTATACAGTGTGTTTCATTCACATACCATATTATTTTTAGCTATTAGAGTGGTATCCAATAGGTACTTTTCGATTTGATTTGTTCTGAAATTTTTATCCTCTTCTTATTAACACATTTAAGTAGGTTACAATTGTGCATAAAAAGTAAGAGGATCTTATACATATGAAATACATAAAAATAGAGACAAAATGAAACAGAGAACTCTTGAAAACAAAACCCTAGGAAATGAGTGGATTAATCTTGAAATATAAATATTATTATTCAGTATTAAATGGAAACAATATCAAGAAATAATAGATTTCTCGAACAAATTTTCAAGTTCAATATATGGACAGGAAAAAATCCAACAGCTATTGAAAACGCAAACAGAGATACAAACAAGAACATGAAAGATACTAAAACAGAATTATTCATCGCAATAAATAATACGATTGATAAAGAAGCTGCACTAGAGAATTGGATTGATACATTAGTCCAGTCGAGAAGTGAGTTTCCTGTTTAAAAAATATGAGCAATAGCTTATTCGATTCGCAATAAGATCCAAAGAAGATGTTTTGAGGATTTTTCTCGCCAACAAAAATTGCAATTGTTATTACCGAAGAATGAGAACAGAAACGGTCGCCTCATATTTTTGCAATAACTCAGAAACTATGAGCGAGAGTGGAAATCGGAAACAAATTCTTGAATTTCCAATGAAAAACTTGCCTTCGCCAAGGTCTATCTATATTGTTTATAATTTTGATTTGATGTCGAAAATAGGGTTCTATGTGGCCGTTACAGCATGAACGCGGCTGTCAAGAAAGTAGAGTACATAAAATATATTTTTCTCCAACACTGTTTTGGAATTTGCATATTCCATAACCAAAAATTATGTTGGAACAAATGACATTCCAAAAAATCGTTAGAATGATTCTGTGAGCCTTTAGAATCATTTCGATGAATCAGAAGCTGTTAGCTTGGCTACTACCAGGATTACTTCCTAACAATTCAAGTATTCATATCTGGCTTTACGTTTGACATTCATTAAGTTTCTAGGTTTCCTCTGAAATATTGGTGAGTTTCTAAAACCTTGTTAGAGGAAGTATCGTCTACAACATGTTTGGAATGGCATATTCCACACTCGCGAACCGTAATACTCGCCTTCGGCTCGGATTACAAACTTTTCGCTCGTTCAGAATATAGGCCATTCCAATACTTATTGTAAAATATACTATTGTAGATACGATTTATATTCTAATTTACAATATTGTTTCCCTGTAAAATAAGTACTGAAGATTAAATGCCACTTGGAATATGTCAAGTAACTATAGTTTGGTAAATGTGATAGGTATTCTGCAATAAAAAAATAAATATTCCCATTAACTTTTTATTTGAGGTTATGTAGGAGATAATTCTCCTGAAAGCTGCATTGAGCTGATGAAAAACGATAAACTCGAGTGTGAACGATTTAAATAATAAAATAATACTCGGATAAACTAAACGTATATATTCTGTATACTATAATCATTTCACAATATTGAAAATGATCCATCAAAGCTCAGCCGGCCAACATTAATTGATCATCATTAATATTATTATTATAATTTTTTTTTTTCATCTTTTTTTTTTCAAAGATTTAGTTGAATTTTGTTAATTTCTTCATGAAAAAGAGTGTGCAATATTTCAGTCACACTGATTTGGACATATTAAACGAGTATCGAATGAGAGATGTTTTGTGAAAGATTTTTGTAGATAAGATTTATTTGTTGGTATATTGCGTGTGTAAAGATATTTTCTTAATTAATATTTATAGCTGGTTAAATGTAAATGTCGTGCGAATTTGTTATGGGTGTAGGGGTGAAGAGGGTATCAATGACTATCTATATAATTCTCAAGATAATCTATAAATTTCATTAAAATTCAAAAAATTATATCTTTTTTTTCTTGCGTTTTCGCAAATATCTTTATCGCAAGCAATGGCTTGTTCACCGTGTATCAAGTGTATACGTGAAAATAGACATAATATGCGTGTATTAGGTAAAGATGGAGGGAGGGGTGAAGAGGGTGTCCAAGTCTACCTATAATACCTCAAAAATAATCAAAATTTCTATATAAATTACAAAAAAAAGGATTCATTTATTTAGTTTTTTTTCCTAATTTACGTAAATATCTTCATCGCAAGCAATGGAGCGTTGACCAATATTGTGTGTATATTGAAAATAGATGTATAATATGCGTGTGAATCAAGTTAGGGCGAAGGGGTGAAGAGTATGTTCATAACTACTCATATTACTTTTAGAACAATTATAATTTTTATAAAAATTAAAAAAAAGAGAAGAGAAACAAAAATATTGTATTTTCTCAAATATCGTCATCGCAAGCAATGACTTGTTGACCATATTATGTGTATATTAAAAATATACATACACATATAATCCGTGTGAGTATAAGTGAGGGGGTATAGGTGAGGAGTGTTGTTTATGACTACTTATATCACATTTAAGACAATTATAATTTACGACCAAGACGATAAGCTTGGGTGTGAACGATTCAAATAATAGAATAATATTCAAATAGATTGAACGTATTATGTATACTACAAATAAAAAGTGACAAATTTGATATTCAGTATGGATGTTTCTATTCACTTGGTAAATGAAATTGGATAAGAGATAATTACTTGATGATTGTGCTTTCGATCCCAAAAATTCGATCGATGTACATACACTGCAAATATTTATCCGAAGTTTGATATAACCACTGTTTTTCTATTGAATATTCCACATCTTTTACAATAGTTATTGTTTTAAGGATGACCCATGTACTTGCGGCAAGAAAAGCAGCTTCTGTGAAACTCCATAATAACATTGTAGCGGCCGAGGCTAATATTTGTAATCAGTTCTTGGTAAATTGAATACATAAACATTGGAATAACATTATTTGAGTTTCATTCCATTTTAGCTTGAATAAAGAGGCGAAAATTGAAAACACATCGCCTGTGAGAATTTTTTTTTTTATATGATCACGAAAAATCAGAATGTCGTGACAAGAAAATATTTTAAATTTATAATGAGACATCAATCGATTCTAAAATATTGTATCAATCTGTATAAAAGATTACAATGTATGAGATTGTATATTGCAGGAAAAGTATCAAGCTCAATGAATAATTGCTCGAAGTGATCAAAAGTATTCTTGTCTATGGTTCATTTATGTCAAGAATGGTCCAAGGGCTTCTACGAAATTACGATTCGAGTCTTCCATTAGACTGAAATGCGAATATGATTCACTTATAATGAATATAGGTTTCACAACAAGTTTGCTGGGAATAAAGTAAAAAAATAAAAGCAAATAATATAGTCATAACATAACTTACTTGAATGGAAACAAATTTGGATCTTCACAATAATCTGTTCAAGATAATTGATGAGCAACTGATAAATGATGCAACTGACACATAGCCAAGTGCTATTGATGTGCTTATGAGAAATTGATTCGCATTATAGTCAATCGGAAGGCTAAAATCATAGTCCCATAGGATTCTTTGGACCGTTCTTAACCGAAATGAAAGAAAGAATTATTGTTATGTTCATAAAATTATAATCTATCTCAGTTGCGAAGGTGTTACTTTGATTTAAGTCTTCTAAACCAGTTTTACAATAGCACAAAATTGTACTTTGCTATCACACAGTTCCATCTACTGTTAGTCGTGCATCAAACATCAATAACATCACAACTGAATTTATGCAGTCAGAAGATTCAAATTAGATCTGTTCAGGTTGTTGGTGTATATTTTTATTGCTTTTATAGCTTGATAAAATTTTTAGAAACAGTATTTCAAATTATGTATATTTATTGAGAGTAAATCTACTCGGTATTCCGGCCAACCTCGAGGCTGAAATATTGGTCCCATACCAGCTCTTGGACCGTTTTTAACTGGCATATCATGTAATGA
The DNA here is from genome assembly GCA_963989225.1 of Dromius quadrimaculatus. Taxonomy (NCBI): domain Eukaryota; kingdom Metazoa; phylum Arthropoda; class Insecta; order Coleoptera; family Carabidae; genus Dromius; species Dromius quadrimaculatus. The sequence continues at coordinate 33,137,827 of OZ022330.1, forward strand.
ATTGTGACGAAGTGCTCCCATTTTAGAATCTGCTGTAAGTAACCGTCTGATAAAATGATTTAAAATAATTCAACTTAGTCACAATATAACTGTTCCAGTTGATAGCCTTCAGCTATATTAATTCCGATTCACCGAAACAGCTTTTAACTGTTCAATTCTCCGATGCAAGTCAACTCTGCAGTTGATCCAATTTATTGTCCTGAGATACATAAAACCGTTAAATACAATATTTAGGTAGTAATTGACAACTCACCGTTTGTATAGGAGTTCTCCGTATTAATGTAGAAACCTAGTTAGAGGTTATTTAGAACTCCTATTTCCGTATTTGCAAATAGGTTACTATTTGAATATTTGTACATCACCGTCAGAAATAAATAAATTAGATCAAAGTTGTAGTGCACAATAAGCAGTAAATAAAACTTACCTTTTGTATAAGAATAAACCATAGTTAGATGATAAAAGGTGAATTGTAAACATGTGCTTTTGTTTACCGTGTTTACCTTTGTTTGACTGATTGCTAATTAACCATTAACTCTGATTGTACGACCCCCAGAGTCATCTGGCGGTCAGATAAGAAACTAGCAATAAAGTTTTATTTCAAGTTTAAATAAAATGAGGATTACAAAATGTTTTAATATATATTTGGCAAAGAAGTAACTCACGAAAAGTCATTATTTTATTTATTCATATTTCTTGGAGGTTACTAAAATCTAAGTAACATCCTTTTTTCATAATTAAACCGGCTCAGTATCGTTCACTTAAAATCTGGGTATAAATACAGGCTGAAATCAATCAGCAAAACACTTTTCCGAGAGACCTGAGTCCACAGTTATTTAGTAGTGTTTCTGCAACAGGCCAACTAAACCGTTCCGCATCCGTCGTGACTCTTGCTACAGAGTCATCCGTATTTACCGTAAGTAACGTCCTGTCGACAGGGTTACTTGACCCCTGCTGTTGAGTGGTTTCTGTTTCAGAACCGTTGAGACGACGTCCGTCGTGGCTCCTAGGTCAGAGTCACCATCCACCACGACTGTAGTCTCTGCCGTAGGGTTACAGCCTCCTGCACCTAGCCGTAGTATCTGCCATAGGGCTACGGCATCCACCGTTCGCAACTTAGTCTCTGCCGAAGGGCTACAGTCCGTTCACCAGGTCGTAGCCGCTGCCACGAAGGGCTACGACAACTGCTGACGACGACGACTGATATCCGACGCATCATATTTTTCGACTTCGTGTGCTAGTTCGAAGCCGTGTCTGTCGAATTGTGCAAGTATAATCGTTACTATTTGTTTGCGCCATTTTATGTTCCTTTTCCCCATTTATTTGTGTGTTAATAAAACTGTTTGTTTCACCCATACGTTCATCTTTATTCTCAGCAACAAACCCTTCCCTTCCCGCTAGCAATCCGGCACCATCGCCATAGAGTTGCTCCGTTATTGGCGCTCGAGCATACCGACCGTTAGGCAACTCCTAAAAAGATGCCACGAGAAGTAGGGCGCATCACAAAATGTATTATTCTAAGTAATTAGGAAAGAATAAATGTTATTTCAAATTTGTGAAAACTCTCAGTTTGAATTAAGAAAAGATTGGTTAAAAACAAATAGAAATATCTATCAGCATTATTTATTTGTTCAGTAACGTAAATTATGAAACTTGATTCAGATAAACTGTATTCATTCCGTTTTATTATTCAACTAAATATGTATTTTGTACCGTAGAATTGAGTTGATCCTCAAGAATCCACATCTCATAGAATAGAAAGAAAAAAGTTCAATCGAATAATATTAACAAAATGACAAATTTTTGTAATCTTTCTAAGGTTATGCTCAGAAATTCTTGGGATAGAAGTAGTGTGCGACAATATCATTGCATTTTGAACACAATATAAAGAACATGCATATTTCACACTATGAAACTCTTATCAAACAAGAGATCGTAGAATGATCAGTGGCATGCAGTCCATATGTGTAGGGTGTGCAGTGCACACCCTATGAAAATATTAAAATCATGTGAATAAAATTAATACAATGATTCAGTGAGTACTTCACTTAGTTTCACAAATTTTCATTCTAAAATTAGATAAAAAGCTTATTTCATTTATTTATGCAACCAGGAATTCAGACGCGCTTCGCGGACCACCCTATTATAAGATCGAAACGAATGCTGAAGCCAACGTGCAGATTTCTCGTTGCACGGCGAGTGAAGTCTGATCAACAGAGCCAGCATAGGGAAAGTGAAGAAATCAGGCCCGCTGCTAGCTGTTTGAATGCCCGCGTGCAATACCGATTATGCCGCCCCCTGTTAACTATGATTACCAAGCTTGCCAGAATTGCTCTTTAATGTATAAGGATGTGAATAGAAAATGTAAATTTCACAAAAAAAAAAAAACTTTTATCTTCATTATATAGATAGAAATAGAACTGTTTGAATGCGTACAAACTGAGACTACTGAGAAGGAAGATCTGTGGGGATTTCTCAATTTCGCCAGTCCTGCTCTAGAGCGCGACTCTGGGTACTTCCCCGACTTTCGAATGCCGCCAGGCGGTTTAATTACAGACAGACGTTTTGCAGTGCATCTTAGTACTGATGAATACCAAAAGATGCTGCTGTTAACACTATAATATGAAAAAAATATTAATTGCGCACTGATCAGATTTTTATCTCGATGCGATGCAGTTTCTTATACTATAGATGGAGTATTATGAATATGACTCTGAATAGTACGTGATCGATCGCTTGATTTGCCGCCCCCTGGACGTGCCGCCCGCTTACAGTGGGCCTGGAAGAAGTACAGTCTGACAGAGAAAGAGCATACCGAATATTAGTAGATCCCCGATCGCTCGCTCTCTCTCGCTCGCATGCAGGTAGATTTCTGTACTGAGGGCTAAACATTCAACGTTTGGCTGTGTTCTTCTTTCAAACGCTTCCTATAAATGCGTTGAAATAGTTGGAATATAGTTATTCAGACACCAATATTGGGTTAAACACTCATATTGTACCTTTTTTGAATTATTTATTTTCCTAAAACTCTATCATTTGTAGAATGACAACTAATGATAAATCTATTATCTGTGATTTACTGAAAAATTCTTTTTGTGGAAACAAGACGAACACCAGAAATTGGACTGACTCAAAATATTAAAATTAAAGGCCAGCAGTCAGTCCGTGCGACGTTTTCAAATCAAAATATATAAAAAAAATTGATGGATTTCAGGTTGTTGCCAGAAACAGAAGCTATATTGGTGGTTATGCTCACTCTTTGTTGTGGATGAGTTAGATAAGAATATTAAGGAAGTTCAAAGTTGAAGGGTTTAATTCAATATAATTCTTATATATAATATATATCTATCCTCTTTTCCACCACCGACTGTGCACACCTATCACAGAAAGTCACCGCACGCCACGGAGAATGATGTAGTTATTGACTAAACTTCAAGATGAAATTACCATATAATTGTTATGAGAGAATCCATTCTTGTAATCAAGAGAATCCATTCTTGTGATCGAGAAATTTATTTTTGTAATCAAGAGATTTATTATTGTTATTAAGATGAAGTAATCAATTGTTGGAAACAAAGTATAGCATGAAGTTTGAGTCCATCATCGCCAATTTACAATAATTTCAATCTCTTATTGCTAGCAACTTGAAGTAGAAGATGTCAGCAGTCGCATTAAATTTCTTAAAAGCAATCAGGTACTCTTTAATTGAATTTTGCCAAAGATGTGCCTGATTGCTCTTTATTGAATTTATTTTGTTCTCAGAAATTCATTTGGCTACTCAATAATTTGTAATCATCTAGGAAGATAGATCTGTTGTAAAAGAGTGTTTTTCGAAGGGGCTCTAAAAGAGTGAAGCTTGAGTTCTTCTGGTCATGTTTATGATCTTGTGAATTTGCAGTGATTAAAGCAAACGTATATTTGAAATTTGTTCATGAATTCAATTGATAACATTTTCGAATATAATTAAATGTAACATATTACATATTTGCTCTGCATAGTTTACCTGGATATCTCAAATTTGAAGTAACTGATCTAAATTTTTCCTATTGTACTGAACTAGATTAAAAAAATCCCAATAACAGTCAACATTTTCACTGCCACAATCATCAATTTCATTACGTTCATCAATCCCCAAATATTGTATTCAATTAGATAAGCACTTTGAATAACTAATATTGATATATCATGTTGAAGTCGAATACAGCACATGGATGCTGCACATGATTTTGCTCTGTGATTGTCAGACTATTTGGTTGGTTTCTTCAATATTTTTCCTCAATTTTTTGATATCCTGTGCATCAGTGGTTTGTTTCTAATCGATTGATGATATTATTATCATCATTCTGAGTTCTAGGGATGAGTCAATCCTCTTTAACATCTATTTAGATCCATTTTTATTCCATATAAATATGTTCATTCTGTCAAATTTTGCATGGTTTCAGCTGGTTCAGTTCAATTACAATTTGATTAAACAAACATTGTTTGTATAAGATACTGAGTGTTCGATAATTTGATTACATACTGGGTGCTTCTTTTTTTTTTCGAACTATATTTTCTCAATTTGTTATTGCACAATTAAAATGGAATTTTCCTGTACTTGCTGTAACACAAAATCAGCTGAGCATAGGCTTATAAGTTGTTCAATCTGTGAAAAATATTTCAGTATTGCTTGCACAAACTTATCTACTGAAATGGCTCGTAAAATTCGTTCTGCGGGTAGTGGACTAACATGGAATTGTAAAAATTGCGCCAAGATAGGTAACGACATTGCAAGTCTTAAACTACTTATTATTAATTTGCAGAAAGATATAACTGAATTGAAAGATTCTAATCTAAAACACGGCTAAGTACAGTCTCCAATTCTCTATACTGAAGAAATAATCCAAGAAATTATGGAACGTGAGAAACGCTCCAAAAATATCATGATTTATGGTTATAAAGAGAAACCTTCTGCTACGAAAGAACAAAAAACTGAACAGGACACTAAGTTAATTAATGAGTTGCTATCGGATGCTGGTAGTAGTAGCTGGTGTTAATCCTCCACAAGTTATCAAACCTATTCGTATGGGTCGTTTTGATGCTACATCTACTCGTCCGCGTCCTATAAAGTTACAGCTCCCGACTTCGATTGATGTCTTAAATATTTTTAAAAAATTCAGAGACCTAAGAAAAACAGAAAAATGGGCAAATATTTCTATTTCTAGTGATAAGACCCGTCAACAAACTGAATATTATAAAGCATTAAGAACTGAATTGAACACTCGTGTATCTAAAGGTGAATCTGATCTTGTTATCAAATACATTAGAAATACACCAACTATAGTTAAGTCTTTAAACTAGATCAGCCCAACAATTGTCCAATTTTAAATTTATATTATCAAAATACTCGGGGTTTAAATTCTAAATGTAATGAATTTTATGTTTCTTGCTGTTCGTTTTCCTATGATTTCTTATTAATATCTGAAACTTGGCTTAATACTTCAGTCAATAGTACGGAATTATTTCCTGATACTTATAATGTCTTGCAATGTGACAGAGATTTTCCTGCGGTTGGTCGCAGTCGAGGGGGTGGTGTACATATTGCTTTAGCTGATCATATATCTTATAATCATATGGATACTTCTGCTCTAAGGAGTCAGGAGCCATTAATTGATCTTGTTGCGTGTAAGTGCTATTTTGATAAGATCAACTTTGTTCTTTGTGTGCTCTATATTCCATCAAACTTAAATAGTGCTGACATTTCAGTACTCCTTGAAGCTTTAGAAACTTTGTTTATAAATGAACTACTACTATTAGTTGAAGATTTCAATCTTCCAGACTTCAATAATTTATCAGTTACTTGTCCTAAGACTACTTCTGTCCGTAGTCTGTGCAACATATTAAATCTTAGGCAATATAATAATGCCCAAAATATGAACAATAATCAACTAGATTTAATATTTTCTAACTTTGTCTCTACTCTGTCAGTCTTGAGGTCTGATAATTCTCTTGTTCCTGAGGATAACTATCATCCTGCTCTAAATTTTTGTCTTGAGATTTTATCTCACAATTCATCCAAAAAATTTCCATCGTCAAATTCTGAACGTTATAATTTCCGTGAAGCTGATTTTAACAAACTTTATAATGATATATGCAAATGTGATTGATCCTGTCTAGATGAATGCAATGATGTCAATCATGCTCTCCACAAATTTTATGCACTTCTGAACGAAATATTCGATAATTCAATACCTAAATATAAATATTCTAATTCAAAACATACTTATCCACAATGGTTCACTTCTGTGATAAAATATAACTTGAAAACTAAAGAACGACTTCGAAAAAAGTGGAATATGGCAAAAGATCTCTATTATTTATCTGAATTCAAGCGGATGCGTCACTTATGTAAACAGAAAATTCAAGAAGCCTATAAGTCTTATGTTCATTCTGTGGAAAATAATATTAAAACTAATCCTAGAGATATTTGGAAATACGTCAACTCTAAACAGGGTACTACACGTATTCCTGGAAAGCTTACTGATGGTAATCTGATCTTTGAATCTCCCCAAGCTATTGTCAATGCCTTTGCTAGAATATTTCCTCGATCTTTTGATACTAGTTCTCCAAGTAATCATTCTTCGACAAATTTCTCTTACAATTCATCGTTTACAATCAGTTCTGTTACTGAGAATGATTTAATTTCTGTAATGGCGTCGCTTTCCAATAAGATCACTGCAGGTGAAGATCATATTCCCAGCTTTGTAGTCAAAGACTCTAGATTTATTTTAGCAAAACCTCTCTCAGTAATAATCAACTTGGCAATTAAAACATCTACTTTTCCAGAGAGGTGGAAGACAACAAGAATAACACCCGTATACAAAAAGGACAATAAAACAGATATTAACAATTATCGACCTATTTCCATACTAAATAATTTTGCAAAGATTTTTGAAATTGTTATTTATAAATGTGTCTATAATAATACACGTAACTTGATATCAGCAAATCAACATAGTTTCATGCAGGGGCGCTCAACTGTTACAAACCTAGCAATTTTTTCGCAAATTGTGTCTGAGATTCTTGATACTCGTGGCCAAGTTGATGTCATTTACACTGACTTTTCTCGTGCATTTGACACAATTAATCATGAGTTACTACTGAATAAAATTCATTTCTTTGGTGCAGCTTCTTGTTTACTTGAACTTTTACGTTCTTATCTACATAATAGAACATGTTATGTTTTTTACAATGGTTATTCTTCTTCCGAATTTATACTGACATCTGGAGTTCCCCAAGGCTCTAGCTTGGGGCCATTATTATTCAACCTCTTTATAAATGATCTGATTAAATCCTTTGTTTGCCATGTTCTTGCATATGCAGATGATACCAAACTATTCACTAGAATATCGAGGTATGATGATGCTGTTAATTTGCAAGGAAATATTGATGTGATGACTACTTGGTGTGATGAAAACAAGCTAAAATTAAATATCAATAAATGCTGTTATATCTCTTTTACACGTAGCCATAGAAAATTTACATTCCCTTATAATATGCGAAGCATATCACTTATTAAACAAATGTCAATTAAAGATTTTGGTGTTACCTTCACGTTCAATTTTGATTTTTTGGAGCATCTACTTAATGTCTTCAAGTCGGCCTGTAAGTCTTTGAGGTTCATTATGAGAATTTCCAAAATATTTAAGGATGTCAATGCTATAAAGTCTTTATTTTTCGCTTATGTCTTGAGTAGACTCGAATATGCTGTGATAATATGGTATCCATTCTATACCAATGCCTGCTGCTTGATCAAATTCATCGTCGATTTTTGAAATACCTCTCATTCAAAAATGATGGTATTTACCCTCAATAAGGTATCGACCAAAATTCTCTTCTTCGTCGCCATTCTATGGACTCCCTAGCATCTCGGCGAGAGATCAGCACTGCGAAAATATTGTGGCAGATATTACATAATAAAATCGATGCGCCTTTTTTGCTGTCCCGAATATTTTTTCATGCTCCTAGATCCGCTGCTAGATTTGCCAGGACATTCTATTTACCACCCTTTCGTACCAATGTACTTCAGCGTTCTCCAATTTTTGTGATGTGTCGCAACGCTGACATCCATATAAATGATATATTTAATTAATTTAATCATGTAATTATTATTATTATTCCTCATGTAATTATTCATTATTTTTTCTATACATTTCTATACTTATTTTCTTTCCTGCATTTATGCTTTAAATGTAGTTTTTTTTTGTGCTGTATTCAACACTTTATTATAGTTATTTACTTGATGTAATCTTGCCCTGTAAATGGACAATCTGTTGGGCAATAAATTATTATTATTATTATTATTATTATATATACAATAATTTTGCTGTTATCATTAACAAGTTTGCAGCTACAATTTCTTCATCGCACTCAACAAACTATTATTTTGAAGGAATGTGGGACACTGTGAAGTGATCTTTGAAGTTCAGCCTTGAATCAGAATTTGATAAATTCATCAAATTCTGTCTCACGATTGAACCCTAAAATTAACTTCTATTATTACTTTTAACAAGAAATTTTCATGATCAGACCATCTATTATTGATTGCTGTGCCCAACAGTAATCTCTATATATTATTATAATCCACCTATTGATTATGATGATGAGCAGAATATGTTCCAGTTGATTGCAAACTCATAGCTGTGATCACTCAATGTTTGCTTGAATAGAAGAAAAGAACTGTTGAAATCAATACCAGCTCCAAAATATAAACCATGTGAAGAAATTTTTGAAGCCTATTAGCTTCATGTAATGAAATATCGCACATATATAGTGTTTCTTTTTTCACAGCTGTGCGCGAAGAAGATATTTACACTTCAATTGACTAAATGAAACTGAAATAGTTCATTCTTATCTTAATAGATAGATTACCGTTCAGTTCTTCAAATCTTCTGATCACATTGAATTGTCATTTGGAGAACCGTATAGTGTTCTCCCGCTAATAATAAGAACCAGTGCTGAAGGAATGTGATAGTAGTTGATAAGTACTCTTTCTTAGGTTCATGAATATAATATTATATTGGAATAATGAATTTCACGTAGGTGAATCGTAGAAAAGTTATTCTTCGTAGAATCATATCTCATTCATATTCAGATGTTGCTGATAAAATTGTTTGCATTCTATATCAACCAAACATGATCTATTGAAATTATCAGTTCAAATCAAGAAAAGTCTGCTTGATAACGACAATGGAACAATTAATCAACATTTTTATTTGATGGAAAATATAAAATATTGAACATTACTCAAGTAAACTATGTATATATGTTGTATAATGGATCTCAAGTCATTATCGAATACATCCTATATAAGTTAGAGCCAAATTAGAAATATTGGAAGTTAGAAGAAAAATAAAGTCTTGTATCATACTGTTAAAATTTTTCTATTTTTTGTTTACCGGTTTCGACTACTGAATAGCCATCTTCAGAACCGGGAGACTATAACAAGAAGATACATGAAAACCTAGAATTCTAATTTGGAACAAATACAAATATATATAACTACAGGATTCAAAATTTGCTTCAAAGTTTCAACGTCGATATATGGTTGAACGTATAACATGTATAAATAAAATAAAATATAAATGGATTCATAGAAAATAGAAGTGTATATCGTAAAAAATTCTTGGAATAATCAAAATATGTCAATCAAAAACCAATTGACAAAATTTTTGAAAAGTAAAAACTAGATTAAAACACTGTAATTTTGATGATGTTAAATTTGTTTGATCATTTAGACATAAAAAATTATGATTTTTAATGAATCTTATGATTTTTAATGAATCTTTTGATTTCCAAAACCTCCAAAAAGTCTAAAGTTGAACCATATTTATGTATATGTAAAATTTCGAAATCTTTAGTATAGTGCCCGTCAAGATATAAGAGATTTGCCTGACTTACTAATCGGTAGGAGTAATTTGTTTCTTAGTAGGAGGAGCGGTTAAAAAATTGTAGGGGTAGTATTAAGGAAAATTTTCAACCTATTTATTCTCAATATTTCATATTTTCATTTGTATAAACATGCAAGATGATTCTTTAAATGTACTTAGAAATTCATTTTTTATTATACTCATGCGGGGTAAACAGTATCTTTTCGCACATTCTTGCGGTTGCTGAAATACTAAATAAAATATTTCTGAGTAAGACGCTGTTCTATTTTACCTGTGCACCTCAATAAATTAAAAGATAATCCTTCTGCTATGTTCCCACTGGGAGGCTCGTTTTCCTATATCTTGACGCGGACTATAATATCAAAATCATGTCCTGTATCAAGTAAATGTTCTGCGAGTCGTAGACAGCGTTCATGCTCTTTAAACCTAGTTATGAATTTTCTCCCTGTCTGGCCTAAGTGAGCTGCGTTACAGCTAGCACAGTTTAATTTATAAACCCCAGACTCATGTGTCAAAATTTGAGTATAAATTTTCTTGCAGAGCTCCCTTTTCAAATTAATCAATGGTTTGGAAACTATTTTTATGTTTTAATTTTTGAGGAAATTTCTCACTCTGTAAGATATGCTTCCTAGGAAGGGCAGAGAAAATGTGAAAAAATCTTTCTCAATAACTAAATTTTGACAATATGCTTCTTTCAGTTGCAGCTTGTAACGTTCTCTGCTAATAAGCTTATCAATAATGTCAGGGTGGAAATTATTCGCAAAAGCAATTTGTTTCAAAATCCTAGTTTCAGAAATAGTTTCTTCATTACTCGAACCATAAGTAAGCATTTGATAAATGTGTAATTGGAATATTGCAAATTTATGTTTTGCATGATGATTGGAGTCATTATTGACCGAATCGATCGTTTGTGTCGGTTTTCTGGAAATTTTAAATGATAAGTGGTTATTTGAACGCGTAATCTTAATGTCCAAGAATTTAATACTCTTATTTTGTTCCATTTCGATCAAAAATTTTATATTGCTATGTATATTATTTAGTTTACCATGTAATGTATGAAGTATATCTATAGTGCCAGTTCAAAGGCACAAGATATCGTCGACGTAACGATACCAAAAAGTTATATATTTTGAAAAGTCTGAAAGATTTTGAAATATTGGGTTCTCGAAACGTTTCATGAAAATTTCAGCCATTGTACCTGACAGAGGAGGACCCATAGCAAGGCCTTCAATTTGCTTGTAGTATTTGGAGTCGAAAATAAGGAAATTTTGCTGTAGACAAATATGTAACAGGTTGTATAAACTGTTTACCCTATTGTTAGACCAGTATACCATTGAATAACATGTCCTTGATCAAAACATCTGTTTCTGCCACAGGAACGTTTGTAAATAAATTTGTAGCACTAAAAGAAACCAAAATACCAATATTTACGTTATTAAAAAGTTCAAGTTTACCAATCAAATCTGTAGTATTTTTCAATGAGTGGCAAGAACTCGTGTTAAAGTTATCTGTCAGAACGGTATTAAGTTGTTTAGCAAGGATATATGTAGGAGTAGTAATTATCCAAGTTTGAATCCAGATGAGGCCAATTAACTGGCGCCAGTAACCTTTAGGGGGCTATTAAAAATCAATTAATCAATTAAGGTAATTATCCCTTCAGGCAGTATGTGCGTATTTTGATGTATGGAATTTTGTTGTTGTTATTGTTTATAGTCAAGGTGATCATTTTTAATTTGTTTATTGAAATTTCAGACCTAAAAATAATCTTGGACAATTAGAATCTATATCCGTGTGCATGTTTTGATGAAAAACGACTCTTCTAATCATTTGTTGATTCCAAAAATAATAATTCTGTGTATTTTTGACGTGTGAAATTTTGTTATTGTATTATGGTCAAGATGATCCCTTAATTTGTTCATTGAAGGCTGGAATGTTGCCCCTACGTTTAAAAATAGGATTTATGAAATTTTCCCTGCATCTATAAATACTTTGAAAAATATCAAATTTAAAATAGAGTTGAACGATATTAGTTTTGAAATGGGGCATAAGGTTATTAATTTATTTGTTGTTGTCGAAATACTCTGGCTTTTGATATTATAATTCTTTTATATGAATTTTTATTATTACAATTTTCAGTTCAGATCTAATGTAGGTAATCTTATGATAATTTGAACTTATTTTGTCCCAAAACTCAATTATGTTATTCTATTTGACATTATACCAAACTCCAATTATATTATTTTATTTGATATTGACTTACTTGTCATATATTTATCTATCTTACATTTTTCTGAGGAGTTGTACCTACAAAAATTTCATTCATAATCCGCTTGATTTATTTGCTGTGAAAAAACTTCTTGATATGTTTGACTAATAGATTCGTATTCAATTCTGGATATTTTTGAAAGACATGAGAACTCTAAAAAATTAAAATGGAGCATTAATTTTTCATCGGAATAATTGACAATTTTTAAAGTTCTATTCACGAAATATCAATATTTTAGTATTGAAAATTATTTCTGAATATAACGACAATGTAATGTAATTGAAGATTTGTACTTCTTGGATGGTTTCGTGATGTTCAGGAGATACAGATAGGTCAAGGTATGAAATTATTGTCAAGTTTATTGAAACTCTTGATAAAATGAAATTGTATCAGTCAAAAACTAACGGCGTGAGAAATGAAATCATTTATAAAGTGCATCAGCATTTGCACATTATTTTATAAATCATTTCTGTCATAGTTTTGAGTAAATTTTTCTTCACTTCAAATATTTTTCATTTGTTTTCTCGTTGATAGTTTTTGCACTCCATAGAAAATTTCGATTCCAACGCCATTCGTTTTTGACTGACATATTTTTTAAATCGCTATCTATGATCAAAAGAATTTGGTTTGCAGCTTTAATATCTCTGACTGTTACAAAATTTTCGTTTTCCACGACATATTTGTTACAAACGCTTCCCACAGAATTTTCAGATGTGTATTTAACGCAATTTCTGATTATTAGGCGTTGCTCTCTATAAGATGGACCAGAATCTTGACGTGCAAATGTCATTGGATCTTTTTTTATTCTCGTAAATAAAACACCTATAATAAGATTCGTCAGTATGTTCACGAAATGCATCACAACCAACTTGCTTACTAATATAATATATTAAAATATTGGTAAAATTCACGTAGATGCAATACATTCAATAGAATCAACAAAGATGTTTCAAAAACTGAGCTGTCATTAGTGACATTTCTCAAAGGTCGCTCTTTCAAAAAAAGAACAATAGATTATCACCAACAAGAAAATATTCTTCCTGTCTCTCTTTCGCAATGTTCGAGCTAACGGTATTAAAAGGAGAAAAATGGATTTATATCTTTTACACTTCACGAGTTCACTCCTAATCTCAAATCCTGTAGTGCTCCATAAGAAGTTTCACTTTAAAAAATCTGACGTGGATATCACGTGACTTACTTTTACATCATAAAATCTCAGCTTTCCACGGCTAATTGTTTTGGATGGAAACAGATCATCATTCTTATGCTACAACATTCTTAAATACTGATTGCCAAGATTCTACGGCTGACAGTTTTAAATAATTAGTAAAATAAACAATTGACAATCGTTTAAATATCCTCTTTGACACTTCTCCTAGACTTATTTCCGCAAGAGCTTTAATTTGGTACCAAACACGATAGAGCCAAATTACTTGTGAGTGATAATAATAATTCTACTTTCGCTCTATGGTTCTCATTATTTCTTTGCTTCAGAGAAATAAAACCAATTTTATAATAATTGAAATTTTGATAATAACAAATAAACTGCTGATAATTTTGAACAATATTCGAGGATCAACTTTAATGATTTCATTTTATGATAAATACAACCGTTTATAAAATAAACGCGAAAAAAAAAGACTAGGAAACTCCATCAATGAAGTTTTGGTACCACTAGTTGAAAGAATTCATCTACGAACTTGAACATAGCTTTTTGATGAAAAATTTAAATATAAAATTTCAGTCAAAAATTCGTACGCGTTCTCAAATTATCGTGTTTCCACACAGACAGACCGACAGACTGACTTTTTCAAAATTATATTTTTCGGTTTGAGTAGGGTCTAAACCGTGAAGATTCATCAAAATTTCGAGCTGTTAAAAAATCACGATTTCAATACTTCCCTTATTATGTAGGTCGGGGAAGTAAAAATTACAGGAAATAAGGAATTGATAGGGAATGCAACAAAATTTTATAAAGTTTTACGAAAGTACAGGTGAAAATCAATAATAATTACTAAAAGACTAAACAATTCCTACCAACACTTGATACGTTAATATTTTTATTATTATTTTATGATATTAACAAGATATCCAACAAAGATAGGCACGTGATCTTGAAAAATCCATGTTAATGAACTGAACATGCATCAAAGTTGATACGGGGACGTATGAAGATACTGAATAAAATTTTAAAGAAAATTATAAAATGAATGTTCCCTGGAGTAGAAAGTACTCCAGGAGAAATCTGAAAATCAAGTGACTCCACAATTAAAATTAAAATACTCAACATTTAGTGCTGTAAAATAGAACTAATTTTTCTTCGATTTCACATTATGTAAATTATCATAGATAACGGGCTTATTTTTCAATTTTCACGTAAGATTATAAAGGTATAAAAAATTCAATCAACAAAAATTTTTGACCACATAGTATATGACAAAAAAATGTAATGAACTTGTAAGCAAAATATGTAATAATCCACCAGAACATATTCATTCCGTACGACTAGTCAAAGTAAAATCCATTGTAATTTCTACAAATTTTCACACTTTTCACTCAACTATCTCTGTAATTTTTATCAAAATGAAATTTTCCAATCAAATTTCCCTCATTCAATTGAAATTCTGGAGAAAAAAAGCTTGATAGAACTAATTCAATACTGAAAAAATCAGAAAGGCGATACAAAATACAAAAAGCGTGATGACTGTTTGAACACAACTAGTTGCCATTTGAATTTCTATGGTTTCCCGACTTGTTTGTCTTAATGACTTTCAGAGGCGTAGTAAGAAAATATTGAATTGAATAGAAAATGTTTTGAAATTTTATGATAAGAATTATGTAAATTAATTCTTATGATAAAATGTACGTTTTTGTAACATGAAGAAACTGAATGTATGTAAGTATGTATGTATGTACCTATACTGTATTCTTCATCATGAGCCACATTATATTTAGATACTTGATCTTAATAGTACACCACTTGTGTTAGGATAAGAATATTCTCCAAGAAAATTTATCAGTCTATCAGCATTAGATAAATTGATAATTGATTTTTCACGTTCTTTTTAGAGATTTCTATTTGTCTGATGTACATCGATTGTTCTAAGCATTGAAATGTTCTGCATTAAAGCTAACAACACAGCTCTAGAAGAATGAACTTCCATGATTTGTGTAAATTGAACCATTTCTGCAAATGAACAACGGTCATTGCTGTATATGTTTGATCTAGGCTCAATCTTAGTACTCGTACTTAGAACGCTTGAGCTGAGTCTATTTACTGTGATTGTAATACCTGAAATAGTTTTTAGCATCGTGAATGAATTTTGTACACTCTGTCGACATTGGTGTCGCAAGATTCGCAGAACGGAAGTTTTAAAAAGACACCAATGTCGACTTCAAAAAAACTTACCACTGTGTTCTTACTCAAGCTCTGATCTTTTTTTCAAGAAATAGTAATAAGACTAGTCATGTAGTCAGATAAGTACTGTGATGGCCCCAGCAGATTTCTCTCTTTTGCAACACTTGGAATCGGTTCGAAAAATATAGAGCTTATCATTTTCTATATACTAATTTCAAACCATATAATAGCTCTAACATACAGCTCGTCAAAAATTTGATTCGCGAGTACAAAATCTACTTGTATGATGCATAAATTGATGAAAAACAATTTATATAGAATGGATCATAACTGAAATTTATTATGAGAATAACAGATATATGAAATTATTCAATAAGGTCCAGCTGTTCAATATGAATGAATCTTCAAAGAGTGTACAAAATTCATTCACGATGCTAAAAACTATTTCAGGTATTACAATCACAGTAAATAGACTCAGCTCAAGCGTTCTAAGTACGAGTACTAAGATTGAGCCTAGATCAAACATATACAGCAATGACCGTTGTTCATTTGCAGAAATGGTTCAATTTACACAAATCATGGAAGTTCATTCTTCTAGAGCTGTGTTGTTAGCTTTAATGCAGAACATTTCAATGCTTAGAACAATCGATGTACATCAGACAAATAGAAATCTCTAAAAAGAACGTAAAAAATCAATTATCAATTTATCTAATGCTGATAGACTGATATTTTCAACTTATAATTCAATAATATGATTAAATTAGAATCTATATCCATATTTGCGTGTTCTGATGAGAAGCGACTTTCTCAATCATTTGTTGATTCCAAAAATATTCATTGTACGTATCTTGATGTATGAAATTCAGTTGTTGTTATTGTATTATGGTCAAGGTGATTTCCTAATTTGTTTATTGAAGGCTGAGAAATTCCACATCTAAAAATAATCTGGAGAAATCGGCAATTATACCTATGAATAGTTGTGTGTAAATGTGTACGTATGTCATGGTAATTTATTATTCCTATACTTAAAAATCAACAATTTTAGATTTCAATTTCGAAGGAGAAATAATCTAAATTATATATTATTGGAAACATATCTATCTATCTTTTCCATAGCACAGCTCTCAATATCCACAAGCTGATTATCAAATAAATGCACAATTATTCCCATAACGACTTGAATATCTGTAATACCCCACTCAATCGAAAACAAAATGTAAATAATATAATAGATGTATGCTTTGAATAATTTTATTAAGTCTTTAGTGGATCTTCAAAACATTCAACTAAAAAAATTGTCATTTTAGAATATTTCTTATGATTTTGATCTATTAATCAAATTAGCATTTGGGAGATATCAAAATATTTTTTAACTTAACTCAAAAACAGTTACATATTCTAATTTGTATAATATTATAATTGTACAGAATTTTTTTCAATTCTGCGCTCAGCTTTTTTTTTATTTTAAAATTGAATTTTGCAGATACAGATAAATTGATCATAAATATGGTTCACTAAATCAAAATGACCAAGTGAATGGAATAGTGATTTTTGATTCTAGACTGCGAAATATCACTTTTGCATTCAAGAATAAAAGATTTTTTTGTTAGCGTAGCGAGCGAAAAAAATTATTCCAGAATGCAAAAGAATTTCGCATTCATGTATCAAACAACGTTTTTCAGAAAAGCACATCTCAAAATTAATAAAAATGTAAAAAGGAAATTTTGACATTTCGAATCAATCAATATCACTTTAAAGGCTGCTATGATACTAATATAGTTCATCTATTTCGCATCTTGGCTGCGAAATAGGTACTTCGTATTCTGGCTGCGGAATATTTCGCGTCCTGTAAACAAAACAATCATTTCGCATGTTTCTAGTTGCCTTGTAAATGTTCACTTTTAATTAGAGTTTTCGAAAAAAATTTTCTTGGAGAATATTCTTATCCTAACACAAGTGGTGTACTATTAAGATCAAGTATCTAAATATAATGTGGCTCATGATAAAGAATACAGTATAGGTACATACATACATACTTACATACATTCAGTTTCTTCATGTTACAAAAACGTACATTTTATCATAAGAATTAATTTACATAATTCTTATCATAAAATTTCAAAACATTTTCTATTCAATTCAATATTTTCTTACTACGCCTCTGAAAGTCATTAAGACAAACAAGTCGGGAAACCATAGAAATTCAAATGGCAACTAGTTGTGTTCAAACAGTCATCACGCTTTTTGTATTTTGTATCGCCTTTCTGATTTTTTCAGTATTGAATTAGTTCTATCAAGTTTTTTTTTCTCCAGAATTTCAATTGAATGAGGGAAATTTGATTGGAAAATTTCATTTTGATAAAAATTACAGAGATAGTTGAGTGAAAAGTGTGAAAATTTGTAGAAATTGTATACAATGGATTTTACTTTGACTAGTCGTACGGAATGAATATGTTCTGGAGGATTATTACATATTTTGCTTACAAGTTCATTACATTTTTTTGTCATATTCTATGTGGTCAAAAATTTTTGTTGATTGAATTTTTTAATCCTTTATAATCTTACATGAAAATTGAAAAATAAGCCCGTTATCTATGATAATTTACATAATGTGAAATCGAAGAAAAATTAGTTCTATTTTACAGCACTAAATGGTGAGTATTTTAATTTTAATTGTGGAGTCACTTGATTTTCAGATTTCTCCTGGAGTACTTTCTACTCCAGGGAACATTCATTTTGTAATTTTCTTTAAAATTTTATTCAGTATCTTCATACGTCCCCGTATCAACTTTGATGCATGTTCAGTTCATTAACATGGATTTTTCAAGATCACGTGCCTATCTTTGTTGGATATCTTGTTAATATCATAAAAATAATAATAAAAATATTAACGTATCAAGTGTTGGTAGGAATTGTTTAGTCTTTTAGTAATTATTATTGATTTTCACCTGTACTTTTGTGAAACTTTATAAAATTTTGTTGCATTCCCTATCAATTCCTTATTTCCTGTAATTTTTACTTCCCCGACCTACATAATAAGGGAAGTATTGGAATCGTGATTTTTTAACAGCTCGAGATTTTGATGAATCTTCACGGTTTAGACCCTACTCAAACCGAAAAATATAATTTTGAAAAAGTCAGTCTGTCGGTCTGTCTGTGTGGAAACACGATAATTTGAGAACGCGTACGAATTTTTGACTGAAATTTTATATTTAAATTTTTCATCAAAAAGCTATGTTCAAGTTCGTAGATGAATTCTTTCAACTAGTGGTACCAAAACTTTATTGATGGAGTTTCCTAGTCTTTTTTTTCGCGTTTATTTTATAAACGGTTGTATTTATCATAAAATGAAATCAATCAAGTTGATCCTCGAATATTGTTCAAAATTATCAGCAGTTTATTTGTTATTATCAAAATTTCAATTATTATAAAATTAGTTTTATTTCTCTGAAGCAAAGAAATAATGAGAACCATAAAGCGAAAGTAGAATTATTATTATCACTCACAAGTAATTTGGCTCTATCGTGTTTGGTACCAAATTGAAGCTCTTGCGGGGATAAGTCTAGTAGAAGTGTCAAAGAGGATATTTAAACGATTGTCAATTGTTTCTTTTACAAATTATTTGAAACTGTTAGCCGTAGAATCTTGGCAATCAGTATTTAAGAATGTTGTAGCATGAGAATGATGATCTGTTTCCATCCAAAACAATTAGCCATGGAAAGCTGAGATTTTATGATGTATAAGTAAGTCACGTGATGTCCACGTCAGATTTTATAAAAATAATGATAAAAATATTAACGTATCAAGCGTTGGTAGGAATTGCTTAGTATTTTAGAAATTATTATCGATTTTCGGCTGTACTTTTGTAAAACTTTATAAAATTTTGTTGCATTCCCTATCAATTCCTTACTTCCTGTAATTTTCACGTCTCCGACCTATAAAATAAGGGTAGTATTGAAATCGTGATTTTTTGACAGCTCGAGATTTTGATGAATCTTCACGGTTTAGACCCTACTAAAACCAAAAAATATAATTTGAAAAAAGTCAGTCTGTCGGTCTGTCTGCGTGGAAACACGATAATTTGAGAACGTGTACGAATTTTTGACTATAATTTTATATTTAAGTTTCATCAAAAAGCTATGTTCAAGTTCGTAGATGAGTCTTTTCAGCCAGTGGTACCAAAACTTTATTGAAGGAGTTTTCTAGTTTTTTTTGCGTTCATTTTTTAAACGGTTGTATTTATCATAAAAATGGAATCATTAAAATTGATCCTCGAATAATTTGGCACAACATTCACCTAAAACATCGTTCAAAATTATCAGCATTTTATTTGTTATTATTTAAATTTCAATTATTATAAAATTAGTTTCATTTTCCTGAAGCAAAGAAATAATGAGAAGTAGAATTATTATTATCACTCACAAGTAATTTGGTTCTATCGTGTTTGGTACCAAATTGAAGCTCTTGCGGGAATAAGTCTAGGAGAAGTGTCAAAGAGGATATTTAAACGATTGTCAATTGTTTCTTTCACAAATTATTTAAAACTGTCAGCCGTAGAATCTTGGCAATTAGTATTTAAGAATGTTGTAGCATAAGAATGATGATCTGTTTCCATCCAAAACAATTAGCCGTGGAAAGCTGAGATTTTATGATGTAAAAGTAAGTCACGTGATATCCACGTCAGATTTTTTAAAGTGAAACTTCTTATGGAGCACTACAAGATTTGAGATTAGGAGTGAACTCGTGAAGTGTAAAAGATATAAATCCATTTTTCTCCTTTTAATACCGTTAGCTCGAACATTGCGAAAGAGAGACAGGAAGAATATTTTCTTGTTGGTGATAATCTATTGTTCTTTTTTTGAAAGAGAGACCTTTGAGAAATGTCACTAATGACAGTTCAGTTTTTGAAACATCTTTGTTGATTCTATTGAATGTATTGCATCTACGTGAATTTTACCAATATTTTAATATATTATATTAGTAAGCAAGTTGGTTGTGATGCATTTCGTTAACATACTGATGAATTTTATTATAGGTGTTTTATCTACGAGAATAAAAAAAGATCCAATGACATTTGCACGTCAAGATTCTGGTCCATCCTATAGAGAGCAACGCCTTATAATCAGAAATTGCGTTAAATACACATCTGAAAATTCTGTGGGAAGCGTTTGTAACAAATATGTCGTGGAAAACGAAAATTTTGTAACAGTCAGAGATATTTAAGCTGCAAACCAAATTCTTTTGATCATAGATAGCGATTTGAAAAATATGTCAGTCAAAAACGAATGGCGTTGGAATCGAAATTTTCTATGGAGTGCAAAAACTATCAACGAGAAAACAAATGAAAAATATTTGAAGTGAAGAAAAATTTACTCAAAACTATGACAGAAATGATTTATAAAATAATGTGCAAATGCTGATGCACTTTATAAATGATTTCATTTCTCACGCCGTTAGTTTTTGACTGATACAATTTCATTTTATCAAGAGTTTCAATAAACTTGACAATAATTTCATACCTTGACCTATCTGTATCACCTGAACATCACGAAACCATCCAAGAAGTACAAATCTTCAATTACATTACATTGTCGTTATATTCAGAAATAATTTTCAATACTAAAATATTGATATTTCGTGAATAGAACTTTAAAAATTGTCAATTATTCCGATGAAAAATTAATGCTCCATTTTAATTTTTTAGAGTTCTCATGTCTTTCAAAAATATCCAGAATTGAATACGAATCTATTAGTCAAACATATCAAGAAGTTTTTTCACAGCAAATAAATCAAGCGGATTATGAATGAAATTTTTGTAGGTACAGCTCCTCAGAAAAATTTAAGATAGATAAATATATGACAAGTAAGTCAATATCAAATAAAATAATATATTTGGAGTTTGGGATAATGTCAAATAGAATAACATAATTGAGTTTTGTGACAAAATAAGTTCAAATTATCATAAGATTACCTACATTAGATCTGAACTGAAAATTATAATAATAAAAATTCATATAGAAGGATTATAATATCAAAAGCCAGAGTATTTCGACAACAACAAAAAAATTAATAACCTTATACCCCATTTCAAAATTAATATCGTTCAACTCTATTTTAAATTTGATATTTTTCAAAGTATTTATAGATGCAGGGAAAATTTCATAAATCTTATTTTCAAACGTAGGGGCCACATTCCAGCCTTCAATGAACAAATTAAGAGATCATCTTGACCGTAATACAATAACAAAATTCCACACGTCAAAAATACACAGAATTATTATTTTTGGAATCAACAAATGATTAAAAGAGTCGTTTTTCATCAAAACATGCACACGGATATAGATTCTAATTGTCCAAGATTATTTTTAGGTCTGAAATTTCAATAAACAAATTAAAAATGATCACCTTGATCATTAACAATAACAACAACAAAATTCCATACATCAAAATACGCACATACTGCCTGAAGAGATAATTACCTTAATTGATTAATTGATTTCCAATAGCCCCCTAAAGGTTACTGGCGCCAGTTAATTAGCCTCGTCTGGATTCAAACTTGGATAATTACTACTTATAGGAGAATCAATGAAAGAGACAACTGGTCTGATTGGGAAATCTTCCTTATGTAATTCAGGCAAACCATAGAGGACAGGAGCTCTGGGGTTCATTGGTATCAAGCTTTTTATATTATAAAATGTAATAAAGTCATTGTGTAGTTTTAGTTCTTCTTTGAGTAAAGTTACAAAACTGTTAAACGGGTTACATTTGAGCTCATTGAACGTGTCACATCTGATGAATGATTCTACTTTATTGATATATATATATATAGTTTTATTCAAAATACTAGTGCGGTGAATATTATTCATATCACACTAGGGTTAAATCATTCTCATCAAAAATTAGAAATGGTAATTGTTATAGCAATATGTTTGATGCAAGTTTTTTTATAGTGAATAATTAAAATTTTCAGTGATAAGTATATCAAGATTTGAAAAGTTTATCATAGTTTCATTATGTCTGCAATAAATGTGGATTTACTTATTGATAACGTATACATTTGCCATTTAAATCAGGGCTGCTATCACAACGAGTCGACATTGACATATCCAGATCTTGTCTTGATCTCCAAATCCTTGTCATCATTATCTAAATCTTATTTTTCCAGAAGAATAATGTGATCTAGTCTCTATCATGTCCCTATGATAAATATTAGATAGAATCATGTCCAACTTGCATGGCAAATCGACAGTAAAAATCAAGTCAATGTCAATGTCAAGTCGTTGTAGCTCCAGGTCTGATTTTCCATAGGCTTGTTGGACAATTTTTCTCGAAGAAATATATATATCCAAATAATACCTGCTGTGATAATCATGTAAATTTTCACCATCATTGAATGTTACATTTTCAAGATGAAAAATACTATTCGAACAATAGTTTTGGGAAAAAAATATCTATCAAATATAGAATGAAACTCGATGATTTGAATGAACGCGCCGATAGTTATTATTATATAGGTATCAAGGCCGTAAAAGCTATCTTTTTTGGTCGAATCTGTTGTTTGCGGCCGAAGCGCAGCTGAGGCTACAATTCAGGGGAGACCAAAAAAGAACTAGGCCGAAGTGCACACAACGTTTTTTAGGCAATCATCACGAAATAATTCAAAACCACAAAATTTCATCTATTTATTTCTAAAAAAATTGTAATTGTAAATCTTAGTTGCCGTTGAAATTGTTTTTTCATAATACCTGCATTGGAACAACGCGTTTCAACGCCTGTTTTGTCAGTCGAAACAAGACAATTGCAGACAAATGCGAGTGTAGCTCGGCAGGAATAGGCTTGTTTCTGCCCGAGGGGAGAAACAAGCTTGTTTCCATCCGCTGAATTATTTTTTTACATCGTTTTATCCCTGGCAGAGTCGCATTTGTTCATTGTCAATCTCTTAATGAATCATATAACCTTAGTTAATTTGACAGTTGTTGTATTCGGAACTGTAAATTAAATTAAAAAGACGATTTGTTTCAAGAAAAAAAGTATTAATACGACAATTTTAAGTACATCACAACATCTTATTGATGAAGCACAAGCAGCTACTCTCGATTTGTTACCAGCAAAATCAAAAGAAAAATATTTACTTTGTTATGACAAATTTGTAATGTGAAAAGTTTCAATGCAGGTATCATGAAAAATACAGTGTGTAGCACGGGACAAAACACGATTTCAGCCGAGGGTGATGCCGGCCCTCGCTTCGCTCGGGCAAGCAACACTCACCCTCAGCTGAAATCGTCTTGTTTCGTCCCTAGCCACACAATATACTATATTCTATTATATTCTATCAAAGTGACATTTGTTAAAAGTGCTTTTCAATTTCTTCAATTTCACGAACTATTAAGGTTGACGGAGGGATATAATAGTATTTTGGCGAAAACTGTATTTTAAAGAGTTCATTAAGCAGCCCATGTAGGTGAGTATGGAATGTTTATGAAGTAGTTTCTGACAGATCAGTCCCAAAAAAGTAGTGTTTGACAGATCAGTCCCAAAAAGTAAAATTTGAAAGATGTGTACCAAAAGTGAAACTTCACGGCCGCAAAAGGAGCCATAGAAACACCTTTTTTGTTATGATCGCCTGAAAAATATATTTTTATTGGTCATATACAAATATCACGATCTCTTCCTCACATTTCATCAATAATTTATAGATTGATGTCTGATTCATAATGATTGGATATTTTTACAATTGAAATAGTTCACAAATCATAAGTTGATTTCCAATAGAAAGAGACAGCATTATATACTCCATCTCTCTCCCACACAGCAACGCTTATGTTTTTGGAATCACCACCTCTGACATCCCTAGGATTCAGATGAGAAGTTCTACAATTTGGATCTTTCTAACATCCTATATTCTAGGCTCCAATATTTATCAATCGCTGGATCTCAATATCCTACAGATGTTCCAATGCGTAGTTTGCTACAAGATATAATAAATTCATTTGTGATTGCATTTTGATAGCATATATTACAATTTTAATATCCTGACATTTCAAGAGCGGAGAAGTTGCAAAAAGAACTATTCTTAAGCTTTTCTGGGGTGACCGTTCAACTGCAAGGTGATATGAAATATTTTATGGTCTATTCCAGCTCAGAACAGTGCGAGGACTCTTATAAGATAACAATTTGGGCCTTCTGGTTGACCCAAAATATGAACACAAATCATTCACATTGAATGTTTTTTGGAAATATAATTGGCATAATAAGTAAGTATTGAAAATACAAAATTTCAGCAAGAAATCTATTTTGCTTCACAATCCGATAGTCTCGGTTCCACCTTGAATAACTGAATTCTTATAACGCCGTCTAGAATAGTTTGAGTAACTAATAAGCTGCTTCAATAATGAATACCCTTACTGGTGAGTATCAAGACATGTGTATAATATTGGAAATTGTGCGGCAAGAGTGGTTCTTTTAAAAAGATAGTTCTACCAGAGAAACAATCACGCCATCTCGTCGCTAATCCTTGAAGGGAATGAAGTCGATGATTTCCTTAAGGATTCATACCTAAATATGATTGGAAACTGTCAATCAATGTAATCACGGGCAGAGAAAAGTGTAGAAATATAATATGAAGCAGGGGAATTACGTGAGCTCAATTCACATTCGAGTTTGATCTTGTCAAAGAAGAATTCTTGTCAGAGAGGCGGTACATATATGAAGCTGTGACGCCTAGAGTTTCTGTAATTCGTGAAGGAGTTGAAATCAATAATTTTTCTCCAGATAAATATATAAAATATCATTGAGAATTATGTATGAAAAAGAGTGAAATCACAAATAAGGGAGAGGGCAGAAATATGATAAGGAGCAGGAGGATTCTGTAGGCTGAAATTATAACGGAACTAATCTTATCAAGAAATTATTTTTGCCGGAGGCGGTTCACATATGGAGTTGCGAAACCTAGCGTTATGACCTGCGAAAAGGGTCGGAACGCTAGACCTATATACTAAAACGCATAAATTTTTTACATTTAGAACTGTCAGTTGTATGTTCCCAGAAAAATTTTATTCATCCCTACAGCTCAATCGGTATGCTTAATTTTTTTGATTTCTTTCTCATTTATTGCATATCGATGACGACTAGTGCCTTTAATATATTTGAAAACCATCACATGTATAGTAATCACAGAAAAAGTCCAAGACCATCGATTACAATTGTCAAAAATAACAGTTCACTGACCGCCACAATATTCTCAAGTTATTCATGACAAAAAATTCATGAACATCAAACTGCTTCTGTCAAGTTTGACATAATGGTATATTGAATATTTCTCAATATTATAGATAAAATGTATGGTTACATGGATAAAACATTCGAATGGATAATTTGTGATGTATTTAAAGCTTCAATCAAGCTTATTTCAATTGAAATAAATTCTATGACATTCAATAAAATTTCAGTGTTGCCAACTCATTTCCCAAGCAGAGACTGTACGTGCGTACTCGCTCTCGTGCAAATTGTCCATGCCAGTTCACAACAATGTACACATCTCATTAAGAGAAAGTAAGTGGTTTAATTTAATATTGTTAACAAAATAACAATCTTATATAATATTTCTCAGGCTACACTCAAACTTTTTCTGGACTGAAGTATATTGTCACAATACTAATGCATTATCGACACAAAATAGAAAACAGGCATATTTATACAATATAAATCCTTTCGAACAAGCAATCGCATAAGTGCCAAGATGATTTCAACATGTAATTGTTATTAGGAAATCCATTCTAGTAATCAAGAAACTCATTTTTGTAATTAGAGTGTAACTTTATGTAATATTTCTTAGGTTATGCTCAAGGATTTATTGAAAGCTGCTATAACAGAATGCTCGATAATTACGATTCCAATTGTTATCAGGAAATCAATTCTTTTAATCAA
Organism: Dromius quadrimaculatus; assembly: GCA_963989225.1. NCBI lineage: Eukaryota > Metazoa > Arthropoda > Insecta > Coleoptera > Carabidae > Dromius > Dromius quadrimaculatus. The sequence goes on from OZ022330.1 coordinate 33,164,303, forward strand.
GAAATTTACTTTCATATAAGATGCCAACAATTGGAGCAGTTGTGTTTGGCTGAAAATCTGCGCAGAGACCTCAACTCGTCTTGGCGAGCCCAATTTTTGGAGACAGGGATGTCACGTAGTTATGATATATAGCAGCTATCTGTATTCTGGCTTTTGCGGCAATTTTTTCTAGATATTTCCTGAAGCAAATATATCCATTCAGAATCATCAACGGAATAAGGTTATGTATTTGTATGTATTCATAATTATTCAACTAACTTTGTATTTTATATCGTAGAATCGAATAAATCATCGAGAAAACTTTTGAAGATATGTGGAACATGGGCATGTATTCATTACAACACTAGACAATTTATCTCACATTCAAAAATATTTTAGAAACATGCATACAGTGAATTCATAATTAGCGCTGCAGGTTGAAAAGAAGTTCAGTCAGTTTACTTGGTACTTATCTAATCACAAAATCATAGTTATGTAGTGATATTGTTGAAGAAAATATAATTATTTGTAGGCACTGGAGAAGAGTTATCAAGATTTGTAACGTTTGCTCGAGTGATATGAATTTAATTCACTAATACTGATTCATCCATCCTCCGACGATCCATCATTTGATTATACTATTTCTAGATACGATTTATACTCTAACTTACAATATTATTCCCCTGTAGAATAAGTACTGGAGAATGAATGCCACTTGGAATATGTCAAGTAACTATAGTTTGATACATGTGGTGATATTCTGGAATAAAAAAAACGATTGTCTGTAAAGTCGGCTTACTGACGATAGTTTAACGTGACAACGTCATGAGAAAATACTGATGGAGTGGTTGCACTTTTGAAAAGAAAATTCCAATTATATTGGTTTGATAGATATTTTGTATCGATATAGAGAAGGAGGTAAATGGAAATCAGGAATTGAATTGATCAAGTTACATTTATTTGTACGCATAAATACAATAATGTCAATTTTCTTTATTTTTTATTTTGTATCAACATTATTTCTTTCAGCAAGTAAACTGAATAAAAGTTGTTGTTCAATTAATTACTCAATTATTTTCGCAAATTTAATCGTAACTTGTTGTGAAAAAGTGATAATCTTGAATAATTTATTATAAGAATGAACTGTGATTGAATTATTGTTCATAAATCCTGAATTTGAAATTTTAAATCTAGAAACATCATTAAAATTTTTGTAACTCTAGCTTTTGAAAAGCCCGCCTCAATGTGTTTGATATGGGAGAAAATTGTTCCCTTTGACGGCTGGCTGATCCAAACTGTCATTTCAGACACGTTGTTATGATATGTGGAAGATTTAACATTTATGTTTTAATTTTTTGAAATCATAGCTACGCTCGATAATTATTTCGATCGAATAGTAAAGCCACTAACTAAGCGTACTTTACTACTTCTAATAGAATGCTTTATCCAGTTATATAGAGATCATTGGTTTGGCACCCTACCGCTAATGACGCGCAAGCGCTTATTTGCTGTATTTAGTTACTAGTCACTCATTCTGTGGCGCTAATGTATGCTTCAATGAGAGACACTTTTTAAATTTTTCGCCATATGGATCGTCTATCCAGTTATATATAGAGATCAGTGGCGAGGTAACGCCGCATGAATCATGTTTTTTCGTGCGTGCAGCTGGCTCCATTAAATTATAAGACGTCACGTCAAAAACAAATATATTCCAATTAAATGAATCTTTTCATTACTTCGTTGCACCTGAAATCGTGTTTCACGTGCGTCCCATATAAAATCTTTAACACAACTGTCGTATCTTAACATATTACAGCAGTACATCATAATCTTAATAATTACTTATTTAATTTATCCTTATTGATAAATAATCATTGGCATTTGTGATGACGTAATGGAACGCCTCAGAGCGAGCGAGGTAACGCCGTATGAGTCATGTTTTTTCGTGCGTGCAGCCAGCTCTATCGAATTATAAGACTTTATCACGTCAATAATAAATATTCTCATTTACTTTCAATTTGAGGTTATGTTGAGGATAGTTCTCTCAAAATTATAATTTAATGGAGCCGGCTGCACGCCGGCTGCACGCACAAAAAAACATGATTCATGTGGCGTTACCTCGCTCTGAGGCGTTCTATTTAAGGCTTGAAGTGCAAGCGAGAGCGTGGAACGAGCGACAAAAAGGCACAATCGGCCTACGCGTTCGGCAGCGTTCGACATCTGTCTCTCTCCTACTTGAGTGTCTGATGCATCCGCGTGGACAGCTGCTATACAATAATACATTTACATGTTTTCGTCAAGTATGAAGTAAAACGAAAAGTGAATGTGGTGTCAATTGTTTATAGCAAAGATAATTGCGGCGATAAAGGTGATGATTCTTTCGATATTAGATATATGTTCAGTGATATATTGTCGAATATTCGTGCTTTCATCAATAAAATAAATAGCATCGGTCCGCTCATATACCTATAAATTTATAGATATATGGGTCCGCTAGTGCAGCGATTGTAGGTTATGCTATAATTGACAAAACTATAACAATAAGTTAACAGAACTAGGATAAAGTGTATAATAGGTCACTATGATAATGCGCTTGCGCTCGAAATACATGTGTACAGAGTAAGTGGTAGCTAAGCAGTAGTCCTCAAACACGACATGTGAAAGTTTCATTATTTCGGTCCAACATGGAGAAGTTTGGTTTACCCTTCGAGGTGATTTCCTCTCAAGTTCAGTCCCACAGGCGCGCGCAGCGCAAGTGCGGCAATATTCAGGGATGTTTGTTAAGGCCGCGAGCGTAGCGAGCTAACCTACAACCATTGTTACACATGAACACTGTTTTAGTGCCACTGACAGAATTTGTTTTTACTGCAGAGACGCCAGTATCGCCATCTCTTTAAAATTGTGTGAAATGTCATAGTGACCTATTAGTCACTCTTACCCAGAACTATTCCACGAGGAGTAAAGAGTCAATAGCTTCACTATTCGATCGGAATAATTATCGAGCGTAGCTATGATTTCAAAAAATTAAAACATAAATGTTAAATCTTCCACATATCATAACAACGTGTCTGAAATGACAGGTTGGATCAGCCAGCCGTCAAAGGGAACAATTTTCTCCCATATCAAACACATTGAGGCGGGCTTTTCAAAAGCTAGAGTTACAAAAATTTTAATGATGTTTCTAGATTTAAAATTTTAAATTTAGGATTTATGAACAATAATTTAATCACAGTTTATTCTTATAATAAATTATTCAAGATTTTCACTTTTTCACAACAAGTTACGATTAAATTTGCGAAAATGATTGAGTAACTAATTGAACAACAACTTTTATTCAGTTTACTTGCTGAAAGAAATAATGTTGATACAAAATAAAAAATAAAAAAAATTGACATAATTGTATTTATGCGTACAAATAAATGTAACTTGATCAATTCAATTCCTGATTTCCATTTACCTCCTTCTCTATATCCATACAAAATATCTATCAAACCGATCAAATTGAAATTTTCTTTTTAAAAATGCAACCATTCCATCAGTATTTTCTCATGACGTTGTCACGTTAAACTATCGTCAGTAAACCGACTTTACAGACAACCGATTTTTTCATTCAGTTGGGATGTTCCTATTCACTTGGTGAATTTAATTGGATAGGAGATAATTTCTTGATGATTCTGCTTTCGATTCCAAAAATTCGATCAATTTACATACACAGCAAATATTTGTCCGAAGTTTGATATGAAGACAGTTATATTATATTGCTATATACCATTCAAAAGTCCTTGGCTATATCAAGTTCATTGAAAAGAGTAGCAAATCCCAGTAGTTCTGAAATTCTGATCTAAAGTTTTTGACATATAACAGCCTAGGCTCTAATGTTTATTCATTTCATGAGCCAATGTTCCAATGCGTAGTAGACAAATCTGTTGTATGAACTAGAGACTAGAATGTCATTGTTGAATTCAAGAGTTCATTGTTGTACACAGGTTGTACACATCAAACATAGCCTATATAGGTTACAGAAGATATGTACCCAAAAGATACTCAGCTTGGAGGAGTTTTTAATAATAGTTTTGTACGTATTATTCCATTAAAACATTTGTGAGGTGCTCTCTCTACGTTTCAGATGAATAAATCAGACATTAACACATATTGCAAGGATCATGAGATCGAAAGGTGAAAGTGAAGACATACATCGCTGCCTGGGTAGTAATTCTTAGAACTTAATTTCAATAACCCAAAGATGAGACCCTTGTAGGAATAGACATATGCGAACTAAATTTCAGAACCAAATTAATTCATCTATTCACATACAGGGCTGTCATTTTGTTGAATAATAGCATGATCTATGGCTTTTTGAATATTATTTGCTCAAAATTGTACAATCTCATCGAACATCAACATATATCTTTGTATTTACAAACTATAAATCTGATAATATAGTGGATGACGTGAACGAGAGTAAAACGAAGCTGTCAGTTGTGTGTCAACTAAAATATGAGAGAAATACTGAATCTACTTGATGTTATATGTTTATTCAATAGAGCTCATATAACTAGATGAAATTATTTACGTATAACATCAATTTATTCAACTAGATTCCACAATTAATTTTTTATACAGAAGATTCTGGAGCTTGAACAAGAATGGTGGAGGTGTTCAGTGTACGCGCTGATGAAGCAAGAGGGCAAAGACTTCCGTTTGGTCAAAAATAGTATTCGTGCTGTGATTTCAATCTATCGACCTAAAGTTCTAATGAGAAAAAGAAATATTGTTTTTTGAAATTATCAGAAGATGCTAAAGAGAAAGAATCGATGAGAGTAAACAAAGAATCTGTCGTCGTTGTGAGAAATTCTAATGATATAAATTTCGAAAAATTATTTTGTAAGGATAAAACATTGTTTGAATTATTAATCCATACATTTGTCAGAATTTTATCAAATGTAAATGAGAATCTACTGTTGTAATCAGCTGATTTTGATGACTGTCGTTGAAACAATCAACATAGACATCTATTCCAACAGCTGGAAACATTGTTAGATATAGCACTAGATAAAGCACAGCAGACTCGTCCGCCATTTTGGAGCCCACTGTCAGTTGTTTGCGGATTACCGATGTATGAACTTCAATATAATTCAGTAAAATAATTGCAAATGACGGGCTGCTCTGGGCCCAGTTGTATTATTCATTCAAGATACGCGTTCTGACTCTACAGATGAGTGATTCATATTTCTCAATACATCATTTGAATGTGGAGAAATATATTCTGAGTTACTTAACCTCAATTTAAATTTCAAGTTTAACTACTTGATTGTAAGAGGCTGAATGCATTACTCAGAGTAAATGTCAGCATTATTGCAAAAATATTTGTCTTTCAGTAATATTCTTAATGATTTGCTACTAAATTGTCATAATTTCCCGAAGTTTTGCAATTTTGCAAATTATTTGTTAGAGCACAATACTGTTGTGAGAGATTTGGGAATTAGGAATTTGGAAATTTCAAACAAAAATGAAATCACCAGCTACAATTCCAAATGAGCTAATAAAAAAAATACAAGAGGCAAGTATTTGTGTTTCATTAGATTAGGCCTGTTTTTGAAATTTTTATTGTATTTTCTATGATTACTTCAAGTGATATCTTAAAAGAGAAAATTATTTTATTTTTTTTTGCTTATTACCATTTATTATTCAACCCGCTTTGACCAAAGCAGATATTTAGGTACTCACCTAGATACCTATTTGCTTAAATCACTATACTACCTACTTTAACTTCATGATTTGAATACTAAACATTCACAGATTTGTGAAGGAAATTAATGCAAGAAGATAATTTCTTGAAGAACAAGATGCACAATTGCCTGCAATTTTAATCTTGTTATTATTCATCTAGAAACCTACATAATTGACACCAAATCATGAAAATAAGGATATTTAACGTTTCACAGATTTGTCAGTGGGCTCCAAGATGGCGGAAGAGTCAGCTATGGTTATCTAGTGCTGTATTGTTAGGTGTGACGTAGACGCCAGGGTGCGCATGCGTAAGATAGACTGGATAGAGATATTTTGTAAGAGTCAGATATTATTTTTCTTTTACTGTTTGTTTATTATATCTGTTATTAAAAGTAGTTGTAATTGTGAAGAACAGGGGTATTTTGTTGAATATGAAGGAATCGGATCACGAGAAGTCATAAGATACAACAACTTTCAACATTTGCATTGCTACATTCATCAGTTTCATTATTTTGATCAATCCCTGAATATTATATTAGATTAAATAGGCACTTTGAACCACTAGTATTGATTCAATAAATAATTTTGCAGTTCTTATCAACAAGACTGCAGAAGCAATTTCTTTTTCATAATCAACAAGCCATTATTCTCATCAACATTGGTATTGTTATAATCGGAGGTTTAGACATTTCAGTTACCTCATACTGTTATAAGGCAACGACCAAATTGTATACTCGAATCCACAATTTCATTGTTGGAATAAATAATACTTTTATTATAATCACATGACTTTTTCAAACTAGTACTGTTATTGTAGTGAGTATTATGATCTTATGATCAACAATAATTCCTCAATGGAAATCATCGATTCTAGATTATCACGGGTAACAATCATTTGTTGTGATCAACTCAATTTGGATTTTAATTGTTAAGTTATTGCTGATTCATGAAATAAGCGATAAAAACTTGGTGAAAACTATTTTTGTTGTCACTTACTCAATTCCTATTGTAATCAGTGGTTGAATGTTGCAATCGATAGACTGACTATTCAATGAATATTGTATCATTAACCACACAGATGATGAAAAAGCTATTAGTATAATCAACAAAAAATGCTCCGTACTAGTCACTATTAACAATTTATAATAAGGATTACCTTTCTTTTCATTGCTATCAACAAAATATTGCTTTAATTAGCCCATCTACTGTTGTGATCAACCAACAATGGTTTATTGATAGCAGTGAGCAACAATCCTCCCTAAATCTTATTCTTATCCACTCAATCATTATAAGGATGAGCAAAATATTGTTGCAATCGATTGCAAACTGATAGCTGTGATCATTCAATGATCCCTGAAGTAGAAAAAGAATAGTTGGCATCAATATCAATCCTGAAAAACGAAGCGTAAATGTTCTTATTCGGTAACTCAGGGTTGTTTTCTGATTTATTTCTATTTTAATCGAAGAAAAATGTTGCAAATAAACTCTACCGGGAAATAACGATTGGTTCTCTATTCAAGCAATTTATTTTTGATCTTCAAATTCTGTTTTAGATGTGAGCATAACAGTTGGGACATAAGCATATTTACCAGTTTTTCTGAATAAACTAATTCAAGCTACTAAATTAATTCTAAACTTTGATCCGATATTAGACAAATTCGCTCTAAATTTAAAATATCCTTGGAGATATTTTTGGAGTCCATTTTCTTCTTGGAATAAAATTTCGCACACATATAGTAACTTATTCCACATTCAAGGGATCAATGAATTATTTCAACGATTTTACGTTTCTCTAATTATATTTTACTCTCGTACGTATTCCTAAATATATAAATCAATCGTGTATTTCCATAAAATCAATTGGGATATTTTTTTTTAAACTGTTCTTTATGATCTATCGATTGACAAAAAATCGAGTCAATATCTCAAAAACTGCAGGGACAGAGAATCGGAGACACTAGACATAAAAGTGAGGATCATAGCGTTCTTGCTTGTGTAGAAATAAGCATCCCGAGAAAGGATTGAATTCTCAAAATTACATTGAGAATGAGAAAAAGCCCTAATTCTTTGTTCAGACCTGGAAGAGGAGTTTCTCATTGTGTCACATCGTATATCCTGATTTTGTTACAAGGGTCGAAATTGATACAAAAATGAACTCATTGAATGGCTTATAAATCAGGTGTAGAAGACCATGGGAAAGAAATGTGTATTATTGTGATGATTCCTTAATTTTATTTCCGCTATTGGTATGCTACTCCATTTGAAATTCATTTTAAAATCAACCACTGAGATGCATTCACAAAAAAGTATGGGGACAGTTGCCGCTTTCAATGAATCTCTACGTTTTAGACCCTATTGACCCCAAAAAAACATAATTTAAAAGAGAGTGAGTCGTTGTGTTTGTCTATTCCTAAAAGCACGATAGCATGAGAGCGCCTAGAAATTTTTGACTGAAATTTCATATTCAAGTTTTTTATCAAAAACATATGTTCATATTCATAAATAAGGTACTTTTGAGTTCTTTGCATTTATTCCATAAACGGTAGTAGTTTTCCAAGAATATAATAGTATATTGTGCAAAAAATGCGATGAGTTGGAGATTGCCCATGAGAGCGGAGTGGGCAATTGACAACACCGCACGAGTTGCAGATACAATTTTTTATTACGAATGCAGTATAAGTAGTATTCTGCGTTCATTTTTCCGAGCGAGAAATGGTTTGAAATTTTTATACTACCAATTAAACTTGACGCACTCAAAAGCCAAAGAGAAAAATGTAGAAATATAATATGAAGCAGGGAAATTACGTGAGCTCAATTCACATTCGAGATTGATCGTGTCAAAAAACAATTCTTGTCAGAGATGCGGTACATATATGGAGCTGCGACGCCTAGAGTCTCTGTAATTCGTGAAGCAGTTGAAATCAATAATCTTGCTCCAGATGAATAAATGGAATAACATTTAGAATTGTCTATGAAAAAGAGTGTGTGGCGTCCATGCCACAATCAAAAATATTAATAAAATGTATATTTTCATCCACTATTAGTTAAATATATGTATCTGATGCTAATTTCCAAGAAACAAATGCGAAATGGGAAACTTTTCCATCCTTGTCCTACCCATTTCTTCCATCTCTCTCTCAGTACTCAACTTTGTGATCAATCCCTGAATTTCCTCCACTTTTCGCTACCTGTTTCAACCCCCACTGAAAATTCAGCATTTTTGCTCCATGAGTCATACCCTTGGCCCGGGATCTGGAGTACAAACGATCCGGGCAGTTGGTCAAAAACCATTATCGCGTGCGTTCTGTTATATATTTAATTGTTACTTTCGATCTGCGTTTTTCATTTATTTATTCATAATTACCTTTCTCACACTCACACTAAAGTGGTGACCCCGACGTGATCGCGAATTGAAGTGATTTCAAACCAAAACTTTGAAAATAGTGTAAAAAAAATAGTTCCTTTCGTGGTTCGATTTTTTTGAACATTATGAAACTGTGATTGTTTCTGTGCTTTAGTGTTCGTGAGAAGTGCTTTTTTTGTGCTTGCGAGGTGCATAAGTGACATTATAGTGTAACAATGGATGAAACCACGCCACCGACGCCATCAGTCGCTAACATCGTAGACCTGCTGGGCAACGCTCTCGCAGTTAATCGCGTCGCAGTGCGCGTCCTGCCATTCAACGCCAGTGATCCTGAGCTGTGGTTTTCCATGGTGGAGACAAGCTATCTAGCTGCTGGTGTTACAACAGAAAGTACGAAATTTTGTTATGTTGTAGGAGCACTCGATTCGAAATTTGCTCAAGAAGTCAGAGACATCATTGTCAACCCGCCAGCGGATGGTCAATATCAAAGGTTGAAGCAAGAGCTGATTAAGCGGTTGAGTACGTCACAAGAGCAAAAGACTAGAAGACTCCTTGAACATGAGGAGATAGGAGATCGAAAACCCTCCCAGTCTTTGCGACATCTTCGAGCACTTGCAGGTAGTGGAGTTTCAGATACGATGCTACGGACTTTGTGGCTTGGTCGTCTACCACAGAGCATGCAAGCCATATTAGCTACGCAGAAAGATTGTGAGCTTGACAAGGTTGCAGAATTGGCCGATGTCGTCGCCGACGCGACTATTCCACGTCCGGCGATAGCAGAAACAACTCCAAGTGCCGATACACTCCTTGCTCTTCAACTGCAGAAGCTTGCACTCTCAATGCAACAAGAATTAACAACTATACGTCAGGAAATAGCGGAGCTGAAAAAATCCCCAAATTCGAACCAGCTGCAGCCTCGTTCACATAGTCGCACACGGTCCCGCTCACGGTCTCACAACCGTGATCATGGACAGAATGGACTATGCTGGTATCATTGGAGATTTGGAGATGGTGCAAGAAAATGCGAAACTCGTTCAACCAGAATAGCCAGGGAAACTTCGCGGGCAGTCGTTGATGGCGACGGACGACTACAGCCCGACAATAGTGCGCCATATATTCGTCACAGACCGTGACAACAAAATACAATTTTTGGTAGATACTGGCGCTGACTTATGTGTCTTTCCACACACATTCTTACCTGGACCGCTGAAAAAGACCGCCTACAAGCTTTCTGCTGCAAATGGCAGCGTGATAGCTACATATGAAACAACTACGCGTACACTAGATCTAGGATTGCGCCGAGATTTGACATGGAGGTTTGTGATTGCAGATGTATCAAAATCAATAATTGAAGTAGATTTTTTAGTGCATTTCAATCTTTTGGTGAATGCGCGACAACAACGACTAATCGACTCGACAACACATCTAGTTGCTTAAGGACAAATAGTCAAGGAAAGACAACATATTCCAGTGGTAAAAACAATTATTGGCTCATCTCCATACTATGAGCAGCTATCACGCTTTTCGGAGATAACACGGCCAAACGGAGTTGGTAGCTCATGCAAGCACCCTACCAAACACTATATTAAAACCAAGTCAGGCCCTCCGGTGTCGCAGAAACCAAGACGTCTTTCACCCGAGAAGCTGCAAGCTGCGAAGAAAGAGTTCGATGCAATGCTGAAACTTGGTCTCGCTTGACCATCACAGAGCCCATGGGCGTCACCGCTGCACCTGGTGCCAAAGAACCAAGGCGAGTGGAGACCATGCGGGGATTATCGTGCTTTGAACGCTGTTACCGAGCCAGATCAGTATCCAGTCCGCCACATCCAAGATTTTTCTCAAGTTTTGCGCGGTAAGACCATATTTACTACTCTCGATTTAGTAAGAGCATTCAATCAAATACCGGTAGCCGAGGAAGACATACCGAAGACTGCTTTGACAACACCTTTTGGCTTATATGGGTTTCCGTTCATGAACTTTGGCCTGCGAAATGCTGCGCAGTCATTCCAGCGGTTTATGGACAAGGTACTTCGCGGACTAGAATATTGCTATGCGTATATAGACGATATTCTAATTGCGTCAACATCTCCAGATGAACATTTACAGCACCTAGAGGTAGTTTTCCAACGTCTTCGCGACTATGGGGTCGTGATCAATCCGTCAAAATGTGTTTTTGGGCAAACAAATGTCAAATTCATCGGCTATCTAGTATCCAGCAACAGTACGCGACCACTTCCGGAAAAGGTGGAAGCAATAAACAACTACCCTCTTCCACCGACAGTGGAAAGATTACTACAGTTCTTGGGTATGCTGAATTTTTATAGGAGGTTTATTCCCAAAGCTGCCGAAATCCAAGCCTCGCCTCACGAACTTCTTCATGGCAACAAGAAAGGGAAAGATCAAGTTGCGTGGTCGGCTACAACCGAAGCTGCTCTTGAAGAGTGTAAAAAGAGCACAGAGCATGCTACTTTACTAGCACATCCAAAAATTGTATCCAAGCTTGCAATGTTCACCGATGCATCAGATTTTACCATTGGCGCCGCATTGCAACAACAAGTAGAGAGAGACTGGGAACCGTTGGCGCTTTTCTCAAGAAAACTGAGCTCTACCCAACGCAAATATTCAGCATATGATCGAGAATTACTTGCAATATACGAAGCAATTAAGTACTTTCGTCACATGGTCGAAGCACGTTTATTTACAATATTCACAGATCAGAAACCGATGACTTATGCTTTTCGTAAATAGAACAACCAATGCTCTCCTTGCCAGTTCCGCTATCTAGATTTCATAGGTCAGTTCTCAACAGATATTCAACATATATCCGGTGAGAGCAATGTAGTTGCTGATGCATTGTCGCGCATTGAAGAACTTAATACAGCGCTTGATTTTGAAGCACTGAGTGCCGCACAAGAAAAAGATACAGAGCTGGAAGCTTTAATCAAAAACAAGAAGTCTGAACTGCAGCTGAAAAAAGTTCAACTACCAGGAGCTAACACCGAGCTTTTCTGCGATGTCTCAACTGCAACAGTCCGTCGTTTCATTAGTCAACCATTCCGAAAAGCTGCATTTAATAACATTCACAGACTGTCACATCCGGGAAATAACGCTACTGTCAAGTTAGTGTCGCAACGATACGTGTGGCCGTCAATGAAGAAAGATTGCCGAGCATGGGCACGAAGCTGTCTCGAGTGTCAGAGACCAAGAATCACCCGTTATGTTTCAACAACTCCTGGATCATTCCCTCGTCCTACTGCTAGATTCGAGCATGTCCATATTGATATTGTAATTATGCCGAAGTCAGAAGGTTTCCGATATTGTCTCATTCGCGTTGACAGATTCTCTCGATGGCTGGAAGCTATCCCGATGGAGGATCAAGAAGCCGCCACCGTCGCACGAGCTTTCTACAATAACTGGATTGCAAGATTCGGAACACCGCTGAGAATCACAACCGATCAAGGCTGACAATTCGAGTCACATTTATTTAAGCAATTAACTCGTTTGACTGGCGCGATTCACATGCATACTACCGCATATCATCCGGCAGCCAACGGGATGGTGGAACGTCTTCATCGGCAATTAAAAGCTGCCATAAAATGCCACCAGAACTCAAAATGGACCGAAGTGCTACCAACAGTATGGCTGGGTATCAGATCAGCCTGGAAAGAGGATCTAAAAGCAATAACCGCCGAGATGGTATACGGAGAGCCACTTCGCCTTCCAGGAGAATTTTTATGTTCTCGTTCAACGGACCTTGAAGGAGCCAACAACGGAGACTTCATCACAGAGTCTCGCCTGAGTATTCATTTAGATTCTCAATATTGTTTAGTAATAGATTGGTTCATGCTATTCTCACATCTCTTTCAGTTGAATAAATTTGAGTTGAGGACTTGATAAACCCAGCCAATCGAACATTTTGCTTAAGTCAACAATGAAACAAGCAATAATCAACTGATTATTATATTACGATAATGGAGCCATCAATTAATATTTTGTACTTGTTGAAAGATATAAATCATATATCACTCAATGAACATCTATTAGAGTATGAATATTCCCGATAACTTCGTATTTGAGGTTATGTAGAGAGTAATTCTACTAGAAGCTGCATTGAGCTGATGAAACACACTAAGCTTGGGTGTGAACGACGATAAAAATATCGATTGTCATCATTTATTTCTTGAAAAATGTAAATTATAACATATTATTGAAATGGACTGTATGTAAATATTCTGTATAATACATATCATTTTATTACAATATTGAAAGTCACTTATTTCTTATTTAGTGTGGATGTACCTTTTCACTTGGTATACAAAATTGGATATGAAACATTTTCTTCATGACTCTGACATATTAAGTGCATTGGGGAGAGCAGCAAATCGCAATGGTTCTGAAATTTTGATCTGTAGTTATTGACATCTAATAGTCTAGGCTCCAATGTTGATTCATTCCATGAGCTAATGTTTTAATACGTAGTATAGGCAATTCTAATGTATGCACTAGAGAAAAGAGTGTGATTGTTGGAATCATGAGTTCATTATTGTACACAGGTTGTACACAACAAACATAGCCTATATGAACTACAGAAGATAAGTACCTGAATAATGCTTTTTTCAAATGATACTCTTCTTGAAGTAGTCTTCAATAATAGCGCTGTACGAATTATTCCATTCAAACATTTGTGAGGTGTTAGCTTCACGTATCAAATAAGTAAATCAGACATAGACATATATATTGCAAAGACCATGAGATCTTCAACTAAAAGTTGAAACGTGCATTACTGCTATTAGTGGTACATTTTAGGACTGAATTTCAATAGCCCATAGATAAGACCCTTGTAAGAATAGACATATACAAACAAGATTTTAGAACCAAATTATTCCATCTACTTACATAAAGGCCTGTCAAATTGTTGGATAATGCGAGATTCATGGCTTTTTAGATATTCTTTGCCTCAAATTGTACAATTTTATTAAACGTCAACAAAATATATCTTTATATTTACAAACTACAAATACGATAAAATGGTAGATGACGTGAACGAAGATAAAATAGAATAAGAATCATTGGTTTGAACTTCCAATTTGATAATAATCGGTAATATCGATGAGAAAAATCATATATCGTATTGGAAAAAATTAATTTCTCAAGAAGTATTGGAGACACATGATATGGATATATTCTATACTACATTCTCAGATTAAACGTGATTATTCAAGAAAAGGTTTTCGTGGAAAATGTTGGTAGATGATACGGGTTGCTGCAAGTAAAAATTTGCTGTTGTAATCAGCAGATTTTAATGAATGTCATTGAAACAATCAACACAGACATCTATTCCAACAGCTGGTAACATTGTTAGGTACAGCACTAGATAGTCATAGCAGACTCGTCCGCCATCTTGGAGCCCACTGACAAGTCTGTGAAACGTTTAATATCCTTATTCTTATGATTTTGTGTAGATTATGTAGATTTCTAGATGGATAATAACAAGATTAAAATAGCAGGCAGTTGTGCATTTTGTTCTTTAAGAAATTTATCTGCTTGCATTAATTTTCTGCACAAAATCTGTAAATGTTTAGTATTCAAATTATGAAGTTAAAGTAGGTAGTATGGTGATTTCAATAAATAGGTACCTAGGTAAGTACTTAAATATTTGCTTTGGTCAAAGCAGGATAAATAATAAATAATGATAAGCACGAAAAAATAGGTTTTTTTTATAAGATATCGGTCAAGGTAATCATAGAGAATACAATAAAAAATTAAAAAACAGTTCAAATCGAATAAATCACAATAACTTGCTTCTTGTATTTGTTTTGTTAGCTCATTTGGAATTGTAGCTGGTGGTCTCATTTTTGTTTGAAGTTTCAAAATTCCTAATCCTCAAACCTCTCACAACAGTATAGTGCTCTAACAAATAATTTGCAGTACTGCAAAACTTCTGAAAATTATGACAATTTAGTAGCAAATTATTAAGAATATTACTGAAGGACAAAGATTCTTACAATAATGCTGACATATACTCTGAATAATGCACTTAGATTCTGACAATCGAACAGTTAAACTCTAAATTCAAATTGAGGTTAAGTAGCTCGGAATATATTTCTCTACATTCAAATGATGAATTGAGAAATAAAAGTTACTCATCTGTAGAATCAGAGCCCGTATCTTGAACGAATAATACAACTAGGCCCAGAACAGCCCGTCATTTGAAATTATTTTATTAAATTATATTAAAGTTCACACATCGGTAAACGGCAAACAACTGACAGTGGGCTCCAAAATGGCGGACGAGTCTGCTGTGCTTTATCTAGTGCTATATTGTTAGGTGTGACGTAGACGCTCGGGTGCGCGCGCGCAGGCGCGTGCGTAAGATAGAGTGGATAGAGATATTTTGTAAGAGTCAGATATGATTTTTTTTGGAGTGTTTGTTCATAATATCTGTTATTGAAATATATTGTAATTGTGAAGAACAAGAGTGTTTTGTTGAATATAAAAAAATCGGATGACGAGTAGTCAGATGATACAACAACTGTTAGCATTTTCATTGCTACATTCATCAATTTCATTATTTTGAATAATCCCTTAATATTGTATCCGATTGAATAGACACTTTGAACAACTTATATTTAGTTAATGAATGATTTTACTGTTCTCATCAACAAGACTGCAACAGCAACTTCTTTGTTATAATCAAAAGGCCATTATTTTCACCATTATTTTCATCAACATTAGTATTGCTATAATTGGTAGTTTGGACATTTCAGTTACCTTATACTGTTGCTTTAAGGCTACGACCAAATTGTATACTCAAATCCACAATTTCATTGTTGGAATAAGTAATTTGATTGTTGTATTCAATAACATTTCTATTATAATCACATTACTCTTTCGAACTACTATTGTTATTGTAATGGTTATCATGATCTTATAATCAACAATAATTCCTGAGTAGAAATCATCGATTGTAGATTATCACGGGCAACAATTATTTGTTGTGATCAACTCAATTTTGATTTTAATCGTGAAGTTATTGCTAATTCATGAGATAAACGATAAAAACTTATTGTTGTCATTTACTCAATTCCAGCTGTGATCAATGGTTGATTGTTGCAATCGATGGACTGACTATTCAATGGATATTGTACTATTGGTATAATCAACAAAAAATGCTACGTTATAGTCATTATCAACAATTTATGATTACGATCACCTTATCTTTCATTGCTATCAACAAAATATTGTCTTAATCAGCCCATCTATTGTTCTGATCAACCAGCAATGATTTATTGATAGCAGTGAACAAAAATAATCCCTGAATCTTATTCTCATCCACTCAATCATTATAAAGATGAGCAAAATATTGTTGCAATCGATTGCAAACTGATAGCTGTGATCATTCAATGATCACTGAAGTGAGAAAAGCTGTTGGCATCAATATCAATTTCAAAATACAGAGCGTAGATGATTTTATCCAGCAATCCAGAGTTGTTTTCTGATTTATTTCTATTGTGGTCAAAAATAAAAACCGATTGGTTCTATATTCGAGCAATTTATTATTGATCTTTGAATGCTGTCTTAGATGTGAAATATGAGTCAGCATAACAACTGAAACGTTAATCATATTTACCAGTTTTTCTGAATGAATAAATTGAAGCTACTAAATTGGGTCATAACTTTGATTTGATATTAGACAAATTCGCTTTAAATTCAGAATATCCTTGGAGATAACTTTGAAGCCAATTTGCTTCTTGTAATAAAATTTCACACACATATATTAGCTTTTTCCACAGCTGTGAGTAAATTAGGCATTTCGCGCATCGCAAACAATGCGAATACATTAAAGGCATTAATGAATTATTTCAACGATTCTACGTACATCTAATTATATTTTACTCTCGTACATATTTCGCTATTTTTTATGATCTATTGATTGGCAAAAATGTGAGTCACTATCTCAAAAACTGCAAGAAGAGTACCGGAAAC
Organism: Dromius quadrimaculatus; assembly: GCA_963989225.1. Taxonomy (NCBI): domain Eukaryota; kingdom Metazoa; phylum Arthropoda; class Insecta; order Coleoptera; family Carabidae; genus Dromius; species Dromius quadrimaculatus. The sequence goes on from OZ022330.1 coordinate 33,181,362, forward strand.
ATTTGACATGAAAGTGAGGATCATAGCGTTTTTGCTTGTGTGGAAATAAACATCTCGAGAGAGGTTTGAATTCTCCAAATTACATTAAAAATAAGAAAAAATCCTAATTCAACTCGATCATTGTGTCACACCGTGTATCCTGATTATTTTACAACGGTCGAAATTGATGAGAAAATGAACTTATTGAATGGCTTATAAATCGGGTGTAGAAGACAATGAAGAAGAAATGTGTATTATTGTGATGACCACTCAATACTCTTTTCCGCTATTGGTATGCAACTCAATTTGAAATTAGAATTGAAATCAATCACTGAGATGCATCCACAAGAAAGTATGAGGACAGTTGCCGCTTTCAATGAATCTCTACGTTTCAGACCCTACTGAGCCCAAAAAAACATAATTCAAAATAAAATCAGTCTAGTTCTAATACCACGATTACTTGAGGAAGCCTAGGAATTTTTTACTGAAATTTTATATTCAAGTTTTTTTTATCAAAAAAATAGGTTCATATTCATGAATAAGGTATTTTCAATCTGTGGTACCAGAACTTATTCGATGGGACTTTTGAGTTCTTCACGTTTATTTTATGAACGGTAGTACTTATTCAAGAATATGATGGTATATTGTGCAACAAGTGCGATAAGTTGTCGATTGCCCACGAGAGCGAAGTGGGCAATCGACAAGACCGCACGAGTTGCAGATACTATTTTTTATTACGAATGCGGGATAAGTACTATTTTGCGCTTATTTCTCCGAGCGATAAATGGTTTGCGTGCGACAAGTAAACTTGTCGCACTCAAATTATACTTGGTGCAGTCAAAAGTCAAAGGGCCATTTACCGCCCAGAAAAACGTGCGCAAAATAGTACTTATCCTGCATAAGTGATGAAAAATAACTTAAGATTGATACCTGGATGAGTTGTCACAATATTTACCTGGAACATTTCCCAAAATAATCAGCAGTTTTATTATATTTATTATAAAATTCCATAAATTCTTTTGGAGTAGAGAAATAATTATTATTAATGTGAAATAAGAATCATTTCTACTTATATTTGGACATCGCATGCCGAAGTTTGACGATGGTAGCGTTGACGAAGCGTTCGACAAAACATGTTGCAAATTAAAAAGAATAACATGAATATATAAGGAAAAAATGATGTTCGCTAACTCTTACATTGTTGCAAACTTGATACATAAAGTTAAGTATTTTTACAGCGGTATTAGCAATTTGTAAAACTTCTGCAGTTTTCGATGCAAAAAAAAAGCATGTAAATTCACGCATCACGGTCTTATATACAGGTCTTAACACTAGCATCTCACTACCATTGGTAAGGGATTGACTCTTACTTGAGTATTCAGTTATTATCAGTTCCCCAAGATGTGAGAAGCTGTATTATATTGTAGTTGATGATTATAAATCTACTTATAATAATAGTTCAAGGGAGATTATTATTATGAAGTATTAGATATTCTATTGCTATTTGACAGCAATATTTTGAATATTATTGATATTGATCGCTATATATCAATTAATCTTGGGATGTAGAATCAAATATTCAACCCAGACTTGAATGATTCGAATCGCTGTTTCTTGTCTTTCTGATGCACATTTTCTGTTTCTCTCGTACACCTATTCTGTCGATCGTAACGCCGTCTGTAGTAGTTCAAATAACTAATGAGCTGCTTCAATAATGAATACCCTCACTGATAACTATCACGACCTGTGTATAATATTGGAAATTGTGCGGCAAGGGTGGTTATTTTGAAAAGATAGTTTTACTAGAGGAACAATCTCGCCATCTCGTCGCTAATCCTCAAAAGGGGCGAAATCAATGATTTTCTTGAGGATTTATTTATTCACCTAAATACGATTGGAAACTGTCAATCAGTGTAATCACGGGCAGAGAAAAGTGTAAAAATATTATGAAGCAGGGGAATTACGTGAGCTCAATTCACATTCGAGATTGATCTTGTACGTACAGCAAACTTGACAAAAATGCAAAGAATCTTGTACAGTAATAAGAGACTTACTCCGTTGACTCAGTGTGGTATAGCGGTTATCACGCATGACCGGAAATCATGAGATCTCGGGTTCGAATCCCGGCGCTGTACAAGACTTTTTCAAAAATTAATTTACTTACATTCAACCGTCTGGCTTATTACGGATTCGCCAACTAGATTTACATTCAGAATATTAACATGAGAGTTAATTACTCACGAATGTCAGCGTTGTCCTCCATTGTCAAAGACACAAAAATGTGTCGTCTTTGGAGCGTACAGCAAACTTGACAAAAATGCAAAGAATCTTGTACAGTGTTGGGAGACTTACTCCGTTGTCTCAGCGTGGTGTAGCGGTTATCACGCATGACCGGAAATCATGAGTTCTCGGGTTCGAATCCCGGCGCTGTATAAGACTTTTTCAAAAATTAATTTACTTATATATATATTATACAAAGATATATATATATATATATATATATATATATATATATATATATATATATATATATATATATATATATATATATATATATATATATATATATATATATATATATATATATATATAGATAGACTTTCTTCATTTAAATTTGCCGCGCTTTATGATTATGTGCGCCCTTCAACTAACTCCTGCTAGATGGAAGAGTAGATAAGATGACGAGCAGATTTTTGAAGATTTGAAAACAAGTAAAACAAAGAGTGATAATAATAAACTTTAATTGTTGTTTCTTCTGTTTTGCAGATGACTTTGTTATAAATGTAACTAGTGTGAATACTAGCTATTAAATACTCTTGTTTTACAGAGAAACCAAACTGATTATTATTATCAATAAAAATTTAACCTTCTTATAAAACAACAATTTTGTTCATGATGTCGAAATTACAGTTTGAATTTATGGTAGCAGCTTCACCAAAAGATACTAAAACAAATGTAATTGCCATGTACTCAATTTGTACAGAGGATGGAAAAAAAAAATATATTGCCAGAAGAATTTAGGTATATGGGAGATCATGTAGAATTGAAAAAAAACAAACAATTATACAAAACTAGTTAATTCAATAAAGAGAAGAAATCAAGTTAGTAAAGTGTGGATTACAAGGACAAAAGAATTGAAGGAGACATACATAGATGGAGATGGAAATCTACAATTTGAAGATCAATATTTAGAGGAAATAAATGAAGAGGATACAAACAAAGTACAAGATCATAATCTAAGAGAGATACTAGAAAAACTGATGGGAACAACACAAAATAAACATAAAGAAAAAAACTTAAAAGAAATATCAGAGAAACTTTTGATGGAAAAATTTTCAAGCAAAAATACCAATGCTAAGCAGTGGATGGAAAGCTTTGGAAAGGAGTGCTCTAGATTTCAAATAGATAAAAGTGAGGATAAAATTGAGTTATTGAAAATATTTTCGGATAAACCAAGTTTACATTGGCACTCTTCTACACTCATAAGATTAACAGTAAATGCTGGTTGGTTAGAATGGAAAAAAAGATTTTTAGAATGCTTCACAGACAATGGATGGAATAATGTCACTTATGCACTATCATTTAAATATCGAGAAGCTCGGCTAACTGATTATGCTTTGAAAAAAGAGAAACTTCTGATAGATTTTAACAAAGATATGGATATTAGGTCACTTATAGCATTAATAGCAGTAGGGTTACCAGAATTTATATTGAACAAAATTGATGAGGCAGAATTAAAGGAAACAACAGACTTATTTAATGAATTGAGACAACTCGAATGTCTAGTGAACAAGAAAAACTTTCAAAAAAAATTCACAATAAATTCTCAAAAAAAAATATGAAGAGAAGAAACCTTGTAAGACATGTGTAGATTTAAGTGAAGGTGTGAGACACCACCCTAATGAAAAATTTTGGTTCAAGAAAAATGAAGAAAATAGAGAAAGAAGCACTACAACAAAAAAGGTAAATAACAACTCTATCCTAGATGTAGAAATTTATGATGAAACAAAAAACGAATAAGCACACCACCAATTGAATTAAACATTGTATCGGAAGATAAAATAACAATAGAAGGGATCTATGACTCAGGATCTCAAATTTCATTAATTAATAAAAGATAGATAATAACTACGAAAAATAATAATGGAGATAAGAACAAAATACAATTAAAAACAATTAGTGGTGTGTCACTCACAAAAGGATTAACAAGAATCAAATTGAAAATTTTCGATATTGAGAAAGAAGTAGATGTGTTTATTGTAGAAAATGAGGATTTTCATGATTTTTTGGTAGGCCTAGATATTATAAAAAAATTTGAATTAGGGCAAGATGAAAATCTAAAAATATGTCAAAAAAGAGTGCAAAGAGAAGATATAAAAGGAATAAATTCCAACGAACATGTTAAAGAGAGAGATTGTAGAATAGACTTAAATCATTTAGATAATGAACAAAAAATCAAAATAGAACAAATGATAGAAGAATGTAAAACAATATTTGCCAAAGATAAATATGATATAGGAACTGTGAAAGACTTTGAAGCAAGAATAGATCCCTTGGTTATTAAATTTTGTAATAAAAGACCATATAGATGTACAATTGAAGACAGGAAAGAAATAGAACAGCCGATGGCAAAACTATTGGAGAAAAGCTCAATTAAGGAGTCATATAGCCTATTCGCTGCACCAGTGACTCTAGCATTAAAGAAAGGTGAAGGAAAGACCAGAATATGCATTAATTTTAGAGATTTAAATGAAATTGTGACACCCCAAGTTCAACTTTTTCCATTTATTGATGACCTATAATTGAAGCTAGAAATTGTGAATATTCTACATCACTAAACATCAATCCAGCATTTTGGTCAATACCAATAAGGATAGAAGATGGAGATAAAACAAGCTTCATAACTCAAGAAGGACATTATCAATGGACTTGCCTACTATTCGGTTTAGGAACAGCACCGGCAATCTTCCAAAGAATCTTATCAAGTATACTAAGAAAAAATAATCTCAAGAACTTCACGAAGAACTATATATATGATATATTAATATTTTCAGAGACTTTTGAAAAGCATATAAAGCAAGTTTTGGACGCCACAATAAAAGAAGGCTTTAGACTGAAATTAGAAAAATGCACGTTCGCATCCAAATCAATCAAATATCTCGGACAAATAATAGAAAATAATACAGTTAGACCAATCAAAGACAACTAAGTATCAATACATAATTTTCCTACCCCAAAAACACAAAAGAATATCAGACAGTTTCTAGGTGAAATAAACTTTTATCACAAATACATTCCGAAAATCACAACAATACTAGATCCATCACATAGACTGTTGAGAAAAGATGTAAAATTCAATTGGTCTGTAGATTGTGAAAAATCATTTACAGAAATAGGAAAATTATCATGTTCTCAACCAGCGCTAGGAATATTCGATAAAGATTTGCCTATTAAGATATCTACAGATGCTTCAATAGAAGGTATGGGTGCAATACTGGAACAAACACAACAAGATGGAAAGGAAAAACCAGTAGCCCATTTCTCAAAAAAATCAAATGAGACGCAAAAAAGGAGAGAAGCTATATATTTGGAATGCTTAGCAATGAAAGAAGCGATAAAATATTGGGAGCACTGGTTGATAGGAAGAAAATTTGAAGTGTATTTAGACCATAAACCTTTAGAAAACCTTAACATAAAAACGAAAACAGACTAAGATTTAGGTGACTTGACATATTATTTGTCTCAATTTGACTTCAACATAATATACATACCAGGAAAATTCAATATTGAAGCGGACTGTCCCAGTAGAAATCCAGTATTAGAGTCAAAGAAAGTACTCAGGAAATGTTAAAAATGGTGAAAATGATCCAACTACAGAAAATTAAAAAAGATCAGGATGAAAATATTGCACTGGAAGAACTAAAGGAAAAAACAAGAGATGAACATGGGATAATTTATAAACAAAGTAAAAATAAAGAGAAGATAATATTATCAGAGAAACTGAGTATCGAATTAATAAGAAATACACATATAGATTAGTGTCATATTGGCATGAGACAGATGATAAATAGAATATGTCCATATTATACTTCAAAAATATCAAAAGAAAATATACAGAAAATATGAAACATGTGATATTTGTAAAAAAAATCAATCTAGAGGTCAAACGAAGTATGGATTAATGTCTCAATTAGGACCAGCAACAAAGCCGAGATAGTGTCGATTGATACGATTGGTGGATTTGGTGGTCGAAGATCAACGAAAGATACCTCCATCTTTTAGTTGATCACTATTGGTAACTGAAATTAACTTGTAGCCACCTAGCGGTTATAAGCGGAACTATATTGTAAAGTGGATTCAACCTTAATTTCCATATGATCATATGTTATGTTAATGGCTTTGTTAGCAATATTTAATGGTTTTTTTGAGGTTGTTTATATGAAATTTTATACTACAATAGTTTATATTGGATTTGTTGCAATTAATTCAGGGAAAAATACTTGGTTTTCGACTTTATGGTTAAATTACATAACCTCATTGCTATACTGAAATTAGTCTTTCTCAAGATTTTACTCTTCAAAATATGGACTCTAAACGAAGAAGTGCTAAAAATTGTTGTGTTTATAGATGTCATTCCAAATGTAGTTGAATTGTTGATTTGAGTTTCCATAAATTTCCTAAGAAGGGAAAAGGGTAATGTCGGTAGTAAATAAATTTGAAGACTACGATCCAGTTCATAAACAAGCTATGCGGATTAGAAAAATTTGTACAGGGAAAGCTAGAAGCTGGAATGCACAATACAAAAATGTCATAAATACTCTCCTGTAATATTATTTTCTTTGAAGCTATGGATTTCACAACCTCATTCAGACTTCCAGTTACAACTAAAATTCATATATAAATAAAAAGATTCTAAAAGAAAAAACTGAATGTTAAAAAAGTAGAAAGCCAATACTTTCTCACACAAATGGAATTGAATTGAATCATTCAACGAAATATGAGTATTTCTTTGCTGAATATCAACGTATTTACATTGTAAATAGATTACAAACTTGCCGTAAGCCACTTTTGATCCACCATTTTGTAAGCACAGTGCTGCCGCCAACGGTAATTTCAGTTGCCAATACAAGATACGCATACATATTAACGTCAAGAACTCAAGCTGCAAGTGATTTTATAAGAATAGTTCAAAATACATTAGGAATTAGCAAGATAAATACAATATTAACAGATCAATATCCAGGACTCAACTCCAAAGAATTCAAAAATTACCCAAAAGAACAAGACATCAGACTTATTTATACAGCCTTAATTGCACCTTTTTCAAATGGCCTAAATAAAAGATTGAACCAAGCAATAGTCAATAAAATAAGATGTAGAATTAACGAATCTAGAGAAAAGAAAGCTTGGACAACGATAGCAAGAGAATGCGTTGATAAATATACCAAAATCGAGCACTCAGTTACAGGTTTTACACCAAAATACTTACTAGATGGCATTCACACAAGTTTGTTACCCAAAGAATTGAAGGAATATAGAAGTGCGGGAGACTGGAAAAAAGATAGAGAATTAGTTCTACAAAACACTATGAAATCACACGAATACAATAAAAAATTATTTGACAAAAACAGAAAAGAAAATGAATTCAATATTGGTGATTTATTATATACTGAAAACGGAGATAGATTGAATAGAAAAAATTTAGATGAGCTTAGGATTGGACCATTCAAAATAACAGAGAAAATATCAGATACGATATTCAGAATCAAAACTGGAAAAAAAATTAAGAAACAGGATTATTCCACAAAATTAAATTGATACCAACATATACAATAAATGATAAAAATTCTTGAGAGAATTTTCACGAAGGGAGGGAGGATGAAATGTAAAGAAAGACTCTCTTCATTTGAATTTGCCGCGCTTTATGATTACGTGCGCCCTTCAACTAACTCCCGCTAGATGGAAGAGTAGATGAGATGACGAGCAGATTTTTGAAGATTTGGAAATAATACGCTAATTAAGTAAAGCAAAGAGTGATAATAATAAACTTCAATTGTTGTTCCTTTTGTTTTACAGGTAACTTTGTAATTAATGTAAATAGTGTAAATAAAAGCTAATAAATACTTTTGTTTCACAGAGAAACCAAACTGATTATTATTATCAATTTTCATTTTAGACCCTACTAAAGCCTAAGAACATAAACTTTGTGTTTTTGAAGGAAAGTAAGACCCAGTTTGTGGATTAGCTTTCTTCAACTAGTGGTAACAAAACCTTGTTCATGGAGCCTCTCAATTTTCTGCGTTCATTTTATAAATACATAGTATTATTCATCATAAAACTTAGAATGACTAGAATTTTTTCTTGAACAATTTGACCCAACATTTACCTGATACACTCCTCGAAATTATCAGTGGCTCATTTATTATTACCAGAACTCTAATTATTATAAAATTCGTTATACTTTTCTTGAGCAAAGTATTAATGAGAATCACATGTGGAATACAAATTATTATTATTCATATCTAACAGAAATAAGTTCATTAATTTAAACCAGTGATAGTTCTTGTCAAGCCTAGCAATTTTTCTTTGTTACTTTTTCCCGAATTCTTATCTTTTTTCAGCATTTTTTCTCCCCTATAATTTAACGAGTCGTTCAGGTGCATAGTTATTGAATCCAGGATCAAGTAGCAGTTGCAATAGGACAATAATTGAATTCGACATAATGTGAGTTATCCATTCCTTCAAATAAATTTTGGAATAAAATCAATCATAAATTAATAATTCTGTCTACGATTCCACGGGCAGTTCAGGATTAGCTTAGCGAATTTATTTGGAACGATCCCCGAATTGTCATTTTTCACTGAGAATTGAATTATTGTGGTTATGCCAATGTATTTAGTGTCAGAATATTATACACTTATACATTATGATGAGAATACCATGGAATATTTGGAACCTAGGTTTATCTGTAACGTAAAACAGCAGATGAGATGAATGAAACACATTAATTTATGAATGGAGCACCTGTGTATTAATTTCTCTCATATTATTACAAACTTCACACTCAGGTCGTTTCAATAAAGTATGCCCCGTGAATTGATCTGTTGAATAAATGAAATATTGTATCATATATTTAAGAAAGAAAAATAAATTCAACTTTTATGTGTATATATGTGTGTAAATGTGCTTTTGAGGCAGCCGATAATAATTTCGAAATAAACGGAACTTATCGCTAGAATCAAAAGTGAAGCAGTTCGAATGTATAGACAAGTGCCGTGTGATACTGTATAAATCAAGTGATTGATGACTAAATAATATTAGTGATAGAAAATAAGAGTATAAATTCATCAGTTCTGTGACCTTAAACAGCTGTCAGTGAAAACAAAACGGAACAGGCAGGTAACGCGCAAGCGTTTTGCCTGATAATTAGTGACTAAAAACACAGGACCGTAATAAATAATATTGTGCAACAAATTTGAGATGAAAAACAAAGTGAATCTGGGGAATGGATAAATGAGCTAGAGGGAAGGAAGAGAGAGATTAAGAGAACATATTTAGAAAAAGTAAAAATGTGATTAGGTCACCTGAACAGAGGAAAAGAGAGGAAATATCCAAAAGTAAACCAAATCAAAACATAAACACGGAGGAATACACAACAAATACAGAAGAGATAGAGGAGTTGGAAGAAATGATGCAAAAAATGATGAGTAAAATGGATGAGAATACGGAAGATTTGAAACAAGAAATAGAAGAGATTATGATGGAGATGGAGAAGAAAGAAAACAGTTGGAGAAAGGAGAAGAATATTTTAACAGAAAGAATAGAGAACTTGGAGAGAAAACTTGAAAATGAAGAAAGAGCAAGGAAAAAGAATAATATAATAATAAAGGGATTGGAGCTGAGGTCAAACACAGCAGACGAAATGGCAAACTGGTTGGAACAAATGCTAGAAATCAAAGTAGATGTAGAGAATATGGAAACTCTGAACAAAGGTGAGGTGAATGAATTCATGAGAGCAGAATTACCAAATTGGGAGCAAAAGCATTGAGTGATGACTAAGAAAAACGGTCTGAGAAATACAAATATATATTTAGACAACGATCTTACTTGGGAAGGAAGGAAAATTCAAAGAGAAATAAGAAGTATAGCAAAAGAAGGAAGAAATGAAAGGAAAAATGCTAAAAGAGGATATCAGAAAATAACGAATGATGGAAAAGTATACAAATGGAATAAACAGGAGAATGGAGTTATTCTACAAGAAATAGTGGAACAAAATAACTACTCAAAAAACTGATAACACACAAAATAAGAAATACGGATAAAACGGAGACGAATCGGAAACGGAAAAGGTGATTCTGATAGGATCATGGAATATGAAAAGTATAAATGGAAAGGAAAATGAATTAATTGAAGAATTTGAAAAGGCTGACTTGAAAATATTAGCGATAACTGAAACAAAGAAAAAGGGAGAAGGAGTTGTGAAATTAGCTTATAACCATATATTAATTCATAATGGGGTGGAAAATAACGAAAGAGCAAGAGCAGGAGTAGGTTGCATAATACACGAAACATGGGAACAGACAAAAAGAGAATTTAAATGTATAAACGAAAGAATATTGATAGTCAAAATAGAAGATAACAACAAATTGACAGGAAATATTATAATAGTTTATGGGTCATGCGAAAATGAAAATAAGGCAGGAAAGGACGAATTCTGGGAAACTCTGCAATACGAATATGATAAATTAGAAGAACCTATGTTTATAACTGGAGATTTTAATGCGAAAGTGAGAAATAATAACGAAGGAATCGAAGAAATAATGAGGAAGCACGGAGAATAAGGCAAGAATTACAACGGAAACAGACTCACGGATTTCTGCATTATCAATGAGTTAAAAATACTGAATACTTTCTTTCAGCACAAAGATATTCACAAATATACTCGCGAAGTGAAAAGTCGGAACGAAAAATCAGTGTTAGATTACTTCCTGGTACAAAAGACGCAAATGAGGAAAGTGAACGATGTAAGAGTCAAGAGAGGATTCGAAATAGGGAGTGACTACTTCCTTACGATGGCAACACTAAAAATAATGGAAAATAGAAGACAAGAAATGATAAAAAAGACCAAAAGTGACACCGGAATAATAAAATATAGTATAGATCGACTGAAAGACACAAAAATAAGAGAAAAGTTTCAGGAAAGCATGAAGGAAATGATTAGAGTTGCGCCTAAGCCGGATTGTAACAATGTGGAAGAAATGTGGAAGAAATTTAAACACATAATAATGGAAGCAACAGAAAAAGCATGTGCAAAGACAAGAAATAGAAATCATAGGAAGCAAACACACTGGTGGAATGAGGAGGTAAGAGAAGAAGTGAAAAAGAAAAAACAAGTGAAGAAAAAATTCTTAAACACCAAGAAATCAGTAGATTACGAACATTATAAGCAACAAAGTAAAAAAGTGAGAGAGGTAATCAAAAAAGCCAAGATGAAAAGCTTGGCAGAATTTGGCGAATCGATACAAGAGAGCGTCAAGGAAAATAAAAAGTTATATCACAAGGTAATAAAAAATGCCAAAAAGGAATATAAGAGAGAAAAGCGAAATAATGAACAGGTGGAGAGAACATTTCCAGGAACTATTAGAGGATAACGAAATAAGGAGAGATGAGGAATTGATCAAAGAAGAAAAAGAATATGCAGAAATCAAGACATTAGAAAGTGCAAAAGGAAACATAACAATGGAGGAACTGAAATTAGCACTACATAAATTGAAAAATGGAAAAGCTCCTGGACATGATATGATAAAAGCCTAACAGATAAAATATATAGATGTAGAGGGAGAACAAGTATTACTGTTTATACTCAACAATATATGGAAAGCTGGTAAAATACCCAACGACTGGGAAAAAGCAGTAATATTTCCTATATTCAAAAAAGGGGACAGTAGCAACTGCAACAACTATACGGGCATTTCATTACTATGTACAACGGCGAAAGTATATGAAGCCATACTACACAATGAAATAAGAAAATTGACAGAAGCAATACTTGAGAAAACACAGAGCGGTTTGAGGAGCGGACACTCAGTGCAAGACCATATATTTACGATCAGAAAAATGATAGGAATAACGATGAGGCAGGATAGCAAAGTATATGTAACATTCATAGATATTGAGAAAGCTTTTGACAGAATACAGAGGGAGAAGATGTGGAAAATCTTGGAAGAGAGGAAAATAGATAAACAACTATTACAAGCAATTGAAAGCATTTACAGAAGAACATCAAATTACATACGAACAGGAAACGGAGTATCAGAGGAATCCACAACCACCCAAGGACTACGATAAGGGGGAGCTCTGAGTCCAATATTATTCATCATATATCTAGACAATATCATGAAGAGAACAAAGAACAAAACAAAGGCAATTGAAAAAGGACATTACAAACTTGGAAGAATTACTTTGACAGAATGTGCATTCGCAGATGATCAGGCAATTTTCGCTAAAAGTGAAAAAGATATGCAGCATAACTTGAATGTGTGGGATGAAGAACTGCATAAACATGGAATGAAGATCAATATAGAAAAAACAAAGATCATGGTAATAGCCAAAGAAAATATAGCAACTAGTATATCACTTAATGGAAAGACGATAGAACAAGTAGAAACGATCACAAATCTAGGAGCTGCAATAAATAGTAGAGGAAGTATGGAGCCTGAAATTAATAAGAGAATCCAGGCGGCGAATAAAAACTACTACGCTATGAACAAAGCAATTCTAAAAAACAAGCATATTTCAAAAACCACAAAAATGGCTGTATATCAAACAATATACAGACCAACACTTATTTACGGAAGTGAAACTTGGGTCCTTGATCAAAGAGGTCAAAGTAAGATACAGGCGACTGAGATGAGATTTTTGAGAAGGATAGAAGAAGTTCGAAGAATTGACAAAGTGAGAAACGAAGAAATAAGACAGAATCTACAGACCGAAAGTATACAAAATACAATAGATAAAAGACAGCTAGCATGGTACGGCCACATAATAAGAATGCCAGAAAACAGACAAGTTAAACAAGTGTGGAATGCAAGATACCCAAAGAAGAAAGGAAGAGGCAGACCAAGAAAGAATTGGGAAAGTTCGATACAAGAAATATTGAAAAGAAATAGCATCAGTAATAAGCAAAGAGAAAGGCTTTGGACAGGAAGCAATGGGAAGAAATAATTCAAAAATAAAATTAGAGAACTAATAATCTCGACACCCGAAAGGGTAACAGAGATTTGAATAGATAATAATAATAATAATAATATTTCAGGAAATATTTAAAATCAATCACCAAATTCAGTTTGATACATTTATAGGTTATATTTTCTGTTCTTCAAGAATATGATCTTCAAAATTTCATGTAGCAATATATCTATTGAATTATTCAGTGAATTAATCAATTCAGAATTGCATTGCATTCAATATTCCACCGTTTTCTTTAAATAAATCGTTGAATGATTTCCTCTCTATGTTTCTGATCTGTTTCTGATGAAGTGAGTTGGGAACAGCAGCTACTTTTTGAACTGCTCGTAGATGGCAGCACAGTCTGACACTCCTGACACAGTTTCAGACAATTCAAATCAGGTGATTCAAGTGCAATGAAGCTGTGCAGACTACTTATGTTTAAGGAATTTACTAACCGAAAATATACGTGAAATTCCTGAATGAAAATCAAATTCCTTAAAAATGACATAAAAATACGACTGAAAGACCAAATTGTTGATTACAGAGACAAATTCAGTCTTTCTCCCAACATATGCAAGAATAGAAATATCGAGGTGAGTGGATATCAATGTATTGCCAGAATACTAATATTCTTTCAGTTTCAAATGAGTGATTGACAAGACTACGATAATTCAAAGTTGCAAAATACTCCTTGCAAGTGACAGCTGTCATTTTTCCAACAAATGAGATACATTCAGTTTCTTCCGGTTTGGTCGATAGCAATCATACTGCAAGGTGTACTACTAGATATTATAAAAATGCGTAATACAAAATTTAGCTATTCTACGACTGATTTTTCAGAATTTATGCGGAAAATTCAAAAAGTCTGTCATATAAAGTGCACTTCCGGCTCAGCCGATTGTAACAAAAAATAGAAGATGACCATTTTCATGCTCCAGCAATTCTAAATGCTAGATTCCAGTATCCTACGGCTGATCATTCTGGATTCATGCGAAAAATTGAAAAAAAGTCTCAAGTATAGTGCACTTCTGGCTCAGCCGATCGCAACCACAATACAAGATGTACAATAAGATTAATATAGAAGTTCTTCATGCGAAATTTCAATATGCTATGGCGAATCATTCTATATTTATGCAAGAAATTCAGAAAAAAGTTTCAAGTAAAGTGCATTTCTGGCCTGGCCGATTCTTACAAAAATATCAGATAACCATTCTGATACAACGTCAAGTAAAAATACTAAATTTCAACATGCTTCGGTTTATCATTCTGGATTTATTAGAAAAATTCGAGAAAAGTTTCATGTAAAGTGCACTTCCGGTACGGACGATTGGAACCATAATGCGAGGTGCACAACTAGACCCTATACCAGTTTCAAATACTAAATTTCAACATGATACGTACAATCAATTTTGAGATTTGCGAGTTACTCACATGAAGCCAAAAATAGTCAAAATGGATTCAGGGAAGCTTAAAACAGATATTACCATCAACATCTTGATAGGTGAATTTTGTCGGTTTCACAATACTCACTTCTTACTTTGTACAAGTGAGTAAAAATGTTGAATAGTGGAAAATATTTTTTGCCTGAATTACGGACAATTTGTAATATTCTGTATCTTGTTTGAGCAAATTTACAGTGTGTTAACAAATGGTATTTGCAAATATATGTTTGATGCTTCCAAGGTGTAACAAATGTTTATCTCTAAACATGTGACTATAATAGGTTGTTATATCTTCTTGAGGGCCGGTCAGGACACCTTGGTGACAGAAAATATTCATAGCTGAGACTACTGGGAAACTGATAGATCAATCTTGGAATTATTCATTCTCAATTAGTGAGATATAGGTAATTATGATTTCATCTGAGACTACGATTGCCTTCCACAAGTTCGAAGAATTCTTTACAGCTTATACGATTGTTTACTTATATATATTTACGGGTTCAATTATTATATTCAATTCGTCTCATCATCATACTACATATTATTCTTCAAATAACATCATACATTGATATAATATCAAAGGACACTCTATCACTGCATATCCGTTCTCCTTCTCCAAACCTCCCTATCTTAGGCATCTTCTTTTTGCAGGTTTCTACTTTCCATTGCTTTTCTCACCTCTTAATTCCAAGAGCGTCTAGGTCTTCTCATCTTCTTTGTTCCTGGTGGTGTCCATTGGAATACTTGTTCTGGAAATCTTTCTTCTGGCATTTTCAATAGATGTCCAAACCATCTCAGACTTTTTCTCTCGATTCTATCTATTATTGTTCTTGTAACATTCATTCATTTTTGTCTATATTTGCTCCTAGATATTTCAATCTTGGTACTTGCTTGATCTTAATTTCATCATCTATTAGTACTCCACAGTTCACATCAGAGTTATCCACCACATATTCTGTTTTGGATAGACTTATTTGAAGTCCCCATCTTTTATATTCTCTATTAAGTCGCCTCAGCATGAATTCTGAATCAAAAGACTCCTGGACAATCACTACTTGCTCATCAGCAGAATGTTAAGAGAAAAGTGTGTTTTCACCAATTGTGTTGCCCATTCCTTCGCAATGTGTTTTCCAATTTTGTAATGTTGTCTCTACGTATGAGTTAAAGAGAAGCGGTGACATGCTGCATCCTTGTCCAAGTCCTTTAGGTATCATTATGTGGTCCGATAGCTGGTTTTCAATTTTAATCCGAGCCAAGTTGCTTTCGTATAAAGCTTCTATTGTTTTTAGCAGGTGATTATCCATGTTAAGATCCTGGAGTGCTTCTCAAATTTAGATCTCTTGGGTATACGCCTTCTCTAGTTCAATGAAATCTAAGTGTATCTCTGCGCCCACTGCTATTTGTTTCTTTATTACTTGATGTAGGGTAAATATATTGTCACAAATTTTATATTGAATAACTCATTTACACAGGTTCAAGTGCTGGTATTCATTTTCTGAACACGTATTTCACAATATCGCTCACGGTGACTGAACCACCGAATGAATTCCTCTCGTAGCTCACGCTCTCATATACTCAAGCCACTAATGGGCCAACATTAAATTGTCTGACAGTTGATGCCTGGCAACCACCAAACATCCAGTAACCGTAGGCTGTCTAACACGTCTGACAATTGAACGTCGACTAGGTCAATACCAACTAGGATTACAGTTATAGCGAATTCAAATGAATATTCATGTGACTTTGAATATTTTAAATTTGTGACACTATTTCCCCCTCATGGCTCGTCGTCCTCAGCGAACTCAGAATCTCGTCCTTGGTATGGCCACAACCTGTTTCCATGAACGACTTTTGGTTTCCCGTTTCTGCCCCTCCGTATGCGGAATACAACGTCGTTTACGCATTATATGAGCTCGTATGGTTCCTCCCAGTCTCTCTGCGATTTGGGACACTGTCCTTTTCTTCTCTTGGGGCTATAAAGCCCCACTTTATCGCCTTGCTGGAGCTTGGGACCATTTGCTCGCAGGTCATATCGGACCTTCATTTGATCACTGGTAGCCTGTTTGTTCTCCTGTGCAAACTCATGGACGCTCCCCAAATTGTCCTGGAGATGGCTGACCCATTCCGGAAACTGTTGCTTGTTTTTTTCAAGTGGATGTCCAACAATCATATCCACCAGTAACTGCAGCTCTCGACCCATCATCAACTAGGCTTGAGTGTACTGGATGTATTTATTGACCGCCGACCTGTACGGTAGTAGGCACAGGTAAATCTTCCTATCCCAATCATCTTGGTGGTCGTTGACGAATTTTTACAGATGATCCAGAATTGTTTCGTTAGAACGTTCCACCACGTCGTCAGTGCTGCAGTTCTTGTTTGCTGATGCCCAAAATCTTCATTACACATTTAAAAAGTTCAGACTCAAAGTTCTTACCTTGATCGGAGTGTAACTCCAATAGCATCTCAAATCTTGAAGTCACGCTCAATAAGGGCTACTGAAGATGTTTCAGCTTTTTGATTCCTTACTGGTATTACTTCCAGCTATTTGGTGAAGTAATCCATGACACTAACTAAGTACTTTTTTCTCCGTTCGGTAACAGGCAGAAGTCCAAGTATGTCCACAGCAATTCTCTCAAACAGAGAGCTCACGTTGTACTGCTGCATTTTAGCGCGCTTTCGAGCGGCAGGCCCCTTTCTTGAGTTACAGCGTTCACAAGTCTTGTAATATTGTTCCACATCTTCTCGAAAACCAACCTAGTGGAAACGTTCACGGACTTTACCACTGTCACCGTTATGCAATTGTTCCAAAATCCGCCCTTCCAAATTTTTCGGCACTATCAGTTTCTCTTTCGTTATCTTTTCATCAGAGCTCTCCCATAGTCGGTATAGTAAGTCATTACTGACTATCTGAGAATTCCATGGTGCCAAATAGGTCTTAGTGATCAAATCCATAGCTAACGTTCTCTGGAAACCAGGCTTCTGGCCAATCTTTGCCCACTTCATGATCGGCTTCAGTATAGAATCATTCAGTTGAGCCTGTTGCACTTCGTACATCGATAATACGGATACATCATGCTCAAATTCTTCCACTCTGGTGATACTCACGAATCGTTCACGTTCCTCCTGCTTACGGCAGTTATTACAATCTTCGTCACATGATCGACGGGATCGAAGATATCATTGATCCTTGGCAGGGGGTATGAGTCTTTCTCAGTCATCTCATTCAATTTCCGACAATCTACACAAAACTAGTAGAATCATCTTTTTTTTTACCAAGAAAATCGGAGAGGCCCATTGACTTGTCGATGGTTCAATGACTCCTCTCTTCTACATGTCGATTACCAGTTCTTGAACTTCGTCAATCTGGGATATAGGTACTCGCCTTGGAGACTATTTTATCGGCTGTTCATCTCCAACATCGATTTTATGCTGAACCAGATGTGTGCGCCCAAAATCACTTGAATCCTTGGCAAAGATATTCCGATATTCCAGTAGCAAATTGGGTAGTTTCTTCTTCTATTCTTCTGTTGAGTGAGTACTGCTTCTGTTGAATAAATCTTGAATTATGTGACACAATTCTCTTGAAAATGGGGCCTTCTTGATGACTGTTTCTTCAATCTTGCGAATCAACGTGACGGCCTCTAATCAACCTAACGGTGAACCTTTTTCAATTCAAACCGGACAATCCGAAACGTCTGGAATCCTGACCACCAGTTGTGAAGAGTTCCCCAGACTTCTAGCTAGTGCAACGGATTTATCTCAGCTCAATGTCCTATCAGGTTCAAAGACATACATTGCACCTCTTGGAATGTCGTCTAGCTTGAGTGAAACCACCTTTTCCGATCAAGAGGGTACCAGGAAATTTTTTGGAGCAGCAACATCCGTCACTTTCATCTTCATATTGTCGACAATGAAATGATATTTCTTCTTCATTACCAATTCGCAGGACATCGCCGTTCAGATCTAAGACACAACCAAGACCTCGCAGGAACTCGATGCCCAAAATACAATCATCCTCAATTGCAGCAATGAATGCTTGATGCCTTTTCTTCAATTTGCCAATTACAAATTTAAATTCCTCCACACTGAGTACTGGTATTCTGTCCTCATTTGCTATCATCGGTAAAATCCGCTGGTTCTGAGCACGTTCTCTTGGGTTTTGTCTTATTTTTGCAGAAGCTTTTGGTTGCACAACGGTGACATTGGCTCCCGTATCCAGCAGCATCTTGCATGGTACATTCTCCACGAAACCTTCTACAGCTGGACTACCTTCTATTTTAAGTATCTGGAGATCTATGTACTTGGGGCTCTCAATGGGAGATGCAGCCAGCGTCTGCCCTCCAAGACTGGCTAGATTCAATTTTATGACGACGAGATCGTGCCACAATCGAGCTTAGCATGACAGTCTGCGCGAACATGACCCTTCTTGCCACACTTCCAACATTTTACTCTTTTTCTCTGTTCAGGTGAGGTTGGTATAAATCGAGAAGAAGATCGCTCTTGCTGACGACTTTCTGTACAAGTCATTATCCTTGCCACCTCAGACTCTTCCTCATCGCGCTCAGGCCACCTCACTCTCTTCGCCAGTCTTGACGCCTCAATTTTTAGGGCCTTTTTTAGCGCCTCTCTCACTGTCTTCGGATTCGCTAACTAGACAGCTCGCCTAATTTCGTCGTCGCTGATGTCGTTCATAAGTTTTCTGACTGCGACATATGCCTGTGTTGAGACAGGGCAGTTTGTTGAAGACTTCCTGGCCAGACTCTGCACAGCAAATGCAAATGTAGTTAAATCTTTTTTGTGTAGTTGCGTACGATTTTGTAGCTGTCCATGTAGCAATTATTTCATGTGCCCCTCCCCGAAGCGCAGTCTCAATTCAGACGTAAGTTTCTCATAATCTAGGCGTTCTTGTTCGGACAATTCTGAGAGTGCCGCTAATGTTGTATTTTGGAGCATTGAAGCCAGTATAATAGCTTTTTTGTTCCACACTCCAACCATTATTTTCCCAAATCAGCTCCAGTTGAGCGAAATATTCATCTCAGGGAGTCTTACCATCATACGGCGTTGGTTTCGAATGAAATTGGCTGTAACTTCTTTTGGTGTAGATACTGGAACATTCTCTATCCGTAGAGCTGCGCCATCCCTATTGAGACTAGGGCTCTGTAGTTTCCCGGTAACAATCGAGTCTAATTTGGCTTCTGAATCCTATTCAACTTGCTCAACTCGACGATTTATTTCAACAAGTTTCCCATCAAATTTTTCTTGAATCTCTTGGATTTTTCCTGTTATCATTTCAATCTGCTCCGAAATCTTCCTAAATTCTGTAATCATTTCTTCTTCCACTGTCTTCATCTCTTCTGTCATGGTCTCTTCCACTGACTCACTGACTCTGTTTATTTAACTGTTTGCATCTCTTAAGCTACCGCCATCTTCATACCTTCCATAGATTCGGTCATCTTCTTCTCCATAGCTTCTGTAGATTCACACATTCTATTCTCCATGGCCTTCATACCCTCCGTATATTCGGTCATCTTCTTCTACATGGACTGCATGGGCTGAAGGCTCTGTTATTCCATTCTCCATGGCCGTTGCCGACGATTTCTGTTCAGTTACTGATGTTTGTATGAACTCCTTCATCATCTTCAGCTAATCCTGAAACTTGCTGGTGGCCATGCTTCTTGTCTTGAGCATTTACAAATGTCCCAACACAATTTTAAACACTTCACAATACTGCAAAATAATCCACTCTTCGTCGTCTGGATCGAAAATTATTCATACGGAGTTTCTCGGGATCCCATTTTTGACATGAATTTGTCACAAATTTAATTTTGAATAATTTATTCACACAGGCTACAGTGCTAATATTTCTTTTCTGAACACGTATTTTCATAATATCGCTCACAGTGACTCCTACTGAATCACCAAATGAATTCCTCCCCTGGATCACGCTCTTATATACCTAAACCGACAATGAGCCAACATTTGATTGTCCAACAGTTGATGCATGGCAACCACCGAGCATTTAGTAACCGTAGGCTGTCAATCACATCTGACAATTGAACATCAACTTGGTCAATACTAACTAGGATTACAGTTATAGCGAATTAAAATAAATATTTATGTGAACCAAATATTTGAAATATTTCACATTTGTGACGATATCATCCGTACAAAATCGTCCCTCAGTAAATCTACTTTGATCTTCTTCAATTCTATGACTAATATTCCGTCGTATTTTAGCATACATACTAGCGCTTGGCCTGCTACGCAGGCCTAAGCCCTAGGCTTCGCAGCTCGATATGTGAACCGCCTCCGGCAAAAATTCTGTCTCTATAAGATAAATTCCAAGTACATTTTTAGCCCACAAAACCCTCGTGCTCTGTATTATATTTGTGCATTCTTCCCTACTCGTGATTTTACTGTTTTTTATTGACAATTCTCAATATTATTCCATGTATTCATCAATCGGATAAATTGATTCCAACTCTTCTACGAATTACAAAGTCTAAATTCAAAACTTCACAGCGAGATAACATGTCTGTGCCATGTTTCGCATATTCTCAGTCATTGCTTTACTGTTTTCGAATACAAATTAGAGTATTAGTTATTACAACTCATGTGATCCTTCTGTTTTATTTTGACGACATACTTACATCCTTACAATTTGCTTCGCTCGTCAATTTGTATGTTATCACAATCTTTCTGTCTCCTTTGCAACTCTCACTATTATTTTGAATTGACATGGTTGATAATGCTGACTGAAATGATGCATGTACATCGAATATACAAAAAGATGGTTACTCCAGGTGGAACCGAGAATATCAAGTGGAAAAGTGAAATAGAATTTCAGTTGAAATTTTGTGTTTTCATCACTTACACCCATTATCCTGAATATTTCTCTTAGGAGAATCATTCTGTTGATTCCTTCCATGAATTAGCGTATCTGATTTCTGAGCTCAATTGCGAGATTGAA
The DNA here is from genome assembly GCA_963989225.1 of Dromius quadrimaculatus. Lineage (NCBI taxonomy): Eukaryota > Metazoa > Arthropoda > Insecta > Coleoptera > Carabidae > Dromius > Dromius quadrimaculatus. The sequence continues at coordinate 33,202,983 of OZ022330.1, forward strand.
AGACCGACTATTTTCTCCGTAGTAACATTGATCCTCATAGATTTACTTCTAAATCACTGCTTTGAGTCTTAGTTACTTAGCTCCAATGGTACATTCGGAGAAACATGCATGTTCCACGTTCCTATAGTAATAATTTTGGAGCTCATGCACTCTGCTATACTTTTGCTTTCCAAAAACATGTTTCTTATTCATTCAGGCACTACTCACAAGCTCACGCTACATGTTCTGACTCCTTGTATAGAGCTACAATATTCAATTTTCTCTGGAATTGTGATTTAACTTGTACTGAAATCAATTCAACATTATTCATTAAATCAATATTAGTTGTTCAAAGTGCCTATTCAATAGAATACAATATCAAGGAATTGATCAAAATAATGAAATTGATGAATGTAGCAATGAGAATGTTGACAGCTGTTATATCATCTGACTACTCGTCATCTGATTCCTTAATATCCAACAAAAAACTCATGTTCTTCACAATTACAATATATTTCAATAACAGATATTATGAAAAACACTAAAAGAAAAATAATATCTGACTCTTACAAAATATCTCCTACGCACGCGCCTGCGCACGCGCACGCGAGCGTCAACGTCACACCTAACAATGTTACCAACTGTTGGAATAGATGTCTGTGTTGATTGTTCCAATGACATTCATTAAAATCAGCTGATTACAACAGTAAATTTTTACTTGCAGCAACCCGTATCATCTATCAACATTTTCCGCGAAGACCCTTTCTTGAATAACTACGTCTAATTTAAGAATAAAGTATTGAATCTATCCATATCATGTGTTTCCTACATTTCTTGAGAAATTTATTTTCTCCAATCCCATATATGATTTTTCTCATCGATATTACCGATTATTATTAATGGGAAGTTCTAACCAATAATTCTCATTTCGTTTCATCTTCGTTCACGTCATCTACCATTTTATCGTATTTGTAGTTTTTAAATATAAAGATATATTTTGTTGACGTTTAATAAAATTGTACAATTTGAAGCAAAGAATATCCCAAAAGCCATGAATCTCGTTAATATTTAACAATTTGACAGGCCTGTATGTAAGTAGATGAATTAATTTGGTTCTAAAATCTTGTTCGTATATGTCTATTCTTACAAGGGTCTTATCTATGGGTTATTGAAATTTAGTCCTAAAATGTACCACTAATAGCAGTGATGCACGTTTTAACTTTCAATTTGAGATCTCATGGTACTTGCAATATATATGTCTATGTCTGATTTACTCATTTGAAACGTAAAGAGAGCAAAAATGTTTGAATTGAATAATTCGTACAACGTTATTATTGAAGACTTCTTCAAGAAGAGAATCATTTGAAAAAAGCATTATTCAGGTACTTATCTTCTGTAGTCCATATAGGCTATGTTTGTTGTGTACAACCTGTGTACAATGATGAACTCATGATTCCAACAATCACACTCTAGTCTCTAGTGCATACATCAGAATTGCCTATACTACGTATTAAAACATTAACTCATGAAATGAATCAACATTAGAGCCTAGACTATTAGATGTCAAAAACTACAGATCAAAGTTTTAGAGCCACTGAGATTTGCTACTCTCCCCAATGCACTTGTCATCAAGAAAATATTTCATATCCAATTTTGTATACCAATTGAATAGGAACATCCACACTAAATAAGAAATTAGTGACTTTTGATATTGTAATAAAATGATATGTATTATACAGAATATTTACGTACAGTTTATTTCAGTAATATGCTATAATTTACATTTTTCAAAATAAATTATGACAATCGATATTTTCATCATCGTTCTCACCCAAGCTCAGTGTGTTTCATCAGCTCAATGCCGCTTCTAGTAGAATTGCTCTCTACATAACCTTAAATACGAAGTTATTTAAGTTCATTGAGTGATGTATGATTAATATCTTTCAACAAGTACAAATTATTGATTGATGGCTCCATTATCGTAATATTATAATCAGTTGATTATTGCTTGTTTCATTGTTGACTCAAGCAAAATGTTCGATTGGCTGGGTTTATCAAGTCAACTCAAATTTATTCAACTGAAAGAGATGTGAGAATAGCATAAACTGAACTATTACCAAACAATATTGAAAATCTAAATAAATACTCGTGTATTGTTGAATATTTACCATATGTGCCAGCTAAACTATACTTGACATGTTTCAAACTTCAATTCAATCTTCAGTACTTATTTAATCCACAACAGAGAAACATCATGAATCAAAATATCTCTTGATTATAAGAATCGATTTCTTCATAACAATTATATGTTGAAATCATTCTATAACTTAGTCAACAACTAATCCATTTTGCGATCAGGCATATTCTGTGTTAAAAATGCTTGAATATCGTGACATACTACTTTATTTCAAAAAATGTTTGAGCATAGCCTAAAAAATATTACATAAAATTGTCATCATGTTAATATTATTCAATTAAACTACTTACTTTCTATTTATTAGATGTGCACGTTGTTGAAAACTGGAATTGGAATTTTGCGTGAAAGCGAGTACGCATGTACATTCTTCGCTTGGAAAATAAGTTGGCAATACTGAATTTATTGAAATGTCAAAAAAATAGTAATTTAAATATTAAAGCATAATATTAGCTTAAAATGTATCACAAGTGATTTGCTCATGTTTGTTATAAATGTGGTAATACATAAATTTGTGAAAATTTTTCTCATCATGCAATATTCAATGAAATAATATTGAAACCTGAACGTCAAAGCTGACAGATAACATCGATGTTCAACAATTATTCGTACATGGCTACTATTTTTACGTGAAAGCAAGTACGCATGTACATTCTTCGCTTGAGAAATAAGTTGGCAATACTGAATTTATCGAAATGTCAAAAAATAAGAATTTTAATATTTAAGCATAATATTAGCTCAAAATGTATCACAAGTGATCTGCTCATGTTTGTAATAGATGTATTAATACATAAATTTGTGGAAATCTTTCTCATTTTGCAATATTCAATGAAATAATATTGAAACCTAAACGTCAAAGCTGACAGATGTCATCGATGTTCAACAATTATTTGTACATGCCTACTATGTCCAGGAGGAATTTTTGACGGTTTTTGATTTTTTACACGAAACCTATAAGACTGAAAAAATTGAGACCCCCAAAAGGCACTGCTTGACAAGAATATCAAATTTATAAAAAAAAAATCATGTTAATCAGAGTTCTCGTTTAGGCTGTAGCCGTGGCTAACTGAAAGTGTATCTTATGCCTTTTAGTATATAAGATGACTAGAGAACAACCTGCAGGTACAGCTCACACCCAACCCTCTATAACATTGTGGGTCTTACTTGTTTCCTCTTCTAAATAAGGATACTGATTACTGAACATAAGTTCTCCCACTCTTTTGTTATCCTTGACTATTGATAGCAGTTATCCATAAGTTCTTCAATTTTTTCTATATGCGTCCATCCTCCTGAATTCATGAACTCAACCGGAATATTTTCTGGTCTTGACGCTCTTCCAGGCTCCATTTTCATCAGTGAAAATCTAACTTCATCCTGAGTTATACTCCTATTCTCTCTGTTTATGTTATTTTCTATCTCCGTGGGTATTTCTTCTTGAAATTGTTGTCTGTTTTCTATTAGAAGTTTCTGATAGTGTGTGTCCCATGTAATCATTGGAATTGCCTTATTAAATGTTCATTCTGTGGTGTTTTTCTTCAAGTTAGTTATTGTTTTCCAAGCTTCCTATCATGCCTTCAATATGTATACACTTTTGTTCCCAGAAGATGTTCTATGCCCTGTTAATTTTCTGTCGAACTTCTATATTTCACTAAGTACTGCAAAATAATCTCAACAGTATCCATTTTCAAACGATTTCTTTCAATTGTCCACTGCTGCGGAGATATCAGTGGAAACGTGCGTTCTACAGTTGCGTTATAACCGAAGATACTGGAATAGTAACTAAGGTATCAAGGGTGTTGGAAGGAAAATAATGCCTGAGGTCAACAGTGAACTTTCCGAGGATCTCTGACCCGAGGTGAGTACAGTGACCGTACGCATTATCGTCTGTTCAATTCCCGTGGAGCCTTCAATGTTTATTATCCGATTCTTGTTGTTCTCGATCAAAATTTTTAGCAATGTATATCCTGTCATTGTGATTTCTGTCTTAGAAATTACTCTAGTTACTTGCTGTAACTGGGAAATTTGTTTGTTATTTTCCAAAATAATGCCCTTAGGCATTATTTTGAAACATTATGCCCTCGAGTATTATTTGCTACGTAACTACCCTGAGAACAATTCTATTATGACAACAATAATGAACTAGTCGGACATTAACATATTTAACGCCTTCTTTCGGCAGGCAAATTTTGCCATCGCGTTGGATCAAGAATAAATATTTTTTTGATGATTGTCGTGACATTTATCAGCTAGTCTGGATTCCATGACACCACTGTTGATAACAGAGACGTGTACAAATTTATCGACACGAATAGAAAACCTAGTCTGCTATGACATGCCAGGTACTTTGTTGATTATATTCCTAGAGTGATTGATTTATCTATATGAGCATAAATTTTGAAATTATAGACAGACTCACGATAGTAGAAATCACGATAGAGGTTAGGGAATCATAAGTGGAGAAAACTACCTCCTTCAGTTAATCGACATGTCTTAAAATTGCGGTCACAAATATATGGGATGAAACAGTCAGGACCTAAGTCCGTACTGTCAACACTTTCGCTTAATAAAATTTAGAGTAGGGTAGTAACATCAAAATCAAGACACGCACTGAGGGATTGAAGAGGTTTCAGTCTCTAATTCAGTTCTTGAATGCTCGGATAAGAATAAATGATATGTCTGTACGTAATCTGAGGATGTGTATCATTTGCCGGTATCTATATTCGGTCAAGAATATTAATTTCAAATTGTTTAAAATTTCTAAAATAAACGTGGCAGTTCTTCCTCCATGTTCGACATTAGTGTTAGGGAATTTTGATATAGAATACATTCATTCAGTCCTAGTAATTCTCTACACATTTGCGCAAATGCAGTCAAATTTGGTACATTATTCAGAAGTATGATTGAATCCCCTGCATTGAAATAATCTATGTAGCTCAATATCGAAGATCAAACATGTAACAGTATGGCCTTGCTGATAGCGGGGCTGTTACGTTTGACGTCGCGGTCAAAACTGCTGACGGTGTGCTCGGGTGCTAATACGTTCGGTGAGGCAGTTTCTAAGGCAGACGGCTGGATAGCTCAGAAAGAAAGGGTTAGGGTTGTCAAAATAATCGTCAGGAGGTAGCTGTCACAGTGAGATTTATTTACATATGAACACGACGACGACGCGGCGACTGTCCAAGACAATCAACATTCGCGGAATCGTGAGGTGACTTCCCGAACGGTGGATCAACTTTACAACTCGTTCTATGCTGGTGGAACCTATTTGCTCCCCAGCAGCGACTCTACGTTAAGTTGTTTCAATACTATGGAGTCACCAAGTGACCCCTCCAGCGGTGATGTTACGTTGAATTATTTGAAACACTGTAAAGGCAGCAATAACTCCTCCAGCAGCGACTCTACGTAAAGTCATTCAAACACTGCGAATTCAACAAGGACTTCGCCAGCGGTGCTTCTACGTTAAATTATTCAAACACTGTGGAGTCAACCAAGACTTCGCAAGCGGTGACTCTACGTTAAATTATTCAAACACTGCGATGTCGACAAAGACTTCGCTAGCGGAGATTCTACGTTAAATTATTCAAACACTGTGAAATCAACCAAGACTTCGCCATTGATGATTTCACGTTAAACTATTCAAACACTGCGAAGTCAACAGAGACTTCGCCAGTGGCGATTCTACAATCAATTGATCCAACGTTCGCGGAGCGGACGGCGGAAGTTAAACGAAATGACTCTAAGTTGTATTTTGCAAGAATATTCTAAGTTCAAATTCGAACGGACGTCGAATGGTAAACACAGTAGGAACTTTGGAAGATAGCTCGGAGAACTAACTTTAAAAGAAGTCACTTAAGTCGGCCACAAGGCCTTATTTATACTTAAATTTCAATGAGTCTTCACACAACTTGTCTTACATTTAATTTCCTATTAGTGCTGTCAGTAATGTAAAGAGGAGATACAGATGACAAAAAGAAGTAATTTTGCAATTGCAACTTCCTCCACAACAACAAATTTCATATTCTTCTCCCACTAAATGTATCCTCATAAACATTTCCTTGAAACTCAAATCGTCCTTAATTCTTTTTGTCTGTCGTTGAAGTAGCTACAATTTGGTCCTCTGTCGGTTAACTGTCAAATGTCAAATATTTATTTGTGTATGGTCAAAGATCACGAGGAACATTAAGCAAACTATACAATATACAGCATATTTACAGAACAACGGTTGATTCAACGATACTGAAGTAAGGATTGATTACATCTAGGACTCATTAACGAAAAGCACGGATCAAACAAATATAGATTGAAATTAATTTCAGATATTTTCAAACCTAACCTCATTCCACCACATGTTATGAAATATCGAAAATGAATTCACTTCTACTGGTAGCTGATAATACTTAGGTATACGGTGATGTATATTTAAACAGAATTACGGATATCAAAATTCATAGGGTGTGCAAGATGGAAACTAATTTTGATGGACTTTAAAATATATGACGGTAGCAGAAGGCTCTGGGATGTGCAACTGTGACGGAGATTTGAGACATAATTCGTCACAAACATGGCAAAAAATTTTGGAGCTTGATCGGTGAGTGATGAGACGTATTATCATCTTGAATCAGAGCTTGGAGAACATTGTTGTATTTTCCAGTTGGACCTATTTCCAGTACTTCACATCTATTCACCGAGACAAAGGAAGACCCATTCCGATGTATTAGATATTCAATGAAGTCCTCCTTATCGAAAGAATCAGTTGAAAAAAACACTTAGTATAAGTTGAATAAAATCTTATTCATCCAATAATCTATACATTTTTCAGAATTTGATTGAATAAAAACGACTTTTGATTTTAAATTCTGCATATTTATCTGAAACTTTGACGTTTCGATTCTTTGACCAAGCATCTTCTTCAGAAAACAATGATACAAAATAGTTCAAGGCAAGTTGTATACATAGTGTCTCACAACTTCGGATACATACGTTGACGGTATATATTGTTTGGTATGCTGATTACAAATCTAGAAGAATCATTTTTAAATTCGGAAAATCAATTGTTTTCATTCAAAAAATTTTCATTGCCTCATTTTGTTTTTTCTGACTACAAGAGGTTTGATAAGTGTGTATATTTGGAGTGGAATAATGCTAAAATGAGAACTAGAACGCGTGGATAATATAATGAAAATTAATTTTCAATTTTTATGAAAAGACATGTTCTGATCGAATTGTGTCGCTTCCACCATGCTTGAAGCCCATAATACACGAACCAAGAATTCATTTCTTTTATCACTGTAATTTCAATATGAAATTTATTGTATCCTGTACTACATACTTTCCATCTGATATATCATATGATTTTGAGTATCATTTGATTTTAATCGTACGGATTAAAAGTATTGGACAGATATTAGTGAAAGTACATTTGAATTCCGTTGGCGCCATTCTGACTGCTTGCCTGTTGTCTATTGTGATCGCTTCATTAGAACTAGAATGAGGTAAATAATTCAATTTAAATATAATTATTACAATGAAATATTGAATACTTTCAAAATGTCTTGGTCTCATATTCAAACTGAATTACTACTTGATGAGTACGTAGAATATCCATGTTTATAGAAGGTGAAAAATTCACTATATCATAATAAAGGAGCCAGAAATATGGCACTTACTGGCATAATCACATGTTCAAAAGAATTGCGGCCGAATACCACCATAGCAGACATTAAAACTAAATTTGCAAATTTTAATGAAAAGAAAAAATACGACAGAAGCAAAAAAGTGGTTCTGGATCTGATGATGTAAGTGTATTATATAATGCAGTATCATAGTTTATAGAAAAGTCTGGATGTTTCAGTCTAATTTACAGTTGCAGAAACCGAATTTGTGGTATTATCCCAAAATGTCTTTTATCGACGATAATTGCTTGCCTAGAGAATCAAACAGTACTCTGGACAAATACGAATCTACAGAGGATTATTCGGAAGAACATGACACTGTAAGATTGCAAGTCAAAGTGGTGAGCATGAAATTAATGTTAATATAATCACTTTGAATCTGGTTTCAATAATAGATTTAGAAGAGAATGTGAGCAATGAAGAGCAGTCCCAGATGGAAGTGATTCCACCTGAACCAAAGCCTGGTCCAAGTAGGTCGTCGAGCAATAGTAGAGACGCAATGGAGACACCTCGTGCGAGGAAAAAATTGCGCCTCACTCCAACAGTCGGCGATACAATTTTTTTTGACAGGGCTTCTAGTGCTTTAGACACTTTGTGAAAAACAATTTTACAGAAGCAAACTGAAGCACCTGTCGATGATGAAGTGAAATTATATGGTAAGTTAGTTTCTAGGAGACTGCGAGAGTTGCCAGAATTTGATAGAGTGGAGATAATGAAAAAAATTGATGATCTATTTTATGAGAAAAGAATGGAACATTTTATGAGAATATAAGCTATTTATTCAATACAAGCTGTTCATAATGATTGAATGTGTACATCTTCATTTCATATTACATCATCCTGCCTATATACCTTTCCTCCTTCAGAGTTGAAATAATTCAGAAACTCATTTCTCACTGTTTGCGAGAGAACTTTTGTTTTACCGCCCTTATTTTGATTTTGAATACTTGTTAGATTATATTTGTTCTTCTCAATTAAAATATCTACTTCTGAATTTCCTAGTTCGCGCAATAGAAAATTATGTAATGTACGACACGCCAACGTAATTATTTCTACTTTTCGGGGAGCAAGATTGACCGTGGTCAAAAATATTCTAAATCTATTAGCGAGAATATCGAACGCATTTTCAACAACTCTACGCGCTCGTTAAAATCTGTAATTATATATGCGTTTCTCTCTACACAGTCCCTTTTGAGGAAATGGCTTCATCAATCTATCGGACAAGGCGAATGCATCATCTCCGACAAAAACATATGGCATTTTACATGTTATACCCAGTAATTGTATATGAACAGGAAAATTCAACTTATTTTTCGCTATTGCGTCGGATAAAGCATTTTCGCGAAATACTCCACCATTGCTTATTCTTCCATTTATACCAACATCTACAAAGGTAAATTTGTATTTTGCGTCCACTACAGCTAATAAAACAATGCTTTGTTGTCCTTTGTAATTATAATAGTAGGAGCCGGCGCTTCTTGGTGGTCTTAAATTTATATGCTTTCCGTCGATGGCTCCCAGGCAATTTGGAAAGTTCCATATATTATTAAAATCGTCAGCAATATTTTCCCACTCTCTAGGAGTGTTAGGTACCTATATTGAGGTTGAATATATTATATTTCAACTGTTATACTATTTCAGCAGATCTACCTTCATGAAATCTCCAGACATATTTTTGAAAATAGCACTACATAATTCCGGCACTATATTCCCAATTGTAGATTCATGTATACGAGTAGAATACATCAAAGATCTAAAAGTTTCACCTGTAGCTAAGAGTTACCGCTAATCTGCAAAGATATTTGCACACAGTTTCACTTTTAAATAAAATAAGTGCTAATCATTTATCGAATGAACAAACCTTTTTTCAGGTGAAATAGCTTCACGCATTACAGTATTATCTTTTGTTATATCTGCTCCAATTTTCTTCAATACAAAATAGAACTGACGGCTATTCATTCGAATGAAATTTCTAGATGCATTTTTATCTTCTTGTAATAATTAATTTTCAAGCATATTTAGAATGCCCCGGCCGGCCTCTCGTCTGTCTATCCATGGTTTCGTCCAGATTGAACGTTTGCAACGTCTTTTATTCACTGTGTCTCGTTTTTTGAGAATGCAACCCATAACTAATGTGATAATAATAACTCCGCAAGCAGCGTAAAGTTCATCCATCGTCTTTATTTTTAGGTTGAAAACAACTTGACATCAGAATATGCATGCGTACGTCATTTTTCTATACGAGAAGAATTGGATCGTATATACCTACAAAATTAAAAATAATTTCTGCATGATTGGGCGTTTTCGTGTGTTCACCGGCCCTCTATTTGAGGTGGTATGTTGATTTTACCTGCAAACTGTGGTTTCTATGGTTATGCTGACTCACCGCCCATGGGCAAAGGCGGCAAGTGAAAAATTGTGAATTTTCACCAGAAAATATTCATTCATCTATCTTCATTTGTAATTAAATATTTAGAATAAAATATCAAACTTGACAGATGACAACAAATAAACAATTATCAGTGATAATTCAATTTGAAAAAGAAAATTTGGACCCATATTTTGAATCTTCCAATCGTGCAAAAAATTTTGTAAGCATCACGGTCAATAAGTACTGTACCGATTTCGTATAATATTTGGAAACCTCGCCAAGGCTCGGGCTCCAAACTATTATTCTCAATCGGTAAACTGTACTTATTGACCTTAATACTTAAATAACTATTTTATTCTATGCATGAGTCACCAGAAAAATTATCATTTTGAATTCAGTATGAGAAACATAATGATATATTGTATCGTGTCTGGAGGACTTGAGGAATGAAATTCAGAGAAAAAATAATCAACGGAAAACGATAGGAGAAAGTGTTCCACTTGTACAAAGATTTGAAATAAGGGGCTCGATTGTGCAAAAAAATATATCAATTGTTCACCATCTTCTCGCTTCGGCTGTTTGGCCTTCATGAAAAATGATATTATGAGTGCCTGCTAGAAGCAAATGGCAGAAAGTTTTCGAATGACCAAGTCAAGATATGTATGAGAAGATTCAAATTTTTGCAAGATGTTCTCGTACATATCTTGGCTTGGTCATTCGAAAACCTTCTGCCATTTGTTTCTACGAAATACTCATGATATCAACTTTCATACGGCCAAACGGCAGAAGCGAGAAGAACGCGAGCAATGGATATATTTTTTTTGCACAATCGAGCCCTCACTTCAAACTTTTGATCAAGTGGAGCACTTTTGCGTATCGTTCTCCGCTGATTTCTCCCCTGAATTTGATTCCGTAAGCATGGCAGAAGCGACAATATTGGATCAAAATATGTTTTTTCTATAAAAACTCAAAATTGATCTCCATCATGTTCGCTACGAGGTCCAGCTCATATTTCAATATTATTCTACTCAAAATATACATACTTATCACACCTCTTGAAGGCAGAAAAAACTCAATGAGGCACTGAAATCGACGACTATCTGGAGGTCTATTAATTCAATCCACTGAATAAATTTTTTACAGTATATTCACTTTTTCATAGCCCGTTTCCAATACAAATTTGAATTTTGAGCATTCCCAGTGGTATCAACTCATCGCTCGGCTGAAATATAGGCGGCCCTTTGCAGTGATTTGTAGCATACAACGTAAATCAGTTTTCGATGTGCTACAATTTGAGTTATGCTGTGCTTGTGAATTGTTCGACTCTTCGCTTCCTGCACTGTTCTATATTTGGTGCTCACCTGATGATGATAAATTGACCACATCGATACTAGAAGCTGTCTACTGCTGGTTATTCATGTCCACACGAAACAACAGCGACTAATTGCTGGTCATTACTTATTTGTTATCGATATATTTTTTTCCAAGCCTTCTTGTTCAGAGAAGATCGGACTATGTAATAACTACTCTACAATAAGAGAACACATCAATTGATTCCTTGAACACTCCTATTACATTCGAATCATCTTTAATTCAATAATTATCTTCTCATATGAGCATGTCCCTTATCAAATTTTTGTGTTATATGAAGCTCTAAGATTTTCTATTGATTCATGTTAAATTCAGGTAACGCATTTCAAGAACCTTCTTGATTTGAAAAGTTGAGAGGAATTCGATACGTAACGAGCTGAATACGGAAGTATTTGTGCGAAGAATAAATAACGCTTGAGCCTAATTGCGAGTTTTTTATTGCATTGTCAATGTTAAAACTTGAAAGTGCATCTTTCCATGACACATCCATCATAGGATGCCTTCCACATACTAAACAAAATTTTGCATACGCCTATTGTGTATCAAATAATAATAATAAGATTTATTGAATGCCTATTGGCCAAGGCATATGGCTTCGCTCTATCAGCAAAATTTCACATCTACGAGGTAGAGCGTCAAACTTATCAAACGTCACTTCTGTATCTTATGAACATGAAAAAACTAGATAGTTCCAAAAGAGAATGTCTTGTGTTTGGGCGTATGATAAATAGAGAAAATTGTCTCTTTTCACATCCATCACATTTTCTGGTAAGGAGTTCCAAAGTAAAACAAAGGCAAATAGAGAAATCAATTTGATACTATAACTCATGATAAAATGCTGAATGTCATTCAGCTCTCAATTTCAGGCATCTGTGGGAGTTGTCAAAAAATTCTACAAATATCTTTTTGGCAAGCTCCGAGACTGATTGATTGATTGATGGGAATACGGTGAATAAAATACATCCACTGAAAGCGCTTGACTTTGAGATGATGTTTCAAATATAATCGAGATACGTAGATAGCTCGTCTCCATATAGTGATTTGTCACGGAAATAATCACCAAATTGCACAGAGAATCACTAGATCCATCGTATGCAGCAATTAATATTTGATTTTAATATAGTTACGGTTAATCCATCACACTTATTACGTATATAAGCTTGAAATTGAAGAGATTATATGAATTGAACTTCCATGTACCAATATCTAGGGGCACCACCGTATCCCGGCCTAAACGATCCAAGCGAAGCGCAAAAGCACAACCTACCATCTCTCAAAGAGATTCATCGTTTTTTTGAACTTCCATAACTTGGGATTGGATTATGTCAGGTAAACAAAATTTTTGGGATATGATATCGATAGTGGACTTATTGAACATATAAAATTTAAATTGCATAGCTCTTATGATTCAGATTTTATTAATATCTAAAAAAAACCGATTCCGCCAATAGCTCATCCACTGATGTGACGCGCTCTACGTGGCGTCTCTTTGGGAGTTGCTTACGGTCGATATGCTTGAGCGTCAATAACGGAGATATTCTGTGGCCATGGTGCCAGGTAGCTAGTGCGAAGGAGAAGGGTTCGTTGCTGCGAATAAAAAGAAGCGTATCTTAAAACGCAAATAAATGGGAGAAAGGTACTAAAAATGGCGGAAACAGATTGTAACGATCATACTTGCACAATACGACGGACACGGCTTTGAACCAGCACAAATATGGTACGTCGGATTTCGGTCGTCGTCGTCAGAAATCACGACGTGATGAACGGAATGTAGCCCTACGGCTACAGTTGTAGAAGGCGGATGCTGTAGCTCTATGACAGAGACTACGGCTAGGTGCAGGAGGCTGTGGCCCTACGGAAGAGACGACAGCCGTAGATAATGGTGACTCTGACACAGAAGCCACGACGGACGTCGTTTATACGGCTCTGAAACGATAACCATTCGACAGCGGGGATTAAGTAACCCTGTCGACAGGACGTTACTTACGGTGAATATGGATGACTGTGTAGCAGGAGTCACGACGGATGCTGAACGGTTTAATTGGTCTGTTGCAGAAGCACTACTGAAATACAGTGAACTCAAGTCTCTCGGAAGAGTGATTTGCTGTTCGATTTCAGCCTGTATTTATACCCAGATTTTGAGTAAATGTACTGAACCGGTTCAATTATGATATGAGGATGTTACTTAGATTTTAGTAGCCTCCAAAAAATATAAATAAATAAGATAATGACTTTTCGTATGCTAGCTCTTTGCCAAACATATATTACAAAATTTTGTAATCCTTTTTTTATCTTAACTTGAGACAGAACTTCATTACTGATTTTCTATTTGACCGCCAAATGGCTCTGGGGGTCGTACAATCAGAGTTGACTAGCAATCAATCAAAAAGTGTGAAGCACATGTATACAATTAAAATATACTATCTAACTACGGTTTTGGCCGGGCCATTTCGGTGCCACAGCATTGAAATTCTGGACTTGTAGATTTGTAAATTTGCAGAGAATTACTGCAATAAAAAATATTGTGATGCAGTGCAAAATATAAATTGGAATATATCCGATTTATACTCAATTCACTGTGGCACGTCGTTTTGCTATTTAATAGCAACAATTACTCTAGTTAAATCTAAACTGTACTTCCTTATTATCTTGCAAGGTAATTTTGATTGCTTGAATTTTATTGATTGGATCAAAATCATGTACATAATGGGAATTCAGAATTACTATTATCTTGCAATATTTTTTTGATGCATTGAATTTTTTGATTGAATCAAAATTATGTACATAATAGAAATTCGGAATTCTTATTATCTTGCAGAATGATTTAAATTCTTCGAATTTCTATGATAGATTCAAAATTATGTACATAATGGAAATTCGGAGTTATTATTATCTTGCAAGATTATTTCAGTGCATTGAACTTTTACGAACGAATTGAAATTATGTAATAATCTATACATTTTTTAGAATTTTATTGAATAAAAAACTACTCTTGATTTTGAATTCTGTTTATTTTATCTGAAACTTTGCCGTTTCGATCCTTTGATCAAGGACCTTCTTCAGAAAACAACCGATACAAAAATAAAAAAAGGCCAGTATCGACTATTTTTTGAAGAAGGTCTTTGGTCAAAGGATTGAAACGTCAAAGTTTCATATAAAATATACAGAATTCATAATCGAAAGTAGCTTTTTCAAATTATGTACATGATAAAAACTCGGAATTTTCGTTATCTTGCAGAATAATTTGATACATTGAATTTTCATGATTGAATTAAAACTATGGACATAATGGAAATTCAGAATTATTATTATTTTGCAAGATAATTTTGATGCGTTGAATTTTCATGATTGAATTAAAATTATGTACATAATCAAAAAAATTCAAAAAATTGAAATAATCCTGCAGGATAATAAGAATTCCTATTCACCATAATGTACATAATTTCAATTCAATCATAAAAACTCAATGTGTCAAAATTATCTCGCAAGATAATAATAATTCTGACTATTCCATTCGTAGTATATATAACAAGGTTAACAATGCTAAATCGCCATAGAAACGGTGCATATCAGTGGGTATTTGGACGTGTAGAAATACCATCGGGTATTACACTAGTGGTCAGAGTGAGTATTTTACTCAAAGATGTGGATATCTCCAATTTGTGCTTTCTTCGTATTTAATGGAATATTTTTCTGAATATCTTCATCGATTTTATCTTCTGATCTATCACCAAATCTTTCTGAACTAGATTCCGTATCAAGACGCAATATATTTCTCTATTATTCGTCAAAGAAAATGCAAGAAATTCTAATTTTTCAGTTTGACAGAAGTTTGTTTACTCGTTCCTATGAAAATTACGTGAGTTGTTACTAGATTCATAGAAAACTAATTTGAAAAAATGGTTTGACTCCTGGAATAGTCCTCCATATACCATTTGTAGTTAAAGTATTATAGACTATTTTTGTGGTGCTATCACGAATGTTTATTGTGCTTGCGTTTGAATACCACGAGTGTGCAGCACGAGTGGTATTCACAAGCACAATAAACATGAGTGATTGCACCACAAAAATAATCGATATTACTTAAACTACTCATGGTATAATGAATGAATATTCATTATGTACGTAGTTTTAATTCAATCGTAAAGATTCAATGAATCAAAATTATTCTGCAAGATGATAAGACTTCTAAATTCCTATCATGTACATGATTTTAATTCAATCATAAAGATTCAATGCATTAAATTTATCTTGCAAGATAATAATAATTCTGAATTCTCATCATGTACATAATTTCAATTCAATCATGAAAATTCAACGGTTGAAAAATGAAACAAAAAACTCGAGCATCCCTAAGTTGGGTTGTAGACATGATAAATTATCGTGGGCAAACGTGAAATCTATGATAGAATTTATTTTCGGGAACACAGAAATTTTGATGACTGTTTATAAGAACCCGAATAGTGAATTACCGAATTTAGAATTGAATGTGAACCAAACTGACAGCAATTTTGACGAATTTTCCAAGTATTTTATTGAAGAATTTGGATTTAATAATAATGTTCAGAATGATAATTCATCCCTTATAGTTAAAGTAGGTGATAAAATACAGAACCCAGACAAAATTGACGATAATAGTAACGCAACAGTTCATTCAAACATAGAGAATCCAGTTATAGGTATATCAATTGTCGAATGTCCGGTAAATTTCGGCAAAAATCAGATAATAATATCAGAAGTAGAACACAGCCCATGTGATCCAATCATTTCGAAATTATTCGAAAATGAACAAAGAGTTTTTGTACAATTAACTACATGGAATTTTGAGAGTGAAATTATCAAATTCATGGAATATATAGTTCCAAAAGTAAAATATCATTTATATTTTCAAAATGATTTCTATGAGAAATTCAGTGTAACATTTCAAACTTATTTTAAAAACTCTTCAATTAGAATGGTTAGATGTACACAGAAATTAATAGACGTAACTGAAGACAATGAAATTATTGGGACCATTCGGAACTATCATGAAAGTAAGACGAATCATCGTGGAGTCGATGAAACATTAGCTCGAGATCAACAAAAATATTATTGGCCAAGATAACGGAAATCCATACAGGCCTATATAAATAGTTGCGAAATATGCCAGCTGCCAAAGTATGACAGAAAACCTTTAAACTTGAAATTTAACATAACTCCCACTACTACAGAACCATTTGAAATTATATATATAGACAGTATCACTTTAGAAAATGCAAAGTTTTTTACTAAAGTTGAATCTTTTTCAAAGTATGCTCGAGCATACACTTCAATTCTGCACAATGTATAGAAATTGTTAATAACATGATAAAAAATTTCATCTGTCACGGAATTCCCGAAACAGTAATATCAGACAACGGCCTCGAATTTAAAAATTCACTTGTAAAAGAATTGTTTGAGTTACATAAAATTAAAATTCACTTCATCAGTTCACAACACCCTGAGTCACATGGAGTCATTTAAAGATTCCATTCTACCCCAATTGAGCATATTAGATTGTTCAATAATCAAAAAGAATATTGTAGAAAGGCAGTTGAAACTAGAGTAAACTATGCTTTATTTGCTTATAATAATAGTATCCATTCCGTGACAAAATTTAAACCTTTCGAAGTTATATCTGAACATTTAGGAACAGATTCCCTATTCAATATAGAATTAGGAAAACAACTTATCAACAATTATTTTTCACAATATAAAAATAAAATAAAATTATTATATCAGAAAATAAATGAAAACTTACAGCAAAGTAAAGAAAAAGTGAATAATGAACGTGATAAGAAACGAGAAGAATTGCCTGATATCTCAGAAACTGTTTTTGTGAAAATCTGCCAAAAGCAACAGAAAACTAGAAATTAATATAAGCCCGAAAAAATTAAGAAACTAAATCCCAGATTGCGAGTAGCAAAAATTTAAATTAGACATGGTTTTACACCTGAAAACATACATTTCTCTAACGTAAAACGTCCAAAAATCAGAACCCACGATTTAAAAAGTCTTCCAGGTTTATCTGGACCTGTCATGGATCCAAAATAGAGAATATTACGGAGAAACAGAGAATTTAAGCAATAAACATGGGACCAGATAGATTAGAAAAGACTAGACATACATTCGTCCATTTTTATGATTGAAATTTGCTTTTAGACGAATTCGATATATCAAATATACAATATGGCAGACTCAAGAATGAGTTATCCAACCGAACATATATTCAGAAGGAACTAGAAAATAATGATAACATTCTGAATTTTGTCCGTGAAAACATTATTGAAAAATTAAATCGAATGATATAATATTCCAGAAAGAGACGTAGAAGAGGTTTGATTGATGGATTAGGCACTGTTTTTAATCAAATTACCAGAAATTCAGATGCTGAAGACAGAAGAATATATAATGAAACTCTGAAGCATTTAGAAAAAAATCAAAGTGATTTAGAAAATCGATTGAAATATTTTTATTCAGTCAGTCATCAAATAATTATAGATTTCAATAGTACAATCAAAAATATCAAGCATAATGAGATAGTTTTAAAATCTAAAATTGAGCAGCTTTATAATTTATTTAGTTAAGAATCCGGCGCAATTGCAGTTTTATAAGTGAAAGATTTGTATACACAATTAATAATGCTTTTTAGAACAGTTTATAGTATCATTCAAGATGTTGAAAACTCGATAACGTTTTGTAAAATGAGAATTCTACACCCATCAATCATGAAACCGATGCAAATATTATTGGAATTGTACAAAATATCGGATTATCATCAAGGACAGTTACCTCTTGAATTAAAATTGGAAAATATCTTGGATTATGAATCTGTTATGACAGTGAATTGTAAAATTGAGAGAAATCAGTACCAATGAATTTTTAAAAAAATATGAACTTTTCCATCTCCAATCACTGCCCACAAAATCTGGATCAGAATATGCAACAATAATATCTGATGCTCAATTTTTCTTAAAATCAGAAGATAATGACATTAGGCCTCTGAGTGGCATGTGCATTCAGAATAAAATTTACCAGTGTCCAAATAAATATTATCATCATACCAGTTCATTCTGTGTAGAAGCTGTTCTTCTTGAACGAAATTCTAGTCGTTGCCATTTCACAAAATTACATGTTCGGAAAGGACATATGGAAATCATCCCTGAAATGAATCAGTATTTGGCAATATTTCCCATGGAAGAGAAAATAAGTGATAAAGAAGAAAGATTGCAAAATAATATTCAACGGAAAGATTTTAACTTATTTGGATAAAACTTTAGGAAATCCATTAATTATACCAAAATTGAATTTCGAATTACGTGAAGATAAATTTACAAATATAACAATAAAACTGAAATCACTTCAGTTTAAAGAGACTCCGTTCAACCCTCCAAGGAAACTTGTGAAAAGTTCAAAAGCATATTATGTGCCTAGTATCTGGACAATAATATTATATTTTTTGTTAATGATTGTTTTCATTCACATATTGTAGACCTGGATCAAAGTGAAATATATAGGTCAAAAAATAAGAAGACCGGACATCTAGCCACAGAACGTAAATCTTCCAGGGGGTGCTTCTTTCTAAGAAGGGAGAAGTTACATCGCAGTCTCCACCACAATTCTGATGACAAGGCGCCTCCTACAGCGCTATCCGACACCCTTATGGTGCTATTCTGTACGTCTCTATAAGCACTGTTAGCTCTATAATTTTGATAAATCATTCAATGTAAGCAAACTGCGATTCTGTATGCTTCTATAAACGCTATAGAGTTATTGAATCTCTATAAATCTTACAGCGAATTTTTTTTCGCCGTAACTCCTTATAGTGCGCTGTCAATTTATTCAAATTAGATTTCACATAAAAATAATATGAATGCAAATGATCCATTGCCAATATTTATATATTTATTGATGGGAAAAGATGATCGCAGGTTTGTTTTATTAGTTTTATATAATAATGATAGTGTACATATGTACCATAACCTACTTTTTAATTTTAGAAAATAGTCATATCCAGTAAAAATTATAAATTCCAAAAGATCATCGGATGATGGATAAAAATGAAGGATAAAGAATTATTGAATCATCTCTTCACGTTGCAAACGTTTCGATCTTTATTAGACCTCCATCAGTGCCTTAGAGAAAAGTAGAACATAACCAAAAATTTTATAATATTGTGCAAAGACATCTTTACACTTCTACAATACAGAAGCAACTACTTTTTAATTTTTGTGAACAGAAATTACATGCTTATAGAAAGGAGATTATTAAGGGATAGAGAAAATCCTTTCAAAGTACCTGACGATTTTTTTATCAATTCCTATCGTTTAAGTTAACCGTTGTTACACGATCTGATAAATAATCTACAAGTTCCATGAATAAGAAATGAATAAATATACAGAATTTAAAACCGAAAACCATTTATTCATTATGAAATTCTGAAAAATTGTGTGAATTATGATGCATTATTAGATTAACTTATTCATTTACAAACTCTGAATATTAATTCATACAAATATAACTATTTGATACAATATATAATAATATAATATCAATATTTCACTTACTTTGATTCATAACAATGATATAAACTTGATGTTTATATTTTCAAAAGAGTTGCAATACCAAAAAAATACTGAATTTTGCAGTAAATTCGAACTGTCATAATATATTTGAAATAAGTCACACTATAAAGTCGGTACTGTAGGAACACTGGTTATAGAACGAGATACAGAATTCGGAAATCGCTGCACTATAAGACCCACAGTTATAGAGCTCTATAGCTCACAGTGTCTATACAATTACGGCGCTATAGGAGTAAAATAAGGAATAGCACCATTAGTTTAGTTTAGTTTTTAGTTGCTCGGCGTAAAATCGTGTTCTTGACTTGTAACAACAATAAATTGTCAAATAAAACATTTTTAAAAACACGTCGACCTAAAACAAAAAGGTAATATATATATATATATATATATATATATATATATATATATATATATATATATATATATATATATATATATAATAATTATATAAATAAATAGATGAATAATATAAATAACCTGTATGTTATTGAAGATACAATGAGATACTATAAAACAATCCTCCACGAAAGACACCCAATTATAAAAGAAAATATCATTTTGAACCAGTAGCTCTGAATCTACAACACTGAATTCCATTTTTATCTACTTGTACTAAGTACAGGGAAGTATTATGAAACCGACAAAATTCACCTATCATGATTTTGATGGAAATATCCGTTTTGAGCATCACTGAATCCATTTCGTCTATTTTCGGTTTGATGTCGGTACGCATGTTCGTGCGTGCGTTCGTGTGTAACTCGCAAATCTCAAAACTGGTTGAACGTATAATGTTGAAATTGTGTATTGGAGACTGGTATAGGGTCTAGTTGTGCACCTCGCATTATGGTTCCAATAGTTTGTACCGAAAGTGCACTTTACATAGAAATGTTTTCGAATTTTTCCAATAAATCTAGAATGATCAAACGTGGGATATTGCAATTCAGTATTTGAACTTGATGTTGTATCAGAATGGTTATCTGATATTCTTGTATGAATCGGCAAGCTGGATGTGCACTTTACTTGAAATTAATAGAATGGGGTCAAAGACAGTAAAATTGAGTGGATTAAAAGTGATTGAAGAACGAGAATTAGAGACAACAGGAAACAAGGCCGTCCTCCAACAACGTCTTCGACAAGCTTTGGAAAATGCTGGTGAGAATCCTAGTGAATTTATTGCGTGTGGTATATTCGATTTCGGGAAAATGAAAGAAGAGCTGCTGAAAAATTCAAGAAAATCAGAAAAGAAGGTAATGGAAAATTATAGAAAATTAGAAGAAAAATTGACGGGAGACTCAAGAAAATCAGAAGAAAAGATAATGGAAAATTCAAGAAAATCAAGAGAAAAGTTAATGGAAAATTCAAGAGAATTAGGAAAAAAGTAGATGGAAAATTCTAGAAAATCAGAAGAGAAATTGACAGAAAATTCTAGAATGTTAGAAGAAGAATTGACAGAAAATTCTAGAATGTTAGAAGAAAAAGTAACAGAAAGTTCTAGAACATCAGAAGAAAAATTTATAGAACATTCTGGAACATTGGAGGACAAATTTACTGAAAATTGTAGAACATTGAAAGGAGAGTTGCTAGAAAATTCTAGCACGCTAGAAAACAAATCAATTGAAAATTGTAGAACACTGGAAGAAGAGTTGCTAGAAAATTCTAGAACGTTAGAAGATGAATTATGAAAATATCAGAACCTTGAACAGAGAATGAAAGAAAAATTAAAAGGGAGTTCTAGAAAAGCAGTAGAGGATTTGAAAAACTTAAGGGAAGATCATAATAATAATACATTCAAATCCTCTTCCACCCGTTGAGTGTTGAGGCTGTTATATCTTATTTCTCTTATTCATCTATAAATATCTTCCACTTTTTCCTGTCCTATGCCAATTCATGTGCATCTTGATTTGTGATCTTCTTCTCATTCAGTATGCTATTCATCGTATCTTCCAATGTTTTTCATGGCCTTCCTCTCGTTCTTTCTTCCGTAGTTTGAGCTTTCCATACTGTTTTCACCTGCCTACTATCATGAAGTCTGATAAGATGGCCGTACCATTGTAGCTGTCTGGTCTCTATCGCTTTTTGAGCTGATTTTATGTCGAGTCACTTTTCAATTTCTTCGTTCCTTATTTTATCCAATTTGGTCACTTCTTCCACTCGTCTGAGGCACTTTACTTCTACCTCCTGCATTTTGCTGCTTTATCTTTGATCTAGTACTCAAGACTCGCTCCCATATATCAGGGTTGGTAATACAATAGTTTTGTTTACTGTTAGTTTAGTAATTTCACTCATACTTCCATGTCCGAATATCGCTGTTCCCGGAAAATGATAAGTTCTTGACGCCGCTTGTACCCTATTGTTTACTTTTCAATTATATCCCCCTCGGCTTTCAATTTTGCTTCCCAAATATTTAGAACTTGTGACTTGTTCGATCTCTTTTTTATTCAATTTAATTTCCATTGTTTCATCCTCTCTGGAAACTGCCATCACTTTTGTTTTTGCAATAATAATTATCATATTTGCTTTCACCAATTCCTTGTTCCATGCCTTCAAATTTATTACCATGTCATCCGCAAATAGGGCTTCTGATATTTCAATGTTATTTAGGTTCAAGCTCCCCACGTGTGTTTTTTTGAGCCTTGGGTAAGAATTTTATAATATCTTGTCGATGTATACCACAAATAGAAATGGATTCATATTTCTCCTTTGCCTTAGCTCTTTAGTAGATTCAAATTCTTCGGATATATAGTTACCGGTGCGCAAATAATTCCTGTTGGTTGAAAGTGTTCGAATCGCATCTAGTAATACATGGTCTACTCCTCTCCTTTCCAGAATATCCCACAGTAGTTCTCTATCCACTCGATCAAATGCCTTTTCTAGATCGATAAAGCACATGAACAGTTTTTTGTTAAATTGCAAGGTTCTCTCTGTCAATTGGCGGATACTGAATATGTGGTACTGTGTGCAGTATCCTGATCTGAATCCACTCTGTGCGTTTCCTATATCTTCTCCAATTTCTCTTCCTAATTCTATTATTGTTTCGTACAATTTAGCAGCTACACACAAGAGTGAAATTCCCCTGTAGTTTTTGCAGGCTCTCTTATCACCCTTTTCAAAGAATAGCATTATTATTGTCTCTTCCCGATATTGTGGTATGTCATCCACTTTCCAGATTTTATTGAATAGCTTCTGTAACATACTAATCCCCGATATGCCTTAATATCTTATTTGTTCTGGTTTGATTTCGTCAAAGCCTGCTGCTTTATCAATTTTCATAATTTTCATTGCATCTGTTACTCCATTGAATGCTTTTTCTTCTTTAACTTGAATTTCCTCATTATATATTACTATTGTTTCTTTTTCCGGTTTACTATTCTCGACCTCCAGTAGATCTTCAAAGTGTTCTTTCCTCCTTCTCATTATTTTTTAGTCCTTTATTGGAGTCCGGGTATTTTCATCCTTTATTTGTTTCAAGGATGGATCTTTTTTTTCCCTTAGGTTTTTGGTTGCTTTGAGAAATAATTTTCCATTTTTCTTGTAATTCTCCTCTATTCAACTGCCAAACTAGTCCCATTCCTCTTTCTTTTCTGTATGTATTATTTCCATCATTTCTTTCCTCTGTATTCCATATATTTCGTAGTTCAGTTGAGTCCTATTGTTAATATATATATATATATATATATATATATATATATATATATATATATATATATATATATATATATATATATATATATATATATATATATATATATATATATATATATATATACTTTCCATTTTTTTTTTTTTCATTTCAATTTCTCCTCAAATTTCCTCATTCTGCCAATGCGTTCGTTTTTTGTTTATGGTTGTTGTACTTGTACCACACACTTCTCGCAGTTTCCTGTACAATGTTCTCGAAATTATTCCATATTTTTGTACCCCTAATCTTTCATAGTCCCCTGGTTTTGATATTTTCTCTTCTATCTTCTGTTGGTATTTATCTTTGTGCTCATCATTTTTCAATTTGTAGACTTTTGATGTTTCTTCACCAATCCTTTTCCTCTATTTGTATTTATGAGCGTCAGATTTGTTTTCGGTTTTGATTTCTGCTTTCACCAGGTAATGATCACTCTCTATTTCCTTTCCTCTTTTTACTCGCACATCTTTGATTTTCTCTCTGCAGCTATAACCAGCTATCACATAATCGATTATTGATTCTCCATTTCTACTCTCCACTTCTCTGGTGTACTTATGTATTTCTTCATATGGTCATACTGTATTCATTATCACTAGTGCGTTAGTTACACAGTAGTTGATTGATCTATTTCCATTATTGTTTATCATTCTCTCATCATTCTTCCCCATCACATGTCTTATTCCTGCATTGCTGCTCCCTACCCGCGCATTTGAATCGCATATTATTATGAATGGTTCTGGCTCTTCATCAATTATTTGTTGCATTTTTTTTCCAAAATGTGTCTTTGATTGTAATTCTTTTGTTTTTATTTGGTGCATGAACTACTTTCACCGTTGTTTTCATTTTATCTATTTCTACTGTTATAAATAAGATGCGTTCTGTGTAGAACTCCCACTTGTGCACTTTATTTGTGAAATCCTCTATTATTGAGCAGCCCACTCCCTTCCTCGCATTCTCGTGTTGTTCTACTTCACTGTGTATTAGCATGTGTCCTTTAAATGTTAGTATTTCGTTCCTTTTTTTTTTGTTTCAGTGTTATCTGAAATGCATGAGTCACTTTTTCCGAATTCTTCTACTAGTTCTTGCTCCTTCCCTTTTATGCCTCTTACATACCATGTGCCTATTTTTAAAATTTCATCCTGTGATTTTGTTATTATTTTGTTATTTGAAATTCCGTCTTTCATAACCGTTTTCTCTGCCATTTTCATTTGGAGATACCCAGTTGGATCTTAATTTATTAGTTTTTTGGAAATTTTCAATTTTTTCCACTGCTGTTATTTGAATTAAACTCCTCTTGTTTCCCACTCTAGTTGCTCCACCTCAACATTTGATCATTAATTGTGATTTTTGGGAGACCAATTTTGACTCTTTCTCCTCTGTCTCTAGCAAGTCTCCTTATTTCAAATTGAACTTTCTTTTCTTCTTCTGTTAAATCATTTTCTATGTACATATAATATATGCTTGTTCCCCAGTTCATTTTTGTCTTTCATCACGTCCGTCGTGTCTTTCCAATCATTGTTTTCTGATCTTTTGTGACTATTCTAGTTGCTTCATCAACTTGTGGCTCCAGTTTCAATTCTTGCTGAAGAAATATCTTCACTGCCCCTTTCAACTCTTGTTCTTCTTCCGTGATCAATAGTCTTTTCATTACTATATTGTCTCTCCTTTTTCTTTTATCCTTTGCTCCAATTTTCTCTTCAAGGTCTTTGATTTTTTGATAGATTTGTTGTTTCTCTTTTCTCCATTTTTTCTCCTTTTCCTGCATCTCTTGCTGCATTTTTATAATCAAAAGGTTAGTTTGACCTATATGCTCCCTTAGCCTATCCTTATTTGTTTTAGTTCCAGCCTCAAGGTCTCGGTATAATTTTTCTATCAACTCTCTTATGCCTTCCATTTCCTTGTCCGTTGATTGCGTATTTTTCTTAATTTGCTTGGGTGGTGTTCTCCTTGTGGTTCTACCCTTCTTGAAGACTTCTTTTTCTTTCTTCTTTTATCTCTCTATTTCACTTCTTCTTCTAGAGTCTGAGCCGCTTCTATTTCTGAAATTTCTAATAATTCATTTGGTTCCCGTTATTCAATGATCATTTCCTTGTCAATCAATAAAATTGCTTCTATCCAAACTTTCATGCATTAATACTCCTCTAACAAAATTTATTATTCAAATCCCACCTAATTTCTACTTCTATTGCATTTCTCCGCGCTCTGCACTGCTTCCCGGGTCAACCCCTCGTAAGTCACAGTGCGACTTTCAGCTAAGTTTTGATCTGTCAAGAATTTAAATATCTGCTTACCTTATCTAGATCACTCACTATATGAGAGATTTTTACATATACTAGACACCTTTGCCTTAATTTGGACGACTCACTTTGAAATGAATAATCTTAACATATTTTTACGCTCATCTCTGATTCATTGATTCTGTAACGCTCTAAGATAGATAAAGAGATATAACTCAGTTACAGCAATAAGTTATAAGATATATAAGTTATGATTTTTAAATTCTTGCAGATTGTTTCGTGGAATTGCACTAGTCTTCAAGGGAGGCTGGGTGAATTATTTCATTTTATAAATGATTCTAAAATTGATATTTTATTTCTCAATGAAACCCGTTTAACAAATCAAGATAAATTAAAAATTAATGGATTTTCGGTTTACAGACGAGATCGGCCAAATTATTTACATGCATCTGAAGGAGTCACAGCTCTAGCTAGAAACACTGTGCCGCATCAACACATTTTCACTCCAGACACGTCGCTAGAAACTATTTGCACTCGTTTACTAGATAACACTCACTTGATAGGCGCGTACAATGGACCAAGAAATGATTATACACAAAATGATTTACATACACTTTTTGGGATTGCACATAAAATTATATTAATTGGAGATCTAAATTCTGTTCATCAAACGTGGAATAACACAAGAAGTAATGCTAATGGCCGCACACTGCATCAATATATACAAGCACATAATGCACAGTTAGTACACTCTTCCACTCCCACACATATCCCACAAAATGGCTCATCGTCTACCACAATAGATATACTCATACATAAGAATGTACGTCATTTATCTGATCTACAAGCATTAGACTTGTTAAGCTCTGATCATACACCAATCTTATTTACACCAAACAATCAGTACACGGAAAATCACACTAAAACAGTCACATCATACAAAAACACCAATTGGCGTGCTTTCAAGGAAGAACTAAACAAGTTAATCACAGTTAATAACAATATTAACACCACACAAGACATTGATAGAGAAATAGAAACACTGACGCATACAATTAATATTGTAAGACGTAGGCATACAGAACGGATAAAAATAAATACATGTAAAGATGCTCTTCCAGATACAATAAAACAACTCATTATACAACGCAATAACATTCGTAAACACTGGCAACGTACTCAACAAATACACTACAGAGAACAAATGAGGCAATTAAATACACAAATTAAGCGTGAAATATCTGAATTCAGGAACAAAAAATGGATGGATCAACTAAGTACACTGAACATACATGACAACTCTTTTTGGAAATTCACCAAGAATTTGAAAAGCAAAACAACGGACATTCCTACAGTAGCACAAAATGGTAACACTTTTTTCACTGACACAGGAAAGGCGAACATTTGAACAAGTACATATACTAGACGCTCATATAGACAGAGAACATTTTGAACACGTCACTCAAACAGTGCGTGAATACATAAGCACTCCACATAATACAGACAAAAAAGCACTTCATACCTACTATACAACACCAACAAAAATACATAACATAATCAGGAAGCTACCGAACAATAAAGCCCCTGGTCCAGACTTTATTGAAAACAAAATTCTGAAAAATTTACCGCGTAAAGCTATTGTGCAACTAAATTATATTATTAACGGTATTATTGAATTGAATTACTTCTTGGACGCTTGGAAAACTGCGACAATTATTCTCATATTGAAACCTGATAATGATAAATATTCACCAAATAGTTTTCGGCCTATTTCTCTATTGAGTTCTTTATCAAAATTAACGGAACGCGTAATTTTTGAAAACATTTCAAAATTTGTTGTTGAAAATAATGTATTGCCGGACTGTCAATTTGGCTTTCGTAAGAGACGTTCTACGACTCAGCAACTTGCGCGAATAATGACGGATATAATAGAAAATTTCAACAAAAAGAAAGTTACGGTTATGTGTTTATTGGATATTGAGAAGGCTTTCGATAAGGTTTGGATCGATGGCTTGTTGTTCAAACTTATCCAACTATACTTTCCGGTAGATTTGGTGAAATTATTAAATTCATATTTGATTAATAGGCATTTTTCGGTCAAAATTGAAACAGTTTCTCTGAAACCAAGAATATAGCAGCTGGTGTACCGCAAAGCAGTATTTTGGCTCCACTGCTATTTATTTTATATATTTATGATTTGCCAACTTTTATGCAAACAAAAACTGCACTATTTGCTGAAGACAAATCTATTTGAATATGTTAAGTAAATATTATAAGAAATGGCTTATTAAAATAAATTCTGATAAAACTGAGCTGATAATTTTTACACGTAAGTACACCAATATCAAAATTTACACACCTGTTAAATTAAACAATGTTAAAATTACACCTACATCTACAGTTAAGTACTTGGGAGCAAAGTTGGATGAGAGATTAAATCTTCTCGCACATATTAAGTACGCAACACAAATAGCTTACATGTCACTAAAACAAATTTATCCACTATTAGCAAGAAACAGTACACTTCTAAAACTAAAAAGCACATTACACAACATTGTTGAGACCAATTCTCACTTATAGCGCGCCAATCCTCGCTCTCTTGTCGCACACAACACTTAAACCTCTACAAATTCTCCAAAACAGAATACTACGTTTGGTGACCAGGAATGATGGATTTACGCGCGTTACAACATTACACAATGAATCAAAAACAGAATACATTTATGATTACATTGAAAAACTTGCTTCAAAATTTTACACAAAGCAGAGCTGTGACACCTCCAGTGAAATTATCAGGAATATAACAAAAATTCGGGCAGATAATATAACAGAAAGGATTAGGCATAATTATCCCCATCAATTTTTGAGTATATTTGATGAACCGTTCAATTCAGATGATGAAGTTGAAGATCAATGCAATTTCATGGAGCCAATACAAAACTCTTTTAGCTCAAACCAAATGAAATTTCAAATTATTCTTGTATATATTGTAAATAGTATAGGTTAAGTTAGAATGGGTTTTTTTTTATAATTCAGGGTAAGTTTTATATATATTAGTTTTTAAGTTTATCTATTGATCTCTTCGAATATTCAACTTTGTAATAAAATTTTACGATTCAGCTGTAGGCACTTGATGAAACATGTTAACAAAAAGATTCAAAAAAAAACACTTGGTGTAAGTTTCACACAAAATAATATATCTACTTTATCGATTTCGGCTTCTTAGGCCATCTTCAGAAGAATACACATGGATACAGAAAATTATCTAAAATACTAAAACAATAAGTGAACTTAGCCACGCCTATAAGAACCCAGACTAATCGGTAAAACCCTTTACAAGAAGTTGTAGGGCAAAAGTATTAAATAGGTCCACCTGGTCATTAAGAATGTATGAGTCATTCCTAGCGGCTTTTTGGATTTCATAGGCTTCCAGGAAATTCATCTTTGGACCTTTGTCAACTATATGCAGGATTTTCATGTTATTGATGTCACAGGTGTGATGTGTTTCATTCAAATGTATAGCTAAATTAGAGTCCGATTTCTTATTTAAAAAAGATCGCATATGCTCTGAAAATCTAACATTGAACGTTCTACCTGATCGGCCAATATAGAAAGCTTCACAATCATTACATCCAATTTGGTAAATACCACATTTATCATACAAATTTCTTGAAGTTAATTTATTGTTGACTAACATATTTTTCAAAGTGTAATTATTGTAAAATGCTGGTACAATGTCACATTTTTTCAGAACATAGCCGATGTTGGAGCTAATACTACCAATATAGCTTAATCTACGGTATTTTTTATGAGAATCATTATCTATTACATTAGTATAGATCTTATTTAAAATAAATTTCTTATTTTTCTTTAAAATTAACCTATCCACAATCTTAGGGTCGTAACCATTATTTGCGGCTATTTGTTCTAAGATTTTCAATTCTAAATTATAATTTTCTTTGGATAAGGGAATTACCAATAATCTGTGTACATAACTGTTAAATGAAGCCATTTTTGTAATATGGGGATGATTAGAGTTAGCAGGTTTAACAGTATCGGTATAAGTAGGCTTACGGTAAATACTAAAATCGAAAGAATTATCAACTTTCTTGATGGTGATATCCAGAAAATTTATCTGTTGGTCTAGCTCTCTTTCCATGGTAAATTGTATTGACTTATTCAAACTATTCAAGTGAATCAAAAAATTATCTAATTGTCTATCAGAACCTTTGAACAAACAGATAATATCATCAACATATCTGTACCAAAAGATTATAGATTTGGTTAAAGGGTTATCAGAAGTGAAAATAAGGTTTCAAAATTATTCATGAAAATTTCTGCTAAAAGTGGACTGAGCGGCGAACCCATGTTAGATTTCCAGAGCATATGCGATCTTTTTTAAATAAGAAATCGGACTCTAATTTAGCTATATATTTGAATGAAACACATCACACCTGTGACATCAATAACATGAAAATCCTGCATATAGTTGACAAAGGTCCAAAGATGAATTTCCTGGAAGCCTATGAAATTCAAAAAGCCGCTAGGAATGACTCATACATTCTTAATGACCAGGTGGACCTATTCAATACTTTTGCCCTACAACTCCTTGTAAAGGGTTCTACCGATTAGTCAGGGCTCTTATAGGCGTGGCTAAGTCCACTTATTGTTTTAGTATTTAAGATAATTTTCTCTATCCATGTGTATTCTTCTGAAGATGGCCTAAGAAGCCGAAATCGATAAAGTAAATATATTATTTTTTGTGAAACTTACACCAAGTGTTTTTTTTTAAATCTTCTTTTTTTTATTCAACTTTGTAGTCATAATATAAGTTTAGTTATTTTCATCCTTTATTTATAAGGAATAATATAAATCAAAATTGAAAGCTTGCTATTCAAATTCTCAATTATTTAAAGTTATATCATAGGTAACATTAGTTATTAAAATCCATAGGTTAAATACAATTATTAGGTATAGGAATCTATGTAGTAATTCAATATTTGAGTAGAGTATTCGTAAAATATCGTACATAATAATTTCATTATCTATTGAATAAATTTTGTCAATATATGTTTCCCTACGACACGATAGGTACCAAGTTCAAATCGCATTTGAGTGAAAAAAACTTTTATATTTCCTTTCTTTCATACATGTAACCATTTCATCAATATTAATCTCCCAAATCATCAACATTTACATTTTCGTATGATGATGGAGGTACTTGGCAACAGTACTGCCACTTTAAACAATTGTTGAGATATTACAATTCTTGAATTGATTGTGAATTGTGAACTTCAACTGTAATTAATTTAAACTTTCTTGAATTCATACTACGTCTTGAACGTTTATTATGGAACAAATATGATCAGATTGACAAGGTAAGATAATATTGAAAAATTAACATTTCTGTTAATGTTAAAAATTGAATAATATGTACTACAGATTGGAGTTCATTTATAACATTCTGTATGAGACCTGATTTGCGCGTGAATTATTGTGAGTTTCATGATGGTCTTCTCAAATCGGTTTGTATAATTTTTTTTTCAACAGTTATAATAAGTGAGGACGAAGTTCCTGATTCTAGAAAGCGTCGCTTGGCTAAGGAAAGACAGAAAAGGTAGCGGGCAAATCATCTAACATATATTTGCGCTCATCACAGATGCACTGACTCCGTGACGCTCTGAGATAGATATAGAGATAGCTCAGTAGTAGAATGTTGGACTATTGTTTAACCGGTACAAGGCCTGAATCGCATTTGGAACAAGTTTAAATTTTCATATTGTCACAATCTTTTCAACCAAGAACTTAATAGTATCGAGGAATTGAATTTCATGACAAAACGGAACAAAATAATCACCTACCTCAAATTTGGCCTCCGAGCAAAGCATCGACTAACTCGCAGAGAGGGGGTGGGTATTTTTAATTCATATTAAAATAATAATTACTTGTATTATATGGGCGCCAGGTATTTTTATTCGCGTACTCTATGCTCTAGAAAATACCAAGCATCAAAAGCTGAAAAGATAAGAGCACACGGGAATCTAGGGTAGACGCATGAAATTTTGACAGGTTGATAAATGAATAATAAGCCCTGGAGTGCAAGTTTGACCAATTTACCTTCATGTATTCATAGTTCGACTTAACATATTGCAAAAAACACGAAACCATAATAAGTATCCTATAATTTAAACAGTCAACAAAATAATCCACTCGATAATAAAATTTGGAATCAAAAATAAGTGAATTAAAGATTATTCAGTAAACAAAGATTTGATTTTGATAACTCTAATTAATATTGAATAAATGGATAGGTGGATGAGATGGTGGTGAGTTGAACTTACAGCTAAATACAAAATTTGGATTCACTTGGCAATCTATGCGATCCAGTGGCGTAGTTGCTTCGACAAAAAAAATTGTGCCTGATGGCAAAAGCTTCGGTTTAATTACTAATCAAGTGATATATAAAGTTATTGAATAGACATTCAATATTCCTGAAGCTAGGACCAAAGGTTCCAGTGAATTTTTGGCATAGTTCAAAGGGAATTTAATCTACACAATTGCCCCGTAGGCACACCACTGACAGGAAGTTGCTGGATAATAACGTGCGCAAGCGCAACACACAAAATAAGCCGATGTGAATGATAAGAAAAATTGGAACTGAGGTTTAAATAATTGATTAATGGTACTCATCCGAATGGGCCGTGAAGATGGTATCCAGTCCAGTTGGTTGGTAGCTCTACCTCAGCGATAAATTGGGCGGCGGTGATCCAACGGTCAGAGATGGGCCAAAAGTCGACGACTCACGGCGATAAAAAAAGTCTTACGGAAATCCCCTGATAATACTAGGGACTCTCTGTGTTTCCACGAAAGGTAAGGTTCCACACGAACGGAAATAGAAACACAGAACAAGGTGCTCCACAAATCGTACACTTAGATCCTCAATTACTGAGATTATTTGAAGGATTGAGCTGATACTCGAGTCACGAAACTTTACAAATTTTACGCTCTAGACTCAATCTAAATAATATGGTTTACGACAAGCGTGCTGTCAAACTTTGATTTACCGCACGTGAAGATGGAGAAAGCTCTCTTTTTTCAACCGTTTACTTTCGCTGCTCGTACCGAACCAACTCCAGCTAAAAATCAACCGTCCTAAGCCGTTCTATCGAACATGAACTTTGTTGTACTGGGTGGATGCGATGACAAGAGAGTATATGAAAAAAATGAATGAAGAAAGTACTGCTAAATATTATAACGTTATAATATATATTTTTTTTTCATTCATACACATAAATTTTTCTTCAACAATACTTGCCTGAAGCATCATCATTCACATTCAAGGTATTTTATTTTAGTTATTTTGTTCTAAACATATCTTTCATTTGACTGACGACTCGTCAGTTTTTAACGGGCTCCTAAAGCACCTTGCATACCACTAGTACTCAATATTGCCCAAAAACTAGTTTAATACTGGAACGTGAATTCACACTTAAACTTCGCACAGTGTCGCACCTTTTTGCGAGAATTCTAGAATATAAGAAGATAAATAAATAGAAAATTTCAGAACCTTGGAACAGAGAATGGAAGAAACATTCGAAGACAATTCTAGAGAAGCAGAAGAGGATTTGAAGAACTTGAGGAAAGATTTTGAGAGGAAAATAGAGGAATATCAAAATATGTTGCATGTGATGCGCGCAATGTAAGGATAATGAAAGAAGAGACTAAGACAAAGATCCACATAGAGACACCGGAATTTGATTTGAAGACGATGTGGCCCATTTACCTCAAGCAATTCGAAGCTGTTGCGAAGGCATATGGATGTCATCTGCAGATGAGGCCAAAGCATTGACCGTTTCGTTGCGGGGAGAAGCCGTTAATGTTCTTCAAACATTAAAGGAAGACGAACAAGGTGATTATGACCAACTGATCAAGCGGCTGAAGATGCGCTATGGCAACGCACAATTCTCCAAGAATTTGAAGCTGACATTGCTCGTTTAGATCACCTCGCATACCCTACCGCCTTCGATAGCGTTTTGGGGGGCTTTGCCACCCAAGAACTAATTTTTGGGGCTCGGGATAGCAAAATACAGCAGGCACTACAGATATATCGTCCGAAGTCTTTAGTTAATACATTATCGTATGCGTTAGAGCATGAAGCAGCAAAACAAGCATCACATGGACAGTCCAGAGCTAGACAAATGAGTGTCGACAAACATGATGAATCAAAGATTCGGAAACTCGCCTAGAAGAGAAGTTGCAACATCTTTTTCAGAACAAGGTCCACTACCTGAGCCATGCAGTCTCCGAAAAAAGAATTGCAATTGATTCAGACAAAATGATGGTTGTAAAAGAATGGCCAGTACCAAGAGACAAACATGAATTAAGAAGTTTTCTTGGTTTATGCACTTAATATTGACGGTTTTTCCCCGGATTCGCCTATATGGCCAAGTCATTGACACGAATTACTCAGGAAGGCAGGATATCTACCTGGGAAATGGACTGTCAAGCAGCGTTTGAACAACTCCTAACTAGCGCACCAATCTTAAGCTATCCTTCGACTAATGGAAGATTCATACTGGACACAGACGCTAGTAATGTTTGAATTGGTGGCGTCCTTTCTCAAGAACAAGATGAGCAAAAGAAAGTATCAGCCTATTTCCGTAATACATTATCAAGACCAGGAAGAAATTATTGCCTTACCCGAAAGGAGTTATTGGCAGTCGTAGAGTCGGTAGAACACTTCTACAAGTATTTGTATGGCCGAAAGTTCTTAATCAGAACTGATCATGCTGCTGAGAAATGGTTGCTCCAATTAAGGAATCCTGTAGAGCAAGTGGCCAGGTGGATTGATAAACTGCAGCAGTATGACTTTGTAATCGAACTTCGACCAGGAACCAGCCATCGCAATGCCGGCGCATTGTCAAGAAGATCGTGCAAACACTGTTGTCGCTTGGAAGAAAAACTTATTGCCGTTAAGAGGACATCAGTGGTCGATGAGAGATGGCAACCGAAAGAGTTACGAAAAGACTAGGAGAATGGTCCGGATTTGAAAATTGTACAGAAGTGAAAAAATAATGATGTTGGACCAGCTTGGGAAAATGTTGCACCACATTTTCGGAATGTAAAATCGTATTGGGCGCAGTGGAATTTCATCGTGGTTGAGGAAGGCCTCCTGGAACACGTCGTAGAAGGTACCGACGGAAATAAGAGCAGGACGCAGTTGATAATCCCTACGAATAGAGTACCGGAAGAACTGAAAGAGATTCAAATGAAATGCGTGGTCTACGCCAATAGCTACAGGCCACAGAGAAAAAGAAGAGATCCAATGCGTCAGTACAATGTGGGAAGTCATTTTAAGCGCATTGCAATCGATGTGGCCGGACCGTTTCCAGAGACTAACAACGGAAATAGATACATAATCGTTGTGATGGACTACTTCAGTGAATGGGTGGAGGTGTACGCTCTACCCAACCAGAAAGCTGTCACTGTTGCCGAAGTTTTGGTGAAAGAATGTATCTCTCGGTTTGGAGTACCTCGAGAACTTCATTCGGACCAGGAAAGAGATTTCGAGATTTCCAAAACATTTGTAAAATCTTGAGAATCCACAAAACCATGATCACTGCATTACATCCGCAGTCCGACGGCGTGATTGAACGGATGAACAGAAAAATCAATCGATATCTGGCAAAGGTTGTCTTCGATCATCTGCGAGACTGGAACCTACAACTTCATATGTTCCTGTTAGCATATCGTTCAGCAGTACACAAAACAACTGGACAGACCTCTGCGAACATCTTATTTAGACGAGAGTTGCGCTTGCCATGCGATTTGGTAGTAAACCAGGTGAAGATCTAGCAAGAGAAGACTACGTTACCAACCTCCGAGAAAGAATGGAGGACATCCATGGCCAGTTCGTTCAAACATCCCAAATGCCAGCAACCGAATGAAGGGAAATTATGACATCAAGGCCCAGGAAGGTGGTTATCAACCCGGGGATTTGATGTGGATTCATAACCCCTAGAAGCACCCAGGATTTTCACCAAAACTCTAGCGAAACTGGTAAGGACCAACATCCATCAGTCGGGAGAACACTAAACCTAAAGGACACCCGCACGGAGCGCAAACGATATCTGTACATATGGTGACTGAGTCATGCTCCCAACAGAAACCGACATACAGCGCTATGTGGAATGCACTGCTCGACCTCCGAAAGCATCTATTGGATAACGAAGTAATTAAGCTGGCAGTACCGAAGTTGGGTTGTGGACTAGATAGGGTAGTAAGGAATATGCTGGAAACCCTCTTCCGGTCTACCGGAATAGAAACCCTCGTCTGTTGCTACAACCCTGAACAGCAGACGAATAATGGACGGACCATCGACTGCTACTTCTACAAAACATCCCTATGTACCAAGGGTGACCTATGCAAATTCCGACATGGCTCTTTAGACCGTCAGATAGTCGTAGATTTGAATGTCCCATTTTGTTCTCTCTGCCTTCAAGAGTTTTGATAAGTATGTATATTTAGAGTATAATAATGCCAAAATTAAAGCTGGACCGTGTGGCCAACATAATAATAATTAATTTCAAATTTTTATAAAAAATCCTGTTTTGATCCAATTTTCTCGTTTCTGCCATGCTTACGAAATGAAATTTAAGGAAGAAAGAGTCAGCAAGAAGCGTTAGGCAGAAGTGATCCACTTGGTCATGGGTTTGGAATGAGGGCTCGATTATGCAAAAAAATATATCAATTTTTCACGTTTTTCTCGTTTCTGTCGTTTGGCCATATGAAAGTTGATATTATAAGTATCTCGTAAAAACGAATGGCATAAGTTTTTCGAAAGGCCAAGTCAAGATATGCATGAAAAAATTCAGACTTTCGCAAGATTTTGAGCACTCTTAGTATCCAAGGCTATCATGTCCATGATGATGAGTTGGTGACGAGGAGACATTTCAGTAGCAGCTCCTGATATGTGACTGTATATTCTTCATCACCGCAATATCCAGAATATCTGGTGTTTGTCCTGCGACACCACCAGAGTAAGTTGGCTCATCAGGATAAATTACTTGCAACTGGTTGGACATGGCATACTTAAAAAGACTGTTGCTACGTGGACCTCTAGATCTGCAGGTCCACGCAGGATGCTCAGCATTGAGTACTTCCGCCAGTAACACAGGGTGGTTATCTTGATCAAAAATGTTTTTGAGGCTTGGTGGGCTGGTTATAGACTGCTATCAAACCAACAAGGCAAATTTCTACAGCTTGAAGCCCTATCTGACATGCTTTGAAATTTGCCAATTCAGGTTAGCCTCAAAAGACGTAGTCCAAAGTGCGCTTGACTAGCACCGCAGTCTCACCGCCCTTGGTAGGACGATCCTTCCTGTAGCATAGAAAGTTGCGTATGCTGAGGGTTCTTACAATGGTGTTGAGCATTGTTTCACTTATCAGTGTTTCGTCCAATCGATAGCGGAATAGAAATTCCTTGTGCTCCTCGATTTTATTGCTCATGGAATCAGAGCTCCAGGCTTTGATCCGCACATTCTTTGCAGTGCAGTTTTATTGGCAGTCATGATTGAAGAAGCTCAAAATGATAGTCAAATTTTTAGGTGTCACTTCCAATAAATTTATGCTTGAATTTCATTCTGCTGAGCTATCGATTGATGTCGGTAGAGTCTGACAAATAGCTTCGATATCGATTTTTCCAATCAGCTCTAGCAGGACGTTGATATTAAACATCGCTGAATTATCAAGTTAGCCTTTCGCTTGAGTGTGCGAGGTTGATTCCTTCTCAATTTTGCTAACTACTTCTTTTTTATTGATGGCTGTATGTTTGGCTGCTTTTTGTTTGGCGATAGCCCTAACAGTGTTGTTCTAAGTACTTTGTGTATGAGTTGCAGCATCAACGAGAGCTGGTGTAGCTTATGGTGTTTGTGTGGAGCTTAGTATTCTAGTCGTAGCCACGCTTGACTTCAAATCTGTAATTTGAGCGAAGGTACGATCTTCCCTTTCAAGAGACTCAGCAATTCTCTGATTTTTCCTCTCAACTATGGCTGACAGAGAGAGAACAATCTCTGTAATTAGCGATATGTTCCTCTTTGCAGTTTGCACACTTAGTCTAGTGTGACTCTTTGTTTCTATTCTCACATGTATGAGTGGCATGACTTTCGCCGCAGCGAACGCAACACCAGGCTAAGCTGCAGCCAACAGATGAATGTCCGAGCACTTGGCAGCGGTAAAATTGACCTGGTGTCTTATTGCGTTTATTTTCTCCTCCTTTAATAGAAACGTAGAGCAGGTGACTCATCTCGTAGATCTAGCGAGCCTTGACGTTGTGTTCGAGATGCACGACAACGGTATGCTTTAATGACTGGCAAGCTCTGTGTTCTTAGAACTTTGACAATTTGAACTTGAAGTGGCAAGCCACAGATCACCAGTAGCAGTGGAATCTTGTTCTTCAAGCGGTACGTGTAGTACTCCACATTTATAGAGCGAAGCTGCGTCTGCAGCTTTCTATAGTAATCCATAGATAAAGACTGCATTTGTATTGCGTTGCCAGTGGCGCTCTTGACTTCACGACCTTATCTTCAGCTCTTGGCTCATCATGTTCATTCGCTAAGAGAGTAACCTATTGCCAATGGAAATTAGTGGTGCGGATCCAGACAGAACTTCAGGTTCTTACTGCTGTGTTGAACAACAGTTAAGCCTTTAGTTGTAGAGCTGAAGCTGCTCGTAGCTTACAAGTCGGTCTCCATCAAGTCTTAACTGCCCACTCGATCCAGCAGATTCGATATGCTTGGTGACTCAGAAACTTTCAGTTTCTTGTCCTTGTGACTCTCTGAACCATTAGAAAAGTCATGTGGCTTTATGATTGTGGTCGCCACCGACTTAGCCTTGATGGCTGGGCTTTCCCCTGAGAAACAAGCAAATTACTTCTGGCTGTAACAGCTTCGGAAGCCGAAGATTGTTATTCTCCCTGTAGCTGAGCAAAGCTTGAATTTCTGAGGTAGCAGGTTGCGCGACGTGGGATTACTTCTCTCAGTGAGGCATGACCTTTGGTCATACGATAAGATTCTACGCGTAAGTTCTTCCAGCTAGAAAACAGCTGGATTCATATTGACTCGTAAGATAGAGCGTGAGTTGAATCGATATCAGAGTTCAAGTAGACATTGTACCCCTGTGTAGAAGGCCCAATAGTGACTCCCGGAGGATGCACCATTCTTGAGACCAACACTTGCAGAAACTAAGATTTTTTATATGATAAATATATCCAGAGGCACTGAGCTTGCGAGTAAATGTAATTTACTGAGAGAGCAGAGCAAGTACTGTTACACGTAACAGCGAGCAGGAGAGTGTAGCTAGGTACAAACACCTGGGTGCTGAGTCAGAGGATAGTCCCTAGGACACGTATAACCAAAAGCAGTGGGGCTCTTACCTCTACGAAGACAAAAACAGATCTCGACCATGTAATTCTTGTAATCAGTAAAAACTATTCATAGTAGTTGTTCACAGCACCCGATCAAATAATGTGCTTTGAATATTTTAGATTTTTTCCGAATTCAAGGCTGTAACGAATTATGTCCCAAAACTCCGTCATAGCTGCACATCCCAGAGCCTTCTGCAATCGTCGAATATTTTAAAGTCTGTCAAAATTAGTTTCACATCTTGCACACCCTATGAATTTTAAAATCGGTAATTCTGTTGAAATATACACCACCGTTTACCTCGGTATCAGCAGCCACCAGTTAGAATGAATACATTTTAATATTTTATAACATGTAGTGGAATGAGGTTAGGTTTGAAACATCTGAAATTGGATTCAATCTATATTTGTTAGAACCGTATTCATGTCTTGTGCTTACCGTTGATGAATCCTGAATGTAATCAACCGTTGTTCTGTGAATATGTTGTATATTGTATATATTGTTTGAAGTGCCTCGTGACCTTTAGCCATAAACAAATAAATATTTGACATTTGACAGTCAACCGACAGAGGACTGAATCGTTACTACTTTACCGACAGACAAAAAGAGTTTAGGACAATTTTAATTTCAAGGAAATGTTAATAAGAATGTATTCAGTAGGAGAAGAAGATGGAATTTGTTGTTGAACCTAAAATACTTTTTGAATAATTTACTGTGGAATCACCGATGGAACAGTCCTTGTTGATTTTGCAGTGTTTAGATAATTTAACGTGTAGTCACCGCTGACGAAGTCTTTATCGATTTCACAGTGTTGGATCAACCTAACGTAGCGTCGCCGTCGACGAAGTCTTCGTGATTTCGCAGCGCTAGATTGTTTTAACGTAGAATCACCGTTGAGGGGATCATTATTGGCTTCACAGCGTTGAGCTGTTTAACATAGAGTCACTACTCAGTTGGGTTTCACAAGCGTCAAAGATAAGTTAAACCACCGTTTAGGAAATCGCTTCACGAATTGTTTGTTTCAAAGTTTCTTGTCGTCTGTGACCGCCTGGGTCCATACTGCGATCGCTGGTGTCGAGTGTTATGTACAGCCGTCCCGTCACCG
This sequence comes from Dromius quadrimaculatus, assembly GCA_963989225.1. Taxonomy (NCBI): domain Eukaryota; kingdom Metazoa; phylum Arthropoda; class Insecta; order Coleoptera; family Carabidae; genus Dromius; species Dromius quadrimaculatus. The sequence continues at coordinate 33,243,612 of OZ022330.1, forward strand.
TCAGCCAAGTTATCTCCGAGCAAGTTCCTGCAAAATATATGTTCTGTGTTCAACGTCGTCGTATTCATGTGTAGATGAATCTCATTGTGATACCTAGCTCCTGATGATTATTTTGACAACCCTCACCCTTTTCGTCTGAGATATCCAGCCGCCTGCCCTAGAAACTGCGTCACCGACCGCATTGGCGCCCGGTCACATCATCAGCAGTTTTGACCGCGACGCCAAAGTTAAGTAACCTGCCATCAGTGGGGTTATCGTTACAAGGTAAATCAATTTGACTGACGTCCCCTTGAAAATACTATAATTAACCACAGCAACTGGCAAATCAATGAAAGAAAACTGACTACAGCACCTGGAAAAACCGCGGACTCTGCCTGAGGTATCTTCTTAGAATCAATAAGAATGAGATTATTCATTGACTGCAGCACCATTGCCAACCACGGGCTTTGTCTACGGTACCCTATGCTATAGAAATTTTCTGTTGCATTATTCCAAGGTCAACGGATCCAATTGACTCTCTCATAGGAATATGACAATTCTCTATGATATAAATATAGTTTCGCACACAAACATATTGGATTGCCCTGCTTGGTGATAAAATTTCAGGAGACTCTTGATTAGTGGTTATCCATGTTGTTCTAAGAGCGCAGTGCCAAAATTTCAGCCTATCGGATCCAAATGAGTACTCACATAAATGAATCTGAAATTGATTCAAAGGAATATTCACACTGCAGCGCGATTAGTAGTATGTCGTGAACTTTCACGCAAATGCCAACCACAACTATTCAAAGTTCCTGATCGAATGTATGAACGATGCACGAACGTACAGTTATCTGTTAAACTTGCGCGTTACCTACTACGCCAATATTTTTGTATCGAAAACTGTCAAGCAACAACCAATGAGCACTGTATTTCAAATTCAATCCGATAAATGATGCGCGGGAGAACAAATACGACTCGTGCGTCACTTATTGTATGCTGATGGTTCCATGTCAGAAATCTTCACGCAAGTGCCAACAACAAATGTAGAGAGTTTTATTATAGTTGATAGTGGCGCTTCGCAGATTTTACTGGACGAACAAAGAGACAGACTGTCAGATAGACGAGAATTTATGAAGCTCATGCCAGGCTTCTGGTAGCAATTAACCATATGAGATTGAGAAAGAGTCACTATGGCGAAATCGCGTCACCTGCTATATTTTCATGCGAGTATCAGCTACAGGGTATTAAATTTCAACACAATCAGAGATGCGACACGTGATCTACCAATACGACCCGTGCGCCACTGTATACCGATATTAATATATCAGAAGTTTGTTTGCAAGCGCTAACAACTATAAGAAGTTTCAACTCAATCTATGTAGCCATTTCAGAGATAAGCCTGGACAAACACATAGATAGACAGATAGAAATTCAAAAAATGCGTGCTTGAGTCATGATATCTTGAAAAAAACCATATGAGATTAGGTAAAAGTCTTTATTGCTAAATCTAGAACAAATACTCAAATTTTTTCATCTGTAAAAATTACGGAATTCACATTGTTGAGTCAAAAATCAAATTTCATTATTCTGACAACAAACACATGGAAGTTCCTTATGAACTTGAAATCGTGTTGACTTTTCTCTGCCGTAAATTAATTTCTCAACCTGACTTCCATTTTCCATAGAAAAATAATACTACCACCGCGCGAAGACAAAATAGGCGCTACTAGTATTAAAAAACCAACATGGCCGTCATGAGGTGAATTTTACGCAGTGTTTATGTCGAAGATTCACCGTTTTGGTGCAAGTTGAGGTTGATATGGTGTTTCGTGATACTAATTATGCTAATCATACCACTGAATCTGATTCATACTCTCGTAAATTTAATACCGTCAAGCAGAAATATTGTAGAAGGCGAAAAACTATTAATCAGTAATGGAACGCTCGTTACCATTGGGGCAACACGAATAACAAACACTTGCTTGAGTCTAGAAATTTAATATATGTGTCTTGCCACTAGGTGAATGAAAACAAAGCCTCCTCATATGAAAACAGGGTCAATCAGTGTTGATAATAATGAAGATTTCACAGAAGATGACAACAATAGTAATAGCAATATTTCTATTGACAAAATGGATTGTAGCTGCAAAGCAAGAGCTTCACATGCTTGCAAGCATATTGTGTGTGTTGTGCTGCATTGTAATAGGTATGTGGTAATCAATTTTTCTGTCTGTTAACCTCTTATCATAAAAATTTTCGCCCAACCTAAAAAGTCTTATAACTTTTATCGTATGACTTATTTGCACTTCAGTTGATCTCATCGACCGACCAACAGTGTCTATGGAATGGAATAAAACAGCCTACTTTAGAACAATTTGAAGCTCGACCAACTAATACATTTTTCTGTATCGAACAAGAAAGGTTGAAGCCTCTGCCAGAAGATATACAATTGCTGTTTGGGAAAGAGTTAGCTGACTGTGATAACAACAGTGCATTAGCAAAGCACATAAATCGTTTGCGTAATAACTTCAGACAACCTCTAGCTACCTCACACTGTGATAATAGCTTCAATAATAGTAACAAGGCTTCAGAGCGAAGAAATCTTCGTATCATCATTGAATATGCCAGAAAATCAACAGTTATTGCATCGCTTATAGTACATACTTATCCAATAGATGATTGTTGTAAGACAGTATTCAATGAATTCATTTTAGTAAATTCAAAAGAAGCTTTCATCATTTCTTATAGCACATAATTTAGTGAAACTTTGTGGCAAAATCAAAGAAAATTTGAAATAACTGTAAGCAGGTGTTATAGTTTATATACATATTCCAAGAATGATTGGCCTGATAAATGCTCAAAATATTTTTGGCCAAAGACTTATTCCGGAAACAAATATACAAGAAATGGTAATCATTTTGAAAAAGTAGCAAGAGAAGAGTACATGGAGGAAAATAATAGTTTTGTAGTGCAAAAGTGCAGTTCAATTATTCCTGAATCTGAATCATACTTTGCCTACTCAGCTGATGGAGTGATACTGGAAAGTTCGCAAATTGTAAAGCTGTTAGAAATAAAGTGACCATGGGATTTAGATGATACGAATAATGAATGTTTATTAGAAAAATGTGAATATCCATATATACAAAATGATGGCACATTGTTATAAAAAAAAATCATATGTATTATGGACAAATAAAATTTGGTATGGCTGTACTCAATATTAGATACTGTGATTTTGTTATATATTGTAGCACCAAAAAAACCATTGGAATAATAGAAGTTCAGTTTGATCATGAATTTACTATGAAATCAATGAAAAAAATTGGAAGAGAACTACTTTTTGCATATGTTACACCAAATTTGTGTGAATCATTATCAAGCTAAACATAAAAATATCAACAAAAATTTTCAACCAAATTTTAAAATTTGAGGATAATAAGAAGTTACCGAATCTTAGATTATCAAGAATGATGGAGAATTTGTTGGAGAAAAATCAGTACTTACGTTTTGAATAGAGTGAGTTCTTAAGCTGCTATGAATGTTTTCAATATAATGTTTTATTTATGCTCATATATGCTTCGAAATGAAATGAAACTTATATAAATTCCTAATTAATCACTTTATTAATTGAATTCTTGAGTCACTGACAATTTAAAATTTATCGTCTGCTAATATTGGAGTACTCAAATTTGCAAGTCCACAACAAACAGCAAAAACGTCATCAACATGTTTTACTAGATTCTAAGGTAACATGTTGCTCAAAATCTGAAACTGTCTGACTCTTTGATTCATTTGCGTAATATATACTCTCGTAGATGCAATTTCTCCGTTATCATAGGCTTCATTCTCATTTAATTGAGTGCTTTCTCTCAGAAAAGAGGATCTAATCAATTCTATATAATTATTCTGACAATCTTCTTCGACAAAAATCCTTTATCTACCATGACAGCGTCTCTGTTACTTTCTGGATATTGTAATATATTACTTCGCTGAAATATTGCCTTATCAGAGGTTCTACCTTCATGTGATTCGCTATGAAACACCAGAAGTCCAGCGGGTGACTTCGGTCATGAACTCTACTGTCAATGCTCTTTTGTATTTAAAATAGAATTTCACTTGATATTTAACGTATTTGGGTTTCTGAATCTTTATTCCTGTACAATCAAAGCCAGAAGTAGTTTTTCTGAAACTTTAGAAACATTTTGGCATGTTACGGAGAGTTTCTTCCTTCTCTACTATTCTAACATCACATTGTAATATAACATAATTTCTTCAAGGTATCATAAAATATATTTGACACATGTACAGAATTATCCAAGACAAATATAATTTTGATAGCTACAAATGATTAATCTAATTTCAACTTATGAGTTGTAATAATTATAGTCTGTCGAGTAGTCAACAATCTTTTATTTCTATATTGGATAAATTCGATCAATTTATTCTGCTACTTTATGGAGAACAGCAAAACTCTTTATGTTACACATTGTTATCAAATCTGATTCGGACTTTATGCAATCGCAGTAGGAAGTTAATATATCACCCGATGTAACTCGCATCCTTTCATCAATTAAATTAGCTTTTTTCTGTTCAACAATATGTAAATATTTGGGATGTTCAGGTTCTACTTCAACATTTTGAATGAAAGATTCTACAGCAACATTGTTGTTACATCCATTGTCACTCTCCAAATTCTTCATAGAATCTTCAAATTCATCATTTTCATCAGATACATAATCATTTTCATTTGTAATGCTAGAGTCTTCATCATGAATAATTATATCAAAATCTTCTAGATAGATATGAGCTGATTCAGATTCATCAATAGTCGAGTCCAGTGATCCTGATATATAGATAATTGAATCATTGACTTCGTTTTCCATCGTTGAATCCATTTTTACTCCTAAATCAGTGCTTGTTTTGTTTTCTTTTCGAGATATTACATTTGGAGGTAAATTTTCTACAGACTCTTTACTACTCCTTCTAATGATAGCTCTTTCAAACCCTTGTTTGCTTTAAAGCACATAATATTTGCTTTTGCAACAACAGAAATTGGAGCAGAATTTGGTCTTGGACAGCGCAGCTTAGTGTGATATTTTGTAAGAATACCCACATTTACACCAAAATAGAGTTCAGTTTATTATCAGAAATGATATAGAACACTTTACATACTTGGAAAATAGTAATCAGTATCTAAAAAGTGTTTCGAACATACAAATAACTGATAATTTGACTTTTCATCCTCAGGCACTTGCAATATCCTGAGCCACTTTTCTCGTGTATAAACTCTTTCTGATTCATCAAATAAGTCTCTTCTCATAATCGTAACGCCACGTTGAGAAGCTCTATGAAAAGATAGGTTACTGTCTATTCCTTTTTTAGATGTACATTTTCTAGTATATTTTCGCCTTGCACTTCTCAACCTATGTGTTAGAGAAAACCTGATATTCATTTCATTGGAAGATAAATTAAACAAAACGAGATTTCATATAACACCTATATTAAATTCCATTTGAACATTACAATGAAACAATATTCATCTATAACTGAGCTACAGTGGCCGCCGGTCTCAGAGTGTTGATCCCATGTTTTCTGAAAATAAAACATGACATAAGCAAACTACTTGCTAAGTAAGGTATCACATAAACACAAGGTATATACTCAACATCATCAACACACAATCACACCACTCTTAGTTCAGGCAGGTAGACTAGGAAAATAAGGTTAAAAGTTCGGACTGAGCGTTCCAGACGCTCTCGTGAATCCCAAATTCACGCGCAAACCCCAGGCTTGCAAGCGAGTCCCAGACGCGCCTCAGGTCCCAGACTTGGTGAGAACACTCGATCGTTGGGCGCCTCGGCTTTCACCATTACAGTGTTACGCGCCATTAGGATAAAGATTAGGAAGGATATAAATCACATACCATACAACCACTGCAATTCAGACACCTCCGATATACAAACACTCTCCAATACACACATGTGACCAACTCACCCTCAACTCTTCAAGATTCACTTAGACACTATAACTTCACTCTCCTGAATGATAACACAAACTGAAGTAATAAATGAATGTCGGACCGTTTAAATAACCTACGTGTTGTGTTACTTTCTGGAATTGTGAAGAACGATATGATTATTAATCTTACGTAAGACCTAGAAAAAACATCGCTAACAGCTTTTTTCTTCAATCGCTATACTCCGAAGAACGCAATAATGTATAGAAAACTTTTGTTTTGGCTTATACACATGAAGCTGCACACGAAGGTTATTTAAAAATGTACCTCATGACGACCATATTGATTAGTATCTTATTCAACCGCGTGTTGCGTTTTTTAAATTTTCATTACCTATAAGTTATAGACCGTCAGATAGTCGTAGATTTGAGTGCCCCATTTTGTTTTCTCTGCCTTCAAGAGTTTTGATAAGTATGTATATTTAGAGTATAATAATGCCAAAATTAAAGCTGGACCGTGTGGCCAACATAATAATAATTAATTTTAAATTTTTATAAAAAATCCTGTTTTGATCCAATTTTCTCGTCTCTGCCATGCTTACGAAATGAAATTCAGGGAAAAAAGAGTCAGCGAAAAACGATAGGCAGAAGTGATCCACTTGGCCAAGGGTTTGGAATGAGGGCTCGATTATGCAAAAAAATATATCAATTTTTCACGCTCTTCTCGTTTCTGCCGTTTGGTCATATGAGAGTTGGTATCATAAGTATCTCATAAAAACGAATGACATAAGTTTTTCGAATGGCCAATTCAAGATATGTACGAAAACATCTCGCGAAAGTCTGAATGTTTTTGTGCATATCTTGACTTGGCCATTCGAAAAACTTATGCCATTCGTTTTTACGAGATACTTATGATATCAACTTTCATATGGCTGAACGGCAGAAACGAGAAGAACGTGAAAAATTGATATATTTTTTTGCATAATTGAGCCCTCATTCCAAACCATTGGCCAAGTGGATCACTTCTGCCTATTGTCTTTCGCTGACTCTTTTTTCCCTAAATTTTATTTCGTAAGCATGGCAGAGACGAGAAAATTGGATCAAAACAGGATTTTTCATGAAAATTTAAAATTAATTATTATTATGTTGGCCACACGGTCCAGCTTTAATTTTGGCATTATTATACTCTAAATATACAAACTTATCAAAACTCTTGAAGGCAGAGAAAACAAAATGGGGCACTCAAATCTACGACTATCTGACGGTCTATTACTTATTTACGAAGTGACGGGGTGATACGTTTTTTTCTAAAATTCCGCTGGCAGTCTCAATCCCTGGTCATAAAACAGTGATCATTATTACATCGACAATAAAAACATTGGACCTTTGAATATGATTCATTACCTTGACATCTGGAACAAAAGGACTTCCACAGATAATCAAATTTTTTTTGGATCACCTTGTTCTATCCTTGTCGAAAAAATAATAATACGGTATATATTTTCCTCACATTGTTCACCTGAATATTAAATTCTTTGTTGTCAACAGCAAAGACATCGAGCTCACATATTAACTTGCAATCATCTTTTATACTCCTTCAATTCGATCCTGGCGCAGAATCCATTCTCAAATAAGCTTTGCTTCTGACAAACAACTTACCTAGGGAGTTTCAGCATAACTAGTATTTTTTGATATTCCGTTCACAACCTCAGTCCATCCCTGTTGTGAGAATCATATCATAGTATTCATCATTAGCAATGAAAGTGTTGAGCTTTTGATGAAAATTGATGAAATTGCAGTCTCTGACATCAAAAACATCGGAAGTCTCGAAGATAGTCTTATCCCTCTCTTGACAAATTCAATCCAACTCTGTCAGAAGAATGATATTGTGATATTTTCTCACTTCTGATTATCGTGCCTCTACCAGCCAAGCCCTAAGACTTCCATATGAACCCCTCCTAGATTTGACTCTGTTGCAAAATTCTTTCTTAGCTGACTTCCACTAGCCACATACTACCAACTTGTCAAATTTCAGTAGACACTCTCCAGCCGCAGATGATCGAAGACTTCCTACATAGTGTTCACAACCATGAAAGTAAATTTTTTGGACAAATTAATTGTTACAACGACCAAATTGATGATTCATCCTATTTTTCTCTACTTCACACTGTCTGCAATTTACTGTTATTGTATCTTGAGAACTGTATTCTATGGATTCCAGAACTGAGCTGCACAACATTTAGTTTTAATATCACACTTCTTTCAGTACTCAGTTGATCATTCCTTGAGTATCAATTTCACTATGTTTACTCCTGATCATCACTGTATAAATAATTATTCCACAAGTTATTCTAGAAATTGACTTTTGGAACTTGACTCACGTATTTTGGAGACTGATTCAGAATAGTTGAGATCATTTACAATTGTACGTTGAAAATCTGACTCCGTTACAACATTTCTCCGTGAAATGATTCATTTACAGGCTCAAGGGTCAGTTGCACCGCTTCCCTCAAATTTTGAATGTCGCTTAGTTGAAAAATATCGAATCAAGACTCAAAGTTGAGAGTGACATGAACATTGCTGTTATTATTCCGATTTGATTTCTTGGATTCCAGGCCAGAGCGGTGCAACTAGCCATTAGTCCATAGCCAGGTAAGCTGTGTTACGCTATTGTGGATCATAGAGCTTGCTTTGTGCTTGTTCCATTCATCTAAGTGCTCGCATAACCGTCTCCTTGGTAACAATGCGATCGTTGGCGTCATCGTTGTACTATTCAGTAGAACCCACCACAAATTGTAGTTTTCGTCATTGTAGACGAGTGCTGCCACATATAATATATCTCAGTTATTTTAAAGCCAAGTTATCTTTGTCGTCTTTCGCTGTGCGGCCAGATCCATCGCAACCTCTGTATGTAAAAGGCAACTGTCATTTGCTCTATTTTGTTCACTTATTTCATCAATACACTAGATTGTCTGGTTACGATATTTCCAACCACTCGTTCTCATACCACTAATCTTTTTTATGTTCACTGGTCGACCATTTTTTGTATTGGTCAGCTTGTGCCCATATTTGCTCTTCTCTTGGGGATACTATCTCCTACTTCTTCACTTTCCAGCAGCTTGTCTTGATTCAATCGTCCTTCCATAAGATTTACCCTCAAGAGCCGTTACTAAGTACTATTTTGTTCCAAAGATGTAGGTAACATGAAATCTGACATATCAGCTTCCTGGAACGACACCAAGAAACTCAGAAATGAAAACAGTCTCCCTAATTCAATGTATTCAGACAACTCGACAGCCAATACAGACGACAATTATGTAATCTTTCTGATACTTATTTCCAATTTGTATACACTACTGATCATCATACAATGAACAACAAGAATATTATCTCTGATTATAACAATGCTAACATTGGTAACCTAATTATCAATGAAGAAGATATTTTCATTGATCTATCAACTATGAATATCAAGAAAGGTTGCGGTCCAGACTTAATTCACTTTTCCTTCGTCCAAACCTGGGCTCACTCCCTTATTCATCCTTTATTTCTCATTCTCAATCAATTCTTGAGACTTGGAAAATTTTCTGAGATATGGAAGAATTCCTTTATCATCCCCATATATGAATCTTGTCACACAAGTAATTTTCGGAACCACCAACCAATATCTGTTGTGACGAATTAGGCCCCAAAATCCGTCACAGTTGCACATCCCAGAGCCTTCTGCTACCGTCAATAATTTTTAAGCCCATCAAAATTTATTTTAACTCCTGCACAACCTGTAAATTTTAAATTCTGTAATTCTGCTTCAACATACAACACCGCTTACCGTTATTTCATCAGTCATCAACTGCATTGAATCCGTTTTAATATATTTGACATGTGATGGAATAAGTTTAGGTTTTGAAAACACTTGAAATTAAAAGCAACCAATTGTTTGATCTCCATTTATGTCTTGTGTCTTACCGTAATAATATCTGAATGTAATCAACCATTGTCCTGTGAATATTTGTGTATTGTATATTTTTTGATGTTATGTTCGTGACCTTTGACCATACACAAATGAAAACACCTGACATCTGACAGTTTCAACTTATCGACATGATCTATATTACCGACTGATTAAAGAAATATTCAGGACAATTTTAATGTTAAGGGAATAAAATCAGGAAAGGATGTATCTGACAGAAGAGTAATAGGAAATTTATTATTGTAATGAAATTTGTATTCGTAAAATTACTTCTTCTTTTTTCTGTATGTCTTCCTCACATTACTGTTAGCGTTAATATGACTTCAATTTGAAAACATATAATTAACCGTAGAGGCACCGCTGACGAAGTCTCCGTGATTTCGGAGCGTTTGATGGAATTAACGTGGCAGCACCGCTGACGAAGTCTCCGTGATTCTGCAGCGTTTGATTGTTTTAACGTAGAAGCACCGCTGGCAAAGTCATTACTGACTTCACAGTGTTTGAAATACTTAACGTAGAGTCACTACTTGGGAGCCAGTCTGGTTCCACAAGCGTCGAAAATAAGTTAATCCACTGTTTGGGAAATCGCTTCACGATTTGTTTGTTGAAGTTTCTCGTCATTTGCGACCGCCTGGGTCCGTATTGCGACCGCTGGTGTCGAGTGTCATGTTCAGCTGTTCCGTCACCGTCAGCCGAAGTATCTCCGTGCAAGTTCCTGTAACATATATGTTCTATGTTCATCGTCATCGTTTTGTGTAATAAATCTCATTGTGACACATACCTCCTGATGATTATTTTGACAACCCTAACCCTTCCATTCTGAGCTATCCAGCCCTTTGCCTTAGAAACTGCGTCACCGACCGTATTGGCGCCCGAGCACACCGTCAGCAGTTTTGACCGCGTCGCCAAAAGTAACAACCACGTCATCAGCAAGGGTATCGTTACACTGTACTACCTATATTTGGCAAAATCTTCGAAAGCCTCATTGTGAACATATTCAGATTTGACCTGAATGCTATAATAATACTACAACAGTCAGGCTTTTGTACCAAAAAAATCCATTTCAAACTATTTCATTTCTTCTACTGAATAAGTTAGCTATTTCTTAGATGGGAAAGTTCAAGTTGATGTAGTGCACATAAATTTTACAAAAGCCTCCGACCTAGTAAATCACTCCTTTTTATTGGATAAACTGTCATCACATGCATCTATGGTTTGTTGCTGCGTTGGATTCAGTCCTATATAGTTTTCTGCATCGTTTCAAGTCTTATCAAATCAAGGCTACCTCTGTAGTTCTTCAAAGATCATATAAAGATGCTCTTTTATTTGAATCTTTTATATTTATTCCATTGGCGAATGTTTCAATTATAGCAACTGTCTCCTCCTCGCTGACGATCTTAATTGTTTCTGGATAAATAACTCTGCTACAGATTGTGTACTACTTCAAAGTGATTTGGTACGCTTGCAGGGCTATTGCAAGTTGAATGATTCATCTCTAAACACTGAGAAATGCCACATTAGTTATACTCGTTGTGAAAATAGATTTATGCGAATTATAAATTACATTTTGCGTCAGTTTAGTACTTGATGCATTTGATATGATTCAAATTGATATATTACCTTCCATGCAATCATCATCGAGCTCTATTAGGCTCAATGATGTTTCGTGAGAGCACTAGGGTCAGAATTCAGAATCCTACAATTATAATTTCGTCGATATAGTCGCTTTGAAGGGGTTTGAGAAGAAGTTTTCCCAATGTAAAAGCTGTCACAATCAACGTTGAATGGCTGTGATTGGGTGGACAGGATATATATATATATATATATATATATATATATATATATATATATATATATATATATATATATATATATATATATATATATATATATATATATATATACATATATATTGTCCACCCAATCACAGCCATTCAGCATGGTCATTTCTGACAATTTTGTGCTACCTCGTATACGCTTGGCTAATCTTGACAGCTCGCAGCACGCGTGCCATCTAACGGCGACGAGAACAAACTCTTGGGTGAAAGATATGATAACGGAAATGAAATATCAGTTTTGATTTGTACACATCGAGCGTATATATAGAAGAAAAATGTTGATATTAACCTGTAGGTTTGAAGGAGTTAAACTTGATTGCTTCCGCCAGAAAAGTTTGCCCAAAGGAAATTAATTAAGTCCAAAATCGATTGCTTGAAGATTCGAAATCATACATTTTTTTTAAAGGACTTTCCGTGTTGTTATCCTTCTATAGGATACTACCATGGGAAAATTCATTTAGAAGCAATAGAGTGGTCCATAGTTTTCATGTTGGTGATTTCGAAGAAATAATTAGCGATGCATGTGAAAAAATCATTGAAGTTGTATTGCGCGAGACTCCAGGCGTTTACACTGGCAAAAACAAACCAGAAAACATTCAATCCAGTTGTGAAGGTTCAAACTTTTTTCAATAGTATTGTGAATAGTAGCGGAAATTTATTTTTTGTTGTTTTGAATTGTATAACTCAATTCTTAAAATTTATTATTTTTTTTTGAATAATTAATCGTATAGATTAATGGAGATCGAATCATTAAAATTGCGAATTGTAACTGTGAGACAGAATAGAGATATTGCAAGCACGCTGCAGCAATTTGTATCTATGTGAAGAAAATACTTGCTCTAAAACGAATACACCGATGATATGGAATCGTCCCCCTTAAAAGCAAATTGTCAATGCGGTATGCAAGATCTGCAAAGTTAATGATTTCTTCCCAATTGCAAAACGAGTCAAACTTTCTTTGAAAAAAGAAAGAAATCATAATGACAGATATAACTTGAATATTGATATAAAAACTATATTGAATCAAAATTTATATGAAAAACATAAAAGAATATATATATATATATATATATATATATATATATATATATATATATATATATATATATATATATATATATATATATATTATATATATATATATATCTATATATATATATATATATATATATATATATATCTATATATAAATATATATATATATATATATATATATATATATATATATATATATATATATATATATATATATATATATATATATATATATGATTTTCCGCTGCAGGCCAAGTAGGCCCATGGCTACTGTTACAATTTTTTGCCATTCTTTACGGTCCTGTGCTAATCGCTTAAAGTTCGTAATCCCTAGTGTCTCTAAGTCCTTTTTTACGACCTCATACCACCTCTCCTTTGGTCTTTCCCTTCTTTTTTTCTCATAACACTTCCGTCTAACATCTTTCTTACTACTCTGTCCTCTGGTAGTCTCAGCACATACATCAGCCACCGTAACCTTTGTGCTTTAGCCACTTCCACTATTCCAGGCTTACTATAGAGTTCCATAAGCTCGGTATTAGTTCGTCTTAACCAAACATCACCCTCTTTTTCACCACCATTAATCTTCCTCAGAATTTGTCTCTCCCACACTTCTAGTTTATTTTGCATAGTCTTGTTTAGCACCCACATTCCACTACCGTACAGTACCACTGGTCTTATAATGGTTCTATACAACCGTTGTTTTGCATTTCTTGACACACTTTTTGATTTTAAAAGTTTCCCCATAGCTTCCGCACTTCTGTTTCCATTCGTTATCCGTGCTATAATATCCCGCTCTTCGCTATTGTTGTTTGTTACCGTAACACCCAACTAAACAAAGTTTTCAAGTTTCTCGAATGCGTAGGTTTGACCTTCTCCAACCTGTATTTTAAGAGACTCCTCTCGTGTTTCTTGATGATCCGACTCTATCTCCATGCATTTGGTTTCATCCTTGTTTATTTCTTATCTCATTTCTTATGCCGTTTGGACTAAACGTTTGAATACCACCTTTAGTTCTGTTTTTGTTCGGGTTATTAACGTTATGTCGTCTGTAAACGCTAAACATTGGTGTTTTAGTTGACAAATGGTTCCTTTTGTGTAGATTCTGCTTTTCCTTATAATCCAGTCTAGCGCCAAGTTGAATAGGACGGGTGATACTGGGTCTCCTTGCCTCAGTCCTCTGTTTACATCGAAGCTCTCTGATGTTTCTTCATCCACCAGGATTCTGCATCATGTCTCTTCATGGGTCATCTTAATTAATCTTATCAATTATTTGGGCATTCCTAGTTCTGCGAGTGCTTCATACAGTTTACGTTTATTTATTGTGTCATATGCTTGTTCAAAATCTATAAACAACATTTGCAGGCTTAGATTGTGTTCATAACTATTCGCTATAGTCTGTTTCAGTGCAAATATTTGCTTCGTAGTTGATCTGTTCGGTCCGAAACCAGCTTGATATTCTCCTAAGGTATTGTCCGCTTGTTTTTGTATCCTATTTTTCAAACATCCTGCTAAAATTTTGTACGCCACGTCTAAAAGTGCTATACCTCTGTAGTTCTCGCATTTCAATCTGTTCCCCTTTTTATAAATTGGGCATATTGGTGCTTCCTTCCATCTCACAAGCATACATTCAGTCCGCCATATATCCTCTATTATTTTCATAAATAAACTGGATTACTTCGTCTCCTGCGTTTTTGTATATCTCTGATGCTATTCCGTTTATTCCCGGGCTTTAATTATTTTTCAACTGGTTCAGTATTTCTCGAATTTCATTTATGTCTAGTGGGTTTTGCCCTATACTATTCCCTTCTTGTTAAACTGTTTCGGTTTCATTTGTAGTTTCCAAAGTCAGATTCCCCTCATTTGGCACTTTCTTGAAATATTCTTCCTATACATGTAGTTTGTCCTTGACAATCACTAGTTCTCCCTCTTCATTTTTACAGTACACTAGTGGCGGTTGATACTCTGTTCTTTGTTTCTTGGACTCCTGAGAAATGTTTCTCAACTTCTTGTTTTTAGAATCTTCTTCTAATATTATTATTCTATCTTCCATCATTTGCCTCTTCTTTTGTCTACACAATTATTTCGTTCGTCTTTAATGCATGTTGTATTTCAATTGATTTTCATTTGAGTTATTTTGTAGTATGTTTCTTTTAGCCATATCTCTCTTCCTAATTGCACTTTTGCATTCTTCGTCGAACCATTCCTTATTTTTGTTCCTCACATTTTTGCGCAGCATCTGTTCTGAGACTTCAAGTATTGCTCCTTCCAATTTATTCCATTTTACATCTACCCTTTCCTCGGAAACTTGCTCTGCAAGCTCTAGCTTCTTCGACAATAGACTTTGAAATTGCTCTCTGCTTTTCTCATTAGTTAGTGGCCAGGTATCATATCCTCTCAAACGGTTGTGTTCATCCTGTGTTACTCTTGGCAACTCCTGTTTCATCACTATTTTTACTAGAAAATGATCTGTGTCTAATACTGCACCTCTTTTGCTTGTGATATTTTTTATTTGTTTCGCTTGCTTACTCTCTATTAATACATGATCTATTTGATTACATGTACACCCATCAGGTGATATCCATGTTCCTATATATATATCTTTTCTTTCAAAATGTGTGCTCATGACTTTCATATTGTTGGTTACTGCAAAATCAATCAACTTTTGTCCGTTCACATTTGTTTCATCATGTTTGCTATGTGCACCTATTGTACTTTTGTATACATTCCCTCTTTATCAAGTTTTGCATTGGGATCTCCAATTACTATTTTAGGGTCATATTTTGGTATCGAATTTATTATTCTCTCAGGCTCTTCATAAAATTTATCTTTTTCTTCCCCGACCTTCTTGTTTGTTGGTGCATGTACATTTATAATACTGATTTTTCGGTACATTCCTCTTAGTCATATTGTTCATATTCGTTCGAGAGCTGGTTCAAATTTTATAACTTTCTGCTTTCATTATTTTCTTATCATAAAACCTGTGCCAAAATATTTGGTGTCGTTTCCACTACTGAAAAATATATAATTATCTACTGCTATTATGTCGTTTGATTTTTGCCTTGTTTCTTGAAGTGCCAGTATGTCAATCTTATATTGTGTTAAGCACATTGACAGATTTTTGAGTGCTCTCGATTCATTTGTTCCTCTTACATCCCATGTTTCTAATATTAGCGTTTCAATTTTTTAATGTGAGTGATGTATTATTGGGATTTCAGTCAAATTTAATATTATTTCTTTTCTGCTTTACAGTTTCGGCTGCATCTCAGCCATCCTCAAAAGCGCTATAATTTTATGTTATCACTAATTATGTGTTTATGAATGTTAAAATACTTACAAATGAATTATTGTTTGAAAAAATTTAAGTTATACATAATGTTAAAATTGATGTTAATATTAATAAGCGCAAAAAAGAGAAATTTTCTCTTGTCCTTTGCCACACCCGACATCTATGAAAGGCGTTGGCCAACTGCATGTTAAAAATCTTGCGTGCATGCATTGTCAAAAAAAAAATTTATATTTCTTAAATAATTCTAAAATTCTTTTATTCTTGATCATTGCTTGGTCATTTCCTATTACATCCGTTTCTTTGTTGTCATGTCTCAGTTTCTTGCTCTTTTAATTGCCCTGCTTTCGCTGTTCCATATCCAGCATTGCCCTTCGATGTATATTTTCTTATAGCCTACTTTAGCTGTTTTACCTTCCTTTCTCTCTTTTCCAGCTCTTTCCCTTAGAATTTTTTGAATTGCCATTCCCTCTTTAGTCAGGTCATTGTCTATGTATATCTTGCTGCCTTTGAGTTTGTTTTCATTCTTCATAATCAGTTCTTTTTTCTTCCAACTGCTTAATTTCACTACTGTCATGGAACTGTTTGTTGCTCCTACATTCCCTCCTTGAGCCGAGTCTATCTTTACTTGTACTCCGACTAACTCCTTGCAGAACTTTTCTATTCCTTGTTTATTACTATTAGAGTCTTTCCCTTTTATGACAATATTATTTTTCTTCTGCTGTTTTCCTCCTCTATCTACCTTCCCTTCAACTAGTGCAATTCTTTCTTTCAGTTCTTTATTCTCTTTCCTGAGCTCTTCAATTTCTTTATTTACTTTCTCTATAACTGTAAAATGTTTTGTTTGCTCCGATCTCATTTCTGTAATTGCCCTTATAATTTCCACCACCATATTTTTAAAATCTTCCGTTCCTGCAGTTTGTTGGGTGGCTTTATGGGGGATCTCGGTGTTTTTCTGCACCTTCCAAATAATTCACTCGTATTTTGTCTTTTCCGTCTCCCATCTGTTGAAGATCCGTCCAACTCATTTTCTTGTTTCTGCATCACCTGGTGTTGCTTGACCCTCTTTACAGTTGTTGTTTGCTTTCTCACCTTGCGCTTCGTCAGCAGCAGTCGCTGATATTTGATACCCGGTCACTCACTTCGCGTGGACTTCGTGACGAAGATAGGTCACGCCTGGTCACGTCAGATGTTAGATAATGTGTTCTTTGGACCAACACTCACACTAAATTTTTCCAAACCACAGATGAATAATATGACGGTACCTATAAATTTTATTGCACATTCTTCGCAAGTATTCTTTTTGTTATTATTTATATAATTAATTCACTATTTCATCACACTCATTCCTAAGATAGGGGCAGAGCTCCACTCGTTTTCACTTTCTTCTAGATTAGCTTGATTATTTATACCTATTTTATTATAGGTGAGAAAAATCTGATCGATTAGCCCTGGATTAGATAACAAAATCGGATCGAAAAAACTTACACGTCTTCACACTTTGAACTTCACAACTCCACTCAAAGAGGATATACATTATACCAATAATTATATACATTTATGTCGTCAACAATTGAATATTTCAATACTTAATTCATTCGACGAACCAAAATAGCCCATTTCTTCTTGTGATCTTTTTTTTATTCTCGATTTGGAAAAGGGTGAAAATCAAGTCATGATTCTCATTTTGGATGTTTTGACAACCAGGTACGCAACAATTACGACCTATCCTTAATTTTGCCGCATCGAGGCGCTACTTACTGCATTAGCCAGGCGTATTGTTTCGCAAAATTTGTCCTGGACGCCTTATTGCATCATATTTGAAAGATTCCAATCTCATCCTGTATATTATAGTTCAAGCTGTCACTCACTAGTAGCGTTAGTGTCGAATGGCGTATATCTAGATTAGTATATAATTCTTACAGATTTCCGATTACCGGGCGTCTTTACATTTAGCAACACGGTTCCGGCAATATCATTATGAATATTTGTATGCGACTGAAAAGGTTTTTTTCCACATACCCAAACAAATGCTATTTCAATATTATTCTATGATTCTCATCTTATTTAGCATAAATGTGCTACTTATACTGAAATAACTCGACAGAAATGATTCGATTCTGCAATAAACCACCATCTCCAGTTCAAAATATGTTTAGTATTACACTACTTCAAACTTGTCACAGGTCACATCTCTATAATTATATCTATCCGTTGAACATGGAATGCATGAAATCGGTAAGAAGACGTTTTATGGTTGGGTAAATAGATCATAGAATGAATAGTTCCTCAATATTTTCTGTGTTCTTCGGGAGGAAATTATTAAGCGAAGTCAAGAGGAATGTGGAAATCAATTAGATGCTATAACCCATGAGAATATTTTAAATATCGTTCAATCCTCACTTTCAAACATGTTAAAAATAATAATAGATTGTAATCGTCAAGTGATTCAACAAATATCATGTAGATAAGCTCATAGAAATTCAGTAAATTTAACTCTTCCAATGGAAGCGCTAGACTTTCTCTCAATGTTTAGAGTATAATTGAAGAACAAAAATAGCTTACCTCCTGATAGTTATTCATCATAGAAATAATCAACATATTATATAGATTGAGGATATATTAGTATCATATTCATCAACGGATATAGTATTGGTATTTTATCATACTATATGTTCCGAATTCACTTGATAGTCTTAATACTATTCTATACTTGTATGCTTTGATATTATTAGATTGAGAGATGGTGACAGCTATGGCTCTCCGACTTTATACCGCATGCTTTACTAAGGGTTGGAAGTTTACTGGCCGATGCACGCTGTCCGAACATAGTGCAAACTCCAATCAAATTTCTTGAGAAAACTGGGTTTTTCCATGATAACAATTTGTATGCTTTTGGTACGTGAAATAGTTGAAAGGGATTTGAAGTCTAGTTCTGAAAGGCATGTAATTTGCAGCAGCGCAAGAGACTCGATTGGTTTTAAATTAGTACAAGTTTTTCGCCAAAATTTTTCTCCCTGTGCCAACAAAGGATGCATGCTTTTTTTTGTAAGGTTTCCATTGCTGAAATTTTGATTCTTTTCATTGGCATGCTATTTGAAAGCTCAAAATTTGATATGTTTTCTCATACGTTCACGCAACCATTGGATCCTTTAGGACTGCTGTGAATTGCATGCCTATCAGCATCAGGCTCTGAATCTCTTTGAACTATTTCACATTACGCAGGCATGCAGAATGTTGTCATGGAGAAATCAAATTTCTCCGAAAAATATAATTGGAGCTTGCACTATGACCGGCAAGCGTGCATCAGTCAATGATCTTTTTGACTATCTTATCAAAGGGTAAGTTTCCAGCCTCTGAAAAGGCATGCGGTATAAAATCAGAGAGCCTCAACTGTCACCATCTCACAGTCTGCATCTGATAATAGAAGAGAATATTGAAATAAATTGAATATCTTAGAACATTGCATTGTGAAAAATCTTATGAAATTCTTACTTGAAGCTGTTTGGTGAGTTAACTTCAATAACATTCGATTATTCCTTCAGTAGCTGGTGTTTCATCTCCCCGATTTATTATTATAGGAGGAGTATTGTTATCGTGACTCTTTGACAGTTTGAAATTTTGATGAATCTTGACGAGTTAGACCCTACTGAGCTCAAAAAAACACAAATTTAAAAAAAATCAGTCCGTCTGTCGATCTGTCTGAAAGCACGATAACTTGAGAACACGAACGAATTTTCGACCGACATTTTATAATTAAGTTTTTCAAGCTCGTAAATAAGCTTTCTTTTATCAATGGTAGCAAAAATTTCATTGATGGAACTTTTTAGTTTTTTGTGTTCACTCCAAAAACGGTAGTAGCCATCATAAAATATGGAATAACTGAACAAAATTCACCTGAACCACTTTTCAAAATTATCAGCAGCTCAGTTGTTATTATTAGAATTTGAATTATTATAAAATTTGTAATATTTTCCTAAAGCAGAATCATAATGAGAAATAAGAGTTCTCATTACTCTTACATAACATGCAAACGTTCGTAATTTTTTTTTTAAATAGTTGATTTGGCTCTGTTTTGTTGGGTATCAAATTGAAGCTTTTGCGGGGATAATTCTAGTAGAAGTATCATAGAGGATATTTGAACGATTGTCATTTGTTTTTTTTTTCAAGGAAGTTATTTGTATGATGTTTGTTTTGTACCAATTTGAAGCTTCCGAAAAATTGAGTTTGGTACAAATTTAAAATAAATGATCACTAAACTCCACGTTACCATTCAAACATTTTTCAAAATTACTAGCGGTTCATTTATTATTATCAGAATTTGAATTGAGAATTATAAAATTCGTTATATTCTTCTGAAGAAAAAAAATGATGGAAGTCATTGTGAGAGTTCAGTTCTATCGTGTTTAGTGCCAAATTAAAGCTCCTGCGGTAATAGTTTTAGTGAAAGTGTCAAAAATTATATTCGAATGATTGTCAATTGTTTCTCTATAAATTATTTTGATAATATCTGGTTTGATATTCATAGCTCTCAGGAAGATTAACTAGATGGAAATCTGAAATAAATAATTTATTTGAAATAAAACTGTATTTTCATACGACCGCCATCTGACACTTCGACAATAACAGCTATCACTCTGTAATTTGCAATTGATTAATATCTCACTCCAAATTTATCAAACACCAATGAAGCTAGCCTTATAATTCATAGTCAGAGAAGTACTATGGTGGTCGCAGCAGATTTTTCTATTTGTAGCGATTCTACATTAGGGAGAAATGCATAATATAATAATTATTGCCAATATTTTTCTCTTTAGTTATCTGATGACTTTATTAAAAGACCTATGACGATTTATATCTCTTGTCGATTCTTCATTATATGAATAAAAACAGAAAACATATTTCGGTAATTTCTTCAATTGTTGAAGAAACAAGAGCACAGTTTCATTCATTTTTATCAATTCCTGAATAAAAAGCTCGTATCCTCTATTCGAAGAATTTGCAGTATTTCGTCTTAAGGTTCTAGATTCATATTTTAAGTTTGACGATAATTCAGAATGTCTGGATACACGAGACCGAATAAAAGAGTGAAATCATAAGTTATGTGAGAATATATATGGCAACAACGTTGTACGCTTGAATATCGATCATCAAATATAATGAAATTTTTAAAGCGGACGCAGCATAATCAAGAAAATGGAACATATTTGTATAAATTGGACGCTCGGATGTTGGTCGAATGGATGGACGCTTCAAGGATGATGAAATAAAGATAATTTTTTTGATAAAGAAATTATTGATAGCATTGCAAGATAATACACGCCATTTTTGGAGTATACTTGTATAGACATCTTTGAAAGAACGGAATACAACCTTCATTATTACTGGACGCCTGACACTTGGTTTTTGGTAAGACGCTCTGATGATAGTAGGATGTAAAAAATTAATATATATGTATATATATATATATATATATATATATATATATATATATATATATATATATATATATATATATATATATATATATATATACATATATATATATATATATATATATATATATATATATGTATATCTTTATTTATATATATATATATACTTGGAAAGGTAAGTGGGCTATGTAGTTTATTCTGGCCAAATTAGAGATGACTCTTTTTAACACATCGAGCTCTCTGAAAACTTTATTCTCTCTTCTGGATGCTACAAATGTATAAAATCAGTAAATACAATATTTTCTGATAAAATGAACTAACATTATATGAGGTTGCATAATAATCATTGGAAACAATATTTGTTGTTGTGAGAAAATTGCAAAAATTAAATAGGTTTGAAAAAATTTGAGAAAATATCAAAATGTAAAACAGTTGTGAAAAATAGGAAAAACATTCTTTATTCACATTGCAAAGACATGAATAAATGAATTAATAAAATTATTGCTACAAACAACACCACTTTATGTTTCTAAAATTTCAGATGGAATTCCTCAAAACAGACATTCTTATTACCTGTGACAAGAATATCGAAACAAAGATAGTATATATAATTAAAATACAAAATAATGGGGCAGAGTTATATCCTATTGAGTTTTTTGTCAATAGATAATAAATTACAGTATATATAGCTTAAATCATCCATAAAAGTCTTCTTGTTCATAGTACATCCTGTATGGTGAGTATGTACCATTTCAAGGAAAGTCCGTTTATGATAATTGATTTTCTTTTCAAGAATTTTAGCATTATCAGAATCAATTTTATGTTTCGTAGAATGATGGTGGTTGGATAAAGCTGTTGCATTGGGTTGAGGCCTACAATCACTTTTATGAGAAGTAATTCTGTCATTCAGTCTACGCATCGATTGACCAATGTAACATTGTTCACAATCACCACAGGGAATACTATAAATAATATTAGACTGTTGAAATGCTGGAGTTTTATCCTTCAGCTTTGAGAATATCGTACCCACAGTCTGGCAGTTTTTTATAGCAATTTTTTATCATCACTGCGTAGAACCTTCAGTATTTTTGGTGTTATATCAGGTATATTAATAAAAGAGGCATATTTTATGTTAAAAGCTGAATTAGAATGAGAGTTAACAACATTATCATAAATTGTTATTGAGGAATCAACATTGACGAGCGAAACATTTATCATTCTTTTTGGATAGCTATGTTGCAACAAAATATCACGCAATTTGTATGAATTTTCTTGATTGAAACTGGGATGTGATATTTTGAGTAGACAATTTTTCATACCACATATGGAATTGATTTTGTTATGTTGAGGCTGTTCTCAAAGAAAATGTATGTAACGACCAGATGCCATAGGTTTTTGATACCAATCAAGTTTTAAATAACAATTATCATCCCAGGTTATAATAGTATCTAAAAATGCTATGCATTTATCATTCTCAATCTCAATAGTAAATTGTATGCTAGTACTGAACTGATTGAGAGTATTTAAGATATTAGTTTCGTTATTTGGAATAGCACAAATAATGTCGTCAACATATTTTCGTATGAATGGAACTTGGAGATGAAGTTGAATTATACAAATGCCAAGATGTAGTCCATTACATATTGAGCAATTATGGGACTTATTATTGCAATCATAGGATACCCTTTACGCTGAAGATAAAATTTGCCATCAACTGTGCAAAAACCAGTGTCAAAGATAAATTGAATTAGAGATGTTAAATCTTGTAAGGTAAGAGTAGTGAATTGTTGGATTGTAGGCTATTCATCAGTTATACATTCTAATGCCAGTTCAGCAGGAATATTACTGAATAAAGAGACAACATCAAGGCTAACAAGGAGATAATTCTCAGGGATCTTATCTACGTCCTATAATAGCATCCATTGACTTTCAAAATTGTAAATTATCTCAATTTGTTACTGATCTACTGACAACAGCTGATGATAGGGATAATATTTATTATACAAAAGATTCTTTTGAATTTGCTGCGTTTGCTAAAAATTATAAGATGTAAGCATGATATGGTTTTCACAACAGAAAAAACTTCAGGTTGTCAATGAAATATTGAAAAATTGGAGATACACTAAAATCCTGCAAGTAAAACATGAATTTTGGTATCAAGGTGAGGAAAATTACAACCGTGATATAATTTTTCCGACAAGGATGGTTTGAATCAGTCCAAACAGAAGTTGAATTGATTGTACTGGTAGTTAGCGTATCGTTCATGCGATTGAGATAGAACTTTTTGTGGATACTACTTATGTAAAAGTATCTCATATTGTAGTAATAGGTAACGCATGGATTGCTTTGAATAACCCCATTCGTAATACTATCGAAGTATGATTCGCGTGGCGATGTGAATTTATCTCATACTCAGTCAATACAAATGTATGTAAGTGTGTAGTCAGTCTGTAATTCTGACATGAAATCACCAATATATAATAAATGATTCACAAATCTTATTTGTTCGTTCGAGTATTGTTTATCTGGTTGAGTTACAATTTTGTACTTTGTTTATTGACTTGCGTGGAAGTCTTTGATATAGTAATATCAACGTAGTAGGTAACGCGCATGACATATTAGGTAACTGTTTGCTCGAGGATCGTTCATACGATTGAGTTTGATCTTTTGATAGTTACTGTTGGCGTTTCCATAAGAGCTCTTGACATATAACAATCAAGGTACAATTTTCGCTGCTGTGTAAATATTTTTCTCAATTAATAACACAGTGAGTGATCTAGAAAACCTGTAATAAATTTTTTGTCTTCATGTAGTCCTGATTCGTTTATATGTGGTAGCTGCTTTTCAGGCTCCCTCTCCGGAAGCAAATCGTTAATCCTGATGATCCTGATCAGGATAATAGAACAAACTTGATGAATTATTGTATTTTTTACAGTTCTTGACAAGTATGCTAAGTTCCATTTGATTCTGACATTTTGAAGAGAGTGAAAATCACGTTTAAATATTTCGTTACCTACATACAGGTGAAGCTAATATGAGCGTGTTAAAGAACTATTCCACAGCAGATTTCAGATAATTGTATGAAATGACTAAGGCTAGCTTCTGTCTGTGCCAGATAGATCTGTGACCTGTGTCAATTATTAGAGTCACGCCTTAGTACGCCGTGCTGAAAATATTTTAGCGCTTGTGAAATCAGTGAATAGAAACCAGTGCAGTCATAATGGATTGTTAAGCTTTCTCAGAGTCTGCCTGCTATCACTTTGAGTTCAACATTTTGACGCAATTTAGTAACTAAATGTCGATAGTCGCATCCACGTGACGGTCCTCCTAGTAATCCTACGTGAAGAAACGTCTTATCAATGTTAATTGATTCTAATACGTGATTACGATTGGTCTTGAGCTACAAGATCTACCCCAAAATATCCGCTCATCAAAAATTTCTAGCTACTGTGTCTTCTTATCACTCCAGATCCGACTAGCATTTGATAATCATATGAATGTTATTACTTTCATTTTTCTAGATATCACATACAAGTGAATTGTATTCAATTTTCTACATTCTTGGCTTCAAATTTGAATCCAAAGCACCCTGAGGCAGAAGTTATTCATTTAGGTGAACACAATAACATACCGCTCGGGATTATTCTGTCATATACACATGTTGTCTATTAATTATCCATGTAGCATACAAACTGTGCCTTATAAATAACATGACTTTACCGCACCCTACTCTTTCATCCCTACCATAATTCAATGACCTTTGTTAGTAGGTCAGATAATATCAAGCTTGCTGATGAGAATAACAGCATTAAATTTATCCAGAACGGAAAAACTTCGATAAGTTCAATTGCTCATATAGAGATAGTGTGATACCAGAGCTCAAGAATAGAATGATTCTTGTAGGTTTCATTTGTTATGAACGATAATAGTGTTAAACTTCAACAGAGACGAAAATGTGTCACTATTGTGCACATTTCAAGTGCTACAAATGAATTTCAATATTTTGCGAGTAATGTGCTCGAGCAGAGTTTTTATACTTTTATGTTAATTAAACGTCACTTATCTTCTCAATCAACTCTTGGTGATGGGTCATTTGTATGTCTCAAGGTAATCTGAAATCATTATCCAATGTTCTTGCAGATATAAAAACATGATTTGATAGTATTCTGAAAGTAATAGCTCCTATTTATTTATTCAGTGATTACTTTCGTCTGACATGCTTGTCTACGTTCAAGAGGCGTCGGCATGAGCTTCGAAAGTTAACAAGCTCTCGTGAAACAGCAATATCACACATGTGGTTCCAGAACGGTGCTAAAGTATTCTTTGATGCAGCAACATATTCTAGAGCAAAGTGAAATCAGCTCCAACCGATTCACAATTTTTTGCACCTAGGCAAGTTGTGACAGCTTGTCACAACCCTCCCAGTCTTTTCAAATTTTTCTGACAAAGTTCTCATCCTGTCTCGTGGTATGATGTTGCATGCTGAATTGCTACCTCTTAGTCTCGGTATGTCAACTAAATATAAACAGGAGACTTATATGGGTATGACTAATGTCTAAACTTATGAACTGGCTCTTGATGAGGTCAATATTTCATGCCCAGTCAAGTCACTGATCATATTCTGCCCAATCCAGATATTAGAGAAAACTCACAAGAAAGAACCCTTACTCTAAATCCAACTATCGGTATTGTCCAAAACAATGACATTGTTGTCAGAGAATCTATATCTATGAAAGCGAAATACCACTCACTGTTTCAACACGAAATCTCGAAAACTGCTGAGCCGATCAAGTTGAAATTTGGCAGGTAGGTGGTATGTGTCAGCCAAGAAAGGATTTCGCAACAGGGCGGAATAAAGGTAGGATCTATGTGAATATGTTAAATGTTACAAAAGTGAAGATTTGAAGAGGTGATGACTTTCACACGTATAGCTCACACAGAAGAAACGAACGACTGCAAAATATCACTAGAACTCCCGCCAAACAGAGTGACAACAAAATAAAGAAAGTAAGAATCAGTCAGTGATTTAAGTTTTTGAAGTTTGTCATGACCTTTTTTATGTGCTGAGGGTTATTGTTGTAGTCAGTTTGATAGCTTAGATTTTCTTCTTTGTTTTTATTCATATGAATGCATTCATAAAGTAATCTATGTTGTTTTTCATTGACTTTTTTTAATGATCTCCGCATTATCAAAATCGAGTTTATGACCATAAGTTAAGGTATGATTGCACAGTGAGCTGTGAGCACAATTCCTTTTTTGAAATGTTGTATTTATTATTATACATTCTCTTTTATAGTGGTTGGGTTGTTACACTTATGTATGATTCATCATAGGGGATCCGTTTGACCTTATAGATTACATATTTGTTGCTACCGCTATTAGCAAGAACTATGTTTGTGTCACCCAATATTTTTGTTAGATCTTCTTGTATTTTCTAATTGTAGGGGATAACAGAATGAATAGGCTTGTCTTTAATAGGATAAGCAGCAATGTTATCGTCAGTTGTGATCCTGTTTTCAAGAGTCATCGAACGTTTTCGGATTATTTACTTATAGACCAGTCGACATGTATTTTGAAGTCGGAAAAAATGCGAACTTATTGAAACTTTGAAATTTTGTTTTTGATTCCCCAATAGTGTTATTTCCATGTTTTTCGACCAAAATTTCGCGGAGCAATTTTCAGGGGGAGGGAAAAACCACGAAATTTTGGCACTTTTTTGAGTTTTTGCCCTGTAACTTTTTCTCCTCCATTCCTACGCCTTAGATTACTATGTTCAACTTTGTAGAGCATCAAATTTCCGAAAAATTTGATACGTGAAACTTGTTTATAGACCCACTAAGTTCCAAGATACAGCACTTCAAAAAAGTGAAAAACTCCTGAAAATCTGAAAAAACATAAAAAATTGCTGTTTTCGCTAGATATCTTTGATTTTTCAACATTATTCATGGTATTATGGTACTAAGTTTCATTCTGACGTAGAAATCAGTCAACAACCCACTCCTTACCCTGCCTACCTATGCCACCATATCTGGAGGCACGGTAGTGCCTTCGCCAAGACAAGCCAAGCAAAGCGCAATAGCACTACCTACCTTTCTCGAAGAGCTTCGTCGATTTTTTGAACCCTTATAACTTGGGTTTGGATTATACCAGATAAACAAAATTCTCGGGATATGATGTCAATAGTGGACTTATTAAACATATTGGCTGGTACCACAAGCTCTGTTTAGGCAATACAAGCTATGTATATTCAAATTAATTTTGTAGAAATATGTGTTTTCCGTAACTTGTAATTGAAGATTATTTTCTAAAGTATTTAGGAAAGTTTTAATCGCGTCAAAACACATCTTGACACAATGCTCCTAGTATCGCCAAAAATAGAGCTCGTGGTACCAGCCATAAGGTCTCAATTGCATAGTTCTCATACTTTAAATTTTATTGATACCTAAAAAAACCCCGATTTTGTCACTGACTCGCTCACTGATGATCATCAGAATTCTTAGGTTACTTCCTGAAGTCCTAAAATGCTGAAATTTGGTATGTAAGCTAGTATTGGTACACAAACAACAAAAAAACTCTTAAAATTGGAGCTTTCAATCCCTTAACTAGGGAAAGGAAATTAGCACGAGACTTCTGCAAATTTTGATGCTAGAGGTCTGAAAATTGATAAGAGGACTACTTGTTATAGATAATAATAAAATAAAAACTCACTAAAAGAAGTGGAATTCCACCAAAAATATTTTTAAGTGAAATTTTGCCAAGACGAGACCATATGGCTCACACTGTCAAAAAGTTGTCAGATTGAGAGCCAAGTCTCTAATCCTATACGCTCTAATTCTACAAGCCTTCTTGTCCATCTACCTGTCTAGCCACCACTCATTTAGAAGGGAACTATTAGGACTATTGTTTAACAGAAAACTAATAAATAGTGAATAAGTTTCTCTCTTTCTGCCCATGCGAATGTATCGAAATGGCCAAGACGCATATTTTGACTGAGGTGTAGAATTGTGAAGTTATGGCTTGTAGAATTAGAGCGTGTAGAGTTAGAAGCTTTGTTCTTCATGGGATCCTCTCCCTGAAAATTGCTTCGCGAAATTTTGGTCGGAAAACATGAAAATAACACTATTAGGTGATCAAAAACAATATACCAAAGTTTCATCAAGTTCGCATTCTTTCCTAATTTGCCCCTATTTTTCGACATGCCGACTGGAAAACTATGATCGTTGGGTAGCAGTGACGACGCAAAGTGGTGTGTATATATTCAAGGTTTTGTTCATGGTGTTTACTATGTGATAGTAATATAGCACAATTAACTAATGCATTGATTACGCTGATTTTATATTACTTACTTGTACAAAGTAACAAGTAAGTATTGTGAAACCGACAAAATTCACCTATCGAGATTTTGATGGAAATATCCGTTTTGAGCATTCGTGAATCAATTTTGACTATTTTTGGCTTGATGTCGATACGTGTGTTCGGGCGTGCGGGCGTTTGTACGTGCGTGCGTTCGGGCATGCGTGCGTAACTCGCAAATCTCAAAACTGATTGAACGTATGATGTTGATATTTTGTATTTAAGACTGGTATAGGATCTTGTTGTGCACTTTGCATTATGATTTTAATTATTTGTACCGGAAGTGCACTTTACTTAAGACTTTTTTCGAGTTTCTCTAATAAATCCAAGCTGATCAACCGTGGGATGTTAAAATTCAGTATTTGAACTTGATGTTGAATCACAATGGTTATCTGCTATGTTTGTAATAATCGATTATGCCAGAAGTGCACTTTACTTGAAACTGTTTTTGAATTTTTTGCATAAATATAGAATGATCCACCATAGCATATTGAAATCTCGTATAAAGAACTTCTATAACATCTTATTGCACATCTTGCATTATGATCGCGATCGGCCAAACCGGAAGTGCACTTTATATGAAACTTTTTTTTAATTTTCCGCATAAATTCAGAATGATCAGCAGTAGAATACTGAAATTAAGCATTTGGAATAACTGTAGCATCTTATTGATCATTTTTTATTCTTGTTACAATCAGCTAAGCCGGAAGTGCACTTTATATGACAGACTTTTTGAATTTTCCGCATGAATTCTAAACAATCAGTCGTAGAATATTCCAATTTTATATTAGGCACTACTATGATATCTAGTTGTGCATTACGATTGCTATCAGCTAAGCCGGAAGAGCACTTTAGTCGAAACATTTTTCGAATTTTCTGCATAAATCCAAGACGATTATTCGTAGATCATTAGAATCCAGTGATTAGGACGAATATACCGTCTAGATGCTCATATCCTATTTTTATTGGGATCCACCAAGCCGGAAGTGCACTTTACTTGACAGTCCTTCGGAATTTTTCGCATAAATTCGAAACGATCAGGTGTAGAAAATTGAAATTTTGTATTGCAGTCTGCTGTAGCATCTGAATGATTGCCTTATATTCTCATAATAATAGACTGATCCGAAAGTGCATTTCAGAAGGAATTCATTCTCTAATTTTGCGCATAAATTCAGATCTGTTGGCAGTCAGTCGTAGAATTTAGAAAATGTTGTAGCTGACAGATTTTTAAGATCTCTTGGGTAAATCCAAAACGATAAACTGTGGAACGATTATATATATCCAATGGTATATTTGATCAAACACATAATCACATCGTATTATATATATATATATATATATATATATATATATATATATATATATATATATATATATATATATATATATATATATATATATATATATATATATATATATATGTATATATATATATATATATATATATATATATATATATATATATATATATATATATATATATATATATATACCATGATGCACAAGTAAGTCACGTGATGTTCACTTCGGATTTTCTTAGATTTGTTTCAGAAAAGTAATTGACGAATCTACCAGAAGCTGTGCTTTTCTAATACCAATTGGTAATGATTTTGTTACCTAACCTTGTTAACGGGGATTCAAGGAAATTGATACTACTGTGTTTTTCCATCTCAATAGTGAATTGAATTCTAGGGTAGTAATGGGCTTGTTCGATTTGGAAACTATCGAAAATCACATATTGCACATGAAAATTAGTTGTTAATTGTTGTTATAGATATGAAAATTATATAATGTCTGGTTCAGAATTCAGCTCGAATTAATGATATGAAAATGTTTATTTGAACATGCGCCACTTATGACGTAATAGTAACTATATTTTTCCAGCAGTAGCACAGAGTTGTACAGTAGACCACACATTCTCTGCTAGTAATCAGTTGAGACGTTTAGTCGGGTAGCGCCGGTGCAAATGACTCGACATACGTTTCATTTTATCTCAGCGTACACTTATGTCCAACAGCATTTCTACGATCTAGTAGCTATGACGTCATCAGGACTTCATATATTATTCTCGGCTTCATTGAATATTTTTTGGAAGAAATAAAAGTCAGAATATAATTATGTAAGAATTAAAAGACACCCGAACGAGCCCATTATTGAATTCATCCAATATTCTGTTTACATTATCAGCGGAGGCTATAAGTAGGCAATCGTCAAAGTAACGTTTATAAAAGTGAATTTAAGTCCTTCATCCGGTACTATTTTATTTTCAATTTTTTGCATCACTAAATCTGCTACGCAAATACTTAGGCTTTTATCTTGAGGAACGCCATCAATTTGTTTGTAGAAAATGTTTTCATAAGTGGACACAGCCGAATCGAAACATAACTTCATGCCATCTGTGAAATGATCCAAATTCATGTCAGTCTCTAATTCTTTCCAATTTTCAGCAATACATTCTATAACTAGTGTTTGTGGTATGGATGGGAATGAACTTTCAACATCTGATAAAAAAATGCAATGGCCAGGAGGTACTTCAATATTGGCAACTTCGCTTGGTGAGCAAAATGAATTTATGATTGAGTGAGGTGATTGACTCGTGAATTTGCTCATTATGTCACTATAAAATTTGGAAATTTTGTAGGTAGGAGTGTCTATTGTAGAGGGTTCAGCTCTTCATGAATTTTCGGTAGGAAATATATTTTACTCAATGATGGATTTTGTAATATGAACTCATTACGTTCAATATTCTTACAGAAATGCCTACATTTTCTATCTTATATCCAATTGGTGTTTTATCTAATTTACAATATGTGATTTCATCTCTTGATATATATCAGCTGCTTTTAAGTTATGTTCATGACTATTCATTATTAAAGTTTTGGAACCTTTATCAGCCCTTAAAATTCTCAGATCGTTTTTATTCTTATTGACAAAAGATCTAGTTTCTTCTATGCACTTGAATTTGAATAATATACATTTTTCTGGAAAATGTGATGATCCTGATGCCAATAATAAATATTATTATAATATGATTTCAGAAACTGAAAAAATGGACTAAACAGAATTCTAAGTCAACTAACATTCGAAGGGTCCAGGGAAAAAAGAGTTAATTTTCTAAAGATATTGAGATTCAGATTATTTCTTGTAGAATCTTGTGGTCTATATTTTGTGAACATAAAAGATGAGCGTACAAAGTTATTATGATTTGAAATTTACAAGGTTTGCGGAGGAAAGATTGTGCGACCACACCTTAGTGATTAGTTCTGTCCTGATGCTCCTCTAACTCAGTCAGAGTGTTACAAAAATCTCGTCTTACGTCCTTTTTTTGTACAATTTTTTTCTCATTTCATACCTATGTCGCCATCTGTATAATAGATTTGCACTAATTTTGTAAGTTGGTACTTGTTTGTAGACACTTGATTGGAGCGCTAATTTGGGGAGCATGCGCGTCTTGTTCGTTCTCTTTGTTTCCTGGACTGTGGTTGCAGACGTACTTGTTTTGAGCAGTCCTGTAATTTTTCCAGTTTTCTCAAATTTTGTTGCTAATTTACTTTTCTCAAATCAGTGTTATGATTTTGTAAGTATTTCGTTTGTTATTTTTGTTTATGTTATTCCAAATTTAGTATTATTTTTGCTAGTGATTCCGTTTGAACGCGACTCACGTGGTTAACCCTTCGTTTTCCAAATTTATCTCTTTCATCCTTAATTCTTTGTCAGTTTTTTGTACTCAAAATTTTTTTACAAATATGAAAATTTTATACTAAATTGATATTTTTGTTCTGAATTTATTTTTTTTTCTAAATTTTACATGTACACTCGTAGTGAAAAACCAACAAGATTTGTGGCTATCTTCGTTCCTCCCTTTACCTTTACTCACCAATGTATGTTTGATGTATGAATGATCAGTTAAAGTGGTTGATAATACATAAATTAACTATATTTTGGATCCAACGCGTTGCGGATTTGTCATTCAATCACTCGTAGTTAATTTCTTACGTTGTTTGTGTACTTTTGGTTTCCAAAGCTCAAAATATTTTGTTGTGGGCTTTAGTTCCCGTTTTTAAGCTGGAAAATCCAACGAGTTTGTGAAGATTGATCCAATTTTCTAGTAACGAACCACGTTCGTAAATTCATCGACTTGTCGCTAATAATCCTTCTTTTTGTCCTGCTAGACTTTGTATTTTCTTTGTTTTCCTTCTCTTTATTGCTCAGCGTAGTTTTTCTTTACTTTGTAAATTTTTAGTGCAGTATTCAAACTCAGGCAAATAAATAACTTCACTAATTATTTTATTTAACTTTTATGAAACCTACGGTTCATTTGTTTTTTAATTTGAATCTAAATTTATTCATTCAAGTTTAACGCTTCACGTTTAGTGAGAGCTCTCCTATTTTTTCATAGGAACCTCCTGTTTCAGTTGAATTGGATACTGGTTGGTTGTTTGTTTTCAATGTAAGCTGCTAGGGATCTTAGGAGCTAGTTTCTGGCCAACTTTACGTTGAGAAAAACATAAACGTCTACGAAATTAAGAAGAACAATAATACTCCCCGAAGTGACTACAAGGCGCACGGCCAACCTAAACACCTTCAAGGACCGTTGAGTATTTATCAAAGCCCTATAAGACGCAAGATCAACTTTACTTAATTCAGAGAACGTTCTTGTCTGACATTGTTTTTGTGGCTACCAATTAGTTATCTATCTTCTCTGCCGATACTAGTCTCGAGTTCCGCCTGGAGAGGATATTTAACTAGTTTTTGTAATGTGATTTTGAACGTCTGTGACGTGCTCTACAGTTCCTTTTTGGCTGTTGCAGTGAGATTTTTTATAAATTATAGCTTCAACCATTTTCGTAAGTTACCAAATTTTTTAATTATAATTTTTGGAATTATTTACTTTTAATTAATAATAATTTTTTTATAATTGATTTCGACGTCTATGCTTTATTTCTTTTCTGCTGTCGCTATTGTCTCCCAGAATAGTACCTTTTTCTCTTTTGATCATTGATAATGGCCTACTGTTACCTTAGCAGCCGACTTGGCAGAAAGCGCATCTTTCTTGACAGATTCTTGAAATCTCTCAGATAAATCCAAAACGATTAACTGTGGAACGATGAGATTTAGTGTTCGATAGTATACATCCAATAATATATATAATGAAACACAAAATCACATCGTATTATATATATACGTATATATATATATATATATACACATATGTATATATATATATATATATATATATATATATATATATATATATATATATATATATATATATATATATATATATATATATATATATATATATCCAATGATGTACAAGTAAGTCACGTGATGTTCACGTCAGATTTTTATATCTAAATCAAATAAAATTGTAAACATCAAAAGGAAAATTAGCTTCGATTTGTGATAATTCTCATATTTCACACTCTCACGTATAGAAGTAGGGAAATAATTCAATGTAAAAAAGGATTTTTTCACATGTAAAAAGCCCAGTATAATACATGACGTATTTTACAAGTCTATCTCTGTGTATTACACGTTATATAAAATTGTTGTTTATAACTCTCAGTTTTATCATCAATCATAATGAATACACATTTACATACCTAATTTATAATATTCGTTATTTAAACTTCCCCCGGTTTTAATCAGAGAGGGCTTTTTTCGGGGTTCTTTCCCGTGGTTTTATTTCTTAGGGGGTTATCTTTTTCTGTTACATATCAATATATACCGTAATTCTACTTCGTCTTTAGATTTCTAAAATTGTCACATCTTCCTACATCCTATACAGGCTACCTCGATCACTTAGCTTGTGAGTATCACTAAGCGGTGTACAGAGAGAGCATTACGTTACTGCTAGTCCTGTCTGAAAACCACGGCTCATCTTAGTTTATATCTTTCCTCAGCGTTCGTCGCTTGATATGATGTAAATTCGAATCCGAATACATTTTTTGTAGTGTTTTGCTCAGTATCACTTACCTACCTTTCGCCACTTTCTTCAGATTATCATATTGTTGAACACTGCGTTTTTGTAAACGTAAGTATATATCTGAAAAGTCAATTTTTCGAAAACTGTCATTAAAAGTGAACATTTACAGGGCAACTTCAAACATGCAAAATGATTGTTTTGTTCACAGGACGCAAAATATCTCGCATCCTGCAATAAAATGAACTATATTGGTATCATTGGTCAATAATGTGAGTGAATCACAAATAAATTTGGCCCTTGGTCATCCCCACTCCACCACGCTCTACAGTATCTCTTGTAAGGGAGGGGGAATGTCGTTTTACTTTAAATACCAGAAATAAGAAAACTCAGATTATTATTATAAATTTTCACTTCAACGTGTCATTGGTCATATTTAGTAAATGAAATGTTTATTTTGTTTAATTTCACAAGCACCTTTAGCCCTAAGGCGCAAACTCACTCAAAAAATAAAGAATATTGGGCATCAAAGTGTGTGATTTTCTTCATCAAACAACTCTTCACCATAAAAAAATGGTCCTTCGAGCCGGATCTCAGTAGTTACTGAGAAATTCAAACAATCAGTACCTTCAAGAAGCAAACTGTGTCACTTGGAGCCGAATCAAGCTCAGCCATCACCTGGATATCATCATCAAGAGGCAAACTGTGTCGCTTGGAACCGTATCAAGTTCAATAATTACCTGGACATCATCATCATCAAGGTAGGAGATTCTCCATTTCCTTATTTGGTTCCTATCATCATTATTTATTCAGGTGAGATACTGTGTGAATACATGTACATTTGTCTCTATTTTAGAAGATATTAAAGATGAAATTATTGAACAAAATGGCTGAGTTAGCATCGTCGAAAATGAAACTTAGTAGCTTGAAAAGACGTTCCACTAGTCCCAGCGAATTTTCAAAAAATTTGTTGCGGGAGATGATATAAATCAATTAAGCTCACATCAAACTACAGCCGATAGCATTTATAAGAAATTTTGTGGAAGTCCAAGTGCAAATGAAAGTACTCGATGGTAGTGAAAGAAATTTTTGATACTCAATACTGTAATTTCATACCAAATACATCAAATATCATAGAAAAGTCAGAACAAAGTCAATTATACTCAGTGATCGGAGCTACTACTTCAACCCTTTCCCTCTCAGGGAATAATTCACAAATGAATGTTAAGTTACCAACATTAAATTTACCAGAGCTCAGTGGCTCATTTATAAAATGGCAGGCGATTCATGATACCTTTAATTCACTTATTAATGATAATAGTTCTCTATCTGAAATTTCACTATTTGAAATTCTGTTCAAAAAATGAGGCTTTATGTGCTATTGAATCACTCTCTGGAAATTATCCTGTAGCTCTCGATATTTCAGAGAAAAAAATACAATAATAAACGTTTAATTGTACAAAATCATGTGCAAAAATCAAATCATCTAAGTCTTAGAAAACTAATTGATGTGTCAAATAGTAATTTGAAGGCCTTGGAAGTATGAGAACAATCAGTAAATCAATGAAATGCATCACTTGTTCCAACTATTGTAGGAAGATTAAATTTCGTTACAAATAAGGAGTCGCAATCACAGCTTAGTTCAACTATTCCTACGATTGAACAATTGATAAATTTTTTTTGCGCGATTGGGTCTTTTCATGTGTTTACCGGCCCCCTATTTGAGGTGGTATGTTGATTTCACCGGAAAACTGTGGTTTCTATGGTTATGCTAACTTACCGCCCATAGGCAAAGGCGGTAAGTGAAACAATGTGAATTTTCACAAAAAAATATTCATTCATTTATCTTCATTTGTAATTGAATATTCAGAGTAAAATGTCAAACTTGACAGCTGATAGCGAATAAACAATCATCAGTAGTAATTTAATTTGAAGAAGAGAATTTGGACCCATATTTTGGATCTTTCAATCGTGCAAAAAATTTTATAAGCATCACGGTCAATAAGTACAGTACCGATTTCGTATAACATTTGGAAACCTTGCCAAAACTCGAACTCCAAACTATTATTCTCAATCGGTAAACTGTACTTACTGACCTTAATACTTGAATAATTATTAGAATCCCGTTATATGGTTTTGGAATCACTCAATATTGATATAAAAAATACAAATATCAACAAGGGTTATACTAGCAAAACAAAACATAGTTCTTCTTCTCATTTATCTATTAAAAAACTTCAATGTTTGGTATGCAAAAAGAAGGTATTCGACCGAATCAAACTAGTAACCAAATGATCAAATTCAAGTTTTATTATCTACGGAAATTGTCCAAATTGAGGATAACCAAGGCTGTTATCATGATTGCAAAGCATCGTTACACACGGGCTCACAGCCAGATTTTATTTCAAGGTCGTTTTGCGATCAGTTGAAATTGAAGGAAGAGAATTCTGATTATATGATATCGAGAAATTATCAAGCAAGTATACAGGTAGTATCTACCTCCGATATTCGTATGAAGTCTAAATATAATAATTAAAATACTATTTTGAATTGTTTGATTATTCCAGAAGTTACAAATAATTAGCCCCAACAGACCGTAGATCCCAAGCGATATAAATCTATCCGATCCTGAATTTAACATTAACGTTTCCATAGATCTATTGGTAGGTGCGGAAAGGTTTTGAGAACTTTTATGCATTGGGCGAATAAAGACGGATAGTTGTCAACCGTATTTCCAAATAACTCAATTAGGGTGGATCGCAGGCGATAGCTTCAATCCCCAAAAGTCTAGGAAATAATGGTCATGTAATTTTTCAACAAATAATGATTTAAATATACAGTTACAAAAATTTTGGGATCTTGTAAACTGTGATAGCTCTCCAATAAAATCGAATAGTTCTGACCAGTCGACACAAGATCAATTTTTGAACACATTTCGAAAAGATAACGAGGGTCGTTCCATTGTTCCCTTAATCACTCGAACTGAAAACATTACTCTTGGAAATACAAAGGAAGTTGCACTTGAACGCTTTTATAACTTAGATCGAAAACTTATCTATAATTTGGCTATTGGAGAACCGTATAATCAATTTATGAAAAAGTATTCAACAATCAAGCACATGGAGACTGTCCCAGAATCGGAAATTAACAAAAATTATAGTTACCTCCCTCTTAAGGAATTCAGTATATCAACTAAACTTCGCGTAGTGTTCGACGCATCCGCAAAAAATAGCAGCGGTTTGAGTCCTAATGACAATTTGTTAGCAGATCCTACAATTCAACAAGATCTTGTAGCTATTCTTACGCGATTTAGGACTCATGCATACGTATTCACAGCAGATAAAATATTCAGAGAATTGAAATCGATCTTAATTATGCGGATTATCAGAGAATTTTGTGGCGCAAAAATTCTAATAAGCCCCTTATAACTTACCGATTACCCACAGTAACGTTCGGCACAACCTGTGCACTATTTTTGGTATTCAGGTGCCTACATCAGGTAGCACATGAGGCTAGAGAGAATACATCAGCAAGCTCTGTTATTTCACGTAACTTCTACATGGATGATATATTATCTGGTTAAAATACAGTGGAAGAAGCAACAAATCCACTCAATAGCGTTTGTAAAATATTAAATAGAGGCAAACTCAAATTATGCAAGATAGCGGCTAATCACGTTGATATCCTTCCAAAAAATATTCAAAATGGCAAAGCATCAGTTATCAATTCTAATAAGAATGGATATACCAGAACATTAGGCATTATATGAAATTGTCGAATAGATCATTCCAAAAATGAATCAAAATACCTCCAGTGTTAGATACCATAACAAAAAGATCAATTTTATCTATGACTGCAAAAATATTCGACCCGTTAGGTTTGCTCGGACCAGTTATTACAATTAGCAAGCTAATTATTCAGAAATTTTAATCAATCAAATGCAATTGAGACGAATCTGTCCCACTGGATATATATTTTTAAATGATCTACAAAATCTGAATTCTTCACAAATCTCGCGTAGAGTAATAAATGATTCAGCTAGCCGTATAGAAATTCTCGGATTTTTTGACGCATCGATAAAGGCATATGGTGCAGTACTGTATTTAAAACCAATCAATCAGCAAGGCGATTTACACATAAATTTGCTATGTGAAAAATTTCGTGCTACGCAACCTAAAAAACTATACGCTGCCGCGATTATAATTGTGTGGTGCCTTATTGTTGGCAAATTCACCAGGAAAAAATCTCTAAACATCATACAAAGATTTTTTTGAACAGACTCTACAATTATTCTTCTCTTGTTAGCAGGGGATGTGAATAGATGGAGGACCTTTGTGTCAGATAGAGTTTTAGAAATTGACCAACTGACGTCAGTGACTAAATGGTATCATGAAAAGGGCTCTGAAAATCCTGCTGATATTATTTCTAGAGAATTATCACCTCTACAATTGATGAATCAAAATTTATGGTAACAAGGTCCAATCTTTCTTACTGATCCGTCATTTAAGGCGGATAATTATTACAAATGAGATCTTATCATCGATATAGAACAACGTAAAGTTGTTTTAATGAAAACGGTAGATGATCCCAAATATTTCACGAAGTTTTCATCTTACTCAAAACTTGAAAGAGTAACAGGATATATTTTGAAATTAATCGATAATTGTCTTCCTCGTCAATTCAAAAAGAGGACTGGATCGCTGTCAGTCAACAAACTGGAAAATACATCGTTCAAACTAATTATTATTGTCCAGAGTCAAGCGTTTCAGCGCGATTTTCATGATTTGAAGACAAATAAGCAAGTGAAAAAACACAGTGAATTCCAAGCCAAAGCTCATTCATAGATAATATTGGTTTAATAAGAGTTGGCGGTGTACTGCAAAATGCAGAAAAAATTAATTACAATCGGAAATTTTCAATTATGTTACCAAAATATCACTATCTTACTAAATTGACTAAAAATTACTATCATATCAAAAATATTCACGCAAGACTGCAGGCTACATTAGCCGCCATTCGGGAAAAATTATCGGCCCATTTCTGGTCGCAACACAATTAGGCGCGTGCATCACGTGGTCGAATCTATGCAACCCGCCAGCCTGGTGGACCAACAAAGCAAAACATTGCATTTGAAACCATTGTGCTTGGTTGGCGTATTGTGGATTTAATGTTTATTTAGTGAAATTTTGTTTTAAAAATTATTTTTAGCCTAATATCTTGATTAATCGATGATTATTATTCTCTGTCAGACAATATAAAACATAGGGATTTCTAAAATAAATCTCGTTTATTATCTATGAAGATCCATATGTGGTGGAGATGAAAGAAATAAGACATTTCCATGGTAATTACTGAAGATTATTTAGCTTATGAAGGAAGCTGAATACAACTAGAATATGTTACAACTTTCAAAAGCTTACATGAAACTTTAAATTATGAACACTAACCAACATGACTATAATCTTCAAAAGTATTTATAGAAGTCTGTAATAAACGAATGATTTATTTGTTTTTTAATTTTTAACATCATTTAAGATAATTCAAATTGAATTTTCTATTCCAAGTAATTATTATTGATTGATATTCATTTTACTGTTAAGCTATTTGCTTGAAATGTTGGAAAAAATTTAGAATTCCAATTTACTGACTTGCACAAAGCAGAATCCTGCAGCTTTGTCTATATTTAAAAACAGTCCTCAATCAGGACTACCTCCATCGTCCAAAAGGCTAGTTTGCCTATAATTTAGAAATAATTCTACGGTTTAAGTTTTTAGCGATTTTACAAATATATAGTGTAATAGTTAGGTCTAAATTAGGATCATGCTAACATTTATTGAATGGATATTATACAAAAATTTCAGTTTATACAACAAAATATAACTTATGCTCAGGTTGAACAATTTGTTTATCCTGTTGTGTTACTTCTAACTTATAAAATCTGTCTCAATTTTAGATACTTTATCTACTTTATTATATTACCTTATATTCACTTGAAATATTCAATATCAGATTCTAATAGATAAAATACCTGCAATAAAATGCCTGTTACAGATACAGCTTTACTTAATTTTGGTGTCAGTTGAAACACTTCTTTTCAGAGCATTTTCCTTGTTTTTTAATGACTAGAGGAATAATAATTCTTCCTCCGAAGTTTTCATCTCAAGTAAATCCATGAAAAGATAAATCTTGTACAGCCCCACTTTTCTAAAAACAACCAACAACAGCACTAATATTGAGGTATTATTAAATGTGTTCCATATGACAGAACGTTTGTTGGTCCACCAGGCTGACATTTTTAAATGTCCGTGACGTCACGTGCACGCAACTAATTATATTGGTGATAAACGAATGTATTACTTGCTTTAAAGTTAATCCAAAAATTTTCCATCGGAAAATTGATAATTTACCAGCATTACGAGCTGACTCGATACGGCCTTTCTTCAGTCAGGTTTAGATTATTGTGGCCCAATAGGGAATATACATGAAATCTAAATTTGGCTCATATTTTTTTTCCGAATTTATATTGGCCGGACTTTTGTACTGTACCATCATTTTGGTATTTAATATCTTTTCAATTGCTTGAAATTAATGAATAAAAATGCAAATTAAGCGCGGAAAATTCAAAGTTCCAATACGCAACACCATTGGTTAAAACAAAATGTGACGTCAAATAATATGCCTACAAGTGCGAACTGCTTACATTTGTATGGCATTGCAGGCTTTTAATCAGAAAACATAGTAATAACGTGTGTTGCAAATTCATTTCTTGTTTGAGTGTAATTTTAGCATCCTAGTGAGATCATAAATCATTTAAGACAAAGTGGTTTTGTGGAAGCATAATCGGATAATCTGCCAAGAATAGATCCATTCATGATGTAGTCCTATTTTCTTTCAAATCCAAATTTTAGGTCCGCTGAAGTAAAAAGAGTGAACACTGCAAAGTAATTATTCAATAATAGAAACATTATGTACGCTATTTCAATAAATACAATCCGAAATATGATAAGCAGTAAACATGAGAGACCCAAATGATTTCCTAGCCCTAACTTTTGGTCATTTTTTAATCGGAGAATCTCAAATCGCATCCACGGAGCCCAATCTCAAGGATCTCCCAAAAAATAGGTTGTCTCGTTGGCAACTCATCGAGAAAATACGTCAGGATTTCTGGCGTCGCTGGTCGCGAGAATTTTACTGTACAGTTGCAGTCTCGTTCAAAATGGTAAGCGGAGCCCTCCGTTCTTCTCAAACCAGGAACAATGGCCCCTAGGCCGTGTAGAGCAGCTTCAAACCGGTAGTGATGGACTTGTTACCGTTGAAACTAACAGTGGACATTTTTAAAGAGGTATAAAAAAGTGTGAGACAGTGAGACTATTATATCGATTTGATATATTGTACTTGTAAATATGTAGTTTTCAAAAAAATAAGATGAATTATATCAGATTGGTCTGTATATATGGTTTTTGAACTATTATCTCAATTTTGGTTCATGAGTATCTATATAAATAAAAATCAATACTCGTATGTTTGTACCTTATGCGTTCCGGAACCATCGATCAGATTGTGGTGAAACTCTGAAAGAGTGTTCTGGGGACGTACGAGACGGCT
This sequence comes from Dromius quadrimaculatus, assembly GCA_963989225.1. NCBI lineage: Eukaryota > Metazoa > Arthropoda > Insecta > Coleoptera > Carabidae > Dromius > Dromius quadrimaculatus. The sequence goes on from OZ022330.1 coordinate 33,285,994, forward strand.
CGTGGCACAAAAAATCAATATATAAATGAGTTTTTTTTTTCTAATGATTTTTTTTGCTTCGGTGGGAAGAATGTAATAAGTGATTCAATACACAAATAATTGACTATTATTATATTACTTCGTTAAAGTTTATATCAAAGATTAGATTGATATCAGTATTATATAAGACAAAGTCGGGTTACTTACACCATTCATAAATCAAGAACGGCTTGACCAATTTTCATAATCTTTAATTTTTTGGATTTGTCTCCGTCCAGAATAGCAGAATAAGTATTCAAAAATTGGAAGGAGGAATATCATTCTCTCATACATTTTGTATAAAACATGCAAGCGAAGCGAGCTCCGCCAACGCTAAAACGTCTTACTAGAGATGCAAACTCGGTTAACGATAAGCTACAGTGCCAGCGAAGCAAGCTCGATCAACGATAAACCATCGTACGAGCAAATCGAGCTCGGTCAACAATAGACCGCTGTGCGATCAAAACGAGCTCGGATGACTGTAAGCTGCCGTGTGAGCGAAGCGAGCTCAATCAATGCCAAGCTGCTGTGCAAGTGAGAAAAGCTCGGAAAACGGCAAGCTGCCGTGCGAGTGGAACGAGCTCGGTTGACTATAAGTTACCGTGCAAGCGGAGTGAATTCAGTCAACTGTTGAACATCGTGCGAATAGAACGAGATTGGTCAACGGTAAGATGCCGTGAGAGCGAAGCGTGTTTGGTCAACGTTAAGACGCCGTGAGAGCGTTGCAAACTCAGTTAAAGGCAAGCAGCCGTGCGAACGAAGCGACGTCGTTCAACAGTAAACCGCCATATGAACGAAGCAAGTTTGGTAAACTTGGATTATTCTCAGCACACGCATATTCATTTCATTGCTACATTTTGGTTAGGTTCATATTCAAATAGACAAGTTATGTCCAATATAATAATAACTTCTATATAATCACTTGAATAAGCATGTCATGTGAGATTCATATATCTAATGTGTGTTCTCTAATAAATTAATGAGAAAGAAAGTAATATAAACACAAAAGACATTCAGTGGAACTGCAAAGTCTCGGCCAAATATAAAAATCTCCTATTTCGATTGATTTCCTACAAAAGAAGATTTTTTTACAGTTTGACATGTCCTTATCATTTCAGGGTTATAAAGTCCTGATATAATTGAAGCTTGGACGCATCAAGGGAGCCGGGAGGGTCAATATCGTGAGTAAATCACAAATAAATTTGTTACTTGGCCTTTGGTCATTTCCACTCCACCCCCTCTTCAGTGTCTCTTGGTGAGTGGGGGTTGTTGTTTTACTTCAAATACCAGTAATGAGAAAACTTAGATTATTATCATGAATTTTCACTTTCACAATGTTTATGTTGTTCAATTTTACAAGCACCTGTAACTGTAAGGCGCAGACTTACTTATTGCAATAGCTTTGTGGTGAACCATATCCGATAATTTTTCGGAAAAATAAAAGATATTGGGCAATTATCTGTGAGATTTTCTTCATCAATCAGCTCTCTACCAATCATAGCAACAATCAAAGTGACATTGATTGATTTGAAATGTCAAAATTTTCTTCGTACATTTTTAATAATTTTGAGACATAGTTTTCGAAAAAACGTTTGATGCACGATTGTAAAATTTCTTTGTATTCTGGAATGCAAAAGTGACATTTTGCAATCTAAAATGAGAAATAACTATTGGAGTTCTGCTCTATACATCCTTGTGTTATTTTTTCCTACTGTGCATTTTTTCTGGACACAAATTCATCAACTTTTGTCTTTTGAAATAAAGGTGAGATATAAAATAAAATAATTTAATATTTCAGGGAAATAGTTTACTGATATATATTCTCAATGTACCTACAGTTATTGGATACTGGGTTTTGAGATGAACCATTCGCACTAGCTTCATCTGGGAGACTATTTATATCAGCCAATGATGACACAGATGACACTCTCAATTTCTTTTTCAATTTAATTTGATGTTTGTTCATATCGTAAACATGATACAATTGTATTAAGTATTATGATTCAGCTTGATCTTAGAGCTAATTGCATCCCACTAGAAATGAATATATTCACTTCATGTTTTACAATTGAAGTACTTCTTTGGATGAAAATAGTTACATATCATTCGGAGCAAAAATGGCTTTATGTGCTTTGAACTGCAGACCTTAGCACATTAGGCCTTAAAAGTAAAAAAGTTCAGCGATAATTTTAATATTTTGCACGTGCAAGGGAAAGGATTAAAACCTAATTTATTGGAAAACTTGGAGATTGAGAAAGCAATTAGTGAGCAGAAATTTATTCTGAATGACCAATTATATTTAGGTTCACTATGTTAGCACATAAGATTAGTATATAAGATGTAAACATTTTCTATTCAAGTTAGTATACCTGATGATGACTTTGTAAGTCGAAACGAACGTCGTATCAATAAAATATTGTGAAACTTAACCAAGTGTTTAATTTATCTCTCAGTTATTTGAAATGTTTCACCAAGTGCCCACTACAGAATCCTATCCAAGTATTTTTAAAATGATTGTCCGTGCCGCCTTGTTCTGACTCTTTCTTTGCCGCCTGCTTGAGATAGTGAGCTTCAAATGACAGATGACAGTTCCTCTTAAACACTATTCTAACCTGAAAATTCGGTGGAATGATAATAAATTTTCAATAATCACTCAATAATATAGCTATTCACTTGATTCCTTGCTCTTTGAATCAGGTTTCGGATAAATCCATAAAATATACGCCACTGTGTTCTTGAAATGTCGGTAACGTAGTTATCAGAATAATTAGATTTATACTAACTTTATTCCAAGAAGAAAGTTTTGATCATAATGTGAACCTTTGATAGTCACGTGACAGACAACCATCATTGATCACTCTATACTATTTAGGCTGTTTATAATTTAGTGCCCAGAGATCAGTAATTTTTTCATCATACAAATAGTTGCCGTCTTTGATGAAATGAAAACACATTTGTCAAAAGAAAAATCTGACGTGGACATCACGTGACTTACTTGTACATCATTGGGTATATATAATCAAACACAACATCTAATCATTCCACGGCTAGTCAGTGGCTATGAAAACAGTAGGTCATTATTCTTATGCTACAACATTCCTAAATACTGATTTCCAGGATTCTATGACTAACAGTTCTGGATTTGTGCGCAAAATTCCAAGATCGTCAAGCATAGTGCACTTTCGACGCAGTCGATCTTGATGAAAATAGAATATGAGCATCTAGACAGTACTATCATCTTGAATACTGTATTTTAATATTCTACGTTCAATCGTTTTGGATTTATGTGAAAAATTAAAAAATGTTTCGAGTAAACTGCACTCTCGGCCAGGCCGATCACAATCATAATGCAAGGTGTACAGCTAGATGCTATAAAAGCGCCTGATACAAAATCCTAATATTCTGCGACTGATTATTTTGGATTTATGAGAAAAATTTGAAAAGTAATATGAAGAGCACTTCCGGCTTAGTCGATTGGGACTAAGATAGGAGATAATAATTTGGATGCTACAGCAATTCAAAATACTGAATTCTAGTATCCTACGGCTAATCATCTTAGATTTATGCAGAGAATTAAAAAAAAAATATCAGGTGAAGTGTACAGACGATTGCAACTATAATGCGAGGTGCACATCAAGATCCTAGATCCTATTCCAGTTTTTTATACGAATTGGACGAAAAATTCTGAAATTTGCCAGTTACGCACATACACACATACATACGTACATACGTACCGACATCAAGCCAAAAATAGTCGAAATGGAATCAGGGATGCTCAAAACGGATATATCCATCAAAATCTCGATATGTGAATTTTGTCGGTTTTCCAATATTACCTTGTACTTTTAGACCGTCACATAGTCGCAGATTTCAGTAACTCATTTTGTTTTTTATGCCTTCAAGATGTTTGATAAGTATTTATATTTGGAGTTCAATAATGCTGAAATTTAAGCAGGACCGTGTGACCAGCATAATGAAAATTAATCTTGAATTCGTATGAAAAAGCATGTTCTGATCCAATTTTGTCGCTTTTGTCATGCTTGCGGGATGAAATTTGGGAGAAAATATTTTCACATGTAAAATGTTAAACAAAATGAAAAAATTGACAACAGATTATCATTGTCTAACTTATCATTTCAAATAAACTGATTGTTTCATTCCGCAAACTCTGAATGTCTGTCAAACTCATTAACTGCACTTCCAGCTTGCCCGATTGATACAAAAATAATAAATAACTATTTTGATGCTACAACAAGTTCAAACACTAAATTTCAATATGCTATGGCTGATAATTCTAGATTTATGGAAAAAATAAGAAAAAGTTTCAAGTAAAGTGCACTTCTGGCTTGGTCGATTCTTACAAAAATAGCAGATAACCATTCTGATACATTATCAAGCTCCATTACTGAATTTCAACGGTTACAGTTGATCATTCTGACGTTTGCATCACGTGACTTACTTGTACATCATTGGATATATATATATATATATATATATAAAATACGATGTGATTTCGTGTTTGATCATATATATCATTGAATATATATAATCAAACACAAAATCTTATCGTTCCACAGTTGATTGTTTTGGAATCTGTCAAGTAAATTGCGCTTTCAGCCAAGTCGACTGCGCTGGAAACAGTAACCCGTATTTCTTATACTACAACATTCCCAAATACTGATTTCCAAAATTCTACGACCACCAAAAGATCTGAATTTATGCGCGAAATTAAAAAATGAATTTCTACCAAAGTGTACTTTCGATTCAGTCTATTGTTATGTGAATTGTAGGCAATCACTCAGATGCTACAGCAGACTGAAATACCAAATTCGAATATTCCACACCTGATCGTTTCGAATTTATGCGAGAAATTCCAAAAGACTGTCAAGTAAATTGCACTTCCGGCGTGGTGGATCTCAATAAAAATAGGATATGAGCATTTAGACGGTATAATCGTCCTGATTTCTGAATTCTAACAATCTACGTTCAATCTATTTGGATTTATGCGGAAAATTCAAAAAATGTTCCGGGTAAAGTGCTTTTCTGGCACAGTCGATAGCAATCATAATGCAAGGTGTACAACAAGATATTATGAAAATGCCTAATACAAAATCTAAATATTCTACGACTGATTGTTAAGAATTTATGGAGAAAATTCAAAATATCTGTCATATAGAGTGCACTTCCGGCTCAGCCGATTGTAACAAAAATAGAAAATGGTCACTATGATTCTACAGCAATTCCAAATGCTGAATTCCAGTATCCTATGGCTAATCATTCTGAATTTATGCGGAAAATTATAACAAAGTTTCAAGTGAAGTGCATTTCTGGCTCAGCCGATCGCAATCATAATGCAAGATGTACAATAAGGTGTTATAAGAGTTCTTGCTACGGCATTTCAATATGCTATGGGTGATCATTCCAGATTTATGCAAGAAATCCTAAAAAAGTTTCGAGTAAAGAGCAATTCTGGCCTGGCCGATTCTTACAAAAATAGCAGATAACCATTCTGATATAATATTAAGTTCAAATACTGAATTTCAACATCTTACGGTTGATCACTCTGGATTTACTAGAGAAATTCGAAAAAAGTTCAAAGTAAAGTGCACTTTCGGTACAGACGATTGGAATCATAATGCGAGGTGCATAGCTAGACCCTATACCAGTCTTAAATACAAAATTTCAACATTATACGTTCAACCAGTTCCGAGATTTGTGAGCTTCGCCGCACGCATGCACAAACATACGTACCAACATCAAGCTCAAAATAGTCAATATGAATTAGGGGGTGCTCACTTAAGATATAAACTTTCCACAAGATCATGTAACATAGAATATTATAAAAACACATGTAATCTCCGAGAACGAGGAGCTCTCTTATCATAGCCAAGCTTGTATTTTGTATTGCACAGTTTTTAGCAACAATAAAACTTTTTAAAATAGCCAACAATAAGTTTGTGACAGTGAAAAACACAAAAGTTACTCATCTAATTGTCGTATTTTTATACGAAAATTGGCTATTCGCAACAATATAAAGTGTGTAACAGTGAACACATATAAGGCTATAGCAATAAGCCCTTATCTATCAACAACTACACATCTGAAGAAGAATTATTCTACTTTACGGCTAAACAGTGCCCATCAGAGGACTATTCATACGTCCCATCATATCGTCCAAGCGATTTCTCTTGCTGTTCAATCGATCACGAGAATCCAGACGACAAGCTTCAAGAACTTCACATCTCGTCTACTTCAGTCTACGAGAAACAGTTCGAGAACCCCTTTAGAGAACCCCTTGCAATGAAAACTATTGTCATAAGTTTATTCTTGTAAGTAAAACTATTTTATAATACACAGGGTACTCTCTAGTGATACTAGTAATAAAGAGTACGAGCTCCGGCACAAGGCAATCATACATAATTCATGTCAGTTTCTGATAACGAAGGATTCGTAAATTCTGTTCAAGATAATAATAATAATATTATACGAAATCCAACAGTAACAGAAAACAACATGACTTCTTTACAAGATATTAAAATCTTTGTTGAAATGATCCCAACGTATGAAGGGGACATAACGAACCTAAATAACTTCATTCAAACTGTGGATGAAACATATATTATCTTATCTAATTCCGTTTTGAGAAGTCAAACTTTACATCAATTCCTGACGTTATGCAACGTCCCATTTTTCATAAATGCAATGCAACAGTTGCGTAAAGTAGCATAAAGTAGTTACGTAATGACTTTACGTAACTGGCCATGTTTCAGAGCTAATCAATTATACTTATCTGCGTACAATTAAAAGAAAGATTTATTATTCACAGTATGCAGCATTGGCAGAGTCTTTAATATCAAAGAGTACTATATCACGCAGGATATTACTGCTTGAGCACATTCAAAAAAATTATTTTGACGTTTTGTGAAAATTCGATATTTGTTTATTTCAGTGCACTCTTGTTTCTGTAGTAACAATAGATGGTCATGAATCACAGTCATCTGAATTTGGTGATGTGACGTAAGAGATGTTCCCATTGAAAGATATAGTTAAAATTATTCTGACGGAATTAGATAAAATTTTGTACAGAATACGTTATGAAAAGCCATATTGTTTGACTCACGTAAATTGCAAAACTCGCTTCGCTCGTTTTGGCAAATATTACGTTTCGTCAAACAATATGGCACTCTTCATAACTAATTATGTAAATAACTATTAAATACTCGGCAAATAACAGCTCAACAAAAAGTATTTGCATTTAATTTAATAAAAAATAGATTAACAAATAATGCAAAAAAGATTGTTTCACAGAATAAATTCACTAACTGGGATGAATTAAAATCATATTTAAGCACTAACTTCTCAGATAGAACGTCAGCTGAAACATTATTAGGAGAATTATTTGAAACTAAATACAAACAGAATACAGAGATCACATTGAAAACAATGTTAGATAAATTTGAGCTATATAAAGCAAAAATATTTTCAAAAAATTACAATTTGCAGCAAAAAAATGCTATTCTTCAGGAAAATCAGAAAGCTGTAGTAAATAAATTCATATCATTGTTATCACCTATTATAAAAGGATAATTTATTGTCAAACAACCTTCTACATTAGCACAATGCGATTTATTATTAAAAAATGAATTCAGTCATGCCAATTCTTTACACAACAGTCCAATGACACGAAACGATAATAAACAAAACCCAAGCACTTCCAGAAACCCAAATTTCACCTTTAACCTACCACCTAAACAATTTCCAGGTCAAAATTTTCCCTCCAAACCAGTCAGTCTTCACAAACCACCAGCTCCTGGATATAATAGGTTCGCAAGACAAAATTTAGTAAACAGCTACGAAACACGTAGATCTCAACCCCAACCAATGTCACTACAGACACGTAATACCCAACCTATGTCAACATCAATAATTAAGCAAAATTATAACAATGAAATAATGCAAAATGAGAACACTGATGTTGAAGAACAAGATCTTGAAGAATGCGAAATAGAAGCTAATGACAGCATGCTTTTTTAGAGGAAAATCCAGAGATAGTAGAACAAAATACGTAATGACTTCAAAACTGAAATCTATTCCTTTGATAAAATATAATGAATACCTTATATTAATTGATTCCGGCTCCGATATAAATTTAATTTCCCCAAATATTGTCAAACAAAGAAATTTAAAAATTATTAATAAACCAGTCACTTTTAAGACAGCTCAAGGAAAAGTTCATTACAAAAATTGTGTAGAAATGAAAGTTCAGAATAAAAATTTTGAATTTTTTATCCATGAATTCCATAAGGAAAGTAATATGTTATTTGGCGTAAAAATATTAGAACATTGCAATGCTTTAATGGATTTTAAAAATAAAACTATAACATTCGGAAATAAAAAATTTGAATTATTATCCTCACAAACATTAAATAGTTCATTTATACAATTTAGACACGAACATCTGAATTACGATCAAAAAGTCAAGATGAAAAAATTTATTAGAGAAATATTCACACTTATTTTCAAGACCAGACGAAGAACTATCTGCGACAAATGTCACTACTCATAAAATTCGCACAACAGACGACACACACGTTTTCCAAAATAATTATAGACTCCCACAAATTTATGAAAATGACATCGAGGAACATATCCAAAATTTACTGAATACAAAAGATTCAAAAGTCGAAAAGTCCATATAATTCGCCTATTTGGTTAAGGCCTAAGAAAATGGATGCGTCAGGCAAACGCAAAACGAGATTAGTAATAGATTTCAGAAAATTAAATCAGAAAACCATTGAAGATAAATTCCCTTTACCCAATATCGATACATTATTAGATCATATAGGTAAACCTAAATTTTTTACAACATTAGATTTGCATTCTGGATTCCATCAGATACCAATAGATGAAAAAGATAGAGAAAAAACAGCCTTTTCCACATCTTCAGGACAATTTGAATTCCTTCGTATGCCTTTCGGTTTAGTAAATGCCCCAGCTTCATTCCAAAGAATGATTAATGAAATACTTTCAGAATATATTAACAAAATTTGTTTAGTTTATATGGATGATATAATAATATTTGGAAATACATTAGAAGAACATTTACAGAATATAGAAATTATTTTTTCCAAATTACAAGATGCAAATCTAAAAATTCAAATCAATAAATCAGAATTCCTTTGAACTGAAATAGAATATTTAGGAGTTATTATATCACAAGAAGGTCTTAAACCTAATAAAAATTAAATTGAAGCAATCGAAAAAATTATGATTCCTAAGACAGTCAAAGAAATAAAATCCTTTTTAGGCAAACTCTCGTGGTATAGACATTTTATTCCAAATTTCGCTAAACTTACCAAACCTTTTACTGAATATTTAAAAAAGAATAAACAAATAGATATAACTAATCAAGTGTATCAAGACGCATTCAAAACAGCCAAAGATTTGATAAGTAATTCACCAATTTTAGAATTCCCTGATTTCTCAAAAAAAAATCATTCTGACAACAGATGCGTCAGAATATGCCATGGGATCAGTAATTTCACAAGTTATAAATGGACAAGAGAAACCAATTGCGTATGCATCAAAAACATTCAATTCTGCAGAGCAAAATTACAGCACTATTGAGAAAGAATTAAAATCTCTTATTTGGTCGATGAATACCTTTAAACCCTATCTATTCGGCAGAAAATTTACAATTCGTACTGATCATAAACCTCTTACTTGGCTATTTTCTATGAAAAATGCAAACCAGAAGCTTATGCGATGGAAGATAGAATTAGGAGAATACAATTTTGACATTGAGTATTTACCAGGAAAAACAAACAAAATAGCAGATTTTCTATCGAGGCAAAGAGATAAATTTAAAATTATAAAAAAATCAGGAGATGTAATGAAAACCGATATTCTCGCTCATTGTATATCAAAAGATTTGAAATTTTCAAAAGGTTTGGCAAGAAAAATTGATTTAAAATTTAATAGTAAAAATTATTGTGAAAGAAATATGAATAATAAAAATTTAATAATTCAAAATACAGATAATAAAATTATCATTCATTTGATCAGTAAGGATATATATATTTAGAGAATGTTAATCGAAAATATTTCAAGAAAACACTCATTGAATTACAAGATTACTTAATAAAGAATGATGTATACTAAATCAATATTCCATATTTATCATGTGGATTGGATAAATTAGAAAAATCAGAGTTAATAAAAATTTTGGAGCACATTTTTGATAGTACACAAGTACAAATAAATTTGTATGAATATGAACAATTTCAAAATTTTAGCTCAGAAACGGATGAAATAGATCAGATGTAAATGAAACGTTGGATAAAATTTATGACGACAGAAATGAACAACAAAGTATAATTGTGAATGAATCAGAATCAGCAGACACGATCCATAGTTCTAACGAGGACCCAATTAACGGATTAAAATCTGTAGACAATAGATTAAACGTAGCAAAAAATCAAATTATTCTCCATTTTTCTAATGAACCATTTGATATAAAAATAATGAAATTATTTGACTATCAAAAACAAAGATTTGTTATCAATATTAATATAGATGAAAAAGAACAACAATTGTTAGAAGTATTAAAAAACTACATAGTACCAAAAGTTAAGAATTCGATATTTATCCCCAAACAACATGAACAAACATTGAATCAGATATTACAGGATAAATTTGAAATTAATACAATGAATTTAGTGAAATGTTATAAATTAGTAGAAGATGTTCAAAATGAAGACAAACAGACCCAAATAATTTTTGATAATCATAATGGATATTTAAATCATAGAGGAATAATGGCAACTTATAACGAGCTATAAGAAAAATATCTCTGGCCGAACATGATTAAAGATATCACAGAAATTATAAATCAGTGCAAAATATGCAAATAAAATAAATATGATCGACATCCTATACAATTCAGCGATAATTTGACCCTTACACCAAAAACTCCTTTCGAAATCATGAATATAGATCTTTTAACTTTGAATAAACAATATTTTATAACTATATTCGATCAATTTTCTAAATTTGGATTTATTCATCCTACTTTTAATAAAACAGGAAAAGAAACCATGTTAATCATTGAAGAATTCATAAAAACTTATAAAAAACCAAACATGATAATAGCCGACCATGGACTAGAGTTTAATACTGCCCTAGTGAAAAATTATTGCAATAGTCATGACATCAAACTACATTTAATCAGTATAGCAAATCCAAAATCAAACGCGGTTGAAAGATTTCATTCTGTATCAATAGAGCATCTTCGCATATTACATTCTATAAGTAAAAATGAAGATTTACAATATATTATAAATAAGGCAATAACACCATATAATAATACAAAACATTCCACTACGAAGTTGACCCCTTGCGAAATACTTTTCGGACAAAACGAGCAAAATGAATATTTCCAAAAGCAATGTTCTCATGATGAGATTATAAATGATTATTTTAGAAAAAAATCAACAATAAATAAAGCAGTGAATAAGATTATGGATAAAAAAAAAGCAAAGAGAACGAAGGAAAATGAATTACTTCTCATATTACCAGAAAAAGTATATCTTAAACAAAATAACAGATTGATGCACAAATATAAAAAACCTATATTTAAAAGAGTTTCAGTAGAAAATTATAATCCTATTCTAGGAACTGTAGAAATAAGAGATAAAAGGTATATTCGAAAATTCAAATTAGATAAAATCAAAACTTGATTTCAGGGCTTTTACCACCGCTCAACTAGTGGACATTTCAAACAATAATGGATTCCTTTTGATCGAAATTGGTGACTGTAAATTAAAAGAAGGAGAAATAATACATTATTTCAATTATAATATTACCCCTCTTTATGTAGAGTATTCAAAACTGCACAATATTACATTTAACATTATAAGATAGACTCGGAATAATTATCATTATGAAGAGCAAAGCAAAGCATTATCTTATTTTATGAATGATTTGAAACAGCAAATTCAAAAATTGTTCAATAAAAGAGCTAAACGCGGTTTAATAAATGGTTTAGGAAATATAATTAAATCAATAACAGGTAATTTGGATCAAAATGATGCAGAAAAATATGATAGTTTAATCGAACAAATAAGAAATAATCAAAAAATCCTCCAGAACCAAAATGAACAGATAATAAAGAATGAAAGGCATTTAACAGATAAATTCAACTCAAAATTGGAACAGTTCAAACTAAACGAGAATAAATTGTCAAAAAATCTAAATATTATAGTTAATACTTTCAATAAAGAACGAAATTGGTTAAGTCAAATTGATATGGAAGTAAAAATCAACAAATTGTTGATTACTATTCAAAATTTACTGGATTTTTGTAAACATATGGAATTAATGTTGGTGATTTGCTCATTGAATAAGTTAGACTCTACTATTATAGACCATGATGATTTAATTCAAATCACAGGCAAGAAAGACATTTGGTCCCAAGTAAACGAGATAACTACATATTGTAGACCAGAAAATGACCAAATTCATATTTTATCAATAGAACCAGAACTTTCAATGAATTCTTACCCTTCATACCAGTTATACTCAATTCCTTCTATCCGTCATAACAAGTTATATAAGTTGACAGAACAACCTACATATTACATAAAAAAACATAATAAGAATATTCTAATAGGGAAATTCAGCAGAGAACCCAGTGATATGATTTATTGTCAAACTATAGGTATAGAAAAAAATAGTTGTATTAAAAATATAGTGATTAATGAAAATAATGATGACTGTGAAATTATTGAGCAACAAAGTAAAAATAACGTAATGCAAATCCCGAACACTAATAATACAATTATTATACCCCCAATTATTCAAGAACTAGTAATTAATTGTAAGCATAAAAATATAAAGAAGAATTTTCAAGGAATTTTCAGATTAATCAATGATAGAGATTGTAAAATTAATCAGTGGACATTCAATGGGATATCAAAAGCTTATAAAGAATTAGAAATGAATAATGACCAATTGCAAAAATTTGATACAAAAATGAATAAGATTAATTTAAAGCCTTTACGACAATTGAATATTTCATTTCCTCAGTTGCAAAAAATTAAAGAAATTGAAAATTATGAGAATAACATTCATCATTATTATATTATTTATATTATAATTATTGTAATAATATTCGTTGTAATCATAAAATTATTAATAAAGTATTATAAGAATTATAGAGTTGAACAACAAGAAACAAATATTGAATTCAATAATTTAGAAAGAATAACCGAAAATTTGTAAATCATGTATAAAGTTTAAACTTGCTCGGGAGGAATTATGAAGTTCAACTACCCGTAGGAATGCTGACTCAAGATATAAACTTTCCACAAGATCATGTAACATAGAATATTATAAAAACACATGTAATCTCTGAGAACGAGGAGCTCTCTTATCATAGCCAAGCTTGTATCTTGTATTGCACAGTTTATATATATATATATATATATATATATATATATATATATATATATATATATATATATATATATATATATATATATATATATATATATATATATATATATATATATATATATATATAAACAGATATTTTTGGGTGCGGCAGTCAACATTTGGACTTAATAAAACACTCTTGTTGATTTGTCTAGCTTTCGGCTGTATTTTCAGCCTTCTTCAAGGACAATTAAATGAGATTAATAATAAGAGTCGTAACATTCATAAAATTTTTTTGAATAGACAAACATTTTGATGAGCACATGTTTGGTGTTCACCAATAATAAATATATCACAATAAACGTAAATTTCGATAAATAATTCGAGTGTTTATCACAGTTAACTGGTTTTTTAAAATATAATGCACATTATTTTCAATTTACTATACATAAAAGTTTTTGGAATTTGATGTAAAGGAGCAAAGTTTTTTATGACAGTCTGTGCGGCCATTTTTGGAAGACCATATATATGATACGATGTGATTTTGTGTTTGATCGTATATATCATAGGATATATATTATCAAACACAGAATCTCATCGTTCCACAGTTAATCGTTTTGGATTTACTCAAGAGATTTTAAGAATCTGGGAAGCAAAATGCGCTTTCAGCTGAGTCAATTGCTATTATACTTATATTACAACTCTCCTAAATACTGATTTTCAAAATTGTACGACTACCAACAGATCTGAATTCATGCGCAAAAATAAAAAATAAATACCCCATGGAGTGCACTTCCGGTTCAGTCTGGTTTTATGAAAGTAGTAGGCAATCATTCAGATGCTGCAGCAGACTGAAATATCAAATTCCAGTATTCTACACCTGATCGTTTCGAATTTATGCGAAAAATTCTAAAAGACTTTCAAGTAAAGTGCACTCCCGGCTCGGTGGATCTCAATAAAAATAGGATATGAGCATCTTGTATAATCGTCCTGAAAACTGAATTATCACAGTCTACGTTCAATCGTTTTGGATTTATGCGGAGAATTCAAAATATGTTTTGAATAAAGTGCTCTCTCGGTTTAGTTGATAGCAATCATAATGCAAGGTATACAACTAGATATTATAAAAGTGCCTTATACGGAATTTGGATATTCTACGACTGATTGCTTAGAATTTATACGGAAAATTCGAGAAGTCTGTCATATAAAGTGCACTTCCGGCTCAGCCGATTGTTAAAAAAATAGGAGATGACCATTAAGATACTACAGCATCATCTCAAACGCTAAATTCCAGTATCCTACGGCTGATCACTCTGGATTTATGCGGATAATTGAACTAAAGTCTCAAGTAAAGTGCACTTCCAGCTGAGCCGATCGCAATCATAATGCAAGATAAGATGATATAGAAGTGCTTGATACGAAATTTTAATTTGCTATGGGTAATCATCCTTGATTTATGCAAAAAATTCAGAAAAAGTTCTGAATAAAGTGCACTTCTGGCTTGGCCGATTCATACAAAAATAGCAGATGACTATTTTGATACAACACCAAGTTCAAATATTGAATTTCAACATCCTACAGTTGATCATTCTGGATTTATTAGAAAAATTCGGAATAAGGTTGAATTAAAGTGTTAAGATAGGAATTAGTTTTCGAGCGATAACGCTTAGATTTATTTATATTGCTGTTTTATTTGTGCAAGACATGTGCCATGCATCTACACACTTCTGTTTATCGTTATGTACTGAATTATACAACTTCACAGCAGTACACACTTGCTGACAACTGCTAACTATTATCGCTAGATGTCAGTTACAGTATTAAAAAATGAAAAATATGTCAAGATAAGTTTTTTTTCCCATACATAAGTTGCCCGCCCGAAGCTGAGTACAGAACATAAATTAACTCAATTGAATATATTTACAATAATGCTGCTGTTCAGAAACACATGAATAAACTAATAGTCAAACAAGTAGTTTTCTACACCTGAACTGGAGGAACACGAACTCGATTTACAGCACGTTCCACCACACTATTTGCACATTTTATGGTGACGACTCTGGTGATTCCATCTCATCTAGGGTAGAGTTGCTGGATTCGTCCCAGACGCCAGTGAGCTGGGGTGGGAGGGGGGGGTGTTATCGTCCTTGATGATAACAAATTCGACGATGTTGATTTGATTGCCTGCTATTCGCCATTTGGTCCGTTGTTGGAGATGATTTGACCATTTAGCCAAAAAGTGGCTATTTAATTTTTGTAATAGCTGATACCTGTTCAACCTAGTTGCTGGTACGTCCAACATGTTGGGATCAAGAATACAAGTGAAAGATCGACCGATCGAAAAATGAGCTGGGGTAAGAGCATCGGTATCACTAGGATCAGCTGATAGAGGACATAAAGGCCGGGAATTGACTATTGATCCAACTTGCGTCAAAATGATATGAAATTCTTCATATGTCAGTATTACATTTGTTAATATTCGTTTTAAATAAAACTTGACAGTTTTGACACCTGCTTCCCAGAGCCCACCAAACGTTGGAGATTTTGGAGGAATAAAGTTTCAATCAATTCCGAGATTTGTATTAAACTCCTGAATGTCTTCAACATTTTTTGTTAAGAAATCGCCAAGTTTTGAGAGCTCGTTATTAGCACCCACAAAATTTGTGCCGTTGTCGCTTTATATATCAAGAAGTTTACCTCTTCTTGCAATAAATCATTCAAGTGCCAATAAGAATGTATCTGTTGTCAAAGATGCTACCAATTCTAAGTGTAGGGCCTTGGTGGCAAAACAAACAAACAGACTTATGTAACATTTAATTGTTTTAGTACTTCTACCAAAACCTGCCCTTTTAATATATGGCCTACAATAATCCACTCCTGTAGAGTGAAATGGGTGCATTTGCATTGTCCTCTCCGGTGGTAAGTCACTCATAAGAGGAGCTACGGGTTTTGATGAAATAATTGCAGATTCAAGACAATTTCTTATTATCTTTTTTGTGGTATTTAAACCAGATATAGGCCAAAAAATTTCCCTTACGCCGTTCAATACGTGCCTTGCTCCTGCGTGCATTAAACTCTCATGTTCATGTCTAATTATCAACTCGGTGAGAAAACTATGCTTGGGTAATAGTATGAGGTGTTTTTTGTCGTAATTAAAATTTGATAGACTCAACCTGCCACCTACTTGTATTAGTTCCTTATCATCAATGAAAGGTGCTAAACAGATTAATTTGCTACTCTTATTTATAGCCAAGCCTTTGGATTAATCTTTGTATTCTTGGGAGAATGACTTTCCTTGAACAATTTTGATTAAAAAAATGAATGCCTCTGTTATCTCTGCTGATGATAAAAAACTGTATTTGCGATTTAACTTGTCAGATTTGGAATTATTGATAAATCTCAACATATACGCTGTTACGCGTTCTAATTTAGTTAGAGAAGAAAATATTTTAATTAGAAATTCAGGATTCTGACAGATAACTAAAGATTTTACGACTCCTTTTGCTTCAGGCAAATCAGTTATCACAAATTCATTATCACAATGTTCCTCTATGTTCATATCGTATAGAAAATTTGGCCCTTGCTACCAAATGATTTTAGTCGCTAATATTTCTGGAGTTGTACCCCTTGATATTAAGTCAGCAGGATTTTTATTTGATGATACATAAAACCAATTTTCTGGTTCTGTTAAATTTTGTATCACCCCTACTCGATTTGATACATATTGCGTTCATTGATTTTTATCAGCCCTTATCCAACATAGCGTAACTTGAGAATCACACCAAAAGAATTCACTGTCAATATTCAAGTTTAAAATTGACCTGAATTTATGTACTAATTTTGCGGACAGCACAGCGGCATTCAAATCTAATCTAGGTAGAGAAGTTTGTTTTAATGGAAAAACTCTCGATTTTGCTGCCAAAAGATTTACTAATACATGACTATAATAATATGATCGCAAATATATGCTACTACCGTAAGCCTTACCGGAGGCATCAGAAAATGCATGAGTTTCTATACGAATTGGATTATGTACCAAAATATGTTGTGGAACTTCAAATGTTTGAATTTTCGGTAAATTATCTTTGAACTTTATCCACCTGGAATATATATCCATTGGAACTGCTTCATCCCAACTCATTTTAAGTGACCATAAATTTTGAATTATTAATTTGGCAATTACAATAATAGGTCCTAAAAGACCTAACGGATCATATAGCTGTGATGTAATGGCTGAATTAGTTCTTCTTGTCACTTCAGTTTGCTTATAAATGTTCGTTTATGAGTTAAAAAATGTATCCTTCGTTGGATTCCAACAGATGCCTAGAAGTTTGTGAGTTTTGTCAGAAATTTGTGATGACTCAGTTTGTTTCAAACATTGATTGCGTAATTCGTGTACATTGCTATTGAATTTGCGTAAATTAAGCCCTGCACTATCTAAAATATATGAAATATCATTTTTTATTGTCATTAGCTCATCCACATTATTACAACCTGTCAAGATATCATCCACATAAAAATCATGTCGAATGATTTTTGATTCCTTTGGAGAGCTTGACTCAAATTGACTTGAAAGCTCTATCAAACAGCGTGTGGCAAGATATGGTGCTGATTTGGTACCATATGTAACAGTTCTTAGATCGTAGATAATTAACTCATCTGAGGAGTTTTCTCTCCAGAAAATTCTTTGGTAACAATGCTCATCTGGATGTAGTCAGATTTGGCGGTACATTTTCTCAATATCTGCTGTGAAAACGAATATATGTAGCCTGAATCGCGAAACCATTAAGAAAATATCATCTTGCAATGTAGGACCAGAATGCTGTATTTCGTTCAGCGATAAACCCGTTTGATTTTTCGCTGACGCATCGAACACTACTCTAACCCTTGTGGTTGCACTTGACTCCTTCACCACACAGTGGTGTGGTAAATAGAATGAGTTTGTAGTGTTTTCCAAGTTTTATTTTGTCATATGGTTCAATTGAATATACTCGGTTATAAATTTTGAATAGTCCTTGTGTTATTTACCATTATTTTGTAAACGTTTTTCTAATAAATGAAATCGTGATTTAGCCATTTCGTATGAATCACACAATTGATTTAATTCAGCCTTAAATGGAATTTTTACTACTAATTTACCATCGTTTGCTCGTTCTGGCGTTTAAGCAAAGAAATTTTCACAATATTGATCATCAGGAGACAATGAGTTGGAATTACATTCAAATTCATCAAAGCGCCAAGATTTTTTAATGTTGTTGTTCAGTTTCTCTAAAGAAACTAATGAAACATTCGTGCGTTCTCTTACTTGATTAGCTGTGAAATGTTCATCATATAATTGTCCTGATACTATCCAGCCTAACTTTGTTTTCTGTCTAACCTGTCCTATACAGATCAAAGACCAAAATAAATTTGCACCTAACAACAAATCGACTGGGTCCGGTTCATTAAATTTTAGGTCAGCCAGTTTAATGTTGAGGGATATTGGAATAATGTTGGTATTAAAAGAGTATGTAGGAATAGCTGAAGTTATTTGTGGTACAACAAGACAACTTATAGAAGCAGGAAATTATCGTATTTTGATTTGAAAGTTAAATCCACATGGTACTTAATAGTAACTAAATTTTGAATAACTCCTTGTACATTCATGTTCATGGGTTTCATTTCTAATTCTAATTTCTTACAAAGATCCTCTGTCACAAAATTAGACTGTGAAGCACAATCTAAAAGTATTCTAGCCCTTTGTGATTTATTAGTTTATGTATTGATATCAACAACAGCTGTAGCTAAAAGTATTTGTGAGTTTATTTCTTGTAATGAATGATTTTGAGCGGAAGTTAAGGAGCTACTGTTAGTCTCCTCTGTCTTTGTTTCAGTATCAGAAGGTTTCACTCCATCACTGGTATTTGGCTTGTAAGGCATATGTAATAAGGTATGGTGTTTTCGATGACAATGTCGACAATTAGAATTTGACTTACAAATGCTGATATGACTTTTTAGTGAACAATTGAAACATAGCTTAAGATTGTGTACAGTTTTATTTCTTTCTTGACTATTGAGTTTCAAGAACGCTTCACATTGATATATGAAATGATTTTCATTGCAATATACACATACTGGCTGGTTTGAATCAGTTGTAGCAAAAGATCGCATAGTTGTTGGTTAATTGGCATGTGACTCATCACGTTTTGGTGTAACAGATTCTTATGTCATAAGTTTACAAGTTAGAAACTCCATTGAATCGCTTAAACAAGGAGCTTCATTGTTGCTATCGATTTTGAGTTTAGTTTACTTTCCCATTCTCTTTCAGTTTGTAAATCTAATTTGCTAGTTATTATTAGCACGATAATTGCGTCCCATGAATCTACTGGCTGATTTAGTTAACGTAAACAATTGACATGCGTCTGCAATGTATTTAATAATGATTCCAATGGTGCAGGAGATTAACGGGGTATAGGTACTATATTTAGAATACTTTGTACATGATTTGTTACAATTAACCTTGGTTTATTATATCAATTTTTGAGAATGGTCAACGCGATATCATAATTCTCATTTGTTTTGATGAATTACGGTTATAAAAGAGTCAAAAAATGTACGCCATTTTGAATACGAACCCTCAAACTCTGATAATTAAATTGCAGGTAACTTGACTGCAGTATGAATTCTCTGTAATTGAGGACTTGTATTATTTGTACTCAGGCTTACAACACTTGCATTGTCAGCAAAGGCTTGTTCGGTTTTGTACCCCTCAAGCAATGAATTTGCTTGACTTGTTGAATTATAATATGTTCGTTCTGAGCATTCGGTACTATACAGAATTCTTTCATTGAAAACTATGCATTCGATTTCGTTCTGAATCTCGTCAAATTTGTCAAGTATTTGTTCTAACCGCTGTATACGATTTGTTATGTTAAAATACTCATCTGAGGTTAAATTGCTTTCATTCGTTTAATTCAATAGTTTTTCAAAATTAGTAAGAGATGTTTTCAACCCACCGCGTTTGACATGCAAAGATTTTAATTGTTCTTCTATTCTGAAGCACGTTGAATACGGAAGAATACTTTGAAAAAGTTTTGGACAAAGGACAATGGAACTCACGTGCCAACAATAGATTAATTGTTGTCGTGTAGTGCTCGGCTCTCTTCGTACCGCTTCGGCGCCACACGTTCTTCGTTTGGTTTCACTGGTAGAGTGCCAAGATGTCGTCAATTAGTTAATTGAAGATTTTCGTGATTTCTACAAAAAAAATTGTTGCGAATATGATCAAATGATGACCACATCCGGCTCGAAGGACCAATGATAAGATAGGAATTACTTTTCGAGTGATAACGCTTAGATTTGTCTCAAAAACGTTAGTAGACGTCATGATAACATCTGATGAAAATATTTGCTTGGATTCTGGTAATATTGATTGTAGTAAGCTTTCGGATCATGACAGTATCTACTGTATCCTAAACTTACCTAGAACAAAAATTTCTGAAAAAAGAATTACGTACAGAGATTTTAATAGTTTCAATCTTAATCACTTTTTGATGAACTGTGAATCAGTGAACTGGAGCAGTATTATCAATATTAAAAACATAAATGAAAAAGTTGCATTTCTGAATGATAAGATCCTTGAACTTCTCAATGAACATGCTCCTAGGAAAACTATTTCTACTAATAGAGCTTATACGCCCTGGATCACCCCTGTAATAAAGATTATGCAACGAAAGCGAGACAAGGCATTAAAACAATTCAAAAAGTTTAAGACTTAAGCTAAATGGGAGTATTACAAACAGTTGAGAAATCTGACAACTTCAGCCATTAGAAAGAAAAAAACTGCGTTCTTAAAGTTTAGTATTGATAGTGTTGCCACGAGACGAGACGAGACGAGACTTCAGTGAGTCTCGTCTCGGTCTCGAGCTGGTCTCGCCTAGCTCAGTCTCGTCTCGGTCTCGCCCTGGTCTCGAGTAGGTCAGTCTCGTCTCGGTCTCGAGTCTTGACGAGAGTCTCGCCTGATTTTTCAAAATTACATTTTCTTACATGCGGAAATCAATTTGTTTCACTTGATTATTATTTGTTATGGGAACCCAAAAAATGTATTTGTATGTTTGGTGCGCAAAGTTATGTTTCATAGCTTGCTCATAAACCCCAGACGTAAGCTTCTAGCTCATTTCACAATCGTTAAGAACCACAAAAACACTACGCTACAAATAAAGTCTCTCAAATTTTGCGCATTACACAATTATTCCCACCTTGCTAAGCAACTTTGGAAGTTATGATCACATGATCAACGTACAATGCGCTTGCGTACAGTCTATGTCAAATTTACAATACCGACAGTCGCTCTGGGGCTCAGTTCTACTTTGTGAAGACTATCTTTTCACGTCATTCCATAGACTCTTGACACATGTACCACCTATCGGACAATTAGAGAAGTAATTCAATGTCATCTTTGTTGAAAACAGTCTTCTAGAAGTAAGAGACAGAGTCAAGTCAGTTTCCTTAGCTCGTATGTCATAAAATAGTAATAATAGGAAAAAATTATACAATCATAATCAATATTGAATCAGGAAGATGATTAAACATGAATTGAATCTGATTTTAAACATCGTTCTTAACTAATTGTTAGCATAAACTTGTCGATCATTTTGTTTGCACCAACATACAATATTCAAGTCCCTATAAATGTAACTATGATATGACAACATTGATATAGAGACTGCGATCTGTCTCCAAGATGTCTCTATGAATTAGAACAGGACTTCTGGAGCCACGAGAATTCGAGATAATAAAAAGATAATAGTTTTATGTAACAATTGTTTAAACCTAAGCATTATGACGAGGTTGGAGCTACATATTTCAAGTCAAGAATTGCTGAGTTACAGAAAATATTTTTTACGGCCATTATAGAACATCAACATTCTAATATTGATTTTAATTACGGAACGATTCAATTCTATCATACTGTGTTAGAATATTCATTCCAACACAAGTATTACACGTTTATGGCATTTATAAAGTACACAAAAATGCTATCTTATTAATTCATATCTATTCTAGAACTGATATAGTTGCTATAATTCAGTTTGAAATGATGGAAATTCAATTTTCAAATAAAAATACACAGTGACATGTCGGTAATACAGATTCCAAATAATATTGAGGTTAAGTCATTGTTGACTTATATTGTATTTTATATTTGATATTTTATCGAGCTGCATCTATTTATCAATTATAACAACTAGTAGGAAAATCAAATCAACTTAAGTTAAATAATAACTTCAGGAGTTTTGGTTGTGTCTATGTTTCAAGGTTCGTAATTTTCTGTTTCCCTGTAAATTGCTGAATTTATGGTAGGAGAGAAAGTATGGTCAGAAAAATGTCTGAAATGGCTATTCAGCACTCGTGAATTCGTCACACTCGTTCATGGCTCATGCTATAAACTTTTGGAACTCATGTTGAATAAGCCTTATTCCAATTTTGTTGCAGAATATACTATTCCGAATTGAATAATGCTAGTTTGCACATGTTCGATTTTTCAAGCCACATGATATTTCTTCTCCGATTCTCATTATGAATTCATAAACTAAATTCAGGTTACTAAAGCGATCATATGAATTAATGGTAGGTCTGAGAGGCCTACATGCTCAGTTTACACATTGTTTGCGATGTGTAAACGACCAAATTCAGAGATGGATGAAGAAAACTCTCAATTTTCAAATGAGGTTATGTTATTGACTGTGACTAACGAGCTATATGGTTCAAATTACTAAGAATTTATGAATGAATAGAATTGATTTTCTCTTCCTATGGCCCAGTCTGATATAATTTTGAATGAAATTAGATGAGATACAGGAATATAACTACGAATCATATAAGAGTCGATTCATGTAACGTATTTCCAGTGAAAATCAATTAAAGTATTATAATATTTTCTTCCATTATGTCAATACTTTTTGAGAGATTGAATGTGTTGTGCTAGTATTGGGATTCGTCCTGTTGCACAATCTCATCATATGAAATCTGCTGCGGGCGCTCAGTACTTTATTGGATTTGACTTGAGAATTAATTTAAAGTGATTATAATATAAGTCTCGTCGAGAGTCTCGCAAGACTCTCGCCGAGACTTAACTCTAGTCTCGTCTCGGTCTCGACTCTCAGCTCGAGACCCATTCTGTGGTATTGTCTCGACTTTTTGAAGCGAGACGAGACGAGACCGAGACTGGTCTCGAGTCTCGTGGCAACACTAATAATAATGCTCACAATTCTGCTGCACTGGTGGACTAATTTGAAACACATAGGTGTTAATAAAGCCTCGACAGATTTAACACATGATTCTTTAAATAAACCGCAAGAATACGGTCAATATCTATTCGATCAAATTGAGTCAACTAATATAAATCCAAATACATTATTATACAATAATATAAATCGATTTCAGCTAGATGGGGCAGAACATTTTGATTTTAGGTGTGTGGATGGCGATGAGATTGAATATATTTTTAAAAAGCTGAAGTCGAATGCTGTAGGTGAAGATGAAATTTCTAGAAGGATGATTCTTACTATTTTTCCCGTTATACATAAATATATTACACATATCATAAATACATGTTTACTAGAAGGAGTTTTTCGCGATGCATGGAAGTCTGCCATAATAAGACCCTTACCCAAAAATACAAATCCTACTTCCTTTAATGACCTTAGACCTATTAGTATTCTACCAGTATTATCAAAAATCTTTGAAAAAGTTTGTGCACAGCAAATATTTAGTTTTGTTTCTAAAAACAGCATAATACCAACTACACAGTCAGGCTTTTGGCCAGGTCACAGTACAAATGCATGCCTTCTAAATTTAATAGATAATTTAATAAATAATTCTGATAATTCCAAAATTTCAATTTTAATTAAAATTGATTTCACAAAGGCCTTTGATATGGTTAATCATACTTTATTAATAGCTAAACTGCGTTATTATAATTTTTCTGAAAATGCTTTAAACTGGTGTACGAACTATCTTCAAAATAGAACTTTTAGTATGACCCATGATTCGACGATAATGAACTCTAATGGATTTTCTTTAGTACGTGGTGTGCCGCAAGGCTCTATACTTGGTCCTTTATTCTTTCTTATATATATATTGCCGATTTACCTCAAACGTTGAGTTACTGTGAAATTCATTCATACGCAGATGATACACAAGTTCTAGGTTCATCAAAAAATAATGACATTGACAGTTCATGCAATCTTACAGATTACGGGCAAACATAGACAATATACAATCGCGAGCTAAAAGATCCATTGTCGTACTCACACATAAAGTTTTAAAGTGCGGTATTCCTATGTATTTGCATAACAAATTGATACCTAAAATTTATAACTATAGTTTGAAAATGAAGGATTTATACGTTGTCCCAAGTTTTCGAAAATCAAAGTTTATATGTCCTTTTTCTTATTTAGCACCTATATTGTATAATACTTTGTCTCATGAGTTAAAATCTCTGTCATTTAGCACATTTAAATCACATGTAAAAAATATATGTTTATGAGTGTATCATATTATTGATTTTTTTTCTTATATTTTTTTGTTATATACAGGGTGTAACAGAAATAAGTACATTAAATTTAACCAGTTATAGGACTCATCAAGTGTAACAATATTTCTTAATAACTTTTTCCTGAAATCTCTTTTTTTTTTAGCCTTTTTACCCCCCCACAGATTGACGAGCCGTTCAGGTTCTAGCATAATTTGATCAAGTAGCAATAATAATAAAACAATTGATTTTGACATGTATAAGTTGTCAGATACTATTTATTTCTAATTATTCGCTCAGTGCGCGACAGCAGCGCCATTTGATGTATGAACTAAAGGAGGATATTTGGCGTATATGTACATTGTGATCTAACGAGATAAAATGTTATATTTTGGTATCAATAAAAGTATATACGGATATTCTAAACGAATGAAAAGTTTTATTCATTATTATTATACGTTTCTTATAAGTTCGGCTGACACTAAAGTAAGTATGATCAAAGAAAAAATAGATTGAAACTCAATGAAAGTTTGGTTGAGTAATGGCATAATATATAAAAACGATCATAAAATGATAATATGGAATGAAAACGTATAGAATGAATAAAATAGTCATTCCTTAACTAATGTTGCAGTTCTGTGTCAAGTTATAAATCAGTAGAACTCGTAGATTTATAAATTATAAGCAAAATCGCAATGGGTTTGTCATCCTTATGAATCGATGCGTTTGTAAGCATTTCTTATGGATTTATAGATCTGTAGAATTAATGAGTTTTCACAGAATATATTTGTGAAATCAAATTGACAAATTCAAAATGTTTAAAATTGATTAAAGTATTGTAGGGGGGCTTCAAAATATCCTCGAGATATTTAAAATACTAATAAATCCTACTGATGGACTTATATGATTACTATTGCTTTCATTTGGTAGATTTTGTTCATTTCGAGGTTTATTTTTCTCTTTAATCAATGCTAAATTATTTGTCGTTGATTATATAACTCCTCATGCCATTGATACTGATGGACAATTGAATAATAATATTATATTATTTGCACATATTCATTCTCCTGCCTAATGTTGAACTTTCACTAACTTTTGAAGTTTTGTAATTTGAAAGGAATATTGTAGAAACATAGGTAGAACATGATTCCTCTTTAGACTGTTTGCCTCCAATGAATGATCACTCAAATATAATCATATGATTTAGGATACCAAAGCTATCCATTTACACTTAATAGAAAATCATCAATAAATTTTCTTGAACTAGATTCATGCATGATTCTATTATTTAATGATATACATATATGAGACTATTTTTTGGGATTATAACAATAATCCCAAAGTCTAAAGAAGAAAAATTGGAAAAAATATATATGAGAAAATGTTTAGCGCCAAAAAATGCCAATTTTTCAATTACTTTTGAGAATAATAATTAATGGTACATAAGCACCTGTGACCTTTCTGAAGTCTGCTATTTTTAATGTTATTTTTATCACAGAAATAAAGATTATGGCATTACGTATCTTTTCCTTCTCACTGCAGCTATTCATTTATTTCTTTGATTTACTTTCCATTTTGCAACGGGAAATTAATAAAATTTACATTCGTTGTTTTTTCCAGTATTTTTGCAATTCACAACAATGCAACACCGATTTCTCATTTTATTTGTTTTCTTGAAAAACTGCAATCAATACGTGCATTTCTTATATTAGAAATAGAGCCTCCCGAAGTGCCTGAATCCTCCGCTGCTAGCGCTAGCGACGATTTCACTTCCCCTTCCATGGCTTCGCACGCTCCCAATAGAAGATTGGTCCAATAATACCTTTCATATTAATTCAAAAAAGAGTAAGAATGTCTACCTTCACAAATAACGAGTGTACAGATATTGTATTGGCTTACGGTGAAGCTCAGGGAAATGCTGCTCTAGCTCAACGAATTTATTCGGACCGTTTTCCAAATCGTCGCCTTCCAAACATTCGCACTTTTGTGAATATGGTCCAGCATCTTCGAGATCACAGATCCTTTGAACCTGCTTGTCAAGATCGTGGTAGAACACGCCCTGATCACATAGCAAATATTGAAGAGGTTGTGTTGGAGAATGTTGAAGCTCAGCCAGGGTCTAGTACTCGAAGATTAGCACTGCAACAAAGAGTGTCACATATGACAATTTGGAGGATATTGAAAGAACAACAACTCCATCCTTACCATGTTCAGAAAGTTCAGTGCTTACTGCCTGAAGATATACCGCGCAATAGCCCACAGATTTTAGAAAGAGTAAATGATTCATTCCGTCGACGCCTTCAGTGTTATATTGATAATAACGGTGGTCATTTTGAACACTTATTATAATTCAGTTGACCTATAATTCCTTCGTTAATTTATTGATTCGATAAATTTTATTTTATCACTTACCTTTGTCGCTCTCTTCAGAATTTTATCTTCTTTTGTATCTTTTGAACAAGTCTCATTTTTGGAGAAAAAACAAACTTCTCTTGCGTGCTTGTGCACAGCCGGCGCGCATGTCTTGCGTCTTGCTGTTTTAAGCAGAAGTTCTCAAACAATGATCACTTCATTTGAAAGTTCGGTCAAGTACTCTCTGGTTTGGTCCAACAAGAGGTGTTCAATGCACCCTTTCTAATTGTCTTATCCTTAAATTCGACCACAAAGATACACGCTGCGCAACTCGGTACTATTAAGGGATGCTTAGCTAGCATTCTTTGTTCAAAGAAACACTGTTTTAGTGTCACTGTTAAAGTTTTAGTTATTGGTGACGCCATCTCTTGATTGTTAGCCTGACTGTTAGTTAATTCAGCGTGCCCAGCTGATTGCTGTGAGTTCAATGACCTTCGTCATGTGAGATGTTCTGAGTGTTACATCAGTAATACATAATAAAAGCAAGATCATTCATAATCTTCTTGATATTCTGTTAGAGTATAAATTAATTTAGAAGACACTGAGGTATAAATAAGACTGTTATCTTGGAGAATTGATTTCAACGGTAAATCAATGGTAAATCTAACCTAAAGACAGTAAGCAAAAGTATGTATTGCCAAAATTCTCTTAGTTTTCCAGCTTAGTGATATGTCATGATAATTTCATAACAGTTATAAGCAGTGAAAAAATATTATTGAAGCACAAGGACACTACAGTTGAATTCTTCAATTTAATATGTCATGAAAATTTCATAACAGTTGTAAGCAGTGGAAAACATTATTGAAGCACAAAGACACTATAGCCTAATTCTTCAGTTCAATAAATAAGTCATTAGGGCGTAATCCCATGTACAATTTACAGAACCTGCCCGACGACTGTTCAAATTTGCAAATTAGGTGCTTATTCTTATTGACATCTGTCATTGTTCTAGCAAATGTCAAACATTCAGAATCATCCATGGGCGCACAGTGAAATTTTTGACTAAACTTCAATGAATTTTAACTCGATATCTAAGGAGCTTACAGACAAAATGTATTCGGAAAAGTTGTTACATTTGACGAGATCTATTACTGGTTAAAATTAATGTACTTATTTCTGTTACACCCTGTATAATTAGAATAATTTTGTATTTAATTGAATTCAGTAATTTTCTGGCAGTCATTTATTTGTATGTATAAATATGATTATTTGTATTTGGTTGGATGGAAGAGCAGCCTCTGGCTGAATCCCGCCATTGACTAGGTGTCAATAAAGTATATTATTATTATTATATTGCTGTTTTATTTATGCAGGACATGTGCCATGCATCTACACACTTCTGTTTATTGTTATCTACTGAATTATACAACGTCACAGCAGTATACACTGGCTGACAACTGCTAACAATTATCGCTAGATGTCAGTAACAGTATTAAATAATGAAAAATATATGGAGATAAGTTTTTTTTTCATACATAAAGTGCACTTCCGGTCCAGACGATTGGAACCATAATGCGAGGTGCATAACTTGACCCTATACCAGTCTTAAATACAAAATTTCAACATTATACGTTCAACCAGTTTTGAGATTTGCTAGTAAACAATCAGTCGTAGAATATTTAAATTTTGTATTGGGCATTTTCTTAATATCTTGTTGTACACCTTGCATTATGATTGCTATCGACTGAGCTGGAAGAGCACTTTATCCAAAACATTTTTTGAATGTTCCTCATGAATCCAGAACGATTGAACGTAGATTGTTAGAATTCAGTATTTAGGACGATTATACCGTCTAGATGCTCATATCCTATTTAAATTTAGATCCACTAAGCCGGAAGTGAACTTTACTTAACAGTCTCTTGGAATTTTTCGGATAAATTCGAAACGATCAAGTGTGGAATATTGAAATTTGGTATTTCAGTCCGCTGTAGCATCTGAATGATTGTCTACTATTTCTATAACAATGAACGGAACCGGAAGTGCACCTCAGAAGAAATTTATTTTTTAATTTTGCGCACAATTTCAGATCTTTTGGTAGTCGTAGAATTGTGGAAATCAGTATTTCGGAATGTTGTAGATGGAGAATAATGGCCCACTGTTTCCAAAGCAACCGACTTGGCTGAAAGCGCAAGTTACCTGACAGATTCTTAGAATCTCTTTGGTAAATCCAAAACGATTAACTGTGGAACAATGAGATTTTGTGTTTGATTATATATCCAATGAAATATATGATTAAACACAGAATCACATCGTATTAGATATATTTCCAATGATGTGCAAGTAAGTGACGTAATGTTCACGTCAGATTTTTTATTAATATTTTATTATTACTTTCACTTGTTCTGAAACATCTTTTTGTTGGAACACTACCGGAATATATGCTTGAACACATAAGTTTGTGTTTTAAATCCACATTATTATTAATTTAATGGAAATCTTTGTGATTGTTATGTATTTCATTAATTCGTATTGGTTTAAATACTTCACGCTGTTGATTGACAATCAATAGCTGTGAAATAAAAGTGGGGAGGCTACGCGCCGACAATTTCAAATTGAATTTTGCCGCATTAAAATCTAGTGATATTTTCGTCGAATTTATACAGTGTATATATGGCTCAGCGCAGCAACTTCAGTTTGCTTCTCCTAGGTAAAAAAAGAACTATGGCAGTTTGATCAACGTAACATTTTTAATAGTCTTTCCATATGATTTTCTGAAACATATTCGATTTTTGCTCTTCTGATACGGGATATTTCGATTCAGAGAGAATGTTTTTGACAATTTTGTCGCTTTTTTGAGCTATTTTTGGGTTTTCTTTATGAAGTACGTTCATTAGATTAGGTATTGTAATTTAGTATTATTATTATCAATTTGTCTAATGAAAATTTAAATTAGCGTATTGAATAGTACGCTAATGAGTAGCTTTTCTGGGTAATAATTTTTTCAGAGGATCACATTGAGCTTGCGGCGACTTTTCTAGTGGAACGTCGGATGTGCAATTCGAAGTATTCTTTGTTTCAATCCTGTTAGCACGCTGATATCTATTTTTAGTGGTTATTGAGATGAGAAATGTATATATCTACCAGACGCCATTTGTCTTAGATCACACATGCGGCAAATGAGTTCACGATACCACTGTTCAATATATATATATATATATATATATATATATATATATATATATATATATATATATATATATATATATATATATATATATATATATATATATATATATATATATATATATATATATATATATATATATATATATATATATATATATATATATATATATATATATATCTCTTCGCACCAGACAACCTTCTACAAAAGAAGTTTTAGTTACAACCAATGACGTATTAACAGTAGACCCAGCACGCGGCATTTGTTTTGATGCAGGAATAAACAGTGGGGTGAGGAAGGTAAACATCGTTGTATCGCAGGTTGCGTTTTTCATTTGAAAAAATATCGATTGTGAGATGTGGGAAAAATCTCGTATTTTTTTATTTTGAAGCAATTAATATATTATTACTTCTATTTCAACAAATATATACATACAGTACAGAATAAAGGCGCGCACTTCTCAAACATAAATAAAAGCAGGCAAACCGCATAACAAGCATGTTTACTCCCTTCGCTTCTCAAAACCCCTCACCTTGTAAGTGCTAACATCACAACAAACTGTGGTCTGCCATAGGACGCGCTGGGTCTACTTTAATAATACGTCATTGGTTACAACAGTGGGTTCCATTACAATCAAATACCAAATGAACTTAAATC
This sequence comes from Dromius quadrimaculatus, assembly GCA_963989225.1. Classification (NCBI taxonomy): domain Eukaryota; kingdom Metazoa; phylum Arthropoda; class Insecta; order Coleoptera; family Carabidae; genus Dromius; species Dromius quadrimaculatus. The sequence goes on from OZ022330.1 coordinate 33,317,154, forward strand.
TTATCAATTTGATTTATTTTCGCAATATCTTAAACGTAGGCTATCTAATGATCTAGGATGATTATTCCTCTCATAAAGAATTCTCTATATTCTTGAGAAATTGGAGAATGAAGAAATTGAGAAAAAAATTGATATACTTATTGTAGAATTCGAGTAGATACTGTTTGTTTATTGTATTCTCCTATCTGAATTCATATCTTTTGTAATAATCGTATATTTCCACTATGTAAGGTTGAGTGGAAGAACAGCTTCGGCTGGACAATGCCAATAAAGAAATTCATTATTATCATTATTATTGTTGTTATATTACTCTAGTTTTATTTGGTCATTGTCGTCTCTTATGAAAAGAGTATTGAGGAAAGTGATCAACATTTCTTCCTCCAATTTGATGGTAAGCTGTAAATGTGGGTTGTTGAAAATGTTGAATGAATCTAGTATCGAATTTTTTTGGCTAGCTGGAATTGTGCAAACAATTCCGTAGACGAATTTCTTTGTTAAACTTAGTTCAAGGTTCAGTTTTAGTACTCAATTGTCCAATAAATAGTCTTTTATGTATTGGGCTATAATAGGAATTATTATTGCACCTATTGGACAGTCAAGAGTTTGTCGTTGAAATTTGTTACTGTATGCATAGTAACTGCTATCAAACACGAATTTCAGAGATTTCATGAAATCTTGCAAGCTCATGAAAAGTGTATATTGTTCGATTTGGTCCCATTTTGTGGTAATACCTCTAATCGCGTAATCTATTCTTATGTTGCTGGAAAGTATACTACTTCCAGACTAATAAGCATGTGGCCGCTTTTTTCTTAAATTTATTGACGAAAATAAAGGAGTCAAATGAGTCTTTTGTATATTATTGTTTTTTTTTGTCACATACTGAGGTTGAAATGTCTGTAATGAATTGTGAAATTTCACTGTTGGATGCGTGTATTAAAGATACTACTAGAGAGTTTTTGCAAGCCACCGCTAATGAAACGTCAACGCTAACGTCAAAAACGCTTCTCTTTGGGTACCGTTACTGGAACTGACAAATATATTCATTGTTATGTTATTGATGTTTGCTAACCCTTGAAGTCTCTTGTAGGTACACTGTGATTCAAGCTAGCACTATTGAGCAAGCATTTTCCAGGAAAACTGTTTTCTACGTTAGAGTTATCGTATTGTGACGTGCGGGAGTGAGAGGGGAGCTCGTGAATACGACGCAGTATGGGGAGGGACTTCTTGTCGTCTCTTACGCCGCGCCACTTCGCAGCACATCACCCCTCCCAATGGAAGCCTCTAGTGATTCCAAGAAATGGAAAGAGTCGCAAAATCGAAAATTCGAGAAGGACAGTGTTTCTCTATATAAGGCGAAGCCAAAGACGTGTAGGACAGTACAGTAATAATAGTAGCAGTGGAAATAAATAATAAACAGTGACAGTGAAGTGAGAGTGTATATAAATAGTGAAATATGAATATCTGTGACCTTGATTGAATTAGAATTAAGTGATTAATATATAAATATAGTGTTATTAGTGATACAAGAAGAATTAAAGATTTTATTTTATCTAGATTCTTAAGTAGTGACTTTTATTTATTTACAGAATGATTCATCAAGCAATAAACATTACAGTGGTGTCAGGTGTGAAGTTGTTATAAACAATTTGGTATTTTGTTTATTGCTGCTTTGTGAAATTGGAAAATGGTGTCTAAGAAGCTGTTGGAAGATTTGAAGGTCGCGGAGCCGAAATATCAATTGGAGCGGGATTTGGAAACCAGTGGCCGCAAACAAGTTCTGATAGAACGACTGCGAGGCGCTTTGACTGAAGACGGTGAGGATCCTGATACATATTTGTTTGAGGTTCAACTTTCTTCAACCGATTTGGCTATAAATTTAGAATCAAAATTGAAAGAAAATTCTACAAGTTTGGAAGAAGATTTAGAATCAAAATTAAAAGAAAATTGTACAAATTTGGAATCAAAATTGAAAGAAAATTCTACATTATTAGAAGCAAAATTAGAAGAAAAATTTCTAGAGAGCTCTAAAATTGTAAATGAAAAATTAGGAAAATTAGAAGAAAATTCTAGAAACTTGAGAGAAGAACTGCATGGGAAGATGGAGGGAAATACAAAGAAAGTTGAACAGCAACTGGAAAAACTTAGAGAAAATTCAAAGGTATGGGAGGAAGTATTTGAAGATAATTGTAAAATATTAAAAGAAGAACTGGATGCAGAATTGAATGAAAAAATGAAGATATTTGAAGAAAAATTTAAATTTGGTGTTTCATCTCCGGAAAAAGCTTCAAAAGTAGAGTTAATTGAATTATCCGCATCAAATCTTGACTAAACTACAAGAATGCGTGTCAAACCTCCAACCTTTGATGGTCAAACATCCTGGATTAATTACCATAGACAATTTGAAGCCGCTGCTAAGGCTAATGGCTGGAATGATACTAAGAAAGTTTCAGCACTTACAGTTGCTCTCCGAGGAGATGCGGTAAACATTTTACAGGCTATTCCACCGGAAGAAGACAACAGTTATGAAAAATTGGTCAAGCGACTGGAGCTGCAATACGGCCATGCACACTTGGAGGAAGTGTATCACACGCAGCTCAAGATCCGATACCAACGTCCCAGCGAGAGTCTACAGGAGTTTGAAGCTGATGTGGCACGCATAGTTCGACTGGCCTATCCAACTGGCCCGGATGATTTCTTGGAAAGCTGGGCTGTGAGAATATTCGTGGACGGCATCAGAGACCATGAAACGCAGCAAGCCCTACGTTTGGCGCGACCGAAGAAGCTGGTGGAAGCATTGGCTCATGCACTGGAATACGAAGCGGCAAAGCAGGCGTCCAGAAGCAGTGCCCGAGTGCGAGAGGTTAATTGTGACTCCGATGCCACGGAAAGCTTGGAAGCCCAGGTTCAGCGGTAGATCGAAGAAGTAAAAGATCTCAAGAATTCAAGACAACGTCAGTGCTGGAACTGTGGAGAACTAGGTCGACCAAAAAGTCAATGCAAGAAACCTTTGAAGATGCTACCCAAAGATAACTCCAAACATGAAAAAGAACGCCTCGCAAGAATAAAACTCACCGAACAAGATGAAGCCTAACTGCGATGATCTTTTGAAGGAATTAACGACCCTATTACTATCCAAGGGTCAACAATTAGACAATCGGCAACGTGCACAAGCAGAATATTTGATACGCCGATTCCAAGAGGTGTTCGAAACCAGTGAGGGGCGAAAAGGAAGAACAAATATTGTCCATCACAAAATTAACACCGGCGATGCACGACCAATTCGACAAGCACCACGACGACTTCCGATTGCGAAGAAAGAAGACGCTGAAGCCATCATTCAAGATATGGAGCAAGACGGCATCATTGAACCCTCGAACAGTCCATGGGCCTCTCCGGTGGTACTTGTAAAGAAGAAGGACGGTTCTACCCGATTTTGTGTCGACTATCGCCAACTGAATAACGTTACCAAGAAGGACAGTTATCCTCTGCCCAGGATTGATGACACCTTAGATACCCTGGCCGGGTCAGAGATCTTCTTGACCCTAGATCTCAAGAGTCTATACTGGCAAGTAGCGATGGATGAGAAAGACCGAGAAAAAACTGCATTTACCATCGGCAGTGGATTGTGGCAATTTACAGTCATGCCATTTGGTCTGTGTAATGCTCCTGCTACCTTCGAGCGACTTATGGAGACCGTACTCAAAGGACTATCGGGAAAAACTTGCTTGGTATACCTGGACGATATAATTGTGATGGGAAAATCATTTGAAGACCATTTGAAGAGCCTGGAGCAGGTATTTGAACAATTAAAGAAAGCAGGTTTGAAACTCAGTCTAAAGAAATGCCACTTATTCCAAGAACGGGTGAACTATTTGGGACATGTGGTCTCCAAAGAAGGCGTAGCAGTTGATGCAGAAAAGATTAAGACAATTCAAGAATGGCCGGTACCTGCGGATGAACATCAGCTGCGCAGTTTCCTCGGGCTCTGTACCTATTACAGAAGATTTGTTTATGGATTCGCCAATATCGCCAAGCCACTGACCAGACTGACGGAAAATAATCGCAGATACAGCTGGGATGAAGACTGCCAAGTCGCTTTCGAGCAACTGAAACTACTCCTAGTCCAAGCATCAATTCTGAGTTACCCGAAGACGGAAGGACGTTTTGTTCTGGACACAGATGCCAGCGACGTCGGTATTGGAGGCGTCCTGTCATAATTGCAGGAGGGTCAAGAAAGAGTAATCGGGTACTTTAGTAAGGTTTTGTCAAAGCCAGCGAGAAACTACTGTGTCAAAGACGGGAGCTGCTGGCAGAAGTGAAGTCCATCGAGCATTTCTACAAATATTTGTATGGTAGGAATTTCCTGTTAAGAACTGACCACGCTGCTCTGAGATGGCTACTACAGTTCAAGAATCCTGAGGGTCAGGTCGCTCGATGGATCGAAAGGCTTCAAGAATACGACTTCAACATAGAACATCTAGCCGGTACAGCACATAAGAATGCTGATGCTTTATCAAGACGACCATGTCTAAAAAATTGTCATCATTGCTTTAAGGTTGAAGCGAAGGCGTTCCGAACAACTGTCATTGACGATGCTTGGCAACCACAAGAGATAGAAAAGGACATAAATAGCGACTCAGAGTTGCAAATTATTCAAGAATGGAAGAAGAAAGGAACAAGACCGACATGGCAAGAGGTGGCACCATACTCCCCGACGGTCAAATCGTACTGGGCGCAATGGGATTCCATAATCCTGGATGAAGGCGTCTTGAAGCGTGTCCTAAAAGATCCGGATGAAACCAAGAGTAGAGAACAGCTGATCGTTCCTAGAGGTCGGGTTTTTGAGGTCGGGTTCCTGAGGTCTTGAGAAATCTCCATGATGGAGTGAGTGGAGGACACCTTGGGGTAACGAAGACTCTGCAGAGAGTTTGTGAGCGGTTTTATTGGCAAAACTGCAAAGAAGACGTCAGGGAATGGTGCAGGAAATGCACTACGTGCGCTTCAAGCAACGGACCGCAGAAACGTCCAAGAGCTCCGATGCGACAGTATAATGTCGGTAGTCCATTCGAGAGGATAGCCATCGACATAGCAGGGCCATTTTCCGAATCAGACGTCGGAAATAAATACATTGTTGTCGTCATAGACTACTTTAGTAAATGGGCAGAAGCGTATGCCCTTCCTAATCAAGAGGCCGCTACTATTGCAGACGTCCTAGTGAAGAACTGGATCTGTCGTTTTGGCGTACCCTTGGAACTCCATTCTGACCAGGGAAGAAACTTTGAATCCACACTTTTCCAAGGGATATGCGAAGTATTGAATATTCGTAAAACCAGAACTACTGCATTACATCCGCAGTCTGATGGAATGGTGGAACGGATGAATAAGACCATCAACAGACACCTGGCCAAAGCTGTCTCTAGTCACCAGAGAGACTGAGACAAATATCTCCATCTGTTCCTTTTGGCCTACCGCTCATCCGTACACGAAACAACCGGACAGACTCCAGCAAGAACTATTTTTGGACGGGAACTTCGACTACCATGCGACCTAAAGTTCGGCTGCAAACCTGGAGAAGACCTGGCTGGTGAAGATTATGTCATTAATTTAAGGCGTCAGATGGACGATATCCACTCTGTATAAACATCCAGAATGTCAGCGGCCGGATGAAAGAGATTTATGACGTCAAGGCACAAGACGGGTGTTTTCAACCAGGAGACTCTGTGTGGCTTTATAACCCAGGGCGGCGACGTGACTTGTCTCCAAAATTACAGACATCTTGGGAAGGGCCTTACGAAGTCATCAGAAGAATTAACGACATAATCTACAAAATCGGACGCAACCCCAAGAGCAAATCAAGAGTGGTGCACTTCAATCGGCTAGCACCATTTGCAGGAGACAATAATGAAGATCCCAACGACGCACGTGCTCGTAAGATCCATGCGCAGGAAGATTCATTTGAGGAGTTCATGAAGACTTTTTCAAGTGGACGTCGGGTCCGATTCGGAATAACTACCGAAGTGCAGCAGGATCTATTCAGAGTCCCGGCCGACTACTCCTTGGCCCATTGTGTATCAGGAGATTTGGAGATGTCCCGAAAAATAGCAGCAGTTTTCAAGAAGAAGTTTGGCAGACCAGAACACCAGAAGCCTACAGTAGGGAAGACCATCTGTCTGCGGGACAATACGACAACCATGGAACGCTATATTTACCACATGGTAACGAAAGATAAATTTCATCATAAACCAACCTACCGTTCCATGTGGGAAACGCTGCAAGACATGCGAGGCCATTTGATGCAGAACGACATCCTGAAACTGGCAATGCCAAAATTGGGCTGCGGTCTGGATGGATTAGATTGGAAGATCGTTCGAAATATGATAGAGGTAACATTCCAGAACAGCGGAATTCAAATATTGGTCTGCTGTTTCCACCCAGCAGGCCCGATCGAACCAAAAACTGTCGACTGCTACTTCTACCAAACTACTGGTTGCACCAAGGGCGGCAAGTGTCGATTCCGGCATAGACATGAAGATGTGTTTCGGGACGAAACATTCTAAAGAAGAGGGCAGTGTGACGTGCGGGAGTGAGAGGGGAGCTCGTGAATACGACGCAGTATGAGGAGGGGCTTCTTGTCGCCTTTTACGCCGCGCCACGTCGCAGCACATCATCCCTCCCAATGGAAGCCTCTAGTGATTCCAAGAAATGGAAAGAGTCGCAAAATTGAAAATTCGAGAAGGACAGTGTTTCTCTATATAAGGCGAAGCCAAAGACGTGTAGGACAGTGCAGTTATAATAATAGCAGTGGAAATAAATGATAAACAGTGACAGTGAAGTGAGAGTGTATATAAATACTGAAATATAAATATCTGTGACCTTGATTAAATTGGAATTAAGTGATTAATATATAAATATGGTGTTATTAGTGATATAAGAAGAATTAAAGATTTTATTTCATTTAGATTCTTAAGTAGTGACTTTTATTTATTTACAGAATGATTCATCAAGCAATGAACATTACAGTATCAAAAGCGGAGGCTTGCAAAACTCCCTAATAGAGAGTTTTTGCAAGCCACCACTAATGAAACGTCAACGCTAACGTAAAAACGATTTTCTTTGGGCACCGTTACTGGAATTGATTAATAAATTCATTTCAATGTTATTGATGTATGTCAACTCTTGAAGTTTCTTGTGAGTACACTTTGATTAAAGCAAGCACTATTGAGCGAGAATTCTCCAAGAAAATTGTTTTTCACGTTACCGTTATCGTATTATAGCGGAGGCTTGCAAAAGCTCCCTATTAACTATCCGAAGCTCAGTGTTCATTTATGTATTCTTAGTTTGCAGTAGAGTTATGACGCTGTAGAATCATAGATTGTTAAGTATTTTGCATTCCCTGGATCTATCTTACTCTTCAATTTCAATTGTGATATTAGTTTATTGACTTTTTGTTATGATGTGGACGTCAGTCATCTTTTAGAAATTTGTAAGCTGTTCGGTCATTTGAAATTGCCAATGATTTATAATGGCAATCGTCTTTTTCCATGATACACAGACCGTTATCTTTATCCGATTGTGGAGCTAGCAAGTCTTCATCTTCATTTGAATATTTTCTCGTTCCATTATACAGGGTGTTGAAAAAAATGGTAAGAAATTTCTATAGCATACTCGACGTGCTGATTCACAAAAATATTTTTCTCCAAAATTAGCAAAATGGTGGTGCTTCAAGAAGAATACATTCCTAGTACAACTGTTGAAATTTTTGATGGAGCTAATAAATAAGTATTTTACCCACGTAATCAATGTTGAATAACAAATGATTCGATTTTATTCTGTAACTACTGTCTTTGGCTGTCCGCTATCGGCAAAACGTTTATATAGTTAGGTTGTTCAGAAGAAAATCAAAGTATATGAGAAATTTCTGAAATTCTCACAGTATATTATCTTGTTTTTAGTTATCGAGATAAATTTTTCCAAATTTGACATGTTATTACATTGCGTTGAATGCACGCGACTGGTTTCACAGTGATTTATACGTCATTCTCTCGACTATCTGGAATGACATTTAGAAAATATCCAAGGAAGTCTTGCGAAGGAGTGTACCAAATTCCAAAAAAATCTTGCCTATAGTCTCAGAGAAAATTGAATTTTTATTCAAAAAATTCTCCAAAAGATAATAACATTTCACAAGTCATCATTCGCCTGGCAACGTTGCTGTATGAGATGGAATGGAAAGAGTGTGCGCGACTGGAATTACGAAGATTTTTCATTACTTCTTCGACTTGACTGTAAGCCGATTCAGTAGCCTATTTATTCTTCCATCGATATTCTTCTTTTGAAGTAGTTTCATCATCAATAAGTTTGTTTGGTTATGAAATCCAGTACTACTACTAAACTTTGAGAGTCAAGAATACTACCGAATGTCTACAGCGCTGCTCACTCTACTCATCATATTGTAGCTTTGTCAAAATATGAAAAAAATTATTTTAACCGATAAAAGCTCCCCAAAAGAATAGAATCAGGAACCAAAATATTCAAAATCATGTGTTTCGATCCAAGGGCAAACATTTCCATGAGTTTTAATCATTAAAATTTTGTTCTTTTGGAGTTGGCAATGAATGCCTCATCCTATGTATTGAGCATAGAGCTGGGCTTCCACCATAGCTTACCATAACTCCTCTTCTTGACAATCTTAAACAGTATGCCTCAGTCGTTAGAAATTTTTTGAAAATTCTGCTGAAGGCAATTCGCGATTATGTTTCCATTAGCACGATTATACATAAAAATCATATCGACCATTCCAATATAAGAATAAAAAGGCATGTTTCATTACTATAGAGAAGTAAGAGCAATGTTCAACTACCCAATTTCATGATCAGTGACAGTGTAGCGTTATTAGAAAACGCCGGAGTAAAATCAAATCATTTGTTATTCAACATTAATCACGTTTTCAAAATACTCATTTATTAGCTTCAATAAGAATTTTGTGTCAGCCAGTAGCACTAGAAATGTACTCTTCTTGAAGCACCTTGTGACGAATTAGGCCCCAAAATCCGTCACTGCTACCGTCAATAATTTTTTAGTCCATCACAATTTTATTCACCTCTTGCGCACCCTGTAAACTTTAAATTCAGTAACTCTGCTCCAACATACAACGTCACTTACCGCTCGTTCATCAGTTTTCAACTGCTTCAAATACCGCTAATATTTCACATGTGGATGAATGAGGTTAAGTGTTAACAATACTTGAAATTAAAAGAAGTTGAGATCGTATGATCTGTATTCATGTCTTGTGTCTTACCGTAATAAAGTCTGAATGTAATTCACCGTTGTCCTGTAAATATGTTGTATATTGTATATTTTTTGATGTTATGTTCGTGACCACTGCCAAATACCCGAAAAAACACCTGACATTTGACAGTTCAACTTACCGACATAATTTATATTATCGACCGATTGGAAAATTATTTAGGACAATTTTAATATTAGGAAAATAAAATTAGAAAAGGATGTATTCGACAGGAGAGTATAAGGAAATGTATTATTGTAATGAAATTTGTATTTGGATATCTACTTCTTCTTTTTTCTGTATTTCTTCTTCATATTATTGCTAGCGCTAATATGGATTTGATTTAAAGACATGTTAAGTAAGGTTTCATTAAAATATTGGTATAAATAAGGCCTTCTGGCCGACTTAAGTCACTTCTTTGTAAGTTAGTTCTCCGAGTCATCTTCAGAGTGTGTACCGTCCAAGTGAAGTCTTTGTGCTAAGTTTGTTAGCACAACTGTCCAACACAATTTGTGAGTTTGTTTTGTGTTTTTTCTAAGTTCGTAAAAGGAACTTAGAATATTTTTGCTGTTTTGAACTTTGAATATTTTTGCTGTTTTGAACCTAGAATATTTTTCCTGTTTTTGAACTTAGAATATTTTTTTGGATTATTTAACGTAGAAGCACCGCAGAAGAAGTCTTCGAGATTTCGAAGCGTTTGATTATATAACGTAGAAGCACCACTGAAGAAGTCTTCGTGATTTCGAAGCGTTTGACTATTTAACGTAGAAGCACCGCTGAAGAAGTCTTCGTGATTTCGAAGCGTTTGATTATTTAACGTAGAAGCACCGTTGAAGAAGTCTACGTGATTTCGAAGCGTTTGATTGATTTAACGTAGAAGCACTGCTAGAGGAGTCACCTGGTGACTTCACAGTATCAAACCTACTTAACGTAGAATCACTGCGGGGGAGCAAGTTTGGTTTCACCCGCATAGAAAGTTTCTCGTCTCCTGCGACCGCCTGGGTCCGTAATGCGACCGCTGGTGTCGAGTGTCATGTTCAGCCGTTCCGTCCCCGTCAGCCGAAGTATCGCCGCACAAGTTCCTGTAAAATAATGTTCTATGTTTATCGTCATCGTTTTATGTGTATTAAATCTCATTGTGACACCTACCTCCTGATGATTATTTTTGAAAACCCTAACCCTTCCCGTCTGAGCTATCCAGCCGTCCGTCATAGAAAAACTGTGCCACCGACCGTATTGGCCCCCGAGCACACCGTTAGCAGTTTTTAACAGCGACGTCAAAAGTAACAACCCGCCATCAGCGGAGGTTATCGTTACAACCTCCATAATTTTGTCTTTTTGATTATGAATCAGCACATCGAAATGTATGTCATGAGAAAAATTTCCTTTTTCTCAACGCCCTGTATAGCGAGTTCATATAAGATTGGTTTTTAGTATCAGATCAATTGCAAAATTTGGTTATGGTGTCTGTGGCCTGTGCTCTACAAGGAGATTTTCAATTTTCATTGAAATTTGATATTATAAATTCAATACCACTCAATAATCTGAGCATATCAAGTTCATTTGGCGTTTCTTGTATACGAAATTCCGGTCGCAAGCCTATTAATTTCATAACGTGACTGAGTACAAGGTTATTTGTGAGACTTACTTTGAGCTATCAATTCATTCTTCTCATTTTTTATGAGGAAAGCTGATTTATTCATGCTACCTAATTTAGTCTTCTGTAAATATCTGTTGTGAGCTATCGTTTGTTCTCCCTCAAAACTTCAGAGAATAGAATGTGGAGAGACAGAAATTATTCTATTTTGTTATATTGTTGATATTGGGGAATATTGTATGTGAATATCAAATTTCAAAGTTATCATTGAATTTTGCAGAACATAATTCCAGAAATATGATATGCATATCACAAATTCAAAATGGAAACTGAATTTCAACAAATTTGGAGTGAATTATTTGAAGATGGACTGCTGGCCAATTTGTGAACATGAATAGCAGTTGGCAATAAACACAGGTATGTCCGCGAAGGACCAGTTTAAGTTTAATAATTAAAAGAGTCTTCGCAGCATTGTAGACCACATCACTAAGGTCCGTTGTTGCTTGACATTCGGTTGTTATTGTTTTTAGAATGTTTGATTTTCAATTCCAGAAAGTATACATATATAGTGCTCAGGTTGTCTTTACCAGTTTTTATCCATGGGAGATGCTGTGTTTTGAATGTGGACCCAGAATAGTCCGGTTGAACAGATTTCTCTCAGTATCTAATATTGTTGTATTTTGATGATCTATCTGGTGCTTTTTTTGTATTGTGATGAATTGTAAATGCTGCTGATGAGAGTTTGAGCTTATTGTCACTTTTATAAGCTTAAACTCTTGATTTAAGGTTTTGGGACGTGTGACCTACATAATTTAGGCTACAACTTTGCAAAATGCATTGAATTGTTGTAAAATCGGAATCGGATCTTTGACCTTGGTGAATATATCTTTGACAGTTACACAACTTTTTTTGGCTATATGTGTGCTGTCATCTTGTACGACTTTCAGTAAAGCCTCGTACACATTTAGCGATCGACAGCAAAAGAAGGATAGCATGCGTTTGCTGAGTGCGTACGGTCAAACAAAGATCAACAGACACATGCGTTTACTTTCGGCAAGGCTCGCTCACCAGGCGGTTTATCAAAGATAATTCGTGCACATGCTGTGATTTGCTAGTTTGTTACAAAAATTTTCGTCTTACGTCTTTTTTGTACAATTTTTATCTCACTTCATATCTATGTCGCCATCTGTACATAAAATTTGCACTAGTTTTGTAAAATAGTACTTGATAATAACAATTGTTTGAAGAACGCTAGTTTGGGGAGCATGCGCGTCTGGTTCGCCCTCTTTGTTTCCTGAGCTGTGGTTGCAGACGGACTTGTTTCAAGCAGTCTTGTAATTCTTTGAGTTTTTCAAAATTTTGTGGTTATTTTAATTTTCTAAAACCAGTGTTACTATTTTGTAGGTATTTTGTTTATTATTTTTGTTTACGTCATTCCAAATTTAGTATTATTTTTGAAGATGACCCACGTGGTCAACCTTTTGTTTTCCAAATTTACCTCTTACATCCTCAATTCTATGTTAATTTTTTTGTGCTAAAAACCTTTTTACAACCTTGAAACTTTTATACTAAATTATTATTTTTGTTCTAAATTTATTTTTTTTTCTAAATTTTATATGTACATTCGAAGTAGAAAAATCTACGAGATATGTGGCTATCTTCGTTCCTCCCTTCATCTTGACTCACCAAAGTATGTTTGATGTATGAATGATCAGTTAAAGTGGTTGATAATACATAATTAAACTATATTTTGGATCCAACGCGTTGCGGATTTATCATTCAACCACTCGTAGTTTAGTTTCTCACGTTGTTTGTGTAGTTTTTGGTTTCCAAAGCTTGAGTTATTTTGTTGTGGGCTTTGGTTCCCGTTTTTGAGCTGGAAAATCCTACAAGTCTGTGAAGATTGATCCAATTTTTTAGTAACGAACCACGTTCGTGAATTTGTCGATTCGTCGCTAATAAATCCTCATTCTATTCCTGCTAGACTCTGTTTTTCTTCTCTTTAATGCTGAGCGTAGTTTTTTTTACTTTGTAAATTTTTAGTGCACTGTTCAAAATCAGACAAATAAATAACTTACTGACTATTTTATGTAACTTTTACTAAATTTACAGTTTATTCGTTTCTCAACTCAAATCTCAACTTATTCATTCAAGCTTAACGCTTCACGTTTGAAGAGAGCTCTCCAATTTTTTTATAGGAACCTCCTGTTTCAGTTGAATTGGATACTGGTTGGGTGGTTTGTTTTCAGTGTAAACTGCTAGGGATCTTACAAAACCCATAGTCACTTGAAACTAGTTTTTTGGCCAACTTTACGTGGAGGAGCATATCAACACGTCAACGAAATCAAGAAAAACATTAATACCTTCCGAAGTTGACTACCAGGCGCATGGTCAACCTTAACACCTTCAAGGACCGTTGAATATTTATCAAAGCCCAATAAGACACAAGATCAATTTTACGTAATTCAGGGAACGTTCTTGTCTGACGTTGTTTTCGTGGCTACCAATTCGCCATCTATCTTCTCGGCCGATACTAGTTTTGAGTTCCGCCTGAAGAGGATATTTAGCTAGTTTTTGTAACGTAATTTTGAACGTCTGTGACGTGCTCTCCAGTTCCCTCTTGGCTGTTGCAGTGAGATTTTTTTTGAATTATAGCTTTAACCATTTTCGTAAGTTACCAAATTTTTTTAATTATAATTTTTGGAATTATTCGCTTTAAATTAATAATAATTTTGTTCATAATTGATTTCGACGTCTATGCTTTAATTTCTTTTTTTTTGCTGTCGCTATTGTCTCCCAGAATAGTACCTTTTCCTCTTTTGATAATCTCCTGGGAGTGGCGCCCATTTCCTATTTCTCAGGTAAAATATTTCTAGTGCCCTTATTAATAGCTAGCCTGGGTCTTCACTTTCAAGGTAGGATATTCCATTACTTAAATTTAGTGTCAATCAGAAGTACATTAAGTTTTTGCTACCAAATAGTGAAGAAACATTACCTTTTTTAATTTCCTATTGCCACCTTGGAAATAGGAAAAGTTACAGTTGCTAGCATGTTCATGTCTTTGAATTTATTTTCATTTGGTAGAACGATAAAATAGGCAAATTCAGTTAAACTACTCGTATAGAATATTCTTTGATCAAAATGTAATGGAATAATAGAATTATATCAGGAATGTGAGTGTTAATGGAATCCTACTAACGACGAATACAAGAACAAAATGAGAAAATTGCATGAAATGAGATTGCCAAGACTTTTGAATATGTACGATATCTCTGTAAGCAAAAATCGTGATGTCAGTATGTCTTAATACTCCAGGAATAGCTCTCTGGATGATGTATCTTCCTTAGGAATGATGGCTCTGATTTAATTGAAGAAAGCACATTCTATAGATTTCATTCCCAAAATATTTACAAGATGTCCGTTCCCCAATTTTATCCTTTATCATTTATTGAATTAGGTGCGTTTTTCTGTTCTCTGCTCTTGAAAAGAAGAGTCATTCACAATGACATGTCTTCCTCATCTGCTTAACTAGTTCTTTACTAATAATAACAAGCTGCATTTTCGAGTATAAAATCTTCATCAGACATACTTCGTTCTTCCCACCGCGAGAATGAGAAAACCCTCGCAAACACATCCGAAGGCAACAAATTTCGTTGTTCGGTCGATCGTATCTGAGTGAATGCGTTTGCTATCCTTCCTTCGGCCTCGTTTGCTAGATGTATACCCGGCTTTAGTGTCAAGTTTTCCATAAATGAAATGGATGTATATTTCATTCTCTGGATTTGGGCCTGATCTACATGCTGTGCAAGATTATCTGTGGTTATAGAAAAACCGATTCATGCAATGATATTATCTTCACAATTCTCGCAAAAATATAAGTTTTACTGTAATATTCACAATGAGTTGCCTTTATCAGAATGATTAGATGTTTGACAAATAGCATTACTCGATGAACACAGAACATCAAGTATCTAGTGCTTGGCTTGGTGCTCATAGAATGACGAGCACAGGGGTGAAGATATGCGATGTTTGATCAAATGTTCGTTTTTCATGGAGCATACACGAATATCTGCCTTTGTCTCACTCACCATACCCGCTTGATTTCTTCCGCCAAATTATGGATGGAAATTGATAATTATACATAAAGTATAGATAACTCTGACATAGAAAAGAGACTAGCTGCAATTGTTGTAATAAGCTGTGCTAGTTTAGTGGAAGACAGACAGAGAATAATTTGTGGATGACGGTTGTGAATAAAAGTAGGAAAATGTTGGTGGGTGTTTACTCCTTATGACTAATATTTTGGTTACTTGGTCAGAAATTATTGTTTAGAGAACCCATTTTCTATTTTCAAGATACAGTGCAGTTTGCTGACCGACTTATCGAGAAAATCAGAAGAGCTAATTCTTTACTTCATAAGTATTGATAACTGATAATAAATCTCCATATAATCTCCAGTATATTAAGAATTAAGAACAATATGAATAGAAATTTATTGATGTTTTCTGATTCTGATCAAACAATATCTGTCATTCCAATTTGATTCCGTCATTTATTCGTTATTTGACGAACACTAAATGTGTTGAGATAAGGCCGATGATGCACGAGCACGGTGCTCTTCTCCGATGTTAAAAGACCAACAATCCACGAGAATAGCGAGCACCCGAATGTTTGTGCTCGTCCAAAGACAAGCTTTAGTCGAGCAGTCTATCCACACTCTAGGAGTTTGCCGAAGCATTTGCGTGGTACTTGCCGAACACCGCATGTGTTGAGCCGGCTTTTCAGAGAAGCTAGTCGATACGCGAAGACGAACCCGGAAACCAAATTTCACATACAATACTCGCACAGATTTAAATTCAATGAGGAAGACTTGTTATACTACATGAAAGGTGGATTCAAACATCATACAAATTATTGTACATAAATGTTACCTATTCACAGTTCATTGATTATCATCATATATCAAATGTTTCCTCGTCTATCTATTTGTAGAAAATGTCAAACATACGAACATGCTCTAGATCTTGGGTAAAAATTATCTCCAATATAAATCGCTACGAAAACTATGGAATATTGCCGTCAATTAGATACAACAATCGATTTCAAATACGATTTGTAACTCTTTGAGAACTTTTTAGAAAGATGCTCATTCGAAAATACACAGTTATCACCATGAATCTATTTTTATAACGTGCAAACTATACTGGATCACGAACATGGACATATTTTTCAGTAGAATCTAATTTATGACTGGCAAAGAGTTTTTTACTACTTCAGTATTCAACCGAAAAACATAATCTTAATTTGATTATTCAATTTCAAGCTCTTCGAATAATTCTCCCTATGGTTATGATACTGTCTTAATCTCAAAGTAAGCAAGCAAAAAAATTATCCTTGAGTAATAAGTCTTCAAATAAAAATTCATGAATCTGAAAAATTAAAAAGAACTGTGACTGCTAGATTCCAATTTAGAAGACTCTTACGGAACAAGAAACAAGAATAGACTCTATGTCAGCATATTGGATTGACTATTCCTCAACAACAGAATGGATATCTATTCCCATTTCATACATACTATATTATCACCCACATTTAATCAGCATTTTCCATTAATCACAATTCAGAAGTTGTGGAATAGAATTAAGTTGACAAATAACATTGTCATAAAATATTTATAGAAAAGTATTGCTTAGTCACCACAAAACAAGATAAAAACCACATGTAGACCATTGAAGGACACATCCATTAGAGCGACTATATTTTAAAAACGCGTAACGCCCTTTGTGGAGCAAACAATTTATCCAATAAAGTTCCGACAGAGCCAAACATTTATAATAGTAAATCATTCGTAGAATCACTGGTACAGTGCTAATGTCACATTGATTACACCTGCATTGTGAAGGAATATATTATCGAGCGAAACGACTCGGGCGTCTGCATAAGCATCGTCTATTTTAATAACTGTATACAGAAATCTCTGAAATATTTCTTGATATAAGTGATTGAAGTATGAATCTAAGACTAGCTGCCTGAAGCACGATATTAGAGAAAAAAACTTCTTAATCTCATATGATGTTTCAAAAAAGCATTGATAAATGGATTAATGGATTCCTAATATTTTCTGTTCTTAGATCGTGATATTTTTCCTGGGAAGAGTAGCGATCGAACAAATAATAAATCCAAAATATGCTCCATCCACTCTAAATGTTTTTTTTTTTTTGTAAGGATTAACTCTCTTGCATTGTGAGTCTCAACAAGAGATAGTGGAAAAAAACAATGTGGTGACCACGGCTTCAGAACGGAGTTTGAATAATGGAGAAATTGCCGCAGATACAAATGACGACAGAAGAAAACGTGTACATTTGTCTCAGGATGCGAAGCAAATTATTATGAATGTGTATCATTCCAAGAAAGACAAAGACAAATGTGAAAATGCCATTGCGCAGAACAGAGAATTTAACGCAAGTTCTTCCCAGTAGAGTGAATTTCATCATTCTATGAATAACCTTCGATTCTATCCTGTCTGCTACGTTACAATATTTCATCGATCGTATAGAAAGTGAAAGATTTTTACATCATTTCCAATGTCAAAAATAGTCTTCTATGAAAAACTGTGCAATAAGACTTCTATAGCATACTTTCAATGCTAGACTTTTATTTGAGATGCCATCTGTTCCAACTATCAGTACTTCAAGCATTTGAGTACAATTTTCAAAGAAATTTTTAACACTAAAATCACTTTATAACAGGGTAGCCTTAATAACTCGATCCAAAACTCCAAGAACATCAATGTCAACTTTGATTTGCTCGTATTTGAACCAAACCGCTGGAGCAATAGATATTATCTTTCAACATTTGCATCTTGAATATCAACGTACAATTTTGGTTTTCAAAATTCTATATTTGTCATATAATGGTGAAAAGAACATATTATGCAATTGAATTCCACCAAAACATGAACTGACTGCTAAAAATATACAAAAAGAGATTAGTGTTCGGTCCTGAAAATCAAAAATTCACGATCCACTTTAATACTATTAGCTGATAATTTCAGTCTCAACCACTCCGCCATATCTAAACCTCCACTATAAACATTAGGAGTATCAGTCTGTGGGACAATGCTTAATTTTTTCGTTTGTTACCGCTCACTTGGAACTTGGTGAGTGGCTTCATTGTGATGAGTCCGGCAACTTCCACATTTGGCAAAATTCTTGATTTGATGGCATTTTTCAGCGGAAGCTGATTAAACACGTCAATTTCATGAAGCCTTGAAAAAGTATCATCGTAATATTGATCTTAACACTATTTGCAAGATTTGTTGATTATAAAATGAAAAAAATATTGTCCGACATTAGTATTGGGGCTAGCGGTAGATTCGACAAGTCGCATTTGTCATAAGTATGTTGGTATGTGAACTTATTACCGTTAGTTTGAGATTTGAAGGACGTATTAAATTATTTCATCCCTGAAATTTGGTAATTTTTTCTGACAAATTTTGCGAGGTGTTTTCTCAGTCCGGCATTGTCAGGATTATAACAGCTCCTTGATCAATGACCGCTTGTCTGACCAAAACAGTCATAATTTGAGAGCATATTCTGTCCTAAAACCATATTGTTCGACAAAAATATTGGTTCTTACCGTCGGTCCGACAGAAAATGCTTGCACATATATAATTCAGTTTTTGACGTATTTTATATCAAAAGATGAGCAACGTACGTTGCTTATAAGTAAAGTCTGGATATTATGCAGTCGACAAAGCCCAAAATATGCAATTGTAAGGATTTCCCACTTACAATAAATTTATATTTTGGTAGATTGGGTTCTTTGCTGAACTGTGAGGATATTATATTTGTACTTATCTACTCTTGAAATACTTTTGAAAGGGGAGAATGACTTGCAAAGGAACTTGGAATAATTTGCACGTTTAACAAATAATAAAATGTATTTAAAAGGATAAAGAATATAAAGATCAAGTTACCAAACTCCGATTGCTCACCGGCTTTCAAACTACATCGATGAATATTTACAAACTTCTAACTTCTTAACACACGCACTAACTAACTTATCACTAACTAACTACATCCTCCTTGACTAACTCATAACTAACTCATAACTAGACTCATGACTAACTAACCCATAACTCCCAACTAACTTCTTAATTCCCTATTGACTTCTATATATAAACTCCAAAATGCCAATATAACAATATTCGTTATTGACGTCAAAAGTATTTACAAATAGTTCATATACCTCTATTGCTTGCTTGCAAGAAAAGCACATTCCTCAATTTCGTCAGAGTTCAGCAAACTGAGAATTTGCAGACCCTTACAATCCTCCCCTTCTTAGAAATTTGCTTTCTCTAAAGCACAATTTAGTAAAAATTTGGAAATTACTATTGTTATATGGACATTTCTTCAACCTTGACCTAATTATTACACTTAATGTCTCTACAAGGCCACTCATTTCAATGGTGATGTTTTCGGGGGGTCTGTGTAATAGTTTTGTAGGGGGAGGATTCACTGCACATTCAGAAGTGTTCGATGTTGGGCACTGGGTTTCATGAATAATTACTGGCACTGCTTTCTCGGGTATCAGTTTTTGTCGTGTGATTTTTTTGCTGATGATTGTTGTTTTGAATGCGATGTTTCCGATGACCCACTGCTGCTTGGCGTAGAATTGGATTTTGACCTTTGTCACATGAATTTTTGTTCATGTAAGCAGCAGTTTTGTAGTCGCCATCAGATTGTCTTGATTTAACCCATTTTGTTGGAATCGTCATGATTGAACCTTCAGTTGCCGAACTTCTTGTAAATTTGTTCTTCCCTCCTTCATTGATCTCTTCAAATTTTCTTTCTTTCTACCTCCGTCATGGCCATTCTTACTCAACTTTTGTCTCAACAGCAGGAGAGTAGCCTTGGTACACTGAAACAAGTGGACATATTCTGCAGTACAATCTTAACAATAATTACTCCGAGACTCGCTACATAATACTACATAAAATAATCTTGACATATTTTTTTTATTAAATGAGATTTTGACCGTAAATCTCATATAATTGCTATTAACGTCACTAAACCTTGATCATTTATTCAAAATTTCATTTCTTAATTACCCACCAGAGATTTAGTTCGGACTTAAACTACCATAATTTCAATTTATTTGTATTTTCATACCCATCTTTAGAAAAAATCTCAGAAACTCTTTCAACACTTCACAAATCATCTTACATAATCGGTTTTTCTAATTGAAACTCTTAGTATCAACTCCATCAATAACTGATATAAAATCACCGACAGACAATTATCACAAAGTCTTGGAAAAATAAAAATCTCATAAATCCCTTATTTGCCTGAAATCCTACAACTTATTGAAATTATGTTCGCTAAATACACTTTATTCTCAGATTCTTTCTAATCTTAATCCTTATGATTTACAAAATAAAATCTCCAAACTGAAGCTCTGGTTGCCTACCTCGCGGACAGGAGAAGCAACTTCCTGGGGATCATATCAATTACATATGCCCTGGCATCCGATGAACCAAAACTATTTTAAATTAATATTTACAAGACACTTGGGGTTTGGATTTGCAGCTAAAAATGACCGCAATTCTAAAGCACAAGTTGGCTACCAACGGACAGGAGAGACAAATTCCTGAGTATGTGACAAAATTACTACCTGGCATCCGTGTAAACAAATCTAGATTAAACTTTACTTGTATCCTTAACTATCTCATAATACCAAACATAGCAAAATTACTTATTTGAATCTACTGTTGAAAAAATTCATATTTTTGTTCTATAGCTGTTAGTCGTAAATAAAATAATTTTAAAAACAATGAAGAAAATTCTGATGACCACACACTATATCTTTTAGCTTCAAAATGGTCACGTTGACATAAAAATAAATCAAATTTCATTGTAACTGCAATAAAAATTATTTAAAACAAGGATAAATGGAAAATATATTCGAAAAGACAAGAATAATAATTTCTAAGTTGATTCTATCCAAAATCATGACGTAAATTTGAGTTATCTTCGTTTTCTGCATTTTATAAAACCATTCAAATTTAATCGGATGACAAAATTGACTTTAGGATAACAGATACTACTATTTCCAAAACCGAATAGAATAAAACCTATTACAAATCTGATCAACTTTTGTAACAATGAATTACCTCTAACTGTTATGTATAGCTTGTATCCTTGCCAATGGTCGAGTTTTCTGAAAATTCCACTGTGAAAGGTCCTCTTGTCGTAGGCTCTGTATCTGATCCTATGAGATTTCCACGTCTGACTGATCATCCTGTTTTGAACGAATCCTGTTGCGAAATACTCATCCTCCGCTATGCACTTGCTATAAAATACAATTGGGTTATGTACACTTATGCTTACCGGATCTGTTACTTCCGTCAACTGCATCGATGAAAACTCTGGAATCATTTTCTCTTGTTCTACAAAAATCAAGGAATCCCATAAGATATTCTTAAAAAATTCAGCATCCTCTTCGAGAACGTTACTTTCAGTGAAACTTGTGTCTGTGACCTTTACTGTGTCTCTGGCATCATCCTGTGCCATCAAAATCAATTCTTCAATTTCGCCGTCTTCAAAATTCCCAAAAGTAATTGAATCTATAATCAACTTCTTTATTTCTCTCGCAGCTTCCTTTTTATTTTCTTCTTGCTCTAGACTTCTTGTTTCTGTTTCATTCACAAATATCTTTCTTCCTATATCTGCCGTAAACTGCTTTATTTTTACTTGGTCGCTCTCTTCTAATTCTGAATCCATCATTTTTTCTTCTTTAATCTCCATCTTCAAAAACATATTTCTCTCAATATCTTCCATAAACTGACCTATTTCCTCTTGGTCACTATCTTCTAATTCTAAATCATTCATTTTACTACCTTTTATATCCATCTTTGAAAATATCTTTTTCCAAAAATCTACCTTAAACTGACCTATTTTCTCTTGGTCACTATCTACTGATTCAGATTCTATCATTTCACTTTCTTCCATATCCATGTCTTCTTCACTCATATCTTTTGACTTTTCTCCTACTACTAAGTTTAACTCTAAATAATCTCCTCCATTCGTTAATACGTAATTTTCTTCGCTATATCTATTTTCATCCTCGATATTTTCATCATTATTACAACTAGTCTTATTAATTATATTTGGATCATTTCTATTTGTCTGAATCTGGTTACATTCATTTCTTTCAATAAATTTAGCAAATTCACATATCTCGTACTGGTCTTCTATCAAACATAAATCTTTTATTTTTATTTCTGTCAATACTTTACTTCTTATCTGTGGTCTAAGACCTGTTACAAATTGAGTGTTCATGAGAAATTCTTTCCACTCCACGTCTTCCAAATTGTAATTGAATGGATCATTATATACTGGGTCACTCAACCAGAGTCGTGTTTTGAACTCATCAACGGTTTCATTCACATTTTGAAAATGAGTACTTAATTCAAAGAAGGCTGGATCCTCTATCACAAGATTCCTGAGAAATTCCACAGCACCACTATTATGCGGACTATTAATTAAAATATACTTGAATTCTCGCGATCGGTCTTTCATTTTGATAATTCTCGAACTAAACGTTTGATATAACAACTATGGAATATTTATTATTTTATTGTGAATGGCTCCAGAGTAATACGGCAAATATCAATTTTGAAACAATATCTTTGGAATTTTAATTCATATAAGTATTCAAATTAACTACTTTCTTCAGCAATTCTAGGCATGTCTGATGATATGCGTAGGGACATGTGCAACAAAATTAAGAAAAGAGAAAGAAAAATATATCCTCACAAGAAAATAAAAAAAAAATTTTTGACTATCTGTATTCAGCAAAATACCCGCAACCGCTGCCACCAATTGTAAGGGTTTCCCACTTACAATAAATTTATATTTTGGTAGATTGGGTTCTTTGCTGAACTGTGAGGATATTATATTTGTACTTATCTACTCTTGAAATACTTTTGAAAGGGGAGAATGACTTGCAAAGGAACTTGGAATAATTTGCACGTTTAACAAATAATAAAATGTATTTAAAAGGATAAAGAATATAAAGATCAAGTCACCAAACTCCGATTGCTCACCGGCTTTCAAACTACATCGATGAATATTTACAAACTTCTAACTTCTTAACACACGCACTAACTAACTTATCACTAACTAACTACATCCTCCTTGACTAACTCATAACTAACTCATAACTAGACTCATGACTAACTAACCCATAACTCCTAACTAACTTCTTAATTCCCTATTGACTTCTATATATAAACTCCAAAATGCCAATATAACAATATTCGTTATTGACGTCAAAAGTATTTACAAATAGTTCATATACCTCTATTGCTTGCTTGCAAGAAAAGCACATTCCTCAATTTCGTCAGAGTTCAGCAAACTGAGAATTTGCTGACCCTTACACAATTGAATGGAATAGTGGTAGGTGAAAATAAGGAAAGATGTTTCAAAGAGAATGATTGACGAAAATAATGAAAATCGCAGTAAACGGTGAAACTCTTACATCTGACTTTTGTAACATTGAATGTCATGTATTCTTCTAAATTTTCAGACAAGAGCATTTGTCCCCCATTGCTCAGAATGAGTTCGCATTGTGGAAAAAAATCTTTCTACATCTACTGAGTTCAGTGAACGGTAGATCGAAGCAAGGCTGGAATTGAAAACTTTTCGACAAATCCTTTCCGTCCTCGTTGATATACTTGTTCACCGGAATATCCACTTACAGGTATCAAGTGGTGATTGAATTATGTACTCCCTCATCTTCTCTTTTTCTGAAGGGTACGGGTAACTAAGTACTTATCTAACACAAAGAGCGTCTTTTTTCATTCTATTTTTCACTTACTTGTACTAAGTACAAGAAAGTATTGTTAAACCGACAAAATTCACCTATCAAGATTTTGATGGAAATATCCGTTTTGAGCATCTCTTAATCCATTTTGACTATTTTTGGCTTGATGTCGGTACGTATGTTCGTGCGTGCGTTCGTGCGTGCGTGCGTGTGTGAGTTCTCAAAGCTGGCTGAACGTATAATGTTGAAATTTTGTATTTAAGACTCTTACTGGGTCTAGCTGTGTATCTCGCATTATAACTCCAATCTTCTGTACCGGAAGTGAACTTTACTTGACACTTTTCTCGAATTTTTCCAATAAATCCAGAATGATCAACCGTAGGATGATGAAATTCAGTATTTGAACTTGATGTTGTATCAGAATGGTTATCTGCTATTCTTGTAAGAATCGGCCAGGCCAGAAGTGCACTTTACTGGGAACATCTCCTGAATTTTTGCATAAATATAGAATGAGCAGCCATAGCATATTGAAATTTCGTATAGAGAGCTTTTATAATATCTTATTGTATATCTTGCATTATAATTGCGATCGGCTAGGCCGGAAGTGCGCTTTACCTCAAACCTTTTTTCAATTTTCCGCATAAATTCAGAGTGATCAGTCATGGAATACTGGTATTAAGGACTCCATATTGCTCTAGCATCTGAATGATCATTTTCTATTTTTGTAACAATCGGCTGAGCCGGAAGTTCACTTTATATGACAAACTTTATGAATTTTCTGCATCAATTCCAAACAATCAGTCGTAGAATATCTTTATTTTGTATTGGACACTGTTATAATATCTAGTTGTACATCTTGCATTATGATTGCTATCAACTGAGCTCGAAGAGCACTTTATTCAAAATATTTTTTGAATTTCCCGCATAAATCCAAAACGGTTGAACGTAGGCTGTCAGAATTTAGTTTTCAGAACGATTTTACCGTATAGATGCTCATATCTTATTCATATTGAGATCCACCGAGCCGGAAGTTCACTTTACTTGACAGTCTTTCGGATTATGTCGAATAAATCCGAAGCGATCAGGTGTAGAATATTGAATTTTGGTATTTCAGTCTGCTGTAGCATCTCAATGATTGCCTACTATTTTATTAACAATAGACGGAACCGGCAGTTCAGTTCAGTGGGATTTTATTTTCCAATTTTGCGCATAAATTCAGATTTGTTGGTAGTCGTAGAATTTTTAAAATCAGTATTTAGG
The DNA here is from genome assembly GCA_963989225.1 of Dromius quadrimaculatus. NCBI lineage: Eukaryota > Metazoa > Arthropoda > Insecta > Coleoptera > Carabidae > Dromius > Dromius quadrimaculatus. The sequence goes on from OZ022330.1 coordinate 33,342,125, forward strand.
AATGTTGTAGTATGAGAATCATGGCCTACTGTTTCCATAGCAACCGACTTGACAGATTCCTAGAATCCAAAACGAATAACTGTAGAACGATGAGATTTTGTGCTTAATTATATATATCCAATGATATATATGATCAAATACAAGCTCACATCGTATCAAATATATATATATATATATATATATATATATATATATATATATATATATATATATATATATATATATATATATATATATATATCCAATGATGTTCAAGTTAGTCACGTGGTAATTCAACTGCGAGAATTTGATTACACACAGCAGTGCCGCTATTTGAAAAAAAAAATCGAATATAAATATTGTGAATAATTTCTTGATTAATAATATTTTCATATTCATATATATTATATATATATATATATATATATATATATATATATATATATATATATATATATATATATATATATATATATATATATATATATATCCAATGATGTTCAAGTTAGTCACGTGGTAATTCAACTACGAGAATTTGATTACTCATATATATATATTTATATCTATATATATATATATATATATATATATATATATATATATATATATATATTTATATATTTATATATATATATATATATATATATATATATATATATATATATATATATATATATATATATATATATATATATATATATATATCCAATGATGTTCAAGTTAGTCACGTGGTAATTCAACTACGAGAATTTGATTACTCACAGCAGTACCGCTATTTGAAAAAAAAAATCGAATATAAATATTGTGAATAATTTCTTGATTAATAATATTTTCATATTCTCGATCACTGTGTTGTACCAAATGTCATTTTGGTTCCTCTCCTAGGCTGTGGCTCTGGTGATTGCTCTAATGGCGATAATAGTGAATGGCGAGAAATCTATATCTACATACAAGTCTTAATTCATCCACCATTTTGTTCATCACAAGTTTGTTACTTGGAATCTCATTCTGAAACTGTGTATTTTATCCTTATAATGATGTGATATAACAGTTATTCTTGTTTTTCTTTCTGTTTCTCAAAAAAGGAATTCGAGATTGGTATAATAGTACTATTGTAACACCTTATATGTGTTCGACCGACTTCAACACATCAATATCGAAATATATTCGACCGAAAAGTTCCTCTATAAATTGACGAGTGAAAATCTACGATTCAATCGTGTTGTAAATTTCTGTTATACTTTATTTACTATACACAATAAGACACGTATTGGATTATTACATGAACACACTCTAATTCAATCGGCTGTATTTGAAAATTGTATATACATATTATTGACTTTTTTTTTCACATATCTAAAATACAATGCCATAAATCACATGAAGTTAGCATGCTGGATGATCGTTGCTTCTGAACTTGAATTATCTCAACGATAATCCAGCTTCATCGACAAATTTGTGTTTAGTTTATATGAGGCAACATGCCTCTCGATGCTTTTGTAACTTCACTGCCTCCAGTGGTTTTTTCATCATGTCAGTCACCATTTCATGATATAATAATAATAGCTTCATTGTATATAAGATTCACAAATCATTTGAACTACGGGCTGGTTTTTGAAATCACGAAAAAAAGAATCCCAAAAAGTATGTAGGTGTTTATTAATTGCACAGTTTCCCGTTATTTGTCTGACATTATTCTTACTCATGGTGAGTTGTCTGTCTGTTCTTTTCTCGGATGGTTCATCCAGGAAGAGCCTTGCTTGTCTCTGTCCTGGTGATTGTATCAAGTAGATTTTATGCCATTGCTGAAGCATCGTTTTCATTTCCTGTTTAACTCTTTCCGTAGAAATTCCGCAAGCAGGTTCTGACCCGATGGAGGGCAGATTTGTTCCGTCCTTGGCTAGGCGATCGGCTACCTGGTTTCCTTCAATCTCTGAATGCTCTGGTGCCCATATTAACTTTAATTTATTCCTCGCTCCAAGAGTATTGAGTCTATGGATACAATCAAGGACAAGTCCAGATCTTATTTTTGAAGCCTCTTATGCTTTTAAAACGGCTTGGCTATCTGTAACTATGAAGAATCTCCTATTGTTATAGTTCCTCTCTCTCGTTCCAGCTCTAAGATGGGAAAGTCCCTCATGCCACCAGGGCTCATTCCTAGAGGTCTTTCTTTCCCTTTCTTGGCAGCTGGTTTCAAAAGCTTTTTCTATAGCAAATCAAAAGTTATTCTCCATTAGCTCAAGTTCAGCTGGATTAGTTGCCCTGCGGGGGCAACTTTCCAGCTCAATTTCTGATTGTTCCCTGAATCGGTCCCAGTCAGTCTTCTTTGGATCTTTCTATTTCACAAATAGTTTTTTTGTCTGATTCTATGTCGAATCGTATATACCTATGGTCATAGAGTGATGGCTCGTCTGATACATGCCAGTTTTTCACTGTGCTACACACGTGCACAGAGTCTATAGTGATATCGATCACTTCCCTTCTTATTTTATTAATGAAGGTCGGTTCATTGCCCTTACCTCTAGATTATCAGTGATTAAGTAGTCTAGAAGAGACTCACCCCGTTTGTTGGTTGCGGTACTGCCCCAAACAAGATGGTGAGAGTTGGCGTCACACCCAACAAGGATATGACAGCCTTTGCGCCGGCTTTGTTCTACCAGTTTGCGGAGACCCGCTGATGGTGGATTTTCTGGTTGTTCGTAGGGTAGGTATGCGAATCCAAATAAAAACTCCCTCGCGCTCCCTGCCCTTGACACAACCACTTTGATGGCTACTAGGTCCCTGCAACATAAGTCTCATAGTTGTATCGCATTCAAATCTTGTTTGATAAGTATACAGGCTCTGGGTATAGGTTCTGAAGTATCAAAAATGATCCTTCTACCACTTACCTTCAGGCCTTTAATTTCGCCTTTGTATGTCCAAGGTTCTTGGACTAAGGCCAAGTCAATGTCGTGTTTCATCATGAAAGCACTAAGGGCAAATGATGCTGCCCTACAGTGCTGTAAGCTAATTTGTACTATACGTGAGAAGGCTTACCTAATTAGTACTGGTGGAAGGGGGAGGGTCCTCCGACGTCCCCTCTTCCTCCATTTTGTCGCTGACTTTGGCTACCTCCCTCTTCTTGTTAGCCCAGAGCCTTGAATTGAACTCTTGTGAAGTTTACATATGGCCTGTGACCATACGTACTCATGGAGTCCCAGAAAGTTTGGTCTCTAGGTCCTTGTTCTTGAGGTGAAGTCTACTAAGTACTTTGTCCGGTTCGATTGCTGGCCTCGACACCCATACCATTGCCCGTACCAGCTTGGGAAGGTTCTTAGCCTCAATGAATTGAAGCTTTGTTCCTTCCAACGGTGTCTCCTTCTGCAACAACCCTCTGAGCCAGTCCCTTGTGGCCTGGTCGCAGCAGTTGATGCGCAGAGTCCCGTCCCGATACCTGCAGTCCGTGAACCTTGGATGGATATCCTCGGTTGTAACCGTGTCGATCTTCTCCAAGATCCAGCCTCTTATTTTCCCTGCTTCTTCCTCGTCCAGGGACTTTCCAAGCTCTAGATGCCCAACGGCCATCTTGAGCCCCTCCATCGCATCCTTGAAGGAAAGTGCCTTCAGAGCGGCTCCTTTGACCTTCTTTGGTCTGTCTTCAGAAGTACTACCATCCGACCGGTGTCGCTTAGGCGTCCCAGTCGTGCTAGCCTCCTTCTCTTTTCTGAGGGTGACCTTCAGTGATTTCTCAATGACCCTACTCTATTTAGTCATCCGCTCTTTCTTCATTCTCCGGCGGGCAGCCTCGGAGAGTTTTTGCCTATTAGGCGGAGGTCCTCTGGTAACTGATTCGCCGGAGTTTCCCGCTGGAGCCCCTGAGGTCTCCTTGGAGCCCTCGGTGTTGTTGGTTTTTGTTTCTTCGGTTTCCATATTTGGTCCCACGAGTAGCTAGGAAATGGTTCGTCAGCCTTGACAGAGCCCCGCATGCCAAGGTAAGATCTGGATACAACCGAGTGCGACTCGGTGCTCGGAAGTGGGACCAGTCGGGACTGATCTTCTATTCAGTCATGCATCTTATGGACCTGGTCACCCTACCACAGGATTTAGGATTTTTATTGGGGTTATCTCCTCTCGGACCGGGCAGTGAAGCCAATCCCTAACTGCCCGCGAGACATTACCACCGTCAGCAGAAAAGTGCTGCAAACCCTTAGCTACGACACGACAGCTCGAAGGATTGTTGATCAAGGTGAACTCCTTAAGATCCGCCGTGTTCTGTTGAAACAGAGGCACCTCGTGAAGGATGTGGCTCTTCAACACACGTAGCTGCTGTTGCCACTCACAGACGGTCTTGACGGGAAACCCGTCCTGTAGGTCGTCGATTGCAGTCGGGAAACTTCAACCTCTTGCCGCTTCCGACTTCCTACTCACCCCTCATTCTGCCTTACAACTGAACCATGCTATGAAGGATTGTTTTTGGCAAGCCCAATCTATCGTTCCTCTATTGTATTGGAAAACAAAACCACTATGCGACTTGCTGTCTGTTCTATTTTCTGCCAAATTAGCATCAGCAAATACTATTAGACCTTTAATTCCACTTGTTAATCCTAATTTCAGCTCGTTCGTTCTTTCCAAATATCTCAAAATCCTGTTGACCTCGTCCCAGTCTGTTTCAGTTAGTTGTTTCACTTTTTTGACTCAGTATTGATATTCTAGCTGCAATATATGGTCATGTATGAGTTGCCACATACAATAGTGCTCCTATGAGCTCTTGGTATCCATTGTTATCCTTCATGATCTTCCCATTAGGATTCAATTAGAAGTATCCAGTATCAAAAAGTATTCTTGAAATTTTTGCGTCCTAAATACCAAATCTATCAATGAGTCTTTGAATGTATTAGGCTTGATTTATGTGGCAAATTCCATTTGAATCTTTTCCCACATTGATTCTAAAATAATTTGACAGTTTCCTCAATTTTGTCAAAAGAAAAACATTCTCAAGCTCTTTGGATATCATGGAAATATTAATTTCGTCGCTGCCAGCAATTATCAAATCATCCACATAAACTGCTATATACTGCACTTTCAATGAAGTTTTCCCAATATATGAGCACGGATAGGCTGTGCATTGTACTAATCCAAGGTTTGTGATTGTTGTATGCAACATGTCATTCCACACTTTTGCAGCTTGTTTTAAGCCGTAGATACTATTGTTGAGCTCACAAACTAACTCTATGTCATTACCAATAACATATAGTCCGTGAGACAGAGCATACATTTTTCATTGACTACCGCTCATCTGAAACTTTGTGAGTGGCTTCATTGTGATGAGTCCGACAACTTTTTCATTTTGGAGAATTCTGGATTTGAGGCCGTTTCTCAGCGAGGGCTAGTTAATTGGAAAAAATTTACCGTCATATTGATCCTTAAACTCATCAAAAAATTTTTGGACTGTAAAATGGAAAAATAAAATATTGCCCAACATAAATATTAGGGCTGGCGGTGAGTTAGACAAGCCGCACTTGTCATTACTACCAACATACTTACCATGAGTAACAACATACTTATAACAAGTGCGACTTATCGGACTCACCGTTAGCCCCAATATTCAGGTCGGACAATATTCTATTTTTTTCATTCTATTATCAGAAATTTTTGATTAGTGTAAAGATCAATATGACGGTAGTATTTTTCTAATTAAACGCCCCCAAATCTAGAATTTCGCCAGCTGAAAAAGTTGTCGAACTCATCACAATGAAGCCACTCACAAAGTTTCAAGTCTGCGGTAATCAACGAGAAATGTATGCCCTGTCTCACGGACTTTATGTTATTGGTAATGACATAGGATTAGTTTGGGGGCTCAACAATAGTATCTATGGCTATTTCTTTTTTGTTCCAATGGACAGTAGTAGACGGAATGTTGTTGCTCTGACTACTGCTGCAAAAACTTCTACAAAATCTACTTCATATATTTGGCTAAATCCTTGTACTACTAGCCTTGCTTTCCCTATCAATCCGGTAACAGTACTCGTTTTCATTTTGAATAACAATTTACATCCGATTGCCGTTTTTTTCTCTAATAACTTGCTCAATTCCCATGTACAATTGTTTTTCATAGATTCCATTCCATCGTTCATGGCGTTGATCCATTCATTTTTGTCTGCTCCACTGATAGCTTCTGTGTGGGCTTTCGGTTCTTTAGTTTCTTCTGTGACTAGCCTTCACTGAAAGAAAAATCTCAGATACTATAGTTAAAAACATTGCTTAAAATCGTGACAGGCTAGAACATTCGCTAGATGAACTGAAATATATTGCTATTATATTATGCCTACTGCAGATAATAACAATTCTAGAAATGGTAGTAAGAAATTATCGACATTAGTTAATGTAAATATCTACCACCGAAAATATCATTTGTCATCTTAGTAGAACTTATGTTTCAACTAGTTGTAGAATATTTTTATCGCAGACATTAAGTTTAGCAATTATAGTAAAGATATTATCTGTACTAATCAATATATTCTCTATTCTGAGCCAATACTATATGTTAAGCTACAAATATTATAAGTTAAATTAGATTAAAAAAAACTACTATGTGGCTCAAAACAAATTTTGAAGTATTGAATATTATTTTCCGAACCAGAGGATAATATTTCTGAAATATTGAATATTATTTTTAGAATAGTAAATATTATTTGTAGGATAGGTAATAGTATCTGTGAGATAGTAAATATTACTCTTGGAATAGTTATTATTATTTGTGGGATAGCAAATAATTTTTATTCGTTCAAACATGTATATTTGTATTGAATTTTAGATTATCACAAAAAGATATTCTCAAATTAACAAACTGCAGATAATAATTCAAATCTTAAAGAAACATACATATTATGTAAATATTGAGTTTTAACCAATCTACCACACCCAATTATATTTTCTTAGGATATTCTCATGAAAGTTTGCGAGCTTTCAACACAGTACGCGTGAACATGTTGATTACAGTATAATGTATTCGAAACATTACAAATGAAAGAAATACTATTGTTATAACTTACTAAAAACTAGATTCATATTTTTGATATCAATGACGACTGTATTATCATGATGATAATATTGTAATGTTTATTGCTCAAGAGGAAATATATCATACTTAAATAAAAGTCACTATTTGATAATTGAAAATGGAATAAAAGTTTTATTCTTTCGAATATTACTAAACATTTTTTTAGGACTTACTTTTATCTTAAACAAGGCCGCGGATATTCATCTTCAACTATTTATTCACACTGATCATTTCACTGTTTGATATTCACTGCTCTAGATTCACCATTACACTATTACCCTCAAGTCGTTTGCTTGCCTTTATATATAGAAAAATACATTTCTTCAATGTTCTACCACATTTCTGGAATATTGTTAGAGGCTTCCATCGGGTGGAGTAATGTGGGGCGGCGCGGCGCGATACAATACAACGAGGACGAAAGGCCCTGCCCAGATAAGTTCAGGCCCAAGCCTACCCCACTCCTATGAACCTCCACACTTTCGCACGTTACAATATGTCCCTTTGATACCAATCCATTTGGGATAATAATAATATTGTTCCATATTATTTTTATAATCATCTGATGGAGAATCATAATTTTCCAGCATACGTGATTGTATAATTTCGCCAGAACCGCTCACATTTTTTTGTGTTAGACTATTATTAGATAACATTCGATAGCATACTCTTAATTGGTGTGTTAGAGATAGTGAATAAACAACGTTTTTTCTTCAAAATGTAACATCCAGCATTCATTTTAAATTCACGATGCTTGCAACACTTCCTTTAATACACTAACTACAAAGATATCCGCCATTATTATTTATTTGATCTTCGCTGTAAAATTGAAGAGATGTTATAGTCAATTTCAATTTCAGACCATTATAACTCCGCGTATTATTTATTATATCAACTTGAACAAGGAACCGAGCAAGGAAGGACTAACTACGGACTGCACCAACTTTGTCAGTCTGCATGAAACAACAGAGCAGGTAGTTGAAAAGAGCCAACAAATTCGTTAAACACCAAAAATTTCAACTCCGGGACACAAGATCCTGAACTGTATTGTACAACTATATCAGCTACAGTAGCGAATAGATTTATTTTCTGCAACAGTGATTATAAATTCTATGATGAAGAATATAATATTGTACAACACATGAAAAAATTATCTACTTGATTATCAGTAGAAAATATCAACTAACATAAATAATATATGATTAGTAATACAAATTATTTCATATACAGATCTGAATCTGTAAATCAGAACATAATTTCATTATTTCAATAAATATTTCAACTCTGTGAATTAATTCACCTCCAGATAATTCGTTTTATCTATGAGTATCAATTTTTTTTTTTTCAGTTTTGCTTCATTGAAAAACCTATCAGGTTTCACCCCTTAATTTTGTCTTTCCGAACGCCATAATATTTGATCAGGTACCGCTTACACATGTGCATCTTTAATATCTGCATTGAGTCACAACTCGTGTCTGATGGTACTTGCGGTGTGGTTTTCCCAGACTGGCTCGTTTGGTTGTCAAGTTTTTCATCATTTTCCGATTCTACGAGCTCATCAATTGAATCCATTCAAGCTCTGACTTTGCTCATTATCAAAACTATCTTGTATGGCTATTTCAACGTCATTTAGGTGAGTTGCATTTACCTGTTTTTGCTCTTCTCTCTCATTTTCATGAATGCACTCATCTTCTCTCCATTTTATTTCCTGCTCTACGAACATCACATCTCGACTAATGGTTAGATTGCTAATTTTTGAATCAAGCAGTCTGTAAGCTTTTGATTTTGCAGAATATTCTACAAATATCATTAGCTCTGCTTCATCATCAAGTTTCTTCCGTTTTTCTTTCGGTATATGGACGTAGCCTCTACATCCAAAAACATATAGATGCTCAACATTTGCCTTCTTACTATTCCATAACTCGAATGGTGTTTTATCCATTGCTCTAGTAGGTAGAGCATTTTGCAAGTAACGCGCTGTATTGACAGCTTCTGCTCAATAAATTTTCTTTATACCTGCGTCAATCAACATACATCTTGCCGCCTCTATTAGTGTTCCGTTTTTACTATCAGCGACACCATTTTGAAACGATGAGTATGGTGCTGTATATAAGACCTTCATTCCTTCTTCAATTGAAAAAGTTTTTAAATTCTTTGGTGACATATTCTTGTCTTTCATCCGATCCTATGATCTTAACTTTCTATCCAAATCTATTGTCAGCATATTTCATAAAGATTTCAACTTTTTCTGTTACTTCTGATTCGCATTTCATGAAATATGTCTTTGTATAACGACTATAGTCGTCTATTATAGTCATTGAATACCTTTTGCCACTTGACGTTGGATTTTGCATGGGTCCGCATGAATCAGTGTGTACCAATTCCAATACTAATGATGCTCTACTTGTTGCCTCGTTTGAAATTGTAGATCTTGAAAGTTGATCTTTAATACAGAATTCACAAACTTCTTTGATACTGCAATCTTGTATTTTCAAACCCAGCACCAATTCCATATCTTGTAATTTCTTTATGTCTTTGAAGTGCCTGTGTCCAAATCTTCTATGCCAAGTATGTTGGCATGCTGAAGTGTGTATCTCTTTGACTGCCAATGCTGTACCCTAAATTCTCATTGTGTACATGTTAGATAATGAATTTGCCTTAGCCACCACGGCATTATCTTTGACAAATCCATAATTGCTGCCCCTATATGATTAACCCTTTTTCTGTGAGTTTCCTTACTAAAATTAGATTTTCAGTCAAATCCGGCACATATAGTAGATTTTTAGGCTCAATCTTGATTTCCTTATTTCATCCATCATAACAAAATAGTTTTCCTAATCTAATAACTTGCACTTCAGCACCAACACCATTTGCTGAAGTGACATTCGGCATATTTCTTTGTTCCGAATCACAGCTCGAAGAATTTCTTATCATTGGTCATATGACTTGTGGCTCCAAAATCCACGTACCATGCACTTATGTACCTTTTCAATTCATAAACGCTGAAACAAAGATGCTTTCTTTCTTCTTCTACTTGATTTGCTCTTTCTTTTTCATTTCAATTGATCTTCTACCTTCTATATTCATGACAATAATGCCTGAAATGTCCCGATTTGTGACAAAAGAAATAAATTTTATCTTGTGCTTTATTTATACATTTTTGTGTTTCTGGTAGTGCCTTTATCGATTCCTCTATGTCAGGTACACCTTTTTTTTCTCCTAAATTCATCAATAAGTTTCCCTTCAACTAGATCTGAACTTAACTCTTCTTCAAGTCTAATCTCTAGCGCGATGATCAAATTGCTGTAAGACTCAGAAAGGCTGCTTAGTATCATGGCTATAAACAGCTGATCCTTTATTTCTTCACCTAGTGCAGTAAGCTTTTCAACAAGTTCTTGCATAATTAGGACGTGTTGCTCCATATCCTCTGTCTCTGACAATTTTAGATTACAAGTCTGTGTTAAGAGATGAACTTTATTGGTTAGCGTTGATTTTTCATGATATTTATGTAATGCTGCCCATACCTCTTTAGCCGTTGTCGCTTTACGTATATGAGCTAACTGTGAATCTTCAACAAGAAATCCTATTGTTGCACGTGCCTTATCGTCTTTCTTTTGCCAAACTGCAGCTTGAGTTGCATCAGATGGTCTTTCTGTATTGATTTGACTCCACAAATCATCTTTTAACAGAAGTAACTCAACCTTGAATTCCCATACTGAATCTATCAGCGTTTTTTCTAAGTCTCATTATGAGAATTTTGATTGTGAAAATCGGCTTAGAAGCAAGATTTAACTACAGAAATTCGTTATATGGCAGAATCTGACTCCAAATACATCATATTTTGTGTTTTCAGAGTGCTACTTGCAGTTATACAAAGTTTGAAAACAGTCGAAATCACGATCTTCCGAGCAGACTTTTACAATCAAAAAATTCATAATTTCATTCAGGACCTCATTATTTGTATGAATCTATCGACAAATTAATCATAGTCCTTTATTTTCAAGGCTATCTGCAGTTATACAAAGTTTGAACTAAGTCAGAATTACTACATTCTGAGCAGTTTTAGAATATTGCAAGTCACATAATTCTACAAAGAAATATCACAAATGTGACATTCTGTTATGCTAGGAACATTCTAATAAAATTAGAGTTCAAATATTATAAATAATATATATGTGGCATGAAAACTACAAATTCAAAAGTCGGACACTGTCCATCATCTTAGATGGGGGAGCAACTGTATACACGTGTTTCGTCCTTATTAGGATCAGTACAGTATAGCCAAAGCCCAAGGTAGTCAGGGTTTAGAGCTCCAAGTGTATAATTTCACAAGGAGGAATTCAAGATAGCATTATATATATAAATTTGTCCTAAAGTGCACAAAATTTGGCGTTTCCAGCGTGCAATCTACAGAAACGCGTTATATGGCAGAATCCGACTTCAAGTACATCATATTTTGTGTTTTCAGAGTGCTACTTGCAGTTATACAAAGTTTGGAGCAAGCGTGCTATCAGCGTTTTTCCCGAGTCTCATTATTAGAATTCCGATCATGAAAATCGGCTCAGATACAAGATTTTACTACAGAAATGCGATATATGACAGAATTTGACTCTAAATACATAATATTTTGTGATTCCAAAGTGCTATTTGCAGTTATACAAAGTTTGGAATAAGTCAAACTCACGACATTCCGAGCAGGTTTTCACAACCAAAAAGCTCATATTTCTATTCAGTACCCTATTGAATGTATTAATCTACCGGTTAATGCATCATATTTCGTGTTTTCAGAACGCTATTTGCAGTTATCCGAAGTTTGAGAGAAGTCAAAATTACAACATTCTGAACAGTTTTAAAGTATGCAAATCACATCATTCTATTCATGTTTAGATATGTCCTCAATTGCACAAAATTCTGCGTTTCCAGAGTTCTTCATTGTTCTTTCTGCGTCTCGTTATGAGAATTTTGATTGTGAAAATCGGCTCAGAAGCAGGATCTTACCACAAAAATGCGTTATGTTGCAGAATCTGACTCCGAATACATCATATATTGTGTTTTTAGAGTGCTATTTGCAGTTATACAAAGTTTGGGATAAGTCGAAATCACGACTCTTCGTGCGAATTTTCACAATCAAAAAGTTCATAACTCTATCTGGGACTTCCTTATATGTATGTATCTATCGGCAAATACAACATATCCCGTGTTTTCACAGCGCTATCTTCAGTTATATATGAAGTTTAAAATAAGTCAAAATTATTCAAGACAACATTATATGTATGAATCCGTACTTGAACGCAAAAAATTTTCCGTTTTCAGCGTGTTACCAACGTCTTTTCCAAGTCTTGTTATGAGAATTTTGATTGTGGAAATCTGCTCAGAAGCGAGATTTTACTACAGAAATGCGTTATATAGCAGAATCATATTTTGTGATTCCAAAGTGCTATTTGCGGTTATTCAAAGTCGAATCACTACTTTCTGAGCAGATTTTCAGGTCCAAAAAGTTCATAATTATATTCAGGACCTCATTATATGTATGAATCCATCGGCAGATACATCTTTCTCCATGTTATCAGAGCGCTATCTGCAGTTATGCAAAGTTTGAAATAATACAAAATTACTACATTTTGAGCAATTTTAGAGAATTCCAAATCACATAATTCCATTCAAGACAGCATTATATGTATGGATTCGTCCTCAAATGCAAAGAATTCTGCGTTTCCAGCGTGCTATCAGCGTTTTTTTTTGAGTCTCTTTATAAGAATTTTTATTGTGAAAACCGGCTCAGAAGCGAGATTTTACTACAAAAATGCATTATATGGCAGAACCTGGCTCCAAATAATCATATTTTCTGTTTTAAGAGTGCTACTTTCAATGATACTAAGTTTGGAATAAGTCGAAATCACGATTTTTCGAGCGGATTTTCACAATTAAGAAATTCATTATTCCATTCAGGACCTCAATATATGTACAAATCTAACGGCAAATACATCATATTTCGTGTTTTCGGAGCGCAATCTACAGTTATACGAAGTTTGATATGAGTAAGAGTTACTACATTCTGAGCAGTTTTGGAGATTTGTGAATCAAATAATTCCATTTGAAACAACATTATATGTATGAACCCGTCCCCAAATGCACAAAATTTTGCGTTTCCAGCATGCTATCAGCGTTTATTTTGTAATCTTGTTAAGAGAATTTTGATTGTGAAAATCGGCTTAGAAGCAAGATTTCACTACAGAAATGCATCATACAACGGAAACAGACTCAAGGTACATCATATTTTGTGTTTTTAGAGTGCTATTTGCATCTATACAAAGTTAGGAATAAATCGAAATCAAGGCTTTCCGAGCTGATAATCACAATCAAGAAGTTCATAACTCTATTCAGGACCTTATAATTTGTATGAGTCTATCGGCAAATACATCATATTTTATGTTTTCAGAGCGCTATCTGCAGTTATGCGAAGTTTGGAATAAGTCAGAATTACTACATTTTTCCATTGAAGACAACATTATGTGTATGAACCCGTCCTCAAATGCTTGAAATTCTGCTTCCTCAGCGTGGTATCAGCGTTTTTTCTGAGCCATTTTATGAGAATTTTGATCGTAAATATCGGCTTAGAAGATTTATTCTACTACAGAAATGCGTTATATGGCAGAATTTGACTTCAAATACATCATATTCTGTGTTTTTAGAGTACTATTTACAGTTTTATGAAGTTTTGAATAAGACAAAATTACAACTTTCCGAGCAGATGTTTACAATCAGAAAGTTCATAATCCTATTCAGAACCTTATTCTATGTATTATTCTATGGACAAATAAATCATATTCGGTGTTTTTAGAGCGCTATCTGCCGTTGTACGAGGTTTGAAATAGGTCAAAATTACTACATTTTTAGCAGTTCTAGAGTATTGTAAATCACATTATTCCATTCAAGACAACATTATATGTATGAATCTGTCCCCAAATGCACAAAATCTTGCGCTCCCAGCGTTTTTCCTCCCAACTAGCACCAAAGTAATCGTAACCGAGACGGAAACCTCGAATGCGTAATTGTTACGTAACTGTCACTTATTTTCCAATTTTAATGTGTGGATAACTTCATTTCACAAATCTACAATCGCAATCACGTAAAATTCACCACTAATATTCACTTTATAGTTATATTACTCCTATGTGATTTCTTTGGTATTGGGAACGTCGTAGCTACCAATGGTACCACTTTGAAGCTCCAATAACTTGACAGCAACAACAATCGTAGCAGCGACTATTCAATGCTACTAGAATGTAATGTAAAAGTTGCAACTACTTTCAAGTAACTTTGAAAGTTGCCATAACGTTTTGGGAGCCTTCAGGATTACTTCAAACTCTTGAAACTTTGAAGTGATATTTTAAAGTGTAAGTAACGTGTTTGCGACCTGCAAAATTCAACGTCATTGTGCATGGCTACTACAAAGTTTGTATTATCTCTTAGAACCACCATGAAGAAATTTTCACCATGTAGTTCCCAAAAAATTCATATGCTCTGCATCATTGCTTAGTGTTCGTATAGTTGTATGAGGGTTCGTTGATTCATAATGGCGTCTGTTATTGAAAGCAAGCATGAAATGAAAAAAAATTGACATTCCACAGCATTTCAAGGGAAATTAAAAGGCTTGAGAGCGAATGGCGTACTGAAAGAATATTTTGGTGTTGTGTAATTGTCACCATCAAAAATCAATACTCTTCATGAGTCATATATGCTACGGAAGACGACGTTCCTCCCTCGTATGATGATGAAGAACCTAATAATTTTATCATATCCCAAATTTCACTAGTAGATCAGCTAAGAACATAGTAACATTCTCATGGAAGATCCACCAAAATATTTAGAATTGGATCAAAAATGCACCTTGCTAGAAGCTAGGGCTACATTTGTGCAATTTCATGTTTTTTTTTTCTGAATCTCATGCTCTGTTTCTTCAGAACCTGACAACACTGAGCAGACACTGTGATAGTCACAATTTCGTCGCAACATGGAAGTGGCACTACAATACCTTGTAGTAAATAAACTTTAAAGTTCCATGCTTTCAGTTTTCGTTCGGTTCCTACAACTATCGCTCAGTCATAAATACTTTCAAGTTGCATTTTTTAGTGATTCTGACTTGAGAGTGATTTCTCACAAACTTCGCCATTTTCATTAGCAAAATATGCGACGCCCTTACTACAAAACGAGAACTTGTGCACCACAATGACTTAAAACTCGGACGAGCTTATAAATTCAGCACTACGTACAACAAATTAATGGATAATAAATAATTATATGCTCTAAATAATGAATGGAGAAGAGTATTTCTCTGCGTTTAAGCGTCATTTTTCATCACAAAAAAATATTTGAAAAACAATATTTTAATTAGAAAACTACAAATTTAAGGGCGCGTGTCAGATTCAGATTCATAATCATTATGCACATTCCAAAACAGTACATTATTCCATTCAAGACATCATTATATGTATAAATCCGTCCTTAAATGCACAAAATTACGCATCTCCAGCGTGCTATCAGCGTTTTTCTGAATCTCATTATGAGAATTTCGATTGTGAATTTCAGCTCAGCAGCTAGATTTTACTACAGAAATGCGTTATATGGCAGAATCTGACTCCAAATATATAATTTTTTGTGTTTTCAGAGTGCTATCTGCAGTTATACGAAGTTTGGAATAAGTCGAAACCACGACTTTCTGAGCAGATTTTCAAGATTGATAAGTTCAAATTTCTATTCAGGACCTCTTCATATGAATGAATATATCGGCCAAAGCAAACATCATATTCCGTGTTTTTAGAGCGCTATCTGCAATTATACGGAGTTTGAGATAAGTCAAAATCACTTCATTCTGGGCAGTTTTAGAGTATTGCAAATCACATAATGCCAGTGGAGACGACATGATAGGTATGAATTTGTACCCAAATACTTAAGATTTTGCGTTCCAAGCGTGCTTGTTATTGTTTAACTTGGCAATTCCAGATCGTTACAATTCCGCCATAATTATCTTCCAAGTTATGTACGTGTGCACGACTTCTTACATATATTTTTTCATAGATATCTTTTCTGGGCCAATAACCTGTTGTGAATATCTATATTTTATCTACTTTACTCGATAAGAGAAATATTCGGTGATTACTTCAACACACTCTAAATTTATCTACCGTATTGGAGAATTATATATAAATATTATCAACATTTTTTTCTACATATCAAAAATACAATGTCATATATCACACAGACTTAGCAAGCTAGATGATCGTTGCTTCTGAATTTGAATTATCTCAACAAATCGCATAAAATGCAAGTCCAATTATCGGACGAAATTTTGCAAACAATGATTTTTATACAATTAATGGCCGATTTCACGATCTCGAGTTAAATTAATCCGGTTTAAAGAGCTCATTCCCTTGGTAACAATATCAATTTTTGCATTTTTTGTGTCATCACTGCCCAATCAAGTTAATCAACTAAATCGAAAGCCTGTTTATTGGTTAACTCCCCGTCACTTTAACCCAAGTTAATTTAACTCGCGATCATGAAATCGGGCATAAAATGATGAATTAATCATATCGACTTGATATGCATTTTATATATATGCCTATGAATAGAGCTGCTTTCATCCCACATATTTTTTCTTTTTGTTAGGTATTTTATCTTATTTTCACAACAATTAGGCTACACAACAGGACAAGTCCCAATAACAGTGCAGCACTGATAAGATAAAACAATTCAATATATCAAAATCAAATTAAAGCGATATACATAAGAATAAAATATATATAATTATATAAGTATATAAGTAGTGGTATACAGTAACTAATAAACTAATCATAAGACAGATATATTTTATAGACAATATTTCATAGAGCACTTAAAGGTATATAAACTAAAAGAAAACAAATCTGCTATAGTAGATACAGAAATTAAATTATTATATGCACTGGCAATTCTGATCAGTGGCGAATTCATGGCGAAATTTGTTCTATAATGTTTTACAACAAACAAGTCTACGGATCTTGTGGAATGACAAGGAATTCGGAAATAAAATCTATCCAAAAGAGTAGGACTATCAATTTGAATATTTATCACTTTAAATAAAAAAGAAAAATCCAAGAATTGACGTCTTTTTTGTAACGTAATCAAAGACACTGAATTTTGCGGGAATCGCAAGTTCAAAATAGAGATTGATTTTCTTTGAATACTCTCGATTCTATTAATATATATACATATATATGATAGTGGGGTGACCAGCATACTGCACAGAATTCCAGCTGAAATCGAACTAGTGTATAGTAAAGAAAAATAAGAATGTAATAGTTTTTGAAATTAACACCAATTCGCAAAATGAAGCCAAGCATTTTGTAAGCTTTTTTAACAATACTGTCAATATGCAAGTCAAAAATAAGCTTATAACCTAGAATGACACCAAGATCTCTAATGTGGGAGACACGACCAATGTTGTTACCTTCAATTAAAAAATTGAATGTAAGCACGGTTCTGTTGCGAGAGAAAGATATACAAGCACATTTATTGAAGTTGAGCGCTAACTCATTAATCTCCAGGTAACAATTTAGTCTGTCAAGATCTTCCTGCAAATCGGAACAATCAAAAACAGAGGAGATAGCTTTAAACACTTTAAGATCATCAACAAACATAAGAAAATTTAATGTAAGATATATATTCTTGGGATTTCAGTCAATATTTTAATTTTATTTCTTTTCTGCTCTACAGTTTCGGCTGCACCTCAGCCATCCTCAAAAGCGCTACAATTTTATGTTATTACTAATTATGTGTCTATGAATGTTAAAATACTTACAAATGAATTATTGTTCAAAAAATTGAAGTTATACATATGTTAAAACTGTTATTAATATTAATAAGCGGAAAAAAGAGAAATTTTCTCTTGTCCTTTGCCACACCCGACATCTATGGAAGGCGTTGGCTAACTGCATGTTAAAAATCGTGCATGCACGCATTGTGAAAAAATACATATTGACACTGGTAAAAGTTTGTCAATTGTGGTGTCAATCAATTAAAATTGTGCACCACGCAAGGTGTCAAAAATATAAACAAAATCACAAAAGTAACATGAGCCTACATCTGAAGGATATTGTTGTAAATCGTGCTAAGCGCTATAGTATCTGTTTTTTCATTAATATTTTGTTTGTCCTGTTTTATATACAACATCTCTAATGTAAGTCTTTTATTTAAGTTTACTTCATCATGAATAATATTAGTTTCATCAAAATTAAATGTATGACCTGAATCAATGCAATGTGTGACTAGTGCACATTTTGGCGTATTTTTATTTAATTTTTTACTATTTCGTTTGTGTTCATCCAGCCTTGTTTTTAAATATCTTTTAGTTTGTCCTGTGTACTGTGCATCACAATCATTACACGGTATTTTGTAGATTAAATTAGATCTTAAGTTTTTGTCAGTTTTATCTTTTATTTTGGAGAATAAATTGCCCACTGTTTTGTACTGCTTGAAACAAATTTCAATTCCCTCTTTATTTTCGAATACTCGTTTAATCATGTAACTAACGCTATCTATGTAAGGAATTGTGAAATATTTATCAGTCAAAGATTTGTTCTTTCTTTTGTCATTGTCATTTAAACTAGGTGAATGATTTATGATTTGATTTCTGATACCGTTTATAATGCCACATGGATATTTATTGGAACGAAGTAAGCTAGTAACTATGTTGATTACTTCAGTATGATATTTTTCAGAGGTCAATTTAAGTGCCCTGCTGAACATATTTCTAGCCACATTGAGAAGTTGACTTTTGGGATGATTGGATTGAAAACTTAAGTATCTGGTACTTGCTGAGGGCTTTTTGTACCATTTGGTGGTAATGTTGCCACATTCTTCTCTTTGAATTTGATTTGGTTTGGTAAAACAAGTTTCAATGTCATTAACAAATATTACAAAGAGGAGAGGTCCTAGATGAGATCCCTGTGGTACACCAGAGGTAATGGAAAAGAATTCGGAAGTGAAACCTTTTACAGTCACACATTGTTGCCTTCCAGTAAGATATGACTTTAAAAAATTGAGAAGTTGACCATGTATACCATACATCTGCAGTTTAGCGACTGAAATCGATGGATTAATCCTGTCAAATGCCTTACTTAAATCTGTGTACAATGCATCAACCTGAGTTTTATCATCCATTGACTGGAGAATGAAATCAGTGTATTCCACAAGATTGGATTCCACAGACCTACCTGGAAAGAAGCCGTGCTGTTCTACAATAATAATATCCTTGAAACTTGCAAATAACGTTTTGTAAATAATTTTTTCGAATATATTTCCAAAAATGCATAATTTAGATATCGGACGATAATTTTAAACGATATTTTTGTTACCACCTTTAAAGACGGGAGCTACTATTGCTTTCCTCCAGGTTCTAGGGCAATGACCTTCATGAAGTGATTTATTGAATAATAATGTGAGTGGAATACACAGAGAAGGTGCACAATTTTTAATAAATAAACTTGGGATGCCATTAGAACCCGCTCCCTTACCAACATCTATCGATGACAGTAGATCGAATACCTCATTCTCATTCGTTGATATACAGCCAAGATCAACAATAGTATTGCATGATGTTTTAAAGTGTGAAATATCAGGATTGTTGTTGTTTACAAAAACTGACTGAAAATAATCCGCGACAATATTGCAAATCTCATGGCCATCAATTGAACTTTTATTATTAAATACCATACTAGACGGTATTCCTTGCTTCTTAACAGAGGAAACATAAGTCCAAAATTTTTTAATATTGTTTGGAATATCACTTTCGACACTAGTAACATATTTCGAATAACAACTTTGAGTCAAATCTTTGATTCTTTTTCTCAAAGATGAAAATTCAGTATAATCCAAAGGATTATTGAAACGTCTAAATCTGACATGGAGCTTATGTTTTCTTGTAACAAACGAATTAGTTCAGATGAATACCAAGAGGGATACGTCCTACTCCTCAGTTTCTTCTTAGGAACAAAGGTATTCATAGTAGAATAAAGTATATCATAAAATTTACTCACAGAGTCCTCTGAATTCAAGAACATGAATTTTTGTTCCCATTCAATATTGAAAAAATGTTCATTGATGGTATTAAAATCTGCTTTTCTGAACAAAAACAGTTCCCTAGCATTAAATTCAAGATTTGAGTGGAACTCACACTCCACATCCATTATTAATGGAGGATGATGTGAATCAACTCTGACAAGAGGATAATCATATTTGTTAACCTTCACTGTATTGTTGGACAAAACCAAATCAAGACATCGATTGTTGAAGTTATATACACCATTAAATTGCCTAAAATTACAATAGGATATCGTGTCTTTGAAGTCAGACGGAATCGTGTTATACATATTACTTGCAGTATAATAATCATTAAATTGATGCCACTGTGAATAAGGCAAATTAAAGTCCCCGCAAATCAAGAATCTGTCTTCGGGTGCAGAGTCCACTATGCGTGATGAGTTACTTAAAAATATTGTAAGGGCATCACTACACAAAGGGGATATATAAACACAGCAAATATGGATTTTGAATCTCTTCAAATATACCGTAATCTATACATGAAGACCACTCCTGACGGTGAACAAAATTCAAATTATTTCTAACGCCTATCAGAACACCACCACCATCACATTTTTGTAAATCAGTAGAACCTCTGTCTCGACGAACTACACTGAAGCTGTCACTAACTAATTCATGGTCATAGACGGACGAGTTTAAGAACGTTTCAGTTAAACACAAGATGTCAAAATCACATGCAAATGAGGCAGTTTTGATTTCATGGTTTTTAGATCTTAAACCCCTTGCGTTTTGATAGTAGACACTGAGACCCATAAAATAAAACATTATACATATAAGGTAAGTAATCCAACTATCATTTTTTAGTTTAAATTTTTGACAATTTGCTCTGAAGTTATCAAAATAGTTAGGGATGAATCTGTTTTGCGTGCAAAAATCATATTATTCTTTGTCCAAACATATTTATAATTCTTATTGCGCAGTTCAGCTCGAGCCATTTGAAATAATAACATATTATTTTTGATTAAATGATCATTCGCATATATCCTAATCTCAGTCCCATCAAAACCCAGAGTCTTCGTGGTGATATGATTGAGCTTGACAGCTCTAACAAAGTTATCCTCCATTCCACGAGAAATAAATTTTTAGGCCGTGAATTTTTCTTGTCAAAATAAGGAATACGATGTGCATCGTCAATATTACTACTATTTACCTCAATATCAATGAATCTACTAATTGTTGAAAGAATATTATTTATATTCTCACTAGCCTTCTCAGGGATATTTTGGATAACAACATTATTGATTCCAGAATATTGTTCAAGCTCCTGGACTTTCTCATCAAGATTACTTACTGTAAGTTTTACTTCCGTGTTTTCCAATTTATATGCCTCCATATCATTCACCTTGTCATTAATCGATTTGAGATTTTTTCAAAATCAGATATTTCATCACAACAAAAGTTGATAGATTCCAACAGGGTGTCAAATTTTAGATCAATGGCGGCAAGAAGCTCAGATTTTAGGGATTTGAAGCTTGAATGTAAATCTCGTAGAGTATTTTGGGCAGAAGCATCTTCCTCCAGAATTGTCGATGTATTGGGATCCCCATGTAGACGACAAGACGGACACAACCAGACCAAGCTGCTAGATGCTTGACTTTGCACGGGAGATGAATCAACGCACGCACTATGAAATACGCGCGCACAGTTGAAACAACGAACACCTGGGTATTTATTGTTGACATTACGGCTACATTTGCTACAGGTAGGCATAATGAACACGTTTCGACAAAACGCAAAACGAATAATCAAAATCAATGAAAAAAGTTCTGCTTAGATACGGTTTAGATAACTATTACGCGGAAAAACCGCGCAAAACGGAATTCAGTCAATAGAAAAATAACACCACTAGATAGTTTGCAAGAACCACTACATTCGGGTGGAGCTCGCGAATTTATTAGATGAATTTTACCACTAAAATATTCGAAATAAGCTTAGACATAAAAGCAACAGTACACTCTGATTTGACTTTGAACTGAATAATTGCCTCACTTACATTGTCAGACATGTATACAGTAATGCTCTAGACACTATTTGAATGGAAAATGATGAACATAGTGAAAAGCAGCCATTGATAAAGGAGCTTTCATAATCTTGACACATTTTTAGTGTCGGACTAAGAAAACGCCTCGCAAAATCTGTCGGACAAAACTACCGAATTCAAGGAAGAAAATAATTCAACGTGTCCTCCAAATCTTAAACCAGCGATAATAAGCTTCCATATCAACGTATTTGTGACAAGTGCGGCTTGTCGGACCCACCGCTAGCCCTAATATTCATGTCGGACAATTTTTTCTCATTTCTCAATCAACAAATTCTTCGATCAGTGTAAAGAAGACTATTACAGTAAGACTTTTTCAAGTCTTCATGAAATTGACCTATCTGTGAAAGCTGTCGGACTCATCATACTGAAGCCACTCACAGAAGATTCAAGTGAGCGATAAAAACAAAAGAAACTATCCCCTGTCTCACGGACCATATCACATAATTGTATGTATATTCTTCCAAGTGTCTTGTAGCATAACTTACTTTTTGAATATTCAGTAACTATGTGGAGATTATATTTTTTGAGATCTTTCAATGATAAAATATCACTTACTGTTTCACGCATGATTGGATCTCTACATATCAAAAATGTGGAAAAAGATCCAAAGTAATCATTCAGGAGAAGAGTTTCAGTCCTTAAGTAATCTGGTCGAGTTTAAAATATTTTTTTCAATTCCGCAGAACGTTTCGAGCATCAAATATGCTCATCATTAGCTTTTAATTTCTCAGAACATTTGATGCTCGAATCGTTCTAAGGAATTAAAAATATCTTAAACTCTACTGGATTACTCAAGGCCTGAAACTTTTATTCTGAAGGATCTCTACATAGATAATTATAATTTATTTTATCAATCCAAATTTGCAAATTTCGATATGAAATACAACAAATATTATGACTGCAACGTTCAATTATTCAGAACTGAAAAACTGTGGGTCGAATGTGACTCGGACCTGTACACTTAATGTTCCACGACAACTACGTATTGAATCAGCAACGATACGAAAATGTTGAGGTTCATTAGTACGCCGATTATCAGTAGAAATCTGTCATTCTACAACCACATATTCATCAGGTCTTGGGAACTTGAATAAAAGGAACTCTATACAGAAGTATGAAATACCAATTAAATTTGATTGTTACAGATAGTCTGACTCATATATTATTTATTGAGATAATCATACATTGTATAAGCCTTCTCCAATTGTTCTACTAAATATTGCATATATTTCTTCCGACTCTTATGGGAATGATTTCTATAGTAGTTCACAAATTGATGGTATAAATATATCTGTGATTCTATAACCACATATCTATTAGGTCTTGGAAACGCAGAACAGAGGCTTATCGCACCACAAACTAACTCGTGACTTTTAAATCAATTATAAGAACTCCATACAGAAATATGAAATACTAATTATATCTATTTATTACGGATAGTCTGATTCATATATTATTTATTTAAATAATTATACATTCTATATGCCTCTACCAAATGGTTCCACTTAATATAGCATATATTTCTTCTGACTCTTATGGGAATAATTTCTGTAGCAGTTTACAGATTAATGAAATAAATATATAATGAAAATACAACAACGCTAGCCAAGTCATAAGGCAGATGAACAAACACTTGCAAATTAACAAAAGTCTACATTAGCCCCTGAAAAAAAATATCTGGTGATAACTTATGAAACATTGTCAATACAATACTACTTTTCTGTAGCACGGGCTGTTCGTGTCCTCTGAATTCTAGACTGGAACTTCAAATGAAATAGTCGTGCAAAATTTGAATTTACTTCAAGTGTGTGTTAATGTGTTAGACAAAATTGGGGAAATTTGAGTGTTATCGGAGAGTAACTCAATGAACACACAAACATGAACAATTCTAAAGTGCAAAATTGGATATTTTTTTGTCTCAATATTTGAAACTATATGCAGGTATATCAAGTGCAGTATCTTGCAAACTCTATTTCAAAATACTAAAAATTTTGACACATGTATGATCATACATATTAGATATAGTAGTTCTCATTACCTCTCATCAGAACAAATTCACTTCTCAACATAAAATAAGTAAAAAGAAAATAAGTAATAAAAATTATCTACAAAAACTTTCAACAACATACACTTGCTCTCCTGAGCTCATGGACTTGAAAATCTAATTGAATTCCACGAGGCATAAGACTTGCTCAAAGACTATTTAATAGATAAATGTTTTTTCTATGATCTCCATGACTTGTCAACTTGAATGTTTGATCTTATCCCCCATTTAATTTTCTATATAATGTATTCTTACATCACGAAAATAGAGATATTATTATCTATATGTCTCACAAATTCATTGACCTACGAGTTTAAAATCAACTTGCAATGAACTTGTCAATCTTCTGGGTTGAAAATAGTCGATAAAAGTTTCTTCTGGAATAATAGATCTATAAGTCTCATTTGTTTGGCACGTAATGACACAAAAAATAGATAAATAATTCGGTCCTTGTTAATTCACACAGAAATGCTATATAATAAAGTTCTAGATTTAGAACAAAGATCAAGATACAACAACATTGTGATAGCAGGAATTCCGGAAAAGCCTAACGATAATTAAATGGAAATCATGGTCAACAACGCGATAAATTGACCCATTATTGAACAAGATTTTGACGCTATACACAGAGTTTCTTTTTTCAATTCATCGTTCAAGCAGAAAAACATAATTGTTAGATTTGTATCTTGAACTAAAAGGGACAAGTTTATACATTGTATCCATCGATGCAAAAATTCAACAGCAAGTTCATTGAAAATTATAAAATCTATGTGAATGATCATTCAAGTCCTGCTAACAAACAATTATTAAAGATGGCAAAAGATTGTGCTTGAGAGAAAAATGACTAATATGTTTGGGTGAGGAACTTCAAAATACTTGTGAGAAAGCGGGACAATGCACTTTTTCTTTATATTAATTCTGGAATGGATATTGCAAAAATCAATTAAATTAATGGAAAACTTTTTGTCATCATTTTTGAAATAATTATGATAAGTATCTATTACCTAAATGTACGTGGTCTCAAATCTGAGTTAGTAAATATTTATAATGGAATAGGTGCAAGTGATTATGACTCAATTTGCCTCACGGAATCGTGGCTCACTAATATAAGAAGTGACTGTGAAATCTGTGATTTAAATAAATATTCAATCTACAGGTGTGATCGCAATAACTCCAACAAATCAGATGGTGGTGGAGTGGCAATCTTAGTTAGTGAGAAGCTTTTTTCTTATGTTGATTTTGAATGGTGCCCCGTGACGGGAGACACTTGAGTATGTATTTCTAGTGCTTATCATCAAAACATTCACGTCTGCTTTGTTTACATACCATCGAAAAGTGAGTCCACCATTTATTCTAGTGATTTCGCTAAAATATCAGACATTTCACTGAATATTACAAATGACAATATTTTGATAGTCTGTGATTATTTTTTATTTGATTGGTTGCCTACACTTAACAATTTACTGCTGCCAACATATTCATCAGCAAAGCGGCTTTCGAGCTGGACGGTCCTGTTCGGACAATATTTTTACACTTCGACAATTCTTAGAAAAAAGACTCGCGTGTGGATAACAAACGCATCTGGCCTTTATCGACCTACATAAAGCGTATGATAGTGTGCCCCTAGAGAAATTATGGATCGCAATGGAAAATTCAAATGTAAATGAAACCTACATCAGAGCAGTTAGAAGTCTGTATACGGACACTACAAGTCAAGTTAAAATTGGAACAATACTATCAGAAAAATTTTCAGTATCTAAAGGCGTGAGACAGGGATGCTGTCTAGCCCCCTCTCTATTTAAAATATATTTACAGACAACATTACTACAATGGAAGCGCCAGTGTAAAAATATGGGCATTCAAATAGAAGATGACATCCTATATTCGCTACATTTTGCAGATGATCAAGTGCTGTTCGCAGAGGATGACTTAGACATGAGTTACATGCTCAGAAAATTGGTAATAGAATATGCAAAGTGGGGCCTGCAAATTAATACAGATAGAACGCAGTACATGGTAGTAGGAGCAGAAGGTCTTGATCTGGATCTAGAAGATTCTGTAATTAAGCACGTAAATAAGTTTAAATACCTAGGGGCGATATTTACAAGCACTGGAGTTAGCGGAGAAGAAATAAAAAGCAAAATGACGCAGACAAAAAGAGCAATTAGACAACTACACTCGACACTATGGTCTAATAGCATATCGACCAAAACAAAGAAAACTATTTATGACGTAATTGTACAAAGTATAGCTACATATGGAAGCGAATCGTGGGAAATTACAAAAAAGAACGAGGATACAATAAAAGCGACAGAGATGATGTATTGGAGACGTAGTTGTGGCCTGACTAAACTAGACCGAATCCCAAACACAGAAATAAAAAGACGGATGGGTATAGAGGAGACAATTATTGACAGCATAGAGAAGAAAAGGCTAATATGGTATGGCCATGTGCAGAGAATGGAAGAAGAAAGATGGCCCCGAAAAATACTCCTGTGGAGACCTCCACAGCGAAGGAAAAGAGGAAGGCCAAAGCGAACGTGGATTGAAGGAGTACGAGAGGCTATGGAAATAAGAAATTTAGTAGAGGAAGATTGGAGAGATAGAGATTATTGGCAAGGGGGTCGCGAGAGACGTCTTACATGATGTATAATGTATTATATGCAGCAATATTGTATGTAATTATTAACTCGCAAATATATATATATATATAGATATACATATTCATCAAAAACTGACATTATTCTAGGATTGTTGAATGTTCTGTCATTGTGCAATTTTGCTCAGTATAATTGTATTGTTGAATCTTGAATTTAATTCTAGATCATTTGGATATAAATGTTACAAATTGTCTTCAGCCATTGAGAAGACTTGATGAACAATATCATCCTGCTCTGGAACTTTGTTTTTCTCTTGAAAATCCCAAATCTTTGAAGCCAAATAATTTCTAAACATATAACTTCAAGAACTGTAACTATGAAGACCTCATTCATAAATTATCAGCTGTCAACAGAGACAACAAGTTTTCTAATAGGACAGTAAATAATAATGTCAAACCATTGTACGAAGTATTATATGACTTGCTTGACACTTTCTGTTCCAAGTCAATTGAACTACTGGTGTTTATTGATTAGAGTCAAAGTAAACAGGAAAAATCTAATATTATGTGTTTTATTTCATTCACCAAGTAGCTCTGATGCTGAATTCCTGAGTTTCTTTGAGAATTTGTGTGAAAATTATATTATTCAACAAAAATCCAATGTCTGGATAATGGGTGATTTTAATATAAATTATTTGAATAAGAATACTTACTCAAATAGACTTAGAATTGGCTTAAGTAACTATGGTTTGAAACAATTCATAACAGAACCAACTCATATAGCATATATGGGACAAGAAACGTTGATAGATTTGTGTATTAGTAATTTAAGTTATCTCAATTCTAAAGTTAAACCTCCTCTGGTGGGAAATCATTCGCTGATAGATGTTAGAATTTATGAGAATGTAAATATGAGTCAAAGACTGGTTACCCGTCGAAAGAAAATTGAAGATATCTTTTCCTTTCAAAACTCAATTGAAATGTTTAATTCAAATTTCAATTATTGATTGCAGGAAGTAGATGATAGATTTGACTATTTTTGTAGTAATTTTACCAAGGCTTTAGATATATATGCACCTCAATACCAAGTAAATAGTAATAAACCTTGGTTTAACAATGATATTTAACGTGATATTAAAATGCGTGATATAGCTTTCACAAAATTTAAATTTACAAAAAAACATGAAGACTGGTTAGATTATAAGAAGAAGAGGAATATCATTCCTAAGAAAATAAGAGAGGCAAAGAGACATTATTACGATAATCATATTGATAATATTAAACATGATTCAAAATAAATGTGGAAGACATTAAAAAATTTGTTATGTTCACAGAAAACCGAGCATTACAGTGAAATAATTTTTGACAATGTACCTGAAACAAATATAAATATTATAGTTGATAAATTTAACAATTATTATGTGAATAGTATTGTAGAAATAATCAATAGTATTACTAGTACAAATGTAGATTATAGTAGACTAGAAGGCAATTTTTCGTGCAATATAGCAGAAACAAATGCACTCACAGAATTTAAGCTTTTAGATCATGATCAATTGAAAAGTATAGTTTTTTCACTTCCAAATAAAAGTAGTCCAGATGATATTACAATTGAAGTTCTGAAAAATAATTTTGAATATTTGTATAATCCTTTGCTGCACTTGATAAATAGTTCATTAGAAAATAGTAGAGTACCAAAAATGCTCAAATTGTCAACTATAGTTCCCATTAAAAAAGTCAACAATGCGAAAACAGCTGATAAATATAGACCTATAAATGTTTTGCCTGCTCTAGCAAAAATCTTAGAGAAAACAGTATATTATCAGTTATTGGATCATATTGATGAAAACAATGCTTTATCCTTATTTCAGTCAGGATTTAGGAAAAACTATAATTGTGAAACTGCCTTTCACTATGTATTAAATGATTGGCAAGTGAATTTGGATAATAACTTAACAACAGCTGTAGTCTTTGTAGATTTGCAGAGAGCCTTTGAAACAGTAGATAGATCAATTATGTTGCAGAAGTTGGAGAAATATGGGATACGTGGAAATGCCTTGAAGTGGTTTACTGATTACCTATCAGATCGTAAGCAAAGAGTCAAGTGCAATGAAACAACTTCACAGGAATTATTAGTAGAGCAGGGAGTACCACAAGGTAGTATTTTGGGACCAATATTATTCTCATTGTATATTAACAATATTGAGCATGCCCTAGTAAAATGTAAATATCATATGTTTGCAGACGATACTGTCATATACTTGGCAGACAGTAACATTAATACGGTTCAAAATGTAATAAACACTGAGTTACAGAATTTAGAAAAATGGCTTCAGATTAATAAATTAAAATTAAATAATGATGAAACAAAAGCAATGGTTATTGATAAAAAAAGTGTAAAGGATACTTGGGTAAAAGAAGGTTGTCATATAGAAATAAATAACACTCATGTTGAGATTGTATCGCAAATCAAATATTTAGGTATCATAGTGGATGATAAATTGAGATTTAGTGATCACATAGATACAATATGTAAGAAAATATCAAAAAACTGGGGGTTTTATATAGAATCAGTAAATATCTAAGTATATGGTGTAGGAAGACTATATATAACACCATCATTTTACCGCACTTCAACTTTTCTGGAACTATAATATATTTATGTAATCAGCATGACAAAGATAGATTGCAACTTCTGCAGAACAGAGCAATGAGAATAATATTGGGCTGTGACCGTTACTGCCGTATAAGTACGATGATGACTCAATTAAACTGGTTGCCGATAAATAAATTTGCCGAAATGAGAAGCATCATATTCATACATAAAATAAAACTGGGATTAATGCCTTCGTATTTTACCAATACGTTAAGAACATTTGATGAAAATCATAATTACGGCACTAGAAATGCGAAAAACTATGTACTGCAGAACAAAAATTACAAACGATCTCAGAATTCAATATTTTTTAGTGCTGTGATAGCATATAATAAGCTGCCAAATCAAATTAAATTGATGAATTTAAATTGCTTCTGTTCAAAAATCAAACAATTTTATTTTAATAATCAATAAGTTTAGTGATATAATAAAATGTGTTCAAAAAGTATTAATTCTTGTTCTAAATAGATTTAATTAGATTGTTAAGACATTTTTTTTTCTTTATTGTTCATAGATATATTTCGATCTTGTTAATGTTTTTTTTTTGTTAATTTTTTTTGTGTCATGTTTTTGTACAATAGCAATTTCTATGCTAAATAAACACATATTATTATTATTATTATTATATCAATACAGAAAACCCGAATACCCTAAATAGTTTTCTAACTAATCATTGAAAATGAATAAGGAGAAGAACAAATACCATAAAAGATGGGAGTATTATGGGAATAGAAGTGATAACGATTCGCTGGCCTTATTTTGCACTAGAACAAAGATAATGTTGTCTAATGATTATAAGAGTTATTATAATTACATTGAGAATAATTTGAAATCGAATATCAACCACTTTTGGAATCTTAATATTTATTGTTTAGCTCTACAAGCCTTGTAGGCTCATGACTTGATGCACCACACCTCTCCACTGTTCCCGATTTGCGACTTTCTTCTCCCACTGTCTTATACACATCTTAGCAATGTCCTTTTGGACCGCACTGAACCACTTTTCCTTCGGGCGCCCTCTCCTTTTCTTAGTCACCACACCTCCATTCAGAACCAATTCAGCTATTCTGTCTTCTGGCACACGCACTATATGTCCCAGCCATTTCAACATCTGCTTCTTAATTACACATGTTATGTTCACTTCACCATACATTTCCATAACCTCTGCATTAGTTCTTCGGAAGAAGAGACTATCTATGTTTTTACTTCTACTTTATTCTACTTTATTTACTTCTTCAAAAATGTATTCCTTATTTCCTTCATTTATTCTCAGATTATTTTTTTCTTGATTGTTGCCTCTTTTAACTTGCATATATTTTGTGTTTTCTTCATTTGTCTTCAAGCCAATCTCTTGAGTCCTTTCCTCTTATCTCTCAGAGATTTGTTTCAGCTCTTTCTTAGTCCTTGTTACTATGGCAATGTCGTCTGCATAGACAAGCAATTGGTGTCGTTGTCTGTTAATTGTTTCCGTTCGATGTAGTTTGCTTCTTCTTATTATGCCTTCCATTACCAAGTTGAGAAGTATGGGTGAGATAGGATCTCTTTGTTCAAGTCCTCTTTCTACTTTGAATTTATTCAATACTCGACCTTCTACTATAACTTTGCAATTCACATTTTCCAAAGTCATTTTCGTTAGCTCAACTAATTTTCTTGGAAGTCGCTGCTCTTCAAGAATTTCTATCATTTTCGCTTTATTGATAGTATCATGAGCTTGCTCAAAGTCTATAAATAATATGTTCATTTCAAGGTTATGTTCATGGCTATAAGCTATTGATTGTTTCATTGTAAATGTCTGGTCAGTAGTGGAACAATTTTTTCTAAATCCCGTTTGATATTCCCCAACAGTTTCCTCCGCAGAAATTCCTAGTCCGTTCCTCAAACACATTGCAAAAGTTTTGTATGCCATAGCTAGCAAAGCTATGCCTTCATAGTTTTCGCACTACGTCTTGCCTCTTGTCTTAGGGATTTGACAAGTCACCGCCTCTCCATCGTTCTGGCATTTTCCCTTGTCTCCAAATCTTTCCAATCAAGCGGAATATTTGAACCCGTAATTCCTCTCCTCCGTATTTGTAGACTTCTGCTGCTAAGCTGTTCTCTCCTGGGCTCTTGTTATTCTCCAATGTATCAATAATTTGGCTTATTTCTTCTGGAGTAGGAGTTTCTTTTAAATCCTCGTATTTTGCATCCATTGTATACATAATTTCTGTTGCATCACTCGCTAGTTCTTCATTTCCTTTCACATTTAGCAGCTCTTCTAAATGCTCTTCCCATCTATCAATTTTTTCTCCTCCTGTCACCAGTTGTCCTTCTTTGTTCTTTCAATACACCGTTTTGCTGTATGTTCCGTTCTTTTGTTTTCTAACGTCCTGATAGAAATTCCTTTTCGCTTTGTTTCTATAGTTTTCTACTGTTTGATCCAACATTCTCTTTATTCTCTCTCTCTCTTTTTTTGCCCGTAGATTGTTTTAAAACATTTCTTCTCCTCCTCATACTGCTTTGCGTTTTATCCGTTTTTATCATGTATATACTGCTGTCTTGCTTTGTTTTTTCTTTCATTGCGCTTTTACAATCCATGTCAAACCAGTCCTTATTTTGTCTTAGTCTGATTTTCATAAGAAATTGTGTAGACGTTTCTTGTCCTCTAGATCTTTTCATGTTTCATTTATTATTGCCATCATTTTTTGTTATGAAAGATACCTTCTTATTAAAAGATCATATGTTTGACTCATATTTTCTTCTTCTAGTTGCTGAACTTCATATCGTTCCATCCTGTAACACTTGTTTTTAGCAACTTTTGGGATTTCTTGCCTCACTATGACTCTGACAAGGAAATGATCAGTTGCGCCCTATGCTCCTCTTTGCGATCTCACGTTTTGTATTTGATTGTTGAACTTTATTTCGATAAGAACGTGATCTATCTGATTGCATGTGTTTCCATCTAGTGAAACCCATGTTCCATTATATATGTCCTTCCTCTGAAAAGTTGTGCTCATTATCTTCATGTATCTTACAATTGCATATTCTATCAATCTTCTCCCATTGTCATTCGACTCTTCGTGCTTACTTTATCCTCCAGTTATGTGTTTGCGCTCTTCCTCTCTTCCTATTCAAGCATTTAAGTCTCCTATTATGAATAAATATGTTTTATCGGGTATAAGTTCTGTAATTTATTAGAAACACAACGTTTCATACAAAGTGCTGCCTTTTTCAAGTGAAAAGAAATATAAATATAAATAAACAAAATTGTCAAGACAACAAAAATAAAAATAAAAGTACAAATCATAACTAGATTAGTTCAAAATATATTAACCCCTAGGATCGTAGAGCTCTGCCTGTAATTGATGATTCAATATCCACAGGTCTTCAGGAGATCATAATGAAGGTCTAAATAGGGAAAATTGTCAACTCCTTGTGGTTCTAGGTCAATCTGGTTCTACTCTTTTTGGTTTGGCGCATAACTGAACCATCCACAGATCTTCAGGAGGTGGTGATGAAGTAACTCTTGCAAGTAGATTCGTAGATACAAATAACTTGAAATTATGAACAGATGATTGGTAGCCATGATCGATTAAGTTCATAACCAGTATTCAAATTCAAATTTTTCGGTGATTTTTTAATTTCAATTGCTTCTCTTATAAGCCTCTTGAACCAATTATAATTTTAACATCGAACCCTGGGATGTCATCTACTGCTCTGGATAGTTCCTTATAGAACATGTCTTCTTCTTCCTACTCTTTATTCTCTGACGGAGTATGTACGTTGACAATAGTTATTCTTCCATATCTTCCTCTGATTCTTAGTTTGCATATTCTGACCACAACTCCATTACTATATGTCCAAGTTTTTTCTTCACCATAAAACCCGTTCCTAAATGGATTGTTTCAAACCCACTATCAAAGAATGAATAATCATCAACTTCTAACGTGTTATTTTCCTGTTGTTTCGTTTCCCGTATTGCAGCAATGTCAAGGCTGTAAAGGCTGGTTTATAATGAATGTAACCGGTGATTTATTCAGTAGTCTTTGAAATTAAACTATACGCATTTCCACGTTGACGTTCATATTGACATGAAATATGATGATAACTTATACTGTAACCCTGAAGTCCACCAACTTTCAAGTTTAACATCATACAGTTTATTCCCAACCAATAGCGAGCGAGCATTGTATCACGCGTTGCATTTATTTTTGTATTTTAGCAAATTTATTTGACATTTCGTCTTCACATCATGAAGTTTGTACTGCTGCTTGAAATGAGTGATTTTGATATAAAGTCAATTTGACTCGTAGAAAAATTTCCGCATTCATATGACTAATCTAACATGGATTATAAAAATCAATTATGTAATGAAAACTCGTGGGAATACATAGCTCATGAATTAAAAATACCAAGTAAGAAATTACATGAAACTATAATACATTTCATGGTAACTTCTTCTCTGTAATAATTGTCCCATATTTTAACAGAACATAACAAGACAGAACCGTTTTACTGTCAATCAATTGAAAAATCATTCTCTAGATCCATTTCTGACAAGGTAGAGATACACGGTTTTGAAATTTTGACGTTTAACTATGAACCAAGCTGTTGAAAATTACATCATACATCCTGCATCATAAGTTAACAGATTAAGTTTAAATCTATTATGAATAAGCCTTGATCCTTGAAAACTTGATTTAAATTTCAATATGACCCACTTGATTTCGTACCCCGAACATTCCACATGAATACAGTAATTTCTTTAGTGTTCCTTTTGCATGTCCTTGTCCGTAGACTTGTCTTTTTAGTATCACTTCCTCCTGTGCTCATTCGTTCTTTGGAACATTCCTACTTACTACATATACCCTTGATTGTTTCTCCCATTTACCATTCTTTGCATTCCATACCAGTGTCTTACCATCTACCAGTAGCCTATTAGCAAAGATTTCAACGTTCTTACTCTTGTTTCTTTTTTCTTTTGCTTTGTTTTTTATCAACACTTGTATCTCATCCTTGGTATAATCATTATCAATGCGTATGTTTCGTCCTCTCAATTTATTTTTGTTTCTCCTAATCCTGTTTTTATTTCCATAATCATCTAATTCTGCTACTATCATTGACGATTCCTCCTTACTTCTGATTAGTGTAGCTGATTTTAATGGGCACTTGATCTTCAACTCCTTTTCCAGCAATTCACTTATTGCTTCTTCTGGCACCTTCTCTTCAATTACCAAACCCTTCACTATTATATTCTTATTTCTATTTTTTTCATCTTGTTCTCCTACTCCTTTTGTTAGTGCTGCTCTCTCTCACATCATTATCTCCTTTTTTTCTGTCAATTTTTCTCTCTCTCCTCATATTCTTTTCTAAGTTGTTCTATTGACATAGTTTTTTTGCTAATCCCTTTTTTTTAGATCCATATGATTGGCGCCTATTTTAGTATCAACTCCATTTACCGTCTGGATCAATTTACTTATCATGCCCTTCAGCTCTTCCATTTCAGTTCCACTATTCTTTAATTTTTCAGGTGTTCTGGTCACAATTTTACTTCTTCCGAAAATATCTCCTTCTCCTTCCTTTTCCTTCTTTTCCTCTCTTTTCCGCTTATCCCACGAGTTCTTTTGCTCTCTAAAACCTTTGTCCATTCTCCACTCACTTCGCCACTGACTTTGCTCCCTGCCCGACACAGTGTGCTTGTGTCAAAGCTCTTACACACCTTGCATTGACTTATCACCTGTACAAGGCCACTTCACGCACTCACTTCAGAAACGATTTTGTAGCACTTTTGGCTGGTTCTACACTAATTCCTCATATTTATTCGTGTTCACCATTCTTTTTACCTATTTTATTTTTATTTGCACAGTAATTTCCGAAGTATCAGAGAAGATTACCGGTGCTCATGAAAACTAAACTTACTTGGACGCGAATATCGTACTACCATCATAATAAACAACTCAAAGCTTATTATTGTTGGCCCAATTTCTTGTTTCATAAGATAGTGAGGCACATTTCGGTTTTGATTTCAGTGATTTTCTTGCAACATACTTTGAGTCAGTATACACTACATCAAATAACGCAAACATCAATTTTCTATAACTGAGAATTAAATCTTCCAGGCTCTCTCCAATCTAAATACTGAAAAAAATTCTAGTCCTGACCGCATTCATCCACTTTTTGTTGAAACATGCGAATATTGTTCAAACTATCTATTATTTTTGATTTACAATAAATCTCTTAAATTTGGTACTGTTCCTGAAATATGGAAATTATCTCATATCATGCCAATATTTGGGTCAGGTAATAGGTGTGGTGTTACAAATCATCGTCCAATATCGATACTACCTTTATTTGGGAAAATCTTCAAGAGCATCTCAATCAATATAATTGAATTCGATTTGAATAATATAATTATTCAACAACAAACAGGACTTCCTCCCGAAATAGTTATTTATGTAATTAGTGTGTAAAGTAGGTGTCTTTTATCAAGTGCGAAGTTTTTCGCATGAGCGAAGCGAATGCGAAAATTGTAACACAAGATAAAAAGACA
The DNA here is from genome assembly GCA_963989225.1 of Dromius quadrimaculatus. NCBI lineage: Eukaryota > Metazoa > Arthropoda > Insecta > Coleoptera > Carabidae > Dromius > Dromius quadrimaculatus. The sequence goes on from OZ022330.1 coordinate 33,378,146, forward strand.
CCTTTACACACAAGTTGCATACAAATTTTTTTCTGTAACCGAAGTCTATAATTTTATGAAAATTTTAAAATAATTATGCCGTAAGTCATCCTGAAAACAAATTATATGTGTTGTTAGGATGACACCAACAATTAAACTAGAAATTGTTTGTTGTCTTACGTCAAATATAAAGCCAGAAATTGCTGTAATTCATATGTAAAATAGTGTAATATAGAATAAATACTAAGGTGAGTGATAATCGAATGTTTTTCTAACTATAATTGATACAAAATCTCATATTGAAGGAGTTTGAAGCCAAAATGGAAGATACATCTTACGATTCTTCAGATTTTGAGCGTACACCTCCTAATCTAGCAGAGACGGCGAAACATGCAAGTTGAGATTCATCGCCTAAGAAATCAGTAGATATTTATGAACGGCAATATAAATTGTTCATGAAGAAAATAAAGTAATTAAATATACAGAAAATGTTTTACTCGCGTATTTTTCTTACAAATTGAGAAATTATAGACCAGCGACGCTATGGTCCATCTATTCTATGATAAAATCTACTCTAAAAGTTAAGAATAATATTGATATCTCAACTTACCACAAATTAACAGCATATTTGAAGCATAAGAATAAACAAAAAGAACATTTCATGAAAGTGTTAGAAGCTCCAGATAATGAATTTTTGATGATCAAAGTTGTGTTTATTATTGGTATTTCTGGAGCATGTCGCAGAGAAGAATTGATGAAAATGACGACAAGTGATATTGAAGGCAAACAATGAGTACTTATTGTGAAAATTTGCGAATCAAAAACAGATATCGAAAGAATGTTTACCGTTATAAATCCAAATGACTTCATAGATTATTTATCGTATTACAAAAAATATATTGCATCAAGATCCGCTCTGAAAGTTGACACACAGCGATCATTTTTGAAGTATCACAACAGCAAAAGTAATAAGCAACCCGTCGGCATTAATACGTTCGGAAGGATGCCTTTCATAATAGCTAAATATCTGACTTTACCAAATCCCAAGATTTATAGTGGTCACTGTTTCAGACGGTCATCTGCGACTATGCTTGCGGATGCTGGAGGAGATCCACAAACCGTTAAAAGACATGGAGGTTGGAAGTCCTCTGCTATCGCAGAAGGATATGTAGATGACACAATAAATCAAAAAATAAAGGTTTCTAATAAAATATTGAGTAAGAATTCTCAAATTTCTAATTAAAATATAGTAACTGATGATAATTTGATGATGAATACAGTTCATGAATCTTCAGGAACAAGTACTGCTATTGAGAAATCCGACGGTTTCAAATTCTACAATTGTACAAATTGTACCTTTAATACCAATGTTGTTAAAAATTGATCGTTATGTATTCTCAAATATTATACATATTTTGTCAAAATAAATTATAGGAATAAGTTCTATTGATTTGAATTGTCTTCAATTTTTTATTTACGATCCGACATTTCGTTACTTAGACAACACTTTTACGCACTGAGTGCTTGAAAAGTACTTTTTACGCACTGTTTCATGAAAAGTGATTCTTCACAAACTCCAAAGAGTGCTTAAAGTGGGTACTTTATGCGCGGTTGTAGATAAAGTCACTTTTGAACGATCTTATTCCCTTCATTTATTACGTCAGTAGCTGTATGGACCTACAGAATTCAAGTTGATGTAGTGGTTACTGATTTCAGCAAGGCATTTGATCAAGTTAAACATTATGTTTTTTTGGCAAAGCTTTAATTATACGGGACTCACGGTTCTCTGTACACATGGATTGGATCATACATAAAAATTCGGTCGCAAATAGTGGTTTGTAATGGCTTTAAATCTCGGCAAATTCTGGTTACCTCAGGTGTTCCACAACGATCGCATCTGGGACCACTTTTATTCAATATTCTCATTAACTTCATCCATGATTGTTTTCAACACTCAAAATTTCTATTATTTGTCGACGATTTGAAGCTCTTCATGCTAATTGAATCTCATATTGATTGTAAACGTCTTGGGCAAGATTCATTGAGACTGCGAAGCTATCGTCTTGTAAATGATGTACATGTAAGTCCTGATAAATGTAATGTAGTTACTCATTCAAGAAAGATGGAAACAATACATTTTGAATATAGTCTACATGGAACAAATCTAGTGCGCAATACATCTATACGTGACTTAGGCACACTCTTTGTTTCAAAGCTATTACTGAATGAACATGAGGACAATATTGTTAAGAAAGAATATGAAACATTAGGCTTGGTATATAGAACGGTCAAGTCCTACAATAATTAACACTCATTGATTTTTGTTATAGAACGCATACGTGTGAGACCCATTGTTAAAATTGCTCTGGTTGTTTGGAATTCCTTGTATGTTAAAAACATTGTAATGATCAAATCCATTGAGAAGAAATTTATTGCTTTATTGAAATATGAATTAAAAAATAGCTCTAACTGTCACACCTCAGTTGATGAAATTAAGTTACCTTCACTTGGACAAAGAAGAAAGAATGCTGATATGCTATTTCTATTTGAAATTTTCAACAACCTAGTAGATAATTTTGAAATTGTAGATCAATTCAATTTTCATACACTAACAATTCATACAAGAAACAATACTTTGTTCCATATCCTTAAATTAAATACAACCAACAATAAAAATTCATCTATGATGTGGACTTATAATAATAACTATCAGCATGTTGATCTCTCCTGCTTGAGTCAAAGTCAATTTAAGAACACAATTAAATGCAATACAAACTGATTAATTTCTTACTATCATATTTTTTATGTATCATCATTGTAGCTTTCTCTATTTTTTATTTTATGTGAATTGTGAGAGTCTATTGTTGAGTAATTGTTGACTTGTCTTGGTCTTTGTTATTAGTAGGTAGAAAAACTATCATATAAGAAACTATGGATAGTTTGTCCATGCGGCATAATTGTGAAGTACGAAATTTAGTTACTTATTACTTTCAGCGAGATATAAACTATGAGTACTATTTTTATATTAAAATTTGACACCTTGTGTAGTCAATGAGAACTGTGCACTTGCATGTTAAAATCATTTTACATTTACCAAAAACATGTACACTGAACTCAAGTTGAATTTTGGTAGAATTAGTTTTGTATTGTTATTATTCTATTTAGATTTTATAACAGTTTATTGACAAAATTACTTAGTGCACCATCTATTGTCCAAGAGCTCATACATAATTTTGATTTGCTTCTGTGCCGTGCATTTCTATAGTCCTATACATACTATGTGTCTGCACAAAGCAATAAGAATACGCGGCCATTTTAGTTTTTTGGATTAATAAACAGTCATCCATTCAATTATTGTTTTTTGCACGATTAGGCTTATTAATGTGTTTACCGGCCCTCTATTGAAGGTGGTATGTTGATTTCACCAGCAAACTGTAGTTACTATGGTTATACTGACTTACCGCCCATGGGCAAAAATGTTAAATAAAAAATTGTGAATTTTCACAAGAAAAATTTAATTCATTTATCTTTATTTGTGATTGAATATTCAGAATAAAATGTCAAACTTGACAGCTGACAGCGAATGAGCAGTCATCAGTAGTAATTTAATTTGGAAAAGAAAATTCGGATCCACATTTTGGATCTTCCAATCGGGCAACAATTTTGTAAGCATCACGGTCAATAAGCACAGTATCGATTTCGTATAATATTTGGAAACCTTGCCAAGGCTCGACCTCCAAACTATAATTCTCATTCGGTAAATTGTACTTACAGACCTAAATACTTAAATAATTATTTTGATTCTGTACGAGAATTTCAAATTTGCTGCTTTGGATCTGACAGTACCATTGAATGGTTAAATGGTCCCAGCTTCAATATAGTTAAGAATTTAGCAATGTGGCCAACCTGAAAACCATCATGTCTTTACTGTTACTCTCATTAGCGCCATCTACATTGTATTATGAACACTAACACTAGTTTCGTCAATGAGTATATGAATGCGTTATATTGTGTCTGAAAGATAGATGACAACATGTAGAAATTAATTATCATCTAACTTTGAATAATATGATGTTGAAATTGACTTAATATATTTTCGATTATATGGTCACAATTTCATCGTTTCTGTATTCCAAAGATTTGAATTTTCTAGATTGAATAATATGGTTTCGCATTCTGTGAGACATATGTATATTATTGAATATTATGGATTTGAGTTTGCTCATATCTTATAGAGCTGCATAAAAAAAAAAAGGTTCTACTCCAAGATTTAAATGACCAACCCTGTACCTATAGCTTAAAAGTTTAGAGCTTTTAAGGTCTACGAGTATTAATTGTAATTTTTGAAGTCTTAGGCCGCTAAAGGACAAGTTACGTCTGATCAAATGAGAAATTTCATTCTATTTTATTTAGAATAAGAATAAGCATATCGCTATTATTTGAGTTATGAATTACCTACACTTGAATATGGAATTTTCAATAAAGGATGTATCAACAATGTTCAAGAAGTTGATTGATATTTTATATAGATTTTACATTGTTTATGTAAGTCAAACAACCAATCTTGAACCAGTCCGTATCAAGTCAGTATAAGAGGTAATTTTTATTTTATTTCTGCAAAATGCGTAGTCCAATTTAAAAGCTATATACAGCAGTAAACGGCACCAACGAAGAATTAGCAAACTATATGATTTATATTTTTTAATTTGAATATTTTCTTGTCCGGGTAGCGTGAAGTTGGCAGGCTAAGTAAAATATTCTCCTATTGCTTACTTGCATAGCTGAATATCAGAACTATTAACAGCAGCAAAGAGCACTAACGGAGCACTAACGAACCATGATAATTTTTTCTTAAAACGCGCGTCTGTGACCTGCTGGCGTGAAGTTAGCAGGCCAGAACAAAACATTTTTCAATGCCAGTTAGAGTACACGAATTGAAATACAATAAGAAGCAGAAAAAGGCACCAACAGAGCACTAACATATTATATTTGTATTCTAGTCAAAAATTTATGTATGGCCTGCTGTTGTGAAGTGGGCAGGTAATTGTCATTTGTGAATTTTCTCAAAGACTATAAGGATTTTGGAAGCAGTGAAGAGCACTAACGAAGCACTAACGTATAAGAAATTATCAACATTTTTGCTCAATGCTGGCCTGCCTACTTCACGCAGCCTGATATGAGCTTTCAAAAAGTCACATTTGTTGTACAAAATGTTAGGTCCAATCAAATGAATCAATTCCTTATAGAACACCAGTTGAGAAATTGATAATTCTGGAGATAGATAGTGTTGTAATTTCATTTGCCACCACATGTATAAATTTTTATTTTTTTTCCAACTTTTGCTCTAAAGACGATTCTGAATTAAACTACGCCACTTCCACCGACTACGTTCTGGCCGGTTGAAACTGTGTGGTGTTATGAGAATATAAATGTTAGTATTGTGAGTTCTTATTCCAATATCTGTTTCATCGGTTGTTCACTTTTAACTTGAACCCAAATAGTAGCATTAATTTTGTTACCACGTGTAGACTCTTCTTCAGAGGGCCATAAATTTCAATCAAAAGAACTAGGATGTTCTCACATCGATCATAAGGGTGATACACATATCTTGCAGTACGCTGATGATCATACATGTTTGCAAATTTATTTATAGACATTCAGCATTAGAAGACTTTTGCAGTCAAGTCGAACTGGAGTTTCACTTTTTGGGATATATCTCAAACTACACGAATCCCTTCTCACTCTTGCATCACTCTATAGTGACAGAATTTGAAGCTTTTACAACCAAGAGAATATTGTGAGAGGACAGATGGAACGCCTAAATATGATGTTGGAGTTGAAGTTGACCAATCAGAGCCCCTTATTCTACAAACGATAATGGAACAGTCGCATGGAATACTCACGATGCCAGATGATCGATACCCGATAATATGGTACAAAAGACTACTCCAAATTAGATCAACTTATTCAATCAGTCAAGAAGCTGGAAACAAACATAGCTCAGACACATCACTTGATAAAGCTCTCCCAAATCAAATGAACCATACCTGTATCATAACCATTATTACATTTTGCAATAGAATTTTGAAGTGGAACATTAGCTGAGTGATACACTCCCAATCATAGAATTATTTGATTAAAAAATATTTCATGTCTCAGAAATCTGTGGTTGAGCGATAATTACATATTTTGAAGATACCTGTATATCTTGCCTTAAAAAAGCTATAGTTTATTTTTCAACTAGGAGGAGTGAACCGAAGTTACTGCTTCAAGCCATATATACACTGTGTAAATACGACAAGAATATCACCAGATTTTTGTGCGGAAAAATTCAATTTAAAATTTTTGGCGGTGACCTCTCCACTTCAATTTTACAGCTATTGTTTGTTAATCAACAACAAAAAATACTTTAATAATACAAATTGATAATAATCACGAAATATTGCGTTGATTAAATGATAATGTAGAATGAAAAGACAAAATTATTCATTTAAAAATATAATCCAGGCTTGTTTCAATTAGAGTAATTGGAGTAACGTCCTCAGCCCCCAGGAATTCAATTATTGTTATTCAAATTATATTTTTCATTCTTTTGCGAAATGCAAAATGTAATACGAATAACATCTATTGGATTCTTGAAGGCCTTTATTCATAAAATAAATAGAATACATACATATTGTTACATAATAATAATTCTATCAACTAATATGATTAATTATGATACGGTCAATAGAGGCACCTCATGCAGCATACTACGGGCTTTTAGAATACCCGAAAAATTGATAAGATTAGTTAGAATGTCACTCTTGAACACAAACTGTAAAGTTCTGGTTGATGGTGTTTCTTCTGAAAGCTTCGCAGTGAATAGAGGTTTAAGACAAGGTGATCCCTTGTCACCAATCCTGTTTAATCTGATCCTGGAATGGGTTTTAGGAACAAGTAATCTTCATACAAATGGTACAATATATCATCACAAGCACCAAATTTTGGCATATGCTGACGATATCACCATAATAACCCAAACAAAAAGATAAATGAAAGAAGTGTTCAAAAAATTAGGGAATGCAGCAAAAATAGTAGGCTTGGTAATTATTGAAAATAAAACAAAATATATGGTGTTAAGAAATGGCGATAAAAAAGATGGAGCGAATTTGGAGATTGAAACAGATCACAGTAGGAGATACAAATTTGAGGAAGTAGTGCAATTTAATTACCTAGGGGAACTAATAACGAATGACAATAGGGAACAAGCGGAAATAACGATACGCCAAGTTAAGGGGTCAAAGTGCGTGGGTCAACTGCTCAAAATACTACGGAATAGGAATATATCGAGAAGTGCTAAGCTTAAAATTTACAAATCGGTTATAAGACCAACAATTTTATACAGTTGTGAGTTGTGAGTTTTAAATAAAGATGTGCAAATTAAACTAGAAGTGTGGGAAAGAAAGGTTTTGAGGAAAATATTTGGGGGAAAAAGAATCGGTGACCAATGGTATAGGAGAACAAATAAAGAAGTGAGGGACCTTTTTGGTGAACCGGGTATAGTGGAAGTAATAAAAGCGCAAAGGTTACGCTGGTTTGGTCATGTGGCAAGGTTGCCGAAGGATAGAGCAGTAAGTAAGGTGTTCGGAAGAGGAATTACTTCGCGGAGACAGAGAGGAAGACCGAGGGAAAAATGGAAAAGTGCAGTTTTAAAGGACATAGACATTTTAGGAATTAAGGATTGGCAGAACAAAGTGCAAAATAGAATACAGTGGCGTTACATTGTAAAAGAAGCCATGGGCCATCTTGGCCTGCCGTGCTGATATATTATTATTATTATTATCAACTAATACATCAGATGATATGTAGATCATAGAGTCTGCAAAATAAGATGTCCGAAGTAAGGATCCATGACTGAAATAAAAGACACTTACATAATCATTCTCGCAAGCGACTCTGAGAAAACAGGAGTTGGTATAAAGTACAACTTTAAAAGAGGAAAACCACCTCACTCCACGCTGCCCGCAGGCATCTATGAGAAACTGAGTTCTGTTCCACGTTAAGCGTCAATATGCGGGAAAACCTCGCTCCACATCCACAGAATATGAGTCTGCGACACTTTCAAACTTTCGTGAAGTGATCTGCGAGATCATCGGAGAAAGAATTTAAGCCAAGTTAAAACTCAGTCTCCGCCTGCTCACTCAAAAATATGCAACCAAAACGCTGAGCACCTCCTGATTGGACATTAAAGATGGCAGGAGGGCACTCCTAACGATGCACTGGTATAATCCAGGGCCAGCGGTGCCCTACTGCCATCTTTAGTGCTTAAATCAGGAGGTGCCCAGCGATGGAGTGCTCCTAGAACTCACTACGGTGAGGGAACGATCAGCTAAGTTACTCCTAACGATGCACTGGTATAATCCGGGGCAAGCGGTGCCCTCCTGCCATCTTTAGTGTTTAATCAGGAGGTGCCCAGCGTTTTTGTTGCATATCTTCAAGTGAGCAGGCGGAGACTGAGTTTCAACTTGGCTTTAACTCTTCCTCCGATTGCCTGGCAGATCACTTCACGAAAGTTTGCAAGTGTCGCAGATTCACATCCTCTGGATGTGGAGCGAGGTTTTCCCGCATATTCACGCTTAGCATGGAACGGAACTCAGTTTCTCATAGATGCCTGCGGGCAGCGTGGAGTGAGGTGTTTTTCCTTTTTTTAAGGTTGTACTTTATACCAACTCATGTTTTCTCAGGGTCGCTTGCGAGAATGATTATATTAGTGTCTTTTATTTCAGTCACGGATCCTTACTGAGTATGATTTACTCATATCTCTGTTTTCTTCTACAGGTTCCCTGAACTTCGGACATCTTTTTTTGCAGACTCTGTGATCTACATATCATCTAATGTATTAGTTGATAGAATTATGGATCAATATGTATGTATTCTATTTATTTTATGAATAAAGCTTATTTGATTCAACTAGATTGGAGCTTATAACAAATATCAGAAGTGGGATCAGAATCGGAACCAGGATCAGAATAATGTTTATGTATAACTGGATTAACGAAATGTCAACAGATAGAAATATTGCGGACGATTTGAGTTCTCCTCCTATTGTTAGACCTCCAAATTCAAGGCGTGGCACAGAGGATAGCCTTGGAGAATGTCTGAAATTATGTTGCAACTGTCGCAGAGGATTCAGCAAATGCAGCAAGTGCAATCTTCAAGTATCCTCACAACAAGACACATTAGATTGGACTGTAGAGAAGTATTTGTATTTTGGACTCATCAGATAGCTCATTGTTCATTGAAAAATGGCTGAAAAGCATTGAGGATCTTTGAATGTCATATAAATAGGACGAATAAACTACCATCATGTTCATAGCTTCATTCTTCAGAGGACACGCAGAGTCTTGGTACAAGAATCCAACAATTTTAAATTATTCTTGCTCGGCATGGAAGGATATGATTTCAGAAGCCTTCCCATAAATATAAAGATCGATTCTTTTCATTGCAAGAAATGATGACATCAACAAAAAGATTGATGAACTGATAATGCAATAAAGCCATGAGAAATTAGCATTTGTAAATGGATATGTCATAATTGATGGGAAATCGATATCTTACATAATCGGAGAAAAGCCTGATCATATTCGAACAGCAGCTCTTGCGCGGCATCACAAGGAAACTGGTTGAGCTACTTAATATTTTTAAGAACCATTAAGAACAATATGCTCAAATAACAGGGGATGATTACAGTGAACGAGAGATAAATCATCAACCTTCGCGCAACAAGCGACTCCATCCGTCTGGCAAAATTAGTCAATACAAACGTATACTGCTTAAATTGTGGCGAAGGCCACAAAATAGTAAATTTTTGGAGACAAAAGCATACGTCGACCTAGGATCAACATGTATTATGATGGTGAAATCAGAAGGGAAGAGTTTGGAAATGATGTACAATAAAAATCAACGGCGAGCTCTGCAAGTATTTGGAAATGGAACTGTGGAAACTGTGGAAACTTTGGATAAATAGTATAAATAGATAAGATTGAACTCGTCGCTCCTATTTGCATCGTGTCCGAAAACACTCAAATCATTCCGATGATGGTTGAAAAGTCCTAGACAGAACATGCGACTAGAACGAGAGTTGTACAAGGATCAATTTGGTTGACTGGAACAGACTTGCCAGAGTCTACCAAAAAGTGTGTGCTGGAAATAATAGGATCGACAGTCACTCCGCCGAGATATGTTGAGCACATAGTTTGCTATCTGGATAGAAGAGGCGATTAATTTACTGATCCAAGTATGAGATAAAAAAAAATAGAGAACACACTATTCCAAGGTGCTAAGGGAAAATACATTGCGTCCTACCAGCAGTGGACTTAGCGGTTACTGATTTGATAATGAAGAATGACAAAGTTTTAGCCAGATGCTATGAATGAACAGAAGATATTGAGAAAGAAACTCAGATTCGTGAAGAAAAAATTCAATCTCAGTAGATATCAATGTTGGAATTTGAATAAGGTCACAGTGAGTGTATCTATATTGTGTTGTTTGTCTGTGTGTGCTCTCTTGCTGCGGTGTTGAGAAAGAACTACTCTGCGATCTAGTTAGAGCTGTTCTTTGGTTCAGCTGTCTCCTCGCCTAGGATTGATGATCAGTTTGACCGTTTACGAGAAAAATAGTATTTCACATCACTTGACGTGACTTTTAAATATTAACAAATATTTCTCACGGAAAGTATCACAGGACATACTTCGTCACACCGGATGGACATTACGAATTGAACGAAGCACCGTTCGGATTAGCTGATGCGCTAGCGATTTCTCCAAGAATGGTGAACAACGAATTGGAAGCTTACCAAAACACCATTCTATGGTTTATCGAGACAACTTTTTACGCCTTGCAAGCAATTTTGAGAAAGAGAAGCAAAAACTGGGAACTTTACTTGCTCTTATAAGTAAAATCTTGAGTCAGTAGCAATGTCTGTTTTTTTGACAATAAAATTGATTATCTGAGATTTGGAAGAGATAATGATGGAGTGAGACAAAAACAAGAGAGAGCCGAGGCTGTGGAATTGATTTGAACATCCATCAATGTTCATCAAGTAGATACTACAATCTCTAGAACTGATAAGCTAGCTCGATAATTTGTGAAGGAATAAGTGAAGATTGCGCAATTGACAAACAAAGATTATGACTGATAGAAGAAGTATCGCTTCTACCTCCAAGAGATCTGTGATAGTTAGCCAACAAAACAGAGTCAAGCACGTCCTGAATGCAGTAGTAACACTACGAGGGAATGAATATTTTGAAAGATATAATAGTACGACATTGATATCATGTGCAATTTCAATAAGAGACGAAAAAAACTGGGATGAATAGCTGGACAACTTTCGATATTATTGATAACAACATAGTTAATATAGCTACTAGGCAAACACCTTGTGAGCTGTTCTTTGATTATCAACCCAGATCAAAAGCGGAAGTGATTTTGAACGCAGAAATGAGTGTTGTCCAATAGCCTACACGGAATATGCGGGAGATTTGTCAAGAAGTAGCAGTTTAACTGGCACAGAATCAGTCGAAACAAAAAGAGAGATATGATCGACAGAGGGTTGTTGGCACGAAATACACAGAAGGCGAAGTTGTTCTTATTGAGACTGATAGAAGGAATCAGTGAGAAGTTACCATCACCATCTACAGGACCTTAAATAACTACGAGAGTTGAGTTAAATGACAGATAGTAGTCGGAGACTTATTTGATTCATTCCAGAGACAACAAGCTTAGTATCTTAGCGTCATAGCTGTGGAATGTATGAAATGGTATAACCTTAGTGTTAGTAGACCAAGGGTCGGTTCTGATATCGCAGCTTCTGAAGCCGATATCTACGGCTTCGAGAATTAGTTTCTCGAGGACGAGAAGAATGCCAGGAAAGCCGAACTGTTATGGAACTCATTTATAGTATCAAATAACTACAATTTAATTGCAGATAATGACGTAAGCATGACATGCATATCAGTAATCTTATTCAATAACTGTTTGTTTCAGTCTCGCTTAGTCGTTCAGAGTTAATAGTTGTGTTTTGTTGCAGTGTTTATGCCGAATATTATAATAATATTTACGGTGAGTTATCCATGGTTGACTATTCTGAATATTATGTTATTTGAGTATTGCTATTATTGTTATTGAGTATGATGTTGAGCGTTAAGCGATTGAATTGATGTGTTGCCATCTCTTCATCTCACCGCAGTGAGTTCCAGGAACACTCCATCGCTGGGCACCTCCTGATTAAACACTGAAGATGGCAGGAGGGCACCGCTGGCCCTGGATTATACCAGTGCATCGTTGGGAGCAACTTAGCTGATCGTTTCCTCACCGTAGTGAGTTCTAGGAACACTCCATCGCTGGGCACCTCCTGATTAAACATTGAAGATGGCAAAAGGGCACCGTTGGCCCCGGATTATACTAGTGCATCGTTGATAGCAACTTAGCTGATAGTTCCCTCACCGTAGTGAGTACTAGGAACGCTCCATAACAAAGAATAAAGAGATGGCAACACATCAACTCAATCGCTTAACGCTCAACATCATACTCAATAAAAACAATAGCAATACTCAAATGACATAATATTCAGAATAGTTAACCATGGATATCTCACCGTAATTATCATTATAATATTCGGCATAAGCACTGCAATAAATCACAACTATTCACTTTGAACGACTAAACGAGACTGAAACAAACAGTTATTAAATAAGATTACTGATATGCCTGTTATGCTAACGTCATCATCTGCAATTTAATTATTGTTATTTGATACTATAAAAAAAATCCATAACAGTTTTAAGAAAAAAATGTACCAAAACAAGTATGATCCAGACACGTGGCAGCGTGTCAAGCCAAATCCAACAGCAGCCGTGTATAATATTACACGAACCATTTGGAACTACTTTTGGCCCTACAATAACTCAAAATATGTTCAACGTTAAGACATGATATCTGGTTTATTCATTAAAATCCCTGAGAACAACTATAATCTCATTTCATGAATACAGCTCAAACGATTATTGAGGTATTAACGCCCATAGATCGGCTTTTTTCTCACTGACTGAGCGACATATAGATCAAAAACCTAACTTACTTCCAGATGACCTTGAAAGCTGAAATTGGGCGATCAGCTGGAAATCTAATTGTGTGCACACGAAGGAAAAAATCTGAAAACTGAATTTTTATGATTCAAATTTAGAGCAAGGGGCAGCCGAAATCAATAATGCAACCAGTTCTACAACTTACTGCTCCGAATCTAATGTGAACATTACGTGAATTACTTGTAGGTGCATCCTTTGATATATACACAAATTTATTCAATAAAGTTTCCTGTCACTTCAGATTAGGATTTATATAATTTTGATAATATTCTGACATTAACAATGTCGAAAAAAATCAAAAAATTGACAACAGATAATCCTCGCCTACCTTATCATTCCAATTGAACTGATTTTTTCATACGGTAAATTCTGAATGTCTATTATAGTAGATAAGCAGTAGGGCTACGGGACCATATTTCAAAATGGCCGCCATCACCGCACTTTTGCTGTTCGGCTAGTCGGCAATCGCGATGGCTCTCGCGGGCAACGAGATCGTCAGATCACCGGGCTTTTGCCGCCGCCCCCGCCGCCGTGCATTCAACCATGACCCTCCACCTATCGCTGAACAAACTATACCTACCGCTGAACAAACTATAGCGTGTGCATTGGACCATGACCTGCGGTGCATAATTAGCTACGAACATATGGTCATATGCGGGTGCGATCAATATTTTGCAGATCTCGGACTTGAATCAAAAGAGCCTACCAACATCCTTCAATCTATACCTGTGAAATCGGTAGGCTTGTAGGCTCGATATAGCGCTGAACAAACTATAGCTAGCTTGAAATGGCAGAAATTATTTTAGTATAAAAGGATCATTTTGCTCTTTGCAGATTAGTTTAATATCTGACTTCAACTACAAAGCATCAAAATGGCTCTATTCCAAAAGATGAATCAAATCGCTCAGGTGAAAGAACCAATTTCGCTAAGTAACCTGAAAAAAGGTAAAAAATACAAAGTCACTAACTGTCGACGCGTGTCAACAACATTTGGAGAGAAGATAGTTCTGGAATTGGCAACTAACATCCTTTTCCTTGGTGCAAGATTCAACCAACTGACCGATGAAGATATAATTGATTTGAACAAGCAAGCAACCGCTGGAAAACTGTTCATTACATCTAAAGGGAAAAGTGGAAAAGTTGTCGATATCGAGTTCACTTCCGCTTAAAAAGGTGGTGCAGATGGCAATTAAAAACATTCAACCAACATCTCTTCCTGGAGGGTAATCAGGATCAACGCTAGAAGATGCCTTCAGTGCGCCGCAAAGTCAACAAAAACAATATAAGGAGTGAAATCAATAAATATATGCTAAAGCTCCAACTGTTGAAAAACGATATCAACAATTACTGTGTTATGCGGGAATTAATTAAGAGTGTTGAAGTTTTAGACATAAAAAAATGAAAGTGCGATTCAGTGACAACATTCAAGTTTATCACATGCACACCTGGACATTTGCATACAAGGCAGCAAGACAGAGCGTTTGGATGCAAGTAGCCATAGACAGAGTTCGCTTTCAATTTAAAATTAAGAATTTTTATGAACCAATATTAATGTCTGTATTACAGAATAAAATTAAATGTATGAAACCTATTCATAAGTTAAGAATTTAAATGTTTTGTATTGCCACTGGTTTAATGTAATAAAATAATTAATGCAAACTTCCTGTTTCATTTATGCAAGTGCAAATCCACAGGGGTGTGAATAAAACACATCAGATTAATTGAAACAGTATTAAATATTGCAATGCATTATTGCATTTGGTTGATTCATCTTTGGAATACAAACAGTTTTGATGCTTTGTAGTTGATGTAAGATATTAAATTATAAACTTAAATGTATTAGTTAAGAATTTGAATGTATTACCTCTGGTTTAAAGTAATAAAATAATTAATGCAAACTTCCTGTTTTATTTATGCAGAATTTACAGGGGTCTGAATGATACACATTAAATTCATTAAAACAGTTTATTTCCAAGTACATATTACAATACAGTATTACATTTAAAACAATTTTTCTTCAGCGGAAATAAATCACCAACTTGATCCTCAGAGGTTGTCAAACAATGCTCAGTGCAGCGTCTATATTCTTGAAATTTTCTATTATCTCGCCATTCTTGGGGGAACTTGTTCCATTGATCATCAATTTGACGTGGTGCAAAAGCCATGATAAACTCCATTGACATGCAGGCAATTTCTTCTTCTAACATGAAGTGTAAAATACCACATTCATAGAATTTTTTAAATGAATTAAGAGGTGTGAATCGTTGTTTATACCAATCTTTCAATATATGAACATTTTTTAAGGCACAATTTTTGCTATGTGAGTCACATGAATTTAATTTTGAGGGTTCACAGAGCTCTTTCAAAGATGGACAGCCTAACTGCTCTATATTCATAATATCTAATGCCTTCGATCCCAATATCTCTTTCAACCACTTTAATTTTTCATTTCCTTTGACGTATACTTTAGAAGCGTTTCTCAGCATAGCTTGAACAATATTCTCCAAATAGCAGTAATCTGTATTTCCGGATTGCCAGTCTAGACTGTGGTGTTTACTAGACAACCATAAAACAGTCTTTTTGCTTTTAGTATTCAATTTAGACCAAGAATAAGGGGGTAGGAATATTTTCGATCTGCAAAGATCAGTGTGCATGTCTAAGACAGCAATTTCCTTACAGATGAATTTAACTTTATCATCATCATCATAGACTTGAAAACCCTGTAAGTCGGCTATCATTACAGACATGTTATTCATTCGAATTTCAATCATAAAATGAGTCCAAATATTATTCAACGTTGCTCTTATGTATCGAGCTATTGTGCCTATTATCAAAGCCCAGCCATTTTACATATAACTCATCCCCTCTCCGTTTCAACACTTTCTCCACAAGATAAACGTCTGGATACGCAACCCTTTGTAATTCATAACTATAAAATCCGCCTTTTATGATTTGACCAGCGTGATCTTTGAGAATGTAGGTTACAGGATTCGTGAATTGAACTTTATCAATAACAAAAATTTCATTGGACCAGTTTGGTGTGTAACCCTTCACAAAAGCTTGTCTATGTTTACTGATGCGTACATAATCACCCTCATTAAACTTTGCGGTGCCTGTCATTTTTATCCGGTTATAAATAGTATCAAGAAGTGATTTTGCATTCTTTTTATTCACATCATTCGGTCGCATTTGGATAGTCCGATGTTTTGTCGAGTTGTATTTCTCAGTTAATTTTGGTAATAGATTCAACCACTTATGATTTCCCTGTAGACTAAATTCCTTCCAAATCATTGATTTCAATGTGCGAATTACTCGTTCAGCCATTGATGCTTTTGTGGTGCTAAATGTTGAATAGTGATTTATTTTGTATTTTTCCATCAAACTTTGGAAGCTTTTATTATAAAATTCTCCTCCCATGTCTGTTTGTAAATTTTTTGGCGCCTGTTTCTGCAATATACTTAGCATAGCTTTTGTGACATCTAAACCCGATTTGCTTTTTACAGGCTTTGTCCACAGATACTTGGAGAACGCATCAATTACAATTAGAATGTATCGGTACCCTTTATTGACTCTAGAATAAGGAATCATTTCAACTAAATCCGCTTGGAATAGATCATTTAGTCCTTCAACAATTACACTCCGTCTTGGGAAATTGATGCGAGCTGGTTTGTGTAGTTCATCCACAACTTGTCGTTTAATTTTTGACATTATATACCGGAGTTTCTATTATCAATTCCAAATGTAATTCAGGAAACTGAGTGCCTACAGAAGTAGGATAAATTTTCAATTTATCACCACTAACGATATCTCGCTTAGTGAGATCTGAGACACGAGTAGTATCATTAATACGATAGTTGAGAAATGCTTTTGAATTATCCACTTTGATTTGGAGAATTCTCCCAGAAACTGGCAAATTATAGTGTGAATGATCAGGGCTATTTAGAACCTCATAGATGTCTTTCTTGAGAGCCAGCGTCAAATTGATCAGGGTGATGGTTCTTAAACTCTTAATGAAATTGGATATCTCAATTTGAGTGTGGCCTTTGATATTTTTCTCCAGCTGAGGCTTGAGCTCATCAATTCTGATTCTATTCGCAAGTAACTCCTTACTGAAGCCAGTAATTCTTCTATCAATATATTTTCTAGTTTTATAATGCTCAATATGAGAACCAAACTTGTCCAGAGACATTGTTAGAATGACACTATTCGATAACGTCAGCCTCTTTTAATTCTTCAATTATTGAAATAATTTCATTATCATGTCCAGAATGGCCGGCATCTCGTGACGCTATTAACAGACGTAGTCTATCAACCAACTCATTGATATCGTTCCAATATACGTAGTCAACAGGTTTGTCATTGAATTTTTTAAAATAGCCTTTGGCATACTTTAGACCAAACCGTTTGGGGGCTGAGACAATCCTTTTACGCGTTTCCAGCAGAGGTCCAATTATATTTGTATATTTATATGATTTTGAGCCAGCAACTTGTTCTGATTCACTATAATGGCGGCGTGCAGCGTTAGTCCTTTTAACAATATCAACGTAATTCTCGCGATCGGTTTGAGTATAACCCAGTGGCTGTTTTTTGAATACTAATTCGTAGAGACCCGGTGTTCCCGTATATTTTATATTATTTACGATTAAATCTTTACCATCAATTTTAATCTCAGAGTTACCAATGAAAAACTTGTCGCTCTCAACATCATGGCGTACACCATATCTATGATCAAATGAATCACTTTGGTCAGTTAACATTTCTTCAACATATTGCCTGGGTAATGGATCATATTGATCTAAATACTCCCGGAATGAGGGTTCCTGTGTTAAATTTAATATATCTTCTCTAGTTATGAATGGTTCTTCAAACACTTCATCTTCATTGCCTGTCTCGGCTATGACATTTGTTTCCAAGAATTTAGGGCCGGTCAGGTCTTCTTTCACAGTTTCACCTACTTCTTCTTCTTCTTCCTTCTCCACTTTAGGCTCACTTTTAATTTCCTGTTTTATCACGGGCAAGTTATTTACAATATTCTGTAAAGATTTGATTATTGGCTTATACTGAGTTTGTAATTTAGCTTCTGTTTGCAAGGCACCAAGTTTAAGATTTTTGAGCTTCTGTCTCACAATGTTCCTAGTTTTTATGATATCTCTCGTCAAACGTGGATCCATGATTAAACCAGACAAATTAAGAGTGTTTGAATAATAGATATTATGAGAATAACCAGCTCAGCAATAACGATGAAAACTGAAGAATTTAACATAGCCAGTTCCAACAGCTTTTGAACAGCTCTGATGAGCCGATGAACAGCTCTGATTAACTGATAAACAGCTCTTGAACCGCTTTGAACAGGTCTGATGAACTGATAAACAGCTTTTGAACCGCTTTGAACAGGTCTGTTGAACTGATAAACAGCTCTTGAACAGGTCTGATGAACTGATAAACAGCTTTTGAACCGCTTTGAACAGCTCTGATGAACTGATGAACAGCTCTGATGAACTGATAAACAGCTCTGATGATAGTCACCACGTGAATGATAATGTTAGCTAAGATCTTTGCTATATATTATGAACTGATCAAATCCTTTGCGATAGCGCCCTCTGTCAATATTACTGTCCTTGTCAATCACAAGAAAACCGTACTTATCGAGCCAGCAAAACGAACACAAGTTTTTGAATTGCTCATACGTAAAATCTGTATTAACATGATCCATATATACATGTCGTAGATTCAAATCATCTTGCTTGAATAATATTATAAAATTCACGTTATCACGTATTAGATGTTTCGGAATCCTAGTGTAGCTCTGACAGAGATAGAAGCAGTCTATTTTTTTATGTCGACCCATGCTGAAGAACTCTCTGATCACATTTTGGTCATCACAAGCAACATCGTCAAATATAAATACAGAATCACATTTTGCATCATCAGGTCTGATAATTTCTGAGTTCTCATTATATGCGTTGAATCCAATTTCTTCAATCGGTTCCAATAACATCCTTAAGTACACATATTTCGGCTGGAACAATGATTTTGAATAGATATAGACATTTGAGAAACATAATCCATTCTCATCCTCTAGCAGTGCAATCATTATATTTGTCTTGCCAGCACCACTTGGACCAGCTATAATGCACCGAATTATATCTGGCAGCAATGTGCTATGACGCCGTTCAACAACGATATCATTGAAATCATAATTTTTCACTTCAATGTTACAGTTTTGTTTCACCGTTTGCATGATTGTATAAATTAAGCATAGAACATGACTCTAACACAGTCTATCGTTGACTGTTGTCACAGCTAGACGTGTCTGCTTTAAATAATCATAAAGATGGTGAGAAAATCATCAAGTCTGTCGTTTCGTAATGCTATAAGTCGCGTGCGAAAAGCCATAAAATCTAAAAACTCCAAGTCTGATCTGAACAAGTCAGCTAAAATTGCTTTGCGAACTGTTAAGAGAATCAAGAGGCGAATCAAAAGTCCTAGGGTAATACCCGTTCCAAAATCGGGAGGTTTCTTACCGTTAATACCAATTTTTGCCGGTCTGAGCGCTTTAGGCGCGCTTAGTGGTGGAGCAGCGGGCATCGCTAAGGCTGTGAATGATGCACGAGCAGCAGCTGAGCATTTGAAAGAATCTGAACGTCACAATAAGATCATGGAATCCATCGCGTTGGGAAAGGGTCTCTACTTGAAACCATATCGCAAAGGTCTTGGTCTGTATCTGAATCAGTCAAAAAACTACCATTGAAATTACCATCGCGTGCCCTGAGTAACATTGATATTGAGAAATATGCTAAACAACTAAAAATCCCATGTTTCAGAGGTGTTTTTATGAGAGATAAATTACCCAAGACAATAAATTGTAACGAATGTGCAATTGTCAATTTAGATGATAGCTATAGGTCAGGTACACACTGGGTGGCCTATATAAAGCGTAATAATTTAATAAAATACTTTGACAGTTTTGGAAACCTAGTGCCACCGAAAGAACTTGTTGATTATTTCGGAAAGTGTAGTACTATCCTTTATAATTATAGTAGATATCAGTCCTTTAATAGTGTAAAATGCGGACATTTGTGCTTAGCATTTCTATATGAGCAAGTGCAATTATAGTTCAGTGTTCAGTTAGCCGTCATGTCTTACACATTCACATTCTTCGGGGATAACTCAATCATCAATCAATCTTTTTATCCACCAATTATACTCGATGATGAATCAGAATATCTTCTTGGCCTGATAAGCTTCGAAGTTTATAATGCGATCCCAAATATCGATGAAAAAAACAATAAGTTCAGTATTGGCGATAAGATCATAACAATTCCAGAAGGTTCTTATGAGCTGGCCGATATAAACAAATATTTGAATGAAAAATTGGATGCAGGTACCAAGTTAAACATCGAAGCTAACAACAACACGCTTAAATGTGAAATTGAGAGTAATAATGTGATAGATTTTACCTTAGATGATTCACCTCGTGATATATTGGGTTTTAAATCGCGAAAACTTCAGGCCAATCACCCTCATGAATCTGACAATCCAGTATCAATCATAAGGGTTAATGCTATATGTATTGAGTGCAGCATAACTACAAACTCGTATTCAAATAGCAAGAATGTGCATATTATACATGAATTCTTCCCCCAAGTTCCACCAGGCTTCAAAATCATTGAAATTCCCAGTCAGATAATCTATCTACCAATCAACACTCGTATAATAAACTCCTTAACTCTTAAAATAGTCGACCAGGACGGTAACTTGATCAATTTCAGAGGAGAAGTCTTAACGGTCAGACTACACCTTAAGAGACAAAATGGGGATCAAATTCAATAATTCAATTGGTAAACATATAAATAATCTGAGCAATCCTCATAGCTCCATTAATAGGACAGTTGCCAAAGGGTTAACATCTATTAATAAACAGTTCCTGGAATCATTAGGATTCAAAACTCGAACTGGATAAGAAGAAGAAGCGAATTAAAGCTATTGTCGTGTGGTTTGGAGTACAGTTCAAGAAATCTGCTAATTTCATACTTTGTGTCCATCAAAATGAATGTTAATATACTGAGTGTAACTGAAAAAGCTCTATTTGACGACTCAATCAGTCATGCTGAGAAACATACGCACCAGCCTTATGCCTCTACAACTTTGAATAATAACGATGAAATTCGCATCCCTATTCAACAACAGGATCTGTACACTTTGCCCTGGAACAGTTTATTATATATTGAGGGTAAACTCCTCACACATGACAACAAAGTTTCAAAGACAGCTAAATTAGTTAACAATGCATTTGCCTTCCTATTCAGTGAAATTCGATATGAAATTGGAGGTATAGTAATAGATCGAGTTCGAAATCCTGGAATAACTTCTACGATGAAAGCTTACGTTTCGTATAACACAAATGAAAGTAAACGTTTGCAAAACGCTGGATGGTCACCATCAGCAGATAATACAAAACAAATTGTCAATGATCAAGGAAATTTCAATGTGTGTATTCCTCTAAGTATGCTTTTGGGATTCTGCGAGGACTTCAAGAAGATCATCCTGCATGTACAACAAGAATTAGTGCTGATAAGAAGTAGTTCCGATTTGAATGCTATTGAAAACAGTGTTGAGAATGAGAATATGAAAATTGAGCTGAGCAAAGTTCATTGGAAGATTCCACACATTTCGGTGGCTGACGCTGAGCGACTTATGCTAATGAAGTATATGGAAAAAAGTGTCAATTTGGAAATGGCGTTCCGCAGCTGGGAACTCCATGAATTTCCAATGCTTCAGAAGACTCAACGACATTCTTGGCCTATTAAGACTAGTACACAACTAGAGACACCGCGTTTCATAATTTTTGGTCTACAGACGGATAGAAAAAATAAATTTAATAAAGATATGAGTGAATTTGATCATTGTCATCTAACGAATATCAAGTTATATCTAAATTCGGAGATGTTTCCGTATGATAACCTCAATTTAAACATTAAGAATAATCATTGGGCAATGTTGTATGAGATGTACACGCAATTCCAGCTCTCTTTCTATGAGCGGCCGTGCGAGCCAGTATTTTCGCCGCATGAGTTCCTTGAAACAGCGCCTTTGGTTGTAATAGATTGTTCACATCAAAGTGAAACATTAAAATCTGGAAATGTTGATATTCGACTTGAATTTGAAACAAATGAAAACATACCGGATAATACAGCTGCCTATTGCCTAATCATACATGATAAGTTAATAAGTTATAATCCATTAACAAATATTATCAGTAGTATGTAAGTTATAATCTACTAGTATGTAAGCTTTATTTCAATAAATTGTATTTGCTTCTGAGAATAAATATTTTTACAAAGCTCAGAGTTTAATTTATAATTGCCCTTGTGAACATATGTGAATTCTAATATGTACATTGAAATTCAGAGTTGTGACATATGGTCAAGTGTTAAGTATAGCAAAATCCATGCGTGCGTGAACATATCAGTTAGGATGCGTGACTCAATCGTTTTGCAATGCAAAGCCATGTGGTTTAGGATGCAAATTTAATTAGCATGGTCATGTAAATATGACTCATCATTTATGATACAGCTTGAAGAATGCGGGTTGAACACGTGCGCATTTAAACACAAGGGTTGTCATGCATGTATGAACTTGTCCCGATTTAAATACAGACTTGAGGAAGAAATCGAATAATGAGTTTCAGAAAAATTATTTCAAATTATTGAACAACGCAATATTTGGTAAAACAATGGAAAACCTCAGACAGCATAAAGACGTGAGATTGGTAACTAAATGGCATGGTCGGTACGGTGCGAAAGCGTTGATTGTTAAACCAAATTTCCACAGTTGCACAGTACTAGACAAAGACATTATATTGATAGAAATGAGTCAAAAAGCTATTGTCTTCACTAAACCTATTTACGTTGGATTCTGTGTGTTGGACATTTCAAAAAACATATATTTTCATTATAATTATATTAAACAGAATTTAGGTTCAAAAGCAGAACTCTGCTATACTGACACCGACAGTCTTATTTACTATTTCCGAAATACTAATATCTACAAAATTATCAAACAGGACATACACAAATTTGATACCTCAGATTATTTACCCAATAATATTTTTGATATACTTTTAGGAAACAAGAAAGTTCCAGGACTGATGAAAGATGAGAACAACGGTATCATTATGACGCACTTCATCGGATTGCGAGCCAAAATGTATGCATACAAAACTTCAACCAAAGAATGTATGAAAGCCAAAGGTGTTGCAAAAGCTACCATGCGGTCCATCTCATATGACGATTATTGCAACAGCTTATTTAATAACGCATCAATTGTCAAACCACAAATATTAATTGGATCCCAAAAACATAATGTATATACCATAAAACAGAATAAATTAGCTTTAAGTTCTTTTAACGATAAACGAATAGTAAATTACATTTTTCCTGAGACATACCCCCATGGCTACACTTTTAGTTCATAAGTATAACTTGTAAATACTGAAAATAAATGCATTGAATCATATTGTTTGTATTATTTATCCCATTTCAAATATCCTAAGTTGAACACCATTGTGAATAGACTAGCGCTGGGTATAGTATGTTCAAACACACACTACCGTCTTGAAATTTTGTCGTGGCTGCGGTGACGGGCTAGCCGAGCAGCGGTACGTGTGACCTACAGCCGCAGCTTCAGGTATAGTATGCTCAGCGGCAAAGAGGATCAAGAATAAAATTTAACTTCAAGATCTGCAAAATATTGATCGCACCCGCATATGACCACATGTTAATTATGCACCCCATCGCTGGGTCAAGGTTGAATGCACACGGCGGCGGCGGCGGGACCGAGGTGAGGCGGCGGGGGCGGTGGCAAAAGCCTGGTGATCTGACGATCTCGTTGCCCGCGAGAGCCATCGCGATTGCCGACTAGCCGAACAGCAAAAGTGCGGTGATGGCGGCCATTTTGAAATATGGTCCCGTAGCCCTACTGCTTATCTACTTATTATACATATAAACTGCACTTCCGGCTCAGTCGATTGATACAAAAATGGTAGATAGCTATTTTGATGCTACAACAAGTTCAAACACTGAATTTCAATATGCTATGGCTGATCATTCTGGATTAATGCAAAAAATTCAAAAGAAGTTCGAAGTGAAGTGCTTTTTGACTTGGCCAATTCATGCAAAAATAACGGATCACCATTCTGATACAACATTAAGTTCAATTACCGAACTTCAACATTTTACGGTTGATCATTCTGGATTGATAAGAAAAATTCGAAAAAAGTTTGAAGCATGGTGCACTTTCGGTTCAGACGATTGTACCCATACTGCGACGTGCACAACTAGACCCTAAACCAGTCCCAAATACAAAATTTCAACGTTATACGTTCAACCAGTTTTGAGAGTTGCGAGTTACGAACGCACGAACATACGTACCAACATCAAGCCAAAAATAGTCAAAATGGATTCAAGAATGCTCAAAACGGATACCTCCATCAAAATCTCGATACATGAATTTTGTCGGCTTCACAATACTTTCTTGTGCTTAGTACAAGTAAGTAAAAAGAGCTCATTTGATTGTGTTCTTCTACACAGCGTTTTATTAACTATAAAAGGTTAAAGTCACACTAATACTGATATAGAGAATGATACGATGCAAAGAATAACGTAGAGATAGGAGAAGCCAACAAGAAGATCAACAAATAGTAGTGTGGAAATAAAAGAAAGTCTACAAACAATATTTAAATTCCTCGGAAGGTACCGTGCTCTTCAGCTTAAACTCTTCCAAACATATCTTGATTATTTATATTAGAGGATAAATCAAACAAAGCATAATTTCATATAAAACTTGTATTAAATTCTATTTGAACATTACAATGAAACAATATTCATCTATAACTGATGTACAGTGGCCACCAGTCTCAGAGTGCTGATCTCATGTATTCTGAAAGTAGACCATAATATAAGCAAACTACCTTGCTCAATGAGAAATCACATCCACACACGGGGTATATACTCAACATAATCAACACACAATCTCACCACTCTAAGTTCAGGCAGGTAGACTAGAATAATAAGGCTAAGAGTTCAGACTGAGCGCCCCCAGATGCTCTCGTGAATCCCAGATTCACGCGCAAACCCCAGGCTTGCTGTCCCAGACTCGCCTCAGGTCCCAAACCTGGTAGAACACTTCTTAGCATCTGATACCAGTGAGTTTATCAAGGCATTCGAGATATTAGGTGAAAGCCGATAACAAAACGAAGCTTAAGTTCCCTGCTCAGATGTAAGCGAACGTTGGACAACTGTACTAAGCAGTGCACCTTTGGTACCAGGCCGGTAACTGATACATCGTTGAGCGCCTCGGCCGCCACCAATACGGTATCAAAGCTAAAAATTCACTTTTAATATGATGTTCATTGAAATTAATTGGGTAAGAGTTGAGTTATTAGAACTACAGTTCAATTATAAGTACCGTCAGTTTTGATGAGTCTCTCGAGTTGTTCAAGTGCTTACAATTGTGTGATCTTGGTCTTGCGTATTGGTGAGTAGAGTAGTTATGGGTCTTTATTTATGTCTATGTTGAGCCGAAGTCATTCTGATAATTTTCCTCGTATTGTCGTTTTGTTGCAGCTCATGTGAGAGAGCAAGCCAGGAGAATGACTCGTTCAAATTTCTCACTGGACACTTTACGGTTACTCCCAATTCCTAGACGGACGAGTTTACAGGGCCGATGCGTCTTGAGGACTCAGCTACTCAGGATTGAGCAGGTCGAGCTACACAGGCTTTGGCGCTTCCGGAAGAGGATGAGCAGACCGTTTGATCTGCGCTCCTTAGAATAAATTGAAGCTTGAAATTCTACTTGACCAGTTTTCACCAGCAAACCAAATTTCTCGGGGAGTAAGATACGTTGATCTCACAATTTGAAAACGGTATCTTGCGTTACACATGAAGAAAATAAGTTGATTGATAAAATAAGTTGTACGTGAGGACTAGCCAGGTAAAATATCGAGCTTTAATTTAGCCTAAGTTATCCGTAACAGAAATAGGTACATTAGTTTCAACCAGTGATAGAACCTGTCAAGTTTAACAATTTTTCTTAATAAGTTTTCCAGAATTCCCATCTTTTTTTCCAGCATTTTTCATCCCCTATAACCTAACGAGTCGTTCAGGTGCATAGTTTTCGGATCCAGTAGCAGTTACAACGGAACAATTGATTCCGACATAAATAACTTATCAATTTCTTCAAATAAATTCTGGAAAAGTCGTGTAATTATTATTGTCACAAAATTTCAACCTGTAAAAATGTCTAGCTCTTCTGTTTACGATTTTGCAGGCAGTGTAGGATTAGCTCGCCAAATTTATTAGGAATGATTTCCGAACTGTAGTTTTTCTCTAAAAATTGGATTATTGTGGTTATGCTGATGTATTTCATGTCAAAATATTGTGCACCTATGCATTATGATGAAAATACTATGAGATATTACGAACCTATTGTTTACCTGGAACGTAAAGCACCAGATGAGATGAACAAAATACACCAATTTATAAATGAAGCACTTGTGAATAATTTTTTTCTCATATTATCACAGACTTTACACTCAGGTCGTTTCAATGAAGTATGTCCTGTGAATTGATCAGCTGAACAAATGAAATATTGTATCTTATATTCCAGAAAATATTTGAAATGGATTACCAAATTTAGTGTGATACATTTGTAGGTTATGTTCTCTGTTTTTCAAGAATAAGATCCTACAATTCTTGCGGAAATACTTTCAGTTGAATTATCAAATAAAATAATTATTCAAACAATACTTGGCAGTATTATGACGAAACACAAACTCTCCGACTTTGCAGTAAATTTCATAGATGACATCTTCTTCTTTTCAAAAACTTCTGCCGAACATATAATTCATTTATCAGAACTGCTTAAAGCAAAACAAACTGAAGGTTTGAGACTGAAATTCCCAAAGTGCACTTTCGCATCAAATTCAGTGAAATACTTGCGCCACATTATAGAAGATAATTCAATCAAACCACTGAAAGACAATTTAATCTTTATAAAGAATTTCTCGATCCCAGGGAAACAAAGAAACATCCGGCAATTCTTGGAAAAAATAAATTACTATAATAAGTTTGTACCAAATATTTCCATCATATTTGACCCTCTTCACAATCTCTTGAGGAAAAGTCGCAGATTCATCCGGTCAGGAAAATGTCAAATTTTAAGAATTTATGATTCAGAGTTGCCGATCTACATATACACAGATGCAAGCTGTAACGATACCCTTGGCTGATGGCGGGTTTGTTACTTTTGGCGTCGCCGTTGAAACTGCCAACGGTATACTCGGGCGCCAATACGGTCGGTGACGCAGTTTCTGACGGCGGACAGCCGAGTAGCTCAAAGGAGTGGGTCAGGGCGTTTTTAGGAATAATATTCAGGATGTGAGTATAACTATAAGATTTATTCACACACAAAAAATAGCTTGGTTGTACACACATATATGTTGCAGGGATTTGCACTGAGATCGCTGGGCTGAAGGCTGACAACGAAGATGCGGCAATTGCTCAAGACAATCAACATTCGCGGAATCGCGAAGCGACTTCCCGAACGGTGGATCAACTTTACTACTTGTTCTACGCGAGTGGAACAAAACTTGCTTCCTCACAGTGATTCTACGTTAATATGGTTCGATACTGTGAAGTCACCAGGTGACTCCTCCAGCAGTGCTTCTACGTTGAATAATCGACGCTTCGAAATCATGAAGACTTCTTTAGCGGTGCTTCTACGTTGAATAATCGACGCTTCGAAATCACGAAGACTTCTTCAGCGGAGCTCCTTCGTTAAATAATCTACACTTCGAAATCACGAAGACTTCTTCAGCGGAGCTTCTACGTTAAATGATCGACGCTTCGAAATCACGAAGACTTCTTCAGCGGAGCTTCTACGTTGAATAATCGACGCTTCGAAATCACGAAGACTTCTTCAGCGGAGCTTCTACGTTAAATAATCGACGCTTCGAAATCACGAGGACTTCTTCAGCGGAGCTCCTTCGTCAAATAATCAACACTTCGAAATCACGAAGACTTCTTCAGCGGAGCTTCTACGGTAAATAATCGACGCTTTGAAATCACGAAGACTTCTTCAGCGGAGCTTTTACGTTGAATAATCGACGCTTCGAAATCACGAAGACTTCTTCAGCGGAGCTTCTACGTTAAATAATCGACGCTTCGAAATCACGAAGACTTCTTCAGCGGAGCTCCTTCGTTAAATAATCAACACTTCGAAATCACGAAGACTTCTTCAGCGGAGCTTCTACGTTAAATGATCGACGCTTCGAAATCACGAAGTCTTCTTCAGCGGAGCTTCTACGTTGAATAATCGACGCTTCGAAATCACTAAGACTTCTTCAGCGGTGCTTCTACGTTGATCCAACGTTCGCGAAGCGGACGGTGGAAGTTAAACAAAATGACTAAATTGTATCTTATAAAAATATTCTAAGTTCAAAAATAGCAAAAATATTCTAAGTGCAAAAACAGCAAGACAATTGAAAAATAAACTAAGTTCCTCTTACGGACTTAGAAAAAAAATAAACAAAATAATCAAACTTACAACTTTGCCTTGACAAACGTACTAACGGATTCCGCACAAAAAACTTCGAACGGACGTCGAACGGTAAACACAGTATATAGACTCTGGAAGATGGCTCGAAGAACTAACTTACAAAGAAGTGACTTAAGTCGGTCAGAAGGCCTTATTTATACCCATATTTTAATGAAACCTTACTTAACATGTTTTAAAAATCAAATCCATATTAGCGCTAGCAATAATATAGAGAAGAAATACAGAAAAAAGAAGAAGTAATTTTTCAAATACAAATTTTTTTAAACCTTACTTATTACTCTCCTGTCGAATACATCCTTTTCTGATTTCATTTTCTTATTATTAAAATTGCCCTAAATAATTTTCACATCGGTCGATAATATAGAAACTGTCAAGTGTCGGATCTAGTTTGTGTATGGTCAGCGGTCGCGCAGAATGTCAAACAACAACAAAATATACAACATATTTACAGGACAACAGTGGATTACATTCAGACTTTATTACGGTGAGACATAAGACATGAATACAGATCACACGATCTCAACTTCTTCTAATTTCAGGTGTTTTTAAAAACCTAAGCTTATTCGTCCACATGTAAAATATTCAAGGTATTTAAAACAGTTGAAGACCGATGAACTTGACGGTAAGTGATGTTGTATGTTGATGCAGAGTTACTGAATTTAAATTTTACAGGGTGCGTAAGAAGTGAATAAAATTGTGATGGACTAAAAAATGTTTGGCGGCAGCAGAAGGCTCCGGGATGTGCAACAGTGACGGATTTTGGGGCCTATTTCGTCACAAAGCATAAAAGGACTAGGAGCCGTGTTGAGACAAGAAGAACAAAATAGAGATAGAAAGCCAGTGGCATCTTTTTCAAGGAAACTGAATGAAAGTCAAACGAAGAAAAAAGGCATTTACCTGGAATGTTTGGCAATAAAAGAATCAATAAAATTCAGACAACACTAGGTTGTTAGGAAACAATTCATAGTATACTCAGATCATAAACCTCTGAAAATATGAATATCAAATCCAGAATGGATGAAGAACTTGAAGATTTAGTATACTATTTGTCTCAGTATTACTTTCAAATAGAATATTCTCCAAGGAAGTGTAACCAAGAGGCAGACTGCTTGAGCAGAAATCCTGTTCTAGAACCATATGAAAATACAGAAGAGATTCTGAAAATTGTTAATCTGATTAGCCTAGCAAACATAAAAAGTGACCATTATAATAATAAAGACTGGAAAATTATATTTATTTTGAGAGAATAAAGAAAAAAGATAGAATTCTGCTATCGGAAGAGTTCAGTGAAAATTTGATAAGAGATTCCCATAGCACTTACTGTCATATAGAAAGGACACAAATGCAAAACAAAATTACACCATTTTATACAGCAACAAATATGATCAACAACATAAAACGGATTTGTGAAGAGTGCGAAATATGTATAAAAAATAAATCAAGAAAAAAATTCAGATTTGGCTTAATGTCGCATTTGAGCCCAGCAACATGCCCATTCCAAATAGTATCTATAGATACAATTGGAGGTTTTGGAGGTTCTCGTTCAACAAAAAAATACTTACATCTTCTTGTTGACCACTTCACAAGATATGCTTATATTTTGACATCGAACACTCAAAAACCCAATGATTTCATGAAACTGACAGAAAAAGTAACATAAAGCCACAATATCAACATGATTCCAACAGATCAATACCCAGGCAATAATGCAAACAAATTCAAGAAATTCCTAAATGAACAGAACATAAAACTGATCTTCACTGCTGTATGCGCACCCTTTTCAAATGGTATTAATGAAAGACTAAATCAAACATTAGTGAACAAAATAAGGTGCAGAATAAGTGAAAATATAGGAAAAATAGCATGGACAACTGTATCACGAAAATGTATGGAAACATAACAAGACAGTCACAAAATTCGCTCCAAAATATTCACTGGAAGGTGGGAATATGGATATTCTACCGAAAGAATAAAAACAAAATCGTGCAAACAGAGATCCCAAAAGATACATTAAATTGGCATTGGAAAACACAAGAAGGTCACACAATTATAATGAAGAACGATTCGACAATCATTGAGAAGGATGTACGTTAAACGAGGAAGCTATGATTCACGTAAAGAATGGAAGCCAATGGAATAGAAGAAAATGAGATGAATTGAGAATTGGGCCATACAAAATACTTAAGAAAATTC
Organism: Dromius quadrimaculatus; assembly: GCA_963989225.1. Lineage (NCBI taxonomy): Eukaryota > Metazoa > Arthropoda > Insecta > Coleoptera > Carabidae > Dromius > Dromius quadrimaculatus. The sequence goes on from OZ022330.1 coordinate 33,409,063, forward strand.
CCAATTCAATCTATGAAATCGACACTGGATACAAGAAGGCAGAATCGAACCTCCTTCATATCACACAATTGGTCCCAATTTTTGAATTAAACAATTGAATATATGCTCCTCGCTATATGTTCATCATTCTCCATTTTGGAGGAAGGGAGATGTAAGAAACATCAACGATTCATCTGTATCGTCGATCTCCCGAATTTTGAATTCGCCGTCATACCGACAGAGTTAATAACTATACCGGCAGAGATTTTTCCGCATGATTTGTCACTTTCTGATAGATTGAGATGAGAGAAGATTAGCTGAAATTATTTATAAGGACTCCAGAATAATATTGTCCCAAGACAATATATATATATATATATATATATATATATATATATATATATATATATATATATATATATATATATATATATATATATATATATATATATATATATATATATATATATATATATATATATATATATATATATATATATATATATGCAGTATTTGAACAAGATGGGAAACAATGGGGAACGTTCAACATTTGTCCAAGGTGTAACAAATTTTTGTTCAGTGTAAAACTAGTGTGAAATACGCCAATCGAAAACGTTCAATTTGATGACGCCTTCTTAAATTTTGTTATCTCCTTGAATCCTTGTTTCTCCAATTTTTCATTTGTTCTGTTAATTATTTTGTCAATATTGGTTCAATACAATGAGATGATCTCCTGCATTAATAAAAACACCAAACAATCACAAAAGAATGGAGACATCCGCTTTTTCTCGGATCACAACGAAAGTCTTTCCATTTTCTCTATTTCTTTCCCTCCAAATCCTCTCTGGGAATCTGTTTCTCTTGATAATCCATGTATTGTTGTCGGCTATATAGAATTGAATTTGATTTCTCCATCCTATTATCGGCTAACTATAGAAAGGAAGCTTTTAGTTTAAGGTCAAAGCTCTGATATATGGAATATTAGACATCAATATGACAGTAATAACATTCTATGAAGTGAGGAAGAAGTGTTTTGCACTGCTGTCGATTGTTGCTCAATGTGTGTGTTAATTGTGAAAATAGAGCAATAAATCATCTCCAAGTTACGTATCCAATAGTTTGCTGCAACACTATTACATAGATTTTGTGTAGATAAAGTCTTATTGAGTATTGAATGTTTACCTGGGTGGTCAGTATCGTGAGCAAATCACAAATAAATTTTTCACTTGGCTCTTGGTCATCAACACTCCACTACCCTCCACAGCGTCTCTTAGTAGGTGTGGGTTGTCATTTTACTATAAATACCAAAGATAAGAAAACTAAGATTATAATTATTATAAAATCTCACTTTAACGTGCCATTGGTCACATTTAGTGATCAAAATGCTTAATTTGCTTATCTACGACTGTGCGCTAATAGGTGATTCGCTTACTAATTTGCGTGTCATTATGAATTTCTGTAAGAGAAATAATAAAAATAGAAATTCTATCAAATTTTAAGTTTCGATATATATATATATATATATATATATATATATATATATATATATATATATATATATATATATATATATATATATATATATATATATATATATATATATATATATATATATATGCAGTATTTGAACAAGATGGGAAACAATGGGGAACGTTCAACATTTGTCCAAGGTGTAACAAATTTTTGTTCAGTGTAAAACTAGTGTGAAATACGCCAATCAAAAACGTTCAATTTGATGACGCCTTCTTAAATTTTGTTATCTCCTTGAATCCTTGTTTCTTCAATTTTTCATTTGTTCTGTAAATTATTTTGTCAATATTGGTTCAATACAATGAGATGATCTCCTGCATTAATAAAAACACCAAACAATCACAAAATAATGGAGACATCCGCTTTTTCTCGGATCACAACGAAAGTCTTTCCATTTTCTCTATTTCTTTCCCTCCAAATCCTCTCTGGGAATCTGTTTCTCTTGATAATCCATGTATTGTTGTCGGCTATATAGAATTGAATTTGATTTCTCCATCCTATTATCGGCTAACTATAGAAAGGAAGCTTTTAGTTTAAGGTCAAAGCTCTGATATATGGAATATTAGACATCAATATGACAGTAATAACATTCTATGAAGTGAGGAAGAAGTGTTTTGCACTGCTGTCGATTGTTGCTCAATGTGTGTGTTAATTGTGAAAATAGAGCAATAAATCATCTCCAAGTTACGTATCCAATAGTTTGCTGCAACACTATTACATAGATTTTGTGTAGATAAAGTCTTATTGAGTATTGAATGTTTACCTGGGTGGTCAGTATCGTGAGCAAATCACAAATAAATTTTTCACTTGGCTCTTGGTCATCAACACTCCACTACCCTCCACAGCGTCTCTTAGTAGGTGTGGGTTGTCATTTTACTATAAATACCAAAGATAAGAAAACTAAGATTATAATTATTATAAAATCTCACTTTAACGTGCCATTGGTCACATTTAGTGATCAAAATGCTTAATTTGCTTATCTACGACTGTGCGCTAATAGGTGATTCGCTTACTAATTTGCGTGTCATTATGAATTTTTGTAAGAGAAATAATAAAAATAGAAATTCTATCAAATTTTAAGTTTCTTCTATTATAAATAACTATAAATACACACACATGAATTCATGTTTTATAAACACTAACGACAAGATTTTCACAATTAGATATGTTTATTTTCTTTATAACTTTGACAGCTGTCAGACAAACAAAAAGTTGACATAAAATGCTACTTGATCAAGCTATGAATTTTACACTAAATGTTTTTCGAATGTCAAACATCAAATGAAAGAATCTAATTCAGCAGCAATTAAGGCCGTCGTAGATAAAATATTGAATGATACACGTTTGATACAGCTAGTGTAATGAAACTTGAGTGATAAAAAAAACTCGGCTAATCGCCTCGTGATGTAACATCACACACGTTTCATTACAACGGCCATTCCAAACTTGTATCATTAATATCTATTAATTTTACAAGCACCTACAACTGTAAGGCGCAAAATGACTTATTGTAATAACTTATTGTGGTAAACCATATCCGATTATTGTTCGGATAAATGAAGAATATTGGGCATTGAAGTGTGTGATATTATTTATCAAACAAACTCTTCACCACCTAGGATCATATGAAAAGCATTCAAGGGACTCTCAGAAAGACTTAATTTGCTTGAATTTTTACCAAGACGATTGTGCAATAGAAAATAATTTTTTGAAGTGAAATTTGTCATGGGATAGTAGAAGTTTTGAGATTGAGAGTGAACTCGTGAACTTGAAGAAGGTGTAAGGCTCTTCCTCTCTTTCTAATACCGTTCGCTTGAACATTGCGAGAAAGAGACAAAAATAGTGTTCTCTTAGCGGTGATAATCTCTTATTTTTTATTTTTTTAAGAAATTTTCGAGAAATGTCATTCATGACAGTTCAATTTATGAAAGATCTTTGCTGATTCTATGAAACGTATTGCATTCGCGTGAATTTTGACAAAAGTTTTATATCAAAGAGCAAGTAAGTTGTGATGCATCTCGTGAAAATACTGACAGATTCTATCAAATGTGTTATATTTACAGAAAATTCTATTCGTCTGGCGACCAGACATATATATTTTTTTTTTATTTCTCCGGTGACCATATGAATAATGTATTTCTATGTTACACCTACAACGTAAATATCATTGTGTCATGGTTTTGTTGACAGTAAGTTTCAGCTCACATTCAACACCTGGTTTCTATTGGCAACGGATTGAGATATTCTTTATCAAGTTCCTAGGAGGAAAAAGTAAATTGTCGACGGAAAACAACCTTCATTTACAAAAATTTCATCTACTCATAATACATAAATTACAATTTATTAGGGCGATCGATTCCGCAGAGCTCAACTTCCTTGCAGCATATAAATATAAGACTTGTGATTCGGTAAGGGAGTAACGAGACTAGATAATTTGCAGTGGAACACTTTTGTGATTCATACACATGTAGTAGAAAAACGAATTGAACTAGTATACGGATCAGGCAGTAACTGTGCCGCATGATTTTCATGTTGATATTTGTGAATATAATATACCGGATTCCTGGATAGATGAGATACTCTACGATTAAACAAATGTAAAATTACTGAATAAGACATGGCAATATTTTATATTTCTAAGTACACACTACAAATAAAATTTTGGGGATAATCTTATTACTAGAAATTATATTTACTTCAAGCACGAAAATGATGAAGTGCAAAATTTATAGCTATTTGTCAAATGTTATGAATAAACAAATTGATTTGTATTGGTACTATTCTGTTTGACATATTGAGTCAATCAATGTACGATATCGGCAAAGCATAATACGATTCGATTTATATATATTATGAAATTTGGAGAGACTTGGATTTCATATGCCTCAAGCGTATGGCACGCTACCTGCTATTCTAAAGCAACAATTATTCCTAGTTAAATTTGAACTATATTTTTTTATCATCTTGCAAGAAAATTTCAATCCCTTAAATTTTCATGATTGAATCAAAATTATGTACATAATGGAATCCAGAGTTATTTTCATCTTGCAAGATAATTTCAATGCATTGAATATCTATGATCAAATCAAAATTATGTATCCAAGATAATAATAAATCTTAATGTTCATTATGTACATAATTTTGATTCAATCATGAAAATTCAATGTATCGAAATTATCTTGCAAGATAATGATAATTCTGAATGTTCATTATGCACATAATTTCAGTTCAATCATAAAAATTCAATGCAACAACATTATCCTGTAAGATGATAATAACTCTGAAATCCCATTACGTACATAATTTTGATCCAATCATGAAAATTCAATACTTCAAAATTATCTTGCAAGATGATTAGGATTCTGGATCTTCATTATATACATAATTTTTATCCAATCAAAAAATTCAATGCTCCAAAATTATCTTGCAAGATAGTAATAATTCTTAATTCTCATTATGTACATGATTTTGATTCAATCATAAGAATTTTATGTATAAAAATTAGCGTGCAAGTTAATAATAATTCTGAATTTCTATTATGTACATAAATCTACTTCAATCATGAAAATTGAATGAATCAAAATTTTCTTGCAAGTTGATAAAAGTGTATCCTTCAAATCTAAGGGGAATAAATTGTTGCTATTGAATTGTAAAACGGCGTGCCATATCAGCGTGTGATAAAATATAGGAAATTTTAATGTGTATATATAAACTAATGAACCGTAATCGAAGTCCTTTTTCAAGTATATATTTTTTTTTTAACCGCATTTATTTAAAGTCACTTTAGCTTCTAGGCTCTCAGCGACTACAATATATACAGATCACACAGTAAGATTTATTACAAGGTATAGCTATATAAATTTTAGATACTTTAATAATCTATCATTTTTATTTTATCAGCTTTTTGTTGCCTCTGCTTTACTTATGAGATGACCATGAGAGAAAATTGTACTTGGTCTGATCTAGTATTCATTTTTGGTGGTTGCTCTCATATATTATTCCGTACTTTATGTAGTCTAGAAAGGCTATTGTTGATGCTTCATGCGTTCGACGTAGCCAAGATATGTCTCTTTACTTCTTTCCCAAAATCTTGTGTTGGTGTTGGTAATTTTGTTGACACATCAGTGCCTGAGGTTGTTGCTGATTTGGCTTGTTCATCTGCTGCTTCGTTATCTTCTGTTCCTTGATGTGATGGGAACTAGGCGACTGTAATATCGTTTTTCTTGCAAAGCTTGATGAGATAATTTTGGCATTCATGGATGATGCTGTGTGAATTATTTTTGTTCATCATTGCATCAGTTACTGCTTTTGAATCCAAAAGTATTACAGCTCTATTCAGTCTTTGTTTCTTAATTAGGAGTAGGCTCTGAAGTATCGCATAGGCTTCACAGAAGAATATGGAGTAGAAGAGTGGGAGTCTGAAGCCATATGACTCTTCATCTATAACGATTGAATATTCCCTCAGATTGTTTGTAATAGATCCATCCTTTAGAGTGATATTGGAACTGACTGATTAATGGGGAAAATAGGTTTTTATATACTATGGCAGGAATGTTGTTTTTTCTATCGGTATGATCGAATATTGGAGTGTTGATGCAGTCGGGCATGTTCGATCAAGGGGGAATACAAGCTGGATGCTGAGTGCCCAAACTGGTTTCCTTGAATTCCGTTTTACTGATACATTGGAGTTACATATAGATTCAGGTGCTGGCGCTTTCATGTGCGAATGCGTGGGCTGATGTTTGAGGCAAACGGTGCAAAGTTTGGTGATAGTTGGGTTCTTCTCAAATCTAATGATGATTTTCCTGCTTCAGCTAGGATACTTAGTCTTAGGCTGGTTTTGTGAGCTCCTATTGCTATTCTGAGTGATGTTATCTGGATGTAGTCCAGCTTAGTAAGGTGGTTCTTGACTGCAAATTGATATAGTGTCGATCCGTGGTTCAACTTGGAACTGATGATAGCCCTTTCATATTTGTTTGATGCTATTGCTTTGAGGACGTTTATTCTTTGGTAACATTGATTTCTTAGGACTTAGATATGTTTGTTCCAGGTTAATGATTCATCAAAGTACATTCCTAATATTTTCAGATGTGGTGTTCAATACAATTCTTCGCTATTGAGATGTAAAAAATCTAGTATAATATGTGACGTATTTAACATGCCCATCTCTGCGGAAATGCTATCATGTACTCTGACTTGAATAGGTATAAGTAAAATAGTTATAAAATGAATAATGTGTCCTTGTAGATGAAGTTCTTTCGTTAGGATTTCAATTATTCGAAATCGCTAAATCATTTCATATGCCTTTTCAAGGTCTAAGGTCGAGGCAACCACTGATAAGTTTCTTGAAAAGGCGTCATCAATAAAGATGTTCAATCTATCTAGGTGATGGTTCGTAAAATGTGACTTTCTTAGTCCATTTTGATCATTTCAGAACCATTTCGAGGATTCTAGTAGCCTAGTTAGTCTTTTGCTGATCATTTTTTCGAAGATTTTTCCTAAATTGCATTTATGCGCAATGAGTCGATAGCTAGAAAGAAGGGAATGGTTTTTTCCGGGCTTTGCAATTGGTATTACTGTTGCAATTCTCCAAATCTTAGAGAAAAGGTTTCTGGTCCATATAGGATCATATTATTTCAGGATATATTTGATGCAGGGATATGATAGATTCCTAATTAGAATTACAGGAACTCCGTCTGGGCCGAACTGAAGTTTTTGCGTGCCTCAAGTACTTCTTTTGATTCTTCTATTGTGAATGGCTAATTCATTTGGTTCTATTTCTATAGTTTGAGGGCCAGTTCTCGTCTTGCTTGAGAGTGTGAAGATGGTTCGTATTTTTCTTTTCTTTAAGATATTATTCAAATGTGTCAGAGTAATTGCCATCACTTGAGTTTCATGCGAAGGGGTCAGCGAATATTTCAGCTTTATCCAAGACATTTATTACTTTTCTGTTATCCTCATCCATTGGGTCTGCTCATAAATTGCAGTATTTTTATCCATTAATTTTCTTAATTTTTTTCCAGATCAGGTCTGTGGATGTTTGCGGATTTAGTGAAGATACGAATTTTTTCCAACCGACACTGGTGACCGAGCGGTTACAGGCAGCGCTCAAGTAACCTTCACAGCTGGTCACTAGTGTCCCGGGTTCGAATCCTGGTTGGAGCATGGATATCTGTGTTCGTTTGAATATTTGTGTTCCTCCGATACAACAAGTAAAACGTAATATGAATATGAATCGTAAAAAGGAATGTATCGAGATTCATATAGATTGTTTATCTCAGCACAGATAAAGGATTTATTATTATATTTCTCTCAAGTTGATCTTCTGCAGCCTCTTAGATTTCGTCTGGCAATGGCTCGATATTTTTTGTATTCTATTAGTAATTTTATGTTGTTTTCGACTTCTCTATAATTCTTGAATGCTTTTTTCTTTCCTTCGACTGATCTTTTCGCTTTATCTGAGCACCATTCGTATGTGCGTTTTTTGAATTTGTGAAGGTTCTAGGAATATTTAGATTAACGACTTTCTCAATTGACTTCATGAGATTGTCTACTAGAATATCGACTGATAGTGTAGAATTCGTTGGTTCTTCCAGTAATTTTATTCCTTCTTCAGCTTCTTCTGCGAATTCTTTTCAATCGGCTCCATGCATAATCCATTTGGCTATTGCCGGGTCATTAAATTCTGTTCTTTGATCGTCTATGTTGATAAAAATGGGGAAATGGTCGCTGTCATGGAGATCCTCCTATACTGACCACGAGAGGATATGTGCAAGTTCGGGACTTGCTAGAGATAAATCTATCGAGCTTTGCGAGCCAGTTGCGTAACAGAGATGTGTGAGCGCTTCATTGTTCAATATGACCTAGTTGTTAGAGTCAATCCAGTCTCCTATGTTTTTACATCGGCCTACGTCGCATTTCACTGATCCCCCAAATTGTATTATGGCAGTTAAAGTCTCTTACAATGATGCAGAGTGGTTGTAATTGTCGGGAGATATTAGTAAGGTCCTCTTTGTTAAACTTTTGGCTATTTGGTATGTAAATATTACATATATCAATTTTTGTGATGGCGTTTATTGAGACAAAAATCACTTCTAGGTCGCTATTTACGTTATTTTGTTGGGATGGGTAGTTTTTGAGGACATAAATAGCTACTCAACTACTGGCGCGTGTTGTATGTATACTATTTTTGTGGTAACTATCTATCCTTCTATATTCATGCAGTAGTTACCTCTAAAGTTTGCTTCTTGGACACAAATTACATCAGGGTTTCCTTTTTCCAGTATCAATTTGAGTTTTCATATCTTGCTTTCAGTCCGTTAAGATTCCACTGAGGAATTTTCATTCTTAATTATCGTAGCTGAGAGAAGAGTAGATGGAGAAGGATAAGGTGGGTTATAGGAAGAATTTGCAATGATTTGTTTACCAGTTTAGCTAGTCTCCATTTCTAAGAGTCCGTCTGCAGTAGTTCCGCTTTCAGATGTATACGGGTCGTCTATGTTCATGGATTCCAATTGGAGTTCTCGGATAATTTTGTTTCGCAATTCTCTCAAGTTTCTAGAATTTTCTTTTAACTTTCCTAATTTTTCATTTACAATTTTGGAGCTCTCTAGAAATTTTTCTTCTAATTTTGCTTCTAATAACGTAGAATTTTCTTTCAATTTTGATTCTAAGTCTTCTTTCAAACTTGTAGAATTCTCTTTTAATTTTGATTCTAAATTTGTACAGTTTTCTTTTAATTTTGATTCCAAATTTATAGAATTTTCTTTTAATTTTGATTCTAAATCTTCTTTTAAACTTGCAGAATTTTCTTTTAATTTTGACTCTAAATTTATAGAATTTTCTTTTAATTTTGATTCTAAATTTGTACAGTTTTCTTTTAAACTTATTGCCAAATCGGTTAAAGAACGTTGAACCTCAAACAAATACGTATCAGGGTCCTCACCGTCTTCAGTCATAGCTTCTCGAAGTCGTTCCATCAAAACTTGTTTGCGGCCACTGGTTTCCAAATCCCGCTCTTCCAATTGATATTTCAACTCTGGGACCTTCAAATCTTTCAACAACTTCTTAGACGCCATTTCCCAATTTTGCAAAACAGCAATAAACAAAATACTAAATTGTTTATAACAATCCCACTTCTGACACCACTGTAATGTTTATTGCTTGGTTAATCACTCTGTAAATAAATAAAAGTCACTATTTAAGAATCTAAATGAAATAAAATCTTTAATTCTTCTTATGTCACTAATAACACTATATTTATATATTAATCACTTAATTCTAATTTAATCAAGGTCACAGATATTTATATTCCACCATTTATATATACTCTCACTTCACTGTCACTGTTTATTATTTATTTCCACTGCTACTATTATTACTGTACTCTCCTACGCATTTTTGGCTCGGCCTTATATAGAGAAACACCGTCCTTCTCGAATTTTCCATTTCGCGACTCTTTCCATTTCCAGGAATCGCTAGAGGCTTTCATTCATTGTGTGCATACCAAAACTGAATTTCAAACCACCATTTATAAAGAAATTCGTTGACGACATAGTAACAGCTGCACCTGCAAGTGAAACAAATAATATTTTAACAACTTGTAATGGTTCCAATACGCACCTCCAGTTTACCATCGAGTTAGAGGACCAAAAGAGCGTCCCTTTCTTGGACACCTTAATGATGAGGGATGATTCAGGAAACATCACACTGGATTGGTACCAAAAGTCCATTGCTTCTCAACGGTATATGCATTACTTGTCCCGACAACCAAAACAAATGAAAATAAATGTAGTGCTGGGTCTAAAAAACAGAGTACTCAGTATTTCACACCCAAATTACCAACAAAAAAACCTACTTCGATTGAAAGATATTTTAATAAAGAATTCATATCCAGTGAAACTTATCAACAGCTTGCTATTTAATGTGCCAAGGGTGGATACTACTTCATTGAATCCACAAAGACAAGATCTACTGTCAGATCCTCCAAGTATAAAATTTGCTTCCATATCTTTCATCCCAACGTTGACACCCAAAATACTCAAAGTCTTGAAAGATGATAACATCAAAATTGCTACAAAAAATTGTGTGACCTTAAGACAAATTTTCACAAAGCTTAAAGATAAAACACCAATACACTACCAGTCAAACGTCATTTACAACATTCCTTGTCAGGAATGTCCAGCTGTTTACGTAGAACAAACCTCACGTAACCTCAAATCCAGAATAACATCACACAAGAGCGATAATAAATTGAAACCTATGTCAACAGCTTTGGCAATACATCATAATCAAACTAAACACCAAATTGACTATTCTAATGTAACAATACTGGATGTAGAAAGAAATTTATTTAAGCGATCATTTCTTGAAATGATATTTATTAAGAACAATGAGAATTCTATCAATAAAAAAACAGATACTGATAATTTGAGCAATATATATGTTTACCTTCTAAAGTTATCCAACAGGCATTCGGGTGACAATATTTGGCAATCACAAAATAATAGCTGACCTTCATATACGACATGGTTTAGTTTACTGTTCATTTCTGTACATTTTGTTTTCGCGCGCTTTTGTTGGATGAACATCAAACGTCAAACTAGTTCTAAAATTGGCCGCATGAAAGACCTTTTAAAATTTAATTCTGTTTAAACCTGTTCAAAAAATTACTCCATTTTGCCTCTGTGATAAAAATACTTCAGTCATGATTTTACTGCGATAAGATTAAAAAGTAGAATCTTCAAAAAAATTTATAATGTATATTCTAACAAAAAAAGTGTAACTTTGTACCAATAATCTACAATACTAACTACAAGAAAATTTTCTCCAAAATTAAAAGTGTACAAAGCCTGATATGGTTTTTCGAATACTCACTCAAATGTTAATCTACAAATACAGTGTGTTTAGAACACTAAATGTAAACTATCTGAAAAGAAAATTCATTCGACTGTCAAACTGATGGATTTTTTTTTATTTAACTCGTACAAAAATGTAAGTCGTTATTGTATTATTCACAATAAGCTTTCATGCTTATTATTTTCTATGTAAATTATTCTGATGAATAAAATACTTTTTAGTGTCCTGAAGAAGCCTTAAAATTAGGCGAAAGCTTGACGAATATTTTAAAAGAGTGATCTTTTATTTGGCCAATTTCCATTGACTGCAAACGCCCACGAAACTTCTGTTACCTTATATATATATATAAATATATATATATATATATATATATATATATATATATATATATATATATATATATATATATATATATATATATATATATATATATATATATATATATATATATATATATATATCTATATAGGGTGATAACTCGAAAAACGCACCATAGCGTTTTCAATGCTAATTTTGAAATGTTCAATTATTGGCTTCTCTTAATATTTTACATCTAAAAGGTTGGATAATTTATAGTAGAGGAGAAATTTCTGCATGTTTTGTCACTAATATTCTTGATTCTACTCTACTAGAAACCAGTATAATCACCGGAATGTGAATTGATAAATTTCCTATAATCAACAGTGCCATGAAATAACAAAATAAAATTGAAGAAAACTTATATTTGTCGAGCACTATTTTGACCATGAAACTATCTTACCGTTATATCTAGTTTTTCTTCCTAATTATACATTTCAATTCAAGACACTTGGTATGAAACGCAGATGACAGATATAAGAAATAACTTACAATAGGTACATTTGTTTTTCATTTCATGGCACTTTGATTTTAAGAAAATTATCAATTAACATTTTCGTTAACTCACTGGCTCCTAGTAGAGTGAAATCAAAAATATTAGTGTCAGAAAATGCAGAAATTTTCCCTCTACAATAAAAATTTTCTGATGTTAAATAATTAGGGACTGATAATTCAACATTCCAAAAATAGCATGGAAATCGCCATGATGCATCCTCTGAGTCACCAGCCTGTATATATATCTATATATATATATATATATATATATATATATATATATATATATATATATATATATATATATATATATATATATATATATATATATATATATATATATATATATATATAGAAATTGTATGGGGTATTCAGCTTTTATTTAGAATTTCATGGCCCTAGCTTCCATCTTTAATTTAAGGCTTCATCAATGGAAAAAAAAGGTGGAGAGTCAAATTCGATGGAACATTAGATAATTGTTGCAAAAAACCAACTAGACAAGAGTTCCATGAAGAAAAACTAGAAACACATAAATATAAATATAATTTAATGCATTTTAACTGACATAGTAAAATGTACGCGTGTTTTTAGTACGGCCGGTAAAAACCCTCGATTTAAAAGGGACTTACCGCTTCAACTGAAAGCAAAGTATTATAAAACTGGACCTAAAAGGTGTATAGTGGTGTGTACATGAAGAAAAGTGTGTTTAGATAATAAAAGATAAAACAATATCATTAGTCAAATTCAAAGTGGTCAGCTTGTGCGGTAGAGGTAGGGGGTGGTCTGCTGGCCAGTTCATGCAAATAATTGTCTAGCGCCAGAGGTGTACTTAAATAATAGTTAAAACTCAATGTTTCTGGAATATAAGATCTAATACCTAAAATATAAAATTTGAGCAGTGGTGTAGTAATTAAAATATAAGTTTAAAAACGAGTTAAGTATTTAGTATCTAAAGTTTGAGATCCAATAATTTAACTTAAATTCAAAAGTGTGGTGTAAAAGGAAATTTGGAAATCGAAATTAGAAACTTAGGTGGTATTGGCAGAGCATTAAACAAAGGGAGGATGAACAGGGAATAATTGAACAAAATTATAATAGTATATTCGGCAAATGAGAAAAAGGTCTTCGCTCTCCTGAACAGAGGAAGAAAGAAGAATTAAAAAGTAGGCCAAAAGATAATGATATAACGGATTTGGATACTGTAAATAATAAAGAAATGGATGAGTTGAAGGAGATGATGAGAATTAGGATGACCAAGATGGACGAAAATACAAATGAAGTAAAAAAGGAGATCAACAAACTGAAAATAGAAATGGAAAAGAAAGAGGAAACATGAAAAAAAGAAAAGAAACTTCTAATTGATAGGATTGAAAACCTGGAAAGAAAAGCAGAACGAGATGAAATGCAGAAGAAAATAAATAATATTGTAATGAAAGGTCTGGAATTAACAATAAATAAGAAATTGGAAAATAGATTAAAGAAAATCTGAATGTGGAAGTGGATCTCAATGATTTGAGGACACTGAATAAAGGCACAAAGAACGAAATAATAGAGGCTGAGATATTCAACTGGAAAGAAAAACAAATGATTATGGCAAACAAAAGTAAACTAAAAAACTCAAAAATCTTCATCGATAATGATCTGACCTGAGAAGAACAGAGAATCCAAAGAGAAATCTGGAGTATTGCAAAAGAAGAAAGGACAGAAAGAAGAATGGTGAAGATAGGATACCAAAAATTGATTATAGACAAAGAAGTTTATGACTGGGATGAGCATGAAAATGGTATTGTAGCCCAAAAAAATGAAGCACAAAGCAATTCAAAAAACGATTGGGAAAACAACTACCAGTGATAGATAAAACGGAAACGAACAGGCATGCGAAAAGGACAATTCTACTTGGTACTTGGAACATTGAAAGTTTAAATGGAAAGGAGGAAGAATCAATAGAGGAGTTTGGAAAAGCTAAATTGCAAGTACTGGCCATAACAGAAACAAATAGAAAAGGACAAAGAATGACAAAGCTAAGAAATAACCACATATTAATATATAGCGGAGTTGGAAATAATGATAGAGCAAGAGCAGGTTTGGGCTGCATATTCCATAATAAAGTAGAGAAATCAATTAATGAATGGATATATGTAAACAAAAGGATACTGATGATGAAACTCAAAGAGGTTGAACACATTACAGCAAATATAATGATGATATATGGACCAAGTGAGGATGAGAGTAGAACAATTAAAGATGAATTTTGGGATCTACTGCAGTTGGAATTTAAAAAGCTAGAAGAACCGATATATATATATATATATGACCGGAAATCATTATATATATATATATATATATATATATATATATATATATATATATATATATATATATATATATATATATATATATATATATATATATAAAGTAAATTAATTTTGAAAAAGCCTTGTACAGCGCCGCGATTCGAACCCGAGATCTCATGAACTCCGGTCATGCGTGATAACCGCTACACCACGCTGAGACAACGGAGTAAGTCTCCCAACACTGTACAAGATTCTTTGCATTTTTGTCAAGTTTGCTGTACGCTCCAAAGACGACCCATTTTTGTGTCTTTGACAATGGAAGACAACGGCTGACATTCGTGAGTAATTAACTCTCATGTAAATATTCTGAATGTGGATCTAGTTGGCGAATCCGTGATAAGCCAGACGGTTGAATGAAAGTAAATTAATTTTGAAAAAGTCTTGTACAGCGCCGGGACTCGAACCCGAGATCTCATGAACTCCGGTCATGCGTGATAACCGCTACATCACGCTGAGACAACGGAGTAAGTCTCCCAACACTGTACAAGATTCTTTGCATTTTTGTCAAGTTTGCTGTACGCTCCAAAGACGACACATTTTTGTGTCTTTGACAATGGAGGACAACGGCTGACATTCGTGAGTAATTAACTCTCATGTAAATATTCTGAATGTAGATCTAGTTGGCGAATCCGTAATAAGCCAGACGGTTGAATGAAAGTAAATTAATTTTGAAAAAGTCTTGTACAGCGCCGGGATTCGAACCCGATATATATATATATATATATATATATATATATATATATATATATATATATATATATATATATATATATATATATATATATATATATATATATATATATATATATATATATATATATATATGACAGGTGACTTTGATGCAAGAGTAGATAATACAAACAAAGGATTAACAGAAGTAATGAGAATATATGAAGAACCAACTAGAAACAACAATGGTAACAGACTTATTGTTTTTTGCATTATAAATGTACTAAAAATTCTAAACACTCTCTCCACACATAAAGACATTTATAAGTACACTCGAGAAGTTGAAAGTAGAAACAAAAAATCTCTAATAGATTACTTTTCAGCCAACAACAAATTGAAGGAAAATGTGATGGATGTAAGGGTTAGAAGAGGAAGTGAAATAGTAGTGATCACTTTCTAACTATAGCAAAAATTGAAGTTAAGGAGGAGAGCAAACAAAAGCATGATGTAATCATAGAAGCAACAGAAGCCAAAACCGAAAGTAGACAAATTAGAAGATATTCGAACAAGAATAAAATACTAAGAAAAAGTAAGTGAACTAATAAATGGAACATCAACACCAGACATAAGCAATTTAGAAGAAATGTGGACAATTTTCAAAAGAATAATCATGGAAGCAACTAAATGTGTGTGTGGAACAACCAGGACCATAAAATAGAAAACAAACTCATTGGTGGAATGAGGAAGTTAAACAAGAATTAAAGAGAAAGAAACAGAAATGGAAGAAATATTTTAATACTAAGAAGGACGTGGACTATGAAGAATATAAAAAGCAAAGAAATAGAACGGAAGAAATGATAAGAAACTCAAAGAAGAAAACCTGGGAAGAATTTGGGAATATATTAGAAACCAACTTTAAAGAAAATCAAAAACTATTCTTTAGAACCCTCAAAAGCTGTAGAAGAGGAAAAGAAATGTCGTTGAAACAACTAAAAAATAAACATGGTAATGTAATAAATTAAAACAAATATATGATGAAAAAATGGAAAGAGCATTTTGAGGCTTTACTTAAAGGAAATGAAACCATTGATAGAATAGAAGAGAACCAATCACTGGACAGAGATCCAATAGATAGAGAAAGCGAAACTATAACTGGAGATGAATTGAAAACGGTACTTAAAGAACTACGAAATGGAAAAGCCCCTGGTCACGACAAAATCAAATCGGAACAATTGAAATACATGGGAGAGGATGGCGAGCAAATTCTTTTGCAGATGTTGAATAGGATATGGTCTATAGGAGGAATACCTAAGGACTGGGAAAAGGCAGTGATATTCCCCATACACAAAAAAGGTGATACCAGGAATTGTGATAATTACAGAGGAATATCGTTGCTTTGTACTACAGCTAAAGTGTATGAGGCAATATTGGAGAACAAACTCAGGCAGGCAATAGAGTCAACGATGGAGACAGCCCAAAGTGGGTTCATGAAAGGACACTCCACTCAGGACCACATATTTACAATTGGAAAACTTACAGATAAGGCGATAAGACAGGACAATAAGCTCTATATAACATTTATAGATATGGAAAGAGCATTTGACAGAGTATCGCGTGAAAAGATGTGGAAGAATTTTACAAGAAAGAAATATAAGCGAACAACTGATAAAAGCCATCAAGAGTGTATATAGAAGGGAAACTAGTAATGTAAGAACTGGAAATGGAGTATCGGAAGAATTTACCACCTCACAAGGGCTAAGACAAGGCGGAGCTTTGAGCCCTATCCTGTTCATAATATACTTGAACAATACCCTGAAGGAAGTAAAGATTAGAAAGAAGGAAGTGGAAATTGGATACCACAATCTAGCTATTACAACGATAGCTTAATGTGCATTTGCTGACGATCTAGCAATACTAGCTGAAAATGAAAGAGACATGCAATATAACTTGAATGTATGGAACGAGGAGCTACGAAAACACAACATGGTAATAAATGCAGACAAAACTAAAACCATGATAATAGCGAGAGAAGATACCACAGTCAAATTATTTTTAAAGGACAGAGAAATTGAGCAAGTTAGTAGCTCTACATACTTAGGAGCGTCATTAAATGATAGAGGAAGTAAAAAACAAGAAATTAATAGAAGAATACTTGCAGCAAATAAGTGCTACTATGCAATAAACAAAGTAATATTAGACAATAAAGAAGTATCAACGAGAACGAAAATAACACTTCACGAAACAATATACAGACCAACATCAATATACGGGTGTGGATCGTGGATAATGAACAAAAGAAATAAAAGCAAAATACAAGCGACCGAAATAAGATTTTTGAGAACAATAGAGGATGTCACTAAGAAGGACAGAATAAGAAATGAACTGTAACGAATTAGGCCCCAAAATCCGTGACTGTCGCACATCCCAGAGCCTTCTGCCACCGTCATACATTTTTAGTCCATCACAATTTTATTTCACTGCTTGCGCACCCTGTGAAATTTGAATTCAGTAACTCTGCATCAACATACAACATCACGTACCGTTTATTCATCCGTTTTTAGCTGTTTTCAATACCGTTTACTATCTTTCACATGTGGACGAATAAGGTTAGGTTTTTAAAAACACTTGAAATTGAAAGAAGTTTAGATCGTGTGATCTGTATTTATGTCTTATGTCTCACCGTAATAAAGTCTGAATGTAATCCACTGTTGTCCTGTGAATATGTTGTATATTGTATATTGTATATCTTGTTGTTTTTTGACATTCTGCGCGACCGTTGACCATATACGAACTAGATCCGACACTTGACAATTTCTATATTATCGACCGATGTGAAAATTATTTAGAATTATTTTAATATTAAGGAAATAAAATCAGAAAAGGGTGTAGTCGACAGGAGAGTGATAAGAAATGTATTATTGTAACAAAATGTGTATTTGAAAAATGACTTCTTTTTTTTTCTGTATTTCTTCTTTATATTATTGCTAGCGCTAATATGGATTTGATTTTTGAAACATGTTGAGTAAGGTTTCATTAAAATATGGATAAAAATAAGGCCTTCTGGCCGACTTAAGTCAGTTCTTTGTAAGTTAGTTCTCCGAGCCATCTTCCAGAGTCTATATACTGTGTTTACCGTTCGACGCCCGTTCGAAGTTTTCGTGCTAATTCCGTTGGTACGTTTGTCAAGGCAAAGTTGTAAGTTTGATTATTTTGTTAATTTTTTTCTAAGTCCGTAAAAGGAACTTAGTTTATTTTTTAATTGTTTTGCTGTTTTTGCACTTAGAATACTTTTGCTATTTTTGAACTTAGAATATTTTTGTGAGATACAATTTGATCAGTTTGTTCAACTTCCACCGTCCGCTCCGCGAACGTTGGATCAACGTAGAAGCACCGCTGAAGAAGTCTTTGTGATTTCGAAGTGTTGATTATTTAACGTAGAAGCTCCGCTGAAGAAGTCTTCGTGATTTCGAAGCGTCGATTACTCAACGTAGAAGCTCCGCTGAAGAAATCTTCGTGATTTCTAAGTGTTGATTATTTAACGTAGAAACTCCGCTGAAGAAGTCTTCGTGATTTCGAAGTGTTGATTATTTAACGTAGAAGCTCCGCTGGAGAAGTCTTCGTGATTTCGAAGCGTCGATTATTTAACGTAGAAGCTCCGCTGAAGAAGTCTTCATGATTTCGAAGCGTCGATTATTTAACGTAGAAGCACTGCTGGAGGAGTCACCTGGTGACTTCACAGTATCGAACCATATCAACGTAGAATCACTGTGAGGGAGCAAGTTTTGTTCCACTCGCGTAGAACAAGTAGTAAAGTTGATCCACCATTCGGGAAGTCGCTTGGCGATTCCGCGAATGTTGATTGTCTTGAGCAATTGCCGCATCGTCATCGTCAGCCTTCAGCCCAGCGATCTCAGTGCAAATCCCTGCAACATATATGTGTGTACAACCGAGCTATTTTTTGTGTGTAAATAAATCTCATAGTTACTTACATCCTGAATATCATTCCTAAAATCGCCCTGACTTACTCTTTTGAGCTACTCAGCCGTCCACCGTCAGAAATTGCGTCACCGACCGTATTGGCGCCTGAGTATACCGTAGGCAGTTTTAACGGCGACGCCAAAAGTAACCAACCCGCCATCAGCCAAGGGTATCGTTACAGAACAAATAAGAAATAAGCTACAAATAGAATCTGTCCACAACACAATAGATAGAAAACAATTAGCATGATATGGACACTTAACAGAAATGGCAGAAGACAGACAAACAAAACAAGTATGAAAAGCCGGAATAATAAGGAAAAAGAGGAGAGGAAGGCCAACAAAAACATGGGATAACAACATAGAATAAATACTGCAATAAAATAAAACTAATAAACAAAAAGCAAAAAGAACAGCAATTAACAGGAAAGAATGGAGAAAATCTGTAAATAATATAGTATAAAACTAAAATAAAATAAAGAACATACAAAAATTATAGCATAATCTCGACACCCGTAAGGGTATTAAGAGATTTGAAATGATCATATTATTGAATATAATTATGAATTATAAGTTATAAAAACGGATGGAGAGATGAATATATGACACAACAGAAAATATTGTTAAGATAATTCAGTCAAAACTTTCGAAGTCAGCGTTAGGGACGCGAATCACCGCCATTTATTTTTGCATTCCAACAATTACTATACTTGATTGTCATCATGCATTTGATATCTTTTTTTCTGGAGACTCAATTGAATATCTACCATTTTGATGAATTTGATTGCAATTCCTTACATCAAAAAGAAGTACCAACCTCTTTAATTTTCAGGAAGTGATTCATTCAGTGTTTTCTTCCAGCTGGTGAGTGAGTACCTATTACTGTTTGGGATAATGTCTCATTTTATGTTCTGCGGAATCTCGATCAATGTCGACAAATCTAATTGTCCTAAAATCCAAAATTCCACTCGTCCATCTCATCACCTTTTTTTTTTCACCGCTACTTTCGCAGTTGTGTGCTCGAAAATGCAAAATTGAAAATTGCGTGAGACCCTAATTTTATGTTGTTCAACTCAAAACTATTTCATGGTATCATCTTTGTGAAGTTTATATTTTCTAAAGCTCACCTCACAGTTATCCAGTCCAGCCCTGAGAATAATTCTATTATTTTTGATAAAATTGAGCCCGGCCATTTTAGAGGTATATTTGTCGGAAATTTAGAAGTAGTCTAATTTAGCTCCGCGACCTCTCAAAATATGTTGCACATCGCACGTATTTGCAATTATGCAATCCACATTACATTTTTCCAAAACTAAATTGATATCGCATATAAACGTAGTTATCACGTGACGTCATAATCTAGCTACATATTTTGATGACGTCTCTCTTCTGCTTAATTTTATCGCCTATAGCTTGTACACTTTTGAATAGCGCCTAAGTTTATCTTGTACATTAAATCGAAGTAGAAAAGCACCTATGATGGAAGGAATGTTACTGAATAGTGTATTTGAATAATAAGAGACGTAACAACTTTCTCTTGATGTTTCATATATGAATGCTTCCAGATGAGATTAGGATATTCAAAATTATTATATTGATGTCAATATACCTACACATGAAAAACTGCCGCAGAGTTCGCATATTCGTGTGTATTTTATTATCGACTAATGTGCCAGTCCCGAGGTTTGACGATAAAAGTGATTACGACCCATGTATTTGTAGAAGCAATCTAATTTCGATAAATCAATTAGCAGAGAGAGAATATCTTTCCCATAAACTTTTCATAAAATTTATACTTTCTCCTGAATTTGAAGAGCTCTCCGGTATTCCGCTCTTAATGAAGGCAATTTGAAAGTTGTCGAGGTCTTATTGTGCTCAGATTCAATATTGTAATGAGTATATTTGGATATCCTTCATATATAGAATTTTCTAGATGTACCCTTGAGGTAACTAGTATCCACAATATATCAAAAATGTTTAAGGGCGGAAAGAGAAACACATTGAAGCTATTAATATTTATTATTACCATAATTGCTATCATACAATTTGTTGAGGACAATGAACGGATAAAATCACAAATAGTGAATACATAAGTTACTCGATGAGCCTTTTTCACTGCATACCCAATGCTTTACACGTGAACATGCAACGGTACATTGTAATTTTAACAAATAACCCTAAAATATTACAGAATATTGAATTCTAGAAATTCGAGCTTATACTTCCTTATTCATAATAACACACAAAAACCAGGATCAATCTTGGTTTACAAGACTTAGCCTAAACCTACTCTAAATAAGCTTATTCATAAAGATATTTATTTATTCATTTATTATTACCAGAAAAAAATCACATAATAACATGTGGGAATGAATACAGTGTAATCTACAGAGAGAGACGAAGTTTCCTGTGTGCAGTCTGGTGAATACTAAAATTAAAACAAGAGAAAAAGAATAATGTATGTATAGTAACAGATAATAAAATAAATACCTGTGACTCGAATAGGAAATAACTTTAAATATACATATTTATATATATATATATATATATATATATATATATATATATATATATATATATATATATATATATATATATATATATATATATATATATATATATTTATATATATATATATATATATATATATATATATATATATATATATATATATATATATAATTCTATTTGTAACTGATTATCTATTTTTGAGTGTTTTCAACTCTTTTGGTAGCTGATTAAATATTTTTATTGCATTTTACCTTTTCCTATTTCCAAGGTGGCAGTAGGAAATTAAAAAAGGTAATGTCTCTTCACTATTTGGTAGCAAAAACTTAATGTACTGCTGATTGACACTAAATCTAAGTAATGGAATATCCTACCTTGAAAGTGAAGACCCAGGCTAGCTATTAATAAGGGCACCAGAAATATTTTACCTGAAAAATAGGAAATGGGCGCCACTCCCAGGAAATGATCAAAGGAGAAAAAGGTACTATTCTGGGAGACAATAGCGACAGCAAAAAAGAAATAAAGCATAGACGTCGAAATCAATTTTAAATAAAATTATTATTAATTTAAAGCAAAGAATTCCAAAAATTAAAATTCAAAAAAAATTTGTAACTTACGAAAATGATTGAAGCTATTATACAAAAAAAATCTCACTGCAACAGCCAAAAGGGAACTGGAGAGCACGTCACAGACGTTCAAAATTACGTTACAAAAACTAGCTAAATATCCTTTTCAGGCGGAGCTCAAGACTAGTATCGGCAGAGAAGATAGATGTCGAATTGGTAGCCACAAAAACAACGTCAGACAAGAACGTTCCCTGAATTGAGTAAAGTTGATCTTGCGTCTTATAGGGCTTTGATAAATACCCAACGGTCCTTGAAGATGTTAAGGTTGGCCGTGCGCTTGGTCGTCAACTTCGGGAGATATTAATGTTCTTCTTGAATTCGTAGACGTGTTGATATTTTTCTTAATTTGAAGTTGGTCAAAAACTAGTCTCAAGTGGCCACTGGTCCCTAAGATTCCTAGCAGTTTACACTGAAAACAAACAACCCAACCAGTATCCAATTCAACTGAAACAGGAGGTTTCTACAAAAAAATTGGAGAGCTCTCTTCAAACGTGAAGCGTTAAACTTGAATGAATAAATTTAGATTCAAATTGAAAAACGAATAAACTGTAAATTTAGTAAAAGTTAAATAAAATAATCAGTAAGTTATTTATTTGTCTGATTTTTAAATAGTGCACTAAAAATATAACAAAGTAAAAAAACTACGCTGAGCATTGAAGAGAAGAAAAACAAAGAAAATACAAAGTCTAGCAGGACGAGAAAAAGGATTTATCAGCGACGAGTCGATAAATTTACGAACGTGGTTCGTTACTAAAAAATTGGATCAATCTTCACAAAGTCGTAGGATTTTCCAGCTTAAAAACGGGAACTAAAGCCCACAACAAAATATTTTAAGCTCTGGAAACAAAAAAAAACTACACAAACAACGTAAGAAACTAAACTACGAGTTGTTGAATGACAAATCCGCAACGCGTTGGATCCAAAATATAGTTAAATTATGTATTATCAACAACTTTCACTAATCATTCATACATCACACATACTTAGGTGAGGAAAGATAAAGGGAGGAACGAAGATAGCCACAAATTTTGTAGGTTTTATTACTTCGAGTGTACATATAAAATTTTAAAAAAAATAAATTTAGAACAAAAATATTAATTTCGTAAGAAAGTTTCAAGATAGTAAGAAGGTTTTGAGCACAAAAAACTAACAAATAATTAAGGATGGAAAACAAAAGGTTAACCACGCGGGTCGCCTCAAACGAAATCACTAGCAAAAATAATACTAAATTTGGAATAACATGAACAAAAATAATAAAACAAATACTTACAAAATCATAACACTGATTCTAATTAAATAAAATAATCACAAAATTTAGAACAACAAGAAAAATCACAAGACTGCTCAAAAACAACCCGTCTGCAACAACGGCTCGGACGAAAGAGGCAGAACCAGACGTGCATACTCCCTAAGTTAGCGCTTCAATCAAGTGTCCTCCGCACGTACTATTTTACAAAATTAGTGCGAATCTGTTACATAGATGGCGACATGGGTATGCGATGGGAAAACAATTGTACAAAAAAAAAGACGTCAGACGAAATTTTTGTAACAGCATAGATGTAGCTACTTTTGCCACTCATGGATTTATTTCTTTCAGGTAATAGTACAGTTTTGTGCCTTGTGGTCTTAGAGTTGGTAAATCCATTTTTGAGCTCAATATAATAGAATTTAATGGATTCAAGAGCAAACAATGGGTCAAGGTTAAGAGGATTGCCTCTGCCTACAAATTCATTTTTATTAATGATTTTCAGTATTCTATTCTGCAATCTTTGTAACATATCCAGTGTATTGGGATATGCACCACCCTAGACTATTATTCCATAGTTGACAATGCTATAAAAGAACGCATGGTACAGTATCCCGAGAGTATCAGATCTAGAGATTCTGCGAAACACAAATACAAGGTATTTAGTTTTATTGATCAAATATTCAATATGTTTGTTCCATCTCACGTTATGATCAAAAATAATATCGACAACTTTCCACTCTCTTTATACTTATATCATCAATTTTTATGTCCATGTTCACAGGCGCACTATCTTTGTATATACCAAAAGTCATAAATACAGTTTTGTCCATATTAAGTGACAACTTATTTGAAGTCAACGATTTGTATATATTATCGAGATAATCATTCATTTTATTTTGTACACCTTCCCAAGTTTCATCAATTGATATAACTGCTGTGTCATCAGCAAGCAAAATTACAATATCATCTGGCATGCTCATAAGTAAGTCATTGACATATGAAATGAATAATAGAGGACCCAAAACGCTGCCCTGTGGTACTCCAGTCGTTACCTCAGAATAATCACTGACTACACCAGTTATTTTAACACATGGCGCTGGTCATTAGTTCATGAGCGTTGCCCCTCATCCCATAATTGTACAATTTATTCAACAATCATTTATGGTCAACTGTGTCGAAAGTCTTGGCAAGATCTCAGAAAGTAATAGCAATACGTTCATTTTTGTCTAATTTATCATATATAAGGTCAGTGATAAAGTCTAGAGCATCTTTCGTGCTCAAGTTTTCCGAGAAACCATATTGTCTTTCATATATAATTCCATTCTTCATAATAAAATTTGAAAATCAATGATGAATTACTTTTTCAAAAATTTTGGCCAAATTTGAAATAAGAGTTATAGGTCCATAATTTGAAGAAAGACACTTTCTATTTGCTTTATGTATAGGTTTAATTACAGAAGAATTTATTCATATTACTGTATATCTCCAAAGGGTTATTGATCTTAGGATTGTTTTCATCATACATATATTTAATATAGTCATCTTTCCTGGGATTATTACCAAGCTTTCGACTAACAATTCTACATAATTGTTCATCATCACCTGACGAATTATCAATCTCTTTTTCATCTTGTATAAGTTTGGCCTGTTTTATTACTTTATCTAAACTTTTAACGTATTTTTTGTATTCAGTCTTAAGTGTGTCATTTTTTGAGTCTTCTTTCCAGATATAATATAATAATTCTTTCTTTTTACAAGAGGTCAAAATTGCTTTGGAGATCCAATTACTCCTATTAATATCTTCAGAGTTTTTATTTCTATTCTTATTATTACATTTGGCTATTTGTAGACATTTACTTATATTGCTAATAAGTAAGTCAGTGGCCTCATTGGGTTCTTGCATCGACAAAACATTATTCCATTCAACTGTGTTGGCTACTGTATTTGGTTTCTTATGATCAATATATTCGTAAATTTTCTCAGGTTTATCAAGTTTCATCTTTTCAATCGTTAAAAGTAGTGGATAGAGATCATTAAATAAGTTTTGATATTTAATAGCTTTTATTTCAACAGATTTAGATTTAATAGAGATATTGTCAATGCAAGAACCTCTACTATTATCTTTAACAGATGATCGAGTTATCGTTTGGAAACCCGGCATGAAATCTTTTTCCAGAAGATTATTTATGTGCTCTTGTGTAATATTGTCCAAATTTGAAGTGTCAATATTAAAATAACCTATCAACAGATGGTTAGAGACATTTTTTCCAACATCAAGATAGTTTTTCATTTCAAAAACAAATTCAGCCTTTGGAAGATCATGTGCTCTATAGATAGATGAGATTTTAAAGTGATCATTTTCCTGTAATTTAGTGCATGTGTTCAAAATACATAGATTACCTACTCGAATAATTCCAGAATTTTCAGTCAGATTTTCTTGAATATAAATCACAACGTTATCTGTAATATTGATTTTACTACTATGATAGTATATTTTATACCCGAGCAATGAGAAATATTGATAATGTTCAAGAATACGAGTCTCAGTGCATACAATGATAAATAGTTGAACATCAAGTCTTTCAATAAATAATTGTAACTCAGTATGATTCAGGCTTCTAATATTCACTAATAATATAAGCTTATTATTCTCAGTGAGATTTGATGTCATTAATTATATGTTCTTCATCAATAATATCATTTTGAATTTCATCAAATAATCCAGGACTAAAATCCATTTGATTTACGGAAGAAAAAAATAAAAAATATACTCATGGATTCACAAAGTATGTAGGATAGTGTGGATAATTGATTTGTTCTTGTTGTAAGTCTTGATTTTCTTGAATTCTGTTGTTAAATAGTTGCATCTTGAAGCCAAGTATTCAGTTGAAGAGTGGAAAGATAGCCACTTCTTTTGGGTACTATAGGTTGGCAGGGATAATCAGTATTATTAATTCAATTATTAATTGGTCTTTTGAGGTAATCACATTTCTCCACGTCCACGGAAGTATGGTTCACATCGTATACGGTGTTATATTTTCTGTTGTTGTCAATGCAGTTTACACATCTGCTTATATTTAAATTATATTGCACTCCTTGGATAAATGGTTCTCAGAGCATCTCAAACACGTAATAGTGTTATAGATTTTTCCCCGCCATGTTCAATGCGGCCGCAGTTGAAACATGGATTGATGCTAAAATCATCGATGATTCTGTAAAATTGATATCCAATGTAGACTCTAAGTGAGTTGTCGCTGATAGTTTGGGATAATTCTTCTAAAACTTCGAAAATTGCATTTAGTTTATCTTTTGAATTTTAATAACAATGAACTACTGTACACATACCGTCAAAAGAATTGAAATCTCTATCGTTAATGTCTTTTTCAAGAGATTCTTTCGTGAAAGTTGGATTTACATTCATTATTAGTATTTTTGGCTCTCTTAGAGAGTCAGTTAGTACTTCATACTCATTTTCAAGATCTTCAATCAATTTGTTTTTGGCTAATAGCATGTCATCACTATTTTTGCACTTGACCGTAACAGTTCCACTCTTATTGTTGGTTACTCTCTCAATCGGAGTCTTGATTTTATTAACTACTTGAATATAGGTTGGTCATTTATTCATTCCTTTTTTGGGCTTGATTATTAGGTTAGGTACATTGGGTTGCACTTGTTTTTTGTAGAATAACTATGCTTAGGAGGATTCGTGGAATTCTCCCTACATTTTTGTAATAATTCATTTAACAGGTTGTTTTCATCTTCCAGTTCTTGATTCAGTTTATTCAAAAGATCAACTTGCATCTTTGAAGAATGTTGATAATTTTTTATATCACTTAATAGAGTATTATTATGATGCCCTGTTTGATCATTGGATATGCTCTCATGTATTTCTTGTTCTATTGAATATCTTTCATTGATTTTAATCTGAGCAATTATCAGTCTGCTTTGCTCATCGAGCACATTTTCATTGTTGTTTGAGGTTAGGTCGATCACTGTGATTATTACATATTAGCAGAAATTTGGATAGATATCTAGTATTTTCATACGTTTTGAAGTCCGATACATGAAAAGCACTATCACATAATATGCAAACAAAGCGAGTCAATTTATTTGTAAAAAAGATCACCCACGTCAGGCGAAGGTTCATCACGCTCCAGCGCCATTAAATTTGAGAATATTTAAACCAACTTTGAACTGGGTCTTGTAACGATACCATCGCTGATGGCGTGGTTGTTACTTTTGACGTCGTTGTTAAAAACTGCTAACGGTGTGCTCGGGCGCCAATACGGTCGGTGACGCAGTTTTTTTTATGACGGACGGCTGGATAGCTCAGACGGGAAGGGTTAGGGTTGTCAGAAATAATTATCAGGAGGTAAGTGTCACAATGAGATTTATCACACAAAACGATGACGATGAACATAGAACATTATTTTACAGAACTCTTACACGATGATAACTTTGGCAGACGGTGACGGACGGCTGTATATGACACTCGACACCAGCGGTCGCAGTACGGACCCAGGCGGTCGCAGATGGCGAGAAGTCGTTCTATGCGGGTGGAACCAAACTTGCTCCCTCACAGTGATTCTACGTTAATATGGTTCGATACTGTGAAGTCACCAGGTGACTCCTCCAGCAGTGCTTCTACGTTAAAAATAATCGACGCTTCGAAATCACGAAGACTTCTTCAGCGGAGCTTCTACGTTAAAAATAATCGACGCTTCGAAGTCACGAAGACTTCTTCAGCGGAGCTTCTACGTTAAATAATCAACACTTCGAAATCACGAAGACTTCTTCAGCGGAGCCTCTACGTTAAATAATCGACGCTTCGAAATCTCGAAGACTTCTTCAGCGGAGCTTTTACGTTAAATAATCAACACTTCGAAATCACGAAGACTTCTTCAGCGGTGCTTCTAAATAATCCAAAAAATATTCCAAGTTCAAAAACAGCAAAAATATTCTAAGTTCAAAGCAGCAAAAATATTCGAAGTTCAAAACAGCAAAAATATTCCAAGTTCCTTTTACGGACTTAGAAAAAACAAAACAAACTCACAAATTGTGTCGGACAGCTGTGCTAACGGGCTTAGCACAAAAACTTCACTTGGACGGTACACACTCTGAAGATGACGCTCGGTATCGGAACTGGTAGCGTACTTGGAACGGCTGCTCAGAAGACTTGACTACAAAGAAGTGACTTAAGTCGGCCAGAAGGCCTTATTTATACCCATATTTTAATGGAACCTTACTTAACATGTTCTAAAAATCAAATCCATATTAGCGCTAGCAATAATATAAAGAAGAAATACAGAAAGAAGAAGAAGTAATGTTTCAAATACACATTTCATTATAATAATACATTTCCCATTACTCTCCTGTTGAATACATCTCTTTCTGATTTCATTTCCTTAATATTGGAATTATTCTAAATAATTTTCATATCGGTCGATAATATAGAAATTGTCAAGTGTCGGATCTAGTTCGTATATGGTCAACGGTCGCGCAGAATGTTAAACAACAACAAAATATACAATATACAATATACAACATATTTACAGGACAACAGTGGATTACATTCAGACTTTATTACGGTGAGACATAAGGCATAAATACAGATCACACGATCTCAACTTCTTTCAATTTCAGGTGTTTTTAAAAACCTAACCTTATTCATCCACATGTGAAAGATAGTGAACGATATTGGAAACAGCTGAACACGGATGAATGAACGGTATGTGATGTTGTAGGTTGATGCAGAGCTACTGAATTTGAAGTTTACAGGTGCGCAAGAAGTGAATAAAATTGTGATGGACTAAAAAATGTTTGGCGGTAGCAGAAGGCTCTGGGATGTGCAACAGTGACGGATTTTGAGGCCTAATTCGTCACAGTCTAACAAAACCTAGCTTAAGTCAGATTTAAGAAATATGTCTCATTGGCTCTGGTATGTTTTTGAGATAAATTGACATTTGACACCTATAATTAAGTAGGTAAGATTGTTATATTCTTAAAAACGAGTAAACGTTTGATCACTGCAACAGTATGAGCTCACAAACAAAAATTTCTATTTATTTCGGAATGTATTGATAAGTATAAAATTTGAAGGGAGTGTGAAGCATGGAGAGAATTTTTGCACATTTGCTTCAAATATTCAGTTTGTGACGGGAAATTAACATAATATTGAATAGATATAGTTTATGAACTAACAGAATGAGAGCTTGACCACAGATTGAGCCATAGAGCCATTCACATAACTACGAAAATAAATTATGAAGTCGAAAAAAGTGTTAGAAACGACCCGAATCTCCTGCAATAAACCAATATTTATATTGTATTCATTCGATGAACTTCGGGATTTGGAAGTATTATTCATGTCCCCGTGTTAACTTTAGGACACACACAGCTCAAGATAAACCAATAACGACGATGATTGATAATAGACGCTCTTGCGACGGAATGTATTGTTATGTAATGTACTATCTTTTGATCGTTTGATTATTATGAATAACAAAAAATTTATTTCCAATCTTATTCAACTCAGTGCAAGTAATTTTCTTCAAATTTGATCAAGAACAGTAAAATGTCATCAAATCTAGTAATTATTCAATTGTGTCAATCAATCCAAATTTTTACTCATTTCATTCGTATACTAAAGTGATTTCTGTCGAATCCTTTGTTGTGATCAGAAGAAAAGTATTGTCACGAATATGGAATATTTGTAGTAATTAGATTGTAACGTTCCCATTTCGCACCTTGTTCCTATTTCTCCATTTTCCATATTCCAGTTTTTTTATCCATCCGTTCTTGATACAATTTGAACTTATTAACACTATTATTCCAGATAGATAAAACATTCCACTCATCTTACACTTATTATTAATATTTGACACATTGCTAATCAATGACGTATTTTGGTTTCGTATTCCTTGATTCACGTAGTTGCTGCAAGATGTCAGAAGTTAACAAGGCGCTCTTTTAGAATTAAAATCATTTTATTTAAAACTTAGAATTACATTAGAATAACACCTAATAAAACTCATGCACACAGTAAAATATATATAAATAAGATCCTGATCCACTTTTCCATCTTGATTCCAACTTTTCTTCTGTACACTCCCCCTTAATTAGCTGAAACTAACGACATTCAAAATAAGCTAGGTAAAAACGGTTTCTTATCGATTAAGGATAAGAAGTGTAACATTTCATTTCTTCTACCTCTCATCTTTTGTTTCTTCAGACCTAAAATGTTAAATTGTCAACTTTGAATGTTATTTGTTTCTTACCCTCGTCATACTACTAACCTAATTTCATTGTTTATCAGCTGCGATCCTGTCAACTGTCGATTTTCGTTTTCTGCTGTACGGTGCCGTTGCCCGGCAGCAATAGTCGTAACTAATCTTTTTTCGCCTTCTTATGCAACTTTCTTTCCAGATCTGTATTTCCAGCTGATGGGATTCCCGATTGGAGTTTGAAATGCCGATATTTTTTATTAAACTAACGATTAGTAATTTCCATACTTAACAGGACAACTGTACTTAACTTTGAGAAGGTTATTTTAACGGCCATTCATTCCGATTTTGGAAGTCTTGTCGAAAAGTGCTTGCGAATTATTATTTTGTGAATTTTGTGCCTAAGTTTAGTATCGGGCCAAAATTTAGAGCACCTTCGACTGAGTCGAATTCGCAGCGTCCCGAACCACGGTTCAGCGGAGATTATTCCGGATTTTGTTTCGAACTTGATCTTTAAAAGAATCAAGACCTACAAGCCGATTAACATCAGAAGGTAGAAGCTAAAGCAATTTTCTAGAGTCATTTATTCATATTAGTTACATTTTCCTATTTGCTAAACTAAAACTTAATTGAAAACCAATTGCTTAAATCAATTATTTCACCGCAGTATCGCATTTCAGACTTCAATTTGGCTTATTCTTTCAGGCTTCTCTTTTGTGTCTCCTTTTTGTGTGTTTCCCGTATTTCATTTTACGTATTTGACTTGCGTCGTTTCGGATTCACCGCTGGTATCTTCGAGATTTTCCGTTCGTCATCGCCTGTGACGTCATCGTCATCCTTCTTGCTGCCGAGCATCTGCGCTATCTTGAAGATCTACCTCCTCGATCTTCGAGTTGGTTAATAATTATAACATTTATTCTTGTTAACCCAATCAAACCGATATTTACTTTTTATTCTGCTTACTTCTGTTTTGATGAGTTGCTGCCATTAACGAGTGGCAAACGCATTGGGCGTTTACCGCGCGGCGCCGTAGCTCCTAGAGCGAGTCAATCATTCATCCCTTTGTGTGCGCCCTACGAACCGTGAGGGTACCCCCAACTGTACCGTAGAGTGTGTTGAGCACGACTGTCATTCGCCTTGATTTATGCACGAGCTCTATCCGCTATTGTGTACGTGATTCTCGTAGTACTGCGCCTGCCATTCACCGCAACTGTAATAAACGTCAGTTATTGTTACACTCTGTTTGATTGGCATATTTGTCTCTGGTTTTTTTATTGCCAATAAAAGTCAAATTGTCTTCAAAGCTAGTGACTAATTCTTTCGCGCGCTTGCCTTTTCTTCCCTTCCCCTCCCGTTAAGATTCGGCGATCAACCGTCGATTGAACCAAGGACGCTACCAGGTCGCCTGGCGCCCAACAGAAACACTCTCCAAAATCCTCCAGATTCGACGTAGACCGCACGCCGTCTCCTACAAGCTAGCTGAGGTCTCAACCCGGGCAGGGATTTAAAGGAGGTGATAGAAGAGATTTAAGTTAGGGCAAGTCCGACAATTAGTAAGAAAGCTCTAGAACAAGCGGTCGTGAAAAGGTTTTGTAACGAAAAATCTACGAAAACTTCGTGAAATCGAAGCCGCTTTGCGGGATTAATGTAGATCTACGTTTTGCTCCGGGTCGCGTAGTGTTTTGGGTAACAAAAACGCGAACAAGCAGCCCATTTTTGGGATTTTAATAAACTTTTCCTACCTCGTGTTCGGGTTCGTTCTTTTCCGCCACAAACATCTGCGAGTGTCGCATCTGGTTGTCCTGAAGACCAACCACAGGACCCTTGACGCCTTCTTCACGGACCAGCCGTTGAGCCGACGCCTCTACCTGGTCGATCGGCGTCATCTTCACCGTTCCGAACGTCAGTGGACAGCTAAGTGGACTGTACTTTTTTTGTTTGTCTACTTAGGCTTTGGGGTGTCCTAGCTAAGCTAAAGGCACAGCATTTTTTTTTATCACTTCATTTTGGGACTTTTGTTCCGGTATCAAGTAACTTCATTACTTTGTTGAGTTTCAATATATTTTTCTGGTGTTACACGGATTGGAGGTAGCGTTGGTTGTTGCGCTCTAGTTGTGGACGCGCTATACGTCCGAATTTGTGAGGCTAGGTCAATCTAGTTAGCCTGTCGGACGACGTAGACCCTGTGGTCATTTTGTGATTGGCGCAGGCGTATAGGGCGTCGTATTATTGTTGAGTTTTCGGTTTTAAAGGCGTGCTGCCGTCCAAGACGCGTAGTGTTTCACTTGTTTATTTGCTTGTGCAAATCTTGGAAGCTTCACTTCACCTTTTTCTGTTAACCTTTTTTGAAATAGTAGAGTCATAATTTGTCATTAGTTTTTTTGTTTAGATTTCTTAACTTCATTTACGTTAACCTCAGTTTATTTTTGTTATATTTATTATGCACTCATTCAATATCAAAGTCACTTAGTTAAATTCAATAATTTGTTTTATTGCTGCTTGGTGGAGAGCCCAACAGTTTATTTTCAGCCTTAGCTACCACAGGCCCCGTTTGAGGGTAGATTTATATATATATTTCATATGGTGAGTGTTGTCTTGCCAGACCGACCACCTGGTGGGTGCAGAAGGTCATTGTGCGATCACGTTGTCTCGTACTCCAACGTCCAAGCCCAACACCTTATTTTCCAGGCACTTTCGTGGTTGTGTGCTCTGTGAACGGACCAACAACTACGTGGCGCCTTGAGTGATGCTAGTGTTTAATAGTGAGCCTCAATACACTCACGACTACCCTGAGCGGAGAGTCGATCTACGTCAAAACTCGGTCATTTAATTTTTGGCGGGACAGAATCACTGCCCCAGTTTTGAACATTATAAATTGGCGCCCAACCGTGTGGGACTTGCCTTGGCTAAAATTAAGCATAACATTTATTGAACTCGATCAATAAAAAAAAGAAAAAAGGATACGTGACCTATATATTTCTTTCCTATTATTACATCACGGTCGTGGATTGGCCCAAGCTTATTTTTCTTTTGTGTTTTATTTTATGTTAAACATTTTTTCTTCACA
The DNA here is from genome assembly GCA_963989225.1 of Dromius quadrimaculatus. Classification (NCBI taxonomy): domain Eukaryota; kingdom Metazoa; phylum Arthropoda; class Insecta; order Coleoptera; family Carabidae; genus Dromius; species Dromius quadrimaculatus. Next base: position 33,442,955 of record OZ022330.1, read on the forward strand.
GTTAGTAATTCAAATAGAACATTGGTTTCTGTTATTACCTGTACTTCTTTTCTTCATTTGTGTTTTCTTTACCATCTTTTTCATATATAGACCATACAGAATCGCTCATCATGGATCCAACACGACTGCAAAAAGACGAATTCATTTATGAACTGGGATTTCGTGGACGGGAGGCAGGTCGTTGGACAATAACGATGTTGAGAGAAGAGCTGAAGAACATAATTCAGACAGAGCATATCGGGGACCTACCCAATATTTCCAGAGAGCCTCTGGAAATAGGCTCGGGGATGAATATATACACCACCCAAATTGTTGCGTTGCAGAGGACCATTGCAGCGTTTCCCGGCAGGCCAAAGTGCCTTGTGTTTGAGCAGATACGTACCCGTCTGCAGCATCTGGCTCTGAGACCAGCGTGTGTGGAAAACAGCAATGATCCAGATTAAAAAGCAGCTGTTGCTCACCTCCAGGAGATTTTAGATAGGGGAGAGGAGAAGTTTCTGGAAAAGTCAAAGGAGTGAGAAGGGAAAAATATGTTTCCACAGGATGAGGCGAGAGAGGAAGCAACAGCTTCCATCGTGAATCCTCCTCAGAAACAGATTCCGGTTGCGAGGTGAGATATTTCCTTTTCAGGCGAGGGTGACGTGCGCATCAATGCGTTTCTGGAAAGGATTAAGGATTTCCAGATATCCAGGCATGTATCAGAGACAGAGCTGTGCGAGTCGATTGACGAACTGCTGCGAGGCTGTGCGCTCATATGGTACCGCTCAATTCGACAAAGGTCAAGGAGTGGACAGAATTTGTCAAACTTGTAAGGAAGGAGTTTGAGCCCTTCGACTACGAGTCTGAGCTGTGGGAGGAGATCAGACATCGTACACAAGGAGCAGAGGAGTCGGTAGATACGTTTGTGGCCTGTATGACCAATCTTTTCGGATGCCTACCTACTCTACCCACCGAACAGCAACAGCTCCAAGTCCTCAGGCGGAGTATGTTGCCTTATCTGATCCAAGGACTGGGATTGGAGGATAGTCCGTCTGTGGAGCGACTCCTGCAAGTTTGCAAAAGGTTAGAGGCAAATAAATTAATGGCAGAAAAATATCAGTCACCTCAAAGCAACAAGAGATCCCTCCTTGAGCCTGACTTGAGCTACCAAGGGCGCAACAGAGCGACACAGATCCACTCAGCCCAGCCTGCAGCTCCAACGACGTCGCGATGACGCACCTACAGCTACTGGAATTGTGGCACTTCAGGGCACCGAGCGCAGCAGTGCACCGCACCGAAAACTATCTTCTGTTTTCGTTGCGGTAAACAGGGTATTCTCAAAGCGGACTGTCCTTGATGTTCGGGAAACGGCAGGCAGAAGCGCTCTTGGGTCGTGAGGCTCTTCTTGCGTTCCTAACGACAAAGCAGATGGAAGACGAGCGTTACCTGGCGATCGTCAACTACGTCATCGCTAACTTTTCTTCGGACCAACGACCATATTTGCAGGTTTCGATCTTTGGGTTGGAGCTCCTGGGATTGTTGGATTCGAGAGCAGCCAGATCGATCCTGGGTATGGACGGTTGGGGGAGGTTGAGTCGGATGGGCGTGAAGGTCGATGCCACGGACGCTCCGATGTGCACCGTAGCTGACGGAAAGCAGTGCATCAGTCTGGGGTCAGTTACGCTCGCGGTGGTGTTGTTGGATCAGTTGGAGCTGGTCGCCTTCTCAGTAAGGGCCTAGTGTGACATTTTCACTGATCCTAGACACCGATTTCTGACGCACCATGGGGATCGTTCTGGACCTCAGAAATGACGTTTGGCAGTTTTCGGCAGTGTCGTGCCTCCAGTCGTCGAGTGACAATCTTCCGTCACTGTACGAGGCACAGAGCGACCAGCTAGAGGGATTTTCTGGCTTGCTCTTGGAAGGAGATGGGAAGTGAGATCGGCTGCACGATGCTTGTCAGCCACAAGATCGCCACTGAGTCGGAGCCAATCAAGCAGCGCTACTATCTGGTTTCTCCGGCACGTCAAAAGGATATACATGGAGAGCTTGATGAGATGTTTAGGGAGGGCATAGTTGAACCATCTTCAAGCCCTTGGGCTTCACCCATTCTATAAGTCACTAGAAAAGACGGAGGATTACGGTTTTGCGTGAACTACCGTAAGCTCAATCAGGTAACGAAGAAGGATGCTTGCCCTATTTCCTACGTTTCTAGCATCCTGCATCGTTTAAAGGGTGCTAAATATCTCAGCTCCCTTGACATCAAATCAGCATACTGGCAGATCCCGATGGCGAGGGATAGTAGAGAGCTGACTGCTTCCACGGTCCCTGGGCGTGAGCTTTTCGAGTTCATCAGAATACCCCATGGCCTGACCAACGCCCCAGCGACCTGGCAACGGCTCATTGACCGGGTTTCAGACCCCGATCTCGAACCACATGTATTCGTCTACCTCGACGATGTGATTGTTGTGTCTGACAGCTTCGAACTGCACCTCGAGCTTCTTGGTAAGATCTTCACTCGAGTGCAGGCAGCTGGACTGACTTTTAGTGGGAAGAATTGCCAGTTCTGTCGCCCTGAGCTGCGATATCTTGGGTACGTGGTGGATCGCTAAGGTCTTCGGGTAGATCCGGAGGAAGTGAGCGCGATTCTGAACATTTCAGCACCCTCTTCTGTATCGGATGTTCGAAGTTTTCTGGGGATGGCGTCCTGGTACAGACGGTTCGTTCAGAACTTCTCCACCATCAGTGCTTCCTTGACAGCGTTATTAAAACAGGGACGCAAGTGGGAGTGGACGAACGAGTGTCAATCCGCATTCCAAGAATTTGAGGAAGTGGGAGTGGACGAACGAGTGTCAATCCGCATTCCAAGAATTTGAGGAATGTCTTGTGACAGCTCCCATTCTTACTTGTCCCGATTTTTCTCGCATCTTCGTTGTTTAGACTGATGCCAGTGAGTTTGGTCTTGGTGCAGTCTTGTCACAGATTTTGACGATGGTGAACGCGTCATTTGCTTCATGAGCCGTTCGCTCAACAAAAACAAGCTGAATTACTCCACGATTGAAAGGGAGTGCCTGGCCGTCGTCTGGGCCCTAGAAAGGCTCCGACCGTACGTGGAGGGTTCACATTTCACCGTTGTGACGGATCACCACTCGCTGGTATGACTGAACAACTTGAAAGACCCTTCAGGGCGATTGTGTCGCTGGGCTGTCAAGCTGCAGCAGCATGATTTCACGATCATCCATTGCAAGGGTGAGGAGCACGTTGTTCCGGACTGTCTGTCTCGTTCTGTACCTGTAGTCGACTCCATGGACACATCTCCAGTCCTCGAGATCGCTGTCGACCCATGGTATGAGCGGATGAAGTCACTCGTCCTTAATATACCTAGGAAGTACTCGTCGTGGTGTATAAATAACGGTGAGCTTCATAAACACGTAGGTTCTCGAACACCAGACCTAGAGGACGAGGACGACCGCTGAAGCAAGTAATCCCTCGAGGACGACGTCCAGAAATCATGCGTCTTGCTCATGATGCCCCTACTTCTGGTCATTCGGGTGTGAACAATACGTATTCTAAGATCAGAAAACGGTATTACTGGCCAACAATGAAGCAGGATGGGGCTACTTACGTTCAGCAGTGCGTAGTGTGCATGGAGCACAAGGTTGAACAAAAGCGCGCACCTGGACTCATGGGTTCTTGTCCTCGGGTGTACAGGCCTTTCTAAATGGTCAGCATCAATATTGTGGGACCCCTTCCACCTACAACAAAACAACACCGTTTTAGTTTAGTCGCTAGCGACTACTTCAGTAAATTCGTACTTACGTTTGCGATGCGTACTGCTACTGCTCATGTTGAAGACGGTGTCTTCCTGATGTTTGGTGTCCCACAATAGCTGATCTGTGACAACGGTGTTCAATTCCAAAGTGGAGAATTCATGGGCTTGTGCGGCAAGTATGGCGTGAAGATGTTGTTTAACGCTCTGTACCATCCCCAGAACAGTCCCGTTGAACAGGTGAATCGTGTGCCGAAAACAATGCTGGCAACATACGTGAAGGACAAGCAAAAGTAATGGGATGTCTACTTACCTTCCGTAAGTTGTGCAGTGCGTACCCTGGTGCACGAAGCAACCGGATTCACGCCATACTTCGTGAACTTCGGTAGACAGCACATCCAGTCAGGCACGAACTATGTGGCAAACGCAGTGAACGCCGACAGAGAGGTTCACTACGACCGCGATGACGTGGAAGAGAAACGGCTCGCGCAGTTCGTGAAAATCTACGCTGAGGTACGTAAACGCTTGGATTTGGCTCAAGCAAGGGCACGGGAACATTATAATTCACGGCGTCGACCCGTCGAGTACTGCATTGGACAGCAGGTGTGGCGTCGTAACTTTAAATTGTCAAACGCTGCGGAAGGTTACGCCAGTAAGTTGGCAGCGAAGTTTGTAGGCCCTTATACCATGAAGACAAAATTATCTACCACGGTCTACGAGCTACAAGACACAGAGGGTAAGCATGCAGGTAACTGGCATGTGAAAGACCTGAAGGCAGCACCGATGAATGACCCTGCAACGCAAAACAATTAATAATTCATGTTTGGCTATGTTCACTATTGTTTCTATTTCTTTTCTCTATGTATTTGATCTATTGTGCCTTCATTTCTTTACTCTATGTGCTATCGTGTTTGAGATGAAATTCTTGTGGAATTTCATCTCACGGAAGTAAAAGGAGGATTTGTTACGCTCTCATTTCGCACCTTGTTCCTATTTCTCCATTTTCCATATTCTAGTTTTTTGATCCATTCCTTCTTGCTACAATTTAAACTTATTAACACTATTATTACAGATAGATAAAACATTCCACTCACCTTACACTTGTTGTTAATATTTAACACATTGCTAATTAATGACGTATTTTGGTTTCGTATTCCTTAATTCACGTAGTTGCTGCAAGATGCCAGAAGTTGACAAGGCACTCTTTCAGAATTGAAATCATTTCATTTAAAAATCAAAGTTACATTACAATATCACTTAATAAAACTCATCCACACAGTGAAATATGTATAAAAAAAATCCTGATTCACTTTTCCATCTTGCTTCCAACTTTTCTTCTGTACACTCCCCCTTAATTAGCTGAAACCAATGACATTCAGAATAAGTTGAGTAAAAACGGTTTTTTATCGATTAAGAATGAGAAGAGATTCAAGTTAAGGCAAGTCCGGCAATTAGTAGGAAAGTTCTAGAACAAGCGGTCGTGAAAAAGTTTTGTAACGAAAAATCTACGAGAATTTCGTGAAATCGAAGCCGCTTTGCGAGAATTATGTAGATCGACGTTTTGCTTCGGGTCGCGTAGTGTTTTGGGTAGCAAAAACGCGAACAAGCAGCCCATTTTGGGGATTTTAATAAACTTTTCCTACCTCGTGTTCGGGTTCGTTCTTTTCCACCACGAACATCTGCGAGTGTCGCATCCGGTTGTCCTGAAGACCAACCACAGGACCCTAACCTTGACGCCTTCTGCACGGACCAGCCGTTGAACCGATGCCTTCACTAGGTCGGTCGTCATCATCTTCACCGTTCCGGACGTCAGTGGGCAGCTAAGTGGACTGTACTTATTTTGTTTGCCCACTTTGGCTTTGGGGTGCCCTAGCTGAGCTAGAGGCACAGCATTTTTTTTATCACTTCACCTAGGGACTTTTGTTCTGGTATCAAGTAACTTCATCACTTTGTTTAGTTTCAATATATTTTTCTGGTGTTACACGGATTGAAGGTAGCGTTGGTTGTTGCGCTCTAGTTGTGGACGCGCTATACGCCCGATTTTGTAAGGCTAGGTCAATCTAGTTAGCCTGTTGGACGACTCAGACCCAATGGTCATTTTGTGATTGGCGCAGGCGTATAGGGCGTCGTATTATTGTTGAGTTTTCTGTTTTGAGGACGTGCTGCCGTCCAAGACGCGTAGAATTTTACCAGTTTATTTGCTTGTGCAAATCTTGGAAGCTTCACTCACCCTTTTCTGTTCACCTTTTTTGAAATAGTAGAGTCATAATTTATCATTAGTTTTTTTGTTAAGATTTCTCAACTTCATTTACGTTAACCTCAGTTTTTTTTGTCATATTTATTATGCACTTATTCAATATTAAAGCCACTTAGTTAAATTCAATTATTTGTTTTATTGTTGCTTGGTGGAGAACCCAACAGTTTATTTTCAGCCTTAGCTACCACAGGCCCCGTTTGAGGGTAGATTTATATATATTTCATATGGTGAGTGTTGTCTTGCCAGACCGACCACCTGGTGGGTGCAGAAGGTCATTGTGCGATCACGTTGTCTCGTACTCCAACGTCCAAGCCCAACACCTTATTTTCCAGGCACTTTCGTGGTTGTGTGCTCTGTGGACAAACCAACAACTACGTGGCGCCTCCAGTAAGGCTGGTGTTTAATAGTGAGCCTCAATACACTCACGACTACCCTGAGCGGAGAGTCGATTCACGTCAAAACTTGGTCATTTAATTTTTGGCGGGGCAAAATCGCTGCCCCAGTTTTGAACATTACAAGGTCACATTATTATTTATTTGAATTCGCCGCAACTGTAATCCTAGTTAGTAATGACAAGGTCGAAGTTCAATTGTCGGACATGATTGACAGGCTATGGTCACTAGATATTTGGTGGTTGCCAGGCAACAATTGTTAAACAATTGAATGTTGGCCCATTGTCGGCTTAGTTATATTTGAGCGTTAGCTAGGAGAGGGAGTCGGTCAGTGAGTCATTCAGTAATTAAGTACGAGTAACAGGAAGTGACATTGTGTTCGTACGTGTTCATGAATGAAATATTTGTATCGCAACCTGAGATTACAAATTATTCAGAATAAATTTGTGACAAATTGGTGTCAAGAGGTGAGATCCTGGAAAATTGTTTCAAAATAATTTTGGATCCGGAGGACGAAGAGTTGACTTAGTTGCAGTGTTGTGAAGTATTTTGAATTAAGTGAGGACTATTGTAAATGCCCAAGACAAGAAGCATGCCACCAGCGAGATACAAGATCAGCTGAAAATTATGATGGAGCTCATTGTGACGTCGGCAGCTGAACAAAAGCCTTCGGTATCTGAACTAAAAGCGATTTCTGCGGAACAGATGGCACCCAAGGAGAAGAAAATGTCTGACTCTACGCACCTAGGGACAGCAAGGTATAAAAGCGGTCATAGCGAAGCAGGTGCAGTCCATGGAAGGGAAGATAGCCGAATCTTCGGAACGTATGAAGACCATGGAGAAGAAGATGACTGAATCTACGGAAGGTTCAAAGGCCATGGAGAAGAAGATGGCTGAAACAAAGTATTTCTGTTGAACTGAAAGTGGCGATAGCTGAAGAGATGCAAGCAGTGAACAGCGCTGTAGCCGGAGAGGTGAAAATAGTTGGAGAATCAACAGAAGAAATGGCTACAGAGTTGAAGAAGATTTCAGAGCAGTACGAAAGTAGGACGAGCAAGATTCAAGAGATAGATGAGGATCTTATAGGGGTGAAGCATCATGTCGTGCAAGTCGAAAATCAAATGAAGCAAGTTGAACGTGTGCTGGAAGCCAAATTGGACTCTATTGTCACCAGGAAAATGCAGAGCCCTACGGATAGAAAATGTTTCAGCATCTACACCAAAAGAGACTACATCCAATTTTACCCTAAAAACCAACGTCGTTCGATAGCAAGACATTCTGGGATGAGTATTTTGCTCAAGTTAAGCTCATTTCAAAGAATAATAGCTGGAATATGGAGCAGAGAGCTATTTTTTTAGCCGGAATGCTTCGGAATTCAGCATTAGCAGTGCTCTCGGGACTATGCGAACAAGAACGCCTAGATTATGGGAAAATGACGTCTGAATTAAGACTACGCTTCAGGGAGGAGCACATGAAAGAATTATTTCATGGACAGCTACAAAACTCCACACAGCTGCATGAGGAGGATTTGACTACGTTTGCGTATGCTGTGTAGAGTTTGGCTCGGAAAGCTTTTGCAAATTGTCCTGGCTCAACACAGGAATACGTAGCAGTCAGACAATTTATGGACGGCATCAGCGACGATGAGATTGGGCGAGTTGTCTGATTGGCGAACCCGAAGACGGTGAGAGGAGCGCTAACGGAAGCCCTGGAAATTGAGGCAGCCACGAAGGCGTCAAAACTAGCGAAAAGAGTGAGGTGGCTTGAGAGCAATGAAGAAGAGCTTGAGGTGAAGAGGACCATGATCTATACAGGGAATCGCCTCGATTTTTCCGACCCCACCTGGACAGAGAAGAAGAATGAGATGTTGGCAGTGTGAGAAGGAGAACCATCTTCGCGCAGATTGTCGTGCCAAGCGAACCATCGATTGTGGCACGAACACGTCGCTGGAAAACTAAATTTAGCCAGTTTTGGGGGGGTGGCAGAGGCTGACTGTATCTCCAATCGAGAGCCCCAAGATCATCAATCTCCATGTACTCAAAATAGGAAGTAGTCCAGCTGTAGAAGGTTTCGTGGGGAATGTACCATGTAGGATGCTGCTGGATACCGGGGCGAATGTCAGCATTGTTCATCCAGGGGTTTTTGCAAAGATAAGACAAATTCCAAGAGAACGTACCCAGAATCAGCGGACATTACTTAAAATAGCAAATGGGGAAAGAATACCAGTATTCAGTGTGGAGGAAATTGAATTCACAAAGAAGAAACATCAAGCTCTCATAGCTGCAACCGTGGATGAATGCATTTTGGGCGTCGAGTTTCTGTGAGATCTTGGTTGTGTCTTAGATTTAAATGGTGATGCCCTACGAATTGGTAATGAAGAAGAAGTACCTTTCTATTGTCGACGTATGGAAATAGGAGTGACGGATGTTGTTGCTCCGGAGAATTTCCTGGTACCTTCACGCTCAGAAAAGGTGGCTCCAATCAAGTTAGACAACGTTTCAGGAGGAATAACGTATTCCTTTGAGCCTGACAGGACTCTAAGCTGGAATGAATCTGTTATACTAGCCAGAACTCTAGTAAAATCTTCACGACTGGTAGTTAGAATTCTGAACGCTTTGGATTGTTCAGTTCGTATCAAAAAAGGAACACCGTCAGGTAGATAAAAGTTCGTAGCATTGATTCGTAGTCCAGTCAAAATAGACATTTACCCTTGCATAAATTCCCAAGAAGCTGAAAATTGACATGAATGTTAGGGATACCATTATAATGAAAATGTAAAAAGTCCTTGATGATCCCGTGTGTGCAAAAAATTTTATGCAAGATCAAAGTTCGCAAAAATGGGTTTTTTGAACTTTTTAGCGGAACGATCAGTTTTATGATATAAATAGCTAGATACAAATTGTAGATCTTTCAATTCTCTAGAAAAATAGTCCTCACCTCTTTATCCCTAAGATCCACTATTTCTGAGAAAAAGCCATTCCAAAGTTATATTCTCCACTTATGCACATGTTGCCACGCCATCTATGAGGTAGTGTACTTGGCGCGTATTTTTCAATGTGGTTTGCCCGGTAGGCCTACTCTATGGTCTTCTTATTGAAGTTCAATATAATATTAGGTCTTCTTATTCAACTTCTTTATCTTCATCTTCCTGAGTTGACGTAAATTGCTCAAATAGCGATACAACAGTTGTTTCACCGTCGATATAAGGATTATCTTCTGTTGAAGATTTAGTATTTGAACACGATCAGCTTTGACAGCTGGTGCAGTTGTGCATGCTTGTGAACAAAGTCATCTTACTTTCTTGCAGCCGCATTTCGAATTATACTCTTTTCTGTAGCTATAAAAAAACGTATTAAGGAACTTTTCTAGTGCAGCTAGAAGTAGAGAATACATTATTAATTAGCTTCCAACACCATTCTTCTAGGTCCAGTTGAACCTGCTTATATATTTGATAAAAATGTTGATGAGCAGAATCCGAGGTAAGCAGAAGACAAGCTAATTGAACACGTTTTTTATTAGGTGTATGTTTTGCAAAAGATACGAAACGTAACTTATCAATGCAAGTAATTTAAAGTAAGTGAAAGACGGACACTGCTACGTTGACAAATGAACAGCAGACAGATTTTGCTCTGGGTTTATTTTCATTTCATATTCTTAGAATTATCGTTCAATATTAATGTAGGAGTACTAGTTACGCAGACTAATAGTTGTACCTATATTATATGTCCATAATGTACATAGGCAGCGGGTCATGCATATTATTGAGAAAATAATTCTAGAATGGCTTTTTCTCAGAAATGGTGAGTCTTAGGAAAAAGAGAGTAGAGATTATTTTTGTAGAGAATTAAAGGATCTACAATTTTTGTCAGAACTATTTTCATCATTTAATCAGCTTAAAACCCCAGAAAACCCATTTTTGCCAGCTTTGATCTCGTATAAAATTTCTGCACACATGGGATCGATAGGGACTTTCGACAACTTCATAATAATGGTATCCCTAACGTTCATGTGAATTTTCAGCTTCTTGGGAATTTATGCGAGGGTACTTCTATTTTTAGGGCTAACTTGACTGGACTATCGTAAGATTGAAGAAACAATTTATCAAGAAGACCCCATTTTCAAGAGAACTGTGTTACAAAGTTCAAGATTTGTTCAACGGAAGCAGCACTCACCTAACAGAAGAACAGAAGAAGAAGCTATGCGATCTGCTGCTGGAATATCACAGAATCTTTCCTAAGGATTCAAGTGATTTTGGGCGCACACATCTAGTTCAGCATAAAATCGATGTTGGAGATGCACAGTCGATAGAACAGCCCCCAAGGCGAATACCATGTAACCTGAATTGACGGTGTTCAAGAACTGGTAGCCGACATGCAGAAGAGAGGAGTCATTGAGCCATCGACAACTCCTTGGGCCTCTCCAATTGTTTTGGTAAAGAAGAAAGATGGTTCTATTTGGTTTTGTGTGGATTACCGGAAATTGAATGAGGTGACAAAGAGAGACCCATATCCCCAGCCAAGGATCAATGACACCCTCGATGCTGTTGGAAGTTCAAAATGGTTTTCTACCTTAGACTTGCAGAGTGGATACTGGCAAGTTGAAATGAACGAGAAAGATAAGGAGAAGACAGCATTCACGTCCTGTGCGGGTCTATGGCAATTCACAGTCATACCTTTTGGACTCTGCAATGCTCCAAGTACGTTTGAGTGATTGATGGAGAGAGTGCTACAGGGGTTGTCATGAAAAACTGCACTTGTCTACCTTGATGATGTAATAGTTCATGGGAGAGACATTGAAGAAGAAATGACCTGACTGAGACAAGTGTTCCATCGGTTGAAAGAAGTCAACTTGAAATTGATCCCAAAGAAATGTCACTTGTTCCAGAAGACAGTCAAATATTTGGGACATGTGTTGTCCAGTGAAAAAGTACAAACAGATCCAGAGGAAACTGAAGCTGTGAAAACTTGGAAAATCCTCAGCAGCATCTACGAACTAAGAAGCTCTCTTGGGTTGGCCAGTTATTATCGCCGATTTGTTGAGAACTTTTCAATGATTGTCAAACTGCTGTTTGCTTTAACAGAAAATAATCGGAAATTTGAGTGGAACGCAACGGTGAGAGTCAAGAATCTTTTGAAGAACTGAAGGATGCTCTTACAACGTCTCCAGTGCTGGCTCATCCAAACAAAGAAGGCAAAATCTACTTGGATACGGACTCTAGTTATTTCGGAATTGAAGCTGTTCTCTCTCAAGAACAAGACGGCGTTGAGAAAGTGATTGGCTATTACAGCGAAATTCCACATGAAGCCCAGAAGAACTGATGCGTTACAAGAAAAGAGCTCTATGCTGTAATCAAATCGGTTGAGAATTCTCACAGCTTACTATATGGCCGGAAATTTATCGTCAGAACGGACCATTCAGCGCTGCAGTGGCTGATGAAATTCAAAAATCCTGAGGGACGAACTGTTCGTTGGTCGGGACATCTGCAGACTTATGATTTTGAAATACGTCACAGACCTGGAAAAGTTTATGCTAATGCGGATTTCTTGTTCCATCGACCGTGGGACGATGATTGTAATAACTGTTGTGAGCAAGAGGAACGTAAACGATCCGTAAACATCACTGGAGTGGAAGAATTTGAGCAAGATGAATCCGTATTATCGATGCACGAAGTGCAACGAAATCAACTGAATGATTCTGTACTGAAGCCGATCATAGAGTGGGTAAAGACCGGTCAGAAGCCCAGTGTTCAGGAAACATCAGCTATGGATCCGATCATTAAGGCCTATTTGGCACAATGGAATTCTCTGATAGTCATAAATGACTTACTATACCGACTATGGGAGAGCTCCGATGAGAAAATAACAAAAGAGAAACTGGTAGTGCCGAAAAATTTGAATGAGCGAATTTTGGAACAATTGCTTGACGGTAACAGCGGTGGACATTTTGGCATCAAGAAAACACTCTATAAAGTCCGCGAACGTTTTTACTGGGTTGGTAGTCGAGAAGATGTAGAGCAATATTGCAAGACTTGTGAACGCTGTAACTCAAGGAAGGGGCCCGCCACTCGGAAGCGCGCTAAGATGCAGCAGTACAACGTGGACTCTCCGTTTGAGAGGATTGCAGTGGACATACTTGGACCTTTGCCTATTACTGAACGGGGAAACAAGTAATTGGTTGTTGTCATGGACTATTTCACCAAGTGGCCGGAAGTAATACCAGTAAGAAATCAGGAGGCTGAAACAGTTGCGAAAGCCCTTATTGAGAATGTGATTCTAAGATTCGGGATGCCGTTAGAGTTACACTCTGATCAAGGCAGGAATTTTGAGTCTAAACTCTTCAAATGTGTAATGAAGATTTTGAGTATTAGCAAAACAAGAACTACAGCGCTACATCCACAGTCTGGTGGCAAGGTGGAACGTTCCAAAAAAACAATTTTGGATTATCTGTCAAATTTCGTCAACGAGCACCAATGTGATTGGGATGAGAAGTTCCATCTGTGCCTACTAGCGTACAGGTCGGCAGTCAATGAATATACTCAATACACTTCAGCCAAGTTTATGATAGGTCGAGAGCTGCGGTTACCAGTTGATCTGGTTGCTGGACATCCACCTGAAGACAACGAGCGACAGTTGCCGGAATGGGTCAGCCATCTTCAGAACAACTTGTGGAGCGTCCATGAAGTTGCACGGAAGAACATACAAGCTACTAGCGATAGAATGAAGGCCTGATATGACCTGCAAGCAAACGGTGTCAACTCTCAGCAAGATGATACGGTGTGGTTCCATAACCCCAGGAGAAGAAGAAGAGAGTGTCCCAAATTGCAGAGAGACTGGGAGGGATCATACGAGGTCATAAAATGCCTAAACGACGTTGTATTCCAGATACGGAGGGGCAGAGACGGAAAACCGGAAGTCGTCCATGGGAACAGCTTGTGGCCGTACCAAGGACGAGATTCTGAGTTCGCCGAGGACGACGAACCATAAGGGAGCAGAATTGTCACTAATATGAAATATTTGTAGTAATAAGGTAACATAATCATTCATTTGAATTTGCTGTAACTGTAATCTTAGTTAGTACTGACAAGGTCGATGTTCAATTGTCAGGGATGGTTGACAAGCTTTTTGGTGGTTGCCAGGCAACAATTGTTGAACAATTGAATGTTGGTCCATTGTCGGCTTAGGTATATAAGAGCTAGGAGAGGGAGTCAGTCAGTGAGTCATTCAGTGATCAATTACGAGTAACAGTGAGTGATATTGTGTTCATACGTGTTTATAAATTGAATATGTGTACTGCAACCTGAAATTACAAATTATTCAAAATGAATTTGTGACAGTATCATTATGGTAGATAATCTTTTTTTGCCAAATGATTTCAAAAGTATAGCTTTATTGATAGTTTACAGCCTATATAGTGTCACTTTTACTGCCCAGGCAGTGAAAATGTCGTTTCCACAGCAATCGTCGAGCAGACGCATAACAATTTTTTAATACTCCCATAGACACCTGTATATGAGTTCCAAAAGATTTTTTGAAGGGAAAATAGTCATTTATTACACCATAAATAGTTGAAGTATTATCGAATATTTTTGTGGTGCTATCACGAATGTTTATTGTGCTTGCGTTTGAATACCACGAGTATGCAGCACTAGTGGTATTCACAAGCACAATGAACATGAGTGATTGCACCACATAAATAGTCTATAATACTTTAACTACAAATGGTATATGGAGAACTATTCCAGGAGTCAAACCATTTTCCCAAATCAGTTTTCTATGAATCTAGTAACAACTCACGTAATTTTTATAGGAACGAGTGGACAAACTTCTGTCAAACTGAAAAACTTGAATTTCATGCATTTTCTTTGACGAATAATAGAGAAATATATTGCGTCTTGATATGGAACCTAGTTCAGAAAGGTTTTGTGATAGATCAGAAGATAAAAGTGATAAAGATGCTCAGAAAAATATTCCATTAAATACGAAGAAAGCACAAATTGGAGGTATCCACATCTTTGAGTAAAATACCCACTCTGACCACTAGTGTTATACCCGATAGTATTTCTACACGTCCAAATACCCACTGATATGCACCGTTTCTATGGCGATTCAGCATTGTTAACCTTGTTATAAATACTACGAATGGAATAGTCACAAGAAGTGATCATTAGAGAATATATCATGTTAACCAAACTATGTACGAATCAAAATGCTTTTTGCTTGAAAATACTGCTAGGGGCAATTCTCTTCCACCTTTCTTGGCAAATTTGTTCATGTTCCATTCAGAAAAACAATTAGCACACAAAATTGTAGATTTTCCACCATATTGATAAGAAATGGATCTGTCATAGAATTTGACATCTATAGAAAACTGACGCATACAGAAAATTATGAACATAATTCATCTTATACATCACACAATAATAGAGAAGGTTCATAACATTCCCCTATGAAGTTGTCATGAAGTACAATTCAATGTAGCTAACCATACAAAATACTAACTCAGTCACATCACTTGTCACAATGTTCGTGACCAATATTTTGTGTATAACTATTATTGTGACGATGAACTTTGGAAAATCTGATATAACAAATTTCTATATATATATGTGTAAGCATAGAAACAATTTATTAAATTTTGATTTATCCCCTCTGGATGATATCCTTTTGGAATGTATTCAGTGTATTATTTTGTTAACCTCTGTTGAAATATTATGAGTCATTGTTTCTTTAATAGTTTCTAGTTTTTAACTCCGCCTACATCTCAACTTAAGGCTGATTCGTCACTAATCATTCTGTTTGTATCACCTTCAAGAGTATAAGTTCTGTAATTGCTTGTTGAAACATTGAGTACTCTGATGATGATATGTATTTTACAATGATATCCAAGACATTTGATTACATTCTTTATTGAACAAGATACATAAAAAAAGAGCATGAACTGTGACATATGAATTGACCGAAGGTACACATTTAACTGAACTCATCTGAACGTATCATGCTTGAATCTGCACTATCAAAACACCCGAACACTCCAACCCCGTACACATTAGACACAAATACACTACAACTCTTCCCCTTATAATTTCTTCACCACTTGAAGTCGCTTTGAACGCCTCAATTCTACATCCGCATCTTTCCTAAACCTTATTAACTGATCCACATGTCTTTTCCACACTCGGCCGCGCCCCACATCTACCTCGTAAGTAACTGGTGATAATTGTTTTGTGATTCTGCCTTCAGTTCGCTTTTCACTTCGTACAGAAAAATCATCCACCATCACGCTATCTCCGATTTCGAACTTTTCCTTACGCAAACCTCCTCGCGCTACGATTTGTGCAGTTTGCTTTAGAGCAACGGCGTTCTCTGCCTGTGGTCTCAGCAAATCAAACCTTGTTCTCAATTCCCGCTTCATGACCAACCATGCCGGAGAGCGACCCGTGGTACAATGTTCAGTAGCCCGATAATCAAACAAAAACAAATTAACTGCATAATCTACCGTCTTACCGCTCTTTACAATCTTAGCTACTCTGTCTTTGAATGTCTCCACAAAATTTTCAGCAGCTCCGTTTGTTGCCGGGTGGTGGGGTGCTGTGAAACCTTGCTTTATTCCGTTTCTTTTAGCAAATTCTCTAAATTCAGTGCTGGTGAACTGGCTACCATTGTCCGTCACTATATGTTTAGGCAATCCTAATCGCGCGAATACTTTACCAAGCTCGTTTATTACTCGCGACGTTTGCGTACATGTATTCATATTAATAACCTCCGGCCATTTGGAATGCGCATCGACAATTATCATAAACATGTGGCCGTAGAAAGGCCCTAAGAAATCGCAATGAACCCTAATCCAGCATTTGTCCGGCCAAGGCCAAGGTGTGAGTGGGGCAGCTGTTGGTCTCTTTCTCTCCCTAACGCAAATACCGCATGACGCTGACATGCTCTCAATATTCCTATCTATACCGGGCCACCATACGTACGACCTCCCAATCATCTTCATTTTTACTACTCCAAAATGCGAGCTATGAAGTTCCTTTAGGACTTGAGCCCTCAATGATTCTGGAATCACTACTCGATTGCCCCAAAGGATATATCCTTTCTCTGTTATCAGCTTGTCTTTTCTTGTCAAAAACGCTTTTTAGGTATCCGGGAGGTTGTTAGCTGGTGGCCAGCTAGAGTGCACATAAAACAGCACTTTGTTTAACACTTTATCCTTTTGTGTCTCTCTAGCTATTGTGACCGCGTCTATGGTTTCGAGTGCTTCGCTAACATAATTAATCGTACCGTATTCATCGTCAAAGATTGGAATTTTATCGGGAATAGGCAATCGTGATAGTGCGTCACAATTTCCGTTATCGCTAGATCTAATATATTCGATTCTGTTAGTAAATCTAGACAAATAATATGCATAGCGTTGCAGTCTGCTAGTGGTTGTCAGTGAAATTTCCTGTTTAGGGCCGAAAATAAAAGTAAGCATTTTCAGGTTCTCCAAATTATGTTCTGCCCATAAACAGAATTGAAAAATTTTTTGAACCCAAATATTATAGCGCTGGCTTTTTTGTCTATAGGAGCCCTATGCCGTTCTTTCTCTGGAATTATTTTAGATGCGAAAGCTATTGGTCTTTCTAACCCATCTTTATATTTGTGAGACAAAACCGCTGACAACCCGTAGTCTGATGCATCGCACGCTAAAACGATTTGCTCTCCTGGATCATAGTGCGCGAGCACTCTCGGTGAAATTATTTCTGTTTTCACCCATTTAAACGCTTTTTCGCATTCAACATTCCACTGAAATTTCGGTTGTTTCCCACAATCGTACAGTGGTTTCAATTTCTCAGAACGATTTGGTAAAAATCTTGCATAATATGTAATAAAGCCGAGAAAAGAACTTAATTGTTTGAAATTAGATGGCTGAGAGGCTTCTACTACGGCCTTTATTTTGTCTTTGGCTTTATGTAGCCCGTTTTTGTCAATTACGTAACCTAACACGTCTAACCGATCTTTGAATGAATCGCATTTTTCTAGATTTGCTTTGAAACCAAACTGTTCTAGACGCGCGCAAACTGTGAGTAGAGTATTCAAATGCGCTTTCTCATTGTTTTCGGTGATAAAAATGTTATCTAAGTATGCAATGCATCCCGCAATTCCTGCCAAACAATGTTCGATTATTCTTTGAAAACCTCCAGATCCCGATGCTATTCCTTCTGTCAATTTAGTGTACCGATATAGTCCTTTATGTGTTATAATCGTAAGTACATCGCGCGATGTTTCGTCCACCGTAATCTGCATATATGCGTGTTTTAGATCAATTTGCGAAAATGTTTTTCCGTTACTTAAAGCCGCGAAAATTTCGTCGATCAATGGCAACGGATGCCTATCTATTACAAGTTGTGGATTAACCGTTACTTTGAAATTACCGCAGATTCTCACTGAACCATCTTTTTTTATGATCGGTACAATCGGCGTCGCCCACTCACTTACGTCTATCTTTTCTAAATGCCCTAATGATGTTAACCGTTCTATTTCCTGTTCAACTTTTGGTATTAGCGTGAACGGAAATTCTCTTGCTTTCATCGCGACTGGCTGTGCGTTTCCTTTCAACACAAGTTTGATGGCGCCTTTATTATATCTACCTACACCGGTACCAAAAAGCACCGAGAATTCACTTTTCAACTTCTTCGATACTTCGTTTGTCACTACATAAATAATATTACCGTTGCCTGCATCTTTCGACCCAAGACTGAGCGGCCACAGCCCCAGCGCTTTAAGCCACTGGCGCCCTATCAAAGTCGGTCCTGGGCGCGTCATTATTATCAAATCTAACTTAGCCCGTTTGCCGTTTACCTCTATAGGCAAATCTCTAATAATTCCATCGTGATCAAACAGCACCCCACCATAGGCATTGAACGTCTTTTTCAATTTCTCAATATGCAATTCGGGAAAGAGTTTATCTTTTGTCGCTTTAGACATGGCTGCAATATATGCGCCTGTATCAACTTCCATTGTTACGTTCACGTTATTAATTTTGACTTTCAATGCCATTGGTTCGACTTTTATATTATTAATTAAATCTTTAACGTTACCGATCACTGCTTCAGCCGTGTTGTTGCTGCCGTCGATCATTAGAAATTCGTTACCATAGCTATCCTCTTCCTCCGCTGCCTGCTCTTCACCTGTCTCGACCATCTGAACTTGACTTGACCGACATGCTGCTTCTATATGGCCTCGCCTTTGACATTTCGCGCATGTTTGGAATCGGTGGAGACAGTGTTTGGCCAAATGATTCGGCCCTCCACAGCAATAACAATTCCTCTGCGCCGCTGCCGATTGTTGGTTCCGATTTCCTACGGTTCGCTTACCTTGATACCGGCCTCTTCCTCGGTTACTGCTGCCCTGTGACGGTTATACTCTCCAGCTTGGGCCATCGCGAAGCACGTTCACATCTGAGCTGGTTGATGATTGATTGATTTCTGTGGCTGTCGCGTTTCTCTCGGCTGCTTCTGTTGCGGTTGCCAGTTTGAAAGCGCTGTCATATGTCAAGTTCTCTTCTCGGAACAAAATAGCCTCTACAGCATGATCTCGCAATCCGCAAACTAGTTGGTCGCGTAGCGCTGTCTCTAAATCAGTGAAATTACAATGCGCTGACGCGTCTTTCAACCTTGCGACGAGATCTGCTATGGTTTCGGTTGGTCCTTGTTGTACTTGTTGGAGCTTACATCTTTCCATGGTTTCCGATGGCTTTGGGCAAAGATGGTCCTTCACTAATTTTACCAATTCAGCAAACGTTTTTTCCTTCGGTTTTGTAGGCGCGCACAAGTTTTTCACTAATTTATATGTCTCCGCACTTATCTTCGTCAGTAGCACTGCTACGTGATTATCGTCTTCAATATCATTTGCTACAAAGTATAGTTCAAGTCTTTCTGTATATAATTCCCAATCGTCTTCGCCAAGGTGAAATTCTAAACTATTTTTCTTTGTAGCCATGTCAATGCGTTCGCGTAGCACAAGTTTTCTTTTCGTGTTTACACTCAATTCACAATCTTCGTTACTACTATTATCTTCTTGTTCACGTTTGCTTTTAATGTACTGCGATAAAGTTTTCCGTAAAATGTCTATACTTTTGGCACTATCGAAAGTAAAATTACTATCCAACTCCGCGCACTTAGTCAGCACATCAAGTAATTGTATTTTGCAGAGCCCGTGAATCCACGAAGTAGATGAAAAATCTATCACGGTCGCTGATGGTTTGATATCTTTTCCTGCACCGGACATTTGTCACATTTACAATTATAACATAGTTTCACCACTCATTTGAAGTTGCACAATGTGAGCTCGCGTTTCCTCGTCGCCAATTGTTATGTATTTTACAATGATATCCAAGACATTTGATTACATTCTTTATTGAACAAGATACACAAAAAAAGAGCATGAACTGTGACATACGAATTGACCGAAGGTACAAATTTAACTGAACTCATCTGAACGTATCATGCTTGAATCTGCACTACCAAAACACCCGAACACTCCGACCCCGTACACATTAGACACAAATACACTACAGCTTTGCTATCGAAATATAGGTACTCAAGTTTATAAATTAAAGAGTGAAGAAAACGCTTTTTTTGTGTTTTTCATTGTGTTGTATATTCACGTATCTCTATGCAATAATGTCTGATGTATGACTGAAAAATTCCCACATTTGAAACAAAATACTAGTATCATAGAAAATATTATGATTATATGTTATTTTTAGGAGTTAAAGTGTTATTATTGACCTTTATTTATTACAAAAATTCAAATCAGGATCATTATGCGTAGAGTATACAACAATTCTCTACCCCTTGATAATTTGCATTCAAATGGAGTAAATATAATGTTCTATACGTCTTTTTTTTTCAGAATTGATCTTTCTCCCATTGATTCTGTTGGAGCTATGACATGAATCATCATAGTAAATATCTTTAACATTCATAAAGGCCTGATTATAATAGATGCAAACTTAAGTTTTTAACTTATGATGCAGGATGTGTTATTTTATTTTCAACAGCTTGGTTCATGACCAAACGTCAAAAATTCAAGAACTTGTCAGGGATAGATCTAGAAAATGATTCTCAAATTGCTTGACAGTAGGATGATTCTGTCATGTTTTCAAACATCCTTCTAAAATATGAGACAATTATTACACAGAAGGAGTTACCATGGAATGTAACATAATTTCATGTCATTTCTCACTTGGAATACTTATCTAATTTATCAGCTATGTATTTCCACGAGTTTTCATAATATAATTTATTTTTATAGCCCACGTTACATTTGTTATATAAATGCGGAAATATTCCAACAAGTAAAATCAACTATATTTCAAAATCACTCATTTCAAACAGCAGTATAAACTTTGTGATGTGAAGACAAAATGTCAAATATGTCTACTTAAATGCAAAAATAAATGCAACGCATACACGTGATACAATTCTCGCTCGCTATTTGTTAGGAATAAGCTGTATGAGGGTAATCTTGAAATTTGATGAGTTTTACGTTTCAGCAAAAGTTAAAATCATATTTCGTGTCATTATAAGCTTCAATATGAAAATGCGTATGGTTCAATTTTAAACACTACAGAATAAATCACCGGTTACATCCATCATAAACCAGCCTTAATATTCGTTCCAGAAAACAAAAAAGTAGATATACACTTTTATAGGAGTAGTGGATAATACTGACTGTTAGATAATATGAAGAAAACGAAATGTGGGAGTGAACATGAGGGACAAAATAACGAAGGTAAATTAACAGTGTACTCACAATAAAATTAAAGTGTGTATGTGTTGACATCTGTGTGTAATAATGAGTTAATTGAAAGTCGGAGTAATGAAAATGAGGAAAACAAACATGTTTTCGGTCACAAATTTCAAAATAAAATATTTAAAAAGCTTTGCTTGGCAACAACTGACCGTTATGAAAGACCAAAACTAAGTGCTTGTTGAATAAGGTGTTTGCCCGCTCAATGCGGAAAAGCAGAATCACACAGGTCGATAACAGTCAGTTGATGAAGTCAACCATTGGATAAGAGTCACATCACGATATCAAGGGATGCAAACCATAAAAGAAAAAATCAAAAAACCAGCAAACGGTCCCGTGTATGTAGTAACATTCTGTGGGGAATGCTTAAGCAGAGCATCCCTTTAGTTCAAGTTACGTGCCAGTAATTTTCCCGTTACAACATGTAAGACTACTTATTTAGAAACCGCCTTAATCAGTGCCCGACGAAGGAGAGCTAAGTTCCTACAATTTATTTGGAGCCAATTATATCTCTTCCTAACGATTTTAACTCTTTTCGAGATTTGATCGCGCAATAAAAAGAAAACAAAACATACAAAACAATATGAAACGGAGCTTTTTCACATCTGCCTCTAAAACAACATTCGACTTTGATGTCATCATGCCAAAATAGGACAAAAAAGGTAATCACATCGACTTTTTGAAGATTGTCGAAGACAATTTGGCTCCAACTGTATTTATATGCAATCTACAGCGGGGTGGGAATATTTGTGAGGCGGGAACACAAGAAATCATTTCAGGAGAGATTCTAGAAGCAGGGCATATACAACAATAAAACAATAAAAGTTGTTAGGAATCAATTACTTCTGCCAATAAAATAATTGGACATAATTTTCTTGACGATGATACCTTGCTCCTTGAGTGTCGTAATGGATTTTATGGATTCAGTACCATTGAAACCGATAAGGACCTGATTGACTTGGCAGAGGTGAGCTTCCATGTGATAAATATGCTCTTAATAGTGTTTCCTGATTCTAGCAGCCGTCATATATCAGCAGAAAATCGTTGATTACCCTTCACATTTAAAATGAAACTAGATTCAACCTATTCCCCAATTGGTTTGTTATTTGGCTTGAGCAGGACGACTGCATCTAGATCATTTCATGTCCATCTGATGCATTTACCGTCAACATGCAAACAATTTATACAATGGCCTTCAAACAAAATGAATATTCCAACAATGCCTTAATAGTTCCAAAAACAATATCCAAATTATCGTATAATAATCGACTGTACAGAGCTTACAGTCAAAGAACTACCAGAGGCTCCAAGGAGGGTTAATTTTTATTCGCATCATCAAAAGGTGTAATGATGATGCCAGCCTTTCTTCGAAATCAATTATTCTCTGCCAAAAAGGTGCTAAAAACCCAAAAAAATGCACGTCTCCGTATTCACATAGAGAGAATAGTGCAGAGGATTGGAACGTTTTCATCCTTTGCACGTTTCAAAAAGGTAGCTTCTAAGTTTTATAGGATGAAAATTCCTCATATCAATAATTTAAAACTAATGCATGTGTTCCAGTGAATTTACAGCCACCAATCATCGGAACCACCGAGCATCAATAAAAGCAAAATATGAATTATTATGTTTTCAAAACTAGAATTATCATTCTTCCAATGTATATATATATATATATATATATATATATATATATATATATATATATATATATATATATATATATATATATATATATATATATATATATATATATATATATTATATATATATATATATATATGAATATATACATGAAGAAACAAAATTAACGCAGGTTAAACAGTCAAAAATGAGTCAAGCGTTTTTTACCTGAGCTCACTGACAAAAATTTTCTGACTGTTCATGTACATATATATATATATATATATATATATATATATATATATATATATATATATATATATATATATATATATATATATATATATATATATATATATAAATTATGTACGGTTGTATCCCTATTCCACAACAATTATTATTGTGTCAGCACTTTTAACAGCACTTTTCCATTATGATAAGAAATGTAATAGAAACCCCTGAATCCTGGAAAAATTGTTCATTGTTCAAGTATTCTTCTGTATCAACACATTGTAACCACGTGTTAAATAAAATTAATTTTTTTCAAATATTTTGAGTTAAAATATCCAATTGACGCAGTCGGTAGGATCAGAGAAGCACAAAAAGTAATTGTGTGGTGAATTTTAATTCTTTACTCTGATCTACTAATAAAATATCAACCAAGAAAAATAATTTCAAACAAATCGTCTACAACGATCTGTGGAAACAACAAGAAACGCAGACCTAACGAAGAAATCAATTTTACTTGGAAATCCAGTAACAGAAGAATCACGAGAGGAAGGAAGACTTGCTGTTCGACAACTTTTCGATCACGTCTCCAGCTCCAGGAACAATCAGTGGCCCGGTGATGTCCGTAAACCATCAAACAATTCTTATATTGCTAACGATAACTTTAGAAGTTAGAATTTAAACAATTTTTCTGTATTACACGAAGGGATACCTCTAGCAAAGACTAGTAATAAAGGTATCGAGGGACCGGCACAGTCCTAAACACACAGAATAATCTACATATGTATTGTAGTGATAATAGTACAGATTCTGAAATTTCTGATATTGAATCAGAAAACACTGATACCTCAAATAACACTATTAAAAGCTTAATTTTAAAGCCAAGTAGATTGAGCGTATCAAATACTTCAACAATGGCTACAACAACACTTTCAGAATTGAAAAACCTTGCTGAAATCATTCCTCCATATAATGGAGATATTAAAATATTAAATAATTTCATCAGTGCAGTAGACGATGTACTGATTTCTTTAACTAACATTGTTTTAAGTCCCATTCAGAGAACATATCTTTTTGGACTTATAAAAACCAAACTCACACACAAAGCGGCAGAATTACTATCAGAAAATAAATTTGAAGATTGGAATGATTTAAAAGTTTACCTTACCACAAATTTTTGTGATAAAAGTACAGCCGAAACAATTTTATTAGAAATTTTGCAGATGAAAAATAAAATCAGTACAGACAAAACTTCAGAAAATATAATTCAGAAATTATCACAATATAAATCAAAGATTTTATTAAAAGAATATAATCAATTGCAGAAAAATGCAATTATTAAAGAAAATCAAAAATTAGTGGTTTCACATTTTATAACCCTCCTACCTTTATCAGTAAGAGTATCATTTATTGTTAAACAACCAAATACATTAGAGGAATGTGAATGTTTATTGAGAAATGAATTTAATTACTCACATCAGAATTTACATCAATCACCAATGTTAAAAGATAAACAAAATTTTAGCTTCAATATACCACCAAAAAAGTTCCCAAGTCAACAATTCCCATCTAAACCTATCCAATTTAATAATAATCCAAATCAACCAAGACCTTTTGCCCCTCGTCAGAATATAAAAAATTATATTGACACGAAACGAGCTTATCAACCTAAGCCAATGACCCAGCAGTCAAGACTTACGAGTACTATACCTATGTCAACTCAGACAATCAGACAGAATTACAATCTTAACGAAAGTTCAGATGAACTAGAACAAACCGCTGACGAATATGAAATCATAGAACAAGACAGTGAACTTGAAAATGATCCTTTTTAGAATTGGAGACAGAAACAGACGAACCGAACAAGTAATGTCTAGTTTAACATACAACTTACCATCATTACAAATACAAGACTATATCATTTTACTAGACACGGGGTCAAGTATCAACTTAATACATCTTGATTTAATTAAATTCAAAAAAATTAAAACTTATGACGAAAAATGCACGTTTACAACCGCAAATGGTAAATCAACTATTTCACAGTTTGTTATTTTGAAAATTAATAAAATTCCATTAGAATGTTTTGTTCATGAATTTCATAAAGAATACAATTTATTACTTTATTGAAGCTAGTGTTGCCACGAGACGAGACGAGACGAGACTTTAGTGAGTCTCGTCTCGATCTCGTGATGGTCTCGCCTAGCTCAGTCTCGTCTCGGTCTCGCCTTGGTCTCGAGTAGGTCAGTCTCGTCTCGGTCTCGAGTCTCGACGAGAGTCTCGCCATGATTTTTCAAAATTACATATTCTTACATGTGGGAATCAATTCGTTCTACCTGATTATTATTTGCTATGAATTCTACCGAGAAAATGTATTTGCGTGTTTGGTGCGCAAAATTATGTTTCATAGCTTGGTCATAAATCTCCAGACGTGAGTTTCTGGCTCACTTTACAATCGCTAAGAACCACAAAAACACTACTCTACAAATAATGTGTCTTTTGAATTTCTTGCATTACACAATTATTCCTACATTGCTAAGCAGCTCTGGAAATTGTGATCACGTGATCACGTACAACGCGCTTGCGTATTGGATAATCTCAGCCTACGTCAAATTTGCAATTAGAGATGTGATTTTATGTCATCATCGTTGAAGACAGTCTTCCAGAAGTAAGAGACAGGGTCATGTCATTTTCCTTAGTTCGATGACAGATTTGACATTCGTACGTTATATAATAGTATCAATAGAATTAAATTTTACCATTATAATTAATAATAAATCTGGAGAATGATTAAAAATAAATTGAATCTGATTTCAAACATACAGTTCTTAACTAAATGACAGCATAAAGTTATCGATCATATTGTTTGCACCAACATACAATATTCAAGTTCCTATAAATGTAACTAGGACATATCAACATTGACATATAGAGACTGCGATCTGTCTTCAAGCAGTCTCTATGAATTAGAATGGAACCACTGGAGCCACGAGGATTCGAGATAATAAAGAGGCAATAGTTTAATGCAACAAATGTGAAAACTAAAGCATTATGACAAGGTTGAGGCCACATATTTCTAGTCCAGAATCGCTGAGTTATAAAACATATTCTCCAAATTTCATAATGTTAGTTCGCCACACGATATTTCTTCTACGATTTTCAAGATATATTCATATAAACTAAATTCAGGCTACGAAAGCGTTCATTTGAATTGATGGTAGATCTAAGACGCCTACATGCTCAGTTAACGCATTATTTGCGACGTGTGAACCATCAAATTCGGAAGTAGATGAGGAAAAACCAAATTTTCAAATGAGGTTATGTTATTGACTGTGAATAACGGGCTATATGGTTCAAATTACTGAAATTTATGGAAGAATAGTATTGATTTTCTCTTTCTATGGCCCAGTCCAGCCTAATCTGATTCAATTTTGTATGAAATTAGATGAGACACAGGAATATAACCAGGAATCTTATAGTCGATTTATGTAACGTATTTCCAGTCAAAATCAGTTATAGTATGATAATATATTCTTCCATTATGTCGATAATTTTTTGTGCAATTAAAAGGTTCTGTGCTAGTATTGGGGCTCGTCCTGTTGTACAATCTTATCACATAAAATCTGCTGCGGCCACACAGTACTTCCCTAACCAAAAGTTTCATGGCCGGTTTCATCGCTGTTTCATAGATTTAGAGTGTCGCATCAATCAATTTCATATTTCAAAATGACAGCTGTCATTGTCAAAGTGACAGCTGTTATTGTCAAAGTGACGGCTGTCATTATTAAAGTGACGGATGGCGGTTATATTTAAGTCCCTACATAAAATAGGTATTCTTGAAAATCTTGAGCTCTTTTCTAAATTTTCAGGGTCTTTAATTTGAACATACAGTTTTGACATTTGGTCACCGAAAGTATAATTTTATAACGTGGATTTCACTTATTATCTCTTTTATAT
Source organism: Dromius quadrimaculatus (assembly GCA_963989225.1). Lineage (NCBI taxonomy): Eukaryota > Metazoa > Arthropoda > Insecta > Coleoptera > Carabidae > Dromius > Dromius quadrimaculatus. The sequence goes on from OZ022330.1 coordinate 33,469,949, forward strand.
TCCTGCTAAGCCTATCTCCCCAAATGCTTGAGATTGATACTAAACTAGACATCATTCAAATAAAAATTAACAATCGTTTGAATATCCTTCTTCAGACTTCTACTAGAATTATTCCTGCAGAAGCTTTAGGTAATCTGATACCAAACATGATAGAACCAAATGACACTTTAAAAAAACAATCGACAAAAAAATATTGTCATGTAGGCTAAATATGAAGTGAATATTCTGAAAGAGCGGTGGGAAAAATGACTGTCTCAATCAAAAACTTATCCATCAGTAACCATCTTAAATCAATTATTATTACTATAGTTTGTCAGTATTAACCTACTTGCTCTATAAAATTGCTTTCAGAAGAAATAAAAATGAAATTTAAGCGATTATGATACAAGTCTCGTCGAGAGTCTCGCGAGACTCTCGCCGAGACTTGACTCTGGTCTCGTCTCGGTCTCGACTTTTAACTCGAGACCCATTCTATGGTCTCGTCTCGACTTTTTGAGGCGAGACGAGACGAGACCGAGACTGGTCTCGAGTCTCGTGGCAACACTACATCTGGATAGTTCCAAAAAAGTTAGACGCTTCCGGAAAGCGAAAAACGAGACTAGTAATCGATTTTAGAAAAGTGAATTCTCAAATGAAAAATGATAAATTCCCAATTCCTAATATAGATACATTATTGGATCATATTGGTTATTCAAAATATTTTACGACTTTAGATTTGCAGTCAGGTTTCCATCAGATCCCTATGAACAAAAATGACATCGAAAAGACCGCATTTTCTACCTCATCCGGTCATTATGAATTCTTACGTATGCCTTTCGGTCTTAAAAATGCACCTGCAACATTCCAAAGAATGATGAATATTGCATTAGGAGAATTAGTTAATAAAATCTGTTTAGTTTATTCAGATGACGTAATAATTTTTGGCAAAACTTTTGAAGAACATTTAGATAATATTAAATTAGTTTTTGAGAAATTGAGGCAAGCAAATTTAGAAATCCAAATCGATAAATCGGAGTTTTTGCAAACAGAAACGAAATATTTGGGCTATATTAATACTCAAAATGGAAAAAAAACAGATCCTTCTACAGTAGAGAAAATTAAAAATCTTAATATTCCTAAAACAAAGAAACAAATTAAGCAATTTCTTGGTACAATTGGATGGTATCGTAAATTTATTCCAAATTTTGCAAAACTTACAAAACCTTTAACTTTGTGCCTGAAAAATTGGCAAAATATAGATATTTATAATGAATCTTATAGGAAAAGTTTCGAAGAATGTAAACAAATTCTCACTTCATCTCCTATATTACAATTTCCAAATTTTCATAAAGATTTTATATTAACTACGGACGCCTCTGACTATGCCATAGGATCAGTCCTCTTACAAAAAGATGAACAAGGCAAAGAAATGCCAATAGCTTATTTTTCAAAAACATTAGGCAATGCTGAACAGAATTATAGCACCATTGAGAAGGAATTATTTGCAATAATAGAATCTGTTAAGAACTTCAGACCTTATTTATTTGGCAGAAAATTTTTAATTAAAACAGATCACAGACCATTATGTTGGCTATTTAATATGAAAAACCCTAACCAAAAACTTATGCGGTGGAAAATAGAATTAAACGAATATAATTTTGAAATAGAATTTTTACAAGGTAAAATGAATGTAATAGCAGATAATCTCTCCCGCCAACGAGAGAAAACTCAAATTCACAACAAAATCGGTGATGTGACGGAGACAAAAATATTTGCTCATTGTATTTCTGAAGATTTAGAGATGAGTAAAGGCCTGGCAGACCAAGTTAATAAAAAATTTGATAGCAAGAATTTTTGTCATAATTTAAATTTAACCAATAAAAATATTATCATCCAAAATTATAGTAATCAAATAATTATTCATTTAATTACAAAGGAAAAATTTAGTGATGAACCTTCAATCAAGAGTTTAGATAAACCATTGAAAGAACTTAGAGATTATCTTATTCTTAATGAAAATTTCGAAATAAATTTACCCCTATTGGGATGTGGTTTAGATAAATTAGAATGGAATCAGGTATCGGCAAAAATATTGAAAATATTTGAAGATACAAATATACAAATAAATGTGTATTCATTGCCTATGGTCAACCTATATAATAATGATACCAAATCAGTTTCGTCAAATCAAAATACAATCCATTCAGATCCAGAAAATTTAGTTAACGGAATTGAATATATAGAAGATAGAATCAATATAGCTGATAATCAATTGATATTTGAAATTCATGATCTTGATACTGAAATAGAAATAACAAAATTATTCGGGAATCGAAAACAGCGGATTCATTGTAAGCTTAGTAAGCAAAATCTCGAAAACGAAATATTAAATTTTCTTAAAGAATATATAGTTCCAAAAATAAAGTACTTAGCTATTTTCAAAGAAACAGATCTTGACCTTAAATTTTCAAGAATAATAAAAGAAAATTTTGAATTTAATATCATCAATATTGTTGCTTGTAATGAGTTGGTTGAAGATATAGAAAGCGAAGACGAACAAGTAGAAATAATTCATGATTTTCATACAGGATTAACTAACCACAGAGGAATAATTGCAACTTTGAATGCATTGAAAGAAAAATATTTTTGGCCTAAAATGATTGATAATATCACGGAGTATATTAATAAATGTGAACTTTGTAAATTGAATAAATATTTTGACGTGCGGAGTGAGGGGGGAGCTCATAGAGAAGACGTAGTATGGGGCGGAGCTTCTTCGGCCGCTTACGCCGCACCGCGTCGCAGCCCATCACCCCTCTCAATAGAAGCATCTGGTGAATTCTAGAAATGGAAAGAGTCGAGAAATGGAAAACTCGAGAACAATATTTCACTATATAAGGCCAAGCAGAAAGACGGACAGGACAGTACAGTAATAAGTGTATTAGTGTGAAATAAATAATGAAGTAACAAGTACAGTGAACAGTGCATATAAATAGTGAAATATAAATATCTGTGACTTTGATTAAATTAGAATTAAGTGATTAATATATAAATATACTGTTATTAGTGACATAAGAAGAATTAAAGATTTTATTTCATTTAGATTATCAAATAGTGACTTTTATTTATTTACAGAGTGATTCATCAAGCAATAAACATTACAATATAATAGAAAACCGATTCCAGCCATAGATAATTTGACACCCACTCCATTGAAACCGTTTGATATAATAAACATTGACGTACTTTGTTTGAATAAAAAGAATTTTTTGACTATTTTTGATCAGTTTTCAAAACATGGTCAAGTTTGTTAATTAGAATATGAAAGTTCAAATAATATATTACAGAGATTAACCCAATATTTCCAGATTTATACAATTCCAAATAAGATAATTATGGACGCAGGTCCTGAATTTGAAGGTAGTGTTTTACAGGACTTATTCAAACTTAGAAATATTGAGAGTCACGTAATTTGCGTAAACAATCCTAAAAGTAACGCAGTTGAAAGATTTCATTCAACCCTTATAGAACATCTCAGGCTTTTAGGAAATAATAATCATTTCAGAAATAAAACATTTTTGGAAAAACTTGATTTAGCAATTTTAGCTTATAATAATACTAAACATACGGTAACAAAACTAACTCCGAACGAAATATTATTAGGCAAAAATAGTAATATTCCTTTCAGAACGATTCCACTCATTAATGAAGAAATAATACAAAAATATCAAACAGAACAAGAAGAGCTATTTAAAATGATTAACGAAAAAATAAAAGTCGAGAAACAGAAGCGTTATAAAGAGAATGATAATCCTTTACAGATAAAAGATACTATTTATGTGAAAGAGAATCCAAGATTAATCAAGAAATTCAAAAAACCGTTATTCAGAAAATATAGAGTTCAAAATTACAATCCCATATTAGGGAAAGTAAAAATTAGAGATCAGATGGCCGAGAAACATGTCAGAATAAATAAAATTAAACAGTAAATTGTTGTTTCAGATGTACGGCTCAACTTACGGATATTTCAAATGACAATGGATTTCATTTAGTTAAATTAGGTAAAACACAGATAAAAATTTCAGAACAAATAATTTATTTTAATTATAATATAACTCCGATTCATGATGAATTTTTGAAATTACGCACATTAAAAGAAACTCTACTTTCCCAAACAGATGAGTCGAAAGAAATGTTTCATGACTATATTAATATTCTCATATATAATTTTAATGATTTAGAACATCAAGTTTATAAAATGTTCCATAGAATTTCAAAACGCGGTTTAATTAATGAAATAGGCAATATTATTAAATCAATTTCAGGGAATTTAGATGCTTCAGATGGAGAACGGTATGATAAAATTTTTGAACAAATTAAAAATAACGAAAAAGTATTACAGGATCAGAATAATCAAAATATAAAATCAAGTAAAAAGATGATTTATAAATTTATTAATCAAATTGAGAATATTAGGAGTAATGAAAATTTAATGTAATCACAAATGGTGTATATTAAACAAATGTTGAAGAGAAATTTTAATTGGCAAGGAAGAATAGATGTTGAGAATAAATTTCAAAAGTTAATACTTATAATTCAGAGTTTGAATAATCTTATCAAACAGATAGAAATCAGTTTAACTTTTTGTACTTTGAGAAAACTACACACAAGTATTATTGACCCAATCAATATCAGAAAAATCACACAAAATAAAGATATTTGGCAACTGAACGAAATTATAGAGACTTACTGTCAACACGATAACGAACAGATATATTTCCTTATTAATGTACCAATTTTCTCTTCCCAGACTTACGATTTATATCAATTCACTCCTTTACCTGTCATCAAACATAACCAAATTATACAATTAACAGAAAAACAAACAATGTATTTTATAAAAAATATTGATAATTTTAAAATAAACAATTGCATTCTAGTTAATAAGATTTATTATTGTGAAACCGAATTTACAGGTTCCAATGAATGTATCGTGAATATTTTAAAGGTTCAAACAAATGATGATTGTAAATATCATATTTTAGAGTCAGAGAACACTTGGGAAAAAATTCAAAACACGAATGAATTAGTTATAATAAGTCCCAAGGAGCAACAAATTCAAATTAATTGTGAAAGTAATACACTTAATAGAAAAATTAAAGGTATATTTAAATTAAAACTCATGAATAAATGTGTAATAAATAATTTCAAATTTGATATAATTCAAGAAACTTATAAAGAAATAATATTCGAAGCTTTCAACTTCAATAATACATTTCAACAATTAAATTTAACAGATTTTAATGAAATAGATAGAGTAAATATAACACCACAAATAAACGAGTTGAGTTTGAATAATTTTAACGATCATCATTTTTATATTATTTATGTTATTTTATTTTTAATAATATGCTTTGCTTTATTATATAAGTTCAAAATTAAGCTTTTAACAATTTGTGGGAAAAATAAATAATCCAATAGTAATAAAGAGTCAAATATAGAATTAAGTACCATTAAATAATAATTATTGTAAAATCTCAGAAGGGAGGAATTATGTACGGTTGTATCCCTATTCCACAACAATTATTATTGTGTCAGCACTTTTAACAGTACTTTTCCATTATGATAAGAAATGTAATAAAAACCCCTGAATCCTAGAAAAATTGTTCATTGTTCAAGTATTCTTCTGTATCAACACATTGTAACCACGTGTTAAATAAAATTAATTTTTTTCAAATATTTTGAGTTAAAATATTTAATTTATATATATATATATATATATATATATATATATATATATATATATATATATATATATATATATATATATATATATATATATATATTTATGAATATATACATAAAGAAACAAAATTAACGCAGGTTGAACAGTCAAAAATTAGTCAAGCGTTTTTTACCTGAGCCCACTGACAAAAATTTTTTGACTGTTTATATATATATATATATATATATATATATATATATATATATATATATATATATATATATAGATATATATATATATATATATATATATATATATATATATATATATAGATATATATATATATAAATATATATATATATTCATGTATTTTAAAACCTAATCATAAATGATTTGAGCGTTTTGAAATTTTCAAAGAAATCACATGAGTCTAAACGCGCTATGATTGGTTATCTTTTTGGTGACGTCATTATGTTGAAATGATTCCACAATAGTACACGGTCGACGGTTTGTACATACGTATTGACCAAAAATTTCCAAATTCCAGTTTCAAAAAATAGTTTTTGACAACTAATTCCATCCAGAAAATGATGTGTGACAGAGGACTTACAGAGGCCTACCTAGATAACCTAGTGCGGATTTATAAGAACAGATTCTCTGAAAAATGATACTGGTTTCAATTCAGTTGAAGTATGAGTTTCTAAATCATAAATGTGAGCTTGGTAAAAGAACATATTGTGAATTTGTGTGAGAATCTAGATATTCTTCAAAGAATACTTAAAAATAAATTATTCATAGGGAATCACATGAAAGTTGATGTAACAAGGCTATAGATTATGTTTAACTACAGCTCAAATCACTGAATAGATGCAAGATCTTTCGATTACTGCATACAAATTTATTATTCGATCATTTTAAAGTATTTACCGGAATTTTCTTGATGTTATGGTATTCATTGGTTACAATTTGAAGTAAGTTTTCTAAGAAAATTTTATGCATCTTTGAGTACTCGATTCATAAGTTTATATGAATTCTTATTGATAGCTGTTTCAATCTCAAATACTTGCACCATAATCGAAAGTTGAAAGACTGTATCAACATGTAATGATGAGTAGAGATTAACATTTTGACGTCACACGCGTTGATTCGGGAACTGTCGGCATGTCTTCGGTACTGAGTTCAGAAATTCATCTTCAATTTGCTACAGCTCTTCAATTACAACGAGAAAAATCAAACAGAAACTTCTTTTGTCATGAAACTTATATATGATCTTCTGATTTATGACAAGAAAAGATTTTCTGAAAAAGTTCAATTGAATTTTTTTTTTGTCACGGCAAATGAAAACAATAATTTTCTCTATTTTCTCCACTTTAAGCTGGCAAATTGAGCATAGATTAGAACTTTTTCAACTTCAGAATTGAATGATCAATTTTGATCAACTTCAATCCTGTAGGGATCAGCGGAAGACCACACAAACAAATCACACAGGGAAGTTTCATTAGGTAAAATCTATACTTGGCAATGACTGTAGTAAACATTGGATTCTTCTAGTTTATCATGATCGGAAATTATGTATTGGTATTTTACATGAAATGTCTTCCATGGGGTATCAAAAATTGGCACCTTTCTGCACGATATTGGTTATTTAATTTCCACAATTTCTGTGACGCATTCATTTTCTACAGCAACACTATTTACAGAAACGGCTAACCAAGGGTAAATGAACATTTACGTCAAGAATCCTCTTATACTCATCCTATGCAAGTTTTTTATTCTTCATACCGTAATCTGGATTTGTATGGGATAGCGGTTGTAGGCTCAATAATTCCACTACTATATAGTCCAATTTCTTTCGTTGCAAGGTTTTGATTCTATAAGCTTTGTACTAGCCATAATTCGAATCCTGCGGGCACGAAATCACTGCGTTGATTTACTTTGGTTTTTTGTTTTAAAGCAAAGTTATACAATTTCATCGTCGTCATGTATGATAATTTTCAGTCATTCCATCTATAAATTGTGTGTATAAATGACTCGAGATCTTTAACCATATTCAGAGGTGTTCTAATAGTCCAAGAGCTGGCTACATAAAAATGCAAGGTATGAGGGGCATAGAATACTTATAGCTGAGTAGGTTTCATTACCGTTCTCGAACATTGAGTGACCGGTCTGCATGCGCGCTTAGGAAGATTAAGACGTGAGCAGACGATCAAAAAGAGTGAATTCCACAAGAAAAAATTATAAGGCTCATCATTGGAAGTCGTTAGTAATAATTGCTCATCTGTCATCGAAGCTATGTGCTAAATGACAGAGAAATAAACGGAAGAGAACATCGATGCAGACTGTGATGAAGAGCGTGGTTTCGACAAATTTGTTCCGTACGATATGTTATCATATACGATATATTATTCTGTCAATTTACAGTAATAATAGAATAATGTCTATATTATACATATATAATACGGAGTTCTTGAAGATATCTTCAACATCAGAATGATTCATTCATCAACAAAAAAGTTGAAAATAAACTTGGAGGCGTACTATTTCGCTAAGGGATGCATCCGATACCGATATATCGGCAATACCGTGATTCTTCCGATATATTCGAATCAACGATATGAATCCGCCGATATATCAATACATAAATACATAATTAATGTGTAAACGCGTCTTGCTTGTACTTGGATACGGTCATGTGATCGCGACATAATTTATGTAGGCTCAAGGAATGCGTTTTATGATTTGATTTCAGCCAGCTAGTTGCTTTCGGCGCGGGATAAAATAGATCATCAATTTTTTTGTGATCATGACTTGTGATTGTGACATTTCTTCCACTGAATACGTATATAGTACCTACATGATCATAAGTGTCTGTTTCTTATCTATACCCTCGAATTTCTACATATTCTACTGTCCGTATCAGTGTCGGCGATATTTTTTATGAATATTAGTATCGTATCGACAGAAAAGCGTGTGAATGCATTCCTCGCTGTTAACATCGGATTCATCGAGCCGCTTATATATAATCCTCAGATTCGACTTCGTTAATATCTACTGAAAACGACATCAAAAATAAAAAATGGATATTAACAAATATAAGATTGGAAGCGTGTTCAAAAGTTTGTACCCTCGGAAGGTTTTTGATGAGAAAATAGATTTTCAAACATTATATATACATATATTTCAAAATATGAATCAATTTTCATAGCAATATTATCTTACATTTCTTATATGCAGTCTGTACACAACCTGAATTACTTCACACTTCCAGATAAATAAGAGTTATTAAATCGTTCACACTTCAATCGTCATCAAATGTATTTTTTGGGAGGCAAGAACTTACCAATAGGTAGCGTTACACGTAGCTGCGCATATAGTCTATATGTAGAGCACGGATTATTTGCTACTATTGAGAGTTTTTGGTAGACCAATGATATTTTGGGTCAAAGATCCGTCAGGAATATCTCAGTATTAATTTTTACTTCCTTGAACTATTATAATAGGGAAAGTACTATGATCGTGACCTTTTGACATTTCAAGACTTTGTGAATCTTCACGTTTTGGATCCTACTGAATCCAGAAAACTAGTTTTGAGAAAATTCGGTCGGTCTGTCGGTCTGTTTGTCAAGCTTTCGGTTTGCAAGGTCCAAGCTTACGAATAAGCTTTTTCCAATCAGTGATATCAAAACTTCATTCAAAAACTTTTCAGTCATCTATTTTTTTTCTATAAAAAGTAGAATTCAACATGAGTTATTGAACTGATCTCTAGATGATTTATAGTAACAGTTAGCTGAATAATTCCTCAAAATGATCAGTGATTCATCTCTTAATATTAAAAATTATTATAAAATTCGTTTCATCTTTTCCAAACAGAGAAATAATGAGAATCCTAATGTGATATGAGAACTATTATTATTACTCATATTTGGACATAACATGCAAACGTTTGTCAATCATTCCTTCAAAATAGGTGATTTGGTTCCATATAGTTTGATATTAAATTAAAGCTCCAGCAAATATAATTCCAATAAAGGCATCAAGAATTAGGTCTTTCACAAGATATTTGAGTGATGTCTAGTTTGGTATCAATCTAAGGCTCTCGGGGAAATAGGCCTGATAGATATCTCAAATAAATAATTTCTTTGAAAGCTAATAGATTTTCCACAACTTGACCGGATTATCAGTCAAGGCAACTGGACATGACACTTATGGTCATTGTAAAATATAGTATATATAAAACAGCAATGAAACTAGTCATATATTTCATGGTCAGGGAAGTAATGTGTTGGCCACAGCAGATTTTTCTGTGATAACAACGGTGCATTTGATATGAAAATCTACATTAAGTATCTCATGTGGCTCCGCTCTATCGGTTTAATTCCACATCTATGAGGGAGAACGTCAAACTTGTCTTTCGTCACTTCTGTACGTCATATTCATTTGATAAATATAAAAAGAATTAAATCATTCAAAAACGAAATGTTTTGTGGTTGGGTGTATGAATGATGGAAAAGTAGCTCCTATTTACATTGTTCTTGTTTTCCGGTAAGCAGTTATAAAGTTAAACAAATAGAAATAAGAAGGTAAATTGGATACTATAATTCGTAATGAGATGTTGAATATCCTTGAGTTTTCACTTCCAGGAATCTGTGAGCATGGCCAAGTATTGTAATCGTCAAAAAAGTCAGCAAATATCGTTTTGCAAGCTTCAATTAACAATTAAATGGTTGATACAAATTCACTTCCACTTGATGTTCCAAACATAATTGATTGTGATTTATCATGGTAATAGTCACCAAATTGTACAGTTCGAGGATAATAAGTTATCATCATATCCATCAATAAATATTTGATCATAATGAAGCTACGATTCTGCATCACACTAAGAATTGAATTCATAATATAAATTTCAGCTCACATGTATAAGTGTTGAAAGTACATAAGATAAATTTTGGTGAGTTATTTTAGATCTCTCAAGTACATTGATATATAATTTCAAAATATTGTCAGGTGACGTAACATCTCGAAATTGTATTTTTTGAATACTATGCGGTGCTTTTGTCCAAAACAAGAGATACGCAACATGCGTATAGGCCTGTCGCGTATCTCCAATTTTCGACGACAGCGCCGCATGGTACTCAGAAAACATAACTTCAAGGTGTTACGTCACCTGTCAATATTTTGAAATATATGTATATGTACTCGAATGACCTGAGAAGACTCATCAGAAATTACTTTATGTCTTTGAAATAATATAATCCCATCAAAAACATATTTCTTGATAATATTTTAAAATGTTTTTGGTGGGAAAAATATATTTTTAAGGTTGTTAAGAAGAGGAGTGGAGTCAAACTGTGGTGGGGACCCTGCTATATGCTGAATACATAGGATAAACATTCATTGCCAACTTCAAATAAACAAAATTTCAAACTAATGTAGATGTTTGTTTTCGGTTGAAAATACATTATTCTGAATAATTTAGCTCCTTATTCTATTCTTTTAAAGAGCTTTCATCGGTTGAAATATTTTTTCTTCATATTCTGATGAGACTAGAATATGATTAGTATAGTACGCAACGCTGTAGACTTTCGGGAATATTTTTGACATTTGACGTTTGGTAGTAGTACTGCGTTTCATAACCAAACAAACTTATTGATGATAAATCCACATCAAAAAAATAATATCGACGGAAGAATAAATGGGTTATTCAATCAGTGTACCGTCAAGTTTGGAAGTGATAAAAAATCTTGTTTACTCTGATCACACACACTCTTCCCATTTCATCTCATGCGGCGACGTCGCCAAGCGTATGATAGCTAGCTAAATTTTAGTAGCTTTTGTACAATTTTTTTGAATTTTTTGCTTAAATCTAGAATGATTAGCCGTAGTACACTGAAATTAGGTATCTAGAATTGCTGTAGCATCCAAATAGTCATCTTTTATTGCCGCCAATCGGCCAGGCCAGAAGTGCACTTTGAATAACAGTCTTTTCGGATTCTCCTCATAAATTCAAAAATAACAGTTGCTGAATACTGAAATTTTGTATAAGGCACTTGTATAACATCTAATTATACACTTTGCATCATGATTGCGATCGACTAAGCCAGAGATGCAGTTTACCCGAGACATTTTTTGAGTTTCTTGCATAAATCCAAAACGATTGATAGTTAGAATTCAGTATTCAAGACGATAGTACCGTTTAGATGCTTGTATCCTATTTTCATTGAGATCGACTAAGCCGGAAGTGCACTTCACTTGTCAGTCTCTTGGAATTATTCTCATGAATTCGAAACGATCGGCTGTAGAGTATCAAAGTTTGATATTTCGGTCTGCTGTAGCATCTAAATAATTGCCTACTATCTTCATAACAAAAGACTGAACTGGAAGTACACTTCAATTGGAACTCATTTCCCAATTTTACACATAAATTCAGAACTATTAGCCGTGGAAACCTGAAAATTAGTATTCAGAAGTGTTTTAGCATGAAAATGATGACGTTCTGTTTTCATGGCAACGGACTAGGCTAAAAGCGCATTTCACTTGACAGATCTTCAGAATTTTCTTCATAAATCCAAAATGATTAGCCGTGGGAAGATGAAATTTTGTGTTGGTTTATATATAAATATATTCATTATATATATATATATATATATATATATATATATATATATATATATATATATATATATATATATATATATATATATATATATATATATATATATATATATATATATATATATATATATATATAGACGATGTATCTATACCTATGTAACAAACTTTAATGGTATATAGTAATTGGCGTTGTTTGAGCCATTTAAAATAAAATTAAAAACTTTATGTTTCAAGAAGAATTTATTAAATTAAATTTATCGGCCTGAAAAGGAACACGTATCAAGTCAATTGTTGTAATGGTATTCGTAGCGCCATCTACTGGTCTTCGGTACTGCCTTGCGCGTTGGACACCTTTTTGGGCTTTCGTTAAGACACGTTGGTTTGTGTTCACTTTTGGTCATGTTTTTGCATCAATCACTTGTAAAAAAACCTCGTGTCGCCAAAATCTTGAGGGCTAATAATTTGTCGTTTACGCCAAAAGTTATCAGTTCATTTTGTGCCGTGGGACGAGATTAATTGTCAATCGTGACGTAAATGGTGTCGAATTTTGTTTTCCATTGGCCTGAAATCAAGGGCATCAACCAACAATTCTCTCCACTGGACCAGAAGCTCCTGGAAGAAGCTGAGACAATCACCAGACTGGTAAAAGAGGATAGATTCCTAAAATTTCCTACCAACTGCTTTCTATCCTCTCCCGGAAAATCATCCCCTTTTTCTTTTCAGTGAGACGGCGCAGCAGGGACGGGGATTCTACCATTGGGGTGAGTTTGAAATTTGTTGGCATCGCAATTATCAATTTGATTATTAATATAACTTGTTTATATGTTCTGTTTGATTTCGATATTTGTCGTTAAATATATTATTACAGTCCACTATTTCGTTCTCTATCGGAGAAATCATTTGAAAGCCCGTTTCGCGTTGGATTCGTGGTCTGAAACATTTTGATTTTTCTCAGTAAGTTAATTCGCAAACACAGGCGTACTAATCATAAGTCAGAAAGAATTCTCTAGAAATTAGTGAAATTAACAGTACTTAGCAAAACATGAGAATTTTAGATACTACTGTTTTTCATCTTCATATCGGAAAATATAAACACAATTTTATATGATGTTCATGAACGAAGTCTATTTTAATAAATTCAAGGTGATTAATCTTAAGAGTAGCCATCAAACTAGTGTACCGAAACCTTTCATTTACTCTAACCCTTACTTAAAATGAAGAATTTCAGAAAAATTCTTTTTGATTCCTGATACCTACGCCAAATACTATATACCATTGAAGTTTGTAACATACACTCTGTATATATGGAAACTGTAATTATTGTGCCCATGAGTAAAAGGATATAATTGTAGAATATCTGTTCCAATTATTCTATTATAGGACTGGCGATAAACTGATAAACTGAACCTACTTAGATCAACAGTCATATTTCTGAAAATATTTAATTGAGAGATTGGAATATTTTCGCGATAATCATCTGTTGTCTCATTTCAAATCAATACCACTCCAAAACAACCTCCGCTATGCTTGTCTCGTGAGCACATTTCCTTGTCATATCGATTGTTCTCTTTCTGACAACCACGAAGCACAACACTGAGGTCTGAAAACTGTAATATGGCGCTAAAATAGCTTCGACATATTTGATGTCGAACCCAGCGGCAAGTAGCACTATCTATCGTCTCGTGAATATCACGTACAACACATTACTACTGTCATAAAAAATGACGATCTGTTAACGTCATCCACAACGAAGAAGTAACAAGGCAGCAAAGAATTGAATGATAGAAACGAGGTTGAATGAAAGCATGAATCAAAATAAATTTACTTAATAAAAGAAGATTGATCGATACAATTGAACTGATCATTAAGTATTTTAACCATGAGTTCATCCTTATAAGAAAAGCATAATGACAACTTCCCACCAATTCCTAATGACATCATGGCTTTTCCGAATCGCAGAGAACATATTCTTTACATGTGTAGATGTAGATTTGACTATCATTCTTTATTCCGCCAATACGATCTACTAGATACCAAGCATACGTTCGCAAATCTTCAAAGAGACTTTCCGATACTGCGAGTGGATATCGCTACATCAATTAGCTACCTGGCCACACAATAACATAACTAATTCCAGAACGGAGAATTCAAAGAAGGAGAACATAGACAGCTGAATAGTTATTATGTGAGATGAATGTCATTCAGAGATAGCACAATATCTATCGACTCGAAAGTTAGTGCCGATACATAGTCAATCTGATCTTGGGAATCAACTCTTGATTCCGATGCTCAGAAGATAGATGAATAGAGAGGGGGAAGGTGAAGAACACGCGCACCGAGGCCACTTTAAGGGCCCATTGTGCTACCTCCAGGTGCACAGCTACATGCTACTGGTCTTGAAGCCAGTCAACGCTGAGGAAGAAGGCTAACAAGTCAGCAGCAGAAGTTGTGCTAAGTGCAGTCATGGAAGGCCATGCCTCCCTCAGTATGGATCTTCTTTTACGAGATAGAGCGGAGCATTCGCAAATAATATGCTCCATTGTTTCATCATCGTCCTTGCAGCCTTTACAGAGGGGGCTGCTCGAAATTTTTATTCGGTGCATGTGCTTATTAAAGCGACCGTGCCCTGTAAGGATCTCTGTGAGAAGTTTGAGATTCCTCCTTGAAAGTCTTAGGAGATAATTGGCCAGCTCGGTGGATGGCTTGATGATAAGGTTTCTCATTTGTTTGCAGTTAGTTGAAGTGTTCCAGCTGCTGGAGAATCTCTCAGAAGTAATTCTGTGGATCATGTTGTGAAAAACAGTTTTTGATAGGGGCAAAATTGGTTCTGGACCAAAGGGTCGAGCTGACGAGCCTTGTTTAGCAAGGTTATCTGCACAGATGTTGCCTTCATTTTCATTGTGCCCTCTTACCCAAATAAGTTCCACAACGTTGAGTTGAGATATATTTGACAATGCAAGGTGACAGATTTTGACAAGCCTAGATGTGAATTTGCCTCCACTTAAGCTGCGAAGAGCAGCTTTACTGTCTGTATATATTTTTATATTTCTATTTATAAATTTGCGTTCTTTGATCAATGTTGCAGAATGCAAAATTGCAAAGATCTCTGTTTGGAAGACGCTGGGGTACTTTCCTAAGGATATACTGACATACAAGTTCATTTGTTCTGAAAAGATAGCAGAACCAGAATCTTTTCCTTTCTTGGAATCGTTAATCTCAGAGGTTGAGGATATCTGACCATCTAATATGATTTGATAAGATTTATCAAAGTAGAATTTTGGGAGAATGGAGTCGGTACTCATCTCTAGGAGAGGAGCACCCGATGTTGCCTCCCTTAATATGGAGCAATGCCTGGTATTAGCTCCAGTTTTACGATACAAACCTTAGTGTAGGAGGCGAAGAATTCCCTTTGCAGCAACCTCCTTTAGGTGAAGATTAAGAGGGGTAGGACATAGAAGGACTTCCATCGCTGCTGTTGGAGTTGTGCGCATAGCACCTGTAATTGCTAGACATGCTAACCGTTGTATATGTTCTAGTTTTGATCATGCAGTTGATTGCCTGACTCTAGGCCACCAAACAAGTGCACCATAGGATATCATCGGCCTAATAATAGCAGTGTAGAGCTAAGACCCCAAGTTTGACCTATGGCTCGACGACATTGCCAAAAGGCTATACAGGATTTTTAACTTTGAAGTTCAGGTGTAAACTCCAGTTGAGTTTGCAGTCAAGTATGATGCCATGGTACTTGAGGAAGTTAGACAAACTCAGTGTTTGGTTGAAGATTTTTGGCATATTCAGTGTGCCAATCTTTCGTTTCCTTGTGAAAAGGACTACTTCCATCTTGGTTGGGTTGACCAAAAGAGAATGTTCTCTACACCAGTGTTCAGTGAGTTTGACAGCATCACCTGCTATACAGGCAAGAGTGGTCTCGAATCTATCGTTGAGCAGAATTGCAATATCATCCGCGTATCCGATGGTATGATAATTGTTATTGTTAAGGAGTTCCAGAAGACTGTTAACAGCAATCGCCCACAGAAGAGATGAGAGTACACCTCTTTGAGGGCATCCTCTAGTAAAGTAGCCTTTGTTATTTGTTTCCCCAGTGGAAAATTGTATAGCTCTATGCTCTAGCATGTAATGAATCCATTAACCAAGAGGTGCTTCGACTCCATGTTCTTCGAGAGCATGAACAACGGAGAAGAGTGTCGCTTTGTCAAAAGCTCCTTCTATATCAATGAATATACCCAGGGTGGAATTTTTATATTCAGAGATTTCTCGATGTTGCTGATCACGGCAAGAAGAGCAGTCTTGGTAGATCAGCCCTGGATATAGGCATGTTGGTTGGAGTGTAGCGGGTTGGTAGTCAGAGCCGTTTCTCTTATGTGTCTATCGCAAAGCCTCTCCAAGGTTTTAAGAAAAACTGAGGTAAGACTCATAGAGCGATAGGATTTTGGTGTAGAGTAGTCTACACGCCCGGATTTTGAAATATAGACTACTTTTACTTCCCTCTATAGGTGTGGAACATAAGAGAGGGTGATGCAGGCTCTAAAAATCCAAACCAGGTGATGCATTAACAGATTGCACCCCCACCGAAAAAGGGCTGGTGCAATCCCATCTGAGCCTGGGGATTTATATGGCTTTAGGTTTTCTATTGCCCAGGCTATGCGATTCTCATCGACGACTACGCAGGAGAACCTGAGCGCCTCCTCTGAGGTAGTGTGCTCACGAGCTATCCACGGAGAGCTTTGCGAAATAACACAGCCTGGGAAATGAGTTTTTAGCAGAATCTGGTAGTTTTCTGCAATGGAAGTAGCGTGAGAGCCGTCCTCACGTCTGAGGCAGCTAAGTTGTTGACTTGGTTCTTTCGAAAGAACTTTTTTTCAGTCGAGCTACAGCAGTGGTTGACTCAAAACTACTTACGTAGCTGCGCCAAGCAGTTCTCTGTTTCTGTCGAATAGCTTTTTTGTATAGAGCTTTTTCTTTTTGATAATTGCGCCAGTCTTCCTCTACCTTTGAGTTTTTGGCTTTGTCGAACCATTTTCTAAAGATTGTTCTCATCTTTTCCAGATCGCCACACCACCAGGGTGTGTGAGTTGGTTTTATTGTGGTTAAAGGACAAGACCTTTCGTATGAATTAATGAGGATATTACGAAGATTGTTGACACAATCTTTTATTCATTCCACATTAATATGTTGAGCGATCTGATAACTTTCCAATCCCGAGGATGAAAGACCTTGGAATTTGGTTATGTCAGTCCTCCTTGGATTTCTAATTATCCGTTGCTCCAGATGTTTGAAGTTGGAAGTAATGCATATCCATCTATGATCAGACATGGATGCCTCGGATGTTACGTGCCAGCCAGATATGTCAATGGAAATCTTTGGAGTGGCAAGGGTAATATCAACTCTAGTTTGTGCACGGGAGGTGACAAAAGTAGGTTCGATTCCTTTAATAAGGATTTGTAGATTAGTACTACTTATGTATTCACAAAGGGATCTACCTCCAGGGTTTGTATCTCTACTGCCCCAGATAGTGCAATGTGAGTTAGAATCACAGCCAACAATAAGATGTTTGTGATTGACTTAACAGAATTCTACTAGCTTCGTTAGTTCAGAACTAGGAGGAAGTTGTAGAGAGTCTGAAGGAAGGTAGCAGGAAGCAAGAATGATATCTTCCTTGCTGGAGTTGGTGATTTCACTTGAAAGAACTCATGTAAGATCCCGAGTGCAAAGTTGTTGTAAGGCAGCAGCTTGTATGTGCTTGGGTACTATGATTTTCAATACCAAAACCTGATATTATAGAGGAATTCTTGTCGCCTAGTCCATATATCTTTGATTTGACAATCCAGGGTTCTTGGATTAGGGCAATATTGTTCTGCTTTCTGTTTAGGTGGCATCTCAGAGTAGCGGATGCCGCCTTACAGTGTTGCAGATTGATCTGAATGAAGGAAATGGAGGTCTCAGATAGAGGATTGGTCTTGGGTGATGGAGAGGGATGAGTTCTAGATGGTTTAAGGGGAGGCATTTTTGGAGAGGGACATTTCAGATATCAACAGAGACTCGAGCTCTAGCAGATCAGCAGCCTCATTGAAACTAGGTTCCGTTGAGATTGCACACTGCGAAGACTGAATCGTAGTCTCCGTTGAGAAAGGCTTGGCAGGTGTAGAATCGCCTACCTCTAGCTTAACTGTAAACTGAGAGAAGTGATATCTCAATTTCTTACCTTTTGTGACTAAAGTTTTAGCGTCAAGGTCATTGACGCCGAAGACCAATAATCTGCCCATTGGCTCCTCCTTGACTGCGTCGTGAAAGACGCACTAGTTGGAGACTTTGAGATCGGGGTTTTGGGCCGCTAACCTCCGGACGACAGTCTCCCTTTCATCGGCTTTACCTGGAATCCAGACAGCTTTCTTGACCAGACGTGGAAGCTGGTCCAGTGCTACGACCTCTAGCTGGGCGTTGTCCCAGAGAACGGGGAGTTTGCTCACCGTGGATTTAAACCATTCCAAGGAATCTCACCCGAGTATAGCCATCCATCAAAGATAGGTGGCGATTGTCCTTCCTTAAGAGCGAACAAGCAGATATCCAGCTGTTGGGACAGTTGGTTCTGCAGCGTTTTGGCCTGTGAAGAAGTGAGTTTCCCTAGCGGATTGCTTCGGCAAATCACCGCTACCTTAAGATGTATCTTGGAAGCATCTGCGTAGTTCCCGGTCGCAGGAACTTTTGCAGACGGATGAGGACGATTCTTCTTCCTTGCATTCGGAGAAGGTTCAGAACCATCCGATCTGCATCGTTTGGCGTTGCCAGGGCAGCCAGCCTTCATTACTGTTTTGGACTGATGTCGAGAGCCAGTAGGTTCAGCTTTCTCTTGTTTCGCTGAGGACGTGGAAGACGGTTTGCTGGCTGAGTTAGCTGCGGCCAGCTCAGCTTCGCGTGCCTCCTTTCTACGGTTTTGTTCAGCGCCGCTGATTCGACGCCTCTTTTGTTTATTATCAATCGGGGTGACTGAAGATTGATGCTTAGAAAAATTGAATCTTTACTGAATAAATTAGCCACCTGAACTCACAAGGAATTGCAACCTCAGCTTTAAAACAGTAGTACATAGAAATGATCCCTGAATTTAACTGTGATACAAAATCACTTTCACGTTCTATGAAAATTCATGCAAAACCTGTAAACAGACTCCATCTACTATCAGACCCATCTCAGTGAAAATTTGAAGCTAAGTTACAGTTAACATAGGCATTTGTACAATTCCAGATTTGAAAAATCTGGAACATGCTTAATTGAATACTCCTGTGGAGAACCGCGATCATATTACAATAAATATGGAAATATCAAAATTGAAGCAAGAAGATAGATATGCGTTTGAATTCTTGCATATAGTACTCGTACAAAAATTATCAAACTCATAAACTTCATACATCACGGGAGTTTTGTTCGTAGATCAGAATAATGAGTTTTTAAAAAAGAACTAAATTACAGGTTGTAGTTTATTGACAAGTGTTCTTTACAATTCTAACTACAACTATGTTGTTTTCTCATACAAAAGTCTTATTTATAACATTTTGTTATCTACAGGATATGGTTTCCTATTTCTAGTAAAGTAAGCTGGTTACAAGATGTAACTCCTCCAGCCCTAGTCGAGAACTATGGGGGTTCTGGCCACAGAGTTCGGTGACATTTCGATTTCCACATTGGGTCGACCTTGTGATCTGTTAAGTTTTCTTTGCAGAACAAAATAGTACAAAATACAACATAAAATAATTATAATGATAATTGTATATAAAATAACTGCATATATGCTAGTCTTATCATGAAAGATGCGTGTATCTTCGATTTCATTCAATTTTTCTTTTTCATCATTTATTATTGAAATTAAATTCTTGGTTTCGTCTAAATTCATAGAATCTAGTTTAATTTTATTATTATTCAAATATGTTTTATTATTCTAATCAATAGTTGCAGGCAAATCTGGTGAATTAATATTAATATGACTAAATTTTGTTTTTGAGAAGCTTTCAAAATCATGTCTTCAGTTTTCACTTCACATTCAATATTTATCTCAATTATATAAGTTCTATCTAAGAGAATATTGTTCGTATCTCTACCACAGTTTTAAGTTGCAACAACACTATATGGGGCGATGATAATCCATTAATTCATCTCTACCTTCTGGATTTTTATATTCGGAATAACAGCTGGGATGTTTATGCAGTTGGTTGTGTTAACGTTGAATCTTGGAAGTTGAATCTCACAAGGGGCGTCTTGGTAGATCTTGGCAAGATGCATTTCCTGACACAAGTATTCTTCTGGTATGATTTCCTTGCATTTTGAATCAAAGAAGGAATAAGTCTGTTCATTGGAAATGAGAAATTTAGAACGTGGTATTATGGTTCTAAATGAATTTTGATTTGGAGTAGGCAAAGAATATAAGTGATGATAATCAAAATATTCGATCTCTACAATTGGAATCTGTAATGAAAATATAATCTGATTATTTTTACTATAACTTTTTATATGAATGATTTTTTCAAACAAGAATAAATAATCTAATATGGATTCAAGTGGGAATCAACTAACTTTCAATTGTTTATTCATTGTTATAATTTCGGAAAATAAATCATGTGGTTCTATAATAGAATTATGGAGTACGTTTGATTTTGAAAAAGTGATAGCAACTTCAAGTTTTTCAAGAAAATCATATATTATTTATAAACTTGAAATATATTGTTATATAACAGTTTGTAGAGATGAATTATGATTACCTTTTTCATGCTTTATCCATGTATCATTGATAATTGTTTCCAACTCCATTATTTGGAATTTAAATAAATTTGATTATTTTAAAGCTTTATGATATTATCATAAAATTTTTGAATTGATGTTTGTAAAATTGTCATATGATTATTGGAAAGTATTTTAAGTCTATGCTGGTTATTTGATATTCTCGAGATAATATAGTCATATCTTTCAGCATCTCTTTGATCAAGATTTCCAGTGATAGATTTAATAATTGAGTCTAGGCCGTCTATTGAACCTCGTTTCTGTCTATTTATTTTGTTAGGATTCAATTGTTTTATTTGAGTTGAAACTTTATTTTCAAAAATTTTAATTATACGATAAGAATGGTGACTAAATGTTAAATTCTCAATCTCGTTTTTAATAATTGCTATTTCACTCTTTAATATATGAAACTCATTTATTATGTCAGTAATGTCAAATATTTGTACAAATGTCCAATAGTCAGTCTGTAGTTGGGCATAACCTAGTTTTAAGGGAAGAAGGCCAGGATTTTGGTTGAAATTATTGTATTTGGATAATTCTAATGTTGCGGTGGCGATGAGGAACGAACATCTGTGACAATAGGTGGTTTCCTCAATTCTTTTATATAAATAATTTCAGTTTTATCTTTCTCAGTTTGATTTGTGATCTCTACACGATTTTTATACAACAATTTGGTGATTTTATAAAGACCTAAAAATTTCGAATTTTTCTTATTCCTGTGCAAAGGATTCTGTTTAAAACGATTTGATTTGATTTAAATTTATTATTGTTATCTCCTTGCGTATTAGATTTCAAAACTACTCTTTCCTTACCAACTTGCAATTTATTCGAAACTGCTTCGAAAACATGTTTTTCTACGATCACTATAGAAAACAACATATTTCTCATACAAAACACAACTAGAAAACTTACAATTTCACACAACTGTGCGAAAAGTCGTGAGAAATCATTTCTCACACCAGTTTGACCAACTTACATATTAATAATTCATTCTGAATATTCTTTAGGTGATATATATGATATATTTAACAAGATTATTGATATATATCACGGACTTGATATAAATCTCTGTTTGCTCTTTTATAAGCCACATTTAAATAACAAAATTGCACTAAGTTCTGTTGGAATTATTTTCTTATTCTTGTAATATATATTCCGAAGGTTGGCAACACTACGAATCACAACTGTCAAATTGAAGCAGACAAAACACGTTCCATCACATTCTGTTGAAATCGAGAAATTATGTATGTAATTATTGTATCATAACCAAAATTAGATATCCACAAATATCATTACTGCAGTTGGAAAAGGGTTAGTGACGAAAATTTAGAAAACACGCTACCCCAGATCACAGAAAACTCTAACTAATGAACCAATCAGAAGGTCGCCTGGTGAGAGTGAGCCAATCAGATACAATCTTTCCGTAGTTTGCAACAATTAGATTACACAACAATGAAATGTCAATCAACTGATAGAAAATATATCAATGATGTTCCAAATCATAACTAAAATTAATATCACAATAAATAAGCAGAGCAAACAATTAAAATGCCTGAATTATTTTATATTTGTGAAAATAGATTTGAAATCTCAGTTATACGAATGATTTACCTACATATTTCATTAAAAATTGTGATCGTAGAAAAAGTATAGTGTACAACACGTATAGAATCACATATTTCACACTTGTGTGATTCCAGCACTCGACTCCGTCTCGTGCTGAAAATTACACACCTCGTGTGAAATAGGTAATTTTCTATACTTGTTGTACAATATACTATTTCATTTCTCGTTTTGATTCTCAACATAGTCATTATAAAATGAATTTGGCATAAAAAGTTCATTTGTATCTCTCAATTTTGTATGACCGAAAGCAAATTCAAAAGAGGTAAAATTGGTTGCACTATGTATCGAATTATTGTAACCAATAATTGCATAATTCATTTGATCGCTTTTGTCGTCCGGAAAAGTTTCTCTTAATTCTCTTAAATGTTCTATAATTTATGAGTGGAATTGCTCGACAATACCGTTTGATTGGTGGTGATATGGTGTTGTGAAATGAATATTAATTTTGTGTAATCTTAAAAGTTCTTGTATGGTGCTATTGTTGAATTCTTTTCCATTGTCTAGAATTAGATTTTCTGGGACGCCAAATAAAGCAGAACATTTAATTGAAGCATTACTTATGTGAATCGCTGTTTTACCATCTATAAAGATTGCTAGCGCAAATTTTGTAAAGGCATCTACTAAGGTCAAATAATTTTTGTTATCGAAAGCAAATATATCTATATGAACTATTTGGGAAGGTCTAGTTGTTGTTTTTGTTAACATCAGAGGCGAATAAGGTTTCTTTCTAGAATACTTAGCTCTGTGACAAATGTGACATGTGTTAATAAAATTTGTTACTGCTGATTTCATATGTTTCCAGTAATAATTTGTTTTGAGATATTCAATGGTTTCATTTATACCTCTATGGTCAGTCTTTCCTTCATGATGGTTCTTCATCAACATTATTTGTTCTTCTTTATCAGTTACTGTATTCAAAAGTTTTATACATTTAAATAATTTTGGACCTTTCTCTGAGAAATGATTTAGAAATACTCCTGAAAAATCTTCATAAAGTTTATCTGTGTGGAATTACATATGATAAATAACTTTTGAACTTGTAAAATTCTTCAAAAACTCAAATATAATTTTATCATTATTGTTTTCAGGTATTTCTACTTTTATAATTCTCTGATTTTAATAATTCTCATGAGAAACATCACATTTAGAATAAAAATTTGAAAATACAAGCATCTGATTTGTTTTATTATTCATTATCTCGTCTAAACTTGTAATACCATCATTATTAGTATCACCTGCTGTAGAGTGTTGAGTTACGCTTTCAGAATCTGAGATGTATTTATCTACTTCTGCAGTGTCAATGTCCTGTTGATTGTTTGTTGTGTTTGGAGGTTTAACTTTTATGTCCTAGATTATATAGAATTTTGGTCTCTTCTTGATTTTTTCATTCTCAATTAAATATTGTGTACTAGTGGATGGCAGTGGTTCATCAGGAACTAAATCTTCTACAAAATTTCTTAAATAATCTACAATGTCTGTATTTATTTCGCCAGGATTGTTAATTACTGATTCACCTTCTATTGCATTGATATTAATGCGCGAGAGAAAATCTGCGTTGGTGTTACATTTACCTTTTTTATATATTATATTATAATCGTATTCTTCCAGTTCCAGTTTCCATCTTACTAGATTTGAGTTAGGCTCTTTTAGATCAAATAACCATGTGAGTGGTCGATGGTCAGTGACTATTGTGAACTTACGACCGTATAGATAAGGTCTAAAGTGCTTACAGGCCCAAACGATGGCTAGTAACTCTTTTTCGATTGTTGAATATCGTGTTTCTGTTTCATTCAAAGTTCGCGACGCGTATGCTAGTGGTTTATCTCTTGGAATATCGCCTTGAGAAAGGACAGCGCCTATTGCGTAATTGCTTGCGTCTGTTGTTAATATAAATGGTTTGTCAAAATCGGGGTATTGGAGAATTGGGTCATTCATTAATGAGTGTCTGCAAGTATTAGAACTGTCGATGAATTCTTTGTCATGTATTATTCTGGAGTCTTTCTTTGAACATTTGGTCATTGGTTTAGTAATTTTTGCAAAGTCTTTGAAAAAAGGCTGTAGTATCCAAGTAATCCAAGAAAACTTTTGATTTCTTTTTGAGTTTTAGGAATGGGAGAGTTTTTTATGACAGAAATCTTGTCAGGGTTTGGTTTTACTCTACTTGGGGTAATCATATGCCCTAAATATTGTACAGATTCTTGTAGAAATTCGGATTTGTCTAATTGTATTTTGAAATTACTTTGTCGTAGACTATCAAATACTAATTTAAGTCTTTCTATGTGTTCTTGCATTGAATTACTAAAGATCATTATGTCGTCTAAATATACGAGGAATGTTTAATTTTGTCATCCTCGAAGGACATTATCCATGACACGTTGGAATGTGGAAGAGACATTTTTCAATCCGAAGGGCATGCGTTTAAACTCGTAATGCCCACCTTCAGTCGTGAAAGCTGTCTTTTGAACGTCTAATTTGCATTACCTAGTTTGTCTAAGATATCCGCGATGTTTGGTAAAGGGTATTTGTCGTCTATAGTACGTTCGTTTAATTTTCTGTAATCGATAACTAGTCCCCATTTCTTACGACCAAATGCGTCTAATTTTTCTGGGACTATCCAAATTTGACTAGACCAAGATGAAATACTATTTTGAATTATTCCTTGATTTAACATTTTTGAAATTTGATCGCGTACTTCTTGTTCATGTACTTCGGGAAATCTATATGATTTTACAAGAATAGGGGTGTCATCTTTAAATCTAATTTTATTTGTGACCTCATTCGAAAAACTTAGAGGAATATTTTCAGAATAAAATATGTCTCTATACTCGTAACATAGTTTTCTTATCGCATCTTTTTCTTCTTTGTTACAATGGTCTATTCTTATGTTTTTCAAATTTTGCTTTAATAAATTTTCGTATTCGATTTCTAATTCGTCGTTATCAATTTCCATTTTTTCAATAAAATTTAAATCTATGGAATCTAAAATTTCAATATCTAAAGGTTCGTGAATATCAAGTTTCACAGGGTGTTCTTCGATATTTATTACTGAAGTTATTGCATAATTGTTTGAAACATTCACTACTGCTTTAGGCATTTCAATACCGTTTCCAAAGTTTATATATTCCAACAATCCAATGCCATTTTTCCTGTTTAACTGGATTCTTTACTATCATGTTAACTCGTGAAGGAATAATAATGGAATAATTTTTAAAATTATCTCGCGATGTTTTGTCATTGTTAGGTTCAAATATTATAGAAATATTTGCGAAAGGGGTACGTAATTGTTTTGTGCTTACATCAACATTTGCGTTTAACTGTCTCAATAAATCTACGCCTATAAGTCCATCATATTTAATACTAAATTTAAGAAGGTAAAATTTATGACTTTCAGGAACATTAAAATTTTCAAAAAGTAGAGTTTTGACTACTTCATTGTGAAATGAAATATCGTGAGCTGTTTGAATGTTAAAATTCTCATCAAAAATATAATTTTAATAGAATCTGTAAGCTAGATCAGGGTTCATTGAACTTTTAGTACTTCCGGTATCGATAAAAAATTTGCGTCAATTTCAGGAATATAAATGTAGGGTAGGTTTGCTTTTAATACATTTAACTGAATTAAGTTTGATTCGTGTTGCATGGGACCAAAGGAAAATTTTGTTCACCTTCGTAATTCTCAGAGTCATATGTACTGTTATCAAATGTACAACTTGATCCGTCGGAAATAACTATAGTCTGTTTTAGAATTATCATACACAGGCTGTTCACGTGTATAATTCCCATGGGTTTCATTTTCTGTTTAGTTTTGATTTCCAGAATAAATATTAAGATTTTCTTGATTGATATTTTGGTTATAAAGTGCCGAAGATGTAAATGGCTTTTGTTGTGATTTGATTCTAGATTGAGCAGATGTAGTATCCATGGGTTCTGGTGTATACTCTCTTTGATTTTGATTTTGATTAGGACGAGTAAAATTTTGAGGAAAATTCTGCTGTCTTTGTAATGGCATAAAATTTGTGGGACGTACAAAATTAATTTAAGGCTGCCATTTTACATGATGAGTAGGACGCCAATTCGGTTGATTATTTGTTTTATAAAACGGATTAGTTCCAATAGGCATAAAATTTGGTCTTTGTTGTTGTGTAAATCTATAAAGATTTAGATTTGCAGGAAATTGTTGCAAGCTAGGAATGTATGTTGCATTCGTAGATACAGTTTGTCTTGTTGGCACCATTCTTTGAGTTGGTTTGAATGAGCTTTGTAAATTCAAAGTATTCTGCTTTAGAATTGAATAAAGAAAGTTTTCTTCTTCTATGACAATGCTCATGGCTTTTTCTGAAGAATCAGGATTTCTCAATCTAACATTTGTTTGAATGTTTGGTGGTAGCCCTCTAATATATGTTTTGAGTGCTAGATCGTCGTAATTTCCAATTTGTAATGATTTTTCAGCGGGTGGAATTTGTGAAGTATTTAATTTTGCAAATATTAAACTACAGGCATCTTGACATTTCATGCCAAAGAAAAATGGTGATTCATTTTTTTGTAGTTTTAAAGAAATTAAATCTTGAACTGTCTAAATCAATATTTCTCTGATCTCCAAAACTAAGACTTAATGCTGTTTTAATTTCTCTCCAGGTTTTTAATTCTGTTCTGGATCCAATCAAAAGTTGTGCGCGACCAGTTAATT
Organism: Dromius quadrimaculatus; assembly: GCA_963989225.1. Classification (NCBI taxonomy): domain Eukaryota; kingdom Metazoa; phylum Arthropoda; class Insecta; order Coleoptera; family Carabidae; genus Dromius; species Dromius quadrimaculatus. Next base: position 33,497,368 of record OZ022330.1, read on the forward strand.
TACCTAAAATCGCTCTAATTAAGAAATTGTGAAATGTTGGATCTGAACTCGTGAATGACTGAATTAAATTTCGGGCAATTATCCATAAATATATCTAAAGTATGAGAATTTCCCTCATATCTAGGAAAAGAGTCTAAATAGAGTCGTAACAATTGGTAATCAATAACAGATGGTGCTGCTGTAGCCATATTTACGTCTGCTATATTCATATTATTCAATAAATCTGATAAATTCTCTAAATTGTTCATCAATTTATATTTATTATTTCAATTGTGAAATCGTGATATTTCTTATATTATAATTATTTTCTGGATTCAATCTTATGATTTGGATGTAAGGAAATGAGCAACTTACATTAAAAGTCTTGTTTTCATTCTTAACCTAGTGCCTATAGGTTCTGACGATTTGGTTCTTCCTCCAGGTCTTCCTACTGCTAGCTGGCTACGGCGATGCTTGTTCTAGACCAGTGTTGTAATTTCTTCTTTCTTCCTCACCTTCTGACGAACTGTTGTTCTTGTGGACGGCAGGTGTGACTTAGGTGTGGAAATCGATATACTCTCGATCTGCTTCTACCGTTCACTACCAAACCGACCGTTTTTCTTCTCGATTAATCGTTAACACGAAAATTGCTCGTTCGATATGTTCAATTTCGAGAATCTTACCGACTGCGCCAGTTTTGTTCGTAGATCAGGAGAATGAGTTTTTCAAAAAGAACAAAATTACAGGTTGGAGTTTATTGACAAGTGTTCTTTACAATCATAACTACAACTATCTTGTTTTCTCGTACAAAAGTCTTATTTATAGCATTTTGTTATCTACAGGATATGGTTGCCTATTTCTAGTAAAGTAAGCTGGTTACAAGATGTAATTCGGGTCATTCAAAAGATGAATGAGACAAAATATTCTGAGGGCCCACTTCTGAACATACACTATGAGAATATTTCCACTTTCTTGTTCTGGGATCTTCGCTACAATCAAAAAGGTCAACATATAAATTTGCACTTGGCTTGCTTACTAATTAATTCCTACTAGAATTTTAATCTGAAGTGTTTTGGGAACATAATTTTGAACGAAAACATACATCATTGCAAAAGCCTTACAATATGATGCAGCAATATAAAATCGTTATTTTTGTACAATTGGGCGTTTTCATGTATTTACCGGCCCTCTTTTTGAGGTTATATGCTGATTTCACCAGCAAACTGTGATTAAAAGTGAAAATTGTAGACTTTTACAAAAGATATTTATTTATTTATCTTCATTTGTAATTGATAATTCCACTCCAATATGAAGTAAGCCATATATAAAGAACAATTTTATCGTTTTGACAGCGGATAAAGAGGAAGGTAACTTTTCGCAAGTGATGAAACGTTATTTACCTTTCTCCTAGCAACTAAATCAAAACACTTACTATATTTATGTCATTTGTATTATTTGTCCATGCTTGAACTGCAAAATATACAGAATTTGGAATATTTCTCGAGAAACTTTATGAAAGAAAATACTGAGTAAAGTGTGTCTATAAATACAAAAAACAATAAATCATGTATCTGGAGACAATTCATCGTATTTTGTGAGAACCAGAATTATGTATCAAAAAGAGGTACAACAGTATATCAAATTTCAAATATTTGCTAGATTGGAATTATAGTATGCGAAGAATTGATGGAGAAAGTTATAAAGAATACCTAGTGGAAGTGAAATATGTCAAATGAAACGATATATGATAATTATTGTAGTCTCAATAATTGCACATTTGTATAAACTTTTTCATAAATAAAATGTCATTGAATTATCTCGCCGAATTACACTCTAGCAATTTATTTTTCTTGGGATAAACTTCAGTTTGTCAACTCAACCTTGTAACCTGACAGCAATTCAACTCAAAGACTGTTCAAAACTATTAGAACAGTTCTCTTGTCAAATTGCTAGGTTACAAGGTTTCGTGAAAACAGAAATTTATCCAGCAAAATAAAAAGCTCTTGTGTAATTACTGTTGAAAATTTTAAAAAAAATGTCAAACTTGACAGCTGATAGCGAATGAACAATCAGTAGTAATTCAATTTGGAAAAGAAAACTCGGATCCATATTTCGGATATTTCAATCGTGCAAAAAATTTTGTGAGGATTATAGTAAATCAGAGCAATACTGACTACTTGGAACTTTTTTCGAATTTTTCTGATAAATCCAGATTGACCAACCGTAGAATGTTGAAATTAAGTATTTGAACTTGATGTTGTATCAGAATGGTTATCTGCCATTTTTGTATGAATCGGCCAAGCCAAAAGTGCTCTTACCTTGAAACTTTTCAGATTTTTTCTTGCATAAATCTAGAATGATCAGCCATAGCATATTGAAGTTTAGTGTTTGAACTTGTAGCATCAAAATAGTTATCTACTATTTTTGTATCAATCGGCTGAGCCAGAAGTGCAGTTTATATGTATAACAGATATTCAGAATTTGCCGTATAAAACAATCAGTTTAATGGAAATGATAAGGTAGGCAATGATAGTCGGTTGTCAATTTTTTGATTTTGTTTGACTTTTTAAATGTCAAAATATTATCAAAATTATATCAATTATAATCTGGAGAGACAGAAGCCTTTATTAAATAAGTTTGTATATATATCAAATGATGTACAAGTAAGTCACGTCATGTTCACTTCAGATGTTTTACTTACCGCCTTTGCTCATGGTGAAATTAACATTCTACCCTCATAATACATATCCAGATAGACTCCAGCAACAGAATATTTTTGTGAAACATCATGAGCTCGGTTATAACAATAATTTCGACATTCTACTCAAACAAGATGAGTGGAGAGCACCAGAAGGAATGATAGATTAAATGATCGACAGAATTATCACAATATCTATAATAAAGAAATATTTGGAGAAGTAGCTGAATTAGTATATTATTCAATTCACTGACCGGTTTATGGAGCATCAGAGAACGGATATGTGACAGACTTGACTGACAATATTATCAAATACTTTATCTGCGCGTCTGTGCTCGATAATCTCCACAACTTGTGACGTTATTCAAATCTAACATTCATGGATGTATTGAGTTGAATTTGGGCTGAATTGGATGTCCAATTCAATTAAATCAATTGACAAATAAAAAAGAAGATACGGAAATCTCAATGTGCGTCTTCATATTCTTATATTATTCATTTGTTTCACTTGATATAAGCGAGTCATCTATTTTAACATTCGTAATTCAAATCGCAGAATTTATATATTGGAAGAAGTTTCTATGTCTGACACATGCAATTTTGATGTTAATAATCAGAATACAACAATTCATCTGTCTTACCACTGGACATGTTACGGATATTTTCAAAGACTTCATGTAACATCAATAATCATATCATTTTTAATAGTTTTCAAGAAGTAACACAACACGTAAGTTATTTAAACGGTTCAAGAACCATTGATTACCTCAGTTTGTTTTATTATTTAGGAGAGTGGAGTTCTACATTGTTTTTTTGTATTTTTTGTTATTAGTCAGGGGTAGGTTGAATCAGTGTGTTGGTATAAGTTGAATCAATGAGTTTACTTACTTGGTGTGTGTGTTGAATATGTATGCAGTGTGTAGGTAGGGAGAGTATTTGAGAGTGACCGTGAATTGAGTTGTTGTTGTTCATGTTAGTGTTTCAAATTATCCTATATGCCCTTGAACTTGTTATCCTTTTGTACTCCGCAGTCACTCCAGGGAAGTCCTCTGTGTGAGTTCAAGACAGGGAGTGACAGTCAAGCAGTTGCCGACGAAGCACGACTTGCCAGCCTCGTGCCATTGGTGGCCTGCCTGCCAACTTCAGTGTCTTAATGTATCAGGAGGTGCCCACTTGCAGGCAGAGTGATGGGTTTCAGCTTGACATTCAATCCATACTATGGAGAGCCCAGTGAAGCATGTGGTTAGGAAGGTGCTGAGCATTGTTTCTGGATACTGTAAGGGATGCCACTATGGGTGGTTTAAGAGTATGCGAGTGTTCTGATGATTACTACCGTTTATGTTTAATTGTCAGCTCCAAATGTTATTTGTTTCTTACCCTCGTCGTACTACTGATCTACTTTCTGTGTTTGTCAGCTGTGACCTCGTCAGCTGTCCACTTCCGCTTGTTGCTGTACGGTGCAGCTGTCTGGCGGTTATGATGATAACTAACCTTTTTTCACGTTTTTGTGCAACTTTCTTTCCAGATCAATATTTCTAGAAGTTGAGATTTCCGATTGAAGTTTGCAATGTCGATAGTTTTCATCAAGCTAATCATAAGTAATTTCCCACTGTACTAAACAGGAAAACGTGACTTAACTTTGAGAAGGCTATTTTAACGGTCATTGATTCTGGTTTTGAGTCTTTATAACGTAATTTTTGTTACGCGGTAAATTGTCCTCACTCGGATGAGGCTGCCAGCTTCTCAGGAAGAAGGGAGTGGTTCGGAGGTTCTTACTGGGGCGCCACGTGATCTGCCCAGTTGCCAACATCCGCTAGACCACGATAGTGTGGAGGAACTCACAACACCAGCCAAAATTACGCAATAAAAATTTCTTTTACATATATTCGACGAGCGCAAAAAAAGAATCGGAATATATATTGAATGTGAAATATATCAAGAAAAATAATGAATAACACAAAATTTTGAACAAAACTGAAAGATATCTGCAACTATATTCCATGCAAGTTCTGGAAAATAGTCCCCCGAAACGATGAGTACAATAAGGGCCCTACCTATCGAAGCTGGTATGTCGAATTGAATATATAATTGAGGGCGTCAGACCACAAACATCTACGTTCACACAAGAAAAAATGAATCTACCCAGAATAGGGCTGAAGGCCGTATTACCAAAAAAAAATCACCAGCGATATGGTGTAAAACAAAAAAATGAAATCAAAATTCCAACAAAGAATGCGGGCTGAGCCGCGTAGCACACAGAAATTGAAGGTGGAACGGTAACTCAACCACTGCACTTATCTGCCCTCCCCACGCGTCTCCTGCGATAAACAGCGATAGGAACGCTGACAGCTGTGCCAGATGACAGGGTCCCCCAGTGGTGATGTAGTTTACAGGGTTGAGTGGGACTCAGAAATAAAGTCACCGGAGTCTCGGTTCCGGAGGAGAACTCGCAATGGTCACTACTTCAGCGCGCCAAAAGAATGCCCTCTCGGGTGTCGGAGGGAAATATGAAAACAGAAATCGAAATGTCGAATTGCAAAATTCAGCCAAAACTACTCTTTCCGGAAAATTCAGTGTCGAATAACATATAAGTATCATGAAATGCGAGAAAATAAGCTTTTCAGCAGCAGATGAAAGAAGTACCGTCAACTTTCGCAACCGGTAAAGAATTGAATAATCTTAAACTTGAATAATACGCGTTATTCCCTGTGGTTAGGCGTTATTTGCCGCTAAAAAGAGTGTATTGTGGGAGAAGGAGAGGAGAGAAAAAAGGATAGAGAATACTTCAAAAAACTGCGCCAGAATTGCACGGCAGCTACAACACAAGAAAAATAGGAGCAGGATAAAAGATGCCAAAAACACATAGGAAGAAGAGAGATACTTGAGTAATCACAGACTTCCCAAAGATGCGCGATGAATAGCGAAAGAACAAAGATATTATATTGTCAAGATGATACGCCAGAGAATGACAAAATTTCAGCGAACAAAATAGCTATCAAGCAGGAAGAACGGTTGGAGTTGAACAAAAATAACAAGATTCATAAATGACAGAAGTAAATATCGAAGATAGCCTGAAAATCGGAAATAAGGAATTAATTTAACAAAAAAGGACGAATCAGTGAAATATGTAAGTAGAAAACAAAAACTGATAACGAGACAAACGAATAGGACAACAAATTACTTATTACAGATACAACTAGATCAAGAGGTAGAATATCAACCAAAAAACAACGATACGAACAAATAGTCACGTAACAAATCCTCCCTTCACTCCATTGAGGAAAAATTAGTAGAATTTCTCCTTACAAAATGAGACTACAGAAACGAAACAACATTATTAAATCATAACTACTTATCATCTGTATCTGAAAGCATGTTGTTATTGGAAGGGCCTGGTTTGAGGTCTTCTACGTGCCATATTCCTCTCTCTTCATTGTTGTGATCGCCAAGTTCATACGTCGTGCTGGATATTCTGTCCTTAATTGAAAATGATCTGATATATTTCGGTGCAAATTTTCTAGTGAAGTAATTGGCAGCTTTAAAAAGTGCAAAGTTACGTCTCCACACTCTTTGACCTACATGGTTAAATACTTCACGACGACGTAAGTTATATTGTGTACGACTCTGTTCATGAGCACGGTCCAATCGTTGACGTACATCAGCATATAATTTTTGAAAACCATAGGGGCGTAATTCAGAAATATTTTGTCGATCGTATTCAACCCATTACCCGGCAGGATATGCTCTCGACCAGAATTAATAAGATATAGCGTATAGCCCGTGGCTTCATGAACAAGAGTAGGTATAGCGCATGTAATAGAGGGTAAATACTTATCCCATAGGCAGTGATTTTCTTTGACTTATGGAGCTAACATAGTTTTGATTACTCTATTCACTCTTTCTGTCGGATTGTTCTGAGGGTGATATAAGGCATTGTACTCAAGTGATACGCTGTACTGGTTACAAGGGCTACGAAATTGCTTGCTCTTGAACTGAACGCCATTATCGCAAATGATGTACTGAGGCACACCAAAAAGTGAAAATACCGATGCCTCGATGTGTCGAATAACAGCTGGTATTGTGGCATCGCGAAGAGGAAACGTCAACACAAATTTATTATAGTAATCCGAAACCACAAGTATAAGTCTAGAACTACGAGAAGAGCGCGGAACTTCTCTAATAAGATCCATGCTGATCATTTGAAATAGCCGAAAAATTCTAGGACGCGAATCCGTAAAACCTGGTGGTCGTAACTGAACAGCTATATGTTCGATACACGTTGTACAATGGTGCACATAAGTGATAATGTCAGACCTCATCTTGGGCCAAAAGCATTCCTGTTATAATTACTCGTAATTTTCATTAATACCGGCATGTCTGCTAGCAGGAGCATTATGCGCTTGAAATGCAACTGTTTTACGTTCTGCTTCAGGTATAACTTGTTTCCAATTATCGTCCGCATCATCCGCAAGCTCTGGAATTTGAGGTTTTACTTGCCCAAATAATAATCCCTGCGCGCTAACACGCCAATCAGGAAATTTGTGTGGTTCAGCTGATACGCGAGAACGCATAGAGGTGTACCATTTGTCTGAAATGTCAGCTGCGGCTGCCAAGAAGGTTTCAACTGTTTCTATCGCTAGTACTCGTAATGAGGTACGACGTGTTCTTCTCCTTTTCTGTGCACGATATCAAAGCTGTGCAATTGTAGTTCGACCGCTCAGCGACACAATCTACCAGAAGCCAAACATCTCCGCTCAATTGTAGAATAATTCCGTTCCTATTCACTTAAAGATCGGCTTAGATAGCAAATGACATGCTCCCCATCGTCGGAAGTTTTCGTCAACACAGCTCCAAGTCCTTACGCACTAGCATCCGTCTGTAACACCAATGGTCGCGAGAAATCTGGACAAACTAAAATCGGTGCAAAGATCAGACATTATCTTAAACGCTCAAATGAAGATTGCCATTCAGCTGTCCAATCCCATTTTCACCGCTTACGTAGGAGATCTGTGAGAGGAGAACTAATGGTCGAGAAATCTTAGACGAAGCGTCTGTACCAACTAGTCATTCCTAAGAATCGTCTGACGTCAGAACTACAGGAGAGGACTGATATATTCAATATGGCTTGTATTTTATCAGGATCTACTCGAACTCCGCTCTTGTTCACCACATAACCTAAATATTTCAATTCTGGACGACACAATTGACACTTTTCCTTGCTAAGAATCAGCCCAGCTTCGAATAATCTATCAAATATTTTGCCTAGAATCTCCATATTTTGTTCAAAGTCTTCTGATATACAAATAATATCATCAAGGTATACGAAAACATGTAGCTTCAGATCTTGATCCAAAATTCCATCAATAAGAGCTTGCCACGTTGCTGGTGCATTCGTAAGCCCAAAGGGCATGCGCTTCAAATGATAGAGCTCACGTTCAGGAATGGTAAACGCAGTATACTCTCGACTATTTTCTGCCATGGGTAATTGCCAGTAGGCCAATTTATTATCAAGAGACGACAAATATTCGGCTCCTTTCAGACGATCTAGAATCATTGAAATATAAGGGATTGGATACGCATTATTTTTCGTAACTTCATATAATTTGTGAAAATCCTCGCAAAATCGGTATCCACTATCTTTTTTGTTAACTAAAAGTATCGGAGAGGACCAAAGACTATTTGATGGCTCAACGACGTCATTTCTCAACATTTCATCCAACTCCGCAATAATATGTTTTTGCATATTTGGATTGACCGGATAATGACGTTGTTTTATACTCTGGTGTTCGATGTCAGAAGTGCATCCAAGTGAGTTACTCATCCTTGTCCATTGAGCTTGTAAGAATGAATCGAGTATTTGCTGTTGTGTTGGGGTTAGCTCTGACTGAGATACTACTGCGAATTTGACGTTTATTGTGTTTATTTTTGCAGTAAATTTCCATTCGTCGCTTTTTAAATTCGGCAGGAAACCCATTGAAAACCAAAAGTCCATTTCAAGAATAATAGGGCTCGCAACATTATGAGCGACAACAAAACGAATAAGTACGACCGGAACTGTGACTGAACCGAAATACGAACAATTTTTCTCGTCTGCCACTTGACGAAAGGGAGCATCGGTAGTATTCAAATGTAAATTCAAATGTTTCAGGAATTCTCATCCTTCCCGACAATGGAGCACGTAACGCCTGAATCAAGTAATCCAAGAAGCTTATAATCAAAATAGGAATTTCTAAATAAGGTTGTTGATAAGTATCTGAATGCGACAAGATTAAGTTCACGATAGCAGTATTGGCCTGCATTTAGTTACTGATCAATGATTTTCTGGAGGACACGACACGACCGTTTAGTGCTTTGCGAGACCGTTTCCTGTACACGGCGGACAAGTACGGCTCGTAACGTCAGCTTTGTCAGAGCGATAGCAATGAATGCACAGGGGCGCTCTATATGCGGATGAACGATGACCAATCATGTTGCAATTCCAGCATTCCATTCTTGATTCCGATGAACGACCACTATTAATATATATGGTACTTAAATCGGCACGATCAGGCCAAGAATTGCGATGGTGAGCTAGATCTGGTTCGACAGACATATTCGGAGGTGGCGGCGGCTTAAAACGTCAAATTCGGATATAAATGTTATCAAGCTGTCCACATGTCCTATCTAAATGATCTACGTGATCGTACATAAGAAGTCCTAAGGCTTGTTGTAAATATGGCAGTAGAATTCGTCGAATGTGCGTTACATGATCAGATTCTTCTGGTTCTTCACTCAACCGACTAAATAAACCTTCCATATTCACTATGAATATCGACACTGGTTCATTTTGACCCTGTGTACGGCTACGAATTTCCTATCACAGACTAAAATCGTAAGCACAAGGTAGAAAAGCTGACTTTTAATTATTTATAAGTTCGTCCCAAGTCGAAATCGTATGTTGCTTTGCACGAAACCACTTCAATGCGTTACTGCTAAATAACTCTATCGCTGACGCGAACAGTTGATTTTTAGACACTCTTCCCGCTACTCTCAATTCCTCAACACGTTCCAGAAAGTTTGATAGCCCCGGTCCACCACCAAAATTAATATTTCATTCATAAATAAGTACTTTACTTTGCTCGTTACTAGGTTGACGCGAAATAGCTGAATTGAGTGATATCGACTCCAGTGCCTGTGTTAATCGGAATTCAAGATTGGTGGGCTAACAACGAGGACTGGAGGACGCACTAGATGAAGGTTTATCAACAATCACTTCTCTCGGAGGCAGTTCTTCCTCCTGCACATTGTTATCTTCGATTAATGATTTTTCATGTTCTTGTAAAAGAAGAGCTGAAGCTTTTGACGAAAATTTGAGACGTGAGGAAGTTAATGCTTATTCGCATCGTTCTATTAGTTGATCTTTATTTTCTTGCTCGTTAAGCTCTAAGGGAGTGATACGATCAAGACATAATTGAACATGAGTCAGTCGGGTTCCAGTACGCGCATACTCATTTTGATAATTTGCAAACTCAAAAGTTGCTACTGATCTCTCCAATTCAGCTAATTTACTTGCGCAGCTTTTTAGTTCAATGGCGGTAAAAATGGATTAGTATATGTAAAAAGGGATTCCCAAGTTCATTCAAGCCAAAAATACTCACGAAGTTGACTGCGTTTTTGTTGAACTGTACCGGAAGCACCAGATCCCCTCAACAACAATTTGTACGTGATTTCATTAGACAGAAGTCTGTTAGCATCAATTTCAATATCCATGATCAAGGAAATATGTGTAACAAAATGAACTTGTAAAAGGTATGTATATAAGTTAATTTATCGACACCGAAAATTAGGTTTCTAAAAAGTTTTATTTGACGATGTATTGAAGCGACTAAGACTAGTACAACAAGAGTGAATATGATAACAGACTTCTAGTATTTATATGCAATCGTTATCTCAGAGGTTCGTGCTCAAAAGATGTAAACTTGTTTATACGTCTTTAAAGTTAAAAAGATGGTGAAATCAGGGCGGTATCCCTGTATATCTCCTCCACCCTTGAGAGAGAATGCTAACTCTTCGTGAGTTTGGTTTTGATTATTAGATTATAATCAATTCAATTCAATACTTTCGAATTTCTTCATTGATTTACGTTTATTCCTTGTTCTAAGATAATTCATTCATTTAAATTATTTCATGATTGATAATATGGTAAAAATTATCACAATGATTGACATCGTTACATAAATTATAAGATAATGCTTATGATTACTTGATACATGGGTGTGTATTGATTCCAAATTAATCTCATCACTTTTATTGACTTCGAATCTTGTTGAATTCTTAATTCTGTTCTCCAAATGTAAAATTTGGGAACTAGTGGATTTGTTATTCAATTCTATTGATCGCCAGAATTGTTAGTTAATTCTAACTGATTATTCACAACACAGTTTTCGGTGAAATATCTTCGTTAGAATTCTTGAATTTTCATATTATTATTACATACGTATTTAATTTCCTGCTTATGCGGAGAAAATAAGTAATTCAAGTTTGAATTTCTAATTTTCATAACGGAATTTATATGTGAAACCTCTTTATAATTACAAAATTTGGAGTCTTAATAACATACAAAAATATCTAACAATTTATCATACTCATTGCCTTGATGAGTACAATAATATTCCCTATTATTAAGCTGGGTACATTTAGTAAGTGACCTTATCTCACAATTATTTTTTGAATAAAGTCCATTTATTATATTTATCGTTTCGTGAGTTTGATGTATTTTCGTGGGGATTGCTGTTACTTGAATTAATTCTTCCGTGTATTAGCAGGAGTTTCAAGAAGAATTGTTAAATTGGAATTGTCCTAGGAACAATATGTCTTTGATATGCCATTGTTTTGTATGTTATTTATGATTATTGATCGCAAATATGTATTTCCAATTTTATTAAGTTTTTCATGGGTAATTATTCCAAAATCTAAGGTGATAAGTTTGCAAAAGGCGGGTGTTTCTTCCAATTGAATTAGGGAGAAATATAAATCTTGTTCGACTTGGATAAATTCATTCATTAAGTTTTGTACTCTGGTAACATCTATATCATCTAATATGTTGCCAATTTCTTCTTACAAATCATTTAATTTATCACCTAATATAATATTATTTTCATTTATCAAATTAACTTTATCATTGAATTGGGCCGTAATATTGTTATTGATTTTGACTAAGTATTAACTTTGTTAGAGATAACTTTTTCATTGTTGTTAATATTTTCTGGAATTTGGTCATATCTTTCTTTATCAGATGCGTCGAGATTTCCTAATATACTTTTCATAATGGATCCTGAACCATCTATCAATTCACGTTTTATTCTTTTCACATTCAATAATTTCTTTAATGTGAATGATAAGTGAATTCAAAATATTCCTGTTATTCAATATTTTATCATTAAATTTATATTTGGCCAATTTTTGGTATACAGTGGCTATATTGGTTTCTAGAACTTTTTCTTGCTCGAATAAGGTCTTCAAAAGAATTTTGAATATGGTAATTTGCGTATTTACCTGTGAATGAACTGTTCCTAGTTCGAGAATATTGATTCCAAGGTTTTTGTCATCGGGTATGATTTGCAAAATTCTAACCGGAATTAGTCTGAAACAACACGAGGTCTCTTCAATCACGAAAGTTTATGTTTTTTATTCTGGTTATTCATCATCTGTCCACGATCAGGTATTATCTCTTGTACATTTACCTTCTTAAATTTTGGCTTTTCAATTTTTCTTGAGCTTCTTCAATCAATTTTCACGTAAACTTGAGGAGGGATATCGAGCTCTTCTTCTTGCGGCTCAGCATATTTCAATTTACTCTTCTCAATATTATCTTTTACTTGCTGATGCATTCCTTTAAGAGTATCTAAATGTTTCTGTAGATATTTTTCAACTAATACCTCTTCCGGTTACTATTTATTTCATTTGAATGAAAGTGAATTCGTTGAATTCTATTATCAAAGAGCTTGTTTACGTTGCCATCATTTCTCCCGGTTGTGTCCTTCAATTTTGTTGGACTTTTACTAATATTGATGCATGAATCAAGATAAGTCAGTCCGTTTACGGGATATTTGTCATCTCAATAGATCGTGCCTGTTGATTCATTTTCTGATCCAGTTTCGACAATAACAGAACTATTATCCTTGTCTGTATTTATATTTAAGCCGTGCTTTTCTGGTTTGTGATGAATATTAAATATTATTGCCGATTTTTCGAATGAGTTTCTTATCAAATTTTCAATTTTAATCCAAGAAAATTTTGTTACGGCTTGAATTTTTCCAGGATTTGGTTTAACTAAATAAGCGACTTCTTCATAGAGGAATTCGCAGTTATCGAACTGGATTTCTAGATTTGCTTTACGTAATTTCTGGGGAATCTTCTCTATATTTTCTAAATATTCTTGCAAAGATGTGCCTGATATTATGATATTATCAAGATATATCGAACAGATTTCATTTATTAAATCTTTCAAAACAAAATTTATGAGTCTTTGAAAGGTTGAAATGACATTTTTGAGACCAAAGAGCATTAAATTCATAATGTGCGGAATTTGTAGAAAATGCTGTCTTAGGAATGTCATCCGCGACAACTTCTATTTAGTGGAATCCGGAGGTTGAGTCAATGGTAGTAAAATAATTAGATTTGCCTGATTTTTCAAGAATATCGGTTATTCCGGTATGGGAGATTTATCATCTATTGTTTTTTCATTCAATTTTCTATAATCTATTACAACTCTAAATTTTATATCAAGCACTTCTATAACATCTTATTGTACATCTTGCATCATGATTGCGATCGGCTAAGCCGGAGGTGCACTTTACTTGAGACTTTTTTTTTAATTTTCCGCATGAATCCAGAATGATCAGCCGTAGGATACGGGAGTTTAGCATTAGAAATTGAAGAGCTTCCGAGCGAAACCGAATAAATCCACTTTTATGAATGTTGAGTTTGCAGCAGAAATCGATTCAGATTGTTAAGATACATCATATAGTTCATCGAGTTCCACACAAAACCAAATAAATCCTTGAGAATTTGAGGAACGAGAAAAGTGTTCTAATGCAAAACCGAATAAATCTATGATAATACATTTTTTTATATGTAAAGGAAAGATTCGGTGGATTCGTTTGATGCATATTGGAAAATTGAGTTATTGAAAAAATTCTCAAACATTGACCCCTCATACTTGAACTCCTGGCACAAATCTTTTTTTGATACTTTCTCCAAATTTTCAAGCAAAACCGAATAAATCCGTCAGTTTTGAGTGAGGTTTTGAGCAAAACCGAATGAATCCAATTTTATTTTTAAAATATTATTCGCAATCATAATCTCCTTGAATTCAAACAATAGGAGAAATATCGATACCAAGAAACCAATAGTTTTCACTATCAAGAACAACTAGAAATCCAATACATTTTGCTATACAAAAAAATCGTCTTTTTCTCAAAATGGTTTATGATAGACTTATTCGGTTTCGCTCAAAAGCTCGTCAATTGCTGTAGCATCTTCATGGTCATCTTCTATTTTTGTTACAATCGGCTGAGCCGAAAGTGCACTTTATATGACAGACTTTTTGAATTTTCCGCATAAATTCTAAACAATCAGTCGTAGAATATTTAAATTTTGTATTAGGCACTTTTATGATATTTAGTTGTACACCTTGCATTATGATTGCTATCGACTGAGCCGGAACAGCACTTTATTCGAAACATTTTTTGAATTTTCCGCATAAATCCCAAACGATTAACGTAGATTGTTAGAATTCAGTATTTAGGACGATTATACCGTCTAGATGCTAATATCCTATTTTTATTGAGATCAACTGAGCCGAAAGTGCACTTTCCTTGACAGTTTTTTGGAATTGTTCGCATAAATTCGAAATGATCAGGTGTAGAATATTGAAATTTGGTATTCAAGTCTGCTGTAGCATCTGAATGATTGCCTACTATTTTCAAAACAATAGACTGAACTGGGAGTGCACTTCAGTAGAAGTTTATTTCCCAATTTTGTGCATGAAATCAGATCTGTTGGTAGTCGTAGAATTTTGGGAATCAGTATTTAGATGTTTTGAACAAGCAACATTTCTCATCATTATTCAGAATGATCGTCACGAATTTCTTGATTATCTTTTTCTATATTCAAATTTGTTTTATTTTAATGTGAGTGATGTATCATTGTTCTTCCAGTCAATTCTCGTAGTCAACGACAAATTCTAATTTTAGCAAACTCATGAGTCTTACAAATATCCTCATATTTTTCGAAATAATCTAAAATATCTTCGCTAGACCTCTGTTCTGAATGGGACAATTCTGTGAGGAAATAAATTTTATCCCGTTCGTCTTCATATTCTTCTACAAGTAGATTTTTTAAACTTGTCCATTCGTTATAGACTTCAGTGGCTAATTTTATATAAGCGTCTCCAATAATTTTCTTTCTGATGGTATGTAATTTTATACGTTTGATTATAGTAGACAGATTTTGCTTCTCAATTATATCTACAATTTCGTCGCAGATAGAAATGAAGTGAGGCAATGTTCCTACACTAGCGTCATATTCGGGGACAACATCAATTAATTCTCTAATTTCACTTGGAACTTTAGGTATAGCGCTAGGAGTAGCTGCGTGTATTAATGGAGTAGTCCTTGTGCAATGTGTTCTTTTGAGAACTTGATGAAAATTATAACAATTTATAAATTTGTTGATAATAAAATTACTTACAATAGTAACGTAAGTTTTAGCATAGTATTGAACTTTTGTCAATGTTGTAGTTCATAGCTTGTGGTAACGTCGATGGTGAGTCCAACTACCGCGACGATATCTCGTAGGTACCTCGGGAGAGCTGGTGACTCTGCTGCCGGAACAATGATCTTCACGTTTCTTGTAGACGATGTTGCGCACTGTATACTTGTTTGTCGACTTCTTGACCTGGTGTCTTTGGTTTTTAGGTTTTTGGCAAATTAACGCTTGAAACCGACGATTCAAAGCTTTCAACGGATTGAACGAGTTTCAACTTGTTTCCGAGCTTGAAAATCTTTTGCCTATCTTAATGACTTCGCCAGTTAAATTATTGACACTGAAAATTGGATTTTCAGAAAGTTTTATTTGACAATGTATTACAGCGACTAAGACTAGTACAACAAGATTCAATATGATTACAAACTTCTAGTATTTATATGCAATCGCTATCTCAGGAGTTCGTGCTTAGAAAATGCAAACTTTCTCACGTCTTTAGAGTTAAGAAGATGATGAAAACTCATATTTGCGTTGTGCAATATTATGAAATTAGGGTGGTCTCCCTATATATCTCATATTTATATCCACTATTAACGTTATTCTTATTAGGACCTTAAACTTCATCCCAACACAACCCAAAGAACAAACCTCATGAATACATACGAATGAAATGGTTTAAAGAGGAAAATAAGATTGGAACTAACCCAAAATACGTACGGTAAGAAATTTAACTGTTGAATATACTAATTGCGCAAGGAAAAGAATTATAAAATATTTTTTGTAACGCGGTGAATTGTCCTCATTCGGATGAGGCCGCTGGCTTCTCAGGGAGAAACGGGTGGTTCGAAGGTACTTACCAGGGCGTCACATGATCTGCCAAGCTGCCAATATCCGCTAGATCACGATAGTGTGGAAAAGCTCACAGCACCAACCAAAATTACGCCATAAAAAGGATAAATGAATAAATATGGACACCACCTGCAAAATAAGGCCTGAAAGAAAAAGTGGAAGTGGCAAGCGCAAAAAAAAGCGGAATATATATATTGAATATAAAATATTGAATAAAATATAAATAACACAGCCCACAAACATCTACGTTTACACAAAAAAAGTTGAATCAACTCGGAACATGGCAAAAGGATGTATTAACAAGAAAAAACTCACCAACGATATGATACAAAGCAAAAAACTCAAATCGCAATACCAACAAAGAGTGCGACCTAAGCCGCGTAGCACACAGTATGAAATTAGAGAAAAGATGGTAACTCAACTACTGCACTTATCTGCCTTCCCCACGCGTCTCCTGCAGGTAAATAGCGGTAGGAACGCCGACAGTTGTGCCAGATGACTGGGCCCCCTCAGTGGTAAAGTGGACTACAGGGTTGGGTAGGACTCAGGAATGAAGTTACCGGAGTCTCGATTTTGGATAAGGACTTGCAACAGTCACTTCTTCAGCGTGCCAAAAGAATATCTTCTCTCGGGTGTCGGGGCGAAATATTGAAACGAAAATTTAAATTTCCACTCGCAAAATTCAGCCAAAATTTCTCTTCCCGAACAAATCGACGTCATAGAACATATGAGTATCACGAAATGCAAGAAAAATGAGCTTTGCAGCAGCAAATAAAGAAATTCATCGTTAACTTTCGCAACCAGTAAAGAATTGAATAATCTTAGACTTGAATAATACGCGTCGTCTCCTGTGGTTACGCGTTATTTTCTGCTAGAAAGAGTGCATTGTGAAAAAAAGAGAGAAGAAAAATAAGGATAAACTATACTTCAGAAAACTGCGCTAGAAATGCACGGATAGCTACAAAACCAGAAAAATAGAAGGAGGATAGAAGATGCCAAAAACACATAAGAAGAAGAGAGATACTTGAGTAATCGTAGACTTCACGAAGAGGCTTGATGAGCGAATTAACAAAAATAGAATATGGTAAAGATGATACGCCAGAGAGAGACAAAATTTCAGCACACAAAATAACTAAATCAAGCAGGAGGAACGGTTGAAGTTGAACAAAAGTAACCAGATTCTGGAATAACAGAAATAAATATTGAGGATGAACTAAAAATTGAAAATAAAGAAATAATTAAAGAAAAAGTACGAATTAATGGAATATGTAAGTAGAAAGCAGAAACCAATAAATAGAAAAACAAATAGACATCAAATGACCTATTATAGGTACAACTAGATCAAGAGGAAGGATATCAATCAAGAAAAAAAGGGATTCGAACAATTGGACACGTAACACTTCATCAAAAAGTGCTCGTAAATTATATTCTGAATTTTGTGCCAAAGTTCTATTATCGGACCGAAATTCAAATCACCTTCGTCGGATTTGAGTTCGCAGCGCTTGGAACCTTGTTCCAGCGGAGATTATCCCAGATTTTGTCTCGATCCTGACCTTCAAAAAAATCTCCGTCCTTCATCGCCATTGAGGTCATCTTCAGAGCTAGTGATTATTCTCGCTTCGCGCGCTTGCCTTTAATCCTCTCCCTTCCGTTTATGTTCGGCGGTCAACCGTCGGTTGTACCAAGGACGCTTACAGGTCGCCTTGCGCCCAGCAGGTGCATTCTTCAAAATCCTCCAAATTCGAATTAGACCGCACGCCGTCTCCTACGAACTAGATAAGGTTTCAACCTGGGTAGGGATCGAAGGGAGATCATAGCCCGTCATGCGATTCCTTTATATCCAATAAAACACCCTTGTTCTCCAGAATCAGAATATATTCTAATAACAGATAATATAAACAAATACTTGAAGAAGAAAATATCTGGCTCCTATAAAACATCCCTATCCACTCTATTTTACACACGCGCACTTGAGCGTCTACTTCACACTTAACAATGCTACCAACTGTTGGAATAAATGTCTGCGTTGATTGTTTCAACAACAGTTATTAAAATCAGCTGACTACTACAGTAAACTCTTACTTACAGCAAGCCGTACCATCTACCAACATGTTCCACAAAAATTATTTCTTTAATCTGAGAATATAGTATTGAATCTGTCCATATTATATCTCTCCCACACTTCTTGAGAAATAAATTTTTCTCAATCCCACATATGATTTTGCTCATGAAAATTACCGTTTATTATTAAACTGGAAGTTCAGACAAATAATTTCTATTAGTTTTTGTGAAATACTGTTTGAATTATCTAAGATGCCTCCATCTCAATTTTTATTGCACATAATTTTATGATGATAATGTGAATTTTAAATGTATCCCAAATTATTCACCTATCTCTGTTGATAATTATGTAACAATATATGATATTTTTAAATACGCGTAATCTAAGATTTTTCCTGATTTCTATCAGAATTCATGATGTATAATGTCAATTCTTTTTTTTTGTATCAATCCATGGGTCAGAATTTGTACCAAAATGCATATGTGCAATGTCTTATCTTCGTTTTGTATATTATTCAATAAATCTGATTATTGAAATATCAAAACAATTAATATTTTATCATTTGAACATCATAGAAGCTTGAAATGTATCACAGATCAGTTGCTTATCTTTGTTATTGAAGAAATAATCTATATAAATGAAAATCAATGTTTGTATGCTTGTACCTTATGTGTTCCGAAACCATTGATCAGATTGTAGTGTAACTTTGACAGAGTGTTCTGGGGACGTACGAGACGGTTCGTAGCACAGAAAATCTATATATGAATGAGCTTTTTTTTTCAATGAATTTTACTGCTTTGGTGAAAAGAATGTATATTATTAATGACTCATACACAAATAATTAACTATTATTATTACTTCATCAAAGTTTATATCAAAAATTGAATTGATATCAGTATTATATAAAACAAAGTCAGGTTATTTACAATATTCATGAATCAAGAACGGTTCGAGCGATTTACATGATCTTTGATTTTTTGGATTTGTCTCCGTCCAGAATAGCAGAATGAGTATTCAAAAATTGGGAGGAGGAATATCATTTACTCATACATTTTGTATAGAACAGATCATGAGAACTTATTTATCGTATTCAGATTATAGGATTTACCCCACAGAGTTGAAAAACAGAAGTAGCCGATGGGACTTAGAATTGAATTTGGAAATTTCACATCCTATCGGCTGCTTCTTTCGCCATGCGAGCGAAACGAGCTTGGTCAAAAATAAGTTGCTATGCAAGCGAAGTGACCTCCGTCAACGTTAAAACGCCTTACTAGAGATGCGAACTCGGTGAACGGTAAGCCAACAAAGCAAGCTCGATCAACGGTAAACCACCGTACAAGCGAATCAAGCTCGGTCAACAGTAGGCCGCCGTGCGAGCAAGACGAGCTCGGATAACTATGAGCTGCGGCGTGAGCGAAGCGAGCTCAGTCAGTGCCAAGCTGCTGTGCGAGCGAAAAGAGCTCAGTTAACGACAAGCTGCCGTGCGAGTGGAACAAGCTCGGTTGACTATAAATAACCGTGCGAGCGAAGCGAGTTTGGTCAACTGTAGAACGTCGTGCGAGCGGAACGAGATTGGTCAACGGTGAGATGACGTGCGAGCGAAGCGTGTTCGGTCAACGTTAAGATGCCGTGCGAGCGTTGCAAACTCAGTTAAAGGCAAGCAGCCTTGCGAACGGAGCGACGTCGCTCAACAGTAAGCCGCCATATGAACGAAGCGAGTATGGTAAACTCGGATTATTCCTAGCACATGCATATTAATTTCATTATAACATTTTGGTTAGGTTCATATTCAAATAGGCAAGTTATGTCCAATATAATAATTACTTCTATATATTCACTTCAATGAGCATGTCATGTAAGTTTCATATATTTCATGTAAAATCTTCAATAAATTAACAGCAAAGAAAGTAAAATAAACTTAAAAGACATTCAGTGGAACTGCAAAGTCTCGGCCAAATACAAAAATCACCTATTTCGATTGATTCCCTACAATAAAAGATCTTTTCACAGTTTGACATGTCCTTATCATTTCCAGGTTATAAGGTCCTGATATAAAAGGTAGGCTCAAGTACATTGCAATCTGAATTTATTAATTCTGTGGCGTTACAAAGTACGCCGGGTCAGCTAGTATATAATATTTGTAAATAATGCATATTTTGTGAATTTTGATAATTTAAATCTGATTTTATATATATAATTTCGATTCTTTTTCTTGTATTTATCTATGGGCTGAAGTTTGTACCAAAATTCATGTGTAGAATGTCTCATCTTCGCTTTGTATATTATCCAACGGAGCAGAATATTGAAATGTCAAAAAAATTGTAATTTCAATATTTAAGCATAATATTAGCTCAAAATGTATCACAACTAATTTGCTCATGTCTCTTATAGATGTATAAATACATGAATTTGTGGAAATATTCCACACTCCACAATGTTCAATGAAATAATATTGAAACCTGAACGTCAAAGCTGACAGATGTCATCGATGTTCAACAAATATTTGTACATTGCTACTGAGTTCATCTGAATAGCACTGCCGGTTTTGTCTCTTGTTATAAGATTGGAACTAAGCCATTCAGATGCTAGAGCAGACTGAATCACCGGATTCAAAAGACTGTCAAGTGAAGTACACTGCCGGCTCAGTCGATCTCAATTAAAATAGGATACGATTATCTACACAGTACTATCATCTTGAATACTGAATTCTAACATTCTATGTAGAATCGTATTGGATTTCTGCGACAAATTCAAAAATTATTTCCAGTTAACTGCATTTTCGGCTCAGCCGATTGCAATCATCATGCAAGGCGTACAATAAGATGATATAGAAGTGCTCGATACATATTTTTGATATTCTACGACTAATTCTCAATTTATGCGGAGAATTCTAAGTCTGGTATATGAAGTGCACTTCCGGCTCAGCCGATGGGTACAAAAATAAAAGATGACCATTATGATACTACAGTTCATCATTCTTGATTTATGCGGTGAGTTCGAAATAAGTTTCAAGTGAAGTGCACTTCCGTTACAGACGATTGCAACCACAATGCGAGGTGCATATCAAGACCCTAAGCTAGTCTTAAATAATAAAAATTCGGCAGTATATGTTTGACGCGCTTCGAGATTTGCGAGTTACACATATACGTACACACATATGCACATACGTGCCGACATCTAGCCCATAATTGCCAAAATGGACTCAGGGATGCTGAAAGCGGATATATCCATCAAATTCTTGATATGTGAATTTTGTCGGTCTCACAACACTGTATCTGTTTATTTTCCCGCCAACAGCTAAAATATGTAATTCCATAATTTTGCTATTCCGTGTGTAGCTGGTGGTTGCTGAATTTATAAAAGCGGTGGATCTTCGTAGCAAAAATCTCTTGTTGCTCTCGCTGCTATCAGTACAGCGGTGTTTTTTTCGTTAGTCAGTTGAATTCGTCAAGTTTCCTTACTAGTGGAAGTATACCATTCTTCGTAAGTATTGTGCAAATAATTTCCTGGATCTAGTTCATATTTAAAATTTTAGTAAGAGTCGAATAGTTGATTTGGTGCACGTAGGGACTGTTCATCAGAGGGTCAAACTCTCTTTTGTTTTATTTTCCAGCAAATTGCTTGAATTCATTGAATTTTTTTGTTTTCATTCTGATTTATTGTGCGATATAGTTTATAATGTTTCATTGAAGTAAGTTGTTCATACTGACTGAGTCGTGAGGATCGAGGTCCGTCGCAGGCAATTTTTCTCCTCATTTTTTTATTGTTTCGTGACATACGAACGGTATTTGATTGTGCTGGACTTGATTCTTTCTGTTGTTATTTTAATATCGATTCATTGACTTTCTAGTTCAAAGCAGACAGAGCCGTATCCTATTTTTTCCTGTATTTTACTTTATTTTTCCGAAGTTGATTCCAGAAACTTCCAGGTCCCCGAGTTGCTTACTCCTCATTTTTTATATATTCACCATATTTAGTATTTCTGGTTCAGACGTGATAGACCCATTCACTTGTCGTTCACAGTTCAAACCTGCGCGGTAGATCCCGAAGTTGCAGTGAGTAGCAGTGGCGGCATCTGATTCAATTTTCACTTTCTGTCCATTTTTTAGTAATTCTGTTCCAATATTTGTCTTAGTCCATATCACATGTTTATTATGTTCAATCTAGCTTGGATATTATTATTATTATTATCATCATTATTATTATTATTGGGTTCAGATTCATGGGTGGAGGTAATTTTTTTCTATTAGTCGGTTTGTAAATTCCTTATTCTTGCGGTTTTGTATTTCTTAAATCATGTTATCACCTCTCATCCTTGCTACATCTGATCCTACCTCTCCTAAGTATGCCTGTGTGAGTGAATGTAGTTTGTG
This sequence comes from Dromius quadrimaculatus, assembly GCA_963989225.1. Lineage (NCBI taxonomy): Eukaryota > Metazoa > Arthropoda > Insecta > Coleoptera > Carabidae > Dromius > Dromius quadrimaculatus. The sequence continues at coordinate 33,520,076 of OZ022330.1, forward strand.
AATAGCGCTCCCATCGGTCAGGCTTGTAGCATGCGTTATTTACGCATTTCTCAAATTCTGGTTGAAAAGAGATATTTGTTTTCTAGCATATTGAAGCTATTTATTCACCTCTATTTCTAATTCTGGCCATATAACTACTTGGGTTGTTTCAACCCTGTTATCAGAATGATTTGGCAGCTCTTCAGTATTCTAACGTGGATATTTCAGTTGCTGTCAATAAATTAAAACATGCGACGAAATACCGTACCTCCAAATTTAAAGATCCTCCTACCAGAAACCCACGAACGGTAAAACCAGAATTGGCCTATCAGTGTCCTTCGACTTCTGCAGCTCGCGTACATGCTCTTGCACCTTCTTCTGCGAACATTTCTCCTTCTGTCAGTTCACCCTCACGTCGCTGCTATAACAGCGATGGTATGGGCCATCTTTCGTGAAACACTGTTTTTCCAAAAATGTCACACGTCCTTCTTCCCCTAAATGCTCAAAAAACTCCTAAGACCACGCTGTCACAGCCGGCAACGCACACAGTTTCGTATTAAGACTGACGTATTAGAATGGCGCTCCTGGTTCACTACTGTCCAGTCTTTTTTTTCTCCTTCAACTATTTCTCCTTACTTTTTGCATCCTTTTAACGATACTAGACCCTATAAACAAGTCTTATTTGAGAATATAGAAATAATAGAACTCCTTGATTCCGATGCTGATGTGGGTGCTAATGCGGTCACGAAATAGGATGCTTATCCGCTCCCTATGGTTAAAGACGTTCTTGACCGTTCGCAAAAAGCTAATTACTTGCCTTCTATTGACTTGAAGAGTGCGTTCTGACAAATTCCTTTGGACGGTGCCTCCTGCGAGTAAACAGCTTATTCTGTTCCAAAAAGAGGTCTGTTCGAATTCACTCGTACAGTTTTCAGCCTCACTAACGCTCCTCAAGCTCTTCAGCGTCTAATGGACCCAATCCTTGGCCCATCACTCCACCATTCGGTGTTTGTCTATTTAGACGATATTCTTATTCCCACATTCACTTTCGAGGAGCATTTTTTGATAATTTACGATGTCCTCCACTGACTGAAATCGGCCGGTTCAACAATCAATTTTGGAAAGCTTGGATTCGGTAAGCCTTCTCTTGACTATTCAGGACTTGTAGTCGACAAGCATGGTCTGCGTACAAATCTCAGGAAGGTAGCTGCTAGAGCTCAATATCCATTACCACGTATTATAACGGAAGATAAATGCTTTCTAGGGCTTGCCTCATACTATAGGTGTTTTGTTCCAAATTTTGCTCCTCTTCCTGCTCCCATTACGTCTTTTTTCCAAGGGTAAAAGTAGGACCAATGCTGCCGACTGGACTTCTGAAGCCCTCGAAATCTTTGAAGAATTGAAAACCGCTTTGATATCAGCTCTGGTTTTGGCAAGTCCTGATTCTTCTTTACTTTTTGTGATTCAGACTGACGTTTCTAATTATGACATCGCTGCCATCCTTACACAAGGATCCTCTGACCAAGAGCACGCTATCGCTTACGTCAGCCGTACGCTTAACAAGGCTGAACGTGATTATTCTGGTCCGGTGAAGTTAGCATCAAAAATAGGGGTACCCTTGCATAAATTCCCAAGAAGCTGAAAATTGACATAAACGTTAGGGATACCATTATAATGAAGTTGTGGAAAGTCCTCATCAATCCCATGTGAGCAAACAATCTCATACAAGGTCAAAGTTCGCAAAAATAGGTGTTCTGAGTTTCTAAACGGAACGGTTGATTTTATGATAAGAATAGTTCAAACAAAAATTTCAGATCCTTCAATTCTCCACAGAAATGATCCTCAGCTCTTGTTTTCAAGACCTACCATTTCTGAGAAAAAGCCATTCTTGAGTTATATTCCTGATAATATGCATGACTACACTACCTATGTACATTATGGACGTATATTATAGGTAAAATTATTAATCTGCGTAACTAGTACTTATAAATTAGTATTGAATGATAATTCTAAGAATATGAAATGGGAAGAAACCCAGTCCTTCATTTTATGTGACCATGCGGCCTTGAGCAACATCTGTCTGCTGTTCAATTGTCAACGTTGCAGTGTCCGTCTATTACTCACTTAAAATTACTTGCATGGATGAGTTACGTTACTTATCTTTTGCAAATAAACAACTTGTTCTATTTTAGCTTGTCCTCCTTCAATCTCGGCTTCTGTTCATCAACACTTTCATTAAGTATATTAGCAGATTCAAATGTGGCTTGGTAAACAACTAGGCCCAGAAGAATGGGGTTGAAAGCTGATTAATAATGTATTGGAATCAATCCACATTCTACTTCCACCTGCACCAGAAAAGCTACTCAATACTAATTTTTATGAACAGAAAGGGGTGTTATTCGAAATGCGGCTGCAAAAAATAAGCTGACTTGTTCACCAGCATTCAGCTGTCAAAGCCAGTCGTGTTCAAATACTAGATCTTCAACAGAAAATGATCCCTACATCAACAATAAAACAATTGTTGTATCGCTATTTGAACAATTTACGTCAGCTCAGGAAGATGATGATGAAGAAGAAGTGAAAGAAGAAAATCCAATATTATATTAAACTTTAATAAGAAGACCCTAGAGTAGGCCTATCGGGAAAACCACATTGAAAAATACGCGCCAAGTACACTACCTCATAGGTGGTGTAGAAACGTGGTAAGTCATAAAGAATATAACTTCAGAATGGCTTTCTCTCAGAAATGGTAGATCTTAGGGAAAGAAGAGTGAAGACCATTTTTGTAGATAATTGAAGGATCCACAATTTGTGTCAAAGCTATTTATATCATAAAACTGATCGTTTCGCTCCTAAAATCAAGAGACTCATTTTTGCGAATATTGACCTCGCATAAATATTTTTTGCACAAACGAGATCGTTGGGAATTTTCCACAACTTCATTATAAGGGTATCCCTAATGTTCATATCCATTTTCAGCTTCTTGGGATCTCATGCAAGGGTGAATGTCTATTTTGACTGGACTAAAAAGAGAATTTTCATAAATGTGAACAGCGAGCCTCGAAATTATCATTGGTGCCAGCGTACGAGAAGGATATCAAAAGAATGCGGAAGGGAAAGCTTACACCAGATGAATCCGCCGAAGATATTACTCCTTCATTATTTAGTCGAAAAACATTCAGAGTGACAATCTAGTATTTATAGACAGACTCGTGGCAGAGCTCCAAAAAAAAAACAGGAAGCGTACACAGTTCTTACCACAAGTTCGTACTTTCAAGCAATTTGATCAATTTGAACACTGAGGAAGTCGAAAATAGAGCAAATAAGTCAGTAATTATGTATTCTGGTGACTTATAGCAATGCTTTGTGCAAGAATGTACCTATCTGCGTTCTTATTTACCAACGATAGCTCGAGACGAAGAACTGCCACGAGCTACCAACGCTTTTCTACAGACTCTTAGAAATAAAGAGCTTGCAACAATATATCTAAATATTGACATAGTCTTAAGAATGTGTGTATCGACGGCAATCAGTGATTGCAGTGATGAGCAAAGTTTTTCTTGCCTAAAGAGAGTGCAAAATTATCTCTGCCTAACCTTGATGATGAAAGATTATATTCATTAGCGATACTTAACATTGGATCAAATTTGTTTCTATCTTTGAACTACCATGATGTTATTGACAATTTCGCAAGACAAAAATGTAGACGAAAAAGTCTTTCACAAATATAATCAGATAAATAATTGTTTAGTATCAACTTCTGAATAAATCATTTTATTCGGAGCTTTATTGTTTTTGGATGTGAAATATTGAATCTTGAGCTCGCTAGGATAGGGCCCTGCTGACATTCAGCCCGCCTCTGCATGTTATTTTGAAGTGTATATCTATTCTGCTTGATAAGAAAATGTCTTTAGGTACACCACATACTATTTTGTTCTGGGTAGTGGATGTGCCTGACCACGGGGGTCTCTATTTACCAGGCGGAAGTGTGATGGATGGAAGCATGACGTCAGTAGGCTTTGTGAGCGAGCCATCGATAGTAGCACGATAGTAGTAGACTGGATGACTTCGTGGTTCGAAGTAGATGTTCTTCTAATATTTTGAATACCTACCTAAATATATACATATTATTCAATTGGGTTCTATCACGTATATAAAGTAATAATACCATATGAAAGTTCATTAAATTTTGTATTATGATTATTTTTTACACAATTTTTTGATAAACATTACATTTTCTATTAATAAATCAAGAGCCTCAAGTTTTGAATACGTCGGAAATTGCCGTAAACGTCCGAGCGCAATCGATGTACATGTGACGTCACTTCGGGGCTCAGAGCACAGATTACCATTAACTCAGAGTAATTACTGAACCTTATTGCAAGAATTATATCAGAAAAAAAATTATATAGATGTTGTTTTGTTCATTTTTATCCTAACACACAAAAAAATGTTCTAATCAGATTTTTGTAAGCAGACAGGTGTTGATAGAATGTTATCACTGGTGATATTTCGACGTTTGAGGTTATGGTGTTTCATATTTTATTTTGAGGTGGATTTAATATTTACTTGTGGGCTAAAGTACACAAAATTCTTGTGCATAAACCCACCATAAGATGAAAATTCATAATAATTGTAAACAAATATCAATTTAAAATCTCACTTACGTTAAGAATGCAATAGGTCAAATTTAAATAACGGTAAATATTACGCAGACATACTTTAATTCTAATTGATGAATACTGTGAAATATGAATAATTCTTATATTGTCTACATTTATAATATCTGACAAATTTCCAAACTATATGGTGTATCAACATAAATGAATGTAACCAGAAACTTAAGCAAGTACGAGATGCTTCAACGGTGGAAGGTGATATTGACGTGATTAATATATCACCTCAAGTGGGTGGGAAGTCATGAAAAATTATAGAATAGGTATCCTGGAGTGATTCTTCCTTTCACAATACAAGTTCTATTTTAGGGTCGAGTACACACATAACCTATCCTATAGCATTATCACAAAATGATTCTCGGCTGGATTTGTACAAGAAGATGTAACAGCATTTACATATTGAGAAAATAATTTCAAAAAACTGCTCACATTGATAACTTAACACCTCGTACTTCTAGAGTATTGAATTTTTCATTCACCACTATATATTCATAAATCATTAACACCTGGTATATTACTTGAATTAGATTTTGTGAAATTATCTTTGAGACACATTGCTTATTTAAAAATAGTTTTTCCAATAAAAAATTGACGATATACAAGAAAACTTCACTCGAGTATATAACTGCTGGATTTTTTTATCACCGGAGTGATGTCACGTGAATGTCGGACCAATTAGAAAGCGTTTCAATGCTTCTTTCAATTATTCAAAATTTATTGAATTTTAAATATCAATTATAATTGATATACTCATTTATAAATTATAAGAATAGTTTTAACACTTATAGTTTGATATTAAATATTGAAAAAATAATATAAATTCACAACTTTATTTTCATGACACAACCCAATTTAAACATACCTCGCTAATGTTGTGTCCCAGCTTTTAGAAGCAATTATGATAGTACAGAAGAAAATGTAACTACATTTGAATTTCTGAATAAAACGGATTTATTTATTAAATCGATAAGATCCATTCCGCGTAAAAGCTGGACACTAACCGCAACGTCAGAGATTTGCATTAAACATTTTTCTGAAGATTGCATTGCAACTAGCTATACATACAATTATCCAGGAGAAATTAGGACTTTTTATTACGATAAACCGCGTTTGAAACCTAATCCGTTTCAAACTATCTTTCCTGAACTTCCTCATTATTTAAATATAAAATCAAATACTAAAAAAAAATCTCAGAGGAACGAAATTTTGAAATAAAAAAAAAGAACAAGAAAAAACTAATAAAATATTAGAAATACAACAAATGGAAAGAAGAGCTCAAAATTTTGACTTACTGCTTGAAAAAGTACCTGAATTTGTCAAAACTATAAATGGCGATATTTTTGTAAAAGTAAATGATGACGGTATTATCATTTACAAAATGGATTCCAAAGCAGCAAGTCGTTCCTTTTATATTGGAATAGATAGAAATCTGAGCTCAAAGTATTTCTTTGAAAATAAACTGGTGAGTTTGACTGAATTACAGCATAAATAACACTCCATTATCTACAAATGAACTTGATACATAATCCAAATTGAGAGATATTTCAGAATGTATGTTAATGAAACTGATTCTGTCAATACTTATTCTATTATTTAGAATTTGAATAATGATGTCTGAAAACGAAAGCGATGAAGGGAGAATTGGGCAATTATTGTACTTGAGTGAACAAATAAGTCTCCTTTCCTCAAATCGAAAGCACTACACTTCAAAAATGATTATGTGGTCTTACATGATTAATATGCAATCACATCCTAAATATTTACAACAACTTACAGCTTCTTTTCATATATCTTCAAGTTCTAAAATAGGAAATGATCATTTCTTAAGAGTAATTGCAAATAGACTTACAAAAGAAGAGGACAAGTGGGTGATTTTGCAACTTGATAAAATATATGTTAATGAAAGCATTGATAGCGAACTTTTATCTCGGATCACATTACATTACTGCGTTTTACTCTAAAAATATATTCAGAGATAAGAGAATTACCGTTATTATTGTTGTTAGTAAGTCAATAATCATTCTGCATAAACATTATAGTTCTGAAATACAAATTTAATACTATTACATCGCATGAAACTGTGTAAAAACCAGTCTACTGACGTCATGCGAATGCTGTGGTAGTGGGGGTCACACTCCCGCCTGGTAAGTAGAGTCCGCCGTGGCCTGACTTAGCATTGTGCTTGCGGATTACTTCGCTTCGGGAGAAATGAGTTCAGTCAAGCGAGAAAGAAACACTTCAGCAGCGTCGTTCTTGTTTCTACTGTGTTGAGTTTTGTTCATAACGTCAGGCAATGTTTGTTTGAGTTTTCCAATAATCATACATTACTTACATCATCATCATACGTCTTCCATAATTAAATCAATATTATTCTAAGTAACAATACCTTGCTGCTGGCGGAATTGTTGACTCTGGCGTTGCTGTCGAAACTGTAGATGGTATACCCAGGTGCCAATGTGGTCGGCTAGATAGCTCAGAGGAATTGGGTCAGGGTTGACACAAAAATAATATTCAGGAAATAAGCGTTACTACGAGTTTTATTCACACACAGAAAAAATTGGGGCTGGTGAGCATACACATATATCGCGGGAACTGGCTTGAAGATGGAATGGCTGGCGACTGACGACGATGTGGTGACTGCATAAGACAATCGACAATAGCGAAATCGTGAAGCTTTGAAACTCCTTTTATACTTGTGAAACTGAACTGATTTCCAAATAGTGACTCTACGTTGAATTTTTCCAATGCTGTGAAGCCACCAGTGACCTCTCTAGCAGTAATCCTTCTGTCACTGCAAAACCAACAAGGACATCTCCAGCGGTGATCCTATGTTAAATAAATCGGACACTGCAAAATTAACGGAGACCTTGTCAGCGGTGGCTCTACGTTGAACTTGCTCAACGCTGTTAAGCCAACAAGGACTTCTCCAGCGGTGATTCTACGTTAAATCAATTGACTTCTGTGGAATCAACAAAGATTTGTCAAACGGTGATTCTATGTTAAACTTGTCCATCACTGTGAAGCCAACCAGGACCTCTCTAGAGGTGATTGTACGTTGAATCAATCTAATCCTGCGAGCTCAACAAAGACTTTGTCAGTGGCGATGCTACGTTAAGTTAATCCAACAGCAAAAAATTTAACAAAATGATTCGAAGTTGGACTTTTCAAAAATATTATGAGTTCAGAAACAACAAAGTGATTCTAGCGTCAAAAAACAGCAAAACAATGGCCAAAATAAACTAAGTTCTTTTTGCAAACCTGAGAAGAACGATCAAACATTCATTTGTTTATCTTAAATACTCATACTAAACGGACCTAGCACAAATATTCGAACGGACGTTGAAAACACTGGAATACTTTGGAAGATTGCTCGGAGAACTCACTTTCAAAAGAAGTGATTTGAATCGGCTGCAAGGCCTTATTCATGCTCAAAGATCAATGAAACGCTACTTAACTTGTGTCTGTCAAACTAATCTCAATTCAGGGCTCTTTGAGTAAGATAAAGAAAAGATAATCTAAGAAGAGAGAAATTATATCAAATGCACTGATTCCTTCCCACAAATATTCTAACCTATTTTCCAGCTTTGATAACTTTTTACAACGGTTACAATTCATTCAAAAAAAAATTCAAATAAATTACAACAGAATCATTCCTTTACATTGGTAGTTTGGTGAATTTTCAGTGGAATCTTAAATGTCGAACATGAAATATTTATTAGTTAAGTCAAAGACAAAGTCACGGTAAACAAAATCAGGAGCTGAATGAACACAATATATTTCAAATCAATGATCAAATAAATTTACGGTGAGCACGTGATATGAACACAGATCATAAATTGCAGAGTTGTATTACAGGAAATTTATATTCACAAAATATAACCTGAATCCAACCACATGCTGCGAATGGCAATATCAGAAAATATTCATTCAGACTGATGACTGGTGACGCTATGGTGAGTGGTTGTGCGGTTTCTAAACAGAATTACGATTCTTTAAAATTTACAGGGCAAGCAAGATCTGAGAAGTGGTTGTGAGTAACCTAAGAATAAACGACGGAAGCTGAAGGCTATAGGATGTGAAATTGGGGCAAAGTTATGAAAGGATTCCTCACATTTATCATGATTACCATAGTAGTTTTCATTCCAATTGTATGACTTAAAACATTCACGTAGATTCTATTTAAGTTTCAAAACAAGTGAACTCCAATTTTGACGTGATAAGGTCTTATAATTCGATAGAGCTGGCTGCACGCACGAAAAAACATGACTCATACGGCGTTACCTCGCTCGCTCTGAGGCGTTCCATTACGTCATCACAAATGCCAATGATTATTTATCAATAAGAATAAATTGAATAAGTAATTAATAAGATTATGATGTACTACTGTAATATGTTAAGAGACGACAGTTGTGTTCAAGATTTTATATGGAACGGGCGTGAAACACGATTTCTGGTGCAACGAAGTAATGAAAAGATTCATTCAATTGGGATATATTTGTTTTTGACGTGAATACGTCTTATGATTCAATGGAGCCGGTTGCACGCACGAAAAAACATGACTCATGCGGCGTTACCTCGCTCTGAGGCGTTCTATTTAAGGCTTGAAGTGCAAGCGAGAGCGCGGAACGAGCGACAAAGAGACTCAATCGCATACGCGTTCGGCAGCGTTCGACATCTGTCTCTCTCCTACTTGAGTGAGCGATGCGTCCGCGTGGACAGCTGCTATACAATAATACATTTACATGTTTTCGTCAAGTATGAAGTGCAGTGAAAAGTGAATGTGGTGTCAATTGTTTATAGCAAAGATAATTGAGGCGATAAAGGTAATGATTCTTTTGATATTAGATATATGTTCAGTGATATTTTGTCGAATATTAGTGCTTTCATTAATGGAATAAATAGCATCGGTCCGCTAGTGCAGCGATTGTAGGTTATGCTCTAATTGACAAAACTATAACAATAAGTTAACAGAACTAGGATAAAGTGAATGATAGGTCACTATGATAATGCGCTTGCGCTCGAAATACATGTGTACAGAGTAAGTGGTAGCTAAGCAGTAGTCCTCAAGCATGACATGTAAAAGTTTCATTATTTCGGTCCAACATGGAGAAGTTTGGTTCACCCTTCGAGGTGGTTTCCTCTCAAGTTCAGTCCCACAGGCGCGCGCAGCGCAAGTGCGGTAATATTCAGAGATGTTTGTTAAAGCCGCGAGCGTAGCGAGCTAACCTACAGCCATTGTTACACATAAACACTGTTTTAGTGCCACTGACAGAATTTGTTTTTACTGCAGAGACGCCAGTATCGCCATCTCTTCAAAATTGTGCGAAATGTCATAGTGACCTATTAGTCACTCTTACCCAGAACTATTTCACGATGAGTAAAAAATCAATGGCTTCACTATTCGATCGAAATAATTATCAAGCGTAGCTATGATTTCAAAAAATTAAAACATAAATGTCAAATCTTCCTCATATTATAACAACGTGTCTGTAATGACAGGTTGGATGAGCCAGCCGTCAAAGGGAACAATTTTCTCCCATACCAAACACATTGAGGCGGGCTTTCCAAAAGCTAGAGTTACAAAAATTTTAATGATGTTTCTAGATTTAAAATTTTAAATTTAGGATTTATGAACAATAATTCAATCACAGTTTATTCTTATAATAAATTATTCAAGACTATCACTTTTTCACAACAAGTTACGATTAAATTTGCGAAAATAATTGAGTAACTATTTAAACAACAACTTTTATTCAGTTTACTTGCTGAGAGAAATAATGTTGATACAAAATGAAGGAATAAAAAAATTGACATAATTGTATTTATGCGTACAAATAAATGTGACCTAATCAATTTAATTCCTGATTTCCATTTACCTCCTTCTCTATATCCATCCAAAATGTCTATCAAACCAATAAAATTGGAATTTTTTTTTCAAAAATGCAACCACTCCATCACTATTTTCTCATGACGTTGTCACGTTGAACTATCGTCAGTAAACCGACTTTACAGACAACCGATTTTGATCGTGAAAATCTGCGCGAAGAAGCGTGATTTCAACTTTTTTACAGAATTAATCCAATTTGGAGGAGAATCTGCATGTTTTAACAAGCAATACAAGAATTGTCGTCACACCAACGATAATCTGTATTTCTACTGAGGTAAAATTCCCAAATAAAATTACGAGATGATCCTTCAAATTCAGAAAGCGAATTGATAATAGCTGAATTCTCCGCCCATTATCAGTAAATATATATTTTTTACCGGTCTTTCAATGAAGATTAATCAGAAGTTATCCAATACAGACATTATGTACAAATTTATGGAATTTAATAGATTCAAAGAAGGATGTAGTAAATCTTTCATTAAAATACAGAGAGGGATAACCTTTGATATCAAACTGGAATATGTTGTGCATGCGAGCAAAGTTCTACCACAATGCAATTCACTAAGATGTGAATATTAATCATGACTTTTTCGATGCCGCTGGAAGGATCCAGGAATAGATCCGAATGAAAATACAGAAAGAAATAAGAAGCATAGCAAGATCAGAGAAAGACAAAGGGAAAAACGTAAAAATTGGATACCAAAAATTATTAATGAATAGGAAAGTGTATGTCTGAGACAAGTAAGAGAATAGGATCATTTTGAAAGGAAAAAAAGTAGCCTCAAGAGACGGTTAGAAAATAGGGAATTGAAAAAAGAAAAGCCAATAAACACGGATCAACAATTGAACAGGGTAATGAATAGAGGAACATGGAACATCAAATGTCTAAATGGAAGAAAGGAAGAGTTGATAGATGAATTAAAAGGAACAAAAGTGGAAATATTAGCTATCACAGAGACAAAAAGAAGGGAGAGAAATAATGAGGAGGAGAAATGGCTACGAATTAATATATAGTGGAGCTGGAGATAATGTAAAAGCCAAAGCGGGAGTAGGTTGTATAATTGATAGAGGACTGGAACAGTCACTGGAAGAATGGGAATGCGTGAGCAAAAGGATGATGTCGGTTAAGTTATAAGAGAAAGATAACTTCACAGCAAACACAATGATAGTATATGGACCAAATGAGAACCAAACCAAAGCAAACAATAATGAGCTCTGGGATATTTTACAATTAAAGTACAAGAAACTAGAAGAACAAATATACATACATAATGGGCGACTCCAACGCAAGAGTCGGAAATCAAAACAAGGGATCAGAAGAACTGATGGGGACACATGGAGAAAATGTCAAAAATAATAATGGAAATAGGCTTATAGATTGTTATTATATAAACGAGCTACATGTATTAAAAACGTTCCACAAGCATGAGAAGATACATAAGTACACAAAAAAAGTGGAGAGTAGGAACGAGAGATCCTTGATTGATTATTTTTTAACAGCGAGAACCCAAGGAGGAGAATGAATAACGTGAAAAAGCTAAGAAGTAGCAAAATCGGAAGTAATCACTTCTTGACGATAGCAAAAGTGGAAGTAGAGAAGAAAGAGGTACAGCAAAAATAAGAGTAAAATATCAATACTTGAAGTAGAAAAACTAAAGAACGAACAGACAAGAAAGTAGTATCAGGATACCATAAAGAAATTATCAAGCAATATATTACAACAAGAGACAAACAATGTAGAAGAAATGTGGAATTACTTCAAAATTATAACAGAAGAAGCAACCAAAAAGACCTATGGCACAGTCAGCGACGATAGCAACAGAAAACGAACACATTGGTGGAATGAAGAAATTAAAGACAACATTAGAAAAAATAAACTGATATGGAAGGAGTATTTGAAACAAAGAACGATAGTAACTACGAAGAGTACAAGAAACAACAAAGATTAGTTGAAGTAAGTGTTAAAAAAGATGAAGTAAAAACATGGGAGGCATTCGGAAATACACTAGAACAAAATTTGAACGAAAACTGAAGATTATTGAAGGAAGTAAAAAGGAAAAGGTAACAATAAGAAACATGAAAAATGAACAAGGAAATATATTGACAGGGGATAGTGAAATGATGACAAGATGGTGAGAATATTCCGTAGACCTACTAGTATGTAATGAGAGCACTAATGGACCAGAGAATAAGGAGAGCCCACAAACAGAAAGTATAAGAAAGAGTACAGAAATGATAAATGGAACAGAGTTAATTAGAAAACTGAAGAATGGCGAAGCATCGAGACATGACTGTATGAAGGCCAAGCAATTGAAGTATGTGGGTGAAGAAGGAAGAAGATTATTGTTGCTGCTTGTATTAGACATAGGCTAAAAAACAGGGAAAATACCTTCAGACATGGAAAAAGCAGTCATATTTCTCATACAAAGAAGCAGGAATGGTAAAAGTTGTGAGAATTATAGGAGTATATTACACTTATGTATGACAGCAAGAGTTTGCGAAGCAATACTTGAAAACAAGCTTAGAGCGGCGATAGAAACAACAACAAAAAAATCGCAAAGTGGGCTTGGGAATGAATATTTGACACAAGACTACACATTCATTATAAGAAACTTGATAGAAAATACAATGAAAACAGACAATAAACTGTATATGACATTTATAGACCTGGAAAAAACGTTTGATCGAGTACCGAGGACTCAGTTGTGGAATTTATTGTGGGGGATAAAAATAGGAGAACAGGTATTAACAGCAATAAGAAGCATATACGAGACAACATCTAACTACATAAGAACAGGCAATGCAACATTAGAAGAGTTTAAGACATCCCAAGGATTAGGACAATGGGGAGCTTGCTATTCATCATATTTTTAGACCAAATAATGAAGAATATTAAGTTTAAATAAGAAAGATTGAGGCTGGTCATTACAAGTTGAAGAGAATTTCATTATCAGAATGCGCATTCACCGATGACATAATGAGTAATGGCAAAGATCGAAGAAGATATAAAACATAATTCAGAAATGTGAAGCAAAGAGCTGAGAAAACAATATATGAAGATAAATGTAGAAAGGACCAAAATAATTGTCATATCAAAAGTGGATTCAAGGATGAACATAATACTAAATGAAAAAGAAATAGAGCAAGTTGAAACATTTGAATACCTATGGGCAGCAATAGATTATAAATGAAGCTAAGAGCAGGAAAAGATACGAGAATCCAGCAAGCAAATGGAATTTTCCATGCAATCAACAAGAAATTTCAAAGAAATAGATATATAACGAAAAGGATGAAAATGACTGTATATATTACAGTGCATAAACCTATATTGATATATTGTTGGAAATCATAGTTGATGAATAAGAGAATAAGAAGCAAAATACGGGCGGCGGGAGTGAAATAGTCAAGATGAGTGGAATGAGATACGATAATGGATAAAATAAAGAACAAATATGTAAGGCACAGAGTACAAATAGAGAGCATTCATAATGTTATAGAAAAGAATCTGAAGGAAACATCACGTGGTTCACTTGTACATGATCAGATATATACACAAATTTATTCAATAAACTTTTCTGTTACTTCAGATTATAATAAATATCATTTTAATAATATTTTGACTGTACAGTGTCAATCGGAACCAGAAAATTGACAACAGATTTGTCATTGTCTACCTGATCAGCTCAATTGAACTGATTGTTCCATACGGCAAATTCTGAATGTCTGTAATACAGAGTGATCGAAAATTATTGACTGTGTAGCCTTGTTCTAATTTTTTCTTTGTCGCCTGCTTGAGATAGTGAGCTAAAAGTAACAGATGATAGTTTCTTTGAAAACACTATTTTAACTCACAAATTTGGTACAATAATAATAAATTTCCAATAATCATTCAATTTTACAGCTATTTACGCACTTTTTGTTCCTTGAATTGGAATATGGACGAATCCTTCGTAAAATATACAGAATATATGCTACTGTGCTCTTGAAATGTCGGTAACGTAGTTATCAAAATTCAATTATTGGTATGACTGTCGCATGCGAAAGTCAGGTTTGAGGCCACTTATCTTTAAATCCAGATAAATACATTCAAAAGTGTAACCAAATAACATAGTGTGAGCAAGCGCGACTAAAATAAATATCTAGAGGAAAGTGTGATATAATTTGTTCTCACTGACGACCCTTTCGGCGAAGAACAACATCTTCTGTAAGCTGTTTTGTGACCTAGTAGTCAATAGCTCGCCGTCCAACCTTGAACTAGCACCGACGTAAAACGCGCTTGAGCGGAGTAAATCAGTGTTGCAAACTATATTGAAAGTAAATATCGCATGATGGCGAGCCTAGATGTAATCAAAATGTTATTCCAAGAACAGTCAGAAAAAATGGACTTGGAATTCATGAAGCTGAAAACTCTATGGAGGCCTCCCACTCAAAATGCTCTGAAAATAAAAATGAATATGAAGCTCTAGAAAAAGAATAGAAAATTGAAAACAAAAGAATCGGAGCGTTAGAAAGAGAGATAAGAGAAATAAATATTATAGTATCTGGAATAAAAAAGAAAACAACGAACACTTGGAAAACATATTCCTCGACTTGACACAGAGCAAACTGAAACTAGACTACATCAAGATAGAAAATATTGGAGGGATAAGACGCTTAGGAGAAACCGGGAAATAATGAAACCAGACCTCTTGTGGCGGAACTAAACTCAAGGAGGATTGAAATTGCAATCCTAAGAGTGAGAAAACAACTCAAAAACCTAGAAATTTATATTGACGAAGATCTACCTTGAAGTGCTATTGAAGAAAGGAGGTGACTTGAGCCATATCGTATTGAAGCAAAACAAGAAGGGCACTCAGCATTCCTATAATACGACAAAATAATAATAAAGAGGAATGCATTCACCGCTCTAGACCTAAATGAAGAAGGGAACATGAATGATTCCTTTTGGGCAACAGAGGCACCATCAAGAAGATTCATGTCTTTACAAAATTCAGAAACGATTGAACATATAGAAGACGGAGATCCTAGGGAGAACATGCATGATAAAGAACCTGCACAACACAATAACAACCTAAACTCTACACCCTCAACCAGTAGAGGAAAACAGAACGAAAAACCAAATATGGTCATAGACCACTTGGATAATCACATCTATATCAGAACTCGATCTCAATCAATCTCAAGAAATCGCGAAGAGTAGAAAACACAGAAGCAGATACAAGCAGAATAATTTTCTGCAACCTTCAGGGATACAGAAATATTTTTAACTTGAATGCACAAAAAAAACTGATTCTTCAAGAGCATGGTATCATATGCCTCACAAAAACCTGGATCAACTACAGAATGAATACAAAACCAAATTTCTTAGAAGACCACTCACTTTTCCAACAAGGAGCAATTAAGGAAAACAGGTCTGGACGAGCATCAGGCAGAATCATAATCTTCACAGAGCTAAACATTGAAAATATTACTCTGATTGGAAAAGAAGCGCACTGGTTGATGCTGAAAATAATGAGCTACCAACAAAAAACTATCCTGGGAGCCGTTTATTTATCTTCATCTCATAATTACGAAACGCTTCTAGATATACTCTTCTCCAGCTAACAAAAAATAACTGATAAGTACCCAGATTAGTCGCTAATCTTGAGAGGAGACTTTAACGGCAGAATCGGATTACTAAATCAATCAGAAGAGACTTTATTAGATAACACTTACTTAACAGCAACACGCTCATCCATGAATACGGTATTGAACAAAAAAAGGAAAAAAGCTCACAGAAATCATGGAACTGAGCAATCCCACTGTGATAGAGGAAAGAACGGCAAGTGACTCGCCAGCTAATTATACATACGTAAGTAATATTGGAAAAAGTATTATCGATTCAATTTGGGTCAGTACATCGGCATCACATCTAAAAAAAGACTCATCGGTGCTCACAGACATTATAGAAACCACAAAAAAACAGAGACTGATCTCTTAAAAACTGAAAAAAATGAAACAAACTATGATCCTAACAAAGAAATATTTTACCAAGAAAGAATGCAACAAAAACTGGAAGTTATCCCGCCTAGCACGAATACTTCTTGCTTATGCAGCAGACTGAAAGTTGAAATTTGAAATGCATCAAACAAAATTGGCATAATGAAAGAAATATTTACTAAAAACAAATCTACATACGAGTAAAAACGAACCTTGGTTCGATGGAAGATGCAAAACTCTTGAACAAGAGTCCGCGAGATATCTCAGACAATGTAGAACAAACAACAAACATGCAAAATCAATAAATAATTATGTCGAAGCGAAGAAAAAATATAGAAGAACCATGAACACTTTGAAGGAAGAATATATATTCAATATCATGCAACATCTACGGAACGCCACAGATCAAAAGCAGTTCTGAAAAATAGCTGAATCCCCACAATCCTCAATTAGAACAACGGATCCTATCAGTCTAGAAGACTGGGAAATATTCTATATGAATATGTACCGACAAAAAATAAATATGGACACGATATACTTTGACTTCGTCATCCATATCTAGATACAGAAATAATTCAAACAGAATTATGATATGCGATGTAAAATCTAAAATCAAGCAAAAGCCCTGGAATCGATAATATATTGAACGAACAATTGAAATACTTGCCCGAAATCGGGCTGATTCAATTAGGAAACATTTTTAACAAATATTTATCAGATGAAGCTGTCCCACGGAAACTGAAGAAAATCAGGCTAACATCAATTCATAAGAGAGGAGATCCGACAAATTCAGATAATCATAGAGGCATAGCTCCTATAAACACAGTCCTGAAAATGCTATATTTTATATTGAATAATCGCCTGCAATTCTGGGCAGAAACCCACAAAATCCCACCAGAGGCACAAGCAGGATTCCGAAAACGCCGTTCCTGCACAGATAACCTGTTTGTTTCAGACAATATTGTTGAAAAGAAATTTTGCAGATGATAATAAACTGATTCACAAAACCTTGCGAAGCCACAATAAAATAGATGAAATAAATTTAAAACAAATAAAGGACGAACAAGGGATACTGCATGAAAATAAAGAGATAATGGCACAGTGAAGAGATCATTTTCGAACACTGCTGGAAGAGTAAAACTACACTAACAACAAGGACAGAGAAGATCAAATACAAACAGTGGAGAGAAAAACAATAGGAGATATAGAAAATATAACAGCAAAAGAGCTGAAAGCAGTACTTCAAAAACTTAAAAACGAAAAAGCACCAGGACATGACCAAATAAAAGCGAAGCAATTGAAGTATATGGGCGAGGAAAGAGAAGAAATTTTACTGGTACTAATAAATAAGATGTGGGAATTAGGAAAAGTACCTTCCGATTGGGAAAAAGCGGTTATATTTCCAATACACAAAAAGGGCGACACAAGAACATGTAGTAACTACAAAGGAATTTCCCTCGTATGTACAGCTGCAAAAATATATGAAGTAATTATTGAGAGCAAACTTAGAATGAAGTTAGGAACAAAGTTAGAAAAGGTACAAAGTGGATTCCAAAAGATGCATTCAACGCAGGACCACATATTTACACTAAGAAAATTAATAGAAAGAACAACGGGACATGGCGGTAAACTTTTCATTTTGTTTTTAGACCTTGAAAAAGCATTAGATAGGGTACAAAGGGATACATTATGGGGAATCTTGAAAAAGAAACAAATAACTGGGAGACTACTAGAGGCAATAAAAAGTATCTATAGAAAAACAAATAACTATGTTAGAACGGGCAACGATTTTTCTGAAGAATTTGTGACAACACAAGGGCTAAGACAAGGAGGAGCCTTGATCCCTCTTTTGTTCATTATATCTTTAGACGAAATATTAAGACAGATAAAAGAAAGGACAAAACAAGTTGAGATTGGTAACTATAAACTAAATAGGATAACGATAGCAGAGTGTTCATTTGCGGATGATCTTACCATATTCGCAAAGAGCGAGGAAAATATACAACACAATTTGTACATATGGCATCAGAAATTACAGAAATACAACATGTCAATAAACACCAAAAAATCCAAAATCATGGTGGTATCTAGAGAAGATATATGCACAAATGTAACAATAAATGGCGAAGGAATACAACAGGTAGAAACTTACACGTACCTGGGCTCGGTCATACACAATGAGGGAAGCCCAGATTATGAAATTAATAATAGAGAACAAGCTGCGAATGAAAAATTCTTCATGATGAACACAAAAATCCTTAATAACAAATATGAGACGGATACAACGAAAATGACACTGTACAAAACAATATATAGACCAACACTTATATATGGAAATGAAACGTGGGTTTTGAATCAAAGGAACAGAAGTAAAATACAAGCGACAGAAAAGAAGTACCTAGGAATAGTAAAAGGAATAACTGAATAAGACAAAAGAAGAAATGATCAAATAAGAAACGAGCAACAAACAGAAAGCATACAAAAGACAATAGTTAAAAAACAGCTTGCCTGGTACGGGCACTTGATGATCATATGGAATGCTAGGACAGCAGCTGAGAAGAGAAGAGGCAGGCCAGTGAAGACATGGGAAAACAACGTAGAAGAAATATTGGGAAAAAACAAAACCGATAGTCACACTGCAAGGGAAATGACGAAACAGAGAAAAATATGGAAAGATTTTATTGGCGACATCGAATAAATAATGATTGTGAAATTGATCTCGACACCCGAAAGGGTATAAAGAGATGTGGGAAGCCTATAATAATAATAATAATAAGAATTCATCAAATGAAGCTGTCCCACGATAACTGAAGAAAATCAAGCTAACATTAATTAATAAGAAAGGAGATCCGACAAATTCAGATAATTATAGAGGCATAGCTCTTATAAACACAGTCCTGGAAATGCTGACTTTCATATTGAATGATCTCCTGCAATTCTGGGCAGAAACCCACCAAATCCTACCAGAGGCACAAGCAGGATTCCGAAAACGCCGTTCCTGCATAGATAACCTGTTTGTCTTAGACAATATTGTTAGATATTGAATGTCAAATAGAAAATCAGGCACATATAGAATATTTGTAGATTTTTTTAAGGCTTTCGACTCAGAACCAAATAACTTCTTATTCAACAGAATGCACCAAATAGGAGTCAGTGAAAGAATCATTAGAATAATAAAAAATATTTATGAAGAATGAAAATTAACATTGACAACGGGCTGACAGAAGATATCCCAATTACTAGAGACGTACTACAGGGAGATTGTATCAGCCCTATCTTGTTTTCGATGTATATATCTGATTTAGAAGACTCTCTGAAAGACCACGGGCTTGAAGGAATATTTGTCAACCACCAAACAGACATATTATTATTACAATATGCGGATGACCAAGTTTGTCAATTCATCAGTAGATACTCGTCTAAAACTTCCAGCGCTTGAACACTACTGCAACAAAGTAGCACACTTAGAATCAACCCAACCAAAACCAAAATAATTCATCCTCATTCGGGAAGACTACCCAAGAGAACTATAGAATTAATATCTCAAGAGAACGAGATCCAAATTACTAACACTAGCAGTAAAACTTCAGGACTGTCTAGACAGGCAGCAGAAGACTCCACCAGTAAAGCTAACAAAGTAACAGGAACCATGAAAAACACATTGATGGAGACAGAAAGTCATTCATAGTACACGACGATGAGACTATACAACGCTTAATCCTGACCGCACTCTACGCCTCCGAGATTTGGGTTCCCAATGTAATGGATAAAATCTAAAAATCACAGACAAAGGTTTCCAAAACCATGTATCTCCTACGAAGGACGACCTCAAACTACTTTATACGTAGAGAATACGGACAGCAAAAACTGGAAGTAATCATATTTGAAAGAATGCTCAGATGGTGGCTTAAAATGTTACTAGCGCAAGAAGACAGATATATAAAAATATGTTATTACTTACAAATAAAATTGGACAGCAATTGCGATATAGGAGAAGACAGGGAATTGAAATCCAACTGGGTCAGCAAACATGAACTAATTCTCTCAAAAGCAAACTTCTCTTGGGTCTGAGCCGCCCAAAACGCTTTCCTTTGAAATCAGAAATAGACACCATAGTAATGGCGTACAGGGAACAGCTATTCAATATAGATACTCAACGAATCATTTGCTTAACGTATAATCCTATGTATAAAACACATAACTTCTCACAAAATTATCTGAACATTAATATTCCGATGCACATCCTAAGATTAATAACCCAAATCCGCTGCTCCCCTATAAAGAATACTAGTATTTTCCAGGGCGGAGAGACATAGGTTCTATCAGGAAGACATCTGCACGATCTGCAATAGCTACGAAGTCGACGACCTAGGACACTTCCTCATGCGATGTCCAATCTTCAATCCCCTGAGACAATACTACCTTGCTAAATACAACGATAACCGTACGCCCGAAAATACATACAACCATCTTATATTGAACTTAAACAAAGAAAAACTATACGACATTTATAACTTTGTACTTGACGCAAATAAAACTCGCAACTTTATGTTATTTTTCAAATTTTATTAATTTGATATTTAAGCATATCCAAATGTATCTACTTTATAAATCTTTGTATTATACCAATATTCTTTGCATAAGCTGTAGCTTGATAGCAAATAAATAGCTATTATAATTATTATTATTATTATAGTTATCAGAATGAATAAATTTATACTAACTTTATTCCATGAATATAGTAATGATTATAATGCGAACTTTAGCCAGTCACTTGACAGACAATTATTATCGATCACTCTGTACATATGGACTGCACTTCCGGCTCAGCCGATTGATCCAAAAATAGTCTATAACTATTTTGATGCTACAACAAGATCAAACACTGATTTTTAATATGCCATGGCTGATCATTCTAGATTTATGTAAAAAGTTTAAAAATGAGTTTCGAGTGAAATGCACTCTTGACTTGGCCGATTCATACAAAAATACCATTTTGATAGAACATTAGGCTCAAATACTGAATTACAACATCCTACGGTTGATCATTCTGGATTTATTAGAAAAATTCGAAAAAAAGTTTCAAGTAAAGTGCACTTCCGGTACAGACGATTGGAACCATTATACGAGGTGCACAACAAGACTCTATACCAGTCTTAAATATGGAATTTCAACATTATACGTCCAACTAGTTTTGAGATTTGCGAGTTACGCACAAGCAAACGCACGAACATACGTACCGATATCAAGCCAAATAGTCAGAATGAATTCATGGATGCTCAAAACAGGTATTTCCATTAAAATCTCGATAGGTGAACTTTATCGGCTCCACAATACTACCTTGTACTTGGTACAAGTAAGTGAAAAGAATTGGAGAGGTATTGTCACCTATTAAGAATGCCCAAAGATAAACAAACAAAAGCAGTGTGGAATGCAAAAATACAAAACAAGAAGAAAAGGGGAAGACCAGATCAGACTAGCAGTGATAATATAGAAGAGATATTTACAAGAAATAACATCAGCGGCCAAGAAGCAAAGAAGTTAGCAAGAGACAGTAGAAAATGGAAAGAGATAATAAACAAGATAAAATAGAAAATCATGGAAAGAATTCAGATAAGAACAATCTCGATAACTAAAAGGGTATTGAGGAATTTGGAAAGTTCATATTTATAATAATAAAATTACAATACACATGATGTGAGTGCAATAAAAACTACAACCGTCCGCCACGGATTGAAAGAATAAAATTTTTTCCAGATGTTGTAGTCCAAAAAGTGTATATTTCACTTCTTCAAGAGAATGCTAACGTGGACGTTTCGAGTGTGCAATTCCATCTATCATATCATATCAATGAAGGTTATCGAGATGCTACAGAAAATTAATGACAATGGGGGTCACATGATGGAAATAATCAGGCGCAAAAAAATTACCTCAAAATATGTACTACATTTGAACGATATAAATGAACTTCACACAGAATTGAATTGATATTATAATTGCAATACACATAGCGTGAGTGCAATAAAAACGACAACCAGCAGCTGTGCCATCCATGAAACAGTTATGAATATGATTGATTCTCAGTTGATTAGACGAATAATTACGGTTTTTTTCATGACTCCATCACAATTACAATGTTCTACTATTCATCATCTTTTTCCGTCGCCTGTAATTTCATAGTCAAAAATTTCAGTCAAAAAACTCGATGTATCTATATCTTAGGTAGGCTCATTATTATTAACGTCATTAAACGCATCATATAATACATTTAGACAATCCTACTCTAGTACCACATCGAGTCGACATTGACATATTTCCATCTCGTCTTGAATTCCCAATCCAGGTTATCATTATCTGGATCTCATTTTTATAGAAGGATAACTAGATCTAGTCTCTGTCATGTCCTTTCGATGACCAATCGGAAACATGTCCTACTTGCGTGGTAAAAAGACAATAGAAATAAAGTCGATATCAATGTCAAGTCGCTGTAGTTTCACCACTGATCGTGACAATTATCGCAAATTGATGAACAGTATCACCCAACTTCTTTGCAGACATAGTTTAAGGTACATTCTTTGGTGCAGCTACAAAAAATAGAGTTGAGTAGACCATCAGGTGTGGATGAAGGAAGAGCTTTGACCGGCTCCAAAATTGATCTTGCACTTGGTAGTAAACATGATATGAATGTTACCGAGCAGCACAAGATGTTGGCGGAAGAGAGAACAGTTCTACCTGTTTTTGAAGCTGTGTTAATTTCGCAGGCATGTGGCAAAATTCAAATCAAAGACAGCTGAAAACTCTATTAAAGCAATCAGGGAGAGCAGGGGTCTTTGGAGTGACAAGTGTAAAAATAAGTAGTTGATTTTCACCTCTGTTTGATAATAGTATATTATGCTACAAGGACCGAACGACTGTCATTCTTGTCCAGGATAAATTTGGCTGCATTCGGTGGAGACGAGGGCAAAGCCCGAGGCAGAGGCGAGGGCGAAGTACGACACGAAGGCGAGGGCGAAGCACGAGGCGAAGACGAGGGCAAAGCCCAAGGCGTAGCTCCGAGCAGCCAAATTTGTCCGTGACAATAATGACAGTCGTTCAGTGTCCGTGTTGCATACAGTACTTTTTGTAACAAGTGCACCTAAGAAACTCCATTTCTAAATTTTTAAAATAAATTTGGATGTATTGAAACTATCTTATCGATTTGACGAACAGATTTTTGCAAATGCAATCACATTACAGTAAACTAATACAATGAAACATAACTTACATGATTTATTTTATTGATAGATAATTTTCACATTCTCTGTGCTATCCCGTTCACAATAAATGCAAATACTATAACGAACACATTCTATAATACAAATTTCTTTTAAATATCAATTTGACATATATCAATGAAATAAAAAAATCCAACGGCATCCTGATCCATGATCTATAATTTCATTTTTACCCAGCCGGAAAAAATATCCATTAACTCCCAGTCAACAGAGAATTAATGAAAATTGTTACCATGGTTTGGAATTGAGAACTTTCGAAGCAGAAGTCAGCTCAGTAATAGGGTACTTTCGGTGTACGTGTTACAAAAAAGTCATATAAATAGTATTTTTGCACGATTGGGCGTTTACCGGCCCTTTATTTGAAGTGGTATGTTGATTTTACCAGCAAAATGTGATTACTACGGTTATGCTGACTCACTGCCCATGGGTAAAGGCGGTGAGTAAAAAATTATGAGTTTTCACAAAAAATACTTATTTTTTCATCTTTATTTGTAATTGAATATTCACAATAAAATGTCAAACTTGACAGCTGACAATGAATAAACAATCGTTAGTAGTAATTCAATTTGAAAAAGGGAATTCAGATCCATATTTCGGATTTTCCAATCGTGCAAAAAATTTTGTAAGCATCACGGTCAGTAAGTAAAGTACCGATTCCGTAGAATATTTGGGAATCTCGCCAAGGCTCGGCCTTCAAACTGTTATTCTCAATCGGTAGACTGTACCTACTGACCATAATACTTAAATAACTATTGATGTAATATAACACAAAATACAGCGTTTGTTACATAAACCTAACGTATGGCCTTTGAGAACAAGTAAAATTTAACAACAGTGTTCATTGTGTAAACCGCGTGAAATTCTTTAGTGTTTGACTTTTTCTACTCATTATTATTGCAGTGAACGCTGAATTTTATGTTTGGTTACGTACAAATGAACTGTTTCGTGATACACTTCAACAGTGGATTGACTTTAAAGTTTGTTATGCAAGAAAATGCGTCAAAATCGAGAACACGAAAGACAACACAAACCATGAACATGACATCGGTTACATTGACACATGAACAATTTAGTGAACTGTTGACACAAATCCAAAGAACTGCAAGTAATGAAAGACAGCAAACTCCGTCTTTAGTTCCCAACGTACAATCAGGTCACTCTGTAAAATATACCAGCCGTTTAGCGCATCCAGAGACTCAGATGTCGAGGCTTTCATCAGGGCCGTGGAAACGTACAAGGACTGCGCTAACATATCAGATGAAAATGCTTTGAAGAGGCTTCCGATATTGTTGACTGATTTAGCAGCTACGTGGTGGCTAGGAGCCAAAGCTGAGGTCGAAACATAGAATTAAGCTTTGCTCTTGTTACGCAAAGCGTTTAGTAAGAAAAAACCGGCGTATCTGTTATATAATGATCTCTTTACCCTAGAACAAGGTGATGAGACAGCAAAAGATATTTTCTTGTGACGAGCTTGTGCTATTCTAGCTGAAATTTCAGACAAACTGAGCAAGAAGATACAACTTGATATGGTTTATTGAAGATTGAACCGGCGCGTCTGGAAGAGAATATTACGAAATGAGATCGACACATTATCTCAGCTTTTGGATAAAGCTCGAGCAATAGAAGAAATTTCATGTGAAGACGAGCAGCGTACAAAGAGAAAACAAATCAGAAGAAAATGAGATGTCATTATTGCAAGAACTACGGACATTCTAAATCTGATTGCAAGGCTGTGCGAAAGAAGAATGAAAAAAAGGAATGATCACAC